>JAPVLO010000269.1:0-2400000 GCA_027257055.1 Cephalopachus bancanus
GCCACTGCAGACTCGACCTGCTGGGCTCCAGTGATCCTTCCGCCTCAGCCTTCCAAGTAGCTGGAACTACAGGTGCGCGCTACCACGCCCGGCTAATTTTGACTTCACTGAGTGCTAGTTTTGCTTAATTATTGATTTGAGAAGTCGGGACTTGTATATCAATTACTAATGTTCATATCACCAAAGTGATAGATATACAAAGTACATAACCAATGAAAAAACTGCCTACTTTATCTCTAAAGAGATGCCTTATTGACTGAAAACATATTTATAGTCATCACTTACTGTTGCCAGTAGGAAAATGGAGATCCAATGTAATTGGCTGGATTTTATCTTGTGGTGGCCAATTGCATTTGTTTTTAGTTCAGTGTACCTAACACCAGCCTAAAGACACAGTATATACTTATACATTAATCCAGTAAAACTGATTTTGTACAAGCAATTAACCACAAATTTCCAGTAAATACTGTGAAATTATTTATGAGTTTTGATCCTATAGATAAGGAAGATTTCTTCTCCCTGACTTTTTGGAGTATTTCTGAACTATCTCAGTTGCCTTGTTTTTTTTCCTAAAGAGACAATTAATTTATATTATCAGGGAGAATAAAAATCAGTTAAAAAAAGAATTAGGCTGTCAGGATGATATTAGGAGTAAACAGTCAACATCTGCTGAATAACTGGGAGACAAGGGCCCTGGCTCCCAACTCTTTACTGTAAGTCAAAAGCAATTCTTCCCCCCTTAGCTATCAAGATGTCCAGAGATTAACATTCTCCAAGAAATTTGGACTTTTTGCCATGGCTTTGTTGACAAAATATTTATGTCTTTCAACATCTGATTTGTACAGTTTGGAGAAGAAGAATCTATCTATTTTTGGGGAGAAGCCCATTGTGAAAATTATTTTTGCACATTTATGTCAGTATTCTGTGAGTACCAATTTGGAAGAAATTTTAAATAATAAGACTAAAAATGTTCCTCCAAAAAGCTGAGTATCCCCTCTGTGTATCTCCAAGTAGATAAAATGTAGATTTTTTTTGGTAGATTTTTTATATCTTAAAAAAAGTAGATCGCATGAATCAATTTTGTACCAGTCAGGTTTTGAGAGTGATCATCTATTCACAGAAAAGAGAAATTCCCTCAGACTGTTTTCATGTAAGTGACTAAAATCACGTTGTGAAATATTAACCAATTTTTCTATTAACCTTTTCTCTCATAAATCATAGACACTTATAAAATTTCGTTTCCTCAGAAGTTTATAGGAAATTGAGGAAAAGAGAAGTACTTACAAGTTTTTCTGGCTATAGATATTTAAAATGACTAAGATTTAGGAGATGGTAATCAATACAACCAATGCTTAAGTATGCTGGGTCCTATGATGAGCCCTAGCAAAACAAACTAACCAGCCAAGTCTGCACAATCATACTTTGAGGGAAATGCTATTATCATTCTGCACTTTATAGAAGATGAAACCAAGCACAGAGAGCCAAAGTTATTCATTCACATTTGCACAGCCAGTAAGTAACCAAGCAGGAGTTGTACACAGGCAGGTTGGTTCCCAAGCCTAATTTTTTAGCCACTGCTCTACACAACTTCATGATAACCTGAGCTCTCCTACCTAATACTGCACTCAAACTAACAAGATTAAACAAGCATACTCAACCATTGCACCTTTTTTTTTATTTTGAGTTGGAGTCTCACTCTGTCGCCCAGACTGGAGTGCAGTGGCCGCTCCTGGCCACCGCAGCCTCGACCCGCTGGGCTCCGGCGACCCTTCCGCCTCAGCCTTCCGAGTAGCCGGAATTACAGGCATGCGCTATCATGCCTGGCTGATTTTTTGATTTATTGTAGAGATGAGGTCTTGCTGCCCAGGCGGGTCTCGAACCCACGGGCTCAGGCAATCCACTCACCTCAACCTCCCAAAGGCGCGGGATTACAGGCTGAGCCACCGAGCCCGGCTTGCACCTTCTTAAATTCAAGGAATTTTCCTGCAGTTAGGTGGCATGTAATATTGCTCTTCACCCAATAATTAGAATGTGGAGCACAAGAATAAGGGTCCTGATAAGAGCTGTAATATTTACAATACAGAGTAAGAAGCTAACTGCAGACCTCACAAGATCCACTTGTTTTGATGAGAGTTGCTCATCTTAACTTTGCTTGCCCCTCCTGTGTTTAATTTGATATCCAAGCAATTACCACCATGAACACACTGTACTCTGACCAAATGTTCCTTTTCCCATTCTAACTGCATCAATGCCCACCAGTTCACCTAAAAAAGCTAACTTCATTCTTACAAAGCTCAGAATTGTTACATAACCTAAACATTCAACAGTGTCCATACTTAACTTGTGAAAATGCACAAAATAATAGGTCAAGCTTCTATCAAGCTCTATCACATTTTTATAAAAGTGGCTTCAATAAATGATTTTCTTATTTATTGCAACACATTTTAAAGTTTGTTGATATCAGAGTAGTTATAAAGGCAATTCTTAAACCTCCTTTACTCTTTATTTATTTTTTCAATCAAATCTTTTCAGCATCAGTAAACATCTAAGCCTTCTGACAAGGCCACTTAATTATCAGCTGCCTTGACCGGAAAGGTTCCTTTATCAGCCCAGAGCCGGCTTCCTTTGTGCAGCCAGTGAGGGTCCTTGAAAAAGCTGCTGCTCCTGCCTTAATTACTACTCAGAGACAACTTTTAAACCACATAGCAATTTCAGTCCTTTTGAAGTTTGCTTGTCATTGTGGCTGGATTATCTGGGCCTTAAAGGGCTCTTCCCTCAGTCCACCAAGTCTCCATAGCGATTGTGCTAGAGACTCGAGAGCGAAGCAAATAAGTGACTTCCTGTGAGTGTATGTAAGTTGTCTTCATCAATGCTCCCTGAGAAATATTCACATTAAAAAGTGCTGCTTATTCATTCTGTGAACAACTACCAGCCCCACTCCTTGGCTGTAGCATCCAAAACAATAGCACCGAGATGAAGGTCAGCCATAGGAAAGGGCTTAGAAATGAAATTCTTGAGCTTAGAATCGATGGGCTACGTTTTGTGTTTTGTTTGTTTGTGCTTTGTAACTTGGGAATTGGAAAATAATACAGGACAGAATTTAAAGACTATGTTTGTTCGTTTCTGGGCTGAAGAAGGAAATTGCTGAGAGGTGAATATTAAATGATCAAGAGTGGATAAAAAAAAACTTATTAACACCTTAGGATTTCATGAGATGTCTCATTTTTTTCTCCTGTTTTGTACTCCCCAGTGTTTTCATCACCAAAGCATGCATTATTTGCATGCCTTATAAAAATTAAATGAAATCCTATTTGTCCCGTCTCTCTGCCATCTTTCACATCATTCACTGTATATAGAGTTTTATCTTTATGATTTTGATCTCATTGTCACAGGATGGCCTCAGAAGTGCTATGAATCTTGTCCCAGTAACTGTAGCCTTATCAGAAAGCATGTGGTTAGTCACACACGAAAAAGATTTTTATCATACCCAGAAAAAGAGTCATTCCTGGAAACTTCCTACATTTTTATCAGGTCACATGGATATATATATATATTTTTAAAATCTGCAAGACAAACTGGAAAATGGAGAGAGCTATGATTATCCATGATCAATCAGAAGCTACTCCCTGAGGCTGGGCATATGGATGTCCTGAGTGAAATCAAGTGTAGCTCAGTAAGGAGAGGGCAGCTGATGAACAGGTGGAAAAGCAGTAATGCTGGGCATGACTTTAGTGTTTATTTTACCCAGATCTCTGACTCTACCCTGGGACTCTGTGTTCTATAGTCTATCCAAACCCTTAAGGGACTCTGAAATTAAGCTATAAGAGCTTTAAAATTCTAATTCTATTGGCCCAGCTTTCGATATTCAACACAAATAACACAAATCAATATCCCACTTACTTGGACAGGTGGGCATCTGGATGTCAACCCAGAGGTTATGCTATGCTGAGTCTTTTATCTGATACTTCTAGGGCAACAAAAGATCCTTCAGTGAATGTTTAATTCTTAGATAAGCCTTGTCATCCTTTTTTTTTATTGTGAAGTTGTGGGGTACAGTTAAGGGTTAGGTACACAATTGCGTTTCATTCAGGCACCCTGTTGATATAGGATGTTTCCCCGTACCCAGACAGATATTTGCTACTGTTAATCCCATCTCCCTTCCCCCACCATAGTTTCCCAGTACGGTCAGTCATTTTCGTATGGTATTGCATTGGATGTTTAAGGTCCATTATATGAGTGAGAACATGAGATACTCGGATCTTTGTTTCTGTGAGAGATTAATGTAGCCTAAGGCATCCTTACTAGGATTATAAAAAGGCATCTTTTTTCCTGTAAGATAGGTGAACATTCTCAAGGATAAGTAACGAGGAATTCTTTCTCTATCTCAGGTATTTTTTTGGGGGGGGGGGTCAGAAAAAATGTTGCTTTTTGGGGCTGCAGGAAACAGTGAGATTAAAGTAGCCACCATGGGTTGTATCTGGGTTTCATTACTGGCTGTCTCTATTCAGGCCGGCTCAGCTCTATGCTTAGGTCCTAAGCCTATTAGAAACTCGGAGGTCATTTTTTTTTTGAGTTGGAGTCTCACTCTGTCCAGATGAGTGCAGTGGCACGCTCCCAGCTACCGCATCCTCGACCTGCTGGGCTCCGGTGATCCTTCCACCTCAGCCTTCCAAGTAGCTGGAACTACAGGAGCATGCTACCACACCCGGCTAATTTTTTGATTTATTGTAGAGATGAGGTCTTACCAAGTTGCCCAGGCGGGTCTCGAACCCACGGGCTCAGGCAATCCACTCACCTCAGCCTCCCAAGGCGCGGGATTACAGGCTGAGCCACCGAGGAGGTCACTTCTTAAGATGCCTGAAACTACATGACTAATTTTCCCTTGAGACTAGGCGTCACCCTTTCTAGTCTTCTCTCTTAGAAGTAACTACGGTTCTCCTGTAGGGGGCTTAAGGAAAAAAAGGCATGTAATAAAAATAACCCTACTGTATATCTGTGGAATATATTTAAGGATACTGTGATTCTCAGGGAAGAAATAAACCAAGAAAGTGCTGAACACAGTAGAAGGAGCAGAAAAGTCCCATGTTTTTCTGGGTTTGGATGCAACAATCACGAAAGTACTGTGCTCAAAATTGCTCAGTAAACAATATGAGCAAGGGTCAGAACAGATGACTACAGGTTTATTTCATTTCAGTTGATGTAGCTGATATGTCTCTAGAAAATATGTCATTTCCAGTATAAAAAACACACATTTTTAAACATCGGAATTAAGTTCCTTATAGAAAGTTGCTCTTACTTGGAGAGGCTTGAGAAACTGAGAGCAGTGAAAGAAACCACTGATTTACTTTTCCCATCTCATGCCTCATCTTCCCACAAGGGCAAATTCAAGTGGAGATGAATATAGACAAAATCTTAGACTCTAGTGATGCTGTTTTATTTCTTTCTCTCTCCCCTTGTTGCCAGATAGGATGACTGTCATTGAATTAGTGTTAAGTTAAATAGATGTGTTGTTTGATTTTACTGGTCTTAAAAACATGTATTAGTCAAAATGAAATTGTGGTTGGGAAAGACAAGAAATCTAACCATGATGTCTTAGAATTAACAAAAAGTAGACCCAGAGGAGATTACAGAATTCACCTTGACCAGCCTCATCTGGACGTGAGATTCTGCCAGCTTCTTCCAGAGATTTTTTTTTTTCAAAGTACTCGATTGAAGGGTATAAAACACACACACACACACACACACACACACATACACACACACACACACACAGAGTTTTATGGGATTAACATAAAATTATTTTTAAAAAAGCAAATCTAATGACATTACCTCCTTAAGGACTCCCTGAAGTTCTCATAAAATAGGAATTTATGACTTTAATTAGTATTGGTAATATCTGATTGGAAATTAAAGACCTGATACCAATATTAAACAGAGCAGGTGAATTCCAAGCAAAGACATCCCTCTTCTTCCTCAGATGAAGAGTTCTTCCTTTCTTTGTTTTATGTCATATATCTGATTTTTCTTTGCATTTTCTTCTCAATAAAAATGATTCTCTTCAGCTGGAAGAAGACACAGAATAAAGGGTGAGGAGGGACTCAAAGAAACTTGGAATAAACTTAGCTCACATTTTGCCTTAGCATAGTCATTTTTGCTTAGACTTACACACTTTGAATCTAGCACAGGTTAGACATAGATAGATACATGTCCAATAGGCAGGTTTTAGGATGTTTCAGATATTTTACTGCAGGTCATACTGGCAACCTACTCCAACCCCTCAGCAAATCTCCATCACATGCCAGAAAAGGACAGCCCAAACATTCAATTCATGGTTTAGCAAAATAATCTCTAAGAAACTTTCAGGCCCCCTTAGCTGATTGAAACCACAGAAATGATCATATGACCACTTTCTGCTAAAGAGCTTGTGGATTGGAAAAGTCCAACAGGTCTCTTGCAGGAAAAAATCCTTCCCCTTGTCTCCTCCCATCAAGCCCACCATCATGGCAGCAATCATGTGACTAACCCACCTGACTACAGTTCATTACCTGATGTCAGTACCTGCATTTACCTGCCCCTCCGTGGTGATGTGGAGCAGATTACCACCCAATCACCTTAATGACCTTCCCCCACCAAAGGGAAGGATTAAAAGAACTCAATGATGAGTATTCAGCCACCATTGCCAGATCATTGCCAGGCCATTGCCTTGCTAAGCTATGGTGTGGCCAGGTGCTCTTTGAGCTTCTGCTAGGCCAGGTTTCCTAAGTTTTGGCCCTCTCCCCTAACTTGGGGAAGTGAATCTTCTCTCTCTCTCTCTCTAGTTTACTTCATAAATAAACTACGTTTTCTACTCTAACTTCTTTACAACTCTTTGCATCTTTTCTGTGCCATTGAATTGCACACCAGACAACCACACCACCAGCCGACCTGACCTAACATTCTGGAGACCACACTGGGAGTGTGACCCTAACATTTCTGGAGACCTCAATGAGATTGACCCTAACAAAGGGTGTTTTGAGTGTTTAGAGACAAGGGAGAGCAAATTTGATCAAGAAATTTGTTTGCCAAAACACTCTTAAAAATAAGTGGAAGAAAGAGGCTAAGAGGACTTTATAGGTCTTGGTTTTCTAATAATTTTGTATTTGAGTTTCTTGACAATCTGAGGTGATAAATGATCTTGACTTTATCAAAGTGAAAACTAGTGGCAATTTGTCTGTCATTTTGGTTTGCTTTGTTTGTCTTTTTCTTTTTTGTTTTATGTAGTGGTTCGTGTTGACTAACTTGCATCTTTTGACCTTCGCTTGCATACCTGGGATAAAACCCACTTGGTGGTGGTGTATTATTATTTTTTTATGTGCGACTGAATTTGCTTTGCTAATATTTTATTGAGCACTTTTGCATCTATGTTCATAAGGGATATTGGTCTGTAGTTTTTGTTTGTGTTCTCTCTTTTCCAGGCTTTGATATCAGAATGATATTGGCCTTGGAGAATTAGTTAGAGAGGATTCTCTCCTCTTCAATCTTGTGGAATAGCTTAAGAAAAATTGGTATCAGTTCTTTTTTGAAGGTCTGGTACAATTCAGCTGTGAGTCCATCATATCCTGAATATTTTGTTGTTTTTGGGAGATTTCTGATTACTATTTCAGTCTTGCTACTCGTTATTGGTTTGTTCAGGGTTTCTATTTCTTCCTGATTCAAGGGGGTTGTATTTTTCAAGAATCCATCCATTTCCTCCAAAATTGCATAATTTGTTTGTATAGAGGTATTCATAATAGTCTTGGATAATCTTTTGAATTTCTGTCATATTAGTTGTAATGCTTTCTTTTTTCATTTCTGATTGGGATAATTTGAGTGTTGTCTCTTTGTTTCTTAATCTAGTTAGTAGTTTATCAATTTTGTTTATCTTTTCAAAGAAACAACTTTTTGTTTCATTGATCCTTTTTATTTATTTATTTATTTATTTGAGTTGGAGTCTCACTCTGTCACCCTGACTGGAGTGCAGTGGCCACTTCCGGCCACCACAGCCTCGACATGCTGGGCTCCCTGCGATTCTTCCTCCTCAGTCTTCCAAGTAGCTGGAACTGAAGGCGTGCGCTACAATGCCCAGCTAATTATTTTATTTATTGTAGAGATGAGGTCTCACCAAATTGCCCAGGCAGGTCTCGAACCTGCAGTCTCAGCCTCCCAAAGCGTGGGATTACAGGCTGAGTCACTGAGCCCAGCTGTATTTTTTAAATTTCAATTTCATTTCGTTCTACTTTAATTATTATTATTTCTTTTCTTCTACTAGCTGTGGGTTTGGTTTGTTTGTGTTTTTTCCCATTCTTTGAGGTATGATGCTAGTCGATATGATCTTTCAGTCTTAATACTGGAGATCCCCAGAACTATACATTATCCTCTGAGCATAGCTTTGACTATATCCCAGAGGTTTTGATCAATTGTTTTGTTGTCATTCGCTTCAAGGAATTTTTAAATTTTCATCTTGATTTAATTGTTGACCCTAGGATCATTCAGAAACTTATTACCTTCCATGACTTTGTTTGCTTTTGAAAGTTCTTCTTGGAGTTAATTTTTAGTTTTATTTCACTGTGGTCTGAGAGGATGTTTGGTATTAATTCGATTTTTTGGTATTGATTGAGACTTGATTTGTATTCTACCATATGGTTGATCTTGAAGTATGCTCCTTGTACTGAAAAGAAAAATGTATAATCTGGGCAGAACGTTCCGTAGGTGTCTGTTAGTTCCATTGTTTCTAGAGCCCTGTTTAACTCTAATGTTTCTTTGTTGACTTTCTGCCTTGATGGTCTGTCTTCTACTGTCAGTAGAGTGTTGAAGGGTCACCCATTATTATTGTATTGCCATCTATCTCTTTTTTTTAGGTCTAGTAGAAGTTGTTTTATAAAACTGCAGACTCTGGAGTTAGGTGCATATATATTTAAAATGTTATGTGTTCTTATTGGATTGATCCCTTTATCATTATGTAATAATCATTTTTGTCTTTTTTTCACTGTTGTTACTTTAAAGGCTGTTTTATTCGATATGAGAATGGCTACTCTTGCTCATTTTTGGTTTCCATTTGTGTGGAATCTCTTCCCCCACCACTTTACCTGGAATCTATTGGCGTCTTTGTGAGTTAAGTGGGTCTCTTGAAGGCATCAGATATTTGGATTGTATTTTGTATCCATTCTGCCAGTCTATGTCTTTTTAGTGGGGCATTGAGACCATTTATGTTCAGAGTTAATAATAATATGTAAGGTACCATTCTATTCATAATATTAGTTGTTATCTGGTTGCTTTATTTATTAATTTTCTCTATTTTGTTGGTGTTCCATCAAGCCTGTGAACTTTATGGTTTCCAGCATTTTTTATTGGTGTATTTTGATCTTTTGTTTCAGTATTTAGAACTCCTGGAGTATTTCTTGTAGAGCAGGTCTAGTGGCAACAAATTCCCTCAGTGTTTGTTTGTTGTGAAAGATTTCATTTCTCCTTCATTTATGAAGCTTAATTTTGTGGAACACAAAATCATTTGCTGACAATTATTCTGTTTGAGGAGATTGAAGATGCGTCCCCAATCCTGTCTCGCTTTTAGAATTACTTCTGAGAAGTCTGTTTTTAGTGTGACAGTTTTATCTTTGTAAGTTATTTGATGCTTTTTTTCACTTCTCTTAAAATTCTTTCCTTCACATTAATTTTGTATAGCTAGATGATTATATGTCTTGGGGATGACCTATTTGCAATTAATCTTCTGGGGGTTCTTTGGGCTTCTCCAAAACTGTTGTTTTCTCTTTTTCCCCGGGAATACCTATGATTCTTAGGTTTTGACATTTTACATAATCCCAAATTTCTTGAGACTTTATTCCATCCTCCTGATTCTTTTTTTCTTTAATGTCCAATTTGGTTAATTCAAAAACCTTATCTTCAAGTTCTGAGATTCTTTCTTCTGCATGTTCTAATCTATTATGAAAGCTTTCCACTGAATTTTGTACTTTCTTAAATGCTTTTTTCATTTCCAGAATTTCAACTTTGTGTGTGTGTGTGTGTGTGTGTGTGTGTGTGTTTGTGTCTATATTTTGAAGAATTTTTCATCTGTGTCCTGAATAGAATATTTATTTATTTATTTGCACTTTTTAAAATTTTTAAATGGTGGGGTACAGTTAAGGGTTAGGTATACAAATATGCATCTTTCAGGTACCCTTGTTGATAAGGGATGTCCCCCCGTCCCCAGACAGATATTGACTACCATTAATCCCACCACCCTTGCCCTCCCTGTCCCCCCCATAGATTCCCACCACTGTTGATCCTTTTCTTGTAGTATTATGATAGATGCTCAAGGTCCACTTATGAGTGAGAACACGTGATACTCAGATCTCTGTTGCTGTGAAAGATCACTCAGTATTATAGACTCTAGTTCCATCCATATGAATAGATTTTTAAAAATTTACTTGTTGGTTTTGAATGTTTTCCTGAAGTTCATTGACCCATTTTATCATCAACCTTTTGAATTCTATGTCTGAAATTTCATTTTGGTTAGTTTGTTGTTGAAGGGTTGGTGCAGTCTTTTGGGAGGACCCTTTTTTCATATTGTCAGAGTTATTTTCTGGTTCCTTCTCATTTGGGTAGATTATTTATTCTTATTTGAGGTTAACAGGGAGCTGATATAGGCACTGTTGGGGTCCCTTGATTATATATAGCTTTGATGTGTGGCTTTTCAATTGCCAGATGTGGTGGCCCTATGTGTTGTGCCTGCACTTGCTCACAGCACCCTGAGTGCCCAGAGTGACTTGGAAAGAGTTGCTAGCTGGCGTTTGGCATCGAGTCTTCCCCAAAGCTCAGGTATTGTATCTGACATGGTTGGCTGTACTGTTGACCTCTGGCCCGGAGGTGGCACTTGTGGGAGAAAGTTGGCTATGATGGCTATAGGGTTTCTCCTTGGAGAATGTTGCTCCCAAGTGCCCTGCCAGCCTACACTGAGGGCAGAACTCTGGGGATTTCCTAAGTTTTCTGTTTTGAGCCTTCCGGGGTATTGCAGGAGAAAGGAACTGAAGCACTCTGCAGTGTGTACTCTATTTTTTGTGTGTGCGTGTGTTGGAGTCTCACTCTGTTGCCCATGCTGGAGTGCCGTGTCACACTCATGGCCACCTCAGCATCGACCTGCTGGGTTCCAGCGATCCTTCTGCCTCAGCCTTCCAAGTAGCTAGAACTACAGGCTCACACTTCCATGGTAGGCTAATTTTTGATTTATTGTAGAGACAAGGTCTCGCCAAGTTGCCCAGGCTGTTCTCTAACTCGCAGGCTCAGGCAATCCAGTAGTCTCGGCCTCCCAAAGTGAAGGAATTACAGGCTGAACCACTGAGCCTGGCCAAAGTGTGCACACTTAGCTGCCCTAATGGGGATTAGGAGGGAGTCCTAGGCCACTAGGGTTCCATAGGTTTTGTTATAGAGGGTCTCACACTCACAAATTATATCATTTTTCCCAAATGAGATTATACACATTCACAGAAAAAAATATCACATTATAAGAAGAAAATCATCAAAAGAATCAAATTATTTTCCATGACCAGACCCAATCTCTTTAGTTGACTGTTTTTGTACACCTGTAATTATGCTGTAGAAAGCAAACCATATTGCCTTATGTTGAAATGTGTGTGTTGAAATTTAATTACTGTCATTCTCATCCTTGAGTAACCATGGAAAATTAGAAAGGATGTCAAATGAAGCAACAACAATTACACAGGAATCCTTATTGCAGGAAAACAATGCTATACAGTGTCTATAGAAACATTCTCACCAGCAAATCGTAGGCCCATTTTATTGCTAGCTTCTGTTTGTATATGTCATATTATTGTCTTGAATTTGTTGTCTTATAGTCTCAAGAAGCAAATCTTTCCAACACCCCAGTCAAGACACTCAGTTTCTATGGCATTCATTTAATTTTAATTAACGTCTCCTATCATATTTTGCTGATCTGCTGCTTTCTTAAACTATACCCTGAAATCCACTGAGCTCAATGTTTAGTCTTGTTGATGGACATTAGTATGAGAATCTCACATATTGTCAGAATGATGAATAAAAAAAGTCTACCACCATATTGTATTTCCTTTAAATAATGTTAACTATATTTTCCATTAGGAGATTTAATAATATAATATAGATTTTTGTTTAGTGTTAAAAATTAGAATTCTGGAAATGCTAACTTTTTTCCTTGCAACCTATCAACAACTGGCTTACTGACAGAACACTTCATTTTGGGGAAATGAGCTTGCAATTCTTGCTAACAACATAAAGATGAGTTGTAACACGAATTGCATAACCAAAATCTGATATCATATTTATAAATAGTTTGTGGTCCATGTGTTTGCCACAGTGTTATGATGGAGAATAGTTAATATAATTCAAGGTGTTTAAAGCATATTTCTCATCTGTTGATTCTAGACATATGCTGCAGCATTTTTTTTCTAAAGAGGACTTTGACACCTATCTTTAAGAGTGAGAATTTGTTGATTGTTATCTATTGCTTTTGCATTCAAGATATTTTAAAATAATTCCATGACACTTGAGAGTATTATCAGTAATGCTATCATTTATTAAATTATATTTTGGCAGAAAATCTTCTGAGTGCTTTATACAGATTATCTCATTTAATCTTCAGAATTGCCTTATAAGACAGATACTCTTATAATCTCCATTTTATGTCAGAAGAAATTGAATTTTAGAAAGATTATAGGACTTTGTTAAGGCCTCTGAGCCAGTAAGCGTTTGAATCAGGATTTATTCTAGTTGAAACCACCTGTGTCAATATTATGCAACTATGTTTCTAGAAACATCTTGTCCTGGAAAATAAGACTGTGTAACCAATAAATGACAACTATTTATGTCAGAACACTTTGCAAATCTATTTATGAGACTATTATGTTGTTCACCTCAGTAAACAGTTTTATCAGTCAATAGTTTACAAAACAAGAACCTCACCTGACCTTGTCCGCTAGTTCTAAACTATTATGTCAAAAATAATTCCTAATTTAATCATTTCAAACTATTAAAAACTCACTTTAAATAAATTGAGCCCGGGCACTCAAACCATGCAAATACTCTACCTAGCCTATCTGCTTTTGAAATAATACTAAGAATCTCTCAAGGTTTCCTTGATGAAGTTAAATTCATTCATCTTTGATTATCAGTATAATATTTTCTGGTGAGTACACAATGAATACAAGGCAGACAAATTTCATTGTCACATGGAACTGATCATTATAGTATACAATATCCTGGTTCCGTAAGCAGATCATAACTCGGAGAACAGAACATTCACCTTAATTGTTGAGCATGCCATTTCTCTATCACTTTGCATTTGCCCACCTCTGTCACTTAATGCCCTTTCAGCTTTGACTTGGTTAGAAGGTAAGAAGCAATTGTTTTATGGAGACAAGATAGCTGAGATTCAAGTATCAGGGGAGAGTAGAAACATTGATAAAGAAAAAGCAACCTTTAGAGACCCTGGAAAAAGTTAATCCCGCAGAGGACTTGTCACCTGAAACAGAGAGCTGAATGTTAATTGATCTGGTGTTCTAAATGTCAGGCCAGCCAAGGGCTCACTAATTGTGCCACTGACCTATATAAATACAGCTCCTTGAGGGCGACTTGATGCTCAGCCAACTTTAGCCCAAAGAGGGATGGTAAATACTTACTGGAAACAATAAAAATATAGAAAATTTGAATATTCAATAAAAGCAATACTTAGACTGCGTTGCCTTTAGAAAGTTTGGAAATAAAAGAAAATTCACACTCATAATATTATCCTCTACTTTCTGGGAATAGCACATTAAAGCTAAGTCTGCTGGTGTTAAGTTAGAAGTTGACTGACTTGTAAGATTATCCTAGATGTTTCATATAAAAGTTATTATATACACTAATAACAATTAGTGTATATAATAACAATACACTAGTAACAATTCCAATGATTTGGACTTTTAAAGATAGAAACCAACCTACATCTTCCTCCACCAATAGCATTGCTTCATGATGGTGGAAGAGTCAGTGCCTTATACATTTTTCTTTTTGGCATGGATGGATATTCTCTCCTGAGTACATGAGTATATGTGTATCTACAACACACACGTGTGTGTGTGTGTGTGTGTGTGTGTGTGTGTGCATATAAAGCTGCCATGTTTCTTAGCTTTGGACCACTCCCCTGCCTTGGAGAGGTGAATTTTCTCTCTCTCTCTCTCTCTAATTTACTTTCTTTTTTTTCATTTTTGAGTCAGAGTTTCACTCTATCGCCCAGGCTGCAGCCTGGACCTGTTGGGCTCAAGTGACTCTTCCACCTCAGCCATTCAAGTAGCTGGAACCACAGACGTGCACCACCACGTCTGGCTACTTTTTAAAATTTATTGTAGGGACAAGGTCTCACCAAGTTTCCCACACTGGTCTCAAACCCCTGGGCTCAGGCAATCCTCTCACCTCAGCCTCCCAAAGTGCTGGTAATACAGGCTTGAGCCACCACACCTGGCCTAATTTACTTTCTAAATAAACAATATGTTCTAATCAAAAAAAATTTTTTAAATTTAGTTTGTTCACCTCTCATGGCATTTCTGAGCTCATTCCCTAAGAGAGTTTTGTTTCCTCTCTTTAAGTGGCTAAAACTGAAACAGATGAGGATCTGGTAACTAAGCGTCTTCTGCATAAGAGCAGCACAAGACAGTCCCTCATGGCTCTCAGCTTAAAAGCTAGAGAGACAAACTGTAAAGAAACACCCACTATATTCTAATTTAGACAATCAGCAAATGTTAAGGTACAAAAATGTCCTACTTGCTGGAGATGATGCTTAGATGAAGAGGCAAACACCTGGCAATGCCAACAATTCCCTAATTTTTTTTTGTGTGTGTGACATAAATTAGCTTTAGGAAACTTATGTTTTTCTCCTAAGCAAGTCCATGAGGAAGATACATGAAGAATTTAAAAGCGTCAACATTGTTCACAGGTATTGAGAATCAGTTTGAGCTCATATGTCAGATACCAGCTCAAACAAATTGCCAAACAAGAAATTACAGTTCACAGTACAAACTATAAGATATTGATGACTAATTGCTAAATCTGCAAACCAAATAATACATTTTTCAAACATTTTCAGTTTGACACTCTTGTACTTTTCCCCTAAGAAAAAGAAACAGACAAAAAATTAAGAATCCTTGTAATTAAGTATTTAGAGAGAAACAACTCAATAAACATGTATGTTCTATCAACATACTAACCATTTGAACATAAAATGCACACAATCACTAAACACATGGATACATTATTATAAGAAAGAGAATCATCTTTCTTTCACTCCTGGATAAATACTATTACTTACTAACAAGGGACATGTGTATTTGGGAACTGTGCAACTTTTCAATCTTTGTCATCAGTCCACCTTCATTTTCTGTCCCACATTCATTCTGGTATGGCATTTCTCTATCAGTGCAATTTATAAACACAGTTTTACAAAGATAAGACCTATCTTAGAGAAATATAGCACAATCAAATGTCAAAGCGGTGAGATACTTCGACCTAGTAGTTTATGTGATGTCCAACACTGGTGTATTTCTCTTAAAAATTGAAACTTTGGACAGGGCATAGTGGCTCAGCCTGCAATACCAGCATTTTGGGAGACTGAGGTGAGAGGATTGCCTGAGCCCGCGGGTTTGAGACGAGCCTGGGCCATTTGGTGAGAACTCATCTCTACAGTCAATCAATCAATCAATCAATCAATCAATCAATCAGCCATGGTGATGTAATTCCAACTACTTGGAAGACTGAGGTGGAAGGATCACCTAAACCCAGCAGGTCAAGGCTGCGGTGGCCGTGAGCATGCCACTGCACTCCAGTCTGGGCAACAGAGTGAGACTCCAACTCAAAAAAAAAAAAAAAAAGAAAAGAAAAGAAAAAATGTAAATAATGCAAAGAGCCCCTATGTGTTTACTGTGACTCCACAGGATGCATCATTGCACAGGTGCATCTTATTTTAGAGGATATATAACCAATAGTGACCTAACTGCTCTGGGAACCTAGGAAGTATTTGAGATAGATTTTTTTTTTTGAGTTGGAGTCTCACTCTGTCGCCCAGACTGGAGTGTAGTGGTCGCTCCTGGCCACCGTAGCCTCGACCTACTGGGCTCCAGCGATCTTTCCGCCTCAGCCTTCCGAGTAGCCGGAATTACAGATGCGTTCTACCATGCCCAGCTAATTTTTTTGATTTATTGTAGAGATGAGGTCTCGCTGCCCAGGCGGGTCTTGAACCTGCGGGCTCAGGCAGTCCACTCACCTCAGCCTCCCAAAGGCGCGGGATTACAGGCTGAGCCACCGAGCCCGGCTGAGATAGATTTTTTAATATATAAGATTGGATAGACAGAAAAAAAGAGGATTTAAGTAGTTTAAAAGTCTGGATATATGTATGGAGGTAGAAATGCCCACTAACGTGTTTAGAGAGATGCAAGCAGAGATGGAAGTTTGAGGGAACAACCGGGGAAGTGGCATCGGAAGGAGAATGGTTCCTCTCCATTCCTTATTTTCCTTCCCAGGCAGAATGGACTCTACTGTTGTGATATTTTGGCCTTTCCTCTCTGCCTTCCTTTACCCCGTGCTGGAATGAAACAGTAGGTTCTACGACTGGCAAACTTGTAAAGAAATACTAGGTGTGCTGGCCTCAGTTGCATTCTTTACTCAGAGTCCTGAGCATTCGGTTTCTTGTCTGTTCCTTCAGGCTGTTTGTGGTGCACAGAATAATGTCTCCAAAGATGTCCACCTCACAATCCTCAGAACCTGTAACTATGGAACCTTCTAGGACAGAAATAATTTTGCTGATGTAATTATTTTCAGGACCTTGGGATGAGGAGATTTTCTTGGATGAGACAGGTTTTGTCCAATAAGCTCTCTCAAACATACTTGGAGGTGGAAAAGGGATCAGAGTCGGAAAGGGAGATGTGATGGTGAAGCAGAGAAGAGGAGAGAGAAGTAGGGGGAGGGAGGGGGAGAGAATAGGGGGAGAGGGAGAGACAGAAGGGACAGAAGGGAAGAGAAGGAGAGAGAAGGGAGGAGAAGGAAAGAGAAGGGGGAGAGGGAGAAGGAGAAGGATGGAGAGAGAGAAGAAAGGAGAGGGAGAAAGAAGTCGGGGGAGGGAGAGAGAGAGAGATAGAGAGGGAGAGGGAGAGATTGATTCTACTTTTGGTTTTGAAGATAAAAGAAAAGTCCAGGAACCAAATAATGCAGGTGGCCTTTATAAGGTAGAAAATGCAAAGAAATATATATATATATATACTTTAGTAAAACCTCCAGAAGGAATAAATCCCTGCTAACATGTTGATTTTAGGACTTTACACCTCTAGCACTGTAAGATAAATCTGTGTTGTTTGTAGCCATGGAATCCATAGCAATCTTCTGTAGCAATAATATGAATCTTATACCTGGACAGGCTTCTGGTTTAGTAATTGCTGAACCTGGGTGACATAGTTGACCTGGCTCTAAGGTTGAGAATGAGGCTGATCACCTAGAGCCATGATATGACACCTGGTCTCTATCAGTAATAAAGTTGATAATTTGACCTTGAATTTTAGTATTTGATGTCTCAACTTATTTAGGACCACATGGAGAAGATAGGCAAGATTTAGGAAGGGCCCTCTCAAAGTCCCAAATAATGGTGGCAACCAAACTATTATGGCCCCAAGTTCTCCATTAGGAAGCCTCTGCTTAATTCCTCTGTATTTTATCTATAGTTCTTTCACATTTTAGAAACTTAATTACTATTTTAAATTATGAATGAGAATGGAAAAGTCTCCACAGTGAGAGTTCCAGGAGATGGATCAGATGAATGAACCACGAACAAAACCTGAGAAGTCAGTGATGAGCCGAGGTGCTCTTGTATCCTTAAGGGGATTCGAACTATGACTTCACGTGGGGACCACGTAGGTAGTGACAACACAGCCTTGCCTGATTTGTTGAGTTTTTATATTGTTGTTATTGTTTTCCATAAACCCCTCTCTAAGCTGGTAGAGCATGACCCACACTTGGAATAGTGTTTGCATTTAATAACTCTGTTTACAGGGTGGCTGAAGAATCTCCCGAAGAGAAAGCAAAGGCAGACTCCAGTCCCCTGAGCCCTGAGGACTTTTAACTCAATACACTTGCAAGAAACACTTGAAAAAATCTTAAACTGCTCATTGGAAATACACGGAAAGTGATTTGCTGGAGAGTATCCATTTATTTATCTAAAATCATCTTGTGCCTATTTCTAAAGTGAGCGGCACAGACCTTAAAGGAAATGCATTCCGTATGTCTACTAACCTCTTGTTCCTTTTATCATTTGTCCTGAAATTATAACCTTTAAACTTGTTAAAGGAAATGAGAAAGAAGGAGGGCCTCAATATATTAGAATAATACATTTTTAAATTTAACCAATATTCAGTTTAATCCTTACAGTAATATATATAGTAAAAATAAAAAAAACTCTACATAGTAAAAAATAAAAAAAAAACTCTTGGTTTTGTGAAGGATGATTTTTAAGTCACTACAAGTCAGTAGACAAAGAGATATCCTTTTATTCATAAAGTCAGGAACTACTCAGAGGGGAAATAAGTGCTTTTGAATATTTATTATTATGACTAATCATGAATTATATAATCATCACTTTTTGGTCAAGAAATGATCATTCAGGTTTATTCAGATCTTAATTCCAATCTTTCGTCAGAGCACTTTAAGTCACAGAAATAGATATTACGATATCAATTATAAAGCTTTTTTTTTTTTTTGAGTTGGAGTCTCACTCGGTCGCCCAGATTGGAGTGCAGTGGCCGCTCCAGGCCACGGCAGCCTCGCCTGCTGGGCTCCAGCGAGACTTCCGCCTCAGCCTTCCGAGTAGCCGGAATTACAGGCATGCGCTACCACGCCCTGCTGATTTTTTGGTTTTGTAGAGACGAGGTCTCGCTGCCCAGGTGGGTCTCAAACCCGCGGGCTTAGGCAATCCACTCACCTCAGCCTCCCAAAGGCGCGGGATTACAGGCTGAGCCACCGAGCCCGGCTTATAAAGCAATTTTTTTACGTGAATGCAGGTGTGTGTTTCATTCATTTGAAACAGATTGATTCAGTGCTTTCCATATGCCATCAGCTTTGCAAGATTGCTATTATTTTTTTCAACGTGCTACCTCATATTTTTCTATTGGCCTTGAAAAATGGTTATCAGCATTTTAGAAAAGAATTTTGAAGATTATAACCTTTAGGCAGGTTACTCAAGGTCAGCTGGCTAATAAAGATTGAACATGAATTTGCATACCCTATGCTACAAAAATATTGGTTGATCTTTGCTCAGCTGCCAACAATGGTCTTCACAAGTGTTCCATAGCATCGCCTACTTTTCTTCCTTCTTTTATAATCTCCTTATATTCTTTATTCTCTTTAAGTATCTACATAATATGGAACTCTTCAAAGTCAGAGTAAATTCAGGAATTCATTGATTTCTCCTTTTATTTATTTATCTTTTTGTGAGATGTGGAAAAAAAGAAAAAAAAATAGGTTGTTATTTTGCCTACTTTATGGCAAAACATGAGTTTTTTTTAAAGCTGAACACTTCATTGCAAAATTCCATGTACCTAGAAAGCATACGCCACCTGGTATGATGACTAACCACCATTTAAAAGAATCACATCTGCTTTGTCAAACTAGTTCTGAAATCCAAAAGCCTATTGTCATTACATATATACAATCATTTATGAAAAAGATAAAATTGTTTGATTTTTTCTGATTTATTTATTGACTTAGTTTACACGTTATTTATAGTTAATAATTTATGAGACATTTTATTCTGAAACTCAGTTTTCTTGTCTTTCTTGTTCTATTTCTTTACTCAGTAATAATGATATACCTGCCATTTTAAGTTGGCTTCCTCATCCGGTGAGATGGCATATTTACTTACATGGTTTAATCTAAGACACAAGATGGCTTCTGAGATTTAGTGAGTGTTTATTTTACATCATACGCTATAATAGGCAAGGGATGGAGACACAGACATGCATAGGGTACAAGCCAGCATTTACTTTTTGTTGGTGAAACTTTGTGCTAACTTTCATTGTGTTAACTTTCTAGAGGGAGAAATATTCACCTAGACACATGATTATCAAGTAGCGTTCAAAGATCAATATTAGCCAAAAACTCAACCAAGATGAGGAGAAGAAAGGATTTCGGATACATATCTAAAAAGAGAAAAATGACTAAACTAAGTCTGAAGGAATAATAGATAATTGGAATAAATGGAAGTACAGGACTAGTAATCCCAGACAGAAGTAATAAAATGTGTAAGAAATAGAATTATGTGTGAAACTGCAAGTTCCTGATACATAAATTATAGCTCAGTAACTACAGATAAAGTTGAATAAATAGTATAAGTGGTTTTCACTTCATTGGCATTTTCTAGGTTTGAGAGCTTTGGATTAATGTCATTGGCACAGGAATTCTACAGTGTAAGTTCAATTATCACCTACATGTTCAACTGAAGAAATTGAGGAGTAGATAATTTCACACCATTGTGAAATGTGTTAAATATTAGATCAAAGAATTGTATTCTAGCAGCATGATTCTAGATTAAAGTTATCTTCCTGACTATTCATTCCTACCATGTCAAAAGCTTATGTACACGTCAACCCCACTCAGACCAACTAAATCAGAAATCCTGGAGGTAGAACCTTGGCTACTGATGTTTGAATTCTTAAACTTCAAATTGCCTTAACTCTCTTTCTGGAGATCCCTTAACATATTTATACTTTGAACTTTGTTGTAAGAATAGTGAGATACTCAACATAGAGAGTAAAATGTATAGATTCATGTTTTGTTAGGTGTATTTTTGGCTGCATTGTGAAAATGAATGGTAGTGACATGGAGATTTGAGGTTAGAAATAGTGTTGTGTTTATTTTTCCACTTGAGGAAGAGTTGATTCAGGAGTGAAACAGTATAGTGGTGCTGGGCAGAGAGGTATGTAGGACCAATTGGAAAAGTATTTTAGAGACCTGTAGGCATGTTTTCACAATTGACTGGCTTCAGAGTTGGAAAGATAAACAAATGACTTCAGAATTCTAGCTGGGCTGAGTAGTGAATGCTTTGTTACACTTCTGTCAAAAAGAAAGACACATAAATGGAAACGTGTTTGGAGGAAAGTGAAAAGATCCTTTGAGTTGTTGACAAGGCACCTGCAGACATTCAAATGGGAGCTTTTAGGAGGTAACTGGTGATATTCAAAAACAAAAGCAAAACAAAACAAAAAACATAGCTTAGCTTGTTTAAATAAATAGAATCAAACTATTTACAAGCACCTCAACATTTTTATATAGAATGTATATATTTATCAATAGCTTTCTAAATAGAATAGTAAGACTTTTAAGTGAAACTTAAATGTTTAAATATAACTCAATTTCAGGTTTTTACTCTAATAGATATAATTTTAATTAACATACAATTTCAAATAGTTTTTTCTATGCTCAAAAACGTTCTTAAAATAGCAAAATCACATTGACTGTACAATTTATGGAAGTAAATGGACACAAACAAATCCTAATTCTGTGATTGTTGGATGGAACAGGGCCAGTGATTCAGACCTTCCATTATTTGAAATGTCAGAGGTAATCAATTAAAGGAACTGAGATCAGCTGGGCTCGGTGTCTCAGTCTGTAATCCCGCGCCTTTGGGAGGCTGAGGTGAGTGGATTGCCTGAGCCCACGGGTTCGAGACCCGCCTGGGTGGCGAGATCTCATCTCTACAATAAATCAAAAAATCAGCAGGGCGTGGTAGCGCATGCCTGTAATTCCGGCTACTTGGAAGGCTGAGGCGGAAGGATCGCAGGAGCCCAGCAGGCGAGGCTGCTTTGGCCAGGAGCGGCCACTGCACTCCAGTCTGGGTGACCGAGTGAGACTCCAACTCAAAAAAAAAAAGGGAACTGAGATCATAGGAGAGCTCTTAAAAACACTGTGCTGTATAGGAAAACAAGAGAAACACAAGATCTGTTCTGTGAAAGCATCAGTGGTGTGCTGGACTTTCTTGTGCTATCCCAAAGAAACTGATCTTTAAATATTCAGGATTTTTTTTGAAGTCCATTGTAAACAATTAACATAAAGTTATTGCTATAGGATAACTTACACTAAAGAAATGGGCAAACACCACACATCAAAGCTGTTCCCTTTCACCTTCTGTAGAAAGCAGTATCAGCACATAACAGAATAGCATTTTTGTAAATTTACAACTTGTAAATTCAGAAAATATTACTCCTTATTCTTTACTGATGCCACCCAAGAACACACACCAAATGCACTGGAAACAGACCTATGCAAGGAAGGGTGCAATGGTAATGGGGATCGCAATACAGGAGAAAAACATGCAAGAGAAAAGGTTTGCCTGGGCCTGTAGTCATAACGCCATGAACTGAGAGAGTGATTAACTTCAGATGAAAATGCCCTTTGGCACGTGAGTTTCAAGGAGAGCAAAAACAAGGGAGGAGAACCTATTATTGGTGTGCTTCTCTGTTTCATTCCATTTACAGAATTGCTCTCATGGGAAAATGGTTGTTATGAAATTGCAGAGAATCACCTTGTGCAGCAAAATATTAACATCTGAGTTGTTGGCCTCTGCCTACATCTGATAAAGACTACGTAATAATAACAATTGTTATGAAAATAGTAATGAGAGTTTATATTCGCAGATATATGTCTGAAGGTTAGATGACAATTCTATTTTTAAAATACGGTATTATTTATTATTTCTAGTTGAAAACCAAACCTAAAAGAAACCATATATTAACTCCACATTAATTTAAGCAAATATTTGACTTTCTTGGTTTGTTTAAATCATTAAGAAATGCTATACTTTGATAAAGCTGAGTTTCTGAGTTCCTAAAGAACAGTTATTATTTAAATACGCTAATAGTTTTTTCTTCAGGCTGTGAGTCAACATAATAAATGGAAGTAAAATTTCTTCAGCCTCAAAGATGAGGTCCAATCAACTGTTTCTCTGTGGAAAGTTTCATAAATAAAGTGAAACAGTCCTGAACGAAGAAGCTCAGCTGAGACAGAGGAAGTCTAGAAACTACAGACTTCATGATTGTCCTATATACATTGAGTTGTTTAGGGGTGTGGAAAGGGCAGTGCAATGTATTCAGGAAATTATCTTCACTGTCTTCTGGACCCTGGTTACCCTAATTTTCCCAGGTTCCTTTGCAATCAGGTTAGGATACATGACTAAAACTGACCAATAGAATATGGGAGAAATGATGATGAGATGGGCCACAAAACTTCCTTTAGGATTCTCCACAATCTCTCTTCCTATTCTGGGGTGACCTTGGAAGCCATGTGTTTGGTACCACACAGTAAAAAGAGAGAGGAGAGAGGGATCATTTAGTGTGTGTTCATCAAAGCTCTAGCAGTTCTAAAATGAGGACAGAGAAGGGAGTCAGAGTTCTATCACTTAGGGTCAGTACCAGACTAACAAAATGGGACAAGATCACACGAGTACAAGAATCTCTGTTGCACTCTTATATTTCTCACTCATGGCTCTTGGTTTTCCAAGAAAAACAAATGTTGCATTTTTCCTGTTTCCTCAGAATGACTCAAACATATTTTTTTCTTTTCCTTTTTTTTTTGAGTTGGGGTCTCACTCTGTCACCCAGGCTGTAGTGCAGTGGCACACTCATGACCACTGCAGCCTCTATCTGCTGGACTCAGGTGATCCTTCTGCCTCAGCTTCCCAAGTAGTTGGATCTACAGGCATGTGCTACCATGTCTGGCTAATTTTTTAATTTATTGTAGAGACGGGGTTTCACCAAGTTGCCCAGGCTGGTCTTGAACCCCTGAACTTAGGCAATCCTCTTGCCTCGGCCTCTCAAAGTGCTGGGATGACAGGCTTGAGCCATCACGCCTGACTGACTCAAATATTTTTAGAAGCTTTTTCAAGTTCTTACCCGACACAATAAACCCTTACTTTAAAGCTGAATATTAACTTGGATCTCATGCAATGCCCTGTATGACAGATATCTACATGTATGTACTTTGAAGTGGCAGACCATGTTTCTGTCTTTGTAGGTGAAATTACTCAACTGGCAAATGTATCTCAGGGCCAAAATAAAACGTGAACGAGTCAATGGCTAGAGTAGGGAATGGAGATTCTTGAACAAAGCCATCCAGAGTAACTGTTTTATTACAGTTTGACACAAAGAACAGGTGAACCTATAGTCCAGTACAAGAAGAATGGAAAATAATATTATCAAGCCCTTTTTAAGGAGTGAGATCATCAAATACTCAAGCAGCATTTACTCTGTGTTCATTAATATTCTAACACTTTATATATCTTTATGTATTTAATCCTGAAAACAACCCATCATCCTTATTTTACATATGAGGAATCTGAGTCCTGAAGAGATAAATCGTCTTGCCCTAAAACATATAATTACCTGGGAAGAAATATGGACTACATACATAGGGGGTGTGTCTTCAGAATCTACATACTACATTTTATATTATGAGGAATCTGAGTCCTGAAGAGATATATCGTCTTGCCCTAAAACATATAGTTGCCTGGGAGGAAATATAAACTACATACATAGGGGGTGTGTCTTTTAACAAGTATGCTAGCTACCTAAGTACTTTATGGGTAGTAATATATTTAATATATATTAATAATAATAAGCCTATGGTATGAATATTAGCATTATCCTTATTTTGTAGAGAAGAAAGCAGAGTTTCACACACATTGTGATATTTTAATTTTTTAAAATTTATCTTTAGATGCAAACTACAATTCAGGATTAGGTATATAAGTGGTTATCACAGAGGTAAAATTTGGGCCTAACTTTGGTCGCCACTTTGTCTCGTTTGAGATCAGGTACCCTTATTAATGTTATGTTTGCCCCCCCCCCACACCTCCCTCACCCGACAGTGTTCTGCTACTGCCAATCCCTTTCTTATAATATTATGGTAAATGTTCAGGGTCCACTTATAAGTGAGACTATGTGGTACTCAGTTCTTTGTTTTGGTGATAAATCACTGAGTATTATAGACTCTAAGTCCATCTATGTTACTGCGAAGTCCATAATTTTGTTCTTCTTTTTGGCTGCAAAATATTCCATTGTGTATATGTACCACATTTTTAATACAGTATTAAATGATATTTTAGAAGGACATTTCATCTGAACTTGGCATCAATCATTATGTTAATAATATCGTTAATGCATAATATTTATTTCATGTGCATTATGGGCC
Organism: Cephalopachus bancanus; assembly: GCA_027257055.1. Lineage (NCBI taxonomy): Eukaryota > Metazoa > Chordata > Mammalia > Primates > Tarsiidae > Cephalopachus > Cephalopachus bancanus. The sequence continues at coordinate 25,258 of JAPVLO010000269.1, forward strand.
AGCAATTATAAAATGGCTTAAATATATGAACGTATTAATCCTCACAATGTCTTCATGATATAACTTGCCCTATTATTATCCTCATTTCACCTATGGGGCAACTGAGGCAGAGATAGAATAAAGAGCTGTCTGAAGTTAGGGATTGCTATTGTTTGGATATGGTTGGTTTGTCCTCAAAAAAATTCACACTGAAAGATGATTTCCAACGTGACAGTGTTGAAAGGTGGGGCCTAGTGGGAGGTGGTTAGGTTATGGGGTAGATCCTCCTTCCCGACAGTGTGGGATTATCCTCCCAGGAGTGAGTGAGTTCTAGCTCTTTGGATACTGAATTCGTTTTGAAACGAGGGAATTAGTTCTCCAGAGTCCGAGTTGTTCTAAAGCCAGATCCGTCCTCAGGCATTACCATTTTCACACGTCTGTTCTCCACTGATATTTTACATCACGTTGTAAGGCAGTACGAATGTCTGCCAGATACCAGGGCCATGTGCTTGAATGACTCAGCCCGCAGAACCATGAGCTAAATAAACCTCTCTTCTTTATAAATTACCCGGTCTCAGGTATCTGTTTTTTTAATAGCCACACAAAACAGACTAAGACAGTGATACAACTGAGATTTACACCTTAAGTTTACACCTGAATCTGAGTCCAGAGCTCCAGTCATAATCACTGAATTATATACACAATTGCACACAAATGCACATTGATGCACACATATAACAGCACAACATTATAAACTTCATCACTCTGCAATTGTGGTTTACGATATATATTAAATCAAAAATACCTCTGAGAACAGAAGTATAGATCCCTCCTGCTCTCTTATCCCAGCTGTAAAAGCCAGATTCAGAGAGTATTAAATTGCTTTTGGGGCTGCATTCACCATCCAAATAAAAAAAAAATCCCGAACCTTCAAGAGTAATAGCCAATTGTCACAGAGATTTATGGAACATGGATTTGCTGGATTTTATTCCTATTAAAATTGAGCTGCTCCTGATAAGAAGGAGGTGCAGGCAGCAGGGAATCATAACATGGGCATCTCAGACTGAAGTCTCACCACATAAAGAGGTGTGGGCTGCTGCTGACTTCTTGTGCTATATGGTGGAAACAGGATTCACAAGACAGAAGCCCAATCAGCAAGTCATGCTGGAATTCCAAAATGACCACTCACCTCCCCTGACAGCCATTTTCTTTACTTCTCTGCTGACAGTAACAGAACATAACCTACAGAAAGTAGTGGCCACCCAGGAAAGTAGGTGTGCACAAGTGTGGGAGGGTTCTATTTGCCAAAGCAGCATCCTAGAAGAGCCAATGTTTTTTTTTTTATTTGGATGGTATAATGGCCCCTAGCTGGGAAGAGTCGCCTTCAGCTGGGAAAAGTCACACCCCATGTCTGACTTGGGTAGTCGTAATAAAACATTTAGATTAAAATATATGACCTTCAGCCTTCTACTGTTCAGAGATTTAATTTCATTTTTATTTAAAAAAATGCAACATAGTCAATATATAAATCACATTTGGGGAAGTGGATTTTTCATGATAAGGTTGCCTCAACTTAGTAGCAATATTTATAATTATTAATTCCTTGTTTTTATGCAGTTGTATGGATAAGATAATTTTATGACATAATTGATACATAATGGCTTACTCACATAAAATAAGTTTGGGGTATTTCTACAGTTAAGTTTTGAAGGAAAGATTACTGCAGTGAGTGAACTGAATTTTTCTTTTTGAAAGAAGAGAAGTTTTAAAGGTTGGGAATGTTTAACACCATGGTAACAAATAGTGGTTCAACTTATTCAAGTCACACACAAAGGTGATATTAAATGAGTTGCACAGAATTTAGTGTAGGATAAAAACAAACCCCGACTTATATTCCCATATTACATAATGACATAAATGGACCAGTAATTGTTGAAATTTGAGATTAGAATGTTTTTCTAAATGAACTTTTACTTTAAGGATAGTTTCATACTTACAGAAAAGTTGTGAAGATGGTATAAAGAGTCCAGATATACACAGTATCTGTTTTCCTCTCATTTTAACATCTTATATTTCTATAGTATATGTGTCACAATTTATAAACCAATATTTATATATTATTATTTGAGTTTATACTTTATGCATATTTCCTTAGATTTCCAAGATGCACTTAGCTGTAATCCTTAGGCTCTTCTAGGATATGGCAATTTCTCAGACTTTTCTTGTTTTTGAGGACCTTGACAGTTTAAAAAGCAATGGCCAAGTACTTTATAGAATTTTTCTCAATTTGGATTTTTCTCATGCTTTTCTTAAGGCAAGACTATGGCTATAAACTTTTGGGATGAAGGTCACAGAAGTGAAGTATCATTATCAACATAACATATCAAAAGCTCATACTACCAAAATTACTAATCACAGTTAGTACTGACCTTGTAGATCTGGTCAAAGTAGTGTTTGTTGGGTTTCTCCATGTAACTTTTACTTTTTCCTACTCCTCCCCCATTTTTATATTATATTATTTGAAACATGTCCCCAAGCACAGTCTATACTTTGGAAGAGAAGCATACCCTATCTCCTTAGAGGTTGACTGAATATGATTAGCATATGTTTTTTTAAAATTTCACTCAAGATATAAGATGACAGCCAATGGAATAACTCACCAGGCATAAAGAGTATTACCCCCAAAATTGATTACCAACAAGAGTGATACATTTGTTGCTCTGATAAGGTATCACCCACTAGGAAGCATACAAGACACACTCAGAATTACTTGTCCCTGGGAAGCCAGCACATTACCAGGCTGAGGACCTCTCTGGCTCTGGGTACAAAAAGATCATAGATTATTTACCAAAAATAAGAATGACATGATCTTCAAAAATATGGAGGACCAAATGGTCAACAAATAGGTGACTTTGCATTCTTATATACTCCAGGATCTCAAACAAATGCTCGAAGGGCTGCACTGAAGGTGTATATAAATTAAGTGTACTAAGTGAAGACAATATCTAACTGGAGAAAAACAAATCCAAACTTGTTGAACATTGAAAATCCACATGGAAAGTGGATATAAATGCTAAATACTCTAATAGCATGATGGCATTATTTTCCACCACAGATTGCTTAGATAGCAATGAAGGAGTAAATGTTCAAAGAGGTTACTGGATTTGTTGTGGGCCCAGCAGACATAGCACCACAGAACAAGGAAATGATCCTATGCTCTTATATACTACACTTACCTGAGTAAAAGACTTTAAGAAAGGAGTCATTTCTACTTTAGTATAATATTGTTCTTGCTGGGAGTACAGGCTGAACTCTGTAGATTTAGATTGTAGAAGTGTAAGAGGAAATCCTAGCTCACTTATCTTAATTTTGGTTGCCTAGAAAACATTTAGAGGCAAAACTTACGTGCAAATTCTTTTCTTTTAAAATTTGTTTGGTTTTAGGAGATGTGATCCTAGGGTAGCAAATGTAAATTTAAAAATAAAGTAAGGGGAAAAGGAAAGGCAAACACAAAGACAAGCTGGCCATAGCTTTCCAAGAAAAGGCAGCCAATCTGTGTGCATGTGCAGAGTGGGTCTGCATAACAGCAGTTTCCTGGAACTGTCTGTTAGGGGAAGAAGGGGGAGCCTTTCTCCGTGAGGTATTCTCTCCTCACTTCTCCTAGTGGTCGCAGAGTTCCTTCCATGTAAACTTCTCTCCTCTTCTAGGTTAGGTCACTCAGCCTCTGAGTCTGCGTAGGGGGCAACCAGTTCATCCCTGGGCTTTCAGGGAGGTCCCCGGATTAGGGATGCAGTGGTTCTCCCACCAGGTGCAATGGTAGCCACAGGGGACATGGACACTATGCTGGGGATGGTCGAGATGACAGGTAAGATCTGAGGTTCTGGCGAAGGCTGGTGCTTTAGGACCAAGGGGAACTGGTGGGGTAAAAGATGTTGCTCCTGTCTGATGAGTTTTGTTGCTGTTTTGTATTTTTCACTTCTATGATTTCCATTTGGCTCTTTTTATTCTCCATTTTTGCTGAAACTTTATATTTGCTGAGGCTTTGATTTGTTTTAATTGTGATAGTAACTGCTCATTGAAGCATTTGATCATGGCTGCTTTAAACTCTTTGGCAGATAATGCTAACATCTCTATTATCTTGGTGTTGACACCTACTGACTGTTATTTTACATTTGTTTTGAGGCCTTCCACATTCTTAGTGTGACAAATGTTTTTCTATTCAAATTTGGATTTCTTTTTGGTATTAGATTGGGAAACTCTGGGTCTTACTTATATGCTCTGAATGTGCTTTCTTTGACATTACTCTGCCAGGGAAAGAGGGGGATTCTGCCTCATTTTTGCCAGGCAGAAGAAAAAATTCAGGGTCCCCTCTGAGCTTCCATCAGCATCTGAAAAATACTCCTATTCACTGGTGGGACGTCAGAATTCTGGTTCCTTGCTTGGTCTTGACAAACACAGTACAACTGGGAAGTGGTGAACATCCTGAGTTTCCTTAGCTGTTTCTTCAGCAGGGATGGTAAGGGACAACTAATTACTGCAAGGAGAGGTGGAAGTTGAGGCTTCCCACATGATTTCCACTGCCATTGTAGGAATGGATGGGTATGGGTGGCTTATTACCAAGCAGCAGGGATAAAAGTCTCAGCAACACACTTGGCCTTCTGTGACACTACCACAACAGGAGTGTTGAGACACTTCATTAAAGGTGTATAAGGGTGGAAGTCTAGGCTCTTCACTCAAACGTTGCTAGTGTGAGTGGGGTAAGACTAAAATTCCCACCCCCTTAGTGTCTCTCCCTCTTTCTTTTTATACTGAATAATCTCATCACTAGAAACTTACTGCTTCCTTCTCCTGTTTCTCTGGGCAGTGCACCTGGCTATACTGGGACTGTGGGGTTTCCCTAATTGCTCATCCCCTTGTATAATTGGCTCACATTACTGAGATATTATTTTTTAATGCAGCAATCGCAGGGAATTTTCCAATTAAGCTTACAATGAATGATGGGGCAACTCTGCTCCAAGATGGCTTGGAATGAGGCCACATGTGGGTCAGAAAGTCGGCTGCACTCGAGCTGCAATCCATTACCAACTTCATTTATCCAAACACTAGCCAGTGGCAGGTACCACAGCATTCTGCACCTGTTTCCTCAGCTGGGCATGAGAGGGTGACTGAGCAGGGAGATAAGATTTTCAGAAGGGCAGTGGAGTCTGGGGACAGCAGGGAGTCAATGGAGGCAGTACCTGGAAAAGAGGACCCAATTGAATGTCAAAGTGATATTGGTGCTGTCAGGTAGAACAAACTCCAGCTCCTCTAACCCTGTCATTGTAGAGATGCAGAAACAAAATCCCAGAGATGAACAAGGAATTAAGCAAGGTATTGGAGTGTATTCTCTGTAAAAGACTTCAGAGTGATTTTTAAGAGCAATTCAGGTCCTGTTGCTCTCCTGCTCAGAGTCTTTCAATCTCTCCCTAACTCTCCCAGAAAAATATGTAAATACCTGAGAGGTCCAGTGTCGCCTGTCCTGTCTCCCTCCGTTCACATTCTCTCCACTCCAGTCACCACTCGGGCTGTCTGCTCCAAGTTTAACCAATCTTGGTTCTGCCACAAAGCCTGTATGCTTGCTGATGCCTCTGCCTGGAAGAAAAAATGTATCCAGATTTTCTGTCAATGGTCTTTTTTGCCATTTAGGATTTAGTTTAAGCATCATCTTGTATGAGATGCTTTCTCGAAACCTCCTGTTAAACTCATAGCCACCATGACATCTTTACCTTCTTAACATATTTTTCTTTTTACTTCTTATCATTTTGAGTTTTTGTTTGTTTGTTTGCTTGTTTGCCTCTACAACTGGAATGGCTTACAAGAATGAGAATGTTGTCTTTCCACTCATTGCTTTTATCAGTACCTATTCGTACAATCTGTGCACAATAAATACAGATTGAATAATATGTTGAAGGCAACAATAGCTGCAAATCAATATTAATATCCAGTTAATGGGCTAGAATACAGGTCTTGTAGGATGATAGGCAGAGACTGGAATCTCAGTGATTTTTCAGGCAACTGTGGACTTCATCCTATTTTTCTCTTCTTTAAAAAGTTACATTGAAGTAGTTACAAACATATGAAAAAAGTTAAATGGTACAAATAACACATGAATGACCCATGCCCAAATTGCCTAAATGTTATCAGTCTGCTTTATCATTTCCCCCTCTCTCTAATATGCATCCTCTATGTCTGTATTGTTTTTTTCCCCTCTGAATCATTTGAGTGTAAATTGCAGAAATGATGCTTCATTATACCTATCTCAATGTCTATGTTCATTTACAGAAACACACTCTCTTACATAGCCACACCTTGACCATCAAAATTTAACAACAAGTTAACATTAATACAATAATTCTGTCTAATCAACAGACACCACTAAAACTTTGCTGATAGTGCTACCAATATGTTTTATAGCCAACACCAACGATAAAACAAAACAAACAAACATGTCTTCTTGTTTCCTTTTTAAAAATGTTCTGGCTCAGGATCAAATCTAGACTCATTCACCATCTTTCATCATCACATCACTTTAGTTTTCATAGATACTGAGAAACAACACTTCAATAATTATTATATTTCATGACCTTGATACTTTAAAATGAGAAGTCAACTATTTTTCAGAATGTCTCTCCATTTGGGTTTTTCTGATTTTCCTTATTATTAGATTAAGGTTTCCCATTATTGGCAGAAATGGGAAGCAGTGTTTTGTCTTTTCAGTTCAGCATATTTCATAAGAGTTCCTATCAGGGCATCCCATCATAATACTGGTAACTTTTATCAGCTGTCCCATTACTGGGGATGCCAATTTTCATCCCTTGCATAAAAAGTTTCTCCATTGTGTTGCTAGTTAAGAAAATACTTTGTATTTCCTAATGAATGAATAAGGAATTAACAAGTATTACACAGGAAGATAATTTTAAATTATTTAACTGTCTTTCTCATCAATCACCTGTTAATTTTAATATCCAATGATATCCAGTTTTTACTATGTGGTTGCCAAGTGGTTATTTTTCTCATTTTAACAATAATCTTTCTACTTTTATCGGTTGGCATTTCACTGCAAAAAAAAAAAAAATCTTCTTTTCAGCATGTTTGAGTGCCTTGTACATCCAGGATGTTAAGCCTTTGTCAGACCTGGTGTTGGCAAATACTTTTTCCCGGTCTGTAGGCTGTCTCCCTGCTGTCTTGTAGGTTTCTTTGGCTTTGCAGAAGCTTGTCAATTTAATAAGGTCTCACTTGTCTATCTTCTCTCTTATGACCTGTGGGTTTCGGGTTTTGTTCAGGAATTGGATGCCAGTTCCGATTTCCATGAGGGTATGTCTTTCATTTTCTAAGGTTCTTATGCTTTGAGGTTTTACATTTAGGTCTCTGATCCATTTAGAGTTAATTTTTGTGTATGGGGATAGATAGGAGTCCTGTTTCAATCTTCTGCATGTGGTCAGTCAGTTTTCCCAGCACCATTTACTGAATAGGTTCTCCTCTCCCCAGTGGTAGGTGGTGGAGGTTTTGTCGAAGATGAGTTGGTTGAGAAATTGAGGGTTTTTTTTTTCCACTTTTTAAAAACTTTATTTTGAAGTAATTTCAAAGTTACAAAAAAGCTGGAAGAATAGTATAAAGAACTCTCATGTGCCCTTTGTCTAAATACAGCAAGTTTTAATATTTGCTACATTGACTTTATCATATTTATTATTTTCTTTGTGCCTATCTGCACATACGCAACTATTACTTATTTTTTCTGAATCATTTGAGAGTAGGCTACATACATAATGTCCCTTTATTTAATAATTTAGTATATTTCCTAAGAACAAGATTATTTTCTTTCTCTCTCTCTTTTTTTTGAGTCAGGGTCTCATTCTGTTGCCTAGAGAGGAGGCAGTGGTACAGTCACAGCTCACTATAGCCCCAAACTCCTGGGCTCACATGATCCTCCCTCCCCAGCCTCCCAAGTGACTGGAACTACAGGCGTTTGCCACCATATCCGGTTAATTTTTTTGTAGAGATGAGGTCTCACTATGTTACATATGCTGGTCTTGAACTCAAGGAATCCTCCTTCCTCAGCCTCCCAAAATGCTGGGATTGCAGGTGTGAGCCATTGTGTCTGGCTCTTTTTTTAATTTTAAAGCAGGATTTATTGAGAGGACAGAAAAGCTCCCACAGTGGGGAGGGGACCTGAAGGCGTTGTTCTTTTTTTCTTTCTTTTTTTTTTTTAAGAGATGAGATTTTGCTGTGTTACCCAGATGGTTTCAAACCTGGCTTCAAATGGTTCTCCCACCTCAGGATTTTGTTTTATATAACCACTGTATAACCTAGTCAAAATCCAGGAAATTTAACATTCACAAAATACTTTTTATTTATACATATTTCCAACTTTATCAATTATTGTAATAAAGTCCTTTGTTGCATTTTTTCCCTTCCAGTCCAATATTCAGTCTAAGATTACATATTACATGTAGTTGTCATGCTGTTTTAGTCTCCATTAATGTGAAATAGTACCTCTACCTTTCTTTGTCTTTTATGACATTAATATTTTTGAAAAATACAAGTCTGTTATTTTATAGAATGTATTTATAGATGTTAAATAAAATGGAAATCCATGAGCCCATACTGATGATGAATAGATATGTAAATAAATAGGGAAGAAGGTAAGACTCTTTCTTAAAAAGAATAATGACATAAGTGTGTCAAGTAGAAGAGTTGGTAAATTATTATTTTCCAACCATCACAATAAGTAATGGTTCAGGCAAGAACCAATCAAAAATAGATGCTGAGTCTATGGAAAAATAAATGATGAAGACTAGACATTTATATGGCCTCAAAGTATCTTCCCACAGATTTGCTTATTAGTCGCCAGGGGAAAAATTGGAACTACTCATCCCAGACAGTATTTGACCAGTTGGTTAAATTTGGTCAGTGAGTACCAGATGACACTATGTGCCTCCTGATGTGGCTCCTGAGAAAGACCTACCATCACACACATACTATATAAATAATGAATTAGATAGTACTCTGGCTAGGGATGAAAAATGTGAATCTAATCATGAGAGAAATTGAGGTTTTGTTTCTGGAATCTCAATTCTATTCCATTGATCTATATGCCTGTTCCTATACCAATACCAAGCTGTTTTGATGATTGTAGCTTTATAGTAAAGTTTGAAGTCTGGTCATGTGATACTACCTGCTTTGTTTGTTTTTTGCTGCAGATTGTTCTGGCTATTCTTGGACGTGTGTGTTTCCATATGAATTCCTGTGTTGTCTTTTCTAGGTCTGAGAAGAATGTTGCTGGTAATTTGATGGGTATTACATTGAATTTGTAGATTGCCTTAGGTAAGATGGACATCTTCACAATGTTGATTCTTCTAATCCATGAGCATGGGATATTTTTCCACTTGTTTGTGTCTTTGATTTCTTTGAGCAGTGTTATGCAGCCATAAAAAAGAACAAAATCATGAATTTCACAGCAACCTGGATGGAACTAGAGTCTATAATACTGAGTGACCTCTCACAGAAACAAAGATCCAAGTATCACATGTTCTCACTCATATAATGGACCTTGAACATCCAATGTAATACTATAAGAAAATGACTGACAGTACTGGGAAACTATGGGAGGGGGGAGATGGGATTAACAGTAGCAAATATCTGTCTGGGGATGGAGAAACACCTCTTATCAACAGGGTGCCTGAATGAAACTTAATTGTATACCTAACCCTTAACTGTATTCCACAACATCATAACAAAAAATATTGATATAAAAAAAATCTTTCTCTTCTCCCCCATTTATTTATGTTTTCATTCATTGTTTATAACAGGATTCCTACTTGTTCCAAAGGTTATACCCCATTATTATCACTATTACTTGTGGTGTTCAAGATACTCCTAGCCAACAAAGCCCCATCAAATTCCCTTATGTGTCTGTATCATGTTTTTAGCATTTCTTGACTTTTTGGCATAATAAGATGGCTTTGGATCATGTTCTGCATTGCTTCTCCCACCCCTGGAATCAATACTTTCTGCAAGGAACCTTGATGTATTTTGATAAAAGTTCCTATTTAGTAATCATGAACTGGGTGCTAGGTATTTTCTTTTCTTTTTTTTTTTTTTGAGTTGGAGTCTCACTCTGTCGCCCAGACTGGAGTGCAGTGGCCGCTCCCGGCCACTACAGCCTTGACCTGCTGGGCTCCGGCGATCCTTCCGCCTCAGCCTTCCAAGTAGCCGGAATTACAGGCATGTGCTACCATGCCCGGCTGATGGGTATTTTCATTGTTCTTGGAATGTCAGAGTTTCTAGATCTTGACAGTGGACAAGAAATATATGTGTATGTGTGTATACACACAAGCACCCATTCATATATGTTTCTATCCATTTCAAAAACTATGTGTTCACATCGATAACTCCCAATCCATTTCAACATACCAAAGTTGGTTATAGGTTTCTTCCATTCTATATTTGTATCTCTTTCTCTAATAGTCAGAGACCTGGCTTCTGTTTGTTCACAATATATTCACTTATTTGTCTAATGCTGCTATGGAGTAGGTTAAATATTATTTCACATAAATATCAAATCTTAACTCTGAGAACCTATATTTTATCTTACAATCCATATTATCCATTTAGCCTTATTACCTATTTTACCTTATATAAAAAATGATCTTTGCAGATGTGATTAGGTCAAGGATTTTGAGATGCTGGGATTATCCTGGATTATCTGGGTGAGCTTTCTATGAAATCATATTGTTCTTAGAAGTGTTCTTCTAAGTGAGGAAATGAAAGATTTGACAGACTAAAGAGAAGAAGGTGACCACAGATGCAGAGATTAGAGTTATGCAGCTGTGAGTCAGAGAATGCCAGAAGCCAGCAGAAGATGGAAAAGCAAGATAAAAATTCTCCCCTCAAGCCTGTTGAGGAGAGAGCTCAGTCCTGGAAACATTTTAATTTGGGCATCAAAATACTGATTTCAGATTCTGGCCCCCAATACTGTGAGATAATAATTCCTTTTGTTTTAAGTCACACAGGTTTTGGCTATTTGTTACAGCTGTCACAGAAAACTAATAAACCCTATATGTAATCAGTCCACCAAATGTTCACGCTGTCTCCATAGCTCCCCCAATGTCAAACAACCTACTTGTGTCCACCAAGCTAGTGTCAGTTCTAACCCATTTATTTTAATGTACAATCATTTTCCCTCCTCCTCTCTTCCTTTATCTTCCCACCACACTCACGATAGCAGGAATCAATATTTTTCCACACAGAGTAAAGAACACTTTACTTACACCATCTACTTATTGTCTCTATTTCACAGGTGCAGAGAAGTTCAGTAACTTACTAAATATCACAGGACCAGGAAAAAAAAGGGATGAGATTCAATCCATTTTTGTCAGAATTCTGAGACCAAGCAGTTGTCCAGTGTGCCTACTGCCTTTAGGTAGATTCAGTCCTGTAGAAATTTGCTTTATTTAGCATCAAAATGTTATATGAGAATAATAGTACCTCATAAATGTTTCAAAAGGATTAAATAAGATGGTATTTAAAATGCATAGTGCATGTAATCAGCTCCCAGAATTTGGATGAGGGGATGGTTTCTGTCTAGCTACCAACAGAGTGTTCGGGAAACCCAGACAAAAGAGATAAAGACAATCAGTGTACAAGCACCTGGCCAGTGGCAGAAAACTTTCATTACCTTGTTTTGGTATTCACACATACTGATTGAGAAAGAGGGGGAGCAGGTTTGCTTCTTAACCTGGTCCCCTTAGACAAAAAAATCCTAAAAGACAGATCCCAGATCTTTTCTCAAATAATGAGGAGATATATGCATAGAGATACTGATGGAATGGAGGAGGGAAAATGCTCACCAGAACACTTTAAATTAGTGCTAGGTGTATTCCACTGTGAGTTTAGAGTTTACAAATCTTTCAAGTTCTTGTGACAAATTTCACTGACCCATTTTATTTTGTGGTGAGTGGGAGATGGGGAGAGTGACGAAAAGCTATGTCTTTAAAATGTAAAAATTTCAACTAACTTTTCAAACTTTTTTAACGTGTGATGACATGTTTTCCTCCCTCCCTCTCTCCCTTCCTCCCTTTTTTCTTTCCTTCCTTCATTCTTTCTTTCCTTTTTCTTCCCTGTCCTTCCCTTCTCTTCCTTTCCCACCCCTTTACTTCCTCTCCCTCCCTCCCTTTCTTCACTTCCTCCCTCTCACCCTCTCTTCCTTCTTTTCTTCCTTCCACAGGGAGGAAGCACCAAAGAATGACCAGAGCCTGAGCCACTTTTGCACATTGCAAGTCTGCCTTTCATCAGATTTGCCAGTTATTGACTATTCTTTCTATGTAGTCAGTTTTCTGCACTGCAGCTAGAAGGAACTTTGTGAAACCCTTTCTACCATGTATTTCCCTGCTCAAACCATGTATTTACTCCCTATTTCTTAACAGGGTCTCAAGTTCTGTTTTATTTCACCCTTATCTACATATGCAACCACATGTCTCAGCTTCATGTCCTTCCTCCACATCTGCCTAAAGTGTGTACACAGTCTCCTAAATCTCTCCTCTGAGTCTTCACATGTTGCTCCTTCTGCTGGCATGAACGTTTTCAAAATTGTGCAGACTTTGAGTGGACAACCTTTTATTAATTAGTTTGAAACTCATTTCTTCTGGGAAACTTCATGACACTCTCTACTCCCCAACCTGTCTAGGGCTGAGTAAGGATTTCCCTGGAGCTATGCTTCCTAAGTGTTTCATGCAGACATCTACTACCATGCTTACTGCCTCTGCAGGAGCCATCTCCACTAGCCTATCTTTTCCACAAGAATATGAGATCCTTCAAGACGTTGAATCTATATCTATATTTCCCATGCCCTATAAAATACCAAACACATATTGGGAGCTCAACCAATTCTGTGAGTATGAACAACAGAATGAATGTGTATTTCTCTCTCATGTCTCTGATCTTCATGAGGCCAAGATTTCTGTTGTCCCCATTAGAGTGGCCTCCATAATAATGCTGCCATTATCACCCATAAATTGCAGGAGAACTTTCCACTGTTTCATTGGAAACATTAGGTGCTTAATCAGTGATTTCTGTTTAAATGAATGAAAAATGCCTGCAGTTTAGAGACTGTTTTTATCCTTGGAGTGGCTTCTACAATAAAAATCCAGTCATCCCTCATAAGCCTGTGACATTGTTTCATTGTCCCATTCAACATACTTAGTGCTCAGTGTTTATTGGATGGATGACTAGGTGGATGAATATGTAACTGCTACTTCACAATTCTATGATTTTCTTGAAGCCAGGTACTGCTGCCCTCATTGGAGTGGTCTCCATAAAAGATAACTGCCGCCATTATTACCCTGAACCTAAGAGCACATTTCCACTGCCTAAGACATACAATCAGTACTCAATAGTTGGGACTATGGGTACCTGCCACCATGCCCAGCTAATTTTTTTTTGTAGAGACAAGATTTTGCTATGTTTGTGGCCTAAACTGGTCTTGAACTCCTGTGTTCAAGTAACCTGCTCACCTTGGCCTCCCAAGGTGAGAGGAATATAGGCATGAATCGTCACATCTGGCCTGCTTTCCTAATCAATCAGAAGAGAAAGGAAACAACAATGAAGTCAATGAGCTCTGAATTTTGGTAGAGTAAGAGGGGCACAGTTGGATATAGTAGGAGCTGAATCACAGCTCAGCTAAAAACTTAACCACAGATCCACGTGTTCATCTCTGTTCATTAGCAACATAAAAGTGACAGGAAGCCCAGGCTCAGAAGGGTACAGGATTTGGTTCCCCATCTGTAAAAGATCAAACTTAAACTATGATGGATAAAGAGATGTTAGCGGAGGTCAAGTAGGGAGTTGGTTATAAAATTGGACTTAGAACCTGTGGTTCTATGTCTCACACACCTTGATGGCCTCTCATATGTCCCACAATGTTTCCTTCATTTTACTAAGTTTCTACATATATCTGATGTACTTGTACTGTTCATTTAACCAACATTGAGTAACCCAGATAAATACAACACAGATAAATAAAATTCAGATAAATAAGACACATTTAAAGATTGATGGACCCCCCAGCCAGATTGACTAAGAAAAAGATAGAAAAAGACCAAATAAACACTATTAGAAATGCAAAAGATGAAGTTACCACTGACTCTGAAGAAATTCAAAAGATTATCAGAGACTAATATGAATACCTGTATGGAAACAAACGTGAAAACCTAAATGCAATAAAAGTCTTTCTGACATCATACAACCTCGAAGGTTGAAACAAGAGAAATTGATACCCTAGATAGACCAATAACAACCCAGGAAATAGAATCCACCATAAGAAATCTACCTACCAAAGAAGCCTTGGACCAGATGGCTTTCCAAAGGAATTCTACAACATGTACAGAGGAGCTAATACTAATCCTATCCAAAGAATTCCAGGCAATGGAGAAAGAAGGAGCACCTCCGGATCGTTTTGTGAAGCTAATATCACATTGGTACCCAAACTTGGCAAGGACCCAAGGAACGAGAATTACAAGCCAATCTTCATCATGAACATAGATGTAAAAATTCTCAATAAGAGTCTAGCAAGTTGGATCCAACAACACATCTCAATAATCACCCACCATGATCAAGTAGGCTTCATTCCTGGGCTTCAGGGCTGGCTCAACATCCACAAGACCATAAATGTAATTCAATATATCAACAAATGTAAAAACAAGAACCCTGTGATTATATCGTTAGACACAGAAAAGACTCTTGAAAAAACCCAGCATCTCGTCTTGATAAAAACCCTTGAGCACCTAGGCACAGAAGAAACATGCTTCAAAATCGTAAGTTCTATCTATGACAAACCCACAGTCAACATTTGCTCAATAGACAAAAGTTGGAAGCATTTCCCCTGAATACAGGAACAAGACAAGGATGCCCACTCTCACCACTCCTGTTCAACATAGAGTTGGAAGTCCTAGCTAGAGAAACTAGGTAAGAGAAGAAAAACAGAATATCCAGATAGGTAAGAGGAAGTTAACCTATCCCTCTTTGCAGACAATATGATCCTATACCTTGAAAACCCAAGGGAATCCATCAAAAATTCCTTGCACTGTTAAATGACCTTGGCAAAGTCTTGGGGTACAAAATCAACGTGCAAAAGACAATGACATTTCTATACACCAGTAACCAAAAGACAGAGAGTCATATAAAAAGCACAATAGCCACCAGCAAAATAAAATTCCTTGGCATCTACCTAACCAGAACAGTGAAAGACCTCTGCAATGAGAGCAATACATTGCATAAAGAAATCAAAGATGACAAAAACAAATGGAATAACATCCCCTGCTTGTGGATTGGAAGAATCAATATTGTCAAGATTTCCATCCTACCCAAGGCAATCTACAGATCTGATGCAATGACCATCAAATTACCAACATCACTCTTCTCATATCTAGAAATGACACTACAGAAATTCATATGTAAACAAAAAAAAGCATGGACAGTCCAAACAATATTGATCAAAAGGAACAAAGCAAGAGGTATACACTTCTAGACTTCAAGCTTTACTATAAGGCTACAGTAATCAAAACAGCCTGGTATTGGTACAAAAACAGACATATGGACCAATGGAACAGGATAGAGATTCTGGAAGCAAAGCCTCAATTTCTCAACCAACTCATCTTTGACAAAGCCTCCAACAGCAGTCACTGGGAAGGGGAGAACAAATTCAGTAAATGATGCTGGGAAAATTGGCTGATCACATGAAGAAGATTGAAACATGATCCCTACCTATCACCGTACACAAAAGTTAACTCTAAATGGATCAAAGACCTAAAATAAAACCCCAAACTATAAGAATTTTAGAAAATGCAGGACACACCTTTATGGATATTGGAGCTGGCAACCAATTCCTACTCAGAACCCTAAATGCTCATACTTTAAGAAATAAGATAGACAAGTGGGACCTCATCAAACTAACGAGCTTCTGCAATGCAAAAGAAACCATCAAGAGAGCAGGGAGACAGCCCAGAGAATGGAAAAAAATATTTGCCAACTCTATATCTGACAAAGACCTAACATCTAGGATCTATAAGGAACTCAAATACACTGAAAGGAAAAAACAAACAGTCTCATTAAAAAGTTGGCAAATGGCATGAATAGACACTTCTCAATTGAAAACATACAAGCAGCCAACAGACACATGAAAGTATACTCAGCCTCACTAATCATCAGAGAAATGCAAATTAAACCACATTGAGATACCACCTAACTCCAGAGAGGATAACCATCATTAATGAATCAAAAAAAAAAAAACAACCCACAGTGGGTGCGAAGAAAAGGGAAAGCATCTACTGTTAGTAGGAGTACAAATTAGTCCCACCTCTATGGAAAACAGTGTGGTAATCTTTAAAAAAAAAAATTAGAAATTTACCTTCCATATGATCCACCATTCCCTTTCTGGGAATAAACCCAGAGGAACTTAAATCATTTTACAAACAAAACACTTGTATACTCATGTTTATTGTCATACTCTTCACAATAGGAAAAACATAAAACCAACCCTACAGTCCATCAAAAGTGGACTTATAAAGAAAATACGGAGCCGGGCTCGGTGGTTCAGCCTGTAACCCCGCGCCTATGGGAGGCTGAGGTGAGTGGATTGCCTGAGCCCACGGGTTCGAGACCCACCCGGGCAGCAAGACCTCATCTCTACAATAAATCAAAAAATCAGCTGGGCGTGGTAGCGTGCTCCTGTAATTCCGGCTACTCGGAAGGCTGAGGCAGAAGGATCGCTGGAGCCCAGGAGGTTGAGGCTGCGGTGGCCAGGTGGCCACTGCACTCCAGTCTGGGAGACAGAGTGAGACTCCAACTCAAAAAAAAAAAAAAATACGGCACGTACGCATGATGGAGTAATATGCAACCATAAAAAGCACAAAATTATGGACTTCACAACAAACTGGATGGATTTAGTGTCCATCATACTTAGTGATCTATCATAAAAACAAATAACTGAATACATCATGTTCTTACTCATAAGCGGGTCTTGGACATTTATCACAATGCTACTAGGGAGGGATCAGCAGTCATGAGACCCTGCCAGGGGAGGGATGGTGTAGGAAGGTCATGTGATATCACAAAGGGTACCTGATACTAAACCAGGGAATGTGAGAACCAGTTGGAGGCCCAAACTTCACCTACAGCCAGACTACTCATGTATGTAATTCTGACTTGTACCTCACATCTCAATAATAAAATAAAGAGAAAATAAAATTACACCGTTTTATTTTCTTCTTCTAGTGTTTCCGTCTTGAGAATTGCTTCAAGCATTTATATATTTGAAAGTTATTTGTCATCTTCAATATATGAAAACAAAACTGTCTCAAAATCAGTTTGAGCTGGTTGTCTGGCTGCTTTCATTTTTAGTTTAATGACTGTCGATTGCATTAAAACTTGTTTCATCTAAAATGGATACCTAATTTCTAGCATTTGGGGGAAAATACTCATTTGTGCCTTTGACTTTTTTTTTTAATAGTTAGAGGAGAAATAATTATTCTAACAAACAGTTTTAATACAATAATCTTCCAAAGATTTCCCAACGAATTATAAAAATTATTGCCAGGAATATCTCTTCTACATTGTCTAGTGGGACATTTTTTTTTAAAACTGACATTTGATCAATTGAACTATAGGTCTTGAACTTAATTGTGTATTATCTATGGCTACCAGGGGTTACAATGGTCCTGTGACTTGAGCAGAGAAATTAGCGTTCTCTTTTGTGGCAAGACAAGATGGTGTGGGTGGCCTTCAAGAGCAATGGCATGGGAACAGTTGCCAGTCATCACACCACACATGGATCAACAAGAACTTGGGAAAACACGTCAATGTTGCCTTCTTCCTTGGCTTGTGTTTCCGACTGTGGATCTGTCTGTGTCCACACACATTAGAAGCTCGTTAAAACAAAATAAACCATTTGCAACAGCACATAAACAAATAGAGAAAAACTTTAATCTAATTTTAGTTGGAATCTCCCACAAAACTTTACACACTGTTCTCTCCAAAGTCCCCTTGGGTCTGTGACAGCTCTATCATTCCAACAGCTACCATCATGGCTAATGTAACTTTTTACTCTGACATGTGACGTTAATGTGAGTGAATTCCATTTTACTGGGCTTTTCAGCATGATGTCAGAGCAGGTAATTATTTCTCCTTTTATGCTAAATTAATAGCTGGAAGAAATAAGATGTCATTTTTTTCTTAGCAGGAGGAAAATCTGCCCCATCATCATCTTTAATCCATGGCACTCTTTCCTAACTGTCTCTGTGTTGGAATTTTCTATGCAAAGCTCTGAATCTGGTTGGTCAGGTTCTGAGAAGGGCTTTTCTAGAAAACAAGGGCATGAGATGCTCACAGCACTGAGTGATATGCCTCTCAGTAACTGTGCTACCAAAGTCGTGTCCTGCTTTGAAACTTTAAATATTTATTTTAAACTGTCAGGTGATTTGAAGGATGAGGGGAAAGGATAATGTGTAAACTGGCCTCTATGTCATTTCTTCATAAAAACTTTCACCAACATTTATAGGAATAAATCTTTGTCTCTGCCCTTGTTTACCCTATAAGCCAAACAGCATCGTTATTGTCTTACGTGTAGCAATTACTCAACCAGAGTGGATGAGTCGGGGAAGATAGAAAGAAAATAGTGGATGAAATTAAAATGAAACAATTTTCTCATTTTAGTTCAAAAAGGAGTTTGACTATGATGTGGGCAACCATGGCTTTCTGGGAAAAATTACAATATGTGTTGAATTTCACCAGTGATCATGAATCACAGATTGTTTCTAAATCTGTGTATATCTAGGCACCAACTTGTTTTCTGGCGATATGACACTCATCAAAATAAATTAGACAAGTGCTATGGGAGCTCCGTCCTGTCTTCCACGTAGGCTAGATGACACTGATACACAAGTGACTACTTACTGAAACTAGAGGTATATCTGCAGACAGTCTGGACCTCCTCAGCATCATCTTTTCATCCTTGCCTTGTCTGAGTGGTCTTTATAAGTCTACAGACACACAGGATGTGAACATGGTGTGTTAGTACCATAACAAAAGCTAGTTTACTGAGTACAAAATTCCCAGTGCCATGCAGAACGGCACAGATGTGTTAATGTTTAGCTTGAGAGTGTATAACAATTTGCCTATGTTTAAATAAAAGGTGAAGCTTTCCCTTACATTAACTCTGAGAGAACTATATCCTATTATGGGCTGACCTCCCAATGATATTATTATTATTGCTTTTTAACACAAAATACACCTAGGGGAGACTAGTCAACCAGAAACAGCCGCTATGAGTGCTAATTTCAGATCCTAAAGGAAGTCTACTCACCCAATTAGCAAAAATAGGACAAAGGCATGCAATAAAGATTTTGTCATTATTCTTACAGTGAAGTTTATTTGAAAGCCTATAGTTTAAAACCACATGAAAACACATGTAGTGCCGGACTCTGTGGCTCAGCCTGTAATCCCGCGCCTTTGGGAGGCTGAGGTGAGTGGATTGCCTGAGCCCGCGGGTTCGAGACCCGCCTGGGCAGCGAGACCTCATCTCTACAATAAATCAAAAAATCAGCCAGGCGTGGTAGCGCATGCCTGTAATTCCGGCTACTTGGAAGGCTGAGGCGGAAGGATCGCCGGAGCCCAGCAGGCGAGGCTGCGGTGGCTGGGAGAGGCCACTGCAACCCAGTCTGGGCAATTGAGTGAGACTCCAACTCAAAAAAAAAAAAAAAAAAGAAGACATATGTAGCCACCAACATGGCATGACAAAACAAAACAGCAAAGTCCTTAAAGCATTACAAATAAGTACAAGTAGTTTGGATTAATATTTCCAATTCAAGTGCTTTATGGATAATATATATATATCATATTTTTTCCTCAAAATACATAGACAGAAGCGAATCTGACGGCCTCACAACACTGAGTCAGACAACTCTATCAGTGGTAAAGGAAACATTGAAGTCTGATATGCATGCCAACAATATGAATGACATTTCTCTTTAACTAAGTGGAAAACATGTTTATATTCATGTATGATTTTGTATAATGTGTCTTTAAATATCATATATATGGAGCCAAAATTATAAAATAGACATTTGACTATTTTACCTAGACTTCTAAGATTTAAATATTTAAGTAGACAAATTTATCAATCTTGTCATTGGAAAAAAAGGAGGTAGTTGCCTGGTATTGTAGAGTGTCTTAAGATGGAGAATATCTTTTTTTTTATTATAAAGATGTGGGGTACAATTCAGGGTTAGATAAGAAACAAAGAACAGAGTACTATATGCTCTCACCCATAAGCAGACATTGAACAATTATAATACTGTAAGATGGGGGATATCTTAAAATTCATGTTCACCTCTTGGAATGTGTCACACAGCTGTGATTTCTATATGACAGAATTTGGGTCTGCATCAGAGTTTGTGTGTGGGACCCGGGGGCTCAAAGTAGCTCACAGTAGGTTTCCTTTGATGTCATCATTGTTTCACAAAGCTCCAATGAATTGTCATCTCTGAGCAATCTTCTGCTCTCTAAGCCAGCACATTTCCTTCCACTACCTGTTCATCTTTTACTGGTTAGCTTCACTTCCATATTCTGCCTGCTTGGATCATTTGAATTTATAACTATTGGTCTCATCCATACTCTCTGTTTTATAATACAGAAGACTGAGCTCCTCAGGATCTAAGGCTTCTGTCTGCAACCCATTATTTCTTCTTTTTTAGAACTTGTGTAAGTGAATTATTCAATTGATGACTGAATAATACTGCCATAGCAAATGACAGTACATACTACCCGATTAAATTTGAATTTTTGATAAACAGCATTTTTTTCTGTGAAAGGCTTTGCATGCAATATTTAGAGTACACGCATACTTATTTTTTAAAAGTCACCCATCATTTATCTAAAATTCAAATTTAGGAAGGTGTCTTGTATTTTACCTGGCAGCACTACCTCTAAGGTATGTGTTTTGTAGCCCTATTAAAATAAACATCACTTTACAGTCTATGTCTTTGTTTAATAACTTTTTCTTTGGCTGAAAGCACAAAATTCAACTGACCATAGTCTGATAATAGAACATAATAAACATTGGTCCATATAATCTTATTTTTAATCTTATTTAATTTTTGTGTCCATATTCTAGTTAAGAATTGCTGTATAAAAATACTTAGTAACTTAGAATAACTATGATTTTACTCATAATTTTGTAGGTCAGGAATTCAAGAGGGAGTCTACTGGGTAGTTTTATGTGAGGTATCATGCAGTTGAAATTAGCTATCAGTCAGGGCTGCAGTCATCCAAAGGCTCAGTGGAGCTGGAAGTGTCAGATGACACACTCATGGCTGGCAGTTGATGCCAGTTGTTGACTGGTAGATTAGCTGAAGTTGTTGACTCTACCCATACACTTGACCTCTTCTTATATCATATCTGGCTTTTCTGAGAGCTTGTGCCCCCATAGAGTCATATATGCTGAAGCCATAAAGCATTATTTCTGCCATGCTATAAAGATTGAAGCTGTCAAAAACATACTCAGATTCAAGGAGAAGTAATATATACCCTACATCTTGATGGGACACATTTCATTTAGGGCCAATTATCCTAAACCACCCATCTCATCCTTATCCCCACCCTAATTGCTTTCCTCCTTCCATGGGTTCTACTCTTATATATTTGATATTTGTGCTTAAAAGCATTTATTCTTGAAAAGTATTCAGTGATTAAGGAGTGAGTATAGTCTTCATCTAAATGAATAGTATTGTTCTCTTACTCTTGAACTATTTTTGTTATTTTGTTTGTTCTTGTTTCTTTTTTACATTTTCTACTTAGAATTGTATTTTGGAAACCTATCAATTTTTATATGGTTGTCTATGAATCTTTCCAGGCTACTTATATATATATATATATATATATATATATATATATATATAATATATATATATATATATATACTTGTGCCCAAATAAAATATTTATGACCTGAAATAATATTTTATGAGTTGAATTGTGTCTCTCAAAGAGATATGTTGCAATCTTAAATACTGATACCTGTTCAATGTGACCTTCTTTGGAAATAGAGGTCCTGCAGATGCAATTGAGTTAAGATAACATCATACCGAGTTGGATGGGCACCTAATTCACTATGGCGAGTCTCCTTATAATAAGAGAAAACCGAGACACACTCCCAGGAAGAACAGCATGTGAAGATTGAAGCAATGATTGGAGTGTTGTGTCCACCAGCCAAGACACACCAAGGTGTGCAGACAACCAAAGGAGGCTAGAAGAAAGAATGGAATATAGTCTCCCTCAGAGTTTCCAGTAGGGACTAACTGCTGACACCTTGATTTTAGATTTCTGGCCTCCAGAGCTACGAGACAATACTTTCTGTTGTGATAAGAAATGTGTTTGTGATACTTTGTTATAGTTGTTCTGGTACTCTAATACAACTATAATCACAAAATATTTACTTGACCCTGGGTAAACAAGATAAAGGAGTGAAACCGAAATTAATAACCTCTGCTTCAAAGGAAGGACTGGCTGTTCACTCTGCGCCTTTTCAAATATCTGTCATAATTACAGCAGTAAAGAGCAGCAAAGGTCTCCTTTTCTCCCTTCTTCCTATCTATAAAGGTCATTCCTGAATTGAACACACACACACACACACACACACACACACACACACACACACACACACACACATCTTCTCTTTCTAATTGTATATATGCCATCTTTCTAAGGAAGTGTCTTTGTTCATTGTGCATTCCTTCCTGGGAATGACTTTTCCTCTATCATCAGGGAGAAGTAGAGGTTCCTACTCCTGAGACTTTGGGCATCAGATCTGCATCTCCATCATTATCCTTACCTGCTTACCTTGGAATATGGTTACTTCTGCATGTGCTGTGTCCTCCCTTGGAGTCTATAAGTATCTCAGGATAAAGGTTGTGTCTTGGTCAAATTTTGAGTCTGCTGCCTAACACATAACTTGACACAAAATATTTAAGGAATTTTTTGTTGTATACACACACACATACACATACACACACACACACACACACACACACACACACACACACACACACACACACACACCCCACATATTCTATTTGAAAGGAACTGAAGAGCAATTTACACATTTTCCCTCACCAAAGTCAACCTTGTCTCCTTTTCAGTTGCGAATTGTTTCCGGTAATGTAATGAAATACTCAATACACAAAAGTATGCCACAGAAAACATGCTTAGAGAGTATGTGTATGATCATTAAAATAATCAAGTCTTAGGGCTTAGATGTTGTTTAAAAGAGATTTTCTTTGTAATGAGATAACAAAGAAAAAATACCGTATCACTGGGAGTAAATCCCGAGACTAGTAGCGTGACTGAGCCCTGGATCCTCAAAGCTCTTTGCCTTACTATTGAGAGCAACTATTTTTATTTGTGAAAAAGAATACAAAAGTGGGACAAGCTATTGAAGATCAATTTTAAACCATCTGAAGCAACAACAAAGATATTTTTCTGAGATTCTTTCTAAATGGATGAATACGTATTTCTGTGATGGCCTTTTAATAAAGAGAGACAGAGAGCCACTTAGGGCTTCTTATCATTTCTCTGAAGTAACTCATGATGTAAATGTTAACATTGAACACAATTATGAACAACATAAGCTACTTTTCAAAAAGAGATAGAATTAATTTATGACAATGCGTATAATGCCTTTATTAATTTAAAAAGTTTAAAATATGTCTTATTCATTAGCTTGTTCTGTTGGAGGAAAACTAAACTTCTGTTGTTCCCTTTTTTGGATAAACACACAATATGAGGATTTATTTTTATGAATAAGATGGAATTCTTCCTTAGGGAAAGTCAGAGGTCGAGATTGTCACTGCAAGTGACATATTCGGTCCTCACACCACACGAGTGAGTTCATGATTTTGTTTTCATTTTACAGAAAAAAGACCTAAAGCTGAGTACATCCGATCAAGGACCACCCCCAAAGTCTAAAACAATCTGGGAACTTATTTACTACTTGTGAAATAAACACAATTTGTATTCTATCTACAAAAAAAGTCATATGGACAAAGAAACATTTCACATTCTAACTCTGAAGTCATCACCATGGGCATGAGGATCCAGAATCTCTCCCACATGAAGCTTAGCTGAGAGGCAGCCCAGGCCACTGTCTTCTTTTTGTTTTGAGCCCTGAAATTAAGGCTTTGGTCTTCTGTTTGTTCCTGGCCAGCTGCTCACAAATAACCCTCAGAAGTGGTTTTTCCACTTCTGGGTCTCAGATTTTCTAGTCCGAAGCAAAGTCAGTAGGCTAGATGATAGATATTTTATGACTTAAAGAAAAAATACATAAACCAGCAATCTGATGTGGCAAATTGGTCCTGCAGGCATGTTACGTCTTTTGCTTTACTGACATTCTGCTCTAGATATTTTTGAGTCAATATTTTAAAATTAAGAGATTTAACACAAATCTACATGTTCCTATATTTTATCAAATATTGAATGACCCCAGCTCTGCCTGGCAGCCACTATCTGGAGCTGCATGTAAGTTGCTCATTTTCAATAGAGCATGTGCTGATACACACACTTATTAGCCGCAAACCCTACCACTCTCTTTTGCCTCCCTCAAACCAGTTTTAATATTAGTTTCTACATTTCATGGTGCGTGGGCCCTTGATTTTTTTTATAAACAAAAAACTATATTTTCTATATCTCTGTCATTATCAAAACGAGAAGATAAAAAGATCAAAAGTGGCTAATGTCAAGGAAGGTGGCTTCTGTGAATAGCTGAATGTGCCACCTATATCGCAGGGCTTCTTATCTCTGAGCTAAAATTCTCAAGGTGTCATCTTCTTGGTCCTCTTTATTATTCTTTATTACTTTCTTGTGTTTCTCATCTAAATTTATTCTCCTTGCTTAATTATAATTAAACATACCATAAGTGTTCATTGAGAGCTGGGGCATGGAAAGAGATAGGAAAATATTAAAGCATCCTTGATTTATACATAAAGTTTATATTCTAACTGAGAATGCATGAAAAATTTGAATAATAATACAGTATTCTGTAGTAATAATAACAAACCATTTATCATACAAGCAATATCTGTGAGGTTCTGTGTCAGGAGATTTTCATATATTACCTTATTTTACTCTGCAAAAATCTTGAGAGGTGAGTATTCTGATTTCCCTTTTCCAGATATGAAAACTGAGACTGAGAAGTTGGTCTGAGGTTGTCCGGCCAATGTATGCCACATCCAGGCTGTGAAACTCTGACATATTCAAAAGTTCTTGAAAACTATGTCATTGCTTCTCAGACATTTGCTGGGGAGCCACAGACATTTTTCAGGATATGTTCAAATACTTCACCAGACATTGAAATGCTGTCTTTTCAAGGATCTTTTAATTTATTTATTGCTTTTATTGTCTCTTCTGGAAGCCAGCACAGCAATTTGATTTAATTGTAGTTTTCACCTCATGGCACAGAAACATCCTTGGTTTGTGAGTATCCCTATTGTGATTGTGTTTCATTACTTTTGCCCCAATCCAAATCCCTTCTTCATTCCCTTCTCTTTTTTTTTTTTTTTTTTTTGAGTTGGAGTCTCACTCTCTCGCCCAGACTGGAGTGCAGTGGCCGCTCCCGGCCACCGCAGCCTCGACCTGCCGGGCTCCGGCGATCCTTCTGCCTCAGCCTTCCTAGTAGCCGGAAATACAGGCATGCGCTACCACGCCCGGCTGATTTTTTGATTTACTGTAGAGATGAAGTCTCGCTGCCCAGGTGGGTCTCGAATCCGCGGGCTCAGGCAATCCACTCACCTCAGCCTCCCAAAGGCGCGGGGTTACAGGCTGAGCCACCAAGCCTGGCCATTCCCTTCTTCTATACAGACACCCATTTAGATATGTTTGTACCTGACCCTAATATATATTCTTGCAAAATATGTAGTAATTGTATTTACGGGTCAGAAGAAGAGGAAGGTGAGTGTACACCACTTTGTTTTGGTTCCAGAATTCTATATTGGTGCATTCTTTTAAGGATGTTGGCACATCTCCTTTTAAAATAATAACACAGTGTAAAATGTCTAGCAGGATACATGGGGTTTCCACACCAGAGCCTATTTAGTGTGTTTTCTTAATTAACACAAATAATGCTGGAGAGCAAATGTGATGTTAATTCTTAAACTTTTTAATTGTGCTGCTGTAGTGGCCTCATTAGGATTGTTTTCATGACTTGGTCAGGACAAAGTAAGGGAACTAAAGAAAATAGCATTTAAGTTTTACTGCACCTTTTTTTTTTTTTGAGTTGGAGTCTCACTCAGTGGACCAGACTGGAGTGCAATGGCCGCTCCCGGCCACCACAAACTCGACCTGCTGGGCTCCGGCAATCCTTACGCTTCAGCCTTCCAAGTAGCTGGAACTACTTGGAAGGCTACCACGCCCAGCTAATTTTTTGATTTATTGTAGAGATGAGGTCTCGCCAAGTTGCCAGGGCAGGTCTTGAACCCGCAGACTCAGGAAATTCACTCACCTGGGCCTCCCAAAGCACAGGATTACAGGCTGAGTCATCGAGCCCGGCCACTGAAGCTTTCTTTAAACTAGTGATCTTGAACTTCTGGAGTCAAATGGAATATTCTCTGGCTGGTATGTTTTGAGTGGTGAAATCACAATGACACCACACTATCAAGAGTTGACAGATTAGTGGAGGTTAAGATGGCGACCAATAGGTTGGTCTGTAAAAGTCTCCGTGAAGGCAAGTGTTAATAAAGATTCTCAACTGGGCTCGGTGGCTCAGCCTGTAATCCCGCGCCTTTGGAAGGCTGAGGTGAGTGGATTGCTTGAGCCCGCAGGTTCGAGACCCGCCTGGGCAGTGAGACCTCATCTCTACAATAAATAAATAAATAAAAAATCAGCTGGGCATGGTAGCGCATGCCTGTAATTCCAACTACTTGGAAGGTTGAGGCGGAAGGATGGACGGAGTCCAGCAGGTCGAGGCTGTGGTGGCCGGGAGCAGCCACTGCACTCCAGTCTGGGTGAGAGTGAGACTCCAACTCAAAATAAAAAATAATAAAATAAAATAGAGATTATCTGAGTGGTGGGCAGGTGCTGGTGGGAGCATGAAAGTCCATCTGAGGGGATACTTAGGTGCATGCACTCGGGCACCCCCTCTGGCAGCGACTGCAAGCCCCCACTGCCCTGAGATTGGAGTGCAGCTGGCAAGATTGGGTGCAGGAGCATTTGCCACTGTGGGGAACATGCCTGAGAAAAGCCTGTTGTACTCCCATTACCTGGTGCCTGACCCACACCATCACCTGTCATAATGGATCAGATGGAACCTTGGATCTTATCAGTAGAGAGAGAGGTTCGGGAAAGCCAGAGAGGAGTCCATGCTGGCTGAGAAGCCTCCCACCACAGTCATTTTCTTTGACCCTGGACCAGGCAGAGATTTGCATTGCCCCGCCCACCTGTGTGCTGAGGTAACTTTTTGCCTGAGGTAAGCTCATCAGAGCAGAAAAGACAGAAGCCCCTCCCCCAGACTGAATCAGACACACATAACCCAGATCTGTATGGCAGACCTGTCAGGCAGCAAACCAAGTGAACCCAGACCTGACTCACCCCCTTCCCAAAGTAGGCCTGTGCAACTGACCCAAGCTATGAGTGACCCTATCTGCCTGCAATGAGAGCAGAGGGGCGGAGCTAGAAATCAGAGCTAAAGGGACTCTGGGCATACAGGAAGGACCTCAGAACCAGTCTGATTCCTTATTTTCATTTTTTGACTGTTTGTTTTGCTCACTTTCATTTGCTTTTTTGTTTCAGTATTTTTTTTCTCTTTCATTCAGGTTTTGATAACACTTTCATACTTATTTTGCTTTTGTTAATTTACTGATATTTTTTCTTTCTTCTTTCTATACTTTAGACTCCCTGTTTATATAGGGGAAGTCTACATCAACAGGCAGGATTTTATGGGACTGTGTGTTTGCGTGATTACCTGTATGCTCTAGGGTTTTTTGTTTTGTTTTTCTCTCTTTTCTGTCTTTGTATCTGTTTTCATTTGTTAGCTGGTATGTCTGTCTGTTTTTCCCCTTACTCTTCTCTCACTCCACCTTCCTCTTGACCCTCCCTTGCTTCTTCCATTATTTCCATTTTTCTTACCTCATTTTGTTCCAGGGAACAAACTTAAATCCCCACTGCATGGACAGATTGTAAGGCAGTGGGAAGTGGGTTCCAAGGTGCCCATACACCTGTTGGTGGATACTGGGGTTGGCAGATAGATTCTGAATCACAGCTCCCCCCTCAACTAAATCTAAAAACTGCAAAAAGTACAGCCCCCAACACACAATGCAGCTTCAGAAGTGAATAAAACCAGAGGATCCACATAAGGAAGAATAGGAGACTGAGCAAAAAGAAGTAAAAGCAACCTTGTCATCCCTGAAAAACAGAATTAAGGAAGAGAGGAAAAAAGTGGGGAATTTACACAAATGATGAAAAACCAAAAGAAGAATATAGGTCTCTCACAGACCTCTGGAAGGCCAGACACTGAGAAAACAGATTTTGGATACAAACAATGGAGAGCCCCCAGGATGGCTGATCTTAAACTATAAACCCAGACATCAAGACTTTAATAGAGAGATTAAAAATAATTGCGGAGAGACAAGAGGAAAATAGGAAGGAGTTGATAACTGAGATAGCAGCAGTAAAGAACACTGTGAATGAAATAAAGACCAAATTGCTATGCACGGAAAGCAGAATTAGCCAAGCAGAAGAAAGAATCTCAGAGCTTGAGGACCCAAATATAGAACTAACCCAAACTGTCCAAAACATAGAAAAGAAGCTTAAAAAGACAGAACAAAACCTTCAAGAGATGAGCTATTACTTCAAGAGGCTGAACCTAAGAGTAATTGGACTTCCTGAGGCAGAAAGAGAGACAGAGGACATCCTGGAACAAACATTCCATGAAATTATTCAAGAAAACGTCTCTCATCTCATCAGTGATGCAATCATTCAATCACATGAGATTCAGAGAACACCTGCAGGACAACAAATGAGAAGACCAACTCCTAGACACATAATAATTCGACTAAAAAAATTAGGTACAAAAGAAAAAATCCTAAAAGCAGCAAGAGATAAAATTCAGACTACCTACTAGGGAAGACCAATTTATCTATGCAGATTTATCTATGGAAACACTTCATGTTAGGAGAGCTTGGAGCCCAATCTTCTAAGTTCTCAAAGAAAATCAAGTTCAACCAAGAATGACCTACCCAGCTAAACTAAGTTTCATCAGTGAGGAAGAATTAAAATCATACCCAGACATTCAATCCTAAGAACTAACACTGCCTCTAGACCAGCTCTACAAGAAACACTTAGGAAAATATTAAACACAGAAGAAAGGGAAAAAAGAAAAACAACATTCTTCACAAGAGTGAAGGAAAAAGATTGAAAATACAGATGAATCAACCCCCCAAAAAAATACACAACAAACAAACAGGAACAATAATACCTCTATAAGAATGTCATGACAGGGATAAACTCTCATTTTTCAATAATTAGCCTGAATGTGAATGGACTAAATGCACCATTGAAAAACATAGAATGGCAAAATGGATAAAATATCATGGGGCAACAATATATTATCTCCAAGAGACTCATCTTACCAGAAAGGACACTCATATACTCAAAGTAAGAGGATAGGAAGCAAAATTTCAGCTGAATGCAACACAAAAGAAAACTGGAGTTGCAATTGTAATCTCAGACAAAATACCCTTTAAGCTATAAAAAATTTAAAAAGATGAAGGTCACTATATAATGATAAAAGGTTCAATCCATCAAAAGAAATAACCATTCTAAACAAATATGCACCCCAAATAGGAGCACCAATGTGCCTAAAGCAGTTTCTAGTCAAAGTTAAAAAAGAGATTTACTCTAACACTATCATACCTGGAGACTATAATACCCCACTCACAACCCTAGACAGATCATCAAGACAAAAAAAATCAGCAAGGAGATCTGGAATCTCAATGCCACTCTTAAACAAATGGACTTAGTTGATACCTACAGAACACTCCAACCAACGACCACAGAATATACATTCTACTCATCACCACAGGAAACGTACTCCAAGATTGACTGCGTCATTGGCCATACATCAGACATAAACAAATTTCATAAGATTGAAATTTTGCCATGCACCTTCTTAGACCACAGTGGAATAAAAATAAATATCAACACCAACAAAGTTCCCCCCAAACCCACAAAGACATGGACACTAAACTGTATGATGCTAAGCAACTACTGAGTCAAGAATGAAATCAAAACAGAGATTAAAAGATACATAGAAACAAATGAAAATGAAGAAACATCTTACCAAAACTTCTAGGATGTCACGAAATCAGTAGTAAGTGGGGAATTCATATCTTTACAAACACACATGAAGAAATGGAAAGATCACAAGTTAACAGCCTAACAAGCCACCTAAGGAAACTGAAAAAGCAAGTCCACCAAAACCCTGACTTCAGCAGAAGAATCCAGATCACCAAAATAAAAGCCCAAATCCAGGACATAGAAAACAAAAAGACAATACAAAAAATCAACTAAACAAAAAGCTGGTTCTTTGAAAGGATAAACAAGATTGATGGTCCCCTAGCCAGAATGACCAAGGAAAAAGAGAGAAAAAGCCCAAATAAACTCAATCAGAAGCACAAAAGATGAAGTCACAACTGACCCTGAAGAAATACAATAGATTATCAGAGACTACTATGTACAATTGTGTGGAAACAAACTTGAAAACCTAAAGGAAATGGAGGACTTTCTGACATCACACAAACTGCCTAGGTTGAAACAAGAAGAATTTGAGACCCTAAACAGACCAATAACAATCAAGGAAATTGACTATGTCATAAGAAAACTACCTACACAAAATACCCTGAACCAGATGGCTTTCCGTCTGAATTCTACAAACATACAAGGAGGAACTGATACCAATCCTATTGAAAGTATTCCAGGCGATTGAGAAAGATGGAACTCTCCCCAAATCATTTTGTGAAGCTACCATCACATTGATACCCAAGCCAGGTAAAGACCCAACAAAAGAAAAGAACTATAGGCCAACATCTTTGATGAACATAGATGCTAAAATTCTCAACAAGATCCTAGCAAACTGGATTCAACAACACATCTCAAAAATCATCCATC
Source organism: Cephalopachus bancanus (assembly GCA_027257055.1). NCBI lineage: Eukaryota > Metazoa > Chordata > Mammalia > Primates > Tarsiidae > Cephalopachus > Cephalopachus bancanus. The sequence continues at coordinate 56,475 of JAPVLO010000269.1, forward strand.
AAGACCAAGTAGGCTTCATCCCCAGGATGCAAGGCTGGTTCAATATTAGCAAGATCATAAATGCAATTAAACACATCACCAGATATAAAAACAAAATTCACATGATTGTATCATTAGATGCAGAGAAAGTTTTGATAAAATCCAGCACAATTTCTTGATAAAAACCCTTGAACATCTAGGCATAGGTAGAACATACATCAAAATAGTAAGAACCATCTATGAGAAACTCACAACTAGCATACTTCTAAACAGACAAAAATTGGAACCATTTCCACTGAAAACTGGAACAAGACAAGGATGCCCACTCTCACCTCTCCTGTTCAACATAGTTTTGTAAGTCCTAGCTAGAGCAATCAGAGAAGAGAAGGCAATCAGGGGTATCCAAATGGGAAAAGAGGAAGTCAAGTTATCTCTCTTCGCAGATGACATGTTTGTATACCTTGAAAACCCAAGAGAATGTGCCAAAAACCTCCTGGCACTGATAAAGGACTTTGTCAAAGTCTCAGAGTATAAAATAAATGTGCAAAAAACAACTGCATTTCTATACACCAATAATAAACAAACAGAAACCCAAATAAAAAGCACAATTCCATTCACAGTAGCCACAAAAAAATGAAATACCTTGGCATCTTCCTAACCAGAGATGTGAAAGACCTATACAATGAAAACTATAAAACATTGCTCAAAGAAATCAAAGATGACACAAACAAGTGGAAAAATATTTCATGCTCATGGATTGGAACAATCTACATTGTTAAAATGTCCATTTTAACCAAAGGAAATCTACAGATTTAGTACAATACCTGTCAAATTACCAGAATTCTTCTCAGACCTAGAAAAAACAATACAGAAATTCATATGGAAACATAAACGACCAAGAATAGTCTAAACAATCCTCAGCAAAAACAACAAAGCAGGAGGTATCACACTCCCAGACTTTAAACTTTATTATAAAACAACAATAATCAAAACAACCTGGTATCGGTACAAGAATAGGCATATAGACCAATGAAATAGAATTGAGATTCCAGAAGCAAAATCTCAATTTCTCAACCAACTTATCTTCAACAAAGCCTCCACCACCCACTACTGGGGAAAGGAGAATCTATTCAGCAAATGGTGCTGGGAAAACTGACTGACCACATGCAGAAGATTGAAACAGGACCCCTACCTATCCCCATACGCAAAAATTAACTCTAAATGGATCACAGACCTAAATGTAAAACCTCAATTTTAAGAATCTTAGAAAGTGCAGGAGACACTCTTATGGAAGTTGGAACTGGCAACCAATTCCTGATAAAAACCCTAAATGCCAAGGCCATAGAGATAAGATAGACAAGAAGGATCTCATCAAACTGACAAGCTTCTGCAAATCCAAAAGAAACTATCAAGATAGCAGGGAGACAGCCCACAGACTGGGAAAAAATATTTGCCAACTCCATATCTGACAAATGCCTAACATCAAGGATCTATAAGAAATGTAAACGTGCTGAAAAGAAAGCTAACAGCCCATTATAAAGTGGGCAAAACATATGAATAGACACTTCTCAAAAGAAGACATACGAGCAGCCAACAGATACATGAAAAAATGTTCAACCTCACTAGTCATCAAGGAGATGCAAATTAAAACTACACTGAGATACCACTTAACCCCAGTCAGAATGGCCATCATCAACAACTCAAAAAATAAGAAATGCTGGAGAGGATGTGGTGAAAAGGGAACACTTCTACACTGTTGGTGGGTGTGTAAACTAGTACAGCCTCTGTGGAAATCAGTGTGACGATTCCTAAAAGTTGTAAAAATCAACCTTCCATATGGCCCACAGTCCCCCTACTGGGAACATACTCAGAACTCGAATCACTCTATAAAAAAGATACCTGCACATGTATGCCTGTCACAGCATTGTTCACAATAGCAAGAACATGAAACCAACTGTGCTACCCATCAAAAGAGGACTGGATTTAAAAAATGTGCTGCTATACACAATGGACTATTACACAGCCATAAAGAAGAACAAAATGATGAATTCACAGCAACCTGGACGGAATTAGAGTTTATAATACTAAGTGATCTCTCACAAAAACAAAGTGATGAGTATCGCATGTTCTCATTCAAAAGTGGACCTTGAACAACTACTGTATTACCATAAGAAAAGGATTGAAAGTAGCGGGAAACTGCTGGGGGGGAAGGGGAACAGGGAGGTGGGATTGACAGTAGTCCATATCTGCCTGAGAGGGCACACCTCATCAACAAGTGTACCTGCACAATTAATATTTGTATACCTCACCCTGAATTGTACCCTACAATTTTAAAATAAAAATTAAAAGAGGAAAAAAAAAGTTGACAGATTTACCAAATAAATAATATATACCTTAGTGTATATCTTTTTTAACATAAATACATATCCCAGGCAATATTTGAGATATGCTATACTATAAAATTATTCATTGTTCATCTTATGCTTTAATTAACTGGGCATCTTTATATCTTGTCTGGAAACCCCAACTACATTCCATAAATGCAGTGGTATGAAGTGTCCAGGATGCCCCATGTTACAGAAAGTAGTCACTGGGACATAGACTGGAAGGACTGGATGGGGTTTGACAGAGCTTGAAGAATGGAGATGGTTTGTGCAGTGTCAGAGGATGCTCCATTCGTACTAAACACATTTTGGGGTCAAACCATGAAAGAGGATTATCCACTAGAACTTAGGAAGCTGGCTTAGCACTGGAAAACTCTTTGCAGCCTGGGGAAAAGAATTAGGACATGAAAACTTGTCAGTACAATACCATTCACTTAGCGAATAAAAAGGTACATAATTTGATGAACTCAAACATGAATGCCCTCCCTCGAGTTCCCATCTGCCAGTTTTCCCCCATCAGTTTGTCATTTTATTGTGATTGCCATAGTTTATGGAAAATGAAAATAATATATATTTATAATATGAAACTATTTGCATAGACCATGCTTGCTTTTCACTGCATCATTCCCCTTTAGCCAAAGTTGATTCTAACAGCTATGCATGATTTTAAGATAATCTGATGTCATAATCTTCTCCTGTGAAATAAATATTTTATTCTAATCTTTGTCAGTGTTTGAACTGGCATCATTCTTTTCTCCCTGAAAGGAAAGCTATCTTTTCTCAAACAAGAATTGGAAAGGCCTGTTTATTTGTGTTCCAGGGTAATGGGACACATACACATATATCAAAGCATGCTGAATGACAGCAGTCAGGAGAATCAGGTGTTGAGACCCCATCTATCCTGCTAGTAGTAGCACATTGTGCTGTCATTTTTATAAAGAACATCCTTGAAAGTATGCGCCAATACAGCATTCTGTTACCAAAACAAAGTAATATATACTCACCCTCCCCTATTCCTCACCTATAAATACAATTAACAATCCTAGGCATAATGCAACAGAGAAAAATGAAAGGATGCAATATACGGGAAAGAAGGCATACTAACTTGACTCCAAGACTAGAACAACAATGTGGTGTGGCCTCTGGGTTTTAGTTTTGTTTTCCTCATACATTCCAAGCTGCCTCCAGAAAAAAAAAAATCTAGAACCACCAACAGGTATAGGCAAACTACCCCCAGGAGAAGTCTGCTCCCTCTAGCTATAGTAGTGAAAGATGGACAGCCAACAGACACCTATTTTACACCTGGGACATGTACTGACTGATCTGCCTCCAGCAGCATTTCAGGGCACCAGAAGAGCAGTTCAACCCTCACTACACACCTGGGTCACCAGTGGGCTGACCTACCTAGGGACAGCAGTGACATCTTCACTGACACTCCAGGTGCTATATTAAGTGGCAGCAGAAGACCAAAAACCAGAAGCATTTTTTATCCCCATGGAAGATGATCCAGGAGAGCTGCTTCTGTACTTGGAGGTGGTACCAGCTGAAATTGGACAGGAGACCAGCAACACTAGAAGAAAAATGCAGAATAGAGAAGCATTTCAAGGGACCTTGTCAATACAATGACAACATGAGAATGTATGTTAGATACATGTCAAACTCCAATAGGGCTACTGCTTGCTAAAATAAAATATTTTAAAAGGTCCTAGTGTCTCCAAATATAAAAATGACCATTTCTAGGATACAGTTGAAAACTTGACTATGTACCAAAAACTAAGAAAACCACAGCTTGAGAAAAAATAGGCAACATGTTCAAATACTGTGGTGAATCAGATGTTGGAATTATTTGATAAGCGTTTTAAATTAATCATAAAAAACTTAGACAAGAAATTAGAAATTTTCTTAAGACCATTGAATAAATTACAAAAATTTCAGCAAAATAGCAGAAGTTATAAAAAAGAAGACAAATAAAAATCATAGAACTAAAAAATATAATGAAAGAAAAAGAAACCAGCCAGATACACTCAAAAGCAGAGTGGAGATAAAAGGGAAAGTGTTCAGTGGAATTAAAGCTAGATCAATAAAGGTACTTAATTTTAATGATGAAGACAAAGTGCATTGAAAAAAATGACAGAGCACCAGGGATCTGTGGGGCAATAGGATTTAAGTTTTATGTCATTAGAGTTACAAAAAGAGAAAAACAAAGAATATGGGACTGAAATGATACTCAAGTAAATAATGTCTAAAAGATTGTGACATCTGGCAAAAATGCATCAACTTACAGATTCAAGAAGGTAAAAATATTTCAAATAAGACAAATTCAAAGACTTCATATCAAAACACATTATAATTAAACTTTCAAAAAAGAAAAGTAAAAGAAAAATAAAAGAGAAAAATAACACACTGTTTTTTATAACACACTATTTGTTGAGGAATATCAGTTCTAAAGACATTGGATTTCTCAACTAAAATCATAGAATTAAGAAGAAAATAGGGCAACATTTTTTAAATACTAAAAAAATATATGTCAAATCAGAATCCGATTTGTGGTGAAATAACCCTTTGGAAATGGAGAGACAATAAAGGCATTCTCAGGCAAAATATAACTAAGAGAATATGTTGCTAGAAGGCATACATTTAAAGAATCGTGAAAAGACGTCTCCAAACAAAAGGAAAATGATTACAGAAGCATTGACTTTCAGAAAGGAAAGAAAATAGCATTATAGATAAAAATAGAAGCAAATATAATAGACTGTCTTTCACATCCAAGTGTCTTTAATCATATTTTAGGGTTTAATATCATCTATTCTGATGTGATGATCAATGTATGTAGAGGGGATGCTTAAGAAAATTACATTCAAAAAGTGAGGTGGCCAAAGGGATAGAAATGGAAGTAAGGTTTCTATGCTTCATCCAAAGCGGTTACAATGTCAATATCTGCAGGCTATGTGAAAAGCTGTAATAAGCTGTGATAAGCTAGGTATGTGTATGTGTGTGGTGGGTTACCATATGGTAGCACAGAGACCTTGGAAATAGATCCCACAACACACAGTAACTGTGCATGACCACGACTGAAGGTTCCATGAATTACAGACATGAAGGGAACTTAACTTTCTACTAATTATTTTGTACTTCTGTGAGCACTTTTCAAGGTTTGACTTATTTTTTTCCTGGCTCTGAATTTATAGACTGAATTTATATACATTAAGAAAAAAATTTATAGACTGAATTTATATACATTAAGAAAAAAAATGCCTCATCCTCTTTATGGAAAACTGCTATTAGTGACTGAAAATAAGTAACTTATAACACAGTTTTCATTGTACTCTGATACAGTCTTGTGAATCTATGTCATTCAAATCCCCATAAATAGCTTTAGTGAAAGATGATTTTGCATGCCTTTGAAGTGAAATACCTTTTATCTATGGAGTTTAATTGAAAGACTACCAGAATAAAAAGTGTCAGACGTGGAGCTGGTAGATCCTACCAAACAGAACATTAATGAAGAGGAATTTGAGGTGTGTGATTGACTGTCTAAAACAGCTCACTTTCATCAAAAGGAGAGGGGATCAGACATGTGAAGGCTTTGTGCCTTTCTACCCAGGAGACCTACGTTGTCAATTATCTTTTGCAGATAATTATCCATACTTACACATTTCCCCAACTCTGCTTCTGTGAATATCTCTCAACAAGTTTTTATAGCCAATAAATATCTCGAGTGAATGGCTAAATGAGTTAGTTAATGGAAAATATGATGCTTTGAGGTTCCCTGGGCATCCTGTGAGCTCACTGGTGTCCTTATACAATGTGACTTGCAGTCCCCAAGTAGGGTGGGCTTTACCTGAAACCAACAGACAAGCAAATCATTTTTTTGTATTTACCTCCTAGGGAGACATCAGGTAAAAACCTTTTACACACATTGTGCCTAAGAATCCTGACCATTTCTAATCATGGCAACTGTTTGTGCAGTACAATGGGGCAGAGGATAAAGTTCTTCATCTAAAAATGAGATCTTGCTATCAGTAAAACTTTCCGTCTATATGCTGCACCAATCCCTATAAATAGCTTAGAACAGGTAGCACCCTCAAGCTAATTTAGAGTCCAAAGTATTACAAAACGACCAATTTATGTGATGATCTCACAAAATTTCATGAGAGATCTTTACTTTTTATTTGTTGGAAAAGAACCTCAAAAATCTATTGTAAATTTCAACTATATCTCTTATCCAAATTTCGAGGCGTTTTAGAACCTGTTATATCACCAGTATTTTGCTAAATATTTCTGTAAAATCTGGTCCTTCTAGGTGTTGGTTGAGGAGCAGTGCATGTGATTATACTTTCCAGTGTCATATGGCATATATTGATCTTGGGAATTAGCACTGCGCATTAAAGATTATTAGAATTTTTGGAATAAAGAAACATGTTTGATGATATTTTCTTTTCTTTTTTTTTTTTTTTTTTTTGAGTTGGAGTCTCACTCTGTCACCCAGACTAGAGTGCAGTGGCTGCTCCCGGCCACTGCAGCCTCGACCTGCTGGGCTCCGGCGATCCTTCCGCCTCAGCCTTCCAAGTAGCCGGAATTACAGGCATGCGCTACCACGCCTGGCTGATTTTTTGATTTATTGTAGAGATGAGGTCTTGAACCCACGGGCTCAGGCAATCCACTCACCTCAGCCTCCCAAAGGCACAGAATTACAGGCTGAGCCACGAGCCCGGCTGATGATATTTTCAACACTATCTTTCAAAATGTTTGTTCAGCAAGCCCATTTCTACCCGCCTATCTATCTATCCACCTTCATAGTTATGCCCTTGTCCTCTCTGAACCTCCATTTTCTGCATGTGAAATGGATGCAATGTTACAGGATTGTTGTGAAAGTTTAGTGAATTCATGACCACTGATATTCAGATGTGTCTGGCATACATTAAACACTAAGCAGATGTGAACAACTAAGCAGACACAGAGTGTGGATTTAAAGACTAATTTCTATACACAATCTGGTTTAATGATACACCAACATCAGTGATAACTTGGCCAAGGTGCCTGAGATTTTCAGAGAGTAAAAATAATCAGATACTAATTTATCTATAAGACTGGCTTGGATCAATAAGTCTCTAATAGAACTGAGACTTCTGTAAGCTTTTCAACCTCCTCTACATTTGTTTCACCTACAGTTAATTTCAGTCGCTTGTATAATAATAATAATAACATGAATGTATTTATGTATGTGTGTTCGTGTGTTTTAAATGTCGAGATGAAACGCAGGGAAACTGGTCTGTTTTCTTGTTTCTATTTGTTTTCTTAGTTCTTAGACCTGTCATTCTCACCCAGTTGGCACTTTCATGCAGCACAGACTGTGACACTTCCTCACTCTGGCTCACAGATGCAGCCCTGTCTCCATTCCAGGCTGTATCCTTCCAACTTTCTGAATAACCAAATCTCTTTATTTATCTAATTGCAGTTTTGACAGTCTGTTTCTAGTTAATGCCCCTGTCTATTTGCTTGGTCAACCCCTCTCTTCCTGCTCCCCCTAGATCTTTAATTGACCATGGGAATGATGCGCCTTGATTAATATTTATTGAATGCTTGCTCTGACCTGCCCTGTGCTGGGTGTTGTAGCACTTACTAAGCAAATATTCCTGCCTGTTATATTTGTTTCTCTTTCTTTCTCTCTAGCACTTACAGCACAGCTTGAATATATGTTTTTTTAATCAATATTTTTTATTTTGACATTGTGGGGTGCAGTTTAGGGTTAGGTATACAAATATGCTTCGTTCAGGCACTCTTGTTGATAAGGGGTGTGTCCCCATTCCCAGACAGAGATTGACTACCATTAATCCCACCTCCCTTCCCCTCCCCACCATAGTTTCCCACCACTGTCGGTCTTTTTTTTTATAGTATTACAGTGGATGCTCAAGGTCCACTATATGAGTGAGAACATGTGATACTCAGATCTTTTGTTTCTGTGAGAGATCACTCAGTATTATTGACTCTAGTTCCATCCAGGTTGCTGCGAAATTCATGATTTTGTTCTTTTTTATGGCTGCATAGCATCCCATCGTGTATATGTACCACATTTTTAAAATCCTGTCCTCTTTTGATGGACAGCATGGTTGGTTTCAGGTTCTTGCTATTGTGAACAATGCTGCGACAAACATTCGTGTACAGGTATCTTTTTGATAGAGTGACTTGAGTTCTTCAGGTTATATTCCCAGTAGGGGGATTGCGGGGTCATATGGGAGGTTGATATTTAGAGATTTTAGGAATCGCCACACTGCTTTCCACAAAGGTTGCACTAGTTTACAACACAGCTTGGATATTGTAGCTATGTTTGCTAGATGAGCATGTGGATGGATGGAAGATGAATAATGTTGCACACATGAAAAGCATAAAGCAGGCACTTCACCTAAGAGGCAGTTCTAGTTATCCAGATTAAAAATACATTTTTAAAAGATACGTCATAATTTTAAGATGCAGTTATAACCTTATAGGGTAGCAGGATCCCACAATTGCAATCCTTCATGTCATGGATTTTAGATTCTACAGTCCCCCTGGCTCTTGGGCTCCTCAATGACATCCCACCCTGGGAGAATACCCAGGGGACTCCCTTTAGCATGCCTGATGCACCTGGGAAAGTTTCTGCTTAGAGAGAGATTACTACTCATCTTGAATCTTCCAGAAAAAGTCTGGAGACTCAAGTGTTCCATAGCTCCTTTCTCGGGGATTTCTGCTAGCTCTGGTGAGATTTGGTAGAAAATGGCCAGGTTAGTCTTAATCAAAGGCCCAGTGTGGGGCATGAGCCAATGAGGGAATTCAGCTCATGGGACACATCTAGGGCATGTCAGCCATGGATTTTTGAGAACCTTTTTACTGGGTTCTGCAGGGAAGTCAACAAGGAGCCAATCAGACATGCTCACTACAGGACTTCTTGGTGAAGGAAAACAAGAAAATGCCACAGCAGGAGGGAGGCCCTGGAAAGGCCATCCTGGGACATAGGGAGAAAATAGCACTAGGAAATGAAGGAGTCATCCAAAAAGGACTGAGATTTGAAGTCAAAATATTATTGAGTTTGCACCAGACATGAGATGATGACACAGGGATGAGTCATGGGGAACACCAATAGGTAAAGGCAGGAAAGAAGAAGCAGGAAGAGACTGTGACAGAGGTAGCCCCATGATGGGAGTTCGGGTTTTAATCTAAAATCTAAGATCAATATTTTTCTATTTTTTATCTTAAAGATGTGAGGTGCAATTCAAAGTTAGGTATACAAATGTTCATTATGCTGGTACCCTTGTAGATGTGTTGTGCCCCCTCTCCTCTGGCAATTTCCTACTCCTGCCAATCCTGCTCCATTCTTCCCTGGCAGTTTCCCACTACTGCCAATCCCTTTCTTATAGCATTATGGTAATTGTTCAAGGTCTGCTTTTGAATGAGAACATGTGGTACTCAGTTCTTTGTTTCTGTGATAGATCACTCATTATTATAGCCTCTAAGACCATCCAGGTTGCTGTGAAGTTCATAATTTTGCCATTCTTTATGGGTGCACAATATACCATCTTGAATATGTACATTTTTTTTTAATCCAATCCTCTTTCGATGGGCAGCATGGTTGGTTCCATGTTTTTACTATTGTGAATAATGCTGCAATAAACATACGTGTGCAGGTATCTTTTTCATAGAATGATTTGAGTTCCTCCAGGTATATTCCCAGTAGGGGGTTTGTGGGGTTGTGTGGGAGGTCAGTTTTTAGATCTTTTAAGAATCTCCACACTGCTTTCCACAGAAGTTGTCCTAGTTTACACTCCCACCAACAGTGTAGAAGTGTTTCCTTTTCCTTACATCCTCTCCAGCATCTGTTGTGTTTGGAATTATTGAAGATGGCCATCCTGGTTGGAGTTAGGTAGTATCACAGTGTGGTTTTAATTTGCATTTCTTTGATGACTAATGAGGCTGAGCATTTTTTCGTGTATCTGTTGTCTGCTCATATGTCTTCTTTTGAGAAGTGTCTATTGATTTCTTTTGCCCACTTTGTAGTGGGGCTGTTTTTTGTTTTATTTTGTTTTTTCTTTTTGGTGAGTTTGAGCTCCTTGTAGATCCTAGATGTTAGGCCTTTATCAGATATACAGTTGGGAATTGGAACTGGTAACCAATTCCTGATCAAAATCCCAACTGCCCATTCATTAAGGAATAGGATCAATTTTGAAACTGGGTGCTTAGTAGAGTTGGGCTTTTCATCCTTGGAAACAGGGAACCCATCATTTATATGATCATGCATGATAGGAAATCCTCGCTTCTCAGCAGAGATCAATGATACCTGTAATCATCAAACCTTGAGCTCACTCTGGCCTTGCTCTACCACTAGGTTCAGTTAACCTTTTTGATAAGGGGCCAGATAGCAGCTTTGTAGACTATATGGTCTCCATTATAAGCAATGAACTCTTTTGCCACAGCACAAAAGCAGCCACAGGCAATATATATCAAGACTAACATGAAAAATGTTATAAACAATTGCATGTAGCTTTATTTATACATTCTAATTTATGAAAATAGGCCATGGTCTGAATTTATCCTGAAGGTCATTGTTGTCCCTTGAATGATTCTGCAGTATGTCCCAATATGAAACAAAGAAAACGACAAATGTGTATTTTATTTTATTTTATAGTTTTGACTTGGAATAGTGAATTATTTATTTTTTTATTGATACCTAATAGTTATATAAATTTATGGGATATGTGTGATATTTTGATACATACATACAATGCATAATTATCAAATCAGAAGATGTAGAATATCCATTACCTTGAAGATTTATCATTTCTTGTGTTGGAAACACTCCAGTTCTTCTCTTATAGTTTTTTTTAAACATATTTTTTATTTTAAAATTGTGGGGTACAGTTAAGGGTTAGGTATACAAATATGCACTGTGCAGGTACCCTTGTTGAAGAGGTGTATTTTAAACAAAACAACACAACACTTTAGTTTTTGCCAGTAAAGGTGGAAAAGTCAATAATATACAACAACTAAGAACCCTACCTCTAGTGCCATACTTATTTGAATTTAGACTGTAATCAGTTCCTAATAATGCAAACTTGGGAGAGTTTCTTGGCTTTTCAAAGTTTCAATTTTCTTGTCTGCAAAATGGGAAGAAAAAATAGATTTACTTCCTGCAATGTTCTAGTCATCCTGTGATCATGCCTATCAAGTACATAGTATGGAACCTGACATATTTAGGGTCAACTTATACTAGCTATTGTTAGTATCAATATGTTCACGTATCAGGATCTTAGGTGGAAAGACATAACCTCAGGTGAGATAAATCTTTGGTATAAAAAAGCTCTCTTAGCCGGGCTCGGTGGCTCAGCCTGTAATCCCTCAGCCTTGAGAGGCTGAGGTGAGTAGATTACCTGAGCCCACGGGTTCAAGACCCGCCTGAGCAACTTGGTGAGACCTCATCTCTACAGTAAATCAAAAATTAGCCGGGCGTGGTAGCGCCCTCCTGTAGTTCCAGCTACTTGGAAGGCTGAGGCAGAAGGATCGCCAGAGCCCAGCAGGTCAAGGCTGCGATGGCCGGGAGCAGCCACTGCACTTCAGCCTAGGTGACAGAGTGAGACTCCAACTCAAAAAAAAACAAAACAAAAAACCCTCTTGACAATCTTGTTACCAATATCTCTTTTCTAACATCTTGCCAATCTCATAGTTTATGTTTTTAATGATTACCTTTTTTCAGTTGTCCTTGTAGTTCTGAATTAATAAGGCAATATTAGCAAGCAATTAACTTATAGATCATTATCACTAATTTAAGAATGTTTCGCCAAGGAAAATTCTGGAATGACATCAAATATATTCTAAAATATTTAATGTTATCTGGCAGTGTAACTTCATGGAGCTAACAAAGTCCTATCATCACTCTCAGATCTTGCTTGAGCCTACTTCTCTGCAGGAGCTTAGACAACAGCATTAAAGTAAAGAAACATGAATTCCTTCCTTGGTCTCTGATCCAGACTGGGGTCGATTCTCTTCATCTGCTGTGAAGCTTTATAACTCATCTTAGAGATTTCCTTACATTCCAACAGAGCAATTTTCTGATAAGGATAGTAATATCAGCTAATGTTAACTTGATAAAGCTATATCGTGGGACTTCAACTGGAAAATGCCATCTCTTCTGCATTTTGAAGTAGCTAGAACTATGGTACAAAACTGACTACATGTTAATTATGTTTGCTGGCAGGAAAATACATATTTCCGTCCAAATGCTTTGCTTCATGAACTCTTAATTATGCCCAGATTTTCACTACTTGAAACTGATTACACTAGGGTCACAGAGTCCACTTTATTTTCTTTTATATATTTATACATTGGACAGGAAATACTTATGCTGATTATTAGATATAGTAAGGGATCCTACACTTTGGTGATTTACATTTATCTCTTGTAAACCTCCTAGCACACTGATGACTAGACACAGTTGTTACCATAGCACAGAAAGTAACAGTGGTACCCATCATATACTGTGCAGTGGATGTTGTTTGAGTGATTTATATGTTTGCATCTATTTATTCTTCAGAATATCCCTAAGAGGCGGGTTATTTTTCTTATCGCACAGAGACCCATAGTCACATAGACACAAAGTGGTAATCCAGGATTTACCTTTATGGCTGGGTTTTAATTACTATGCTTTAGAGATCTTTATATGTTCCTTTAAAGTACTCAGAAATGATATTGAAGAACTCAGACATCTTTTTTCTTCAAGAGTCTGTTGACTGCCCTTATATCTTCTTTTGAGAAGTGTCTATTCATGTCTTTTGCCCACTTTATAATGGGGTTGTTTGTTTTTTTCCTTTCAGCATGTTTGTGTTCCTTGTAGACCCTGGATGTTAGGCCTTTGTCATATACACAGTTAGCAAATATTTTTTCCCATCCAGTGGGCTGTCTCCCTACTCTTATCAGGTTTTTCTTTTACTTTTCAGAAGCTATTCAGTTTTTACAAAGTCCCACTTGTCTATCTTATCTCTTATGGCATGAACACTTGGAATTTTGATCAGGAATTGGTTGTCAGTTCTAATTTCCATATGAGAGTCTCCTGCATTTTCTAAGGTTCTTACAGTTTGAGGTTTTACGTTTAGGTCTTTGATCCATTTAGAGTTGATTTAGCCTCACTTATCATCAGAGAAATGCAAATCAAAACCATATTGAGATACCACCTAACCCCAGTAAGAATGGTCACCATTAATAAAACAAACAACAGATGCTCGTGGGGATGCGGAGAAAAAGGAATGCTGCTACACTGCTCGTGGGAATGCAGACTAGTGCAACCTCTTTGGAAAACAGTGTGATGATTTCTAGAAGAAATAAACATTGACCTTCCATATGACCCAGCAGTCCCCCTACTGCTAATATACCCAGAGGAACTAAAATTCTACAAAAAAGATGCCTGCACATGCATGTTTATTGCAACACTATTCACTATAGCAAAATCTTGGAACCAACTGTGTTGCCCATTGAAATTGGACTGGATGAAAAAAAGTGGTACATATACACAATGGAATATTACACAGCCACAAATAATGACAAACATATGGACTTTGCAGCAACTTGCACCAATTTAGAGTCTATGGTACTTAGTGATCTACCACAGCAAAAAAGACAAAAGTACCATATGTTCTCACTCATAAACAGACCCTGAACATTTACCATAATACTATAAGACAGGGGTTGGCATTGGTGGGATACAGCTGGGGTTGGTGGGGGAAAGGACACAGCATAATTAGGGTACTTGATCTCAAACAAGGCAAAGTGGGGACCAAAGTGAGGCCCAACCTTACCTGTATCACGACCACCTGTATACCTAATCCTGAATTGTACCCCACATCTTTAAAATTAAAAATAAGTTTTAAAAAAAGAACTCAAACATCTAAAAAGATTTGTAAATTACTTGTAGAGTGACTACCATTTTATACAGTGAGAGTGAGAGATATGATCCAGGAACAAGTGTATTGTGCTGGCCCTCAGAAAGCTACATAATCTGTCATCATAATAGATGCATGAATGTATGCTGACAGAGAGCTCCATAGTAAATGGAATTCTATTCTGAAATAGATACTGAAACTGGTAGATTGGCACATAAATAGGTGGTTAGAGTTAATACTTTGAAGGTTAGAGATAAGCATAAAAATCATTCAGGTCACCAGTCAACATGTCCTTTTACTGTAGTAGGAAGAAAACGAGACTAAAACACTACAACCATGAAGAATTAGGCAAATGGAGCTGGGCTCAGTGACTCAGACTGTAATCCCGCGCTTTGGGAGGCTGAGGTGAGTGGATTGCCTGAGTCCGTAGGTTCGAGACCCACCTGGGCAACTTGGCAAGCCCTCATCTCTACAATAAATCAAAAAATTAGCTGGGCGTGGTAGTGCACGCCTGTAGTTCCAGCTACTTGGAATGCTGAGGTGGAAGGAACGCCTGAGCCCAGCAGGTCGAGGCTGCGATGGCCGGGAGCAGCCACTGCACTTCAGTCTGGGTGACAGAGTGAGACTCCAACTCAAAAAAAATAAAAGAATTAGGCAAATCGGAAAGAAAGCAAAGATAAAGGTTTCAAAGACTCACAGAAGATAAAATCTGGCATTTGTTGGAATCAAATCCATAATTATGTTTTATGAAAAAGTCTTAGATGAAAATCACTACAACTCAAGAGCTAACTTAAAAAAAGAAAATCAAGATTTGTTTCAATGTATCATTTTGAACACATTGTGGGTGTTCTCTCTCTTAGCCTCAGGTTTCTCATATGTAAAGAGAAGGAAAAATATCTTTCCAACAGAATTCAAATGTTGATTATGTGAGTCAATATATATAAACTATAGTGTTTGGAACAAGATAAGGACTACATAATTGCATTTAGGATATAATCTAAGATTAATTATGTATTATTACATCATAAAATATAGCATGTACTTATGTAACATAATATATATTTATGTAATATGCAAGATAGGTATATATAATATATAATTTATATATAGGATGTAATGCAGTAATTAAATCTGCCAGTAAGATTACAATGTAAAATGAAATTATAAAAAAGTTTCCCTGCCCTGAAGTCAGACAAAACATAACTAAACTGGAACTGGAATGTCATAAATTGTACAGAGGTCATTTCCTTCAGAAAGAGCAATGGTCATATGTGCTTGGCAGGACTTGGTAAGGTGGGAATGGACAGAAAGACATGTTGGAGAAGGATCTATCTTTGTTCAGATCAGTAGGGAGGATTTTTAGGCAAAAGGAATCAACCACATGTGCAAAGTCATGGATGCTGGAGCACCATAAAATAAGTGTGAAAACAATATTGGACAATTCTAGAGGGAAAATGACCAGAGGTTACAATTACATGCTCAGCCTCTGAAAGAAAGTGGTCTAAATTCCAATCTTGTGTCTACTTAATGATATGAGGAGTCAGCTCCTTCTATCTCATAAGAGTCAATTGTCAAATATTAAGCCAGTTGTTGAACCTAACAATACCTAACAATACCAGCATTTTGGAAGACTGAGGTGAGTGGATTGCCTGAACCCACAGATTTGAGACCAACCTGGACATTGGTGAGATCGTGTCTCTACAATAAATAAAATATTAGCTGGGCGTGATGGTGTGTACCTGTAGTTCCGGCTACCTGGAAGGCTGAGATGGAAGAATTGCTGGAACCCAACAGGTCAACACTGGGGTGGCTGTGAGTGTGCCATTGCACTCCAGTCTGGGTGACAGAGTGAGACACCAACTAAAAAAAAAATAGCTATTTTAAACTTATAATTATATAAATTATATTTTAAAAGCAATGAACACTAAGAACTCCTAACTTTCTAATTATGTTGAGTACATCATGCTACCACTCACACTGGTTTTGACTAACGTATCTGCATGGTAGGTGCGAATCCTGTATATGGATATGCTAATACAATGCACACTTCTTCCCAACTTCACGTTCTGTGATGTCAGGTTAGCAGTTTAAAATCAGCTGTGGTCATTGTATTTACACAGAACTGAAGCTAAACGCAGTTTCAGTTAAACAAATACTATCTGTATGAAGCTAAGAAATAATCTAACAGTAGATTACATAGATGTACCTTGGAGATATTATAAGTAAAAAAAGACAGATACAAAAGGCCACACATCGTATAATACCATTTCTGTTGAATGTCCAGAATAAACAAGTCTTTAGAGACAGAGTGCAGATTAATGGGTGTGAGGAGTCAGAAAAGGAAGAATGAGGAGGGGGTGCCCATGGGTATACGGTTCTCTTTTAGGGATAAAATGGTCTAGAATCAGATAGATGTGATGGTTGTGTAAATCTTTGAGTATAATAAAAACCACAGAATTGTACCCCTCTAAATGATAAATATTATAGTGTATGAATTATATATTAATAAGGCTGTTATAAACAAACCATTCCTTTGAATTCCTAAGTTATCTCAAGAATTCAAAAATATGAAAAGATTTGTAAATTGCATGTGGAGTAGCTTTATTTTTAAAAACTGAGAATGATAGATGAAAGGACAGTAAGCATTTGAGAATATAAAAAAGCAACAACAAGAAAAACATAAAGTGGTGAACTTCTCCTAAAAAGAGAGGCTAATAAGTTATTAAATTCAATTTATTTTTATCAAGTAAAGTTAATACGAATGTGTCTTTGAATTTTTTTATTTTGTTTTAGATAGCAGGATTTATTAAGAGGACAGGAAGGCACCCCCAGTGGGAAGGGACCCAAGGGGATTGTCCATGCCTTTGAATTTTTAATGATAAGCTATGACCTGCTAAAGGCTAAAATAATGTTTAGAAAGTAATTTAAACAATACAAAGCCACAAAAATATATTTCAGAGAAAGTTAAGCCAGTCACAAAGTTAGGGATAACTTTGGTGTTGTGTTTGTACATTCATTGTCTTTGGTTGTGCAAATAATTGACCTTAAGCAGCCCCTGAACTTGACAACAAAGGACAAGATGTTATTGTTCTTAATAACACAATCCAAGAGTAGACATGATAAAGATATTGTTTAGGAAATAGAATGTTCTAGAATATTCTTTTAGGAATGATTTTGAAAATATCACATCTGAGCTTTATCCTAATGACCTTGGTTTACTGCCATCAGAGAAAAATACATTGGTTTCAACATATTACAACTTTTAAATGCCTTATGGATGCTTTTACAAATTCTCTGTCTCTCTCTCACTCTATTACACATCTTAATTATTACCTGTTAGAGGCATTATTTTGAACACAAGAATCCATGCACAAAAACCAACAGATCCTTCACTGGCATCACAAGGTGTTCATTCTCCATCTATCTTTCTAATCATTGATCGGTGGCATATGCAGAGTTCACACGGATGACCCATCTAATTATGTCTGGGTGAAAGACAGCCTCTCAGAAAGCATTTAATTAAGTGCTCCAATGTGAATTAGGTTTCCATTGGTTAGCAAACTGTTGTACCAGCACTAGCTGTTGTATACAGGATACCATAACACATAGCCACAAATTTGGTAGCTGTTCTGGAGGCCTGAAGTACTTAATCAAGATCAACAAAAGTTGACTACCACCAGCCTGTTGTCAATGAGTATTTTCTTTTCTGTGAGTCAGAGGATCTTTTATGGGTTGCTTGATTTCTCTGTTCATCTTTGTCTGAGAAGCCATGCTCAGGGTGGTCATAAATAATTAAAAACCCCAGTACTCAGAATGTGTTTTTGCCCTTCTAGTCTTCAGGCTTTTGAGTGAGAGGAGCCAGTTCATCTTATGATGAGGTCAGGAGATAGAAACTTGGAGAGGTGAACAGACAGCCAGGGTCACAAGATCAGCAGGAAACTGTCAACTTTGTTAATTGAATTGTAAAGGTCATAATCTAATAATCAGATACTGAGTGGCAATACTGATCACATTTTTTTCAGTTTTGGTTTGCACAATTATACACACACACACACACACACACACACACACACACACACACACACACGATTTTTCTTTTTTTTTACCGTAGTCACCCAATGCATTGAATCATCAATAGAAAAATAATATCACCACCTGCTCATCACATATTTGTGAAAAGTCTATTTCCATATTCCCAATTATTGTTTCTGCAAAAGATTTTGTCTTTCATTATTAGGAGATTGAATTTGGATGATATGGAGACAGAAACAACATCAGGATATAAAAAACATGCTATTTTTTGTAACAGCTTTGTAAATTTCAAATTCATACTGATGAAGTAATGAAAGCAGTCACCTGCATTAAAGGCACTCTTTGGAGAGATTTGGGGTTTTTGTGTGTTTTCTCTTTATTATTATTAATTTTTTTATACTGCAGTTGCTTGACCTGATGTAGTGTGCTTAAACACCCACCAGCACCAACTCCTCATAGTGAACTCAGTGGGAGGAAGCGTGTGGGAAGTTCCTGGGTAAATGGCAGTGCAGATTGTGCAATGATTACTCATAATAAGTAATAGCTTGAGTGGAGGCAGATGGTCTTCTGTGGCATCATACAGTGTACTCTGAGTGCACTTAGATGTGATAAGGGAAACATAATATGCTATTCAATTTTTGTCTTGTTAAAAAATCATGTGCAATTAATTCTGTCTAAAGACTCTCATTGGCTTTGTAATTCTCATGCAATGCTTTGTGTAAAAGTCTCACCAGGAAAAGTTTACCTACTGTCATACCCCAGGGAGCATGCTTGGGAGTTTTCTCCCTACTATTATTGAATCTCTGTTCCTTCCAGTCCCTGTGAACAATCAATGACTAATGAGAATTATAGATGAATAACTGAGTTGTCCTCTCTACATAAAGAGAGCAATGGGAAAAACATACATTCTTTGTGCCTTTTAGGTATAGATCTGTCTGAGTTTCCAGTAAATTACAGAGGCCTGTAGTGCAAAATCCAAGACAAGGAACGGTCTGCTTTGTGGTTAACAGGTGATGTCAGATCACTTACACAGCAATGAAGCTACATAATAAAGTCAACATGTTGCAGGATGCAAGTTAATTATCCCAAAGTTGATGGTATGAACAACCTTCTATAACAAACATGGTTTCTGCCACGTGAAAGGTAATTTAGCCATGTAAGTTTCCTACTGAGCAGATTACTACCTTACCTCTGCCTTTAGGTGTGACTATAATTTTTAGCCCAACTTAGAGGCCCCAGGGTTGAACATGATACAGACAGCCCAGGACTAGGGCAGGAGAGGAGAGTGGATTAGAGTTGGAGAGGTGGACAGATGGAAAAACGTCACTAGATTTTTAAGGACTAATGCGAATTTTCTAATGCAAATGGAAAAGCTATTTTATCTGGCATAAAAACAGATACAATAGAAATGAGTGAATATTATAAAAAATGTCTTGCTGGATAGTCATGCCTGAGAATGAATGAGTTTTCCTTTGCTAGAAATATAACTTTAGCAAATAGATGATCTGTTTCATGCAACCAGACATAATGAAGATGAGTTATAAGGGGAAATAATTACATGTTGTTTCATGTAATTTAATATGGCAACTGGTATCATTTGAAGTTGCCTATCATTTCAACTAACGTACATGCTCTCTACCCAGGAGACACTGAAAAGGTCTAACTGCTTCACTTCACCATCTAGGGGAAGAAATTTATCCAAGATTCATGGACAGGAAGAACATAGGACACTCCAAGTTGTTGATCATTCTTATTTTATTATCTTTGAAAACATCAAGACATTTAGGAATTCTGAAGTCTTGAGCTCCAGAATGCTAACTAACTGGAGCATGCAACAACAATACATGTGTCTGAAAGTCAGCTATATGCCCAAAACAAAGGGAGATGTTGGTTAATAAAACAATTGTGATGCCTTCTATTTCAGAGTTTAAAACTTTATGCCTTATTTAAAAGACAACAGCAGCAGCAAAAACAAAAACTAATTTCAGAGCAAAGAAAATAATGCAGTTCTCTTCAATTACAATAAAAATCCATATATTACTGAGAAGAGTCATTGCCTTCATTGATTCATTAAAAAGACACTGTCCCTCAATATTATTCAATTCCTATATGATGAAACAGCACCATTTACATATTTTGAATAGCTTGTCATTCAATGTAACTGGCAAAGGACAATAGAACCTTGAGTTTTCTTAAAAAGTTAAAACACTCAATTGCTTTCTTTTGATCTATAAAACAATCAGTATCTTTATGACAAACTTGATTTTAATTTTGTTAGTTTGCTAAACACATTTCCAGAAGTCTAGTTAAGGATATGAGACAACACATGAAATATTCAAGTGCAACTCAGCTGTGATCATCTAGCCCAGATCTCAGGATTCCATTTGCACATGTAACTCTCATTAGCCTAGTGGGAAGGGCGTACACACAACAGGAGGGAGCCAAGCTTGTCTCCAGTTAGGAGAAAGGTGGAAGGAAGGGTACAATTACATTTCTCCTATCATTAGTCTTCACTTTTGAATTCATAAGTCAAAGCTAAGGTTTAAATTCCTCACAGGGCTGAGACATTAGTGGAGGATGGAAAAACATCCATCCTCTTAGATTGATAATATGACTGTCCTAGGGGGCTTCGTGCACTGTGCTTTATGGCCAATTACATGAGTTCATTCTTCCACGCCTCCAGGCTTTGATGTGACTTACAGGTCATCATATCAAAAGCAGATTCCTGTGACCTTGCATTGGATAGATTTTCAAACACACTCAGGTGCAAGGCCACTCAATCTCCACTGTACACAATGAAAACACAAGACTCACCTGGAAGAATTCAGTACAACTCAAATCCTAACCCAAATCCCACGTCTAGAGGCTTAAACTGATAGCTGTAGGCCATGCTGGACCTCCAAGCTTTGCTTCTCAATTTCATCCTGTTGCCCTGATCAATATTTTTTAAAAAGAATCAATGCTACTTTAAAATAAGGATGGTTGGGAACTTTATATCAAATTCTAGGTTTCTGCCTTCTCTTAAAAAACAAAGACATATTTGTCCACAATGGCACTATGCTTCTGGCTAGAAATTACTAATACAAACAAATGAGTGTCTATTACCTTTGAACAAGGCTTGGGGATGTTCATATTTCCACAATGTGATTCCCTTAAATTAATCAGTCAATAAAAAAAGAGCTCACAGATGCACATTTTTAATAGACCTCATTCTTACACGAGTCTTATTCAGTTTATTGTATTGATTCTTTTTTTTTTTTTTTTTTTGAGTTGGTGTCTCACTCTGTCGCCCAGACTGGAGTGCAGTGGCCGCTCCCGGCCACCGCAGCCTCGACCTGCTGGGCTCCGCGATCCTTCTGCCTCAGCCTTCCAAGTAGCTGGAATTACAGGCGCGCGCTACCACGTACAGCTAATTTTTTTTTTTAATTTGATTGTAGAGATGAGGTCTCGCTGCCCAGGCGGGTCTTGAACCTGCGGGCTCAGGCAATCCACTCACCTCAGCCTCCCAAAGACACGGGATTACAGGCTGAACCACCGAGCCCAGCTATTGTATTGATTCTATTTGAGGTATTCACCCTGTCCCTGTGGAGCACTCTTTATGATTAAGTGTGGAAACTCTGCGGTCAAGGCTGCCTGGGTTTGAATCCTGATCTTGATTCTTACCCATTGCATGACCTTGGGCAAGTTACAGAACTTTTGGGAGCTGTGAAATGGGTTAATAATAGTAGCTATCTCTTTGGGTGACTGTGGGGGGGAAAATGAGACACTGTGCAGAAAACAGCACTGGCCTTGGCAGGGGATAATACGGAGTGTCAGCCGCTGTTGCTGAACTGCTACTGCCATGACTGTCACAATTGTCATTAATTATGTAATAACAGTGGTTTTGGTAGGAAGAGTCATGTGAACCATTCCCCTTCCCTTTTGTCTTCCTTATACACAGAAACACAGATGAACTGCAGAAGCCACACCTTACACCTGCCATCCTGTCAGGTCTCCCACTGCTTTAGACCTTTAGCTGTGAAGATCCACATTCCAGGAAAGAACAGCTGGCAGTGATTCCTTCTCAGGGGAGCAGAGGGCACGCAGGCAGGAGGAAAGGGTTTTGACACAGCAGGCAAGCATAAAGAGTTTTTCAAAAATAATGAGAGAAAAAAGGAAAAGAGACTCTAGAAAATTGATTTCTTTGCTGTGAATTTCTCACTTTTTTATCTCCTGGTACCACATTGCCATGCATCCTGGTAACCAGTCCCATAATAATACTCATGGATGCATTTTCCACTCATTTGCTCAGGTGGAACTTGTTTGTTTGCTTTTGAAACTGTTTTGTGACAGCATGATTCTGGATACCTGGGAGTGTTGATCTGACCTGGCCCTTGGGGACATTCAAGTTATGAGTGAGAAGGCTGCAATAAACAAATAAACTCATGATATTTTCTTTTTTTGTTATAAAGATGTGGGGTACAATGCAGGGTTATGTATACAAATGTTGATTATGCAGGTACCCTTGTTGATGAGGTGTGCCCCTCCCTCTCCTAACAGTTTCCCTCAACTGCCAATCCCATCCCCCCTCCCCTGACAGTTTCCCACTACTGCCAATCCCTTTCTTACAGTATTATAATTGATCAAGATCCGCTTATGAGTGAGAACATATGGTACTCTGTTCTTTGTTTCTGTGATAGATCACTGAGTATGATCAACTCCAAATCTATCCAAGTTGTTGCGAAGTCCTTATGCTTGTCTTCCTTTATGGCTGCACAATATTCCATTGGGTATATGTACCACAGCTTCAATGGGCAACATGGTTGGTTCCATGTTTTTGCTATTGTGAATAGAGCTGCAACAAACATACGTGTGCAGATATCTTTTTTTGTAGAATGATTCAAGATGCTCCGGGTATATTCCCAATAGGGAAATTGCCGGATCATATGGAAGGTCAATTGCTAGTTCTTTCAGAGGTCGCCACACTGTCTTCCAAAGAGGTTGTACTTGTTTGCATTCCCATCAGCAGTGTAAAAGCGTTCCTTTTTCTCCACATCCTCGCCAGCATCTGTGGTTGTGGTTGTTGTTTTTTAATTAAAAGATGTGGGGTACATTTCAGGGTTAGGTATATAAACATTGATCACGCAGGTACCCTTGTTGATGAGATATGCCCCTCCTTCCCATAGCAGTTTCCCTCAACTGCCAGTCCCACGCCCCGCCCCCCACAGTTTCCCACTACTGCCAATTGCTTTCTTGTAGCATTACAATTGTTCAAGGTCTGTTTATGAGTGAGAACATATGGAACTCTGTTCTTTGTTTCTGTGATAAATCACTGAATATGATGAACTCCAAATCCATTCAAGTTGCTGCAAAGTTCATATATTTACCCTTCTTTGTGGCTGCATAATATTTCATCATGTATATGTACCACAATGTTTTTATCCATGGACCTTCCATGTTTGTTTTATTATTGATGGCCATTCTTACTGGGGTTAGGTGGTATCTCAATGTGGTTTTGATTTGCATTTCTCTGATGATGAGTGAGGCTGAGCACTTTTTCATGTGTCTGTTGGCTGTCCATATATCTTCTTTTGAGAAGTGTCTATTCATGTCTTTTGCCCACTTTTTAATGGAATTGTTTGTTTTTTCCTTTCAGCGCTTTTGAGTTCCTTATAGATCCTAGATGTTAGGCCTTTGTCAGATATACAGTTGGCAAATATTTTTCTCATTCTGTGGGCTGTCTCCCTGCTCTCTTGATGGTTTCTTTTGCATTGCAGAAGCTCGTTAGTTTGATGAGGACCCACTTGTCTATCTTATTTCTTAAGGTATGAGCATTTAGGGTTCTGAGTAGGAATTGGTTGCCAGTTCCAATTTCCATAAGGGTGTGTCCTGTGTTTTCTAAAATTCTTATAGATTGGGTTTTATTTTAGGTCTTTGATCCATTTAGAGTTAATTTTTGTGTATGGTGATAGGTAGGGGTCCTGTTTCAATCTGCATGTGATCAGCCAATTTTCCCAGCACCATTTACTGAATAGGTTCTCCTCTCCCCAGTGGTTGTTGTTGGAGGCTTTGTCAAAGGTGAGTTGGTCGAGAAATTGAGGTTTTGCTATCAGAATCTCTGTCCTGTTCCATTGGTCCATATGCCTGTTCTTGTACCAGTGCCAGGCTGTTTTAATTACTGTAGCTTTAGAATAAAGCTTGAAGTCTGGAAGTGTGATACCTCCTGCTTTGTTTGTTTTACTAAGGATTGTTTTGGCTATTTGTGTTAGTTTATGTTTCCATATAAATTTCTGTATTGTCATTTTCATGTTGGTAACTCAATGGGTATTGCATTGAATCTGTAAATTGTCTTTGGTAGGATGGACATTTTAACAGTGCTGATTCTTCCTATCCATGAGCATGGAATATTTTTCCATTTGTTTGTGTCTTCTTGGATTTCTTGGAGCAGTGTTTTGTAGTTCTCATTGTAAAGGTTTTTAACTTCTCTGGTTAGGAAGATGCCGAGGTATTTCATTTTTGTGTGGCTATTGTGAATGGGATTGTGCTTTTAATTGGGTCTCTGCCTGCTTGTTGTTGGTGTATAGGAATTCAACTGTCTTTTGCACATTTATCTTGTACGCTGAGATTTTGCTAAAGTCCTTTGTCAGTGCAAGCAGGTTTTTGACAGATTCTTTTGGATTTTCAAGATATAGTATCATATCAGCAAAGAGGGATAATTTGACTTCCTCTTTTCCTGTTCGGATACTCCGGATTTCCTTCTCTTGTCTAATTGCCGGAGCTAGGACTTCTAACACAATGTTGAACGAGAAAGGTGAGAGTGGGCAGTCTTGTCTTGTTCCAGTTTTCAGGGGAAATGTTTCCAATTACTGTTCATTTAGCAACATGTTAACTGTGGGTTTATCATAGTTGTCACTTACTATTTTGAGGTATGTTCCTTCTATACCTAGGTGTTTAAGGGTTTTTTATCAAGAAGGGATGCTGGATTGTATCAAAAGCTTTTTCTGCATCTAATGATATAATCATGTGGTTCTTGTTTTTACATCTGTTGGTGTATTTAATTACATTTATGGTCTTGCGAATGTTGTACCAGTCCTGCATCCTGGGGATGAAGCCTACTTGGTCATGGTGGATGATTTTTGAGGTGGGAATTTGCATTCAATTTGCCAGAATCTTGTTGAGGATTTTTGCTTCTATGTTCACAAGGTATATTGGCCTGTAGTTTTCTTTTTTTGTTGGATCTTTACCCGCTTTGGGTATCAGTGTAATGTTAGCTTCGTAAAATGATTTGGGGAGAATTCCACCTTTCTTAATTGGCTGGAATACTTTCAATAGGATTGGTGTTTGTTCCTCCTTGTACGTTTTGTAGAATTCTGCTGGAAACCCATCGGTTCCAGGACTTTTTTGGTAGGTAGTTTTCACATGACAGAGTCAATTTCCTGGGTTATTAGTGGTCTATTTAGTGTCCCAATGTCTTCTTGTTTCTACCTGGGGAGGTTGTGTGATGTTAAAAAGCCCTCCATTTCATTTAGGTTATCAAGTTTCTTTCCATATAGGTGTACATGGTAAACTCTGATAATCATTTGTATTTCTTCATGGTCAGTTATGATTTGATCTTTTTTTTATTTCTGATTGTGTTAATTTGGGCTTTTTCTTGGCCATTCTGTCTAGGGGTCCATCAATCTTATTAATTTTCTCAAATAACCAGCTTTCTGTTTTATTGATGTTTTCTATGATATCTTTGTTTTCTATGTCCCCTATTTGGGCTCTTATTTTGGTGATTTGTATTCTTCTGCTAAAGTTGGGGTTTTAGTGGTTTTCTCTTTCTAGCTCCCTTAGGTGATTTCTTAGGCTCTCAACTTCTGATCTTTCCATTTTCTTGATGTGTGCTTGTAGAGACATAAATTCTCCTCTGAGAACGCTTTCATGGCATCCCAGAGATTCTGATAAGATGTTTCTTCATTTTCATGTGTTTCCAGGAATCTTTTAATTCCTGCTTTGCTTTCAGTGATGACCCAGTAGTTGTTCAACATCATGCTATTTAGTGTCCATGTCTTTGTGGTCTTTGGGGAAATGTTGTTGGTGTAAACATTTATTTTTATTCCTCTGTGTTCTGAGAATGTGCATGGCAAGATTCTAACCTTATGGAATTTGTTTATGCTTGATTTATGGTCAAGAATGTGATCGATCTTGGAGTACATTCCAGGTGGTGATGAATAGATTGTATATTCTGTGGTTGTTGGGTAGAAGAATCTGTAGTTATCTATTAAAGTCCATTTGTTTGAGTGTCAGGTTTAGGTTCTGGATCTCCTTGTTGATTTTTGCCTCAATGATCTATCTAGGGCTGTTAGTGTTGTATTCAAGTCCCCTGCTATACTAGTGCTAGAGTTAATATCTTATTTTAGTTTACCTAGTAGTTGATTTATAAATGCTTATGCTCCTGTGTTGGGTGCATATATGTTTAGGAAGGATATTTATTGTTGATGGATTGAATCTTTTATCATTATGTAGTGTCCTTTTGCATCTTTTAAAATTTTTGATAACTTAAAGGTTGTTTTGTTTGATATTAAGATTGTAACTCCTGCCTTCTTTTGTGATCCATTTGCCAGGATACTAATTTTCCATCTTTTAACTTTGAGTCTGTGTGCATCCCTTGTGAGATGAATCTCTTGGATGCAGCAAATAATTGATTCATGGTTTCTTATCCAGTTTGCCATTCTGTGCCTTTTCAGTGGTACATTTAGTTCATTCACATTCAATCTGATTATTGAAATGTGATTGTTTATTGCTGTCATGATGTTCTTATGAAATTTTTTCTTTGTTTGTTTTCTTTTGGCTTTGGGGTTGATGTATGTGATTTGAAGTTTCTTGTTGCACTGTATTCTCTGTTGATTCTGTGCTCTGCCATCCTCTTTGGAAGTATGTGGTCATTCTTTATTTTTCTTTCTTCTGTGCTTGGTACCTTTTTAAGTTTCTTCTGTAGAGCTGGTCTGGAAGCTGCATAATCTCTTAGGGATTTGATGTCTGGGAAGGATTCTAATTCTCTACCACTGATGAAGCTGAGCTTGGTTAGATAGGGAATTCTTGGTTGGAATTGTTTTTCTTTGAGGACTTTGAATATAGGACTCCAGTCCCTTCTTGCTTGTAGTGTTTCTGCTGATAGGTCTGCTGCTATTCTGATTGGTTTTCTCCGGTAGGTAGTCTGACCTTTCTCTCTTGCTGCCTTTAGGATTTTTTTCTATTGTGTCTACTTTGTGTAAGTGAATTATTATGTGTCTAGGGGTTAGTCTTCTCATTTGATGTCTCATGGGGATTCTCTGTATCTCTTTGCTTGATTGGTCACATCTCTGGTGGGATGGGGAAAGTTTTCTTGGATTACCTCCTGGAATACTTGCTCCAAGTTGTTTTCCATTTCCCTTTCTTTTTCTGGGATGCCAATCAGGCATAGGTTCAGCCTCATAATATCATCACACATCTCTTGTAAGCTTTGTTCTTTCTTTCTGAGTCTTCTTTCTATGCTTTTTACAGATCTGGTTAATTCCATGTTCTGGTCTTCAAGTTCTGAGATTCTTTCTTCAGCTAGATTAATTCTGCTTTCTGTGCTTGTCATCTTGTTATTTATTTCCTGGTGAAATTTTTTATTGCCAAAATCTCTGTTACAAGTTTTACAGTGTTGCATCTTCTCTTTCTTGAGTCTTATTCACTCTTTCCATCCATTTCCTAATGCCTGTTGCATTCTGGGGCCTGTCATTAGTTCAGGAGTTTTGTCTTTGGTACACTTGAAATTGCCTGAGGCCTTCCATTGGTTTTTTTCCCCATTTGTGACAGATCTCTTGTTTTTCTCTTTAGTTCTGTTATTCAGTGTCAGTAGCAGAAGATTTCCCTTTTGATGTTTGCTCAGTTCTCTATTCTTCCCTGATTTGGGCTCTGGATTTGTTCTATTTTGAAATAGAATGGTAGATGGGAAGCTTTGCTGTCTCTGGTAGTTTTTGAAATTCAAATAAAGTAGGGGATTGGGTGCTAGAATTCAGAAACTACTTGCAAATTACAATGTTCACTTATTGTGGTATGTGTTCCCTGAGACCCATTCCCCACCACTACTCTATATGGTGATGCAAACCAGAAACCAATGCAAAAAACAATTGAAAAAACACACCCACAGACATGCACATACACACCCCAAAACAAACTGGAATAGCAACAAAGTGAAACATAAGCAACAACAAAAAAACCTAAGAAAACTAAACACACACACACATGCCTAGCATAAATTGTATAGAGAAGAAAAACAGAAAGACCAGAGGAGATGAAAAAAAAAATTCAGGTCAAACCCTCACACATATATTGACACACACCTTAAACTATAAGAAATGAAAATAAAACTCCCAGAAGAGCAAAAGAGCAAAAACAAACCAACAACAATGACAAAATTGAAAGATGAACACTCAATCATTCACATACCCACATTAACAAAAAATGACATATAAAAGAAGAAAGAAACAGAAAAACAAAAGAAAAAAATTGGGAGGGGAGATGCAGATCAAATCCTCATATACACATTCACAAACAAAGGGAAAATATTTTTAAAAACAGATGAACTAACAAACAGTCAAAAAAAATTTTAAGATATTTGAAAAATTGAAAATTAAAGAAACACTTGCCTTCTTGTGGCTGCTGTATAATTGTTCCTCTACTCAAGTCTCTCCTGCAAAGCCACCTCTTTCACTGTCTCCTCAGTGTCAGAAGCAGGGAAGGAGGAGGGGCAGTGGAGGTAGGTGGGGCTGCAGTCCTCTCCTCCCACTCTAGTATGGTCAGGGAGAGCTCCTCTGGTGGGGAGGTACAGGATTGTTTCTTCCCCAGTTATGTACTTGTGGGGGGGGGGTTGGCTACCCCAGTCAGGCCTATCCTGGAATGGAGTTCTATTGTGACTGACATCCAAGCTCTGCCTGAGTTTGTCCCTCTCAGTCGTGGCCCAGCTGTGTGGGTCTGACATTCAGAGGATTGCTGGGGAGGAGGGAGTTTGGGTCAGCCCCAGACTCACCTCTGATCTCTTTGGAATTCTTCCTCATCCTTTTCTGGCCACACCCTTTGTCCAATGGCTGAATCAGGGTAGGGGGTGGGGTTCTTGGAACTCAGCAATTGTGGAGTCCCTCCGAAGTTTGTGCTTTTAGGATATTCCCTTGAGGTCATGCTCAATCCCTCAGTAGTTGATCTACCAGTCACAGAGATCAGGTCTGTTGCTTCATGGTGACCAAGTCAGAGCACTTTCCTGCTCCACCTTCAGGATGGTGGTGGGGTGACTCTCTTGTCCTCTTTCCTGGGACTTTTCCTCTGGACTCCCTCCACAGCCCCTGGTGCCAGTGACCTGCCAGGCACTGAAGTGTTGAGGCAAAGCCAGGAGCCAGTAGTCTCTCTCCTGCTTCAATGGTGAGGGAGATCCTGGAGCAATGGTTTCTCCCCACCGCTTTTTTGCAGAAAAACTTTTGTCCATTAAAAAAAAAAATAATGACACTCAGCTTCTGTGACCTGAGAAGAGCAGAGATGAAGCAGAGAAGCTGCAGCACCAGCTGTTGAACCAGGGGCCTGGCCACTTGCTCCCAAGCCCCCACTTAGACAGTCTCTCCCAGCATTTTATTCCCAGGGAGGATTTGGTGATTTAAAAAAAAAGAAAGAAAAAGAAAATGGCGCTTGGCTTCTGCGTCCCGGGAATCACTAGGGTTCAAGCCCAGGGGCGGTGGTACCAGCCACTGCACCTGGAAAGCCCTTCTCACTAGCTCCCTTGCCCTTACTCAGTCAGTCATTCACATGCCCACTCACTCACCAGCAAGCATGTATACAAATTTTTCCATGCGCTTACTCACTCACACCAGGACTCACATAGTCTGACTGGCTCAGCTGCCATGTTCCTGACTCCCCCTCCAATATTTTCAATATTGTTAAATGTTACGGCAAAATCAAACCTTGGCCAATAGCCTGTGTGAGAAAAGATTCTCAGGGAAGTTCTCTGTGAGGAGAGAAACCTGAATGATTAATGTCAGCCATGGAAAGACCTGAAAGACTAGCCTCTAAGCAGATGAAACAAGTGGAATGGCCCTGAGGTTGTAACCAGATATCATGTCTATGGATCAGTCAGGCCTGTATGGAAGGTGCCAACCATGTATTATTTCATATAATTGTTCCAACAACCTGAAAAGACACATGTACTATTATCTTCATTTTGTAAATTAAAAAACTGAGTGTAGGAAAGTTAATAATGTCTAATACGTCGGGAAAAAAAACCCACAGAATTCAGTTTAGATAATGAGCCTTTCTTCCAAAATCTGAGTGCTGTTACTCAGATTTCCATTCAGCTTCATACTCATCTTTTTCAAGCCTGCAATCCCTGACTGACCCAGGGTCAGCTCAGCCCTTCCTCTGTTTACCTTACACTCTCTTGCTCCAGGTCTAGTCACCCTGATGAAATTCACCTATCCTGATCTCTATTAAAATAACCTTGGATGTCAAAGGGACTGTTATTAGACAACAAAACTGTTTGGTGTTCATTATGTTTCTCTTCCACTTGAAGAGAAGACTGCAATTAGATTTCAAATAGAACAAATGTACCATATCTAGCCCCTAGACAAATTTATCTTCTTCCCTAAAACATAGGAAGACTTAGATGTAAAAGTAGCTGTTAAATATCTTATTATTCCTATTACTTGAAGAAAGGAGTTTGCATAATTCACTTTGTTTGTGTACAAATTATCCCTGTTCCTTCTTAGTCAAGCATTGTCTAGAGAAGAGAATATTGGATACAACCCACTGATCGCCCATTAACAAGTACATTTTGATGGTGATACAAGGGGCTTTATAAGTGAATTAATTAAAAGTATGGCTGAATGAGCTGGAGTATTTCTGCTAATGACTTTGAAAAAGCACTCAAGACAATTAATGGTAGCTAATGAAACTAAATTGTACAATAAATACCACTGCTGACAATTTGATAGGAAAACCAAGCAGAGGTCATTCTCATATCAGAAAGTGGAAGCAGCATGGAGAAGTGTAAGTCTTGACGGTATAACAAAATGGTCTAATTTCGATTCATTCTGAGTCCTAAAATGCACACTTTCAGGCTTTGAATTTTTAAAAATGTGGAAT
Organism: Cephalopachus bancanus; assembly: GCA_027257055.1. Lineage (NCBI taxonomy): Eukaryota > Metazoa > Chordata > Mammalia > Primates > Tarsiidae > Cephalopachus > Cephalopachus bancanus. Next base: position 87,886 of record JAPVLO010000269.1, read on the forward strand.
ACACGTGCAGGACCCCAGGCAATTCTGCTCCTAAACTGCAGTCCTTGTCCCCTTGTCTTGCACAAAGTTGGCAAAAGTATCCTCAGCTCCATAGTCTCTCAGCACATTTTCTGGAATTGTCTTTCAGAGAATAGAAACCTGAACAGCTGTGATAATTTCGTAGGAGCCCTTTAATCCCCTGGAATCTGGGGCTGGAGTTTTGTTGTTGTTTGTTGTTGTTGCTTACATTTTAAAAAATTAATTTACTAGATCTCTTTTGCACTTATGGAATATTTTGTGGCTTTTTGTTGACAAAAAATGCCAAACTCTGTAAAATATTTTTACAAGTTTACTGTGATCCAAATGTGAGTGACCCTGACCCATAGCACAGTCCCAAGAGGTTCATAGAACATGTGCCCCAAATGGTTATATTACAGCTTGGCTTTATACGTTTTTAGGGTATACAAGTTACAGGCAACAGAAATCCATACATGTGAGATTCACATTGGTTCAGACTGGGAAGGCAGTTTATAGGTAGATTCAAAAATATTCTGATGGGCAATGGTAGACAGAGTTCAGTTCTGTCTAATGAAATCCTGAGTTGAGATAAGGAAGAACTGATGAAGCTAAGGTTCTTCATATGTAGACAGAGAGAATAGATGGCAAATAAGTTTCTTATTCAAACTTTTAAAATGTCAGACTCTCAGTTAATCCCTCCTGAATCTGGGAAGGCCTGGAAGGGGATTGATAGATGTAAATATTTCCCAACAAAAGATGGCTTTGTAGGACTATTTCAAAATATGTTAAAAATAATTTGGGGAGTAAAATGTTTTTATTTCTTTTAGGGCCTGCTCTCTACCATGTGGTATAGCAGAGGCAGGTTGGAATTTGTTATCTTATTCCACAGGGACTGTTTTGTCAACCTTATGATCTCTATTTTAATGCTAATGCTGGTCAGTTGTGCCTAAAACACTACAAGGAAGGGAGAATAATAGGACATGTACAATCTCTGTTTCAGCCTGGTCTGGGATTTAGCTTTTCAGGTTTCCTTTGAAATAGAGGAGGTTCATTCAGCAGGCTGAGGGAATTCAAATGTTTTTGGTTTACAGTTTTTATGTTTGTTTTAGTTTTGATTTATTTTTGCACCTTTTACTTCTGGCTGTCTTTAGTAGGATTTTTGACCTTCCCAGAAATACAATTATAGATGAAGAATACAAATATGATGAAGAATAATTATACATTATTCGTTTACTGAGCATTTCTTGACTTCTTATAAAATTAGTCATTTTTCATATCCTTTTTAGTCATTTTATTTATTTCATGATAATTAGATTTTTAAATATGTCTTGAAGTTGAAAATTTTAAACCCAAAGGTATATTCTAACAACCTCAATACTCATCACTGAATTACTACATATGTACTCTGGCTATGATAGTAAGTGATGATTGTGAAAAATAAACTCAAGCTAATTTTAGAAGTATTATGAATAATAATTAAAAAAAACTAGCCAATCCTCTTTCTAAACCATTTTTCCCTAGGTCCCTACAGATGCTTCCTGTTACCAAAATAGACTGACCATTTCATTACAGAATAGATATTCTTCAATTACTGCTGTCATAGGGAAGGTTATTAAAATTCACAGATCAAAAAGTCAATTTTTTTTAACCACCAACCATCGAAAGAATTACTAACTGCCAGTATTGCCTATTTTTAATTTTATTTCCTCCTCAAACGTTGACAACTGAAAACATAGCAAACTGACAAAGCAGAAACAAATAATAGAATCAAAAAACAAAAAAAGGAAGAAAGGAAAATGATCTTCATATGAGAGAAATGAGACTTTTATACCCCACTTTTAAAATTAGAGAATTAAAGTACCATGAATAAGAGACTTCAGCGATATTTACCTTTCAACGACAGATCTTGGCATAGTTTGATGAAGTACTCTCACCTACTTTCTTGTTTGTGATAATTATCAATACCCTGGGGAATTCCTTCCTCTATGTAAAGATGGAATTTGAGTCTAAATGCTAATAGACTATAGAGGAGACTGAAGGCCTCCATATTTGTCCCACATATGGTATTCATTCTGCTGCACCCAGTGAGTTATCTCAGGAGGGTGCACATGGCCTTGTCTATTCTCTCTTTTGCATCTGCTGTGGATGACTCCTGGTCACTTAAGTTTACCACTGTTGTTGAATGTGGGTGCCTTAAGGAGAAGGCCCTGTTCCTTGGTAAAGCTGAGCAAGAGTCTAACTTTGTTCTCCCTGCAGGTGACTTAACTTAGAGTCTTCTTATCCTTATCTGTGCTCAACTAAGGTTGCTCCTTCAGGAAGCTAATTAACTATTGGAATTGCCCAAGTATTAGAAGACAATTCAAAAGACTCCTATATAACCCAGGTGCAAAGTTGGATCTTTTGTAAGGCCTTATTTTGACTAAGTGTTTAAGGCCTTTTATTATTATGGATAAGTTGGCAGCAACATTTATAGATAGATAGATAGATAGATAGATAGATAATCGCTAGATTAGCTTCTTCCCTAGGCTGTTAGAAAGAGGAAGTAATGTATGACTCTACACACCATTGGCTTTCACCAGCCATATGTCACAAGGTGTTGGAAGAAATCAACTGTGCTTTTTATTTATACTATTTCCTCTATCTAGATATTTCAGAGAATATGTAAAAAGACACTGAACCAATGGCAATGCCTCCTGTTCAACCATAACCAGCTCTTACTATTTAAAGTATTGTTCCTTCATAACATCTCAGAAAATATGTAGGGATAGAATGTCTCTGACAGTGTTGGTCATGAGAGCCAGAGGCAGAGCAGTGAAGCCAAAGGCTAGGTAGACATTGAGGACTCCAATTAGGCCATGGAAATGCAGTCTCAAGCCAGATGTTTAAGGAGAAATAACATTATTTTTGAGGACATACTCACAGGCACTGTAAATAAATAATCATTGTTACCAATAAACAGCTTTTGCGGGCCCCGTTTAATGATAAAATAAGTATGATAGTTATTACAATGTTTTTGTGGATATGAACCAGATACCCCAATTTCTTATAGCCCTTTGATTTCTCTTCCCTTCCATGCCCTAGCACATGGCTTTTGCCCTCCTTACAGGGTGGGGATTTCAGCACTGCAGCCTCCTCTGGCTTCTACGTTTGAGAAGAAAGAAGTTGCCTGCTCTGGTTCCTGCTCATGCTTCTCCCTCTGCCTCTGCACTTCCCTTAACATCCATAATGTGTGTGTGTGTGTTTCATATTTGACACCACCTCAATCTCATTTAATCATCTTAGCAATGCTCCTTAAGCAATGGCCATGTCATATATTTACTCTGATGATGCAAGGACAAAAGACAAGATTAAAATAACAACCACAAAAGCAATATAAATCTCAAAAATAAGAAATAAATGTGTCTCCTCTGTCAAAGGAGAGAGTCGTCTTTTGCCTTAAGTTTCTGACTTTGAGGGTCTCTCTTACCCTTCTTTTCTTTCTCCCTTCCTCATCTTTCATTCTCTTTCTCTCCTCTGATCCTCCATCCTCTCTTCTCTAAGTCCTCAGATCCCTCATTTCCATTCCCAGGAACTGCAGCTTGAAATTCATCATTCCTTGTTTCTTTCTTTCTTTCTTTCTTTCTAGAAAATCTAGCTATTTTGCTAAATCAATTCTCACCATAGTCAAAGCCTCATGTGTCTTTAAACCAAATACATTCAGATAGTTTCCTCAGTAAGAGAGCCCTGAAACTCTAAGATGAATGGGAATATTTCTATAAAATATGGAAGTAGGACAAAAACTATGCTTGAGAATGACAAAACAAACAGAGAAACAGAATGTTGTTCTATTTCTATGGGAAATACTGCTTCTAGGTATGATCAGAAGGCTAGTTATACTGAGTTGGCTACCCATTTCCTTCCCCCTTGCATAATGTAAAAGAATGAAGTATTGCTTAATTGGTATCAGTTTGGCAACACTCCTTACACTAACTCATGAGTTATAGGTATGCTATGCCATGAATATTTCATACCTTAATGTGCATTTTCTACTTTGGGGAATTACCAACTATGATTTAAGACAGATAATTGCTTGTCAGTCCATAGGTGTGAATTATGGTACTAATGTACTGTGAGAAGTACTTGTTCTAGTGGGGGCTTCTATTTATCTATAAAATGGGTACATGTCACACCTTCAAGTAATGTTTATAAATCACCATGTTCTGTTTGCACAAACCCTCTTGTGTTCTGCAGTCTACCTGCTTTATTCATCCATTTTTTTCACTTATTTGCTGATTATGGTGCCTGGAAAACTGCATAAGTGATATTCTAATTGCACCCACGATCAGAATTACCAAGAAGGAAAATGGGAACATCTGAAGAACATGCTGTATAACAGATGGGTCTTACCCAGTCTCCTTGTTTCAACCCTGGAAATACCTCCAAGTCACGTTGGAGGCATAAACAATGGACCAGGCAGGCAGGTGAAACATCTTCCCACTGAGCTTTACAGACTAAAGTAATTTCAAGCTCCATTAAATCATGATTCATCTTTGCTGGGGTATGTACATATTATTCAGACTAAATACATTTGTTTCAAGGAGCTGATATGCTTCAAAAATTGTGTGCACAAGGGCTGGACAGGACATTCCAGTAATTGTGAGGGTTTTAAAGGTGTTGAAAAATGTGCCGGGGGCTAAGAATGATGTAAATCATGATACGTTAACTTTAAGCAAGACTGTGGGGCATTAAAGTATTTAATTATTTAGCTGTTGTAAGACAAAACGTTCCCAGGTCGGACACATTACTTGACTTGACATTCAAAAATTTAATACTGTGTTTTTACAGAGTGACACCATTTGACAAGGCTGGGACACATGTCATCCTGCCTGGCCCTTGTCTGCCCTAACTACCTCCATTAATGCATCTATTACTGATATAAAGGGGACACATTTAAATATTTCAAGAAGAAAAGTCTCCTACAGGCATCAGGAAAGACTTTCCAAGGTTGGAGAAGTTCACATCAAGTGCAATCTGACCTCTCTTTCTTTCTCTACTTTAATTTCAAAAAATTACTTCATTTTTAATATGTTTCTTTAAGCCTATCTTTGCTTCTCAGCTAGGTTAAACTTCTTAACACTCTTTATGAAAACAAAGAAGGAGGCGGGATATCCTAAGACTTGTCTTTATAAAGCCACAGTCTCTCCTACATTTCACAAGTAAAGTCTCTTTTAAAATAACAATCACCATTTTTCAGGCATCTTTTATGTGCTGGGCACTATTCCAAGTCCTTTAAGGATATTGTCTCATTTCTCAACTTAACAAACTACAGCTAACATTGATGAAGGATGTATTATGTGCCAGACACAGTCCTATGAAATAAACACAAATCACTTATTTAATCCTTGCAATAATCCTATGAGGTATACTATACTTGTTTTAGTTTCTTGTTGCTGTTGTTAAAAATCACCACAACTGGTCAGGCTCAATGGCTCAGCCTTTAATTTCAGCACTTTGGGAGGCCAAGGTGAATAGATTGCCTGAGCCCATGGGTTTGAGACCAGCCCTTGCAACTTGGCAAGACCTCATCTCTACAATAAGTAAAAAAAATTAACTGGGCGTGGTAGCCCAGGGCTGTAGTTCTGGCTACTTGGAAGGCTGAGGCAGAAGGATTACTGGAGCCCAGCAGGTCGATGCTGGGTAGCCATGAGTGTGCCATTGCACTCCAGCATGGGTGACCGAGTAGGACTCCAACCCACCCCCAAAATCACCACAACCATAGAAGCTTATAGGAAAACAAATGTATCATCTGTTGTGTAGGTTACAAGTCCTACACAGCTTTCTCCAAACTGAAGTCAAGGTACTGACAATCCTGACTTCCTTGATGCTCTGGGGATGAATCAGCTTCAAAGCTCATTTAGGTAGCTGGCAGAATTTAGCTTTTTGAGTCTATGGAACTGACGTCCCATTTCTTTGCTGTCTTTTTCCAGTACTGCTGAACTTTTGGAAGACTCCCAAATTCCTTGGTTCAGAGAATGGCTGCCTTCTTCAACCTCGATGGCAAGTTAAGACAATCATACTTGAGAGACCTCTACTTCCTCTTTCCCCTTATCTCAACTCCCCCTTCCTTTTCTGCCACATTCTCAGACTTCCAACCAGAAAATGTTCTCTGCTTGTAATGGCTCATTGATCATACTGTGCTTATCCAGTCTTCTTATTGAAAGAACCATACCCTTAATTGCATCTGTAAAGTCTCCTTTGGCATGCTACTGATTCTGGGAATTAGGACGTGGACATCTTTGGTGGCCTGTATTCCGCTCACCACACTACTAGCATCCCAGTTCTGAAAAGGCTGACACTGAGGCTACAAGACAATTGTTTGCCTAAGAATAAAGAGTGTATAAATGATAGCACCAGGGACAACTCAGATCCCTCTCACCTCCTTACATCTATAACTGTAACCTGCAGCCCACACAGTTTATTCAGTGCCACATTTCTTTGTCAAATACATGTTTTCATTCCTGCAAAATCATTAGTCATCAAACATAGAAGATTAATGGGCAGCCAGAAGAATATATTCAAGTGCTTTGTACTTTGAGAACACTATTATTCTTGGCCACAGGTTCTATCATTTTGCAACATTTTAATATTTTCTTTTGTAAAGAGTGTTTACTACATTTGTCCATTTTAGACATTTTAAACCAGCTCACAAGAGCTGATGCTGCATAAGCATTGCACAAACTTCAGCCTCTGTGAGACCTCACAAGTTACATTTGTTTAAAATATATTTAAAGCCGGCTCGGTGGCTCAACCTGTAATCCCGCGCCTTTGGGAGACTGAGGTGGGTGGATTGCCTGAGCCCGCGGGTTCGAGACCTGCCTGGGCAACGAGACCTCATCTCTACAATAAATCAAAAAATCAGCCGGGCGTGGTAGTGCATGCCTGTAATTCCAGCTACTTGGAAGGCTGAGGGGGAAGGATCGCCAGAGCCCAGCAGGTTGAGGCTGGGGTGGCCGGGAGCGGCCACTGCACTCCAGTCTGGGCGACAGAGTGAGACTCCAACTCAAAAAAAAAAAAAAAAAAAAAATATATATATATATATACATATATATATATATTTAAAGACACTTGTGTGCTCCTGATGATTTTAATATTTACAGCATTTAAATACTGTTCTTAAAAAGTAAAAATCTTGGTTACTTGAAACCACTGTGAGAATTGAGTTTTGAATATAGAGAGACAAACGGAGAGGGTAAAACCGCTTAGGTGCAAAATTAGATTCTAAGACCTATTGCATGTGGGACTGTGAGCATGTTACTTAATATTATCTTTTTACCTTAGTTTATCCATCTATAAAATAGGTGCAGTAAACAGTACCTAATCCATAAGGTCATCATGAAAATTAATTGAAGCTAGACAGATAGTATTAAGAATAATGTCTGTTTTGCAGCAAGATTTAGAATAATGTCTACCAAGTGGCATGACTGATTAGTTGTATTTTAGGGGGTTTAGGGGTTTTTTTTTGTTTTTTTTTTTTGAGTTGGAGTCTCACTCTGTCGCCCAGACTGGAATGCAGTGGCCACTCCCAGCCACCGCAGCCTCGACCTGCCGGGCTCCGGCGATCCTTCCACCTCAGCCTTCCGAGTAGCCGGAATTACAGGCATGCGCCACCACGCCCGGCTGATTTTTTGATTTATTGTAGAGATGAGGTCTCGCTGCCTAGGCGGGTCTCGAACCCGCGGGCTCAGGCAATCCACTCACCTCAGCCTCCCAAAGGTGCGGGATTCCAGGCTGAGCCACCGAGCCCGGCTTTAGGGTTATTTTTATAACATTATTTTTGTCTAACTCTAATAATGACTCCATATAATAATTATAAATATAAATACACATAGTGAAGAAATATAGAGGCAATTGCCAAGTTTACTGAAGTTATTCTAGTTATTTGCTTCAATAATTAGAGGCCCAAACTGATGACTTTGTGAGTTCTTGTTTTGCTGTGTTTGTATATTATCTTTTATTATTAGTTGTCATGTCATGTACCTGTTGTTCATTCCCATTTCCTAATCTGTTGTTACTTATCTTCTGTGAATCTACACTCCAAAGAAGGAAACTCATGGTATTAATGTGCAAAATAACTTCTTTGTGAGGTGCTGGGGGGCTCTTCTCTATGCTTGGAACATGCACTTTACATGATTCAATGGAGATTTTTAAGGCGCAGTGTTCTTTTTGTAAACTCTGTTTTGTTTGATTTGGACAGGTATTTCCACACCCCAAAAGAGGAAACAGGAGAGGAGAGCTGGGAGGATTTGCTCCTGAAGCTGCCTATGATGTGAAATGGGAACATTTAAATTAATGATGCCTCCAAGGAGTGATTGACCGCAATGTTGGTCAAGTAAGCTGACGTCTCACCACACAAACACGTTAGCTCCTTCCCTTTCTGACTTGCTCTGATTCAAATCGGTTGCCACAATTTGGATGGTGTCAAGCAACAATCGCCAAGTTATAGCATGTACGGAGATCTTATTAACTTCACTGATTTCATTATGTCATGACTGAGTTATTGACATGCATATGAGTTAACTAATTAGTCTGCACCAGAGGCTACAGAGGATTGTAAGTGAAACTATTTCCGGATAGCATCTAACAGAGACTAAACTTTGTTTGCCTGAAAGACCCAGTGACTAAAGAATGCCAAAGATTCTTGAATTTAACAGTCTTAGAAGTTTCCTGGTTTACTAATTTTACCCAACTTTAAATTTTCAGAAGGACTCTGAATCAAGATGATAATTAGAAAAAAAAATTAAGTATTTTATTTCAATTATTATGTTTTCAGTTGTAGATTTTCAATTTTTTTCTAAAGGTTCATTGACATGAAACTATTCTAGCTGCATATTATCTATTTTCTCAAAAATATCCATCATGATTCTTAAACCCAATTCATATTTTAAAATGAAAATATTGGCATTACCCATGAGTCTGTTTTTCTTGATTGTTTTTGTTTTTCTTTTAATAATCTATATCAGAATTATCTAGGGGCCTTTATAGTTTTTTAAAATTAAGTGCTGAATATTTATAGTAAAAGGTAAGGCTCTGGGTAATGTCATTTTTTTTCCAGAGAGGTTTCATTTTAGCTTTGGCCTGCAGTTAGAATAGGGACAGTAAATTTTCATCCAGTCAGGAATTGTGTTGATTTGAGGCTTCATTTTTGTCTCTCCAAGGTTTTATTTCTGGTTCCCCTGTAACATTAGACCACAGCCATTCAGTGCCCCCCCCAAAAAATCTGGATGATTTGATGAAAACCAAACATTGGAGTAGGCTCCAATGTTTGGTCATGTAATGGCCACAACTTAAGCTCAGCTTCTCAGCCTCTTAGAAGCTGCTTTCTGCTTGTCTCTGCATCCAACAATGAAAGGTTTAAGAGGTGGCAAATGTCTTACAAGCAGATGTTCAGATCCCTGGTCTCTGGGATCATCTTCTGTCAAGTTTTGGTTGCCTTGGAAGAACCCAACACCAATTTCTGTCTCTCAGTCTTGTGAGGCTTCTAGAAACTACGCTGAGCTGTCACCTAAGTCTTAGCTTTTATTTGGCTTTTCAGGACCTTGCTTTCTTGAAGTTACAGTGAGAAAATGCTTCCAGGAGAAGAGTTGAGGTTTCACATCTATGATTTTTTCCTTCTCCAAAAGATCTTTTCTTTTCTTCTATTTTTTTTTTTTTTTTTGAGTTGGAGTCTAACTCTGTCACCCAGGCTGGAGTACAATTGCATGCTTATGGTCGCTGCAGCCTTGAACTGCTGGGCTCAGGCAATCCTTCTGCCTCACCCTTCCAGATAGCTGGAACTAAAAACATGTGCCACCACACCCGGCTAATTTTTTGATTTATTGTAGAGATGAGGTCTCGCCAAGTTGCCTAGGCTGGTCTTGAACCTGTGGGCTCAAGCAATGCTCTCACCTTGGCCTCCCAAAGTATTGGGATTATAGGCATGAGCTACCGCACCCGGCCCCAAAAGATCTTTTCTAAATCTTGGCTAGCTTTGTAACTTTCTGTCACCTTAAAACTTTATTATTATTGTTACTATTAATATTTAGCTTTCCTAGTTATTCCTAGTGGCAGACTTAGTTTTCTGCAAATAAATCTATCATACTGAAAAATAAATGTTTTTCTCCTGCAATTGCAATAGATGATTTCTTTCACTCAGTTTCTAGTTCATTGACCCTTTTATTGTTATTTTCTTTTTTTGTTGTGTTTTTACATTTCTTCAGTTTAGTTAGACAGATGCATACATCCCCAAGTCTCTCAAAAGTTAATTCTGGGCAATCTCACAATCAGTATTAGGCATGCATCTGAAGAAGTAAAATATACTTTCTCATTCATCTGACTACAATAATTGCATTTGGAACTACATGTTTATATAGATTCCTTCAATTAATATATAAAAAGCTAATTTTCACACTGATTTTAATAAAATCAATGAAACCCATCAAGTGGGTTTTTTTTTCCATTCTCAACAGAAAGTTTTCCTTAACATCTAAGAGCAATATTTCATTGGCATCAAAAGTGATCTTTAAACCAGGGCCTAGTGAAAGGCAGAAAAGTTTTACAGTGGTCAACACTAGAATTTTTTCTTAACTGAAACATTTCTGGAGACAGAGAAAATGCCACTTCAGTTTTCCATATTTTTTCTCTGATAAATTAACGCAGAAATGAGAGCTGCACACCTACAATATCACGTCTTGTTATGTGTGTCACATTTGAGTCACCTACTTTGAATATCTGCGCATAAGACTTCATAAAAGTAGGTTCAGGTGCTGATGATTCATTATCTTCAGTCCATGTTTCCAACATTCAGAGTCCAGGGTCAAAAAAGTCAAACAAAAGCATCAATTATGTTTTCCATTCAGAAACGCTATTTGCAGACTACAGTCATAAATGCATTTCTGTCCAGTTGGAATACTTATGTTGAAGAACTTTGATACAAACAACTAGTACAGAGAATCATCATATGATACACATCAATTCCCCCCATTCTAATGGCTTTTTAAATGATGTTAATTTATTGTATTTCTACCCCATATCATTTCTTTTCAAGCGGAGAAAATAAAATATGTTAAAATAATAAAAACTGGAATTGAAATATGAAATAAATAATAAATATCTATTTAAGATCTGGATACTTAAACACCTTTTATTATGTAAATAAGTTGAAATTGTCCATGGACTCAGGTTTCAGTCATCACTAAAATTACACCTGAGCATTAATTATTTTAAGAGTAGATTTACTGCTCTGGAGCTCCTGAGAAGAGATGTGGGTGCCTCCCTCTCTCATTCCAGCACTTTGAAGCATGATTAACCCTTACTGAAAATGACAGTGATCCTCCATTTTCACCAGTAGAAATTTTTTAAAAACACCTTATCAAAATAATAGATGCAAATGGAAATATAAAGGTTCAAATTGGAAAATGACACTAGAAATGGACAGGAAAACTCAACACAGACTGTTTTGATGAAAAAATTACCAAAATGATATATGAGCCAAAATTACTGTTATTATGGTTTGAAACTCTCTAGTACCTTATAGTCTTCTGAAAACAAAAACAAAACAAAATAAAAAGAGCACACTGTTCCACCTCTGGGTCATTTGTGCTTTGTTATGTGCCTGTTTAGGAAGACTGTGGCCACTAGGCCGTGTGTTGGAACAGGCCCCATGCCCCATTGTCCTCTTTGAACTTGGGTGCAGAGGAAAAGCATGGGTTCTGCTCCTGGATGGATTCTCAGCCACCAATTTGCAGCTGATGCAGGGTTTCTGATGTTACAGGGAGGCTTCACCCAGGCCCCTTCTGCAAAGCAAGAGATGACACAGTTAAACCTGAAGGACCCAGTTTGATGTGTCCTTCGCACCAGCCTATTTGCTATTAGTCTTACTTCTCTTGGTTCCAAACTTGGAACCTGTGCACATCTACTGAATGTGTCCATGTTTCCATGGTGACCACACCAGACAATCAGGGCAGGGGCATGGGACTCAGGGTCCAGTTGTTTATGATGATTTTATCTAACTCACTGAAACACGAAAACGCAAGAGTTTGAGTGTGCAAAGAACCGATAGATTCCTTTGCTTAAAACAAAAATTGTACAGAAGGTTTTCCTGTTGTCCACAGGAAAATGGGTCTGGCAAATATATGCTCAGCCAATCACAAGACTCATTGCACTAAGACTGAAGTAGTGTGTATTCACTGTACAAATCAAGTACGAATGTATGTGTTTAATATACAAGTATGATAGGATCATTGGAAAAGATTCAAGCGACATTAAAATGGATAGTTTAGAAATTTATAGAGGTTTATTTTCTTCTACCATCCTATTCCCCCAAGGTGATTCTTGCTGGCATTTCAGCACCTCACCTTCCCGACCCAAATTAACAGTTAAAACTAGAAGCCTATGGTGAACAGGTATAGGGCAGGATCATTTGCAAGTGTTCCCACTGAAAACATTGAAGACATTAGCAATTGGTTTTCCTTCAACCTGGAAGGGAAATTGTTCCCCACTCCTTCACTTCCTCCTGACCATACTAAATAAAACTGAAACTCCTCCTCCTCAATTTATGAATAATTCCGCCCCTCCCCCCTTTTACAGAGTGTGCTTATGGCTTCAAAAGTTATTACATATTTGTATTATTAATCATCTTTCTCTAGTTGACCATAAGCCTCAGGATGACAAAGACTTTGTCTCTGTGGATCAGAGATGTGCCGCAGTGACAGCAGACCAGTCACAGACAGAGACTTCAAAACATACCTGTTGAATGAGTGAATGAATGGGTGAGTAAATAGATGAATGGATGAATGGCACCACTTGCTGTGTGTCTCCTCTCTTATCTTGTGATTACAGCAGACGTTTCATAAATGAAATATGTTTCCATAGAGCAATTTAAAAGCAATTATTTTTGAGCAGCAAAACTCTAAGAACTTAATTCCATGATTAGTCATAAAGGTCAGGGGACTGTTTTCTGCTGAAGGTCACCGACATAAAAACTTACCTCAAAATAGTCATATAAAAACCTTCACTGTGTTTAACTCTGACAATGACATCTGCTCCACTTTGATTATAGAGTTATCTTTCACATGGAAGAAAAGCTGTTTGTTTAAATTCAGAAAAGCTTCTTAATATTTGTGCTAAAATCAAATAGTCTGTGCGGGAGCTTGGAAGTAGGGGTATTGCAATGGAAATGCACATGTGGAGTGTGTTAGCAAAATAATACCTTCCAAGTATGTCCTTTTTTAACGCCCAGAGCTTATAAAGATATTACATGACAAGGGGAAATTGAGGTAGCAGATAGATTTAAGGTTGCTAATCAACTGACATTAAAATATAAAGATCAGCCAGGCTTGGTGGCTCAGCCTGTAATCTCACACCTTTGGGAGGCTGAGGTGAGTGGATTGCCTGAGCCCACGGGTTCGAGACCCGCCTGGGCAGCTCTACAATAAATCAAAAAATCAACCGGGCGTGGTATCGCATGCCTGCAATTCCAGGTACTTGGAAGGCTGAGATGGAAGGATTGCTGGAGTCTAGCAGGTCGAAGCTGTGGTGACCAGGAGCGGCCACTGCACTCCAGTCTGGGCCACAAAGTGAAACTCCAACTCAAAAAATAAATAAATAAATAAATAATAATAATATAAAGATCATCTTGATGATCTGTGTGGGCTTAACATAATCACAATCATCAAATAAATCATTTAAAGAAACTGGCATAAGAGAAGTTGAGAAGTCAGAGTCAGAGTGAAGTAACGTGAGACAGAGTTGCATGCCCATTTCTAGTTTGCAGGTAGCGAATAGGGTCATAAGCTAAGGAATGCAGATAACTTGTAGAAACTGGAAATGGTGAGCGCGTGCACATGCACACACACATGCCAGACACAGTGGTTCACATCTATAATCCCAGCACTTTGGACAACTCAGCAAGACCTTGTCTCTACAATAAACAAACAAACAAACAAACAAACAAACAAATACCTGTAGTTCTAGCTACTTAGAAGACAGGCATTTGAGAAGTGTCTATTCATATCTTTTGTCTACTTTTTAATGGGGCTATTAGTTTTTTTCTTTTCAGCATATTTGAGTTCCTTGTAGATCCTAGATGTTAGGCCTTTGTCAGATATACAGCTGGCAAATATTTTTTTTTCCCAGTCTGTGGGCTGTCTCCCTATTTTCTTTGATGGTTTCTTCTGCTTTCCAGAAGCTCATCAGTTTGATGAGGTTCACTTGTCTATCTTATTTCTTACGATATGGGCATTTAGGGTTTTGATCAGGAATTAGTTGCCAGTTCCAATTTCCATAAGGGAGTCTTCTACATTTTCTCAGATTCTTATATTTGAGGTTTTATGTTTAGGTTTTTGATCCATTCAGAGTTAACTTTTGTGTATGGTGATGTGATAGGTAGGGGTCCTGTTTCAGTTTTCTGCATGTGATCAGCCAGTTTTCCCAGGACCATTTACTAAATAGGTTCTTCTCTGCCCAGTGGTTGTTGTTGTGAGCAGCCAACAGACACATGAAAAAGTGCTCAATCTCACTCATCATCAGAGAAATGCAAATCAAAAGTACATTTAGATACCACCTAATCCCAGTAAGAATGGCCATCATTAATAAAACAAACAACAACAGATGCTGTCAAGGATGCGGAGAAAAAGAAACGCTTCTACATTGCTGTTGGAAATGCAAACTAGAGCAACCTCTTTGGAAGACAATGTGGTGATTTCTGAGAGAACTAGAAATCGGCTTTCCATATGACCCAGCAATCCCCCTATCAGGAATATACCTGGAGGAACCAAATCATTCTACAAAAAAGATACCTGCACACACATGTTTGTTGCAGCTCTATTCACAATAGTAAAAACATGGAACCAACCATGCTGCACATCGAAGCTGGACTGGATTAAAAAAAAAATGTGGTACTTATACACAATGAAATATTATGTAGCCATAAAGAAGGACAAACATATGGACTTCGCAGCAACTTGGATTGATTTAGAGTCAATCATATGCAGTGATCTATCACAGAAACAAAGAACAGAGTACCATATGTTCTCACTCATAAACAGACCTTGAACATTTATCATAATACTGTAAGAAAGGGATTGACAGTAGTGGGAAACTGCCAGGGGTGGTGGGGTGGGATTGGCAGTTGTAAGAAACTGCCAGGGGAGGTAGGGTCACACCTCATCAACAAAGGTACCTGAATAACGAACATTAATATACCTAACCATGAAGTGTACCTCATATCTTAAAAATAAAATATAATAATATAAACAAACAAAAGAAATTTGTTCAGGTGAATAAGTCTCCAGTTTGAACAAAAATTTCCCAAGTGATCTATCACGGAAATAAAGAACTGAATACCACAAGTTCTCACTCCTATGTGGGATCCAAACATCAATCACATTAGCACAAGGCATTGGCAGTCGTTGGGCACTGCCAGGGAAGGGAGAGGTACATAGCAACACAAAGGGTACCTGGTCCTATACCTATACCTATAGGGAAAGTGAGGGCCAGTTGGAGGCCTACTTGTGTAGTTAATCCTTACTTGTACCCCACATCGCTATGATAAAATCAAATATTATTAAAAAAAAAAAAGACTGAGGCAGAAGGATCACTTGAGCTCAATAGGTTCAGGCTGCAGTGGCCATGATCGTGCCACTGCACTCCACCTGGGCAACAGAGTGAGACTCCAACTCAGAAAAAGAAAAAAAAGGTTAAATCCTCCTAAAGTTACACAGACCTTCTGACACTTTGACTTCAGCCCAGAGAGACCCAAGTATGACTTTTCACATAAGGAACTGTAAGATAATCAAGTTATACTGTTTTAAGCAACCAAGATTGTGGTAATTTGTGCCATCTGCCCTAGAAAACCAATATAGAGAGCTTGATCTAAAAAAATCTGTGAAGATTGAATCACATTTGAAATAAACATATTTTTGAATTTTTATTTTGCTATTAAATGATCTTCTTGCTCCCTCTCTCTGCCTCTTTCTCCCTCTCTTCCTCTCTCCCTCTCCCCATCACTTGCCCTCTCTCTCTCTTTCTTTCTCCCTCCCTCGCCCCACAGCCATACATAACCAGACATTTCCACGTTGCCCTGGCTTGGAGCAGTCATTGGATTAAAAGGGTGATGAGGAGGATATTGAGCTGCTTGTTTCAGTCCCCACTGTCCAGCACACGACCCCATCCTTTATTTGAGAATTTTCCAATTGCCTACAGCCTTTTTCTTTGGCATATAAAGCAATGTTTCCGGAACAGCTAGAAAGACAAGAGTGGACAGATGTCTCCAGGGCGAGACACCTGCCTGGTGGACTCCATCTCACCAACCTGGTGTTCCTGGATTGACAGCACCGGGCATGCTCCCCTCCTACCGGGGCTTCCCTTCCACTTGCTGCCATGATGGCAGGTTTAACAAGGGGTGGAGCTGCCTTAGTTGTCTTGGGTGTGAATCACTGCAGGTCCCTTAGCTGGTGAAAGGGCTCTGAGGTTAAGGATGAGGCCTCACCTACTCTGAGATTAGGAGAGAGCTACTTTTGCACAAGATTAACCTGCGTCTGATGCTCCAGACTTGGAAAGCTTGGCAGTCCTGGGCTTGGCTCAGCTGTGAAGGGCCAGGCTGTGGCCAACGGTGGTCCCACTCTGGCTTAGGCTTCACACAGAGCACAGACATTAACATGCTAATTAATAAGCTCATGCTGGTCCACTGATTAGCTCTGCACAGGCTGCATTACATGAAAACAGAGCTGTGTGCTCCGCTCCAGTGAGAATAAGGGCCTCCCTCAAATCAAAACACGTGCAAGCACTGTATTTGTGTCCCCATAGTTACACTTCTTGACATTTCTTCTGTCCTCTGCTTCTCTACAGCAGCAGGCTTTACACTTGGCCTTGAGGTTTGTGGTCTTGCTGGAGTCTCTCATTATCTGTATTAAGTCAGACAGGTCTGTCTACAGGCTTCACAAGAATACATAAACCCTGCCCTAAGAAGGTTTCACCACAATTCAAGATAAAGTAAGACCAATGGGAGACACCAGAA
This sequence comes from Cephalopachus bancanus, assembly GCA_027257055.1. Taxonomy (NCBI): domain Eukaryota; kingdom Metazoa; phylum Chordata; class Mammalia; order Primates; family Tarsiidae; genus Cephalopachus; species Cephalopachus bancanus. The sequence goes on from JAPVLO010000269.1 coordinate 104,915, forward strand.
AGCATATGCTAATCGAAATAGTAAGAGATTATAAGAGGTGTGTGCGTGTGGCTGGGGGGGGGTTGGTTAGGCAGAGAGAGAGGGAGGGTCTCAAGGAGACCTAACACCTGCAGGAATTCCCCCTGTACCACTCACCATTATATAATTGTTGACTGGAAATGTGGTTAAGAGCATCCTCTCAACCCAGAATGTCCTGCTAAAAGGGACTTTTTATTGCTTAAATGCAGGCTCAATAGCTTAACTAAATGTCCTAACTTGACCTTGGCTTATTATAATATCATTAACATAGCATTTGTATTGTGATTTTGTCCCCCATCCCCGGAGTGGGCTTTTTTGTGGTACTTATGGGTAATATTCCATATGGAGTAACTTTGGTCAAAGACCCGCATGTGCAATAAGAATTGAGTCTCAGGAAGTAAGGGGCAGATGAGATGTAAATGAGAGAAATGCCCCAGAAAAGATAAAATAAAACCACAACCAAACTCCTAGCACCAGTAACAATTTCAGGCACCCTCTCTTCTCTCGAGAGGGCTTTGTTTCTTAATAAACTCCTTTCCTTCATCATTTTGGTGTTCGCATGTCTTTATCTTCTCAGTTGTGGGGCAAGAACCCGAGGTTGCTGGTTTAAGCTGACAGCAAAGTTCAAAATCCTGCAACAGGATTATTAGATATCTTCTTTTAAAAAACTATTAAATAACACCTGTGCAGGAAGAATAACCTATTTGCTTTTAGGTGCATCTTAAATGCATTCCATCTAAAATGTTGCAAATTACTTTAGGGCACAAATTTGGGTGTTTTTTAATCTCATTTATGGTTTCAGTGCCAGGAACTGCTATGGGGGTTACTACCATCCCCATTTTACAGAGAAGAAAACTGAGGCAAAGAAAGGTTGAGATCTTGCCAGAATCCATGAGGTAGGGAGAAGTAGAATCAGACTGGGCAGTCTGACTCAAGTCTGCGCTCTCATTCAATACTCAGTTCAGGGTCTCACATGTGTATCTATTTCCCAGGTGACATTATTAAGCCGCCTTTCTTCTGAACTTCGGTTATCGCCAACATAAAATGGGAAAATGATACGTAGGTTGTAAATATCATGAGATAAAATTTGGGAGTAGGTTTACGAGCTGTGACATCCTAGGCTCCATAACATAACCATTTTATTCATGATAGTAACACAAGTTGGGGGACTTCAAAACAGAGATTCAGCCTGAGAGATCAAGTGAGTTCTTGGCTTCACACAGAAAATAATTCAAGAGCAAACTGACAAAGTAAGGTGGAAGTAAGTGGGTTAAAAGAAAGAGGAACAGGAATAAGGCTACTCTATAAGCAGAGTAGCCTCCAGAAATTGCTGGGGTTTCAGTTAGAAAATGAAAGCAAAATTACTGGAAAGACAGAGAGCAGGCTACTCTATAGGCAGAGTGGCCTAGGCTGGTCTATAGGAAGGACACCAACCATATACTGCCAGGCTTTTATTGTTATACTTATCTCTTAATTACATGCTAAGCAAGGGGTGAAATATTCATGGGTTCCCTGGGAAAGAGGTGGAGATGTCTAAGAACTGGGGTCCCTCCCAGTTTGTTACTACAAATGAGCAGGGTCAGAATTGTCACAGCACTGAAGAGTGTTATTTAGTATGTGAATGTATTATAAAAAGCATAGAGGGGCAATGTCACTAGAAGGGCAAGGTCAGACAGCAGACAGATTAGCTGCCATCTTGGTTCTAGCTGGCTCTCATTACTTCTCGACTGCATCCTGTTTTTCTCCGAGAGTTCAGAAAACCAGGTCATTCCCCTGTCTATAAAAGCTGTCTCAGTCATTTTTTCTTGAGAAATTAGCTTTGTTGTTTATCCTAGGAAACTAGACCTGCTGATCTATCCCAGCAGACTGAGCAGTGGTGTTTTCCTTACTAATCCTGGGCCACCCGATCTCTCCATACCTCTCTCTCTGTGCCCAACACAAACTTCCCACATGGGCAGAGCCACCTTCCATGCTCTTCCCCCTCATCATGGGCAACTCCATTACTTTCCCTTGCTTCTTCCTCCACCTGAAATGTTCTCTTGAACCCATGAGCTCCCCATTCTTAAAAGACCTAATTAATCCAATAGCACCTATGAAAACTTATAGGTACAAATTGTAATGGTACCCACAGTCTACACCACACAACCTAGCTCTTGAGCCCTGTCTACACCTTTAATTTGCTTCTGTCTTGTCCTCCCAACAAAACTGCAAGCTCTCCAAATAGCAAATAGTAAAACCAGCCCATCTTCCAAATGGAACTAATGGTTACCATTTTTTTTTTATAAACATATAAATTATCTTATTAGAGTTCCTGTCTCAGGAAACTGACCCTCAGGGTGATATATCAAGAAACTGAGCCGGGTTCGGTGGCTCAGCCTGTAATCCTGCGCCTTTGGGAGGCTGAGGTGAGTGGATTGCCTGAGCCCGCGGGTTCGAGACCTCACCTCTACAATAAATCAAAAAATCAGCCGGGTGTGGTAGCGCATGCCTGTAATTCCGGCTACTTGGAAGGCTGAGGTGGAAGGATCGCCGAGCCCAGCAGGTCGAGGCTACGGTGGCCGGAGTGGCCACTGCACTCCAGTCTGGGCGACAGAGTGAGACTCCAACTCAAAAAAAAAAAAAAAAAAAAAAAGAAACTGAAACTTACTAGGTCACTGCAATCAGACAATGAGATGCCAGACTCCTCTCTAATTCCTGTGTGCCAACTCCTTTTCTTTACCCCTCCCTAATTCCTGTTTCCTACATTCCTGCCCCACTACATTGGGACAGGAATGGGGTTTAGGAGGCAGATTTGAGAGTCAATCTCCCATTCTTCAAGTCTGATATCACCCTAATAAAGAGCCTTCTTCTCTGGCAATACTTGTCTCAGTGATTGGCATCAAGACCTCTGTTGTTTTGGTAAAAATAGTAGATTTTAAAAATATCTGAGGCACCCAGCATGGAGTTTGGTTCACAGTGGAAAACAAATACTATGCATTGAGTTTTGATAAATCTGCATCACTCACAATATCCACATGGCCTGAACTGCTGTTATTGCTCACTATGTTTCAAAGTTAATATATTTATTTGCTGTTACCAGCTCACTATTCACATAGTGTCAGTTTTTTAGCCTTTGACTGGTTTGTCTTCCCCAACAAGGGTTCTGTGAACTATGTATTCTCTAAGCAGCAATTTGAGAACTGTAGGGGTTGAACAGACACAAACATATCTGTTGGAGTTCTTTGAATTTTGCTCACTGATCTCAGGCATATGCATTTCCATATACGTGTGAAATATTTCTTCAAGTTGTTAGCCTTCAGTATAAATAAACATATATGGGAAAAAGTTGATGTTGCATATTTTTAAATAAAAAAATTAGACTTTTATACATCCTATGTAAGACTCAAGAAAAACAGATCATAATATCTCAACCCAGAAGTATAACCCATCTCTAAAAATGGTGGCATGTAATTACAAATTCCCAGTAGGTCATTCAGCTATAAAGCAAGGATGGTACTTGATTTTCAAAATTATTTTTGGTTTTAGCACCACTCAAACTCTAATTTTTACTGGTTGGGATGAGTGATGTTTCTCTGTGCCATTTTCACAGAAGATGAGGAAGAAAAATCACATTTATCGATCTTCCTTCCTTCCTGCCTATTCATGTTTTCAAAAGATGTGTTAAAAAAATAGTGCTTGAATTTTCTTTAACAATGGTGTGCTTCTGATCAATTGAAAAACTCTGAACAAAAATGAAGGCAGGCATGAAGTTTCAATTATACACAAAATTACTGAATAAATTTGGGGACCAGTGAATAAGGATATGACTGGGTGATTTAGTCTTTCATCTAAGAAGACGGTGTTCATTCAGAAGTACTTTAAGCACTTAACAGAAATTAACAATATAATCTACCTAGAAATTATTGTTTCACTTACTACTTAGCCAATAAAAGTTTCTCTCTTTGTTTTCCCATTATTTTGTAAAAAGTTTTTATTAACTAACTAATTTCCAGTATACAAAAATATATAGAGAATAATATAACATACACTTATGCATCCAACACTTAGCTCAAGGAAAACATAATAAAATGTAGAAATGCTGTTTTTACTCTTTCCAAATTGCATTCTGCTTCTTTTTCCCAGAGTTAAAAGTATTCTAAATCTGGCATTTAGTTCTTGGTATTTAATTATGCTTTTAATAATTAAAATGAATCAAAACAAATCAAACCCTCAATGAAGATTCATCATGAAGAGAACACATCACAAGTCCAATGCAATTGCACCTGGACTGGTACCCTACCATCTTACTCTCTGTGTTCTGTTAGAGTCTGCACAGAGACGTGGTCACAAGTTCCAGTTCCCTATCATACCACCTCTTCAGTTGGAACCTAGACTGAATCCTCACATTCAGTCAGTTATGAGGCAAATTTGCCTCTGTTTTGCAGCCTTGCCTACCACCAGAAGCTGAAGAAGATACCGGATAATGCCTTTTTTGCAGGGGGAAAAGCATTTTAAAAACTATTACAAAATTACAAATGACAAAAGTTTAATATCATCATGTCTACGGAGCAATGCTTAGTTTAATCATTGGAGACTAAATTTTACTTGTGATTTCTGAAAAATTTCATTTACTTTCACCCACAACCCAAGGTTATCAAAGAGTTTTCCATCAAATGTGTTGAGTGAGGGTGGAGAAGTGTTCCCTTTATCTCTCTCTCTGTCTCTCTCTCTCTCTCTCTCTCTCTCTCTCTCTCTCTTTCTCTCTCTCCATCTCTCTCTTGCAGCAGATTCTGAGGAACCTGGACAACTTTAGGAGAAAAGAGATTCACTGGATAGTAGAAGGGAGTGCACTGATATGACAGACAAGCTGTGAATGGGCAATAGCAGTTGATGCTGCAGGAATGAGTTTGCTAACATAGATTTTTTTTCCCCCATGTGTTATGTAACTTTGTTCAAGACTTTCATTTTCAAGTTCTGGGCAGAAGAATCCCAGTGGTTGATCTAGGATCACATGCTTCTTCCTTGACCTTTTCCATTAGATCGTATTCACTGTAGAAAGAGCTTCCTCTCCAGAAGAAAATCAGATCCTTATTAACAAAAGAAAGAAGAATGGATGACAGCGGGTCAAAAAAAATACAGTTTTTATTTTTTTTTACTTTTATTTTTTGAGTTGGGATCTCACTCTGTCATCCAGACTGGAGTGCAATGGCATGATCACGATGATCATGGCTCACTCAGCTTTGACCGTCTGTGCTCAGGCAATCCTTCCACTTCAGTCCTTGGAGTAGCTGGAACTACAGGTGCATGCTACCATGTCTGGCTTTTTTTTTTCTTTTTTGCTGACACGAGGTCTCTCTATGTTGCCAAGGCTGATCTAGAACTCTTGGGCTCAAGTAATTCTCCTGTCTCAGCCTCCTAAAACTGTTGGGATTACCTGCATGAGTCACAATGCCTGGCCTATATTTTTTTGGGATAATTTCTTTTATATATTTAAGGTATTTTGTTACTACATAGCTCTGAGTTATTGATCAGTAGTGGGTTACATTTTATTAAAAACTTGTTTCCATCCACTAAAATGATATTTTTGTGTGATTGATTTTGTTTATGCAGTGATTCTATTGACCATTTTAAAAAACATAAACCAACTTACCATTCCAATAATAAAGCCAATTTACTTGTGATGTATTATCCATTGACTCTATCACTGGATTTGATCTGCTAATAGGCAATTTTGTATTTCCGCATCTGTATTTGTGAGATAAATTGGGCCTTGAACTATTATCGTAATACTATAAGAAAAGGATTGGCAATAGCAAGAAACTGTTGGGGCAGGAATGAGATTGGCAGTGGTGGAAATTGGGTGTGGGGGAGGGCACACTTCATCAACAAGGGTACCTGCATACTGAACATTTGTATACCTAACCCTGAATTGTACCTCACATCTTTAAAATTAAAAAAAATATATATACACACATTTGGTGGGAATGTAAATTAGTGCACCCATTATGGAAAACAATATGGAGGTTCCCCAAATAAATTAAAAATAGAATTAGCATACAATCCAAAAAAAAAGGGTTTCTGTCAGATTTTGGCACCAAGTTTACTATGTTAGGCAAATAAAGTGTGCATGTTTTTCCTATTATCCTGCGGAAGAGTTTATATAAGATTAATACCTTTTTTTTCTACTATCCAGAAGCTTTCTAAACTTGGAGTTACTTTTATGAAAGAATGAGTGTTATGAGACACTCTCATTGTTGGTCCTTGAATATAATGTGTCTTCTTTCTTTCTTTTATTTTTTGTGTCTTACTCTGATTAGCCTAGCTGCCTTTTTATTTTGAGGGGTATCTATCTTCCTTGCCTTTTGTAGAGTTTATTAAAACTGAAGCATGATTTCTTTTTTTTTTTTGAGTTGGAGTCTCACTCTGTCGCCCAGACTGGAGTGCAGTGGCTGCTCCCCGGCCACCGCAGCCTCAACCTGCTGGGCTCTGGCGATCCTTCTGCCTCAGCCTTCCAAGTAGCCGGCATGCACTACCACGCCCGGCTGATTTTTTGATTTATTATAGAGATGAGGTCTCGCTGCCCAGGTGGGTCTCGAACCCACGGGCTCAGGCAATCCACTCACTTCAGCCTCCCAAAGGCGCAGGATTATAGACTGAGCCACCGAGCCTGGCTATGATTTCTTTAATTAGTTTTGCTATACTTTCAGCATCTCTTCTTATATTCTTCCCTATTTTCTTTTCTAATTTTGACACTTGCTTATACACATTTGTTAGGTCATTTCCCCATCCTAAAAAAAAAATGTTTTTATATGTTTTAGTGTTTGTTTATCTCTCGTTTTTATGTTTGGCTTTCCTCCATTTATACTTCTATCTGAATATTTTCCAATGACTTATCATCCTAATCATTACTTATTTTTTTTACTTCTAATAAGTACAATATTTATTAAACATATCTTCAGTTGTTTTGTTACATAGTGTGCAAGAAATTACAGTCACAAATTATATGCAGAGTATGAAGAAACTATTAATCAGATAGTGTAATCTTTCCATTTATAACTCTATAAGGAAGAACTAGCAAATCAGATCTTACATATAACATCTCACTAAACTTTATGCATGGAAAGTGATAGACACTGGTGTGCTGTTTGATACAAAATGGCTGAACTTCATCTTCAGAAGACTAAACCCGACATCTAAACATACCAGTATAAACATCAAAACAAAATATATTCTAACCAACCACAGGAAACAGTCTGGTATCAGGAAAACAACAAGGATTACACACATTATTTTATAAACCAGCACACAGAGGTTTAAAAACAGTTCTGAAAATGAAGTTAGCTGTCTTGAGTCAAGGGAATAAAAAAAAAGTCAGTATTGACCATTTGCAATCTCTGACCTTTGTGAAGACGGTAAGAATCTGTTGTAGGGTAGCTACATACAGTACAATTCAGGCAACTTTGTTTTTTCACTTGGGTTCAGATTGCAAATTCATTGCTGTGAGAAGAGGACGGAGGCAAATTTTAGCAGCAACCTCCACCTGACTGCTTGACCAGAGTGCTCTGAATTTTAACATTGGACTTCTCTGCACCACCAGCTGTTGCTCCAGGACCTATTCTTTTTTAATCTCAGCTGCCATCGTCATGAAAGATTGTTCTACATTGGTTGCGTTCTTAGCACTCGTTTCCAAAAATGGAATTCCAAGGGAATCAGCAAATTCCTTTGCTGTTGTGTAGTCTACTACTTTCTTTGTGGTCAGATCACATTTGTTCGCTACCGACAATTTGTTGACGTTCTCACTGCAGCCACTGTTTAACATTGTTGAAGGACTCCTGATCTGTCACTTCATACACAACTATGATGCCATGGGCTCCTCTGTAGTAACTAGAAGTGATTGTTCGAAATCTTTCTTGGCCAGCTGTGTCCCATATTTGAAGCTTGATTGTTTTCCCGTCTAACTCTATAGTTCTTATTTTGAAATCCACGCCAATTGTACTGATGTAGCTTTCTGTGTATGTATCATCTGCAAACCTAAGAAGAAGGCAAGACTTTCCAACCCCAGAGTCGCCAACGAGAAGTAACTTGAATAAATAATCATATTCAGGATTCATGCTGGACATGTCACTGCAGCTGCCACAGCCGCCACCCTGACTCTCCGCGCCACGGGTAATCGAAGGAAAGAGATGAGATAGGCTGTTCCGGGAGAGCAAATGTCTTCCCCCACTCCATCCCCTTAGAACACAATCAGTAGCCGCCGCCACTCAGCTATCGCTTCCACCCTAATCATTACTTATTATCTCAGTTTGGCCTAATACTCTGTTAAATCCATATATGTGTCTCTTACTTCAGCTCTTGTACTTTTTAGGAACAGAGCTTTAATTGGATTAGCTGGACAGAGTTTTTTTTCTTTTTTAAATATTTTGTTTTTGATATAATTACTTCCTTTGGTATACCTGATAGCTTTTTTAAAAATAAATTTTAAATAAAAATTTTAAAAAGGTTTTGCATGAGATTTTAGCTCCTGGAAAGTCATTAGTGTATGTATATACAGGCTGCAACTGTTTTACTATTATTTGATTAAGAAGATCTTAGGCTTGTTTTTGGTTTCTGTAAGACTTGTGGAATTCCTGATTTTTTTTCTTACTTGTAAGATACAATCACTTGATATAAAACTTCAACTGTTTTTTAGGGGCCATGCTTCTTGTCGAGTCTTAAACCCAGTTTTACTTTCCTCCTTACTCTTAGGGACTGCAGGAGCTCTGCTGACTTCTCAGCTTCTTAACCACTGCTTTATACTTGGTTATTTTCCTCTTGGTCTTAGATACCTGCACTTGTACACTTATCATAGCATGATTCATAATTGCAAAGATGTGGCATCAACTTAAATGTCCAACAACTGCTTAGTATGTCAAGAAAATGGTGTGTGTGTGTATGTGTGTTTATGTGTGATAATATAGTACTCAGTCATAAAAAGGAGTGAAATTTCTTTTTGCAGAAGCTTGGATGGAACTGGAGACCACCATCCTACGTGAAGTAAAGCAGGAACAGAAAGCCAAATACCACATGTTCTCACTTATAAGTGGGAGTTAAACTAAGGATATACAAAGGTATAGAGAATGGTAAAAATGGACGCTGGAAACTCAGAAAGGGCAGGGTGAGAAAGGGAAGAGATAAAAAATCATCTATCAGGTACAATGTGTCCAGGTGGTAGTGATGGATACATTTAAAGCCCAGACTTTTCCACCACTGTACAGTGCATTCATGTAACCAAAAACCATTTGTAGCCCTAAAACTATTGAAATAAAATAAAATAAAATGCAGAAATTAACTTAAAAGTAATAATAAAGACATATCTCACAGACCCAAGGGATTTAGACTCCCAGGGCCACTGTTCTGTACTTCTTTTCCCTTTGGTATGTTGACCACCTCTAACTCCATATTTAGTTTTCTTCATACTGCTAGATTAGTACAAACTGTGCCCAGCTCTCTGCATTTTAGTATCACTTTCTATTTCACATTTCAAGCCTCACCTTTCTGTGCTTGTGAATCAGGAAAAATCTCAAGGATAAGGCAGAGCAGGATACCAAGCTCATCCTAAAGTGCTTCCTTTCTCTCCTAGGGAACTTGCTTTTCAAGAACTGATGAAACAGAATGCTTTAAGCAAATGTTATTTCTTTAGGCATTTTATCAGTTAATATTGTTGTTATTAATGAGAGGAATGATGTTCTCTAAACTGACCCATCACAGCTGAAAAGATATGTTTTCTGCAAATTGTAATTTAAAAAATCTATAAAAATAAAAATCAGCCTCTTGGAATGCATCTCAGCAGTATGTTGTCATTTTTGTGTTCAATTTTAGGACTAGAAAACTCAAATACATTTAATTAAAATTAATTTAAGTGTATTTTGGCTTAGGCCATAGCTCATGGCTGGAAGGATTAAGGAAGAGCACAAAGGATGCCAAAAAGCATTCTTCATCCAATTTGGAGAGTAAAAGCCGAGTCATATAATCTACATTATTTCATACCTATGCCATGTCATGTAAACCTATGCTGTGCCATATAAACAAATGATGTCACATCCATAAAATAGAATATTTTCCAGCAATAAAAAATGAGCTATCCATCTATTAGAAGCTATGGAGGAAACATAGATATTGGTCAGTACAAAAAGTCAACCTGAAAAAGCTACATACTATATGATTCCAATATACAGGCATTCTTCAAAAGACAAAACTATGGAGACAGTAAAAATCGGTGGTTGTCAGGGGACAATGGGAGGGAGAGTCAAACAGGTAGAGCACAGGGGACTTTAAGGGCAGTGAAACAATTCTAGATAACACTATAATGGTAGATACAAGACATTATATATTTGTCAAAACATGTAGAATGGCCGGGCTCGGTGGCTCAGCCTGTAATCCCGCTCCTTTGGGAGGCTGAGGTGAGTGGATTGCCTGAGCCCGCGGGTTCAAGACCCACCTGGGCAGCGAGACCTCATCTCTACAGTAAATCAAAAAATCAGCCGGGTATGGTAGCGCATACCTGTAATTCCGGCTACTTGGAAGGCTGAGGCGGAAGGATCGCCGGAGCCCGGCGGATCGAGGCTGCGGTGGCCGGCAGCGGCCACTGCACTCCAGTCTGGGCGACAGAGTGAGACTCCAACTCAAAAAAAAAAAAAATGTAGAATGTACAGCACAAAGAGGGGAGTCTAACATAAACTATGAATTTTGGCTAATAATTATGCACCAGTATTGGCTTACCAATTGTAACAAATGTACCACATCAGCACAAGATGCTCATAATAGGGAAATTCGGAAGGAAGGGGGCTGTGAAGGCATATATATAAATATAGGAACTTTCTATATTTCTGCACAAGTATTTATTTTTCTATAAATAAAAACTGCTCAGAAAATAGTCTATTTTTAAAAAACTCTCCCCCAAACAATAAGTACTATATTCACTGTATTTATTCCACTGTGCAATTAGTCAAAACAGCGTAATTCAAGCTTGGCATTAAAAATATCTTCTGAATTTATCTGCTAAATTTGTATTATACCATTCGAAGCATTTTTCTGATTTCTTTTTCCAACAGCATTAGCTAGGCAAACATAATGTATTTTAGGTAATAGAGCACATTTGCATACATTAAGCACTTCTGTGTTGTCAATCAAGATATATCAGGAAACCACTTGAGATGGAAGAGGTGGAATAAAATGCTTTTCACAGGCATCCCCAATTGTCTGTAGCTTTATTTGATCCTAGTTTCGATTGCTGGAATTACCTTGAGCAATTATTGCTTCTTTTTGACATAAATACTTACTTTGCCTCCTTTAGTTCATTCTTACCTTGGATCTCAATCATTTTTCACATGGTGAGAACCCTGCTTGAAGTAATTTTTTCTAGGATCTATTTCAAGTGAAGTATAATTTATCCCAGGCACAGAGCTGGATGAACACCAGCGGGATACCCTTGTGGAGAGTTGCAAGATCAGAAGTAGCAATGTATATCAATGAGAGAAAATAGCATCCTATGCAGGGAAAATTCAGTCCTTTGTAGCATAGACCAGTGGTCCCTAACTCTGGCTAAGCATTGACATTATCTGTGGAAAATTAGTTTTCTTTTTTTTTTTTTTTGAGTTGGAGTCTCACTGTGTCGCCCAAATTGGAGTGCAGTGGCCGCTTCCGGTCAACGCGCCTCGACCTGCTGGGCTCCGGCGATCCTTCCGCCTCAGCCTTCCGAGTAGCCGGAATTACAGGCATGCGCTACCACGCCCGGCTGATTTTTTGATTTATTGTAGAGATGAGGTCTCGCTGCCCAGGCGGGTCTCGAACCCGCGGGCTCAGGCAATCCACTCACCTCAGCCTCCCAAAGGCGCGGGATTACAGGCTGAGCCACGAGCCCGGCGGAAAATTAGTTTTCAATTACCAATTTCTGGGAGATTCTGATTCAGTAGGAGTAAACCTGTATGTTGCACACACTTTCCAAGTAAATGAAATCTCTAAGGTTCAGAAGCTACTAGATAGACATATATTAACTCAACAAACTCTGTCACTTGTATTGGTCAAAATTTTGTTGGCATGTGATATCTATAATGTAAGCCGACATACATGATGAGGCTTTAAAAATAATTTGCTTTTTTACCAACACCATATTTCTCTCAGATCTTACATAAATTCTTACAAAGTCTCTTATATTACGGAGTTGTTAGACACTTACTTTGAGTGATAAAACTAAAAAAAAATATTGTTTGGAGAACATACATTAAACCTAAAAGACCTACAACAATGCACTTTTGGAGGTTTAGAGATCACATAATATAACTGGTTACAGAGCAGGAGGAAAAGGATGAGAAGAAGAAGGAATAGATAAAAATGGAGACAAGAAGGAAAGAAAGGAGAAGAGAGGTGCCTGAGTCACAGTGTGGACGATTCATAAAAATGGATCCCATCCAGCATAAGACTTGGATGGCAAACTCCAGGCAAAATGTATCATAATCATTCTGTTAGAGAAGAGATCCATTTTATTTTGAGTGTGAATTCTAAAGAAAGAAATTGCTTTCTACCGAGATGTGGTTATTCAACTCTTTTCTTTCAGGATTAAGGTAGATCTCTGTATTTCCTCAGGAGGAGGCAACCTGTGAATTTGTTTACGGATCTGCTGCTCCATGGGATATAGCCACATGAACTTCTGGCCCGAGGTAATTCCTACAGGGCTCATCAGTATTATCCTGTGCTGACATGATCTCCCTCAATTGACCCTGAGATCCAGTCACACAGCCTCCTGTGCCTCCCACACATGTCTTTCACTGGCAATTTCAATTATTTTAAAGCAGCTTTTGTCACAAAAAATGAGACTCAGGCCCATGTGAAATTGATGTGGGGGCCCTTTCAAGGCACGAGCATGGAAATGTAAAGAAAACAACTCAATCCATAGACTTAAAAATAATAATGGACTTAAATAACCTTTAATGGTTTAAGTCACTGAACATTTATTAAGCACATGACAGGTACTTTGGTGGGCACGGTGGGTACAGTAAAGACCAAGAAAGATAAATATTATTCTAGTAGTTTAGTTACTAAGACAAGCAACATGATCTTGGGTTTATCTTCTCTATACTCCAGAATAGGATGAGCAAAGTAGCAGTACTTATTCCAAAAGGATATTGAGGAGTTACCTTCAGTCCCTGCCATTAATTCATCACCCAACACACACACACACATACACACACACACACACACACACACACACATACACACACACACACATACACACACACACACACACACACACACACACACACACACACACAATTTCAAAGATTTGAAAATCTACCATCAGTTTTTAATTTTCCATAATATTTCCACTACTCATTAGACTTCTAACCAACACATTTTCAAAACTCTGAAAAGCATTTGCCTTTTCTTTTTTTTTACTCTATGAATGCTTAATTAATACAAGAAGAAACTTCATTACTGGGCCAGGCCTTGTGCTGGGTGCTGGACAATTGGATAACTTCTTTACAGATTCTTTTAAGGAGAAAATTCAACATGGAGATTCCACAGCAACTCCTGACCAAGGTGAAACTCCTGCCCTGGTCCGTGGGCATCATCCCTGCTGCTTCATGCTACATCGTACTGCTTCAAGCATGCTCCAAAGCACAAATACTGTCCAAATTGCCCCTAGACTTTTGTTGTTTGTGAAATAATAACTCACATAAGCAAGATTTAAAGGCACCATGTAAGTGCAGCAATATGTGCAAATAAATGTGTTCCTCATTCAATAATTTAGTCAATGTTTGGTGGGGTGGGCGATGGGACAAAAGCAACAATATCAAAAACTTACACAGCTCTACTGTGTCTCTATACCTGGCTGTGCTTATACTTTGTGTGTGCTCTCTCATTTAATTCTTACATGTGTCAGGGTCAGAGAATTCCATTGTTATTTTCTTTATAGAGATGATGAAAATGACTCTGAGAGTTTCAGTCTACCCAGGGCAATGCTTGAGTCTTAGGCTTTCTTGTAAGATACTTCCTTGAAACAGCATCTTATTGGAGTCTCGTGCCTGGGGACTTTTTGATAATTAGTTGTTGATTTAGGAGAAAGGGATGTGCATAATAAATCCATTTTTATTGGGGTCAAGAGCCATTAGAAAAGAAAATGTCACTTTTTGAACTACTTTGAACTACTTGCTTAAGAATAGTCATCTAAAATCAAACATCTTAATGTGTGTCCTTTATTCCCTCTAAGAGTTTTCTTGCGTCAATCAACAAGTTAAAATAGCAACAATAATAGCAATAATAACAACAACAAAAATAACAAATAATAATAACAACTTTGCTGGTTCCATGACTGGAATAAAGATTTCCAGTTTAACAAAAATACATAACCATTTCCCCTACCCAGGTTATAAAATAGCTCAAGAATCTAGATATAGGAGTTCAGAGGCATCATATATTTTGGTGCCTTGACTGTCAAGGAAGTGAAAATGAGAGTCTGCCTTAGACAACAGGAGGCTGTAGTGCTAGCAGGTAATTATCACCTCCATTCTCCCAGGTTCATTTTGCTGTGGACACATGTCTTTTTATAACGATCTCCAAGTAGCATGCCTATTTATTTCTTTGATAGTAAAACAAAGTTATTGAAGCTCTGAGCAGAAAAATGCAGTTATCGTGTTTAAGGTTCTTTATCTGCCACCTGACAGCAGAAGGCAACAATTTGGGGCAATACTTGTCAATCCGTTTTGCTCCAGCGTTGTCAAAGCTGCTGACCCATGAGCATGCTCAACTCAGGTGCTTTTTGCAGAACTTCTGATATTCAGGAAAAAAAGCAAGAGTGGTCTCAGGGACCAAGAGTAACAGTAATAAAAGCCAACAGCCATCAATGATGTTTGATTTTTCACGGGCCAGATACTGGGGCTCAGTTTAATAGCTTGAGTTGGGATTTTATAAAACTGCAACCAGCTACAACAGATTTTCCAGGATTCTTGAAAAGTGATATTGACAACTGTGATCCAGTCACTGTATTAATTAACTTTACCGTGGAAATGAAAAAGAATACTTTGGTTTCAAATACGTACATTAAGGAGAATGCAACATTATGAACAATGTTATATTCTTTACCCAGGGAGGTAATAAATTGCAATGCTGGGGTTTTGTTACAAGATGGAGGATCCCGAAGTTGAGGTCCAGCCCTAGAGGCCATGTGGGGTTTTGGCTTCATGTAGGAACGAATTAAAGAGCTAGCCACCAAAGTGAAAGTAAGCTCACTGAAAGAAATGAACAGAGAGAAGGCTACTTTGTAGGCAGAACAACTCCTGTTGGTTTATAGGAGGAACAGCAACCGTATATCTCTGGGGTTTTATTTTTATAGTTATCTCTTGACTATATGCTAATTGAGTGGAATATTCATGGGTTTCTTGGAAAAGAGGTAGACATTTCTCAGAACTGAGATTCCTCTCAGTTTGTTACTATAAATGAGCAGGGTTGGAAGTGTCATGGCACTGAAGGGTATGTCATTTAGCATGTTAATGTATTATGAGGGTAAGGTCTAATAGTGGTCAAATTCATTCTCTAACTGGTTTTCAACCCCATTCTGGTCTTCTCTGACAGAGCTCAGAAAACCAGGCTGTCCTCTTATTTAGAGAAACTATCTCAGATATCAGTCTTGAAAAGTCAACTTTATTTATCCTTGGAAATTAGTCTTGCTGAACGTCCGGCTCAGTTTGATTGCAAAATCAGAATTAAGACACTGTCATTTTGGATGATTCATTGAGACCACATTGGTTTCTGAATGGGCTCAGAATTCCGGATGGGTTTCTGAATTTTGGAATACTTAATAAGATTCTTCAGTAAGCTCTAATCCAATGCTCCAGCAACTAATGACTTTTCCCTAACCTAGGCCATAAAATTTTAGCTTTTTTTATTTTCTAAATGATTTATAATTACAACAATAAGTCAATGTAACCACTAGTATGTCTTACTTAGTCAAAATTGCTATTAATACACGGCAACAACAAAATAGATATATAGCTAACATGGGGTAAAACCAAAATTATTTCTTTCAAATAGACTACAAAGAAAAAGGTACTTGCATGAAAGCCCCCCCAAAAGATACGTTAACCTAAAAATGTTTTTAATTGCTCCCTTGATACAGTTTAATTGTGGCCTTGGATCAATACTTCCAAATACTTTCTTATAAGAATATTTTTCTTGTGCATATAAAGAGGTATTTTCATTGTAGATCATTTAGAAAATCAAAAGAGAAATAAGTATAACTTTATTTTTTCTATTTATTTATTTTTTTGAGTTGGAGTCTCACTCTGTCGCCCAGACTGGAGTGCAGTGGCCGCTCCCGGCCACCGCAGCCTTGACCTGCTGGGCTCCGGCGATCCTTCTGCCTCAGCCTTCCGAGTAGCTGGAATTACAGGCATGTGCTACCATAAGTATAACTTTAACATCAATCATATTCTCAGCAAGAACAACCATTTTATTGTGTATTCCTATATGGTTGTATTATTACTTATAAATATGTGAATTTATTTTTTGTGATGTATATGTTGCATTCTGGTCTGTTTTTATTTAACAATAACTCATGGGCCTTCCTATGTATTAAATACTTTCTTACACATCTGTTTTAATGCCTTCATAAATTTCATCATATGAGAATATACAGAGGATGCCAAAAAAAGTATACACATTTTAAGAAAGGAAAAAAAGTATTAAGATTGTCATACTCAGTATATATTGATAACAAAAGATGAATACAAGCCACGTTTGACTTCTTCAATTACAAGAGGGGCTCAAAGTGGTTCCCATCAGTATCCAGACACTTCCGATTATAGAGAACATCTCTTTAAATGTGTATACATTTTTTTGGCATCCCTGGTATTTTATTTTATGAAACAGAAGATGGATATTTAGATGAATTCCTATTTTCACTGTTGTCCAGCTCTACCCCAGGTCAATTTGTAGAAGAGGAATTGCTGGAATTTTCACATTTTTCTCTTATAAAAGTACTGTGTTGACGGGCTCGGTGGCTCAGCCTGTAATCCCAGCACTTTGGGAGACTGAGGCAAGTGGATTGCCTGAGCTCGCAGGTTCGACACCAACCCAAGCAACTAACTTGGCAAGACCTCATCTCTACGATAAATAAAAAATTAGCGTGGCATGGTAGCACATGCCAGTATTTCCGCTACTTGGAAGGCTGAAGTGGAGGGATCACCAGAACCCAGCAGGACGATGATGGAGCGGCTGTGAGCATTGACTGAGACTCCAACTCAAAAGAAAAAATAAAAAGTACTGTGAAGAGCGGCCCATCTTTTCACACCTATCCACAATTTCCTGGTGGAAGTTTAACTTCTTCATTTGTCCCTTTGGTTGCAGGCTGTCACCACCCAGAGAAGTCTAGGTTTCTTGACGCAAACTAGATAAAGCCAAAACTTCTCCATAGGGAGGAACCTTTCACCATCTTCCTCTGAGTGGCTCACTAAGGGTTTCTGACAGCATGAAGCCAACCCCTGGGATGTCGCATTCCCCAGGACACCGGGAGGGAGGAGGAAATTTGTACAGTCACTTCCAAGCCAACACCTGACCCACTTGAGTTTACATCAGTGAAAGGGCAATGATAATTACTCTGTCATCACAGAAAAATGTAGTTTTTTTCCCTCAGAAGATAGAATCCTCATCTCTACATTTATTTATATATAGTGTATATATTTATGTTACAAATAAGTGCATTATGAACTTTATATATATGCTTATTTAGAATGGAGAGAATTCAGTCTCTTCCCAAAGTAACCAGAGTTCTGTCTTAAGAGAAACCTATCTAGAAGACCTAGAAAACTCCTAAAACAATAAGGATAAAATGATCGCCACTAAACCATCATAGCAAGCACCTCTGTGAACTGTGTTCGAAATACAAGAGACGAGACATTTGGTCCAACATTTTTCTTATCTGGATCCTTAGCACTAATGTCTGCTGACTAAGTGAGACACATGCCAGTCCTGTCTTCAGTCTCTGACAAGCCTCAGTTCACTGCCTCAACACTCATACTATACACACACACACACACACACACACACACACACACACACATACACACACACACACGTATATATATGTATGTATATAAAATATTTATACATGTATATATACACTTTTTATCATTTGTATATATAAATTATATATACAAAAACATATATATATACAAATAAATATGTTTGTGAATATATATATATATATATTTGTACATCACAGATATGCCAAAGAGACAAACAGAAAAACATGCCTAAAAGAAAGCTTAAGCAGCAAATGCAATATTGAATTCAGGCCAACTTAATTAAAGTATAACAGGTGTGGAAAACTTCATGCATATTCACAACTTGATTATACCTGCGAGGCCAGCTCCCAGCTCAGAAAACAATGTAGGACCAGAGGCTGACTCGTGGTCCTTTCTATTACTGTCCCAAAGGTATGCACTATATTGATTTTTACCAGCACAAATTTATTTTTCCTGGGTTTGTATTTTATATAAATGGAACCATACATTATATACTGTGCTTTTTCTTTGATTTCTTGGCAATGCTGTGATGTCCAAAAGATTTACAGAATATATTCTTTTGCACCTGGCTTTGTTGGTAAAACATTGTGGTAGTTATGGATAATTTATTCTTGTTGCTGCAGAGAGTTCATGTATATGATTATACCACAATTTAGCTGTCCTTTCTGCTCTTAATGGTTATTTTACTTGTCTTCATACCCTTCTCATAAATGCTGCTGGAGAATCTGCTACAGTTTTTCAGAATACTATGCCAACCAGGACAGATAAATAAAAAATTGTATCGGAAGAGACAGATATAGGTGACACAGCAATTTTTGGATACAGACAAGTACTATATAGACACTTGTACAGGTAGACATGGGGGAATGTGAGGCCAGAGTTAGGAAATTAGATGGAGTCGTTACAGTAAATATTTCCAGAGAGACAGGATTTGAGCAGAGACCCAAATGAAGACCAAGAGGCAAGAAAGTGAGATCATTCCAGTAACAGGGAATCAAGTTGGAAAGAATCTCAGCCTGTCTGAGGAACAGCAAGAAGATCAGTGTGGCTGGAATACAATAAAATGGAGGACAGAAGTTGGCACATAATAATTTCAAATGTTAATGGAATATGATTTTTTTCTTCTTTATCATGTACATGTAACACATTTTGTTTAGCCGGTCCACTTTCCATGGGCATCTGGGTTGGTTCTATGTTTTTGCTATTGTGAATAGTGCTGCAATGGACAATTGCGTGCAGGTATCTTTTTGGTAGAGTGATTTATGTTCCTCTGGGTACTGGGTCCACTACCATGGGGAGAGAGGGCTCACTAGAAGCCCAAACCTCACCTGCACATAATTTACTTATGCAGGAAATCTACCCTACAACTTTAAAATTAAAAATAAATTTAATTTAATAAAATTAATACAAAGGAGGAAAAAAAGTGGTTCATGGGAACAAGAGAGGAAGATTCCCAAAGACCATGGTGCGAAGCTGGGCTTTTGTTTCAAGGTCAGTGTGACATCATCGAATTGCTTTTGGTCAAGGAAGTTTCTTAACTTTATATACTGTGAATTCTGACTTATTTTCTATACTTTTTGTTATCTGAATCACTGGTTATAATTAAATGACAAAACAAAAAGGAACGTAGGGAATAAATAGATTTTATTAGATAAGGGAATGTAAAATAAGTTAATTTCAATAATTCTCAGTTCTACCATAGTAGGGCCCCTGAAAACGGATTGAATTCATGCAGAAGTACTGGAAAATGTTAAAATTCCTGTCTCTGTCGATAGCATTTACTCTTCAGATTGGCCCTTTCTTGTAGGTCAGAGTGAGTTACATGACTCTAAAGTCACATTCTTTGTGACTATACTTATACTGTTGCAAAGCACAGAATGCATTTATAGGAAATTAGATCAGACGCCTGAATTGCCCTTTGTTGAAGAGAGGAGAAAATAAGCCTGATGGGGATCTGTATTAAAGAGAAGTCATTCTTGCAAAGTTGTGTCTTTAAAGATGACTTATATAATCGGTTTTACAAGAAACAATTATCCACATACAGGCAGAGTGGATGCATTTTTCCTTGTAGTTAAATGCCAAGAATGTTCTTTCAGGTAGTGTTTCTTATCTAACTCTGAACATTCTCTTCTGCTGTCTGTGGATTTCTTATAAGAACACCTGGATTGGTTATTTGTGTTCAACTTTGTACTTTTGTCTTTGTTAACATGCTACATTATAATTCCTTGTTTATTCTTTTTGTGTCACGTACTAAAGCTTATTTGTGAGTCAGTGTTTTCTGGTATGTTGTTTTTGAACTAATTAAGAGGTAATGTAAGAAAGAGTAATGTCTCTCTGTTCAGATTAGTTTAAGAAGCTGCCGTCTGCTAGTGATGTTATTGGTAGGTGTCTCTGTTAACTAGTGGTTAATACTTTTTTAGGACTGCTTCAGACAACGTGTTAGACTCCTCATCATTCAATGAGAAATAAGATAGGATACTTTCAAAGGTCTTCATTCTCCACTGGGAAATAATTAATGCTTAGCTGTAAACTAATGTTGCTCTGTTTTCTGTCTAATAAATCTTACTGACCCAGAAAGATTAATCCATTTCTGAAAACCTTGTGTTTCACAACAGTGCTCAAGAATATCCCCAAAAAGATACATTTCAAAATATTTTGTATCCAATAAAAAATCACAAGGCATGCAAAAAAAGTAGGTAACCCTAACCCTAACCCTAACCTTATAATGAAGAGAAACCCCAATCAATCAAAACATCCAAATTTGACCCATATGGCATGATTAGAAAAAGAACATTTAAACAGTTATTCAGTATGTTTAAAAAGCTAAGAGAAAAATAAAGATGGTGTATGGAGACAAAAAAGCTATAAAAAGGACACAAGTTAAAATTGTATAGATGATAGCTAAAATGTGTGAGATGAAAAATTATGCTGGACATGGTAAAAAAAAACAGACTAGGCAATGCAGCAGAAGTTAGTGACTATGATCGTGAAGTAGACAAAACTATGCAAAGAGAGAGAGAAAGACACACACAAATGTTACATAGATAGGAAGAACTCTAATTGTTACCACATAATTCTTGTCAAAAGCAATGTAAGTGATAAGATGGTATGACACCATTTTTCAAATGACAGAGAGAAAAAAATAAAACTGTAATTTTGTGTGGACTCAGAAATACATCCGCCTTAAATAAAGAGGCAATAAGGACTCTTGAAGTCTTACAGGGCTGGTGCAATGACTCACACTTATAATTCCAGCACTTTGGGAGGGTGAGGTAAGAGAATTGCCTAGTCCAGGGCTTTGAGACCAGCCTGGAAAACTTGGTGAGACATTGTCTCTACAATGAATCAAAAAATTAGTTGGGTATGGTGGCATGCACCTGTAGTTCCAGGTACTTGGGAGGCTGAAGAGGAAGGATCCCCTAAGCCTAGCAGACTGAGGCTGTCGTGGCTATGAGTGTGCCACTGTACTCCAGCCTGGGCACCAGAATGAGACCCCTACTCAAAAAAAAAAAAAAAAACTTACAAAAGCCAAAGACTGAAAGAATGTATTACTAGAAGACTTCACTACAAAAATGATAAATCCATTTGACAAAAAAAAAAAAAAATACTAGATGGGAACATGAATCTAAACAAAGGAAGAAAGAGGGCTGAAAATGTAACCACAATGGTTGAATATGATAACTACATTATTATTCCCATCTCCTTACAAAATGATGAACCAGAATTATTTCATGGAGTAAATACTTACTAAGCACCTATTAGTTGACAGACATTTAAGGCAACTTTTGGGATACTACAGTGAAATTGCTGTATAAAAATAACTTGATGGAATTATAAAATCTATATTCTGGAATATATTATAATGTGCACTTCATATTCTTCCCAACTTGTTTTTATTAGAAATACAATGATCTGATTCAAGTTATTAGCAAAAAATAATTTGCCACCACTGTATATTACAGAAAATTCAATGCCTCTCTGACTTCCAAATCCTTTAAGAGATAAGAATTAGCATATATTGATGGAATTAGCAAGGGCTTTTGAAATTGTTCTTGATTTGAGGAAAAGTTGTATTGAGACCGATTTCCCTTTGCATGTAGTAAAGATCTTCAATGGCTGAAAAGTTCAAAATTCTTTTGATGTGCTTGGAAAAATTCTATATGGATATTGACATGGCTTTTATAGTATTCATGAAATATGGTCTGGATCAACTGTTCTTTTTCTAACCTGACTGTAGGATGTTGGAGTATACACGCCATATCTTGGCTTGTCTTAAAGGCCACACAACTGCCCAAGTGAATACACACAGGAAGTCTTGACTGGTGCTTGTTTATCAATATGGTAGTGCTGTTTGGTGGATGAGACTCAGGCATTGGGATCAGATTAATTCGTGTGTTGTTTCATTCTTGACAATTTACTAGTTTTATGCCCGTGTTAGTTCCCTAGATTTGCCCCCTACAAAGGGGCACAAACTAGATGACTTTAAAGTTCTAGAGTCCTAGAAGTGCAAAATCAAGGCCACACTACCTCCAGGCCCTCTAGGAACTCTTCTACGTTTGGAAGCCCAAGGAGTCCCTTGGTTTGTGGTTGCATCAACCTGGTCTCTGCTTTCATCATTGTCATGAGGCTGTACTCTCTCTGTGTGTCCGCACATCGTCTTCTCTCTGTGGATCTCTGTCTCTTTATCCAAAGTTCTGCTTCTGATAAGGATACCAGTCATATTAATTTAAGGTCCATCTTAATGACCTCATTTTAACTTGTTATCTGCAAAGACCCTGTTTCCAAATAAGCTTATATTCACAGGTACTAGGGGCTAGAACTTCAACATGCCTTTTGAGGGATACAATTCAATCCATAAAAATGACCTTGAGCAAGATTCTGATTTCTCTAGGCCTTGGATTTCATGTCAGTGATATTGAAACAAGAGAAGCAGCAGTGATGACTAAATCCTCCTGACAGAAGGATGAGATCAGGAGTGTAAATTGCATCTCTCTGAAGTGATGGTCCTCCGTAGTGAGAGGAGTTTAAAATTAGAAAATCTCTTTCCTTCTTTAAGATGGAATGATGGTTGTGGTGGTGAGAAATCTCGAGGATGAGGGTGGGATGGGAGAGAGGTAGAAAAATTAGTTTGCTCTTTTCAGGCCTGACAGAAAATCTATAATAAAACAAGGAATTTTAAAAAATGAGTAACTCTTTTTTTTTTTTTTTTTTTTTTTTTAGTTGGAGTCTCACTCTGCCGCCCAGACTGGAGTGCAATGGCCGCTCCCGGCCACTGCAGCCTCGACCTGCTGGGCTCCGGCGATCCTTCCGCCTCAGCCTTCCAAGTAGCCGAAATTACAGGCATGTGCTACCACGCCCGGCTGATTTTTTGATTTATTGTAGAGATGCGGTCTTGCTGACCTGGTGGGTCTCGAACCCGCGGGCTCAGGCAATCCACTCACCTCAGCCTCCCAAAAGCACGGGATTACAGGCTGAGCCACCGAGCCCGGCTTAAAATGAGTAACTCTTAATCTGACTTGGGAATCTTAGCATTTCTTGACATTGAAGAAATTGAAACTTTACTAAATTAGAGGAAAATAAGACATTATATCATACTAATACAACATAAATTTTCTAATTCTCTATTACTCAGTTACCCTAGCAAGCCTATAGGAAGAAAATCTTATCTATCTATACAGTCACAGAACTAAGCAGATGCAACTAACGTCTTCTTAAACTTATCTAAGTGATTTTTTTTCCTAGATCAGATTCCAAGTTCTTACTCTGTGTTCAGATCTCTCTTCATACTCCCAATAAACAGCATGGTTTTTGCTCAGGGAAAAATCATCCATTTAAGTCTCCTGAACATCACTGTAGTAGCACTTTTAGCACTTTTTCCTTTGGGATCCTCTCAGGATTCGCTCCATTTAAGGCTTCCATGCAATCACATTGCCACATTTTCTCAATTTAGAAATTCTACTGACTCCCAGTGGATATTTTCACAGGACGAATCTCAGTGACTACTTAGCTATTAGATGTTTTGTTCTAAATATCCATATCCAACTTCAAATCTGCCAGCCAGCCACAGAGTTACATTGGCTGAGAAGGTACAAATGTGCTTCAAGAACAATGTAAGGTTCAAAGAAAGACTAATGCATTTATCCCCAGGCTCTTCCCTTGTGCAGTTGTTAGAATGACATGTTCTTCTGCTAGTAGCTTTCAAACTACGTAATAGGTGACAGCCACACTTAGAAGAGTGCATGTGGGAGAAAGTTAACAAGTGACTGAGTTGTGAAAAGCCAGGAACTTTTAAATAGCATATTATGAATAGAATATGTGGGCTTCACTCTCTGAAAAGCTCAGCTTAGGTGCCTTATACTCAAAGGGGACACATTCTGTCTACACTGCTGTATGAAAAATGCACAAGAACATACCATGGGGAAAAGTTCTGAGATTAGGAAATTGACCCATATTGCAGGCATGGTAGTCCTAAAAGACCTGTGTGTTGCAGAAATCTCCAACAAGTTTGGAGAGATGTCTGAATGTTGGGGACTCATCTGCAGAACTAGCTTAAAGATGGATGTGGCCTTCATTCTTGAACCTTTTTCCATGTCAAGATATCTCTGTGTATTTGGGTTTGGTACTGAGATTTTAGCATTGCTGAGTTTGTCTATTCCATTGCTGAAATCCTTTGTGTGTTCATGTTGTGTTCGTGTGTTTGACAACAGATGTGTAATAGACAGATAGTGCACTGGGTGTGTATTTGGGGCTAACCAACACATTTATTTGAGTTTCTTTGTCCATTTCAGAGACAGTCTCTTATTTGGACAATGAAAAGTAGACAGAAGTCAGACAACATTTGCTGAAGCCACATGAATATTGCTTTTCTCATGAGGTTTTACTATGAGTCTGTTAACTGAGTACAGTTTCACAACTCCAGAAATTAACTTCTGGGTATCTGTTTCATCTCTGGCAATAAATTTGCTTGATGATCATGTTGATGGTTTGGGGGTTAAAACGCATCCTTCACTTCTTTCTGTCTGAAGGCCTGATCTTTAGTCTTAGAGTGCTGATTAGTGTCCATATCTCATTGAGACATAAGTGCTTACAATTCATATCCATTTCAGCACTGCTCTGCTGTCCACAGTCTCAGAAGGGGAGTGGAAGGCAGAGCCTAAAAAGAAACATACAACTTGACTTGAATTGAAACCACCTCTCTAAACTGTCTTTGTAATATTTCAATGCATCACCTGATCACTGATATTTGTGTCTCACAACCTGTTCGCCATGGATAAGTCAGTGGGATTATTTTAAAACATTAATGAAGCATATCTCCCCTGCTCAAAAACTCTTCAGCGCCTTCCCAACTTTATCAGAATAAAATTCAAACACCTGCCACAACCCAACAGGCCTGGGGCATGACCCAATTCTTGTTCTCGCATCTCTGATATCACTGTCTTCCCCTCCCCTTTTTTTGTCACACTGACTTATTCATATACATAAGACACACTGAGCCACTTTAGACAGTGATATCAGAATGAAACTTGAAGATGGCAACTCAGCTCCCTTCTGAGCATAAAAGCCCTTTGGGTGCAGGCACAACATTTCAGTTTCCCTGTTTTTTCTTCTATGTTTCCTATTCTTGCACAATGTGCTGTGTCTTACACAGGTGCCAGGTTTCTAAAGTCAGAGCAACAAGTGGAAAAAAAAATAGCAAAATTGTCCTTGAAAATTTCTTAAAATGACTCCAAAATCCACACGGTTTTGTTGCATACATAACATGTTTCCTATAATAACTATGCCCCATAAAGGATGAAAGTCACCGAGACACAAGAAAGAAAAATAGACTATCAGAAAGCATTTGTGCATTCAAACCATTCTTCTTTCCAGATCACTGTCGATGCTATAGCTGTCAATGAGCAGCGGTGGAAAATTCTTTGTCATTCCAACCTGCTTTCAGGATTTGCTCCTTTTCCTTTTAATACTCAGCCTTTGTAACTTTAGTACATCCTACTAGATTATCTTGTTGTGAGTATTCAATGAGATCACAGTGTAGCACCTTACCCATGGATTAAGCGTTAATGCCAGCAAATAACCACCCTTGTGATGTTGCATTAGTCTCTGTGAAAGATGCTTAACACGTGTGGAGCAGGATGTTTTGACCACAACAGGATTTCCAAAATAAGCGAACAGACCAAAATGCACATTTTCAAAGAATTATCATAAGATGTTCACAATTCTTAAAATTCTTTAACCTCCTTAGGAATATAGAAAGAGGCAGGAGAAAAAGCAGATGGGGGGAGATTCTGGAATTCAAAGGATTTCAGGGCTAATCAAGAACAAAAGATGTGATCACCAGGTGGCAGTAGCACACACATACTTCATTTGCATTACACTTTGACAAAATTGCAAGCAGAGGAAGTCCCTCACAGCATGAGATTGTCTGGAGGCTATGGTGTGTGAGCCACAGATCAGAAAAAGAGGAGGCAAAGCGAACTTCTGGTGAAGATGAGAATCCATCTGTTCAGGTGATGCAGGTGATGCTGCTGAGCAGCATGATGGGCAATCTCTGGGTCACAGAGCTCCAAAAAACAAAAGCCACTTGGAGGCTTATATAGCAACTGGATTTGTCCTATCTATAGCTAACAGATGCTGGATGTTATTTTGCAGAATATGCAAAGCAGACAACTCTAAATGGCTAAATATTTGCTTATTTGAGCTATATTTAAATCAAATGAATATAAACAAATTTGAATCTGGCACTGGCAGACTTTGTGCTTTGGGTCCCAACCTGCTGTGAAGTTGTACATGAACTAGAGGCCAAAACACAGAGATTATATTTGGTTTATTTCTCTATCAGAAAGGAGGTTGTAAAAAAAAAATCTTTATGAAAGCTGTAGTTGTTCAGCTCAGGAGAGTGGGGGGTTGCTGCTACTCGTTTGATTTACTGCCTGCTAGGCTGCTTGGAAAACTTGAAACAGGGAGATACCATGGACTATAATAAGAATTCTGCCCCAGAATGTACAGGTCCCAGGGAGGTCTGGTTATCAGCCTGTTGGCAGGGCAGTCCAGAGGATGCTCCATGAGTAGGGACCTGGGTACTCAGTGTGTTCCTGTGCTAATGAGACTGTTTGTATCCTGCTCCTGTGTGAGCCAGACCTAGAGCGGTCATGTCACTTATTGCCCAAATAGGGATGTTTTTGACAGTGAATGGGGGAATATTAATAATTATGTCAGGACACCAGAAACTGCCTGAGACAGTTTTGGGAAAACTGGGACACATCCTATTTCATGCAGGATGGGGAGCCATCCTAGAGCCTTTGCACATGAGTGTCTGTGTGGGGAGGGTGGCAAGATAATAGAAGCAAAGGAGGTTTTAGGGGTAAGTAAAAGCAAATTAAACATAGACTAGAGGAATTACTATTAGGGATCCAGCAGGAAATCCTTGAGAAGTATGTGAAAGTACCAACAAGAGAAGGAATCAGCCTCCACTAGGACCCGTGTGTGAAGCCAGCAACATGTTCAAGATCTCTGCTGTCCTTTTCCTTCTGTCTCTCTTATTCAACACAGGAAACTTTGGAAACTGGCTGGCAGACTGGTGGTGGGGTGTGGAGAGGATGGGAGAAAGAGAGAGTGTTTTTATCCATAAATGCTGAAATAAAAACATTCTTTTTTTTTTTTTTGAGTTAGAGTCTCACTCTGTCACCCAGACTGGAGTGCAATGGCTGCTTCCAGCCACTGCAGCCTCGACCTGCTGGGCTCCGGAGATCCTTCCACCTCAGCCTTCCAAGCAGCCAGAACTACAGGCATGTGCTACCACACCCAGCTAATTTTTGATTTATTGTAGAGATGAGGTCTCACCAAGTTGCCCAGGCGGGTCTCGAACCCGCAGGCTCAGGCAATCCACTCACCTCAGCCTCCCAAATGCGTGGGATTACAGGCTGAGCCACAGAGCCCGGCTATAAAAACATTCTTTAAATGACAGACTTTAACACACATTTCTAACAAAAAAAAAAGTTGAAAAACAAAAAATAGTGGATATAGACCTTAATATTCAAGCCAAGAAGTTACATAATGGGAAAGATCCTAGAAGGATCCTAGAAAATGTCAACCACTTTCATTACTTTTAACAATGTTCTTGAGGAACTAGTCAAGGCAATTAGAAAAAAGAGAACAAATTATTGATATAAAGATTGCGAAGAAGAAATAACTCTCTCTACATGTGGAGGACCTGATAATATATCTAGAGAATCAATGATAAAACTTCTCAAACTCAAAAATATATCAGCAAAGGAGTATTGCATAAAATTAACATATGAAAATCAGTGACATTTATAGACACAGATATTAATCAGATAGAAGATAAAATGAATCCATTAATTTCATTTATAACAGCAACCATAAATAAATGTCTAGGAGCAAATACAACCAGAAAGGTTTGAAGCCAATATGCAGAAAAGTATAAAAACTTTTGAAGATAAAAGTAGATATGTTCGTCCTTGTTCCAGGTCAGGCATTTCTATATCATCAATATTTCAGTTCTCTCTAACTTAGTCTCTAACTTTAATGTGATGCTAATAAATATTTTAGTGAACAATTTTTTGGAGCTACATGAACTGATATTGAGATGTTTATAGCAAAATACACAAACAAGAATGCCCCCCCAAGAAAATACTGACATGGAAGACTGAAAGGCGACTATTCATGCCAGCTATTAAATCAATAAGAGCTGGTAGGAGCCAGTACATAAACAATCAGAACAGTTTGACAGGACGGGGTGTCCCAAAATCTCTGCAACTGTGTGTAAATACCCGGTGTATGGTTATCATGGTATATTAAATCATGGGGTCAAAATACAATTTTTTTACTAAATGGTGTTGGAATTGATAACAGTTATTTTAGTGAAAGCATTATAATTATATCCATTCATCACACCATGCACAAGACAATCTTCCAAGTGAATCATACCTAAATAGAAAAAAAAAATGGATCTTTATATAATCTGGTTCTAGGAAAACTCTTTCCCATGTGACCAAAATCTATATGTAACTGAAGATAAGATGAAAACCTTGGATCCCTAAAATATATTTTTAAAACATTTCATGGCAAAAAGTCACCATAAGGAACATAAAACAAAAAATAGTAAATTGGAAAAGAATATCAATAACACATACCATAGTTTCAAAAATTAAGACCATTTAAATAGTAAGGCCAAAATTTTAAATCCTGTAGAAAATTTTGCACAAGTGATGAACAGACAACTCAAAAAGAGATATAAAAATATCTCCTAAATGTTTGCAGAGTGTTTAGGTTTACTCACAGTAGGAAGAACTAAAATAAAAATTATTCAGAGTTATAATATTCCAAGTATCAGATTGGCAAAAATCCCATAGCTTGACAATAGATTCTCTTGCCAAAGCTGTGAGGGAAGAGGCATTCTCAAACACTGCTAGTAAGAATACAACATTATATAGCTACTGGGGGAGATAAATTGTCAATTTCTAACAAAAATATATATTCATTATTTTGACCTACACATGCCACTTTTAGGAATTTATCCTGAAGACATAAATCCCATGACATTAAAAACAAATGTGCACAAGTTATGCATTATAGCATTATCTGTCATTGCAAAATATTAGAAACTATCTAAATATCCAAGTATTGGAGAGAAGATGAATAAACTGCAATTGGGTATCCTGCAACTGTTAAAAAAGTGGGTTTTTAATGAATTAATATAAAATGCTCTCTGGGAGATTAAGGAGAAAAAGGTACAAAAGGGAATATAAATTGTTCAGCTTTAAAAAGGAACAATATTATGATAAATGTTACAACATGGATGTAGCTTGAGGACATATGTTAATTGAAATAACCCAGACATAAAAGGACAAATACTATATGACTCGATATTCATGAGGTACCTAAAATAACAAATTCTTAGAGACAGAGAGTAGAATTGTAGTTGCCAGGGCAGGGGTAGGAAGACATGTTACCTTATTGTTTAATAAATATAAAGTTCCAATATGGGGTGAGAAAATATTCTGGAAATGGATGGTGGTGATGGTTGCACAACAATGTGAATGCAGTTAGTGTTACTAGACTTTACACTTAACAAAGATAAAAATGAAGCTGGCCATGGTGGTCCACACCTGTAATCTCAGCATTTGGAGGCTGAGGTGGGAGGATTGCTTGAGGACAGTAGTTTGAGACCAGCCTGGACGACATAGCGAGACCTCATCTCTATAAAGATTGAAATGGTCTATGATAGTCGGGCGTGGTAGCGCGTTTCTGTAGTTCCAGCTACTTGGAAGGCTGAGGCGGAAGGATGGCTGAGCCTAGCAGGCGAGGCTGCGGTAGCCGGGAGCGGCCACTGCACTCCAGTCTGAGTGACAGAGTGAGACTCCAACTCAAAATAAATAAATTAATTAATTAAATTAAATTAAAAATAAAATGGTCTATGAGATGGTATTTGTCTTACAATTTTTTAAAATGTATAAAGCATGACTAGTGGTGCTAACTTTTTGTAAGAAAAGATAAAAAATAAGAGAATATGCATCCATCTGCATATATTTACAAAATAATTGCAGAAATGTGCTATGTTCTTCAGAGAAACTAGAACAATAGGATCTATATGGATATTGAATAGGAGATTTTATCATGGGAATTTGGTTATGCAATTTGGGAGATTAAGAAGGTCCATATTATTCCTCTGAAAGATGGAGACAAAAAAAGTCAGAGGTGTAATTAAGTCTAGGGTCAAGACCTGAGAACCAGGAGAGAAGAAGGCATAACCTCCAGTCTGAGGTCAAAGGACTGAGAAGCACAGGGGACCCAGGGAGACTGAGAGGGAAAGGCACATTTGCCATTGGCTAGTGCACGTCCCTGTTTGTGTCTGAAGGGCTGAGATTAGAAGCTCAAGAGATTAGAATATTCAAAGGTAGAAAAATAATTTTCCAACTCAAAAAAAGACACCCTCCTTCTGCCTTTTTGTTGTGTCTGGGCCTTCAGTGGATTGGGTGATACATTGGTGAGAGCAGCTTTTATTTACCCAGTCTACTGATTCCAATGCAAAACTCTTCTGAAATTATCTTTGCAGACATACTCAGAATAATGTTTTCCTGGCTATCTGGGTATCCCTTAGCCCAGTCAAGGTAACACATAAAATTAACCATCACAGGGAAGAATAAGCCAGAAAATAAGTTGATTATCTAAGAGAAGCGAGGAAAATGGAGCATTGTACATATTCGAAAGTTAAAGGTAATATTCTACATATTCAATCCTACATATTCAAAAGTAAAGTTAAATCAATAGGAATGAGATAAGAAAATTTCTTGCAGGCTGAAACAAATTAACCTAATTGGACTTCAGGTGAACTATCATCACACTGAAGGGAGAAAAAAGGGAAGAACAAGAGGAGAAGGAAAGGGAAATACGAATCAAATTGTGTAAAAAAAATGTTAGCCATAGGGAAATCTGTGAAAAGGTATACTGTTGGGTTTTTTGTACTATGTTTATTTTGGAATATGTTAATTAGTCCAAAATATTTTCCAAAGTAAGGGTAAAAACAAAAGAAAAAATTGGAAAGACTAGCTACCAAAACAACAAAAAATATTATCATGACCTGGCTTCCACTGTTACTCTGAGCCTGGTGTTTTCCTGGCACCTGGGCTGTTTTGTGTTTGAAATCACAGTAAGGCATTCCTGATGTGCCCCTCCAAAGTGTTTCTGCAGAAGACCTCCATTTTTAGCAACGGCAATTATTATGGATCAATGCCTGGAAATATTTAGACTTTCAGAAGTTCCATTGTTTTTCTCTTGACAACTGAGCTTTCATTTTTATAGCAAGTGAGGTAAAGATTAGGGTAAAGACAAAGAAACAAAATACATCTTTTCTTAAATTTATATTTCATTTCTCAGCATAGATCACATTGCTCAGGTCTCCAAATTCATGTTACTCTAGCTTGAAATAAGTCAATGGATTATTTATAACAAATTTTTCATATGGATAAAAGTAATGTTATTGTAAAATATTTCTTGTCTTTATTTTGTTCCACAGTGCTTTATAGTAATATTGCAATATTCCTTAAGATAATGTCTACATTTTGGAGCATGTACACTGAACCACTTTGTGTCACTTAATTTTCAAAATTACCCTATATCATAAATATTAATGTTATTGTTCCATTTTACAAATGAATAAATGGAGGTTAGAATATGCCAACAACTTGTTCAAGGTTAAAAGAAAAAACAGGAATATCTCATTGCAAAACTATACCTTTACTAATTACCACGTTTTCTCCAATCATTTTAATTGGAGAAAATTTATTTAACTCAAACATTTCTACAGAACATCCCAGTGCTTTTGACTTGTAAAGTTGTTTATCTTTTTCTTGATATTTGTTCTCAGAATTTCTCCCAACCAAAATTTTAAAATATTAACATAGTTTAGTCAAACAAGCTAAGATATAAAGATAGATGTAGAGCAAACTTGCTAATGGAGAAAATATGTTTATTCTTGTGGACTTTTATTTTCTGCTGTCCCTCCCCCAGTGCACATAGGGTGCCCCCAGGTCACCATAATCTTTATCACTCCATATTGTCTCACCCAAACTCTCTTTACTCATTTTTGTCTGTTGCCTGCTTGGCGCATGGGGGCATTTAAACTGTGACTATATATTAATGCTTTCAGAAACACTGATAAACAATTTTCACAAACACATATTTAGCACATAGTATATTTGGGGCACTATGAAGACTTTTTTTTTTTTTAGTTGTAGTCTCACTCTTGTCACCCAGGCTGGAGGAGTGCAGTGACACACTCACGGCCACGGCAGCCTCGACCTGCTGGGCTTAGGCAATCCTTCTGTCTCAGCCTTCCCGGTAGCTGGAACTACAGACACACTACCATGCCCAGCTAGTTTTTGTGATCTATTGTAGAGATAAAGTCTCATCAACCTACTCAGACTGATCTTCAACCCCCAGGTTCAGGCAATCCTCCTGCCTCGGCCTCCCAAAATGTTGGGATTACAGACTGAACCATCACACCAGACCTATAAAAAATTTTCAAAAAATTAAATGCCCTGTCCCACATAATAGAAAAGAAAGAGGATTGCCTGAGCCTGCGGGTTCGAGACCCACCTGGGCAACTTGGCGAGACCTCATCTGTACAATAAATCAAAAAATTAGCCGGGCGTGGTAGCGCACGCCTGTAGTTCCAGCTACTTGGAAGGCTGAGGTGGAAGAATCGCCGGAGCCCAGCAGGTTGAGGCTGCGGTGGCAGGGAGCAGCCACTGCACTCTAGTCTGGGTGACAGAGTGAGACTCCAACTCAACAAAAAGAAAAGAGAGAAAACATATATAAATTGCAACAATAGAAGATAAAAA
The DNA here is from genome assembly GCA_027257055.1 of Cephalopachus bancanus. Lineage (NCBI taxonomy): Eukaryota > Metazoa > Chordata > Mammalia > Primates > Tarsiidae > Cephalopachus > Cephalopachus bancanus. Next base: position 138,330 of record JAPVLO010000269.1, read on the forward strand.
ACCAAGAAGAAGAATAACAGAGATACAAAAATGAATGTACTTTAAAGAGTATGGAGGTCAAGAAAGATTAAAAAAAATGTTTAGATAATTATAAAGGACTTTTTTTTCTAGATAGAAACGTAAGGTAAGGAGTCAAGTACACAGTTTCGTGCAAGGTGGACTCTGAATGATACACAGAATTTGGAGATGCAAAGAAAAATAATGGAAGTACAGTCAGATTAGAGGAAACAATAGTAAGACTCACACAGAAGATGTTGGAGGTGTTGAGATGCTCCAGATTCTCAAAGAGACATGATATTGAAGAGACAGAATGAATCCAAGACTGGAAAGGTGAGTTGCTACTGATGTTAAGATTCTGAAATGCCAACTGAGTAGGTTGAATTTTATTGCATAAACTTTGGGAGGACCTTGAACCAGATGTGGCATGATCTGAGTTCTCTCTCTCAGAAAAGATTATGTGTGACAAAGAGTAGAGTAACCTAAAGAGAGAAATGGATGGTCCAGGAAGAATGATCAGGCTATAGTATTAGTTTCCTATTGCTGCTGTAACAAATGACCACAATCACAGTGGCTTAAAACAACACACATTTACTTTTCTACCATATGGTAGGTCATAATTCTTAAAATTAATGTGTCAGCAGAGTTGCATCCCTTTCTGGGTTTTAGGAGAGAAATCATCTTGTAGCATTTTCCAGCTTCCAGGGGCTGCCTATACTTCTTTGCTCATGGCACCTTCTTCCATCTTCAAGGCTAGCAGAACCATTCTCTTCGTTCCCCTCATTCCCCCCTTCCTCTCACCTCTTCTTCCATTGTTACATATTCTTGTTTTTAGCACTTCTGCCTCAGTCTTATGATTCCATTTATGGCTTGCCTGAATAATCCACGATCATCTTCCCTTCCCCAAATCTTTAAATTCATCACATCTGGAAATTCTCCTGTGCCACATAAGGAAACATATTCACAGGTCCTATGGATTAAGCTGTGGACACTCTTGGGGGCCAATGACTGTGTCTCCCACAGAGAAAAAAGCCTAGGACCAGGAGGAGGTAGTATCAGCAGCAAGGCAAAGGCAGCACATGCAGGGAAAGCCCTCCCTACTCCATATCCTATAGCTAGTAGTAGATGGAGAAGATGAGAACCTACAGATGCATGTACTGTACTCAGCAGGACTTTTGTTATAAATGACAGCAATACAGCTTAGAATGCCTTCAGCAAAAAATAGGAATTAGTAGACTATTAATCAGTTAACAGTTGATTTATTAATCAGTCAGAATTAATTCATTATCACTGTGAAGTCCAGGTTTGGGGCGTTCCTCTAGTGCCTTAGGTAGATGATCAGTGAACTGCTTCTTCTCTCTCATTGTGGTTTTCCTTTACCTGAGCTTCATTCCCAAGCAGACTCTCCTCACTGGTAGCTTTTAGGAGCTGCATGTTTACATTGACACCACCTCACGACCTTAATGAAGAGGTGCCACATCTTCACTAACAATTCAAATGGAAGGTTCCTTCTGAGCCTTACTGGGCATGTCTCTGACCTCATTGGTGTTATCAGTGGGATGGAATTTACTAACTGGCTAGACCTGTCATGTGCGTGCCCCAGAATTAAGAAGGTGGGGACAATTACACGCAATCTACAGACACTAGAGGAGGAGGTACAAGCATTCTTAGAAAACACAATGGTGCTGTCATCAGAAGACTAAGGAAAGAAAGCCAGAAATAGCAGATATTTGCTGAAGAGTAGAAGCAAGAGCGAGAACAAGCCAAGCCTTTCTCCCAAGGGTTCTTGTGTTGGCATGTGACTTTAATTCTCTTCCACCTGCTTGTGCCCGAATAGGAAGGAGGGTCTCAGGCACACCAGTAGGTCATGTGCCCGCATCCTGTGGCCCTGTTTGGGACTATGGTGCATGTGAATTCTGTCCCCTGTTCACCTATCTAATTATCTCTGTTCATGGGCTTTCAGCAGGAGTTTACCGAAAAATTACAACTGAGCACTTTTATTCCAAGCAAGCCACAGAGCCAGCTGATAATTCTTTAATTGAAAAACTGTTTTATAGCCAGGCTCGGTGGTTCAACCTGTAATCCCGCGCCTTTGGGAGGCTGAAGTGAGTGGATTGCCTGAGCCCGCGGGTTTGAGACCTGCCTGGGCAGCGAGACCTCATCTCTACAATAAATCAAAAAATCAACCGGGCATGGTAGCGCCTGCCTGTAATTCTGGCTACTTGGAAGGCTGAGGCGGAAGGATCGCCGGAGCCCAGCAGGTCGAGGCTGCGGTGGCCGGGAGCGGCCACTGCACTCCAGTCTGGGCGACAGAGTGAGACTCCAACTCAAAAAAAAAAAAACGGAAAAACTGTTTTCTATTAAAAATAGAACTGGGATTATATTAAATAATGATGCTACTCTTGTGTCATCTCTATTATGGTGCATCAGACAAGGCCATCAATATCGATTTGGCATTTAAACTTTTGATCATGTTGGCCACGAGTTGCATCATACATACATAAACAAATATATATGTATATCTATAATGTAAATATACAAATATATCTTATTCTAAATTATACCTAGTGAGCTAGTAGCAAGTCCATAAGGCACATTTGGTAATAAAATAAAGATAATGGTGCAGCTAAGGACGTGAAGTAGATGGTTAGGTCAACTATGTTGAGTCCATTAAATGAGATATTATTCAGCATTTAAAAAGTCATTTTCCAAGGTTTATCTGAAAACGATTCAGAAGTATATTTTATACTTAAAATTCATATGGATATATGTATTTGGATACAGACATATTTACTCTATCACAAGACTCAAAGTTCAAAATGTACAAAAGGGTATAAAATGAAAATTGCCCTAACATTCCTGTCACTCAGTTACATACTTCCCCTTCCCAATAACTGCTTTGTGTGTGTGTGTGTGTGTGTGTGTGTGTGTGTGTGTGTGTGTGTGAGTTCTAACAAATGTTTATAAAAGCAAATATATTTATCTATGTCTGTACTTAGGGGTGCATATATTTAAATACACATTCAGATTTCTATGTGATAGAGTTATATTTACATATATGGTTGATACTTAAACAACACAGGTTTGAACTGTGAAGTTCCATTTATATAACTGCTTTTCTTTTCAATAAATATTTTGGAAAAATGGTTGGAGATTTTTGACAAATTGAAAAAAAGATTAACCTTATAGCCAAACAGTAACAAAAAAAGAGAAAAAAACTAACTAGTATGAGTGCAGATGTAGATACTAATTTAGTTATGTGTTAGTGGACTGATTTTAGTATAGTTAAGGCTTCTGGTCAACAGCAGGCTATTAGTAGTTAAGTTAGGGGAGTCAAAGTTATATGCGAATTTTTGACCATGGAGGATGCTGATGTCTTTGAACTTAGCATTGCTCAAAGGTCAACAGTATCAATACATGCAATGGAATTTTTGACCATGGAGGACGCTGATGTCTTTGAACTTAGCACTGTTCAAAGGTCAACAGTATCAATACATGCAATGGTATGTCTGTGCACTCTGACATTCTGAGATGAATGAAAGGAAAGTGTAGAAGAAAAATAGATATGATGGGTTCAAATTTGTGTGAAGTAAGAAATGTAAATAGAAGTTGGTAAGCAGATATAGTTTCTGTTTTGAAGAATCTACAGGAATGTATTAACAGGAGTGGACTACAGGGCAGGGAACTGATACTCCAAAGTAAGACACAGAAAAATATGTTTAACTGTTCACATTTTATACTTTTAAAATATTTGTCACACGCATGTATAACGGTGTTAATGAAAAATCTACTTGGGACAGGGCTTGATATTTAGGAAAGTTCTTCCATTATAAACAAACCATCTTTTTCTCTTCCCCTAGAGTCTGGTCAGCCGTGTGATATGCCATGACCATAGATTGAGGTAAAAGGGATACTGTGCTAGCTCTAAGCCAGGCTTCAGGGCCTTACTTCTACTTCCTCTGCAGAAAAAGCTAGTGGCTGGGTAAGAAGTGTAATCAACACTAAGACCACCATGCTGTTTGGAAGCCTAAGCTAACCTTGTGGGGAGGACATATAGAGGACAACCAAGGTACCCAGCAAACAGGGAGAATCGAGGCCTCAAACATATAAAACCAGTTGCGTCAACCCAATCCTTTGAACTGTTGCAGCCAAGCCTCCCATCATTGTAGGAGCTCGTCACCAGTGTGTTCAGTGTGTTCCTTACCCAAATATCAGAAGAAAATAAAATGGTTGCTTTTTCATGCTACTAAGCTTAGGAATGGTTTGCTACACAGCAATAGACAACTGAAACAAGCATGTAGAACCTTATTTTTCAGAAACTGAGAAGAGTAGTGGAGAGTTTGTGTGGATGAGGGAAGCAAAAACAAGCATGTATGTCATCTTTGTGCCCGAGAGGTATTGCAGGTGCAAGAGAAGAAGCTCCTGATGGAGAAGCAGCTCATGTAGTGATAGTCCAGGCTTGGAATATCTTACTGAGCCCTTGATGGAAGTTCCAACCTCAAAGCTGAGAAAGCGGGTTCGTTGCTTATTTTGTATGCCATTGAGTGACAAGGTAGGCTTTGGCAAGAGAGTATCTCCTCTACTTCATTGTGAACTAAAGCAAAACAAACCTCTACTCTGCTGAACTTCAGTTTCCTCTAATATGGGAATGATCTTATCCTGGAGCAACCTCACTGTCTCAAAGCATCACATAAAATAAATGTGGGTGAGAGTCTTATACACTGTAGAGTACTGTACACACCTGGTGAGTTTCTAGATTCTGAGTTTTAAAAATAATTATTCAGACTTTGAATTCCAGTGGAATGATCAAATAGGAGTCGGGCTGGTATAAGACACAATGTTATGAGTGACTCAGAGTAGCTATCTAGGTGGAAACCTTGGTTCTTTCGTTTATGTGTTGTGTGACCTAAGGAATCTAACTTTATTTCTCTGTGCCTTACTTTGCTTATCTGTAAAATGAGAACGATCATACCTACCTCACAAGGTGTCTTAAAAATGTATGTAAACTAATGTATGTGAAGTGCTTCAAACAGTTCCCGGCATATAGCACATGCTAAATAAGTGTTAGCTGCTATTTCGATTATTATAATGATTGTGAAAAGCTTACCATGTGTTTATGGCCCTCTAACATTTTGTTTTAACAACAGAGTGGCTGAGTCATAATTGTTAAACTTGGAATGACCTTACTATTAATCTAATCCAACACTCCTAGCATCATCAAATATCTCCATCAATTGTTCCTCTCCTTTGTCCATTTTCTGAATTGGGGAACTCTTTATCTTCCTAGTAGTCTCCATCACCACTATACATCGCTGATGATTTGCTTCAAGTAAATATTCAGGAGAGAAATTGTTGAGTCTGATGATATATTCACTTACAAGCCTTTCAATTCTAACTGCCAAAGTGTCCTTAACAAAAATGATATTACTATATAGTATCAGTAAAGTTCCATTTCAACACAACCTGAAGCAAGGGATGTTATATTAAAAATTGCTTGCCAATAAAACAATAACAATTTCTCATTTTTATTTTGTGTTCATTTCATAACTAATGAGGATGAACATTTTTTTCTCAAATCGTTGCTGCTTTTTTTTTCCAATTCAATTTTCCTGTTAATGTCCTTTATCCATTTATTTGATGTATTTGCTTTTACCTTGATTAATTTACAAATTCTCTGTCTTAAGAATGCCCATTCTTTGTTATCAAGTTTGAAAATATTTTCCCCAACATGTCATTTGCCTTTTAGTTTTGCTCTTGGTCTAATATGATAAACATAAGTTCCAAAACGTTATGTAGTTAAGTAAGTTATTTTTATGGTTCATTCCTTAGCATTTATGATACAAAGCCTTTCATACTTGTACATCATATCAATACTTAGCTCTATATTATTCTCTTTCTCTTTATAGGGTATCATATTGACATCGCAACTAATGCATTTTATGGCACTTTCTTTAGCCCACAAGGTGATCCTTCTCGCATTCTTTTTGTTGTTGTTGTTTTTGTTGTTTTTTTTTTTTGAGTTGGAGTCTCACTCTGTTGCCCAGACTGTAGTGCAGCGGCCACTCCCGGCCACTGCAGCCTCGCCTGGTGGGCTCTGGCAATCCTTCCGCCTCAGCCTTCCGAGTAGCCAGAATTACAGGCATGCGCTACCACGCCCGGCTGATTTTTTGATTGATTGTAGAGATGAGGTCTCGCTGCCCAGGCGGGTCTCGAACCCGCGGGCTCAGGCAATCCACTCACCTCAGCCTCCCAAAGGCGCGGGATTACAGGCTGAGCCACTGAGCCCGGCTCTTCTCGCATTCTTATAAGACCAGGAGGTAACCCCTGCCCCACAAGGAAAGGACAATCAAAAAGAAAATAAGACATGGAGGTCCATGGAATGTCCCTGAGAAGAGTCCTGCTTTCACCTCTTTCTTTCCTCAACTGTCGTCACCTTTACCCGGTGTGTCTTTACCTGGGGTGGAGTCCTGCTGTCTTTCTCACTGAATGTTCAGGGAAAGGTGCTAAAGCTTTAATAACTTGATTTTCCAAAAATGACTCAGGAGAAAGATGTCATAATGAGTTTTTAGCTGGTCAACCCTGAGACAATGCAGAGGTTAATCTCATCAAGCGTAATGAATGGAGCAGCCAGGTGTTTTTATACCCCATATGAGCAAGAAGTAGCTGTGAGAAAGCCCAGGAGATACCTTCCCACCAAGGCAGAGACTAAATCCTTAGCATACTCTGAGCTGTCCCACAGTATACACATAACTCCTGGACAATTATGGGAGAGAAATGCTGAGATGACTGAGAAAATCCCACATTTACAAAAGATTAAAACAGCCCAGTCAGATCAACATATTGATATCAGTCTTATGAGATTCTAAGCAGAGAACCCAGTCATGTCTGCCTGGTCTTCTGATCCACAGAACTGTGAGCTCATAAATGTGTGTTGGGAGCCTCTAAGTTTGTGGTAAAATTTAAAGCAGCAATAGAAAAGTAATGTACAAGAGTTATTTTATAACGACTTGACAAGCTGAGGAAGTATTGGGTATATATCTCGTATGAACTAATTTGGTAAAATGAGCAGAATTGCTTTCTCTCTCTCTCTCTCTCTCTCTCTCTCTCTCACACACACACACACACACACACACACACACACACACACACACACACCACATGTATGTATGATCCAACCCATTACAGAAAAGAAGGTCTACCTTAGTTAGCAACAAGCACACCTAGAGTCTAGATCTTGATTTCTAATCATTCTCTTATAAAAGAACCCAAGTTTCCCTGGAAAAACAAATGATTCTACAACTAAGACAAAGGATATGCAAAATGAGTTTGGAGCATCTTTTAGTGCAAGAAAGTAAGAAAGCTCTCAAAAGAAAAAAAAATATGTTTGAGGTATGTCAAAGGCATAAACTGAAAGACTCCTCAGTGGCCAATGCTGAACAATTTTGAGCAATAAAATAAATAAAGCAGTACTATTCACAATAGCAAAGACATGGAACTAACCGTGCTGCCCATCAAAACTAGACTAGAAACAAAAAATATGGTACAGATAAACAAGGGAGTATTACACAACCATAAAGAACACAATTATGGACTTCGCAGCAATTTGGATGGATTTGGAGTCTATAATACTCAGTGATCTATCATAGAAACAAACAACTGAGTGCCACATGTTCTCACTCATAAGCGTACCCTGATCACTTACCATAATACTGTAATAAATGGATTGGCAGTAGCTGGAAACTGCCTGGGGAGGGAAGGTGGGCACATAACATTAATACAGATGCCTGATCTCAAACCAGGAAAAGTGGACCAAAGGGAGGCCCAAACTTTATGCTTATTATGACCACTTGTATAACTAATCCTGAGTTGTGCCCCACATCTTTAAAATAAAAAAAAAAATTTTTAAAGAATTATAAGTAAATAAGTAAATAAATAAAATACTTTTGGATTATAACGCAAAGTATAAAATAGGTATTCCTGAACCATCCTGACATAAATGTGCAATCAATCAATAAAAGAGAAGAAACAAGTTTCCTGTGCAGAATAATTCCAAATAATATGTGCAATTTATTTTTCCCTCAAAGACATTGAGCATGGCTCTTTAAGCGTGGGCTGGACCTTAAAAAAAAACAATAGACATGGAGATAGTCAAAATAATTTCTTTCCCAACCTCAACTGGCAAGAGCTCAGTTGTACTCACACATTTCCACAGTTTTATGGTGTCAAAATCAAACTCTAAATGTACATTTGTTTCGCAAAAGTCATTATTAACATCACTGGTACATACCATACATGCAATGCTTCATGGAGCATTTCCTTTGGAGCTTATGTGGCAGGATATTTCATCACTCTCATTTTACAATTCAGGAAAGCAAGACTTAGTTTGCTAAAGGGAATTTTTGCAAGGAAATTCAGATATTAAATCGTTTTGCTTCTGTGTGGAGGGCAGACCTACCTGTCTTCTGCTCCTCCCCATATGGTTAGGATGCAGCGATTAATGTTGAGACACTCACTCCAAAATGTACCAAAAGGTATGAAAGTCAAAGTCACAAAGTCAAACTTTCTGTGGAGAGCAGGATGATTCTGGGTGCCAGGGGTGCCAATGGCTTGAATGGAACAGAGCTGGAGGATGGAGGGAGTAGTGGTTGTGCCTTCAATTGTGGATAAGAGAGGGACTTGGATAAGGGACTAGTGCCCAGGCCCCAGCTTGTGTGACTTCACTTCCCACAGTGCTGAGCAGGGGGAGGAAATGGACTTTCTTACCAGCTTGGCCAGATATGGGACAAAAGGGGGACAGGTAAGGGATGAGCTTGACAGGGGTCAGGGGCCAACCATCAAGAACAGAGTTCACTCTGTATTAAGGTAGCGAAGCAGAATATTTAACTCCGTTCTCAGGACTCCAAAACCACTAGGAATTTCTATGCCATAGCAGCTGCCAGATGCACACACTCACAGATATGCACACAAGTCACACACTGGCAATGCCTCATACTTGGAGTGCTGTTCACAGCTGTGAGTGCTTGACCACATTGCCCCACCTGGATGAGTCTCAGTGTCTCCTAGGCAAATCAGGGATAATCCAAATTCCTGTATGACAGGACTATCGTGAAAACTAAGTGAGAGAACATGAAAGAGGTGCTCAACTTATAATCTGCTATATAGTAAATGCACAAGCATGGTACTGGGTTCATTATTTTTATTTTTATTTTTTTGAGTTGGAGTCTCACTCCGTAGCCCAGACTGGAGTGCAGTGGCCGCTCCCGGCCACCGCAGGCTCGACCTGCTGGGGGCTCTGGCGATCCTTCTGTCTCAGCCTTCCAAGTAGCTGGAACTACAGGCATGCGCTACCACGCCCAGCTAATTTTTGATTTATTGTAGAGATGACGTCTCGCCAAGTTGCCCAGGCGGGTCTCGAACCCACGGGCTCAGGCAATCCACTCACCTCAGCCTCCCAAACGCACGGGATTACAGGCTGAGCCACCAAGCCCGGCTTGAGTTCATTATTATTCACTCAAAAGCATCCATCTTGTCTTCCTGTCCATGGGGCTCTGCATTCAGCTTCTGGTAAAGGAGCGAGTCCCAGGGGTTTTACAGTGGAAAGAGGAGCCTGATGTGGGGGTCATTTCTACCCAGGATGCCTAGGGAATGTGGATGAGTCATTTACCTAGCAGCTATTGATTGAAGAACTTGTTGTTTGTTGTAATTGTTGGAAGGGTGTGTGTGTGCGCACACATGTGTGCACACACCAGCCACTGTTCTAGGTTCTGAAGACACAGGATGAATCAAGACAGGCAAGATTCCTGCCTCATAGTACACAAGAGTGCGATGAATCAGTGATACCCACATTCACAAATATATGTGCAGAGTGTCATAAAAAGAATAAATTTCTTATCTTACAGTTGTAAAGGTCAGAGTTTAAAAATAGGTCCCATAGGGCTACAAGCAAGGTGTCAACAGGGCTGTGTTTCTTGAAATCTACTCCCTATTGTCTTTTCCAGTTTCTAGAAGCCACCTGCAGTCCTTGACCGGAAATCCTGGTACTCCACCCTCTGCTGTCAATGAATGGAGCAGCCAGGTGTTTTTATACCCCATATGAGCAAGAAGTAGCTGTGAGAAAGCCCAGGAGATACCTTCCCACCAAGGCAGAGACTAAATCCTTAGCACACTCTGAGCTGCCCCACAGTATACACATAACTCCTGGACAATTATGGGAGAGAAATGCTGAGATGACTGAGAAAACCCCACATTTACAAAAGATTAAAACAGCCCAGTTAGAGCAACACATTGATATCAGCCTTATGAGATTCTAAGCAGAGAACCCAGTCATGTCTGCCTGGTCTTCTGATCCACAGAACTGTGAGTTCATAAATGTGTGTTGGGAGCCTCTAAGTTTGTGGTAAAATTTTTTTTTTTTGAGTTGGAGTCTCACTCTGTTGCCCAGACTGGAGTGCAGTGGCCGCTCCCGGCCACTGCAGCCTCGACTTGCTGGGCTCCGGCGATCCTTCCGCCTCAGCCTTCCGAGTAGCTGGAACTACAGGCACGCGCTACCATGCCCGGCTAATTTTTTGATTTATTGTAGAGATGAGGTCTCGCCTGCCCAGGTGGGTCACGAACCCTGCGGGCTCAGGCAATCTACTCACCTCAGCCTCCCAAAGGCGCGGGATTACAGGCTGAGCCACCGAGCCCAACTGTGGTAAAATTTTTAAGCAGCAATAGAAAAGTAATGTACAAGAGTTATTTTATAATGACTTGACAAGCTGAGGAAGCATTGGGTGTACATCTCATATGAGCTAATTTGGTAAAATTAGCAGGATTACTCTCTCTCTCTCTCTCTCTCTCTCACACACACACACACACAATTTGCATGACGTATGTATGATGCAACTCCATTATAGAAAAGAAGGTTTACCTTAGTTAGCAACAAGCACACCTAGAGTCTAGATCTTGATTTCTAATCATTCTCTTATAAAAGAACCCAAGGCTCCCTGGAAAAACCAGTGATTCTAGGACTAAGACAAAGGATATGCAAAATGAGTCTTCTCTATGTGTCTGGGTCCTAATCTCCTTTTCTTCTAGACATCAGTCAGACTGGATGGAGTCATCCACCTTGATGACTTCATCTTAACTTAATTACCGCTTTAAAGACTCTATCTCCAAATACAGATACATTCTGAGGTACTGAAAATAAGGACTTGAGCATACAAGTTACTGGAGGGATACAATTCAGCTTGTGACAGAACCCAGAGCAGCAGAGTGGTCTGTGATGAGAAAAAAGTGAATGTTCTGTCTAATGAAGTGACAGCCCAGCAAGAGGTTACCACGTGGAAATGCCCCCCGCCCCACTCTGTGACAAAAAAATCTTATTTTCAAAAGAAGTTAAATTAATGCTTTTGTTTTGTTTGTGTTTTGCTTTTACTTACTGACTGAACATTTGGTACATGAAGCAAGGGGGATGCACTGAAACCAATATATGAATGGCCCCAGAGCCCATTCAAGGCACTGCGTGTACCTAGATGCTTCCTAAATGCCTTTAGTTGGGGAAGAAAGTGAGGTAAGCCTAATTGAAATCATAGCTTTTCTCAACTAAGAAACCACTTGGCCACTTGTAATCACAGAAAGCAGCCTTTAGTTAGTCGTGTGCATGCCCAGCCTCTGTCTTGCCCCTTGGGATTGCCATGAGAGAGGAGCAGGGGGTTTCTTTTACTTTACTTGCCCTTCCTGTTGTCTAGGCTGCTGATGAGATTGTGGAGAGAGAAAATGAGAGAAAGATGTGACTTGCCTAGGGCTATCACAATATGGTGCAGGTATTTTCTGGCCTGGACAGAGGTTAAAAGCTGATACATCCATGGGATATTCCCCCATAGAAAGGAGAGAATAAGAGGCCACCACCGTGAACTTGTTCCTTCAGTGGACTTTGACTTTCATGAAGACAACACAGAGGCTGACATATATGACTCTGGCCTCTGGAATTAGCAAAAGGCCTGAGCCACAAAGAGAAGTCAGTGGATACTAGTTAAATTAACTAATACATCAAGGAAATGCCTTTGGAAGGAAAAGAAAAGATGTTCTCCAAAGAAATCCCACTTTAAGACAGCTGTGTAGGTCAGCACATATGCTGAGGTTGAGGGGCCTCTGTGATTGCAGCCAAAGATGCCCAAATCTGTGGGCTGAGCCTTCCCTCTCTCTGTTCTATCTTGAAGACACTGAGAAGGATGTTGTGGTTGCCTCAGTTTTCTCACTGAGAAAAAGAAAAACATTTTTAGTTTTTTTAAAGCTGTGGGGTACAGTTCAGAGTTAGGTATAAAAATGGTAATTGAACAGGTAAAATTTGGACCTTTCTTTGGTCCCCACATCACCTGGTTTAAGAGTAGGTACTCTTATTGATGACGTGTAACTTTCCCCCTCCCATGGCAGTTTCCCACTACTGCCAATCCCTTTCTTATAGTATTATAATAAGTATTCAGGGTCTGCTTATGAGTGAGAACATGCAATACTCAGTTCTTTGTGAGTATGAGATGAGATTACTGAGTATTATAGACTCTAAGTGCATCCAAGTGGCTGCAAAGTTCATAGTTTTGTCCTTCTTTAAGGCTGCATAATATTCCATCTTGTATAGATACCACATTCTAAAAATCCAGTCCAGTTTTAATAGGTAGCACCATTGGATCTATGTTTTTGCTATTGTGAATGATGCTGCAATAAACAATTTTAAGCGAAAGGCAGGCCGTTGTTGATAAACCAACTACAGGTGACATGTTTTCTATCTGTTTGATGGGTGCTTATGTACCTGACCCTGAATTGTATCCCACATCATTAAAATAGAGTATCAAATGTTTTTCACCTACCATGATTTTATCAGAGTTCATTAATTAATGAAGAAAGATAACTGAGCCAATAGATGGCAATTGCCATCAACAAACTCAGGGAAAAATAAAAGCTCTTTGCTATTTTTTCTAACTTTTTCTTCAGTATGATTTGAAAGGGAAAAGCTAACTAACAACTGCTCTAATTCTGCCAAAACCTAGGAATGATGACAAAAGACAATGGATACTATGATAAACAAATAAAATACAACTCTCAGGAAAGACTGGCAACACCAATCTAAAAGGGTGAAAACATGCTAACCTTTCTGACTGATTGTCACATGAAAACATATTCCAAAGCCCAGGCACATGCAACTTAGTAAAGAGTCAGAATTTAAGGTATAAAAAGGAGCATTTCTAAGCATGATTATGGAGCAAGGGAACACTGAGCCTTTTTAGGCGTCATGAAATGAGATCTTCCCCAAATCCAAAAGGAGTCCACTAGAGAAGCATTTGGACTGTTTATGCATCTCAAGGATGCCAGACAAGAGGCAGGCTATAACCCCAGAGAAACCACAAAAACAGCAGCCCTCAGAGCTAAGGCCAACTTCTCTATGACTCTTTCCAGGTGAACCCTCTGTGCACTAAAGACCCAGAAGACCCACAATAGGACTAAAATAAAAGTGAACTTTTGTGTGTGTGTGTGTCAGGGTCTCGCTCTGTTGTCTAGGCTGTAGTGCATACTCACGGTCACCGCAGCCTCTACCTGCTTGGGCGAAACTTTGGCCTTAGTCTTCCAGGTAGCTGGGACTACAGCCATGCGCTATCACGCCCGGCTAATTTTTTTGATTTTTTGTAGTGATGAGGTCTCGCCAAGTTGCCCAGGCTGGTCTCGAATCCCTGAGCTCAGGCAATCCTCTCGCCTCAGCCTCCCAAAGTGCTAGGATGACAGACTTGAGCCACCATGCCTGGCCAACTTTTAATGACACAAATTATTCTTCATGTGCCCGGTGATGCACAAACACGCACAAATTTATTTGCAGGTAAGCAAGAATTAGCATAAACAGCAGCTGCAACACACCTGAAACAGTGCAATAAAGGACATTTCTGCTTTTGAAACAAAGGTAGGAAAAGGATCTTCCTGCAATAATAAATCAGTTACCATGTGTTACTCCAGAGAACCAGATGCAAAAAGAGGCTTTTGCTGCTGGCCTAAGCATTTTCTAGATCCATTTTTCTGATTAAAATGGAATTTATCTTCAGGATTTTTAATATGGCAAGGAGCAGTAGGAAAAAATAAACCATGTTATTCCTCTAAGTGAAGTTTATTATCGCTTTTAAACTTTTGTTTTCTATCTAAAGTGTAACCATATGATCTTAGTCCTTTAGAAATACAGAAGATTAGAAGCAGCATTCCTTTTCTCAGTCCAGAGGTCCTAACATGTAGGGACAAGTAAATTGTCTCTGTTAAATGGAAGAGAAGGAGAGAGTGAGCCTGATGATCTCTTAGTAGATCATCTTATGTACTCATTTTATCCTCAGTTGTCTGTATTTTGTACTTACTTTTTTGCTATTTGCAACTTGTGTCTTACTATTTATTTATTGTAAAGATGTGGGGTACAATTCAGGATTAGGCGCGTAAGTGGTCGCTGAAAGTGGATTGGATTTTTTTTACAAGTACCTATTATGAAAACTTCACTGTATTCACTCTCCTTTTGTGAAATGTTAAAATCACCATTCTATTTAAATGGCTCTACTCATTTCCTGTGAAAACTGCTTTCTGAAACCTCTACCCTTCCTTGTTGTATGGACCACATTTGCTGAGGTGTGTACAACAGGGGATGTCAAAAACTCAGAATTTATTTTTAAAAATGTGTATTTATTATTACATGTTTAAATGTCAACATACCGTCCATTTGATTCAATACAGCTATGGAGATGTCTTTTCCACTGCTCAAAAGTTTTTGAGCTCGTTAATTTGGATGACTTTGAGTGCTTCTGCCATTGTTTCACCTCTTCTACATCTCAAAATGTTTCTCTTTGAGGACTTTTCTCATCAGGGAAAGAGAAAATTCACTAGGTGTGAGATAGCATGAAGAGGGAGGGTGGGGCACAGGGATCATGCCTTTTTTGGTCAAAACTTCTGAACACTCAGTGCAGTGTGGACAGGTGTGCTCATAAATCACCCATCATGAAATAGGCAAACAGGTTAAAAGAATCTCCACCCCCCAAAAAAATTTACTAAAGCTGAAACCAGCCTCTCGTGACAACACTAGTTAACACATACACTGATGCCAGTGGGTTTCCAGAACACTTATACAGTGGCAGAAGCTTGTAATACAAGGGGCCCACCATCCAAAAAAAATTCAATTTTTGGTGGGAACCCCTCGGGTATGTATGCATTTCACAAGTCTATACAGTGTGCTGGAAATAATCTCTGAGGGTTCAGAAATCCCTGACGCTGCCTATCATTTTCTGCAATGCCACAGCAATAATTTGCCCATAGAGTCTTTTCAATTTTAGTAACATCAAGTAAGTCAGTGGATTTAAAAATAAATCTTAAAAATGCAGTCATTGGCACTAATTACCAGAACAAGCAGGCCTTAGTGTGGCTGTGTAAGGATGTGATGAGGGTGGGAAGGAGGGCAGGTTTTTGTTCGTTCATGGCCATTTTTTCTATCAGTTTAAACATTCTACATATACAAGTAACATGTATTTATATTCAACATGGTTTAACTAAGAAAAAATATCTCATAGAAAGATGTTGTTGACTCATATGGCTGCACTTCAGTCTTGCCTAAAACTTGAGTCTTCAACAATGGCATCAGGACGCAGTGTTCTTCCATCTCTTCATTCCATCTTCTGCTGATTCCCTGCGATGTGGCTTCATAGATTCAGTCCACACCATGCATTTTAACATTTTAAGCAGAAAATAAATCATCTCTCTGTAGTGACTCCATAACAAATACTAACCAAGGCTCATCCAGTAATAATATCCATGCTTAAGGGAACATTAGGGGAACATGGAATAGTGTGAATAGTTACATCTGGATTCCATGGTCCATTCTGAATCTGAACATAGAGACCACCTGAAGCACATAAACACATAAATGGGCTATAGGAGAGAAGTGTTTTCATATAGAAATTGAGCACCTGTTACACACACACACACACACACACACACACACACACACACACACACACTACAGAGGGATAGGTTTTTGTAACAAAGACTCAAGATATGTCCATAAAAGCATCTGAATGTAGATTCACAAATTTCAGGCATGTTATCCTGAGATGATAGTGTTTGTAGGGTGTCATTCATTGTCAATCATAAATAAAGAATAGAATACAAATTATTTCTTAAGATAGAGCCTTAATAAATGTATTGATTATGGTTGGCTCCATCAAGTTATCTTAAAGAGATTGAACCTGATTTCTCTTGCACATAAATGTCAAGAGGAAAGCAGCCCAGGGGGTCAGTGACTTACGTGACTGAGTGTTCACTGTTGCACAGTTCCTTGGTCATGTACTTTCATCATGATTTAATATGTTAACTAAAGCCCTAGATGTCACATTTATGATCCAAGACAACAGGAGAGGAAAACACAAAAAAGGAAGCGAGGCAGTGAGCAAACATCACATGGCTCCCAAGGAAGGCGCCACAAATATTTTACCTAATATCTCACAATTAGATACCTAACCATATGGCCACACAGTCCTTCAAGGGAGACTGGAAAGTGAAATTTTTATCATGAGTGGTCAAATAGACAACTATATCTGGGGTTTTATTACAATGAGAGAATGGACATTAGAAGACAACTAGCTATCTTTGCCCTGCTCTATTATAACCTATTACACCAGCAATTATTTGCTTGCTCATATGCTCTCTGAAATGAATAAATATGGAGTCATGTGTAGTTCACTTGTAATTGTATGTAATTTTGGTTCAAACACTACTGAATACTAACCATGCAAGTATCATACAGTATGTGCTTCAAAGAAAATGAATAAATGCTGATAATATCAATCACAAGAAAATCATGTTTTTATATAAAAACATGTCTAGTCTTTGTCCCAGGTTTCTGAATTTCTAATCTTCTGGAATTTTTCCAATGATAAGAATGCTGTGATTCATGGCCGTCCTTCCCGAATTTATGCTAATTAGATTATACATGGTGGGTCCCTTAATAGTCTTAAGATGGGAGTTGGTTATGCCAGTGAAATGAAATATGTGATTAGAAGATTGGAGGTTTGAGTCAAGTGATCTCAGCTGAACCTCTGGAGTTGGGGGCTGGTGGGGAGGAATCTGGAGATTGAGTTCAATCATTCAGCCAGTGATTCAATTAATTATGCCCACATAAACATGCATTAAAAACACGAACATTTGGGCAACTTCCTGGCTGGTGCAAATATGATGTACCAGGGTGGTGATATGTCTTAATTTCACAGGGTGAATTTAAGAAACCCTGTGGGTTTCTAAATTTTGCCGGTTTGATTTGTAGCTTTTGTAGTAAAACTGCAATCATTATTGTTGTGCTTTACTGAATTATGTGAGTCATTCTAACAAGGGGGTTATGGAACAGAAGCATGGGTCACCTACTGATCGCTACACTTAGAGCTGGCATCTTAAGCGAGGACAGTCTGTTAGAGACTGTGCTTTTAATCTGTAGAGTCCGTGCTAACTCGAAGTGGTTAGCATCAAAATTGCATCTCTATACTGTACTGGTTTATAGTCTGAAGCCTGTCTAATCTGCAGCAGATCAAACAAGGAATCCCTGAGTTTCCATGGAGAATCACCAAAATCTCTTAAAAGTCACAAGTTGAAAATGTAAAAGATGAGTCATGATTTTATCCTAAATGACCTTTTATTTAAATGGTGAATACATCTTATAGATTAAATAATTTACATTAAAATTATGTATAATTTTTGTCATTATCAAAGGCAGTCCAATTTAATTGAAGAAATTTTGGGCAATACAGGTAAGAAAAGGAAAAAGAAAATCAGCCATTCTGATATGCAGAGATAATCCTTCTTACGATCTTTTTGATAACTCATTCATTCTTCTGTGTTTGGCAAAATATGCATTTTGAGGGCACGAAAGGTATTGTGTTTTACACAGTGATTTTTAACATTTTTGTAACTTATTTATATATCATATACATGTTTCTATAGCACTGAATATTTTTTCCTCTGTTTTAATGGTTGGTTAGAATTCCAAGTATGGATGAATTATGAGTTACTTAATCCAAGAATCATAAATACAAATACCCACAGACAAGAAAACTTGACAAGTTATTGAATATCATTGCATAATAAGTAGTGGCGAGTACCAAGGCGAAATAGAAAATGCACGTGGCATCTAAAAGGAGCACTAGAAGTTGAACTTCATTGTAATGGAATGTACTGGTAGATTTGAATTTTTAGGAGAAACCAAAATTCCATAAGTTTATGTGTAAGCTTCTCTTTATAAATATTCACAACCAGTTTAATTTAAATCATTGAATCATATAAACAAGCAGTTTCTGCAGTCTGCAATTGTCTTTTGGCCTAATTTGCAACTTATAATTAAAATATCATTTATTGTTATATCTTTAGGTTATCCTCAATTTTGAACCATTATAAATAAAGATGTGAAAATATTTGAATGGAAATTCTGGAAGACAATTATGTGATTAATTTGTAGGGATAAATGTCACTAACTGATATTTCTGTTAAAAGTATACATTTTCTTATGTTTTTTATATGTATTGTAACAATAGCCTGGTAATATTTGAACTAATTCAGAACCTCACTAGTAGTGTATGTCTCTTGATATGTTTCACACTTCTATGATTGTGTCTCTATATATGTATTAATATTTTAGTATATAGTAGTTTTGTCACCAAAATTCACACATATTTGAATTTTGGTAAGCTTGGGCATCTTTTATTTCTTTAGTGAGCATTTGTTTTTCTTCTTTAGTTAATTATCCATAATTGCTATTTGTTTATTTTTCTCTTCCTCATTTGTTTGAATTCTTTATATGTCAAGGATGTTTCAATTCTATAATTTATTTGAACAAACTCAAAACATAATTTTATAAAAATCTATAATTTAATCACATTGCCCATAATATTTTTCAGAGTGATTCCAGGTTTTGAGTCTTATTTTTAAATTATTTTAAATTTATTTTGAAATTAAAGTATACTGTGTGATATGGGGTGCATGATCAGAATAACAGGTACATACAATACATCCTACTTCAACTTACATGCCACAAGGTTGTGCTCTTAGAACCCCTTTAACTTAATGCATACTGGTAACTTTGATTTGACTTAGGTTTAACCTAGTATCTATCTCATCACTAACGGAGAATTTTACCTGTGATCTGCACCACGATCATCACATGTTGCTTCTGTCCTCACCCTTTTCAGTCTAGTGATACCAAACAAAATGTAATTAAATACACGCATGGAAAAAAGTTAAGTCATTGATACATGCCAGGACTTATATAAGTGATTTACATCCTCATCATTTCTATGCATACTGTAAATGTTCAGATGTTCCTTCTTGCTCACACATCACTTTCTCCCTGAAATTCCTTTCCCAGCCTTTGTGCCAGACTTAATACAGCCATTGCCTCCTTCTGAAATCTTTTATGAACCTCTTTGCTGTGCTAAATCCTCCTATTCTGTGTTCATATAGCACCCTATGCAGACCTCTCTTGTAGCATTAGACATAGTAGATCTATGTTGGTTATTCATTACTCAGTCCCTTAAAATAATGGACTCCTTGAGGAAAAGAATTGCTTCTTATTTAAATCTGAATTTTCAGTATTTTGCACAGTCTCTGTCACATAGTAGAAACTAAATATATGTCTTGACAGAATTAGAAAACAATAGTTTTAAAATCCCTGATATTATATTTTACTAAGGGGTAAAAGATCAAAGAAGGAGTCATTATTTTTAATTTAAGACATATGAAATGTCAGACTCTCGCTCCAGCTATGTTTACAGTTCAACCACCATTCATAAAAGTTTATGATAATGTATTAAATATGAATCTCCCATGTGGTCATAATTCATCATTACTTATGACAGGAACTCGGTTTCTCCTTGCAATGGGGAGTAAAGCCATTTTGAAGATGCACAGGCTATTTTAAGACAGGGACCATTGTTTTTCTCACCTCAATCACAGCCTCTGGCTCAGCATATTTGGCCCCAGCTGCCAGCATATTTTCCAGGCCTGTTGGCTGGAATAGGCTAATGGACTTGGGAAAAGTTGTTGGTATGATGAGTCATACATTAGAGTCATCGATGACATTTGCGATAACAGAAATCCAGATATCTTAGTGGCTTAAAGCAGGGAAATTTTACATCTCCTGCATGTCCAACATGGTCAGGCAATTTTTGTTATTTGCAGCAAGGGGAAAAGTGATCTACAGGTGGTACACTGGCCCTTCACTCTCTCAGCCAGGATTGGCACAAATCACTCATGCTGAGTCTACAGGTGAGGAACACCCACTTGGCCCCAACTAAGCACCAGGAGACATCATGGAATGTAAGGGAGTACTTAGATTTATGTAGGACACTTCTTGTTTTTGTTAAACCATATCAAGTATTTTCAATATTACCAAAATTAATTTTAGCACCTAGATAGGAAAAAATTCCTATCTGAAAAGAGTCTGGTAGCTTGCACTTCTGCTCCTACAGCTGCCTCTGGTTGAAGCACAGAAATCGCTGACCTTCAAGTTATAGGACAGTAATTATTTCATAGTAAGACAAGACAAAATTAAAAGTTCTGTGAGAAAATAGATTCAGTCAGAGCAAGTAGTTTTCAGTTCTAGTTCCTGAACCTATTTTTCTAAATATGATTTCTGCTTTCTGTGTTCTTTCTTTTTTTGACAGATTTAAAGTTTATTACTTTTTCAATAAACATTTTAAATTTAGAACAGTTCAGATTTACATAAAATTGTGAGACTGGTTTAGAGTTTTCCCACACACCCCCAGTTTATTCTGTTACATCTTTCATTTTTCTGACATACTTACCACAATTAATGAGAAAATATTAGTGCATTATTACCTAAAGTCCACAATAATTCATATTTCCTCAGTTTTTACCTTATATCCTTTTTATGATCCACTATTTTATCCAGAATACTACATTCTATTTCATTGTCACGTCTCCCTAGACTCCTCTTGCTTGTAAGTTTCTCAGACTTTTCTTTTCCCCCTTCTTTTTCTGACAAACTTTGCACTTTTAAAGTATTCTGATATTTTTTAAATGCTTCAATAATCTGTGGAATGTCTCTCCACTGTTACCTGTCTGATGTTTTTCTTGTGATTAAACTGGAATTATGTCTTTCAGGCAGAAAGTTCACAGAGGTAAAGTGCCATTGTTGTCAGATCATACCAAGGGTATTTATTGTCTTTTTTCTTTTTTTTTTTAAATCCATACTTTTTATTATGATTTTGTGGGGTACAGTTAAGGGTTAGGTGTACAATTACGTTTCATTCAGGCACCCTGTTGCTAAGAGGTGTTTCCCCATCCCCAGACAGATATTTGTGACTGTTAATCCCACCCCCCCATAGTTTCCCAGTACTGTCAGTCATTTTCTTATAGTATTACATTGGATGTTCAAGGTCCATTATATGAGAGAACATGTGATACTCGGATCTATGTTTCTGTGAGAGGTCACTCAGTATTATAGACTCTAGTTCCATCCATGTTGCTGCGAAATTCATGATTTTGTTCTTTTTTATGGCTGCATAGTGTTCCATTGTGTATATGTACCACATTTTTTTAATCCAGTCCTCTTCTGATGGGCAGCATGGTTGTTTCCAGGTTCTTGCTATTGTGAACAATGCTGCGATAAACATACGTGTGCAGGTATCTTTTTTATAGAGTGATTTGAGGTCTTCAGGGTATATTCCCAGCAGGGGGATTGTGGGGTCATATGAAAGGTCGATTTTTAGAGCTTTTAGGAATCGCCACACTGCTTTCCACAGAGGTTGCACTAGTTTACACTCCCACCAACAGTGTAGAAGTGTTCCCTTTTCACCACACCCTCTCCAGCAGCTGTTATTTTTTGACTTGTTGATAATTGCCATTCTGACTGGAGTTAGGTGATATTTCAGTGTGGTTTTGATTTGCATCTCCCTGATGATTAGTGAGGTTGAGCATTTCTTCATGTGTTTGTTGGCTGCTCAGATGTCTTCTTTTGTGAAGTGTCTGTTCATACCTTTTGCCCATTTTATAATGGGGTTGTTTGTTTTTTTCTTTTCAGCACGTTTGAGTTCCTTGTAGATCCAGGATGTTAAGCCTTTGTCAGACCTGGAGTTGGCAAATACTTTTTCCCAGTCTGTAGGCTGTCTCCCTGCTCTCTTGATGGTTTCTTTGGCTTGCAGAAGCTTGTCAGTTTAATAAGGTCCCACTTGCCTATCTTCTCTCTTATGACCTGTGGGTTTTGGGTTTTGTTCAGGAATTGGATGCCAGTTCCGATTTCCATGAGGGTATTTCCTTCCTTTTCTAAACCTCAATTTCTCAACCAACTCATCTTCGACAAAGCCCCCACCACCTACCACTGGGGAGAGGAGAACCTATTCAGTAAATGGTGCTGGGAAAACTGGCTGACCACATGCAGAAGATTGAAACAGGACCTCTATCTATCCCCATGCACAAAGGTTAACTCCAAATGGATCAGAGACCTAAAGGTATTTATTTTCAATGTGACATCACTATTGATGCTGAACCTGATCCTTTGACTGAAGTAGTGCTTGCTGTGATTCTCCACTGTATTATCACTTTCTTCCTGATTTCCATACTTGACTTTTTGGAAGGAGGTTATTATACACAGCCCAAAGCTTAAAAAGCAGTGAGCGATGCTCTAAATTCTGGAAGTGGAGCTCCACATACATTACGTGGACTGCTTCTGTGCAGGAGATTTGTCTATTCTCCCCCATTTATGCATTCAATTACTTATATCAGTGTTCACTCATGAGCATGTGTTTCTGTCTGTGGGCTTTAGTGGTATTTTATTTATTTATTTGTTTACTTTTTTTTCAGGCTTGGCTCTTGGGAGTCCTTTTGGCCGACTCCGTGGTATGTTGACATGCCCTATCATTATGAGGTTTTCCCCCAGCTCTTCCTTACTCTTTTGTACTAAATGACAATCCTGGATCTTCTTGCACTTTTCCTGCCCTAGTTGTAAAGTCATATTTTGCTAAATGTATTATGTTCATTTAATTAGAAAATAGCATTAGAAACCAAGATCAGCCGGGCTCTGTGGCTCAGCCTGTAATCCCGCGCCTTTGGGAGGCTGAGGTGAGTGGATTGCCTGAGCCCGTGGGTTTGAGACCCGCCTGGGCAGCAAGACCTCATCTCTACAATAAATAAAAAAATCAGCCGGGTGTGGTAGCGCGCACCTGTAATTCTTCCTACTCAGTAGGCTGAGGCGGAAGGATCGCTGGAGCCAAGCAGGTTGAGGCTGCGGTGGCCGGCAGCGGCCTCTGTACTCCAGCCTGGGCGACAGAGTGAGACTCCAACTCAAAAAAAAAAAAAAAGAAAGAAAGAAATCAAGATCTGAGTACACAGGGTGCTCATTTCTACTAGAGTGTTGTCTCTAGATCCTCTCAGCTGACAGAGCAAAGAAGTATACATGCATATACTAGCCCACATACATTCAACTATAAATATATTAATGTGTTATCTTATAAATATACAAATATCTATACTCAATGAAATATTATTTCATACTGATGTTTCTCGCTCCAATCCATTACCACACACATCACTGAAGTCATTTGCCCTAGTTCATCTCTAAGTTCTCAACATGAGAGAATTGATCCCCATCTTATACAGTCTATTTACATATTTATTTCCAGAATACACGTTAGGATGATTTTAGAATTGTTAACCATGTGCACAACAAAACCATGTGGAAAACAAGTCTATCAAATACACTATTTACGTGCATTCCTTTTTGCTTTGAGTTTTACAGGTTCTACTTATTTCCAAAATAATTTAAGTGAACAACCTCCCCTTTTAAAGCTCAGGTGAGGTTGTCTCACACATTGTAATACTGTTTGGATATTTTCTCACTTTCTGCATTCTACCCTGTGATTCCCTGCACTCTTAAGAATTTTAAAAAATTTGACTACATTCACTCTTTGTGCTAAAGAGTTTGATGGGATTTGAAAAATGCATACAGTCATTTATTCGGTATTACATTATCATAGAGACTAGCTTCCTCACCCTAAAATTCCCCATGATTTACATTTTTATTATCCCCCCCAATTGGCAATCACTGATTTCTTTATTGTCTCTATATTTGTGCCTTTTCCAGAATGCCATATAATTGAAATAATACAGTATAGAACATTTTCCAAATAGGGTTTTTTCACATAGTAATATGAATTTAAGATTTGTTCCTGTCTGTGGATGGCTTGAACATTCATTCCTTTTTCATCACTAATGATATTCCACAGTGTGAATTAGTACACTTTGTTTAGTCATCATCCATGGAAGGTCAACTTGGCTGCCTCCTACTTGGTGCAATTTTGAATAAAGTTGTTATAAATCTTCACATGCAGGTTTTGTGTTAACATATATTTTCAGCCGGGCTCTGTGGCTCAGCCTGTAATCCCGCGCCTTTGGGAGGCTGAGGTGAGCGGATTGCCTGAGCCCGCGGGTTCGAGACCCGCCTGGGCAGCGAGACCTCATCTCTACAATAAATCAAAAAATCAGCCGGGCGTGGTAGCGCATGCCTGTAGTTCCGGCTACTCGGAAGGCTGAGGCAGAAGGATTCCCGGAGCCCAGCAGGTGGAGGCTGCGGTGGCCGGGAGCGGCCACTGCACTCCAGACTGGGCGACCGAGTGAGATTCCAACTCAAAAAAAAAAACAAAAAAACATATATTTTCAAATCAGTTAAGAAAAACCTAAAAGTATGATTATTGGATCAAATGGTAAGACTATGTTTAGTTTGAGAAGAAACTGACAGACTAATTTCAAAATGAATGTGCTATTTTCCCTTTTCATTAGTGGTGAATGAGAATTCCTGCTCCTTTACATACTCACCAGAATTTTGTGTTATAAGTATTGTTTGTTTGTTCTGGTCATTCTAATGGTGTATAGTGGTATCTCATGGTTTATTTAAGTTCTAACTGTATACCTTCACTAGTGAAGAATTTGTCCAGACCTCTGCCCTCATGTTTATTTTTTGCTTGTTTTCTTATTGTAGAATTTTAATAATTGTTTGTATATTTAGATACAAGTTCTTAATCATATATATGTTTGACAAATATTTTGCCCCAATCTGTGGCTTGTAATTGCATTAATTTAGTCATGTATTTTACAGAAAAAAGTATTCAGTTTTAGTGTGCCTAATTTAAGGAATTTTTAAATGAATAATAATTTTAGCATTGTATGGCAATACTTGAAGTCACATAGATTTTTCTCAGAGTTTTCCACTAATGTTCTATAGTTCATTTAGGTGTAAGATCCATTTTCAGTTAAATTTAATGAAGGTCTAAGATCCATTCTCAGTGAATTACAGCTGAATAATTAATATCTATGTCTAGGCCCATTTCTTGAATGTCGATATTCATTTGTTCCAGAACTATTTGTTGAAGAAATAATCATGTATCCATCGAATTATCTTTGTCTTTGTCATGATTCATGTGATTATATTTTTGTGGGCCTACTTATGGGCTCTTTATTTTATTCCATTGATCTACATATGTATTTTCTCAACAACAATACTGTCTTGATTAATGTGACATTTTGGTAAGTCTTGAAATGGGGTAGTGTGAGTCTTTCTCCTTTGTTCTTTTTTTTAATGACTGTATTTTATTAGCTCTTGTGTTTCTGCATTCTGCATATATTGTTGAAAACTTTTGTTCATATGTGCAAAGTAGATAATGAAATTTTGGTTAGGATTGCATTAAGTATATGAAACAAGACCTTTTTTAGATGAAACTAGACCTTTTATATCTGCAAGTTCCACATTTGCAGATTCAACCAACAGCAGATTTTACCTTTCCGTACTGGGAGAACTGACTGTACTTGCTTTCACCCTGCTTAGTGTACAATTATTAGAAATATGTTGAAGGTTATAACTATGATAGATTTTGGCCTAATGTGGTTTGATGTTTGGTTGCTAGGCCCAACAGAATTATTCAATAATCCCAATGTAAATCTTGTTATGCTGTCTTTGAAAATTGAAGCTTTTTGGCAATACTGCTCTTTAGCAATGATACTAGTCTGATTTTTCTTAAATTAAGATAGTTAAGTTTTCTTCTGATTATTATGAGCATGGTGTACTATTCTCCATTTCTTCTGATTCTCTATATTTTAAGTGAATTTCTTATATATAGTATACATGTTGGTCTTGCTTGTTTATAAACCCTGACAAACTTTGTCTTTTAATTAGTGCATTTTGATCATTCATATTCAAATATATATTAATATAGATGGATTGATAATTCACATGTTTGTTCCTGTTTTCTAAGTATCCCCTGTGATCTTTTTTTTCTCTCCCCATCCCATTTTTCCCACCTTCTCTGGTTTTGACTGGACATCTTATTTGATTCCATTTTCTCTTTTCTCTTGGTATTTTGGATAATCATAGCTCTTTTTTAGAATTTATTTTAAAGATGTGGGATACAGTTCAGGGTTAGGTATACAAACGTACATTATGCAGGTACCCTTGTTGATGAGGAGTGCCTCTACCTCCCCTGGCGGTTTCCCTCAACTGCAAATACTACTTCCCCTCCCCTGGCAGTTTCTGACTAGTGCCAATCCATTTTTTATAGTTTTATGATAATTGTTCAAGGTCTGCTATGAGTGAGAACATATGGTACTCTGTTCTTTGTTTCTGTGATAGATCACTAAGTATGAAAGACTCTAAATCCAACCAAGTTGCTGCAAAGTCCATATGTTTCTCCTTCTTTATGGCTTATAATATTCCATTGTGTATATGTAGCACATTTAAAAAAATCCAGTCCAGCTTTGATGGGCAACATGGTTGGTTCCATGTTTTTTTGTTATTGTGAATACAACTGCAACAAACGTGTGTCCGGGTATCTTTTTTGCAGAATGATTTGGGTTCCTCTGGGTATATCCCCAATAGGGAGATTTCTGAGTCATATGGAAGGTCAATTTCTAGGTTCTTTCAGAAATCACCACACTATCTTCCAAAGAGGCACTACTTTGCATTCCCACCAGCAGTATAGAAGCATTCCTTTTTCTCCACATCCTCCCCAGCATCTGTTGTTTGTTTTATTAATGATGGCCATTCTTATTAGGGTGAGGTGGTATCCCAATGTGGTTTTGATTTGCACTTCTCTGATGATGAGTGAGACTGAGCACTTTTTCATGTGTCTGATGACTGCCCAGATATCTTCTTCTGAGAAGTGTCTATTCATGTCTTTTGCCCACTTTTTAAAGGGGCTGTTTGTTTTTTTCTTTTTGACACATTTGTGTTCCTTGTATATCCTAGATGTTAGGCTTTTGTCAGATATACAGTTGGTAAACATTTGTTCCCCTTCTGTGAGCTGTCTCCCTTCTCTCTGGATG
The DNA here is from genome assembly GCA_027257055.1 of Cephalopachus bancanus. Taxonomy (NCBI): domain Eukaryota; kingdom Metazoa; phylum Chordata; class Mammalia; order Primates; family Tarsiidae; genus Cephalopachus; species Cephalopachus bancanus. Next base: position 165,687 of record JAPVLO010000269.1, read on the forward strand.
GTTTCTTTTGCTTTGTTGAAGGTTTTCAGTTTGTTGAGGTCCCACTTGTCTATCTTGTTTCTTATGATATGGGCACTTAGGGTTCTGATCAGGAATTGGTTGCCAGTTACAATTTCCATAAGGGTGTGTCCTGCATTTTCTAAGATTCTTATAGTTTGAGGTTTCACATTCAGGTCTTTGATCCATTTAGAGTTAATTTTTATGTATGGTGGTAGGTAGGGGTCCTGTTTCAATCTTCTGCATGTGGTCAGTCAGCTTTCCCAGCACCATTTACTGAATAGGTTCTCCTCTCCCCAGTGGTTGTTGTTGGAGGTTTTGTCAATGATGAGTTGGTGAGGAATTGAGGCTTTGCTTCCAGAATCTCTATCCTGTTTCATTGTTCTATATGCCTGTTCTCGTACCAATATCAGACTGTTTTGATTACTGTAGCCTTACAGCAAAGTTTGAAGTCTGGAAGTGTGATATCTCCTGCTTTGTTTCTTTTGCTAAGGATTGTTTTGGCTATTCATGGTCATTTATGTTTCCATATGAATTTCCGTATTGTCATTTCCAGGTGTGAGAAGAATTACATTGGTAATTTAATGGACATTGTATTCAATCTATAGATTGCCTTTGGTAGGATGGACATCTTAACAATGTTGACTCTTCCTAACCATGAGCATGGAATATTTTTCCATTTGTTTGTGTCTTCTTGGATTTCTTTGAGCAGTATTTTGTAGTTCTCATTACAAAGTCCTTTCACTTCTCTGGTTAGGAAGATGCCGAGGTATTTCATTCTTTTTGTGGCTATTGTGAATGAGATTGTGCTTTTTATTTGGTTTTCTGCTTGCTTGTTATTGGTGTATAAGAATACAACTCTCTTTTGCTCATTTATTTTGTACCCCAAGATTTTGCCAAAGTCCTTTATCAGCACAAGCAGGTTTTTGACAGATTCTTTGGGATTTTTGAGGTATGGGATCATATTGTCAGCAAAGACAGATAACTTGACTTCCTCTTTTCCTATTTGAATACCCCCCATTTCCTTCTCTTGTTTAATTGCCCTAGCTAGGACTTCCAACACAATGTTGAATAAAAGGGGTGAGAGCGGGAAGCCTTGTCTTGTTCCAGATATTTCCAGTTCCTGCCCATTTAGCAATATGTTAGCTATGGGTTTATCATAGCTGGCACTTAATATTTTGAGGTAAGTTCCTTCTATACCTAGGTGTTTGAGGGTTTTTATCAAGAAGCGATGCTGGGTTGTATCAAAAGCTTTTTCTGCATCTAACGATATAATCATGTGGTTCTTGTTTTTACATATGTTGACGTATTTAATTGCATTTAAGGTCTTGCAGGTATTGAACTGGCCCTGCATCCTGGGGATGAAGCCTACTTGAACATGGTGGATGATTTTTGAGATATGTTTTTGGATCCAATTTGCTAGAATCTTGTTGAGAATTTTTGCATCTATGTTCACAACTATGTTGATCTATAGTTCTCTTTTTTAATTGGATCTTTACCTGGTTTGGGTATCAGTGTGATGTTAACCTCGTAAAATGATTTGGGGAGAATTCCATCTTTCTCAATTGCCCGGAATACTTTCAATAGAATTGGTATCTGTCCAAACACAGGACACAGAAGACAAAAATAAGATATAAAACATCCACAAGCCGGGCTCGGTGGCTCAGCTTGTAATCCCGCGCCTTTGGGAGGCTGAGGTGAGTGGATTGCCTGAGTCCGCGGGTTCGAGACCTGCCTGGGCAGCGAGACCTCATCTCTACAATAAATCAAACAAATCAGTCGGGCGTGGTAGCGCATGCCTGTAATTCCGGCTACTCGGAAGGCTGAGGCGGAAGGATCGCCAGAGCCCAGCAAACGAGGCTGCGGTGGCCGAGAGCGGCCACTGCACTCAGTCTGGGCGACAGAGTGAGACTCCAACTCAAAAAAAAAAAAAAATCCACAAAACAAAAAGCTGGTTCTTTGAAAAAATTAACAAGATTGATGGAGCCCTAGCCAGAATGACCAAGAAAAAGAGAGAAAAACCCCAAATCAACACAATTAGAAATACAAAAGATCAAATTACAACAGACCCCAAGGTAATACAAAAGATGATCAGAGATTACTATGTACACCTATATGGAAACAAACTTGATAACTTAAATGAAATGAAAGATTTTCTGACATCACAACAACCATCTCAGGTTGAAACAAGAAGACATTGAGACATTAAGTAGACAAATAACAACCCAGGAAATTGACTCTGTCATAAGAAAACTACCTACCAAAAAAAAAAAAAAAAAAACCCAGCTCTGGACCAGATGGTTATCCAGCAGAATTCTACAACATCATAGTTATTTTAAATTTGTGTGTGTGTTTGTCCTAGAGTTTGCAATATATGTCTACAAATAATCTAAGTTCACCTTCAAATAGCATTATACTGTTTCACATGTAGCACAGAAACCTATGGTACAGCATTCCCAATTCTTTTTTCCCATCCCTTATGACATTGCTACCACTGACTTCACTTGTCCAAAAGCCATAATCACCCAGTATATTGTTAATATCATTATATTAAAGTTACATTTTAGTCCAGTTACAAGAAGGATAACTCGTTCTATATTATCTTTAGTTCTATTTTATCTCTCTTAGTCTTTTTTTTTAAATGTAGATCTGAGTTTCTTATATGTGAGATATTACTGTCACAAAACAAAATTATTAACACTTCCTCTTTGTGAGCAACGGTTTTGTTTTAGATGGCACAGCTATTTATTTCTATCTTCATTACAAAGAAGAGATGTATGCTTTCAAAAATGTACAGTTCAGGGAAAGTTTTATTGGTTAATATTTCAAAGCTTCCTAGTGATAGTCATAAAAGTATGTCCCTCATTTATCAATGTGAGAGTTTTGATTATATTTTCCATCTTGAGTTTCATGCCAGACTTTGCTTCTGGAATTTACAGCTGCTTCATTAGGGCCCTATTGTTTGGAATGCTACTTTGGTGTCCTCCCCAAGATATAGATTATGGATAACTATCTGTGACAATTGTAGCTGCATGGGGTAGAAAGGTCTTGGTAATCTGAAAATAAATACTGGATGTGCAGAACCACATCAACCACCCTTACTGCCTCCCTCTCCTGATGTTACATTTTATCACTGTGGCTATACCATCCTAAAATATTCTATAACCATAATTAGCTCACCTTACAATTTAGGGGAAGCAAGAAATGTACATCTTCTACAGGCAGCCGTTTTTGTACGAGATGTTTGTGCTATATTAGGGCTGATCATACATATTCTGGCTTCCTCTTATTTTCAGCACATAGTGGGACTGTACATTCTCTTCCATTTGAAAGATCAGTTGGACCCTGTGACTTGTTTTGTCCGATGAGATGTGTTTAGCAGTGGCATCAGTTTTAAGAAACAGTGATAGTATTGCCAGTTCCTCTCTTTTACTCTGCAGTGTCTAAGATGATCCCAGGGCGGGGGCACTGCAGAGTGCAGCACTCCAGCTGACATTCAAAAGACTTGTGGCGGGAGTAAGACAAAAATCTCACGTCTGTGTCTAAAGTATCGCTCTCTCAACACACTCTAACATCTCACCTTGATTTATTTTGGCTTTGTAGCCAAAAGTCACTATCTGAAATTATATTATGTATTGATTTATTTTCTGGCTTATTGCCAGCCTGTCTAAAGGTGAGAACTTTATGTCTCTTATTCACAACTATAACCTCATTGCCTTGACCAGTGTCCAAAGGATGGCAGATGCTCAATGATGTTTTTCTGAAAGACTGGTTTAATACATAGCTTCAATTGGAGATCTGTCACAAATAAAAACTGGATGAAGCTTTACTTTAGGCACCTTCCTACAAGTTACGTGCAGTAAAAACACTTCTAATACAATCGTTATTCTGCAAGTTTCCCTCTTTAGAAATCTCTGCTAACTGTAAATGAAAAGACAACCTGTGATGGGAAACAGTATCTCTGGTTTACCAATAGGATTGAAACAACAACAACAAAGTGTAAGTGGGTGAGCAAGCTGGTGACTTTAAACTTAGTCTTAGGCAAGACTTTCTTGAAAATAAATACAAAAGGAAGGGATGAAACAGCCAGCTGCTTATGCTGCCCTTATACTCTTCCCAGGCTTTCTAGTGGAGTCAACTTTCAGCCCTGTTGTAATGTTTTTCTTCTAAGAATATGGTGACAATTCGCTCTGTAGAATAAATTTTTGTTCCCTGGAATGTGATGTACTGAAATAAGGTTCTTTTAAAAAAAAAAAAACTTTGAAAAACAAATGGAAAATAATTAGATGGTCTCGGGCACCGCGCAGCTATTCCTGCGGCCAACAACTGCAACCACGCCCCACTCCAAAGTATTTCCCCCGACCGCCGTCTGCGCCTGCGCACAGGGCTCCGCACGCGCAATGCTACCCGACAAAGCGCCTTGACCTTTGCTGCCTGCGCCTGCGCGAGGGAGCCAACTAGCCCAGGACCTCCTTGACATGAGACCCCGCCCCTGACCGCCGAGCCGAGGTCGCGCCGCCCTCTGCGCCTGCGCACCCGAGGTCCGCTGTTTTGCCGAGCGCCAGACGAAGTTAACAAAGAGGGTTCACCTGGGCGGTCCCCGGGACCCAAAGACCTGGCACCACAGGCTCAAGACCCGCGGGATCTGCCCAATTCCTCACGGAGACGTGCGGGCCAAGCTGTCAGGGGTGGTGCGAATCAATGACCAGGATGACGGGGGCCACGCGCAGGGCTGCTGTGTAGACTTGCGGACGGCGGTATAGACCTCCCCTGGGTCTGGGAGAGGCAGATGTTCAGGAGAGGAACGCTTCTAGTGTGGATTCTTGAGACTTACTGCCTGGAGAGTCGGGGCGTCCAAGGGAGATCTGATTCCGGGTCGGGAGGCTGCGCACTGCTCTGGGGATGCGCAGCCTTCTTGGTGGCGGGGAGTTGACAGAGGAGAAGAACGAGATCACGTGCACCCAGACGCTGCGGAGATCACGCTGGCCAGGAATCCATGAGAAATGGGCTTCACCCTGGGTCACGTCCTTTCCTGTCCACAAGCAAGTTGCTTCCCGGGACGCGTGTCTGAACAGAACACCAGCTCCAGGGCACACGGGACCCAAGAGCTCAGTCGCCACTTCCTTTGGGGTCCAAACAAACACCAAGACACCGCTGTCGAAGTTCAGTATGAGGAAGGATTTTTTTGTTTTGGTTTGTTTTGTTAAGAAGACTTGGGTTACCTAGATCAGGACTCATATAGAGAAAAGCCAGCAGGAGCAATAGTCTTCCTTCGGGGGAGGAGTCACCAACTGATGTACTGACATTAGTTGTGTCAATTGAATCCTATAACCTTGCTTATGTTACTGAGCTAATAGAGGCAGCCAGGTTGTAACCTACTGCTTCTGTGCCGGTATACTCTGCTTTCTCTCTTGTTACCATAGGTGAACTGCCATGTTCCTAATTAAGCCTCCTTCCAGTTGAGCATTAGATAAGACATCATGTGTCCCCTCTTCAAGGGAATGGCTGCTGTCATTCTACTTTTTTTATTCTAAGGCACCAACTCCTCGCTTAGTATTGATCTACACCCATCAGCATTGTCAAGGAAGCAGGGAGCCATTAGCATGAGGCTGTCTCTGTATTTTGAACTCCTGCGTAATAAATTGCAACCTAAATTAGTACATAAACCCAAACCTGATTCAGTGGTACATTATTTCTTTTTTGTAGTAAATAGCCAGGGTTCAACCAGTCATTTGCCGCAACAGACCATGCCTAAACAAAGCAAATGCCTCCTCACACCTTCCTAATAAGGCAGCCACTGTGCTGAGGCCAATCGGTATGTTTCTACTTACTTGTTAGGCCATGAAAGTTGGGCTTTCACCACTGGGCAGAGCTCTTTAAGCCTCTACTAATTTTGAGTGACTGCCTGATTTATGAATTGTTCTTTGCTCAAATAAAGTCTGTTTAATTTGTCTAAGGTTTTTCTTTATGCTGCAGGTAAAAACATTGATAGCACTACTTGCATTCAGAGGTCCAAATATTGACTGTATGATATGCAAATAATCCTTAAGCTTTAAGATTTATAAAGGCCCAGGCAAGTTTGATATTCTGAACATTCACCTCTACAGATGAGAAGCATTGCCAAGATCTTGCATTTGGCAGGAAAAAAAAAATGCTTTCCAACCTGTTTGTTCCCACATTGATTTTAACATTTCTGAACAACCATCATTATCCAAAGCTCATGGAAGAGGTACTGGTTGACCACTTGATATAAAGGTTTTGGAGTCAGTTTCTTGCTAAAAATAAGTGGTGTGGTACTCAAAGAAGACCAACCGAAAATAGAATATTTATTATCATGACTTTAAAGCACATACAACTTTTCCTGTACTTGTAGATACAAATTTATTTGCTGTGTCAAACTGTGACAAACTTAGGTTGCTTTAAAAGATACATACACATATATTCAGACACAAAAACACAGAGATTCCTTAGAATGCTTTTAGATGCTGTTTAGCATATTAAACTATTGGAAGTTACCTAGAATTCCAACAAGGCGTGTTAGTAAAGTACGTTAATAATGATAAAAAAGTAAGAAAACACTTGCTATACCAGACAGTATAATAAACACTCCTTTGTTCCCTTTGTAACACTCAAAAATGTGCAATAAGTTTGTATTTAATATTACCCATATTTTTTAATATATTAATCAATAAACTGACTTACAATGGTGATATGTCCTATTAGGCAGTTATTGTTTTGATAATGCTGCATGACACTACTAAGATCCCAGGTGCTTATAATTAAAGCATTTATTTTTCTTGGTCATAATTTGTGAATCCTGCTGAAATCAGCTAGGCTTTGCTCCAGGATGGGGAATTGGTCAAATCAGTTCCATCTTTCCAAGTCTCTTTCATCAAATTATCAGGAAAGAGTACACTTTACAGCCCGCTCTCCTGAAAGACTTTATCTCTGTTAAATGAACCACAAAGAAAAAGAAGAAAGGAGTTTTACTTCCATCATCTAGTGATGACATTGTTTTGGTGAATAGATGAAATCACAGGATAAGCAACAGGGCTACTAGATAGATTCAACTGGCTCTCCAGGCATACCAGTCGGGTCTTCCCCACCAGTAGCCAACCCTTTGCACTAAAAATTTTATTTTTATGGATGTTATGAATGGGGACCTAAACTTCCTTAAGGTGACTTTTATTTTTCAAGCCTTACATTTTTTGTGTACGTCTTTTATCCACCTTAAAAAAAAAGTTTTTATATGTTGATAGCATTTATAGCAGTAGTATCAAGCCCCATGAAAACTGTTATTTCCGTTCTTCTCAACCTACCTGCCAAAAATATGTCCTCAGAAGAGACTCTTTCTGACTACTTACAGATCTGTCACTTCTAAATTGGTAGTGTTCAGGCATTTCTATCCATTTTTCTTTCCTTCATACTGGCATCAACTTTATTGGAAGGATATATAAATACAGATACATAGATATCATCTGCTTCCTCTTTTCTCCACATTAACTTTTTCCATGAGTGCAAGAATTGAAATGGCTATTTTACTTCATCATTCTCCAGTCCATAGTATATTTCCTGGCACAGAGGGAACAATTAAATACTTAACTAACAAAATAAAATAAAATCATTGAATCCAGGACTGCCTCATAATTCAGTGTCTTCCAGGTACTCCACCGAAGAGTCAGTGCGAAACTTTCTATCATGTTGCTTGCTCTTTCTTGCTTCTGCAACCTCCTATGTTTCTCTTCCAGATTGTCAGTTCCCATTCCAAGTCACAGTCATAGCAAATGTAAGAGAGGGTGGGGAATACAGTCTTTCACTAGGTACTGTACACTGTGATCCTGGGTGAAACTGAGATAATTAAAGAAGAGGCAGGCACCTGAGTCGCATATCTCCTGATAACTTCCATTATTCTCCCTCTTGCTCTGTTCCCAGAATTCCGAGTGGATTCACTGAAGGTTTTCTTTGCTGTCTAGTTTCCAGTAGATCTTGAGAAATGGAGAGCATGGACAAGAATGGAAGAGGAAAGAAAGCAAAATGGATTGCAGTGCTTATTTTCCTGACTCTCCCTCGGGTTGCTTAGGACTGGTTGCATCTTTTAGCCAAAATCACAGTTCCTGCCTGGGACCCTTCTCCATCTCCAGGTTCTAGGAACCACTTGGTCCTGTTGATACTTCAGGCCTAGAGGTGATAATAATCATCTTTTTTGGCATTCTTTTTGAGGTAATATATTCATGATTTCCTTTCACCCTGCATGTACTTTGTATATGATTCCACCGATTTTTCTGTTTCCTAAAAACAAACAAAAATATGTTGACTGATGTAGCAACTGCCCGCCTTTCCTTTAGGGACTGTAATGAAACAGAAAATTCCCTCATCATCCTCAAGGAAGGGCCTATGAGTCAACTCAGCCCATCTGAAGTGTCCCAATCATTTATTTTTGAGTGAATTAAAGTGCTTTTCCCTTTTGGAACTGCATCTTCCCTAGAATGACTTCCTAGATGTCAGATTTTTCCTTGAATTGAACAAGGGAATATAGATCTTTTACTCACTGCTCTAGCCTTGCAGGAGACAAGATGTTGCTTCCAATTACAGAGTTTGAGAAGTCTTTTGCAAGACCTACACTATGTTTGATCAATATTTCACATTATAAATCCCAAAGCAGGAAAGGCTTAGGTAATTCAACTGCTCAACAATGCCCTCTTTTCATCTCTCTGTCGGTCCGTGCACTAGAACAGGGGTCCCCAACCCTGAGTCACAGACCGATACTGGTCCACGATCTGTTAGAAACCAGGCTGCACAGCAGGATATTAGAAGCAGGTGAGTTCCACCTTCTGTCAGATCAGCAGCGGCACTAAGTTCTTATAGGAGCAGGAACCCTACAGTGAACTGGCATGCCAGGAATTCAGGTTGCTGCTCCTTATGAGAATCTTTTGTCTGGTGATCTCCTCTCCTACAAAACCCATCTGTGGAAAAATTGTCTTCCACAAAACTGGTCCCTGATGCCAAAAAGGTTGAGAACCACTGCACTAGAAGTCTTATTCTCCTTGTGGGCACAAGGTGAATGATTATGAACAGCAATTTGATCTCTATGTTTACTTGATCACAGGGAGTCAAATAGAGACTATCTAATAAAAAACATGAAGGGCTTTCCTTTCATCTGAGTTGGGCAGCTCAGTTCATGTGTTTACTCTTAGGCCAAACACTTCCATCAACAGGATGTTGAACCCTTACTGGCGTATGCAGTCTTGAAGCAAGCAATGAGGTCAGCTTTCCCAAGGTGCAAGGTAAAAGAGAAGGACTCCTGAGTCTCTTAGAAATGAAAAGGGGAGTTATATGTTGATTTTTCAGGAGATTCTTTTATTCTTTTTCTTCCCAGCACCTCATTTCTTCAACTTCCATCTATCTTACCCTGGCTTATCCACTCTGTGATCCATATTTAAGGGCCTTATGTTCAGCTAGCTGCCAGTTCGTCTTTACTTTGGGATTGGCTGTGAAGAGGCAGTCAAGTCTCCTCATCAAACAGGAGGAAAACATATGTAGGGTGAAGGAAAAAAGGAACAATCTCATTTCTAGTTTAGCCCATTGGAAATATGTTGGATACAACTTCAGTCTACAGTTAGTCTTGCCCAAGACTGATAAATCCATGTTTCAGTAGTTAATGACTATAAATTCACAACTAGAGCATTTAAAAAACAAAGGCCCTAATAAAATAAGTGCCACCTGCCCTAATAATTTATAAGCTTGTATTTCCCTTTTTCTATTTGAAAAGGAGAAAAGAAAAACTATTCTGGATTTAAGCATAATTTCTTACAACTAGCCATAGATTTGCCTTGTTTTTTAGAACTAGTTTTTACTGTAAATATTTTTTTGTTTTTTTTTAATTTTTGTTCATGTTGTGTTCATGCTCATAGCTTAGATATTTACAAGCTTCAGTTTTTAGTTAATGTATTTCGATTTATTTTTAATTTCCTCATCTAATATTTCAAATCATATCACAAGTTGTGATAAATGGTTGGCATTAAACTTTGTAAATGTATTACTTTGAAACTTAATGCCTGCATTTGATGTGGTTATTAAAATGTGACAATATAAATCCCTATAGCAACACAAACAAGAATTTATAGCCTATTTCAAACTCTAGAGCCTGAAAATATTTTATACTGATTGAAAGCTGAGGTATGAGCAATTCAAATAATTGGGTGCTGAGTAATTGGAGTCCAAAAATACATCAACCTAGATATTGAATTTTTAAAAAGAGTCAATACTGAATAATAGTACAGGTCATTTACTTTTTTTTTTTTTTTTTGAGTCAGAGTCTCACTCGGTCGCCCAGACTGGAGTGCAGTGGCCGCTCCCGGCCACCGCAGCCTCGCCTGCTGGGCTCCGGCAATCCTTCCGCCTCAGCCTTCCGAGTAGCCGGAATTACAGGCATGTGCTACCACGCCCGGCTGATTTTTTGATTTATTGTAGAGATGAGGTCTTGCTGCCCAGGCGGGTCTCAAACCCGCGGGCTCAGGCAATCCACTCACCTCAGCCTCCCAAAGGCGCGGGATGACAGGCTGAGCCACCGAGCCTGGCATTTACTTTTAACTGTGCAGCCATTGAAATGCTTGAGCATGTGTACAGTGATTTCACCCATGTCACTTATTTATGATTCTTTCATAAAACAGGCTACCTTTTGAGAGTTAATTATGTGGCCAAGAAAAGTAGTCACCTAATAAATGGATTTTACTGATGAATTTCCCAAGTATTGTCCAGAGCAGTGTCATCTTTGTCTCCATGTTCATCAAAGGAGAAAAAAAAGAGTCAAAAGACAGGAAATCACCAATATCATGCATAAAATATATGCCTAGAATTATATGAGATACCAGAGGATGAGAAGATGATGCTTTTTTTATTATTATTTTTCTCCTGTTTGACAGGACATACACATGAACTGTTGTTTTACATATCCATAGAGTAGAGCTAAAATATAAGCTAGCACCTGTGTTCTCATGCAGACATTTAGAAGACTGGCTGTTGATTGTGTGACTCAAGAAACTTCACTGTAGCATGTCTTTCTGGATGAGATGGGTCCTCTCTAATCACCACATTAAGGAATCTACCATAACAAAAGGTATGGCACAGTAGGATGCTTCAGCTCTATGCATGGATCCGGACCAGTTGTCTTCCTGCATGTGACAAATACTCATGCTTCCTGCAAAGGCTTGCTGTGCTTGCTCTTTGGAAGAGGGGAGAGACCTTGACCCTCTACACACCTTCCACAGCTGTTTCAGGTCTTCTCTACTCCCAACATCTTAAAAAATGCCCGTCTCCCAAGTGACATGCCTCTTGTCTTCTCTCCCCCCCACCTTACCTTCTTTCCTCTGGATTCTCTACTGCGAAAGTACAAAGAAATCCTCTGTGGAATTGGGAACACTTGAGGATATGGAAGAACATTGGAAGCTTGACAAGGATGCTGATATTTTGAATTGGAGGTTGGAAAGCAACTTCAAACAATCATATAGTGTATGTATATACACACTATACACACACACATATATAATATATAAAACACACACACACGCACAGACACACACAAACACACACACATATATAAAACCAAATATGAATGAATGCAATTGGGCCATTTTAAGGAGACAGTTAAGTGGTTTCACCTGTAGGAGTAAGGAATTTCGAGTTAGAATAGGCATACCTCATAAACTCTGTCCAGAGTTCCTCAGAACAGGAAGATTCATGATAGGCATTTGAGGTAACAAGATTCTTCCTTGTCTATTGCTGTCCATTCACTTCAGGGTATGCAGAATCCCTGGGTCCTATTCAATAAGTGCCAACTGTCTCCTTGAATAGTTTAAAAATTGCATGCTTTTCCATGGACTTTCAAATCTCTTTTTGAGAGTTGCAATATGATTGCTGAGTTGAGAACCAGTGAGGGTCATTTAACAAATTACTTTAAACATATTATAAGAATTCAATAAGTAACTGACTTTGGGGACCAAATATGCTTATCTAAGTTTATGTTCATCTAAACTTACGTTTGTCTGAGTATTTGAAAATAATCTTGCTATAATTAATCTCCTTATAATTCCTTTTTACCTAACCTTTGTGGCAGATGTGCTTGAAGGGCTACATTTGTCAAACCCTTGGATGATCATGACTCACCTTAAGTAGATTGAGATACGGGTAGTGAGTCAAGATCATGGTCTGAGGATGTATCTCCTGCTCTTGGCCATTACTCATTGCTGCCTGACTAACTCGTTGGGAATGTATTGGTCGTATTTCTCACCTGTGTCTTCATCTCCAAGGAAAAGGAGCTGTAACTCAAAACAGATTTTGTAGAAATGAAAATGTATTTTCATTTTTTGATGAAATGCAGCAAGTGCTGGCAATAGAAGACACACACACACACACACACACACACACACACAAACACACACACACACTTCCTGAAAGCACATTTGCAGAATTTACAGAGCCTGGTAGAATAAACACCAACCATTTGTGTCTTTCTGCTTCCATCTGCTTCCCTCCAAAGACAAGCTGCACTGCAGACTGGGTTCAAATCTTAGTTTTTCTGTTTAATCTGCTGTGGAGCCTTGGGTAAATGGTCAGCCTCCCTAAACCTTTGTTTTCTTATCTGTTAACTGGGAATTTAAGATTTCTATATAATAGACTTTGTTTAAAGAAGAAAATAACCAAATTAATGCAAAATCCTTATCATCATAAATGTTCAGTAATTGCTAACTATTTGTTATCATTAACATTTTATTTGGGGGAAAATTAAAAGAAATTCAATTATTTTCTTAATGGAATTATATTTATATAGCAACATGCTGAAATCTTGAGAACATAGCTGGGTGAACATTTGCATGGTGCCATACACCTATGTAACCTCTTCCACAATATTTAATCATTCAGAATATAGAATATTAACAGCATATCAGAATGTTCTCATATACCTTCCCAGTCAATACCCAGTCCCTACCATTCTCTTCAAAGAAGAGGAGAGGAGAATTAAACTATCATTGCAGTTTTACTTATTTTTGAAATGTATTCAAAAGGACTAGTTCAATATGGACTATTTTATATTCGACTCCTTTCTTTTCTTTTTCTTTCTTTTTTTGATGTTTGTGAAATTTATACATATTACCTTGTGTAAAAATAGTTCACTTTTATTGCTATATCCAATTTTTTCTATATTGCAATATTCAATTGTATGAACACACTGCAATGTGTTTATTCATTCTCCTATTTGTGGCTATGTTTGTTGTTTCCAGATGTGGCTCTTTGAAATAAATCAAGCTTTTTGGAGAACAGATTTCTCTCGGGGATATACATAGCAGGGGAGTTTTTGAGTCATTAGACAGGTGTTGGTTTAGATTTAGTAGATAGCTAAACAAATTGTTAGACATCCTAAGTAATTATATTTCAATTGAAAATTAACTTTCCCCTATCTAAGTTTGTTTTCACCCAAAGTGTTTTTCTGACTTTAAATGGAAGAAACTATGATACTTGGTCCAGATTTATAAACGTGATTATCAGAGAAGCCCACGTGTACTGATTGTGTTATGAAGCCACAGGAAATAAAAACCAATGCATCGAACCTCCATTCTTCCTTTTTATTGAACCTCCAGCTTACAATATTTTAACAACTGGTCCTTCCCCCATTAATTTACTTTCAGTTCTTCTCATGTTTTGACATTCCCTGATACCCTCTTCACTTCCATTACTTTGCTACAGAATGGAAAATCTGTTGAAGAAAATGACCCATTATGAAAAGGGGAGAAAAGACAACGTATGAACTTGCTGTACTGTGTGATTCAGTCACCTAAATCAGACCTTCTTTTGCAGCAGAGCAAACAAAACATATTCTGACAGCTCCCGATTGGTTCAGAAACGAAACGTTCGAATGAGGGCCCTGTTGCGTCTGCTCCTGGAGATCCCTCGAGAAACTTTCACAGAAGTATGTAAACGCACCTGCCAATGGACACACTCTAACGGGAAGTTACCACTGTATCCTTTAGTAGCTCAAATTGCTTTGTTTCTAAACCTCCAAGCAGGAAAAAACAAAACAAAACAATACTCTGGTTGTATAGAAGCATAAGAAGTTGCCAAGACACATTCAAAGTGTGAAATGGGGACGGGGGAGGAAGAGAGGGAGAGCAAGGGAGAAAGAGAAAGAGAGAGAGAGAGATATTCCCTACAAGGAGCTCAGAAATAAGCATGGGGTTGGACACTGGAGTCTGGAAGACCTATTGTTATTGTATTCCCTATGCAGTTGGCACCACATCCACTATAGGACACTATCTCTTATTGCAAATTTAATAACCAGCTTCAGGCATCCTGCAGTAGAATTACAGACAGGAGTGTGGACTTTTTCCAAAATGGAAATTGTACAGATGGTCCCTGAAGATAAGATAGGAACTTGTCTAATTATTAGCCATTGGTTTTCCGAGCACCATACCCAAAGGAAAGATAATTAACAACACCACATAAATTTAGGAAAGTTTTGCTTTTTGCTTTACTTAAACTTGGGTAAATGTTAAGTAAGATATTTGAAATTATAAAAAAGAAACCCTAAAAATAAAATGAACACCCACACACTTCCCAATTTAAAAAGGAGTTGGGTGTCAAACTTAAGCTACTAAAGTAGGAAGAGCAGAAGCGGATTTTATTTTACCCAGTGGTTCTTCTGTGACATGCAGCATTCCTGCTTTCTTATTCCACTGACAGTGTCCTTGAGTGATTGTAATGAAAGTGAATGAGCTCGTTAGACAGGCATTGAGCACATGTCACAGCTGCACATGGGTAGGCAGAGTGAGGTGGGAGTTTGTCCAGGTGACAGAAATCCAGAAATGAGAAGATTTTCTAAAGTCAGCGCAGTCACAGAGGACAGCACCTCTTCCAGAAAGAAGCTGGACCAGGAAAATGCACATTCTGCAGCCTGCAGGCAGGGATTTCCGCAGAACGATGATGTTCACTCACCACAGCTAAGACTAAGCCAAGGCTTGATACCGGCTGGTGTCAGGACAGAAGTTTCCCTGTCTGAACAAGGTAGCATGGTATTCCAGTTGTAAGTACTTGCTCTAAAGACAGAACTGGGCCTCACTGCCAGCACTGTCTCTTATGAGCTATGTCATCCAGTCAGCTACATCACCATGTAACCATGCTGTGTCCACAGCTGTAACTTGTAACCACCTCCCAAGATTGGTGCAACAGTTAAGCTGGGAGGTGAGTGTAAAGTCCTTTCTATAATGCCTGGAACACAGTAAAATCCTTCAAAGAACACCTGCTGGTGGATAGATATTTCCTATTTTGACTACGAGATGTTATGGGTCTGAAACCTCCCTGACAGAAAGGATGCTCAGGTGACACATGCTTTTTGGAGGTTCAGGAGTGCCTGAGTCATGAACTGTCCCATGGGATCTGCCAACAAACCAGGTACTTGAACTGAAGTTAGAGCTGGAGGAACAATGCCTCAAGGCCCACATAAGAATCAAAGAGGGAGGGAAGGTCAACTGATGAAGGTTGACCATCTAGGGAGGGATCACTCCAGGAGAGCTCCCAGCTGGGTGTTCTAATTGGAAAAGCCATTGGTGATTGGGCAGACTTTGACTTTTTGTTCTAGTGATTTTATCTTGTCCATAATAAAGCCATCAATTTACCTAGGTCTGATTGTTTAGATTTATCCTGTAGTTCTTTCACTTCAAAACGAATTCCACTCTAATGTGCACCGTTGATTCCTTTTAGGTTTTTTCTCAGGTAAGCCTCCTCTCTTGCTATTCCTAATGGCTTCTGATAAAGCTTGGAGTCTTTCTCTCTCTCTTAAGTTTTTATTTTAAAGACATAGGGTAGAATTCAGGGTTAGGTATACAAATGTTTATTATGCCAGTACCCTTGTTGATGAGGCGTGCCCCCCCCAGCAGTTTCCCACTACTGCCAATTCCGCACTCCCCTCCCCTGGCAGTTTTCCACTACTGCCAATCCCTTTCTTATAGTTTTATGTTCTTATAGTAATTTTTCAAGGTCAGCTTATGAGTGAAAACATATGGTACTCAGTTCTTTATTTCTGTGATAGATCACTCAATATTACAGATTCTAAGTCCATCCAAGTTGCTGTGAAGTTCATAATTTTGTCCTTCTTTATGGCTGCGTAATAGTCCTTTGTGTATAAGCATCACATTTTTTTTTAATCTAGTCTGCTTTCAGTGGGCGGCATGGTTGGTTCCATGTTTTTGCTATTGTGAATAATGCTGCAATATACATGCATGTGCAAGTATCTTTTTCATAGAATGACTTGTGCTCTTCTGGGTGTATTCCCAGTAGGGGGACTATGGGGTCAGATGGAAGGTCAATTTTTAAGTCTTTTAGGAATCACTAAACTGTTTTCTATAGAGATTGTACTAGTTTACACTCCCACCAACAGGGTAGAAGTGTTCCCTTTTTCCTGTATCCTCTCCAGCATCTGTTGTTTTTTGAGTTGTGACTCCATCTTATTTTCTATGCTTTAAAAAACAAGACAATTTTCTGGAGATAATGTAGGTTCACATGCAGTTATAAAAAACAGTACAGAAAGATCCCATCTACCTGTTCACCCCATTTTCTCCAATGGTAATGCTTTTCATAACCATAGTACAATATCACAAGCAAAATGGACACTTACCCATTTTATTCAGATTTTACCAAGTTTTCCTTCACTCATTTTTCGTGTGTAGACCCACAAGATTTTGTCACGTGTAGATGTTTCTTTTAAGATTGTACCTTATTTTAAATGAGTGAGAAATGTTGTTCCAAAGAAGAGGCCTATTTAAATATAAGAACTTCTACCCATGTCATCATCTCCAAAGGAAATCTATCGTCATAAAGTCCTTGTCTTATGATTGCAGCTGCTACAATCTCATCTAACTTTTCTGAAAGAAGATGAAAGCAAACGCCAAGGCCATCTATAGGTCCTTCATGGTTCTGAATGTCACTGCAGAGATATTCCCAGTTGTCATTACCCTGGGAACTACAACAAACCACATGAAACAGACCCAGTTTTCCTCTCAGAACCCATCTTCTTCTGGCCCCTAGAGAGTCAATCTAGGAGAAGAAGAAGCATGATCAAGGAAAAAGTTGCCTATGTTTACTGCAGAGTCTCCCAGTACTCTCCATGTTTCATTTAATTATTTAAGTCTTGTTGAAGTATAACTGACATGCATATATTTACACACTTTATTTAAATCTAGCACTGTCATCAAATTTATTAACAACACACAATTTCATCTAACTGTTGACTACTACAATAAATTAAAGTGTGGGTGGTTTTTACATTGAATAGTCTTAACTACTACCAATAAAATCGAAAAGAGCCATTTTCCCCTCAGTAACAGACAAACTCTCAACTAACAGTGAGCACTGATGGGTAAGTCTTTCCAAAAGATGTTCTTATGCACATGAGTCTTGAACTATGGTAAGCAATTTTATTAGTCCAGGGGAAACAGTTGAACGTAGAAACTCTGTGTTCATCTGGCCTAAGAAAACAAGTGAAATATTGAATACTGCCCTGGAGGAAGGGGTTGAATATGTGTTAAAATCACTGTGTAAATTACTCCCCCGTTTTAACAATAATCACCAACATGAAGAGATGCAGGGTTGTTTAATGAGGAAGTGATCTTTCAGCAACCCATGTCACCATAACAAAAGTATTTACTGGTTTAATGTAGCATCAGACAGCACACATTAGCAGGCAATCAACTTTCACTGAGGTCCCTCATATCAGACAAATAAGAGATGTGGACTCTGCATCCCCTTTCTACGCTGAACAAGAAGGATGAGATGTGCCCAACGAATGCTCTAATATATTTTTAAATGACTTACTGCATGAGCTTCTAGCCTTTACTAAATTAAATAAATCTGGAGTGAAAAAACAAACAAAATCCAGTCAGTCCAGGACTGATTCATCAAAGAATGACCCCCTGACTGGTCATAGTTATATCATTAGTGCTCTAAAAATCTGCCTCAAAAAAAAGTCCACTATTTATAACTTTTCTTTTTTTCTTTGGAAGTGTGGATTTGAGTCTTCAGCAGTTAAGAGTGTATGTACAATTTAGAAACATTGAAAATATTTCAAATGTTATTTTAAGAACAACCTTAGGTTTCTCTACACCTCTTCTAAACTTACAGACTTGTTAACAATGGGAATACAATAAAACAAAGTTTTCTAAGCCAAGCTAGTATGCTCGTCCAAGGAGGCATTATTGTTTTTGCAAATGCTACAACATTTTATTTTCATTACAAAGAAAATAACACAAAGCCAAACAAAACAAGACAAAAATAAACAAACACACACACCGTGCAGAACTATTTACCTGTCCTTTGTTCGTTCTGTTTTATCCCTCTAGGATTTGCTTTTCTGCAAATTTCAATTTGGTTCAATGCCTTATAGTGGGAAAAATTCCACTGCATGTAAGCATGATGGCAACCATTTACTTACTAACTGCCTTCTTATAGTAAACATCTATGATTTGCTTGCTTGCTTTTATTTATATTTTCTCTCTTCCCATAATCAATCCTTTTTTTGTATTAGTGCCTGATTTCTTTTGTAGATTCAACTTTCCTCTTCCAACCCCAGCCCTTGCACCACTGTGAATCTGGTTTATGTCTGACTTCAATCCCAGAGCACAGGGAAGTCACCTAACCCAGACCTGACCAATTCATGCATAATGCCTCACAGAAAGTATTTAAAGGGCGGGCTTGTAAGCCAAAGAGATCTGCCCCTGGGATTTTGCTGAGTCTATGGAGGAAAGCTGCTTTCTTCTTTTAGTTGTCTAAGCTGATGTGAATAGCTTGGAGTCACCGATGTCCATCTTGTTTTACTTGGAATTACAGAATAAACTAGAGCCAAAAATGAAAATCCCGTGATCTGAAAACAGTTTTTTAGAGAATCCAGTTCTCTCCTGTACATTTCAACAACGTGAGCTAATGTGTGAACTTATTTATGACTACATTTATGCTTAATCACATTTGAGCTGGGTGTTGGTCACGTCCATGCAGGAGTCAGACAAGTTCACTCATTATATACTCTGCACTCCACGGTATTCACCGCATGCTGTCAGTGCAAGCCCTGTCCTGCCACTGTTTGGAAACGCGACTACGCTTCTTCTTATTCTCAAGACCCTTTGCCCTTTTATCAGTATGGCAACATCATAGTGATTCCAGTAAATGCTGCCTCTTCCACCACTCTCCTGAGTAGGCCAAAAGGTCTCCCCCCTTTAGATTTCACAAGTCCTTGGTCTGTCCCACTGGACTATGAGTGACTGATGGTTGGTGATTGCAACTGGGTCACCTTTGCAAGATCCAGCACAGGGCTGGCCATGAAGTAGCCTCCATATGTCCATGCCGATTGAGCAGAGAAGACTCCCCATCTGTTCTCTATGGGTTTGATCACTGTCAGGTGCCTATCTAGCTAAAAAGCAAGCACTTTCTTCCATTTTCCTGGTTTTCTGAGTGCCCTTCTTTTCTGGATCTTCATGAGGGGAGGAGACTGGCCAGCCACATCATGTTCACTCAGTCCTGCTGCTTTGGGGGAATGTTCAGCATCTACATAACACCAAGGAAAGAGGAAGGATAATTATAGATCTACCATTAAATTTTTTCTTACCCCAGTATACTATAATTTTGAAGAGCTTTGTATGTCTTTTACTTGAATATGCTTGTGTCTGAGGGAAATATTAAAGTGCAGACATCCAGTAGAAATTGTTTCCAAGCACTGGAGTCCTTGATGCATGTGGTCTTTCTGTGTTTACCTCAAAACCACTGTTAGTGAGGCACATGAAGAGAGACTTTAAAACAGCCTAGGAGTGGCCTAAGGGAAGAGGCAGGGTTTCTTGTATAGAGGAAGTCACTAAGGACTGATAGCAGGTCAACTCACCTTCATTATGGCCTGGGATCCCAAGCTTCCTTTTCACTTGCTGCACCCCCTGGAGTGGTTCCCAACTCTGATCATCAAAACTCTTAAGGAGTTTCCTCAAACAAATAGTTTTGAGCCTTATCCCAGATGAAGAGGTCAGAAGGTCACGTAGAAGTAAACTATGGAATTCAGTTTGTTTTCTACAAAGCTCTACAGACATTCTGGGTTTAACAACTGCTTCCTTAAAACACTTCACTCATTTCTGCCATTTCACTCAATTAAAAAAATTGCAATGCCAATATATTATCCATACTTCCTGAACACACACACACACACACACACACACACACACACACACAGAGAGAGAGAGAGAGAGAGAGAGAGAGAACAAAAAGACCTTGAATTTCCCTATAGGGCTATGTTATGGAAAAGAATCCTAGCAGATATGAACACCTACTATTGTACATAGTAGGGTGTTTAGTAGCTAGTACTTCACAAAATTGTATCTGAGAAGTGGCAGTGTTAATTTTTTTGGCTAATTAAATGTGAACAAAAATAATGTGGGCACTTCTAGGTATAAGATATGTGAGGCTTACAAGCTTCATCTAATTCTTTTGTCTCTCTCTGCCATGGCAGCTGACAATCTTCCAGAAAGAAGATGTCAATAAATGAGGGTAAGGGGTGAGAACAATGTTGTGAGACTTCCAAAATGAACACGCAGCCTATAAACCCTAAATAATCTCTAAAAATCATCTAGAATTAATATGTGAGTTAGTAAAGTCTCAAAATACAAAGTCAACAACCCAAAAATCAGCAATATTTTTATACTTTACCAGTGTGTAAACTGAAATCAAAATTTAAAACAAACGAAACACCAAAAATACCCCTACAAAATATACTATGTAGAATAGCTTCTCCAAAGTTAAATACATAGATGTAATTTTAACAAAACATGCAAAATTTGATAGGCTGAAAATTACAAATGCTGATAAAAGAACCACAGAATACATATGTCAAATGAGAGATACACCATGTCTATGGGTTGGAAGACTAAGCATAGCACAATGTCAGTTTCCCAAAAATGATCTTTAAATTTAATGCAAAGCTAGTTTAATGCAAAACGCCCACCAGGATATAGTAGATACAGATAAACAATTCTAAAATATATATGTGGACATAAAACGAAATTAGAATAGCCAAAATAATAATGAAAATCAAGAACACAGCTGGAGGAAGCAGTACCCAATTTTAAGACTTATTATTAATTTATAGTAATCAAGACGCTGTGGTGTTAAAGAAGAAATAGCGGCTCCCATGGTCCACATTATGGTCTCTAAATACTATTTACCAGTAATGAGAACCAGAGCCTCTGTGGAAAGTGACTGATTTTAAATATTGGGCTAAGAATGCAAAAAATGGATCTGTGTATCTTTTTATACCTGAAAGCAAAAATGCTGTCAATTGTTAACGCAATCTGGAAAAAAAATAATTATAGGGACCTGACCAAAGGCAGCCCTTGGGATAAAAAGGGGACAATGTGATCATTAAACAAAGAGAGAGAGAGAGAGAGAGAGAGAGAGAGAGAGAGAGAGAGAGAGAGAGAGAGAGGGAGAGAGAGAGAGAGAGATATCTACAATGCTGAGAAGGGCTACCCTGGTGGCTTGAACAATGGTTCTCCAAAGATTTCTCCATCCTAAATCCCAGAAGTTGTGAATATGTTATATTACAGGGCAAAGGGGAATTAATATTGTAGATGGGATTAAGGCTTCTTATCAACTGGGTATCCAGGTGAGCCCAATGAAATCACAAAGATTTTTTACAAGTGTAAGTGGAAAGCAGAAGACTCAGGGTCAGAAAGATGATATAAGAAAGCCTCAGCCATCCCTTGCTGCCTTTGAAGATGAGAGGGACCAGTTACCTCTAGATGCTGGAAAAGGCAAGTGCAGGTAACCCTTGAGCAAGGCAAGGCTTAGGGTTGCTGACATCCCCATGGTCAAAAATCCACACATAAGTTCTGATTCCCGCCAAATTTTACTAACAGCCTACAATTGACTGGGAGCCTTACTAATAACATACAGTCAATTCACACATACTATGCATGCAGCAGCTATTATATACTGTATTCGTACAATATGATAGGCTAGATAAAATAAAATGTTATTAAGAATGTCATAAGAAAGAGGAAATCTATTCGCTACTTACGAAGTGGGAGTACATCATCATACAGATCTTCCACCTTGCCATCTTCTCACAAGTTAGGCTGAGAGGAGCAGAAAAAGGAGGGGTTGGTCTTGCTGTCTCAGGAGGGCAGAGGCAGAAGAAATCCATGTATAAATGAACTTGTAAAGTTCAAGCCCATGTCATCTAAGGGTCAACAATAAATGGATTGTCCCCTAGAGCCTCCAGAGAAAAACAGAGACCTGCCATCACCTTAATTCTAGCTCAGTGAAACCCATTTAGAAATTCTGACTTTCAAAAGGGTGATTTGTGTTGTTTTAAGCCACTGAGTTTGTAGCAATTTGTTAGGGCAACAATGGGACACCTTTTTGTTTTTTCTGTGAAGGCCCTAGTGCTCCTTATCATTGACATAAGTCAGTGCTTTCCCCAACTGCAGGATTGGCACATGAAGGTAAGAGGAAGGAGGGACCATCATGGTCTGCATTGGTCAGGGAAGCCTGTCTGGAAGAGAAAAAAGTGGAGGAAATAAGAAGACGGGTAAATGAGAACAAGACCTGAAAGCACCTGTCAGCTATAGGGACTCTATTTTTCAACCAGTCACAGCATTGTTCTTTTAATTCAGAAATATTTACAAGCAATTAAAAACTGGTGTTGTTTTAGACTCTGCTATTTTGTCACCTGCTGGTGACAGGGAGAATCATAAACCACCTCAACAAAATGCCTTAGTGAGTTGGGACAATTTCTACTTACATTTTTTTTTTTTTGAGTTGGCATCTCACTCTGTCTCCCAAGCTGGAGAACAGTGGCACATTCACGGCCTCTGCAGCCTCGACCTGCTAGGCTCAGGTGACCCAACCTCTTTAGCCTTCCAAGTAGCTGAGACTACAGGTACATGCAACCACACCTACCTAACTTTTTGATTTATTGTAGAGACAAGGTCTGGCCATGTTTTCCAGGCCGGTCTCAAATCCCTGAACTCAGGCAATCCTCTGGCTTCCAACTCCCCAAATTTTGTGATTACTGGTGTGAGCCACTATGCCTGGCCTCCATTTGCATTTGCATTTGCACAATTCTAAGATCAAACCATGTCAATGTTTCCAATACAAGTATGTTTTGACCTCATGCATTCACTTGAAAATAAATGGTGAGTGTTTCGTACTTGCTAGCTGCTGGGATGCTGTCTGAAAGTAGGCACTGTGTCTGCTCTGACTGATATTGTAACCTAAAAGAAGTCACATGCAGCACACACAGAGCTACCCTATAATGAGTTAGTGGTCTTTCAGGTATGTTGAAATAATGTCAAAGAAGGTCTTTGTAGAGTTATTCAGTTCCCATGTAGGGTAAGAGTAGAACCAAGAAGGGGAGAGAGATCCGGTGGTGGGGTTTTGGTATCATCCCTCAGAAGCTTGCAAAGACCCAGTCCAGGTCCATATGTTAAGCCTCTTTAATTCAGTCAATGATAGATAAAACATACAGATACTTTTAGTATCTCTTAAATACTGCTATTAAAAAGCTTTAGTTTCTGATGGGCACATGCAAGACAAACTGTCTTTCAAAATATTGACAATCATGTTTATCTGTGGCCTTGGGTCTATTAGAATTCTCCATCTAATGTCCCTTCTGTCTTCTTCCTCTCTTGCCCACTCCAGAATAGACTTTGAATCTTAAATGGCATGGCAAAGCCTTGGGTTAGATTATTTTGACAGCATAGTAACTTAAAACAATAGTTACTTAAGAACTTAAGGCTGCAAAAATATACTGTTCCTGTGAACATCTGTCCATGATTGATTCATAGTTTATGAAATGGAGCATGAGTCCCCTCTGTGTTACAGCTAACAGGGGTGAATAGGAGTAAATAATTATAATATTATCTCTGTGCTTTGCGCCATTATCCACCTTGGCATGCAGTTTGAGGAAAGTCCTCGGAACAATTATCAGTAAATTATTTATATTAACAGCTGCTATGAAGTACTTTCCAGCTGTTGCTCCATGAAGAACATCTTGCAGTGTTTAAATTTTGCTCAAGGCCCATGTAAGACATCAAATTCGTCATCTAATGAAATATATATTTTTTCAATTTCAAATATAAAGACATAGTCACACACAGAGTTCCTTCACATGGAAAAATAGAAATCCAATCCTTCCTACCTAATATTAAATAAAAGCTTACAAGATAGGGCTCTTGCTATTATGTTTTGTGTAAGATTTAGTCTAATGTGAAAAGAAAAGTCATAAGTTCTGCCCACCGCAAATGCAGAAGCTTTGAGTTTCCATGATATGTCAGGATTCACCACTTTAAACTTGAGAAATTAGAGAGATGTCCCTCAAGTAACTGCCTCTAAAACGCTGTTTCTGAACACGCACACTTTAATATTAACAAAAACAAAGGAAGTCAAAATAAGACAACTTAAAAATACATGACTTGAGATACTTTAGATTTTTTTTAACTCCTTCCCACTTCAAAACATATTGGTTTGTTGTCTCACTCCTCCGTTAGATCTCTCCGCCATTCCCAAGATAAAAGCTCTGTGATAGAGAAACTGATTTGAAACAATATGCTCGATAATTGTCAGCACATTGACCAAATTCAGATGGAAGTTTTCATTTTAATGAGAAAGTTTTAGGGAAGTAAGAGAGACTGTGTTGGCAGAGATTTTACGAACAGTCACAAAAATGGTAATAAGAAATATGTTCCTGGTGGTTTTATACTTCCTGACAACTTCAGTACAAGGCAGACATTTCAGTTCTTCGTGCGAATACTTGTGTGTTTCACCTTTTCTTTGGTATTATCTCTGAAGATGTAAGTTGATGTGCCCCTTCAATTGTCAAGATCATTTTAAACCTGAAATGTTTTTCAAAGACTGTCACACCTTCCTCATCCTGTGTTTAGTAAAAAGGTAGGGATAGAGAAGAGAGGGAAGTACATGAAATGATGATGTTTCTCCAATTTTGATGGATGTTTCCAGCTTTGAGAATAAATGCATATCTGCCTGAGAAAGAATCCTCAGCCTCTACCCACATCTACACAAACACATACACACTATTCCACAGAAAGCCTAACAATAGCCAATGAGGGTACATTTTTTTAGATTAAGAAATATAGTTTATTTAGAAAGTAAATTAGAGAAAGAGAGAGAAAATAGAGAGGAGATTCACCTCCCAAAGTTAGGGGAGGGGCCAACGCTAGGAAATGTGGCAACCATATCTCAAAGGACCACGTGGCCAGACCAAAGTTTAGCAAAGCAATAGCCCAATGAGGTTATTTAAAAAGCTGAAACTTCAGAATGAAACAATAAAAAACCTGAATGCCATATCAAGTAGCTCTGTATATGCAAGCATCTTTTGTACAAAATTTTAGAACTGTAGACATAAAAGCACAGAGAGAGAGGTATTTCTCAGATGGATAATACTTTGACCTCAGCATCTGTATAAATACTTGTGAATAGTAGTTACTCAAATTCCTGATTTATTGATAAAATAATTTTTATATTAATTGTATTATCAAAATCTTGACTGACACACTGCTAGTTCTGCAAGGAAGTTTGTAACAAGAGTGGAATGACAAGATAGAAAAATTGCACCCTCAATCACTGTGGAATATTAATTTAATACTGATTTATCCTGCCAGTTCCCACACTTAGGCATTTACTTAGCAATTTTTTTTCAGAATGTATGCAATATTCAGTATTAATCAGTTGTTTTAACGACTCAATTATATTTGCATCAGAACAATAAATAGCTCAATAAAGATTTAAGGGGTACACATGCATGTTCGCTACACGGACATATTGTGCAGTGGTGGGGATTGGGTCTCAGGTGGCCCCTTCCCCAAATAGTGAGCATTGTACTCAATAGGTAATTTCTGAACTCTAACCCCCCCTCCCCACCTGCACTCTTATTGGTGTTCCCAGTATCTATTATTTCCATCTTTGTAACCACTTAGCTTCTGCGTAAGAGTGAGCACATGTGATATTTGGTTTTCTGTTTCTGAGTAAGTTAACTTAGAATGATGATCTCCAGCCTCATTCATGTTGCTTCAAAAAAAAAAATCACGCTTTCATTTTTCATGGCTATGTAGTATTCCATGGTGTACATGTACCACATTTTCTTTACCCAGTCAGTTGTTGATGAGCACTTAAGTTGGTTCCATGATTTTGCTATTGTGAATAGTGCTGTAATGAACATATGGGTACAGGTATCTTTTTTAATGCATTGATTTCTTTTCCTTTGGGTAGATCCCTAGTAAAGGGATTTCTGAATCAAATTGTAATTCCATTTTTCATTCTTTGAGAAATCTCCATTCTGTTTTCCATAGAGATTGAACTAGTTTACAATCTCACCAACAGTGGATGAGCTTTCTTTTTTTCTCCTCAATTGCACCAACATTCTGTTGTTTTTTGTCTTTCTAGTAATAGCAATTCTGACTGGTGTGAGGTGATATCTCTTTGTGGTTTTATTTTGCATTTCTCTGATGATTACTGATGCTGAATATTTTAAAATATGTTTGATGGCCACTTATGTGTTTTCTTTTGAGAAGTGTCTGTTCGTGTCCTTTTTTATAAGATTATTTTTGTGGGTATGTTGAGTTGTTTGACTTCTTCGTAGATTCTGAATATTAACTTTTTGTCTGAGGCATAATTTGTAAATATTTTCTCCCATTCAGTAGGTTTTCTGTTCATTCTGTTTTTTATTTCTTTCACTGTGCAGAAGTTTTTTGGTTTAATTAAGTCCTGTTTGTCTATTATTGTTTGTATTGTAGTTGCTTTTGAGGTCTTTGTCATAAATTATTTGCCTAGGCAAATGTCCAGAAGAATGTTTCTTAAGTTTTCTTTTAGGATTTTTAAAGATTCATGTCTTACATTTAAGTACTTGATCCATCTTGAGTTAAAGAAATAAGAAGCATCCAAATCAGCAAGGAGGAAGTTAAACTAATCCTGCTTGTGGATGACATGATTATAAACCTAGAAAATTCCAAAGACTCCTCCAAAAAACCTCTAGACCTGATAATGACTTTGGAAAAATCTCAGGATACAAAATCAACACACAAAAATCAGTCGCCTTCCTATGCAACAACAATGCTCAAGTGAGAACCAAATCAAGAGCTCAATCCTGTTCACACCAGCTACACACACATACACACACACACACATGCATACACAAACACGCACATCCTGTAAATACACATAACGAAGGAAGTGAAAGATCTCTACAAGGAGAACTACAAAACACTGATGAAAAAAAACTGTAGGTGACACCATCAAATGGAAGAACATTCCATGTTCATGGATTGGAAGAATCAATATTGTTAAAATGACCATTCTGCCAAAAGCAATCTACATATTCAATGCAATCCTGATCAAACTTCATTCTTCACAGAACTAGGGAAAAAATATTAAAGTTTATATGGATTCAAAAAAGAACTTGAACAACCAAAGCAATTCTAAGCAAAATTGTGGAGGCATCACATCATTTGACTTCAAATTACTCTATAGGGATATAGTAACTAAAACAGCATGGTATTGGCCCCCAAATAGATGGATTGACCAATGGAACAGAATGGAGAACCTAGAAATAAAACCACATTCCTACAACCAACTGATCTCTGACAAAGCTGACAAAAACGCATAATGGGAAAATAATATATTCTATGCAATAAATTTTGTTTGAAAAATTGGTTAGCCATATGCAGAAGAATGAAAATGAACACTGAAGTTCTCAAAATGAACATCTGTCTAGTTGTCTGCAGCCAAGCCCTGTCCTCTGTCCAACTTTGACCATGGACTCATTGCTGCACTCTCAGCTTCTATAGAACTGTTCTCCTTCTTTGCTTCTTTTTCTCTCCACCCAGATCTGAACCTCAGTCTGAACACTAAGGCTCTGATCCCACTCGGGAGCCGCCATGACATCCAATGACTGGAGTCTGCTTTTTACCTCCTTCTGAGGGTACTCCTTTGGTTGCTTCCCAACCCTCAGGGGTCTCCTTTCTGAATTCTTTCTTTCCTAAGGCAGCTCCTTCCACCACTAGCCAAGGCAAGCAGGAGAGAAAGATTAAATAACCCTATGTTGTTTTCCAATATGTGGTAAGCCGTCAGTTCTTGCTATTCAATTATTAGCAAAAGGTTATTTGGAATTCTCCTAAAAGCAGGCACTGACAGGAGGACTTAGGGTCAAGTAATATGTGTATAAGTCAGTTCCAGAAATCACAAGTGAGAGGATGGGAAAAGTGAGATAGGGGAAAGAAAGGGCAGTAAAAGTATCAAAGGGTGGTTGATCCTGTAAGTAACTGGCACCCATATTCCTCTAAGACCCCTATAAGGAATGATGCACACAGTGTGCCTCAGAAAAACTTGCTGTGGAACAAGGTCACTAGTTTATTTGTCCAAGACTCCCACCTCACGTTACCTGAGAGCTGTTATGGGCAGTATTTCTGGGTTACCTTGCATCAACTGAGCATCTTCTCTTAGACAAAGAAGGATCCAGACAAAGAATCCCTTAGACAAAGAAGGATCCAGGCAGCTTTCATGGTGCACACAAATTGACTTCCACAGCCCTGAATGGATTCAAAGGGGCTAAGCAGCTATGGGGGCAAGGAACCAACATTTCCGGCTATAGCATACGTTCTTGTCTCACACCCACTGTTCACTGCCAAGAACGCTCTTCCCTCTCATCTCAAAAAGCTCCTTTTTCATCTGCAGGTCTAGTTGAAATGCCCTTCTTCAATGACAGCTTCTCTAACCATATTACTGACAATTATGTATCTTTACCACAGAAGTCCTGTCCTCTCTTCTCACCTTGTCAATATTGAAACCTAACGTAGTGTGTGTTTGTGTGTGTGTGTGTGTGTGTGTGTGTGTGTGTGTGTGTTTATTGACTCCCTTCCTCTCTACAGCAATGTTAATTCCAAGAAGGAAGGGACCAAACAGATAAAGGTCCCCCTTCTTGTAGGGTTTCTATTCTGGGGAGTGAGAAAAGGGAAAACATAAACAATAGAGAAGTGAATTGTGGTATATGATAAGGGGATGCAAATTATGGAATGAAGGTAAGAGCAAAGTAAAATAAGGGGACTGAGCTCATGTGGGGTGTGTGGGGCTGTGACTGCAAGTTTAGATACTGTGTTGAGAGCAAGCCATGTGACAAATATGACTTTTGAGCAAGGACTTTAAGTTGCTGAGGGAGATCATGTGCCTGGCAGAGGGAATGGGTCATGCACAGGTCTGAGTTGGGGACAGTGTGATCCCAGGAAGGCCAGGCCAGGAAAGTCAGTGCGGCCAGAGCACAGAGTGAGTTAGGATGAGGGTAGTGGGAGAGACACTCAAAAAGACCCAGGGGGAGCACATCATGTGAGACCATGAAAGATATTAAAAGGAATACTGTCCCTGAGTACCACAGGGAATTGATTCCAGGAACCCTGGAAGATGTTAAAATCCAGGTACACTCCAGTTCCTTGGTCCCCTAAGTCTGCAGGTTTTGCACCCAGAAAATATCATATTTTTGGTCTGAAGTTAGTTGAATATGAGATATGGGATTCCCAGGTATGGAGGGCTGGCCATATAATGACACTGAATTTTACTCTGAGTGTAACAGGATGATGGTACTGTATGTTTCTATAAGGCTACCCTGGCTTCTGCTTCATCCTTGAGTGTATATGGGATATGAATGATGTGGTGATTAATTTTATGTGTCAGTGTGACTGGACTCAGGGATGCCCAGATAGCTGGTTATACATTATTCCTGAGTGTGTCTGTGAGGGTGTTTCTGGAAGAAACTAACATTTGAATCCATGGACTGAATAAAGAAGATCCACCCTTTCCAATGTGGATGGATATCATCTGATTAATCAAGGGCCCAAATAGAACAAAAAGGCAGAAGAAGTGTGGATTCTCTGTCTCTTTTTAAGCTGGGTATCCATCTTCTTCACTGGGACATCAGAGCTTTTGGTCTGTGGGCCTTCAGACTCCCAGACTCTAGAACTACACCAGCACCCCCCTGGTTTTCAGACTCAGACTCAGACTGAATCACACCACTGTCTTTCTTGGCTCTCCAGTTCAGAGATAGCAGGCCATGGAACTTCTTTTTTTCTCATTCATGTGAGCTAATTCCCAGAACAAATATGCTTTTAGACACTTACATATTTCTATTGGATCTGTTTCTCTGGGAGACCCTGACTAATAAAGAGATAAAGGATAAAGACAGAGAGATCAGCCGGGCTCGGTGGCTCAGCCTGTAATCCCGCGTCTTTGGGAGGCTGAGGTGAGTGGATTGCCTGAGCCCGTGGGTTCGAGACCCGCCTGGGCAGCGAGACCTCATCTCTACAATAAATCAAAAAATCAGCTGGGCTATGGTAGCGCCTGCCTGTAATTCCGGCTACTTGGAAGGCTGAGGCGGAAGGATCGCCGGAGCCTAGCAGGTGGAGGCTGCGGTGGCCGGAAGCGGCCACTGCACTCCAGTCTGGGCGACAGAGTGAGACGCCAACTCAAAAAAAAAAAAAAAAAAAAAAGACAGAGAGATCTATAATGGTTCTGTTGCAGAATCCAGGTGGAAGGCCAGGTGAATTAGAACTTATGGGTACCAGTGGAGAAGATAAGAAGTGGTTTAAATCTGTTTATATATATATAAAGGAGCTGGAAAAATAATTTCCTGACAGATTGGATATTGTATGAGAGAAAGAGAAGAGTCAAAAGTGAGGTAGAGACTTTGGCCTGAAGACCTGGAAAGACAGAGAGGCCATCAGCTCAGATGGACTGGTTGCCTAGGACCCCAGGTATGAGTGAGGTATAGAGTGGGAGGGGATAGGTATTACAGCTCTGCCTCTGGGGTGACCCCTTCATTCTACTCTGGCACCCCAGTGATCCACAGCTGAGAAACATCCTAAGAAAACACTGTTGGCCTAATCCCTTCAGAAGGAGGGCAGTTGCTAGGGCTTCTCCTGGGGGACCTCTCACCTATCAGACCTCGTGGGACCTAAAATTTTAGCATACAGGTTGTTAAGGGTCAAAGACATTCCATTTCATTATGCAGCTGTGTGCCTCAAAAACCAGTGGGTCCACCCAGCTGACAAGTCACCAGGCAATATCTGCTAAAATTCCAGAGTCCAGTGATGCCTTGTGGTATAATTGCAATGAGTTACTAATTTTATCTAAATTTATAAACTTGAAATAGGCTTTGCATCCTCCCTCATGTATAATAAGATACTGAACTCATCAAAAATAGATGGTAAATCAGTCCACATCTCTAGGTCCATTGCCACCACCCCATTCCACACCATGATTTCCCTCTTTCCTGGACATTTATAAGAACCCCTTAATCTGTTGTTAGGATTTCCTGTTTGCTTTATGCCAGAAAGACCCTTTTAAATATTAGGTTGTATCATGGCATTCTGCCTTCAAAGCTTCAATTCCATCTTATTACATATAGAATACACACACACACACACACACACACACACACACACACATTGGAGCAGGGAGCATCTGCCTCCAAGAGAAGAATTACATATAGATTGAAGGAGCTCATATTATGGAACACAGGTCTCTTCTCCATGTATGCTATAAAATCCAATATACAATCTGCTTAATAAACCACCAATAAACTCTTAATAACATAAAGGACCACTTACCAGGCCCCCATGACTCACACCATGGCCAAAGAGGGAGAGACAGACAAGGTCTTCCATGATCTGACCCTAGCTCACAAATACCTTTATCTTCTGCTCCTTTCTTTTCCTACCTGTGCTCCTGTCTCCCTAGTGTTCATTACTGGTTGCAAATAAACTTTTTATCCTTCAAGAAAAGGAATATTGTTTGGGAATAATTCCATCTAATAAAACCTAACTGAACACCCAGAGATTAATGACTGATTGGTTTTGTTGAACAACATTGAGTAAAAAGCAAAATTTGAGAAGAAACTTTCATTTTTGGGCATTTCAGGAAGACATGTGTGAGTCACAGGTAGGACGGCAGTGGCAGCTGCCAGCACACACAGAACTAAGAGCCACCGAGTTGTGATGCTTCTAAGCAATCTATCAATTTTGGCAGCAAGACATTGATGCTGATTAAGCAGCAAGCACAGAGGAAGGATAAAAGATGCTCTTTCCACTTTGGCTTAGCATTTGTTCATCTTTTCTCCAGACACTAGGGCAGGGAGCATCTGCCTCCAAGAGATGAATTATAAATAGATTGAAGAAACTCATTTTATGGGACAAGATTCTCTTCTTTCTCTTCTCCATGTATGCTGTAAAACCCAATATATAATCTGATTAATATACCATAGATGAACTCTTAATAACATAAAGGACCACATACTGGGTCACCATGACTCACATCATTGCCAGGATTAATCACCACCATGCATCACTTTCAATCTGCTGGGTGTAACAACATGAAAAGCTCTAAGTGATGTTCAGCAGCTGCCTCATTCTTTCTTCCTTTGTCCTAAGCCAAGATCTAAAGAAATTATTCAGGTAAACAGTTGTGCATGCACTATTCATTATTTGGTCAATTGAGAATTATTTATCAGACATTTGTTAGGTAACAGACACTAGGAATAAAGCAGTGAAATAGTGAATTTTGATAATTTCACCATTATCAGTGTATAGCAATACACACTGGTGTATTCACAGAGTAAAATAAAATGTTATGTGAAACTCACTATCAATAGTTCATTAAATATTATATAGTTGTGTATACACACATATTTTCATGGACAGAGGACAATAATGAGTGCAGAAAAGGCTTGGAGATCTGAAGACCGTGTGGGTCTATATTAAATTATCTCTCACAAGTCCAAAAATATTCAGCTAAAGCAATTAAACTTATGAAATGCTTAGTGGAATTTTTGTGTGTGTGTCCATTTGTGTATATATATGTGCATATTTGTTGCTTTTGGAAATCAAGTGATGGAGTGTTATTATGGATTGAGCAAATTTAGTTTAAATGTAGGTGACACATGTTGACATTGCAGATGGAGAATGAACGGATGATGAGAAATTATTATCCTCAAGAATGGATTCTCCCCTAGAATTTATGGAAGTTTGGAAAAGACATTTGGAATTTGCTGGTTATAGAATTGGAAGTGTTAGCCACATTTATCTAGATATTTGAGGGGTAGGAAAGATTGGGCATTTTACTATCAAATGGAGATCTTTGTGCTCTCTAGTTTAGCTTAAGAAACACTGTCTCCACAAGCCACAAGTGTCCAACCAGAATACCGTGCTGTTCCTTCCATCAACCCCATATCCTCCATCAACAAGGTGTTGTTGGCGTGAGCTCTCTTTTGCATCGCAGTGCTATTTAAGTACCTCTCCCATGGGTGCTTCAAGAAGGTCCTACATCCTTTCCCGAACTCCTACTTTGGTTTCTGTGTGTTTGCTTTCTTCTAGCTCCTTCTCCAGCCCTCAATCAGAAAGATGCACCTAGTACAATAATCTAATCATGCTACTCCCTTAACATTTCCCGTATGACATCTTCCCAGTGCTTTCAGAATAAACCCAAACCTCTAAATGCTCCTGAAGCCCAGACTTACCTCTAGCCACTTGCTGTCCACACCCCAGATTCCAGCCAGGAGCAGGTTTGTTGTTGTTCTCAAATATGCAAAGCCTGCTGCCTGCCTGAGCATTCATTCACCTCACCTGAGTTTTGGTTATTCCAGAAACCAACGCTGAGACATGGGTTTCAGTGAAGAGGGTTTATTTGTGAAGCTCAGCGAAGACCAGACAAGATGGGGGAAACTGGTAGAGTGAAGAAAAGAAAGATGCTAGTACCAGCAACTTCTATGAATCACCCGATTTTCATCAGGTGGTGAAATGTTGTGAAACATCCCAGCGTACATGTCTCCATGATTTCCCATATGAAGTGTGAGGAAGCTGAGATATCTATACTCCAGTCCCTAAGAGCTATCAATGAAGGGTTGCTTCTGGGGGTGGGGAGCTGTTACTCTTCAGATCTCCAACCCACTCCACCCACAGTCACACAGTGGACTTTTTCTGTTGTGGGCAGGAGAGTCCTTAGGAACAGAGAAGCACATTTAAGAAGTTGCAGGTTCAGGAGATATTGGAAGATTTACCCAGAGTGTTCCAGATTCTGTGGGCAGGGCAGAATACTGAGAATATACAATCTAACTTCTGTCCCCTCTGCCTAAAGATCTACCTTTGCTTGTTTTGTCTAGCCTAATTCTTATTGTCTTTTATGCCTCAGTTTGTATGTTAACTCTTGAGGGAAGATTTCCCTGGTCTCCAACACCCTGGGTTAGTAGCCATTGCTGTAGTGTGTCTCAGGAACTCCTGTCACTCTCTTCAAAGCACTGATGGCACTGTATGGTGATTATCGGCATGTGTGGTTGTGTCCTTGCCAGACTACACACTAACTGAGGGATGGGGTCGACAGATTAGCACATCCAAATAGAGCACACCCAGTCAAATTTGAATTTTAGATAAACAACAAATATATTTTCAGTCTAAGCATGTCCTGTGCATACACGATGCATGCTGTATTTATTGAGAATTTCATGGTATCTAACACAAGACAGGTGCTAATTTTGATACATGAATAAACAGAGCATTCCAAGCAGCATTTCAGTAATGTCGTTGAAGACAGACACCCATCTGATCCTGCAGCAAGCCTGTGTTGTCTTCACTATGGTGAAGTCTGCACAACCATCATTTTTTCTCAGTGTGACAAGACATTCAATGTGACTAACTTCAGGAAACACATTGGCTATCTGTCAGGAGCTATAATAATTTTTCAGGACATTAAAAATGAAAATCATAGAGCAACCAAGGCAAAGGAGCTGCGATAAGCATGAGGAATGAATAAACTGATGTCTCAATAGCCACGTGTTCTTTGAATCTTTGTATTAAATCATTCATGGAAATGACTGTGTTGCTAGACTTAATATAATGTAACAATAGTCAGTAGTCTCATGATGATTATTTTCCTCCTCACTTGGTTAAAAAGTTTGCCATAATATCTTGTCACAGATAAATGATTCCTTTTATTAGGCAAAAGTTCATGAGAGTGTCTGGTGCAGGCTGCTACTTTGAAAAAACTTAACAGAGGACACAAAGTCGGAGGAAATTAAGCAGAAAAGCACAGACCACGAGAAGCTAAAAAGTGATTAAGCTTCAACTAACCATTTCCACTGCCTATTTATTTGATTAGGGACTTACACTTGATCCCCACATCCAAATCTGTTTTATTCATCTCACATCTTCCTAGTCTCTCACAAAAACTCCATGCCAGAGTCCCTTGCCGAGGGGCTGCAAACCCACTTGACTTCCAGGCCATGCAGGCAACTTACAGATCACAAGTTTCTACTCATCTATAGTCCTTTTATAAAAACTAAATAAACTTTATTTATTTTACTTATTATTTATGTATTTATGTATGTACATATTTACTTTTTAATTTTAAAGATGTGGGGTAAAATTCAGGGTTAGGTATACAAATGTTGATTATGCGGGTACCCCTGTTGATGAGGTGCAACCTTCCCTCTCCTAGCAGTTTCTCTCAACTGTCAATCCCTTTTTTATAGTATTATGATAATTATTCAAGGTTCGATTATGAGTGAGAACATATGGTACTCTGTTCTTTGTTTCTGTGATAGGTCAGAGTATGATCGACTCCAAAACCAACCAAGTTGCTGCGAAGTCCATATACTTGTTCTTCTTTATGGCTGCATACTATTCCATTGTGTATATGTACTACATTTTTTTAATCCAGTCCAGCATCCATGGGCAGCATGGTTGATTCCATGTTTTTGCTATTGTGAATAAAGCTGCAACAAAAATACCTGTGCAGGTATCTTTTTTGTAGAATGATTTGAGTTCCTCCGGATATATTCCCAATAGAGGAATTGCTGGGTCATATGGATGGTCAATTTCTATTTTTCAATTTTAATAGACTTTATTTGCTAATGCAGTTTTAGATTCACAGCAAAACTGAGAAAACGGTTCAAGTGAAGGGGATTTATTTGGGAAGCTCAGGAAATGCCAGACAAGATGTGGGAAATTGGTAGAGTAAAGAAAAGAAAGATGCTAATACCAGCAACTTGCTAATACCAGCAACTGATATGGATGACCTAATTTTTATAAGGTGGTACAGAGGAAAAGGTACAGAGATTTCCCATACATCCCCTAGCATCACACAAGCAGTCTCTCCCACCTTATATCTCCCACCAGAGGGCTCATTTGTTACAATGTATGAACACATAGTGATGTATTAATATTGTCCAAAGTCCACAGTTGACCTTAGAGTTCACTCTTGGTGTACATTCTGTGGGTATTGACAAATGCATAGAGATGTGTATTCTCCACTGTAGTATCACAGAGAGAAACTTCACTGCCCTAAAAGCCCTCTGTTCTCTGCTTATTTATTGCTCTATCCATTGCTGCATTCAAACATGAATAGGAGGTAGCCATATATTCTCAGCGTTTTAGGAGAAAATCTTGGGACTTCAAAGTAAAATCTCCCAATGTTAAACATCTCAGCCAGTCTCTTGAACCCAGGTCTGTGTTCACAGCAGGCCCCATCACAATCTACACCATACCAATCCTACTGAAGTCTCACTTCCTGGGCCCAGTTCACTCTGGCTAGTTCAGGCCTCTGGGAGGCCTCCCTGCCTCTGCATTCAGAACCACCCTTATACAAGTCATAGGAACTTTACTCCATATTTTTATAGCCTATCCACATTAGTCGTTGTGTAAATATCATTTCATATATATTTATAAATTTATTTTATAAATATGTATTTTGTTATATGTATGTTCTATTTCAAAAGTTTATGCGATTGAAAATTAATACCTAAACTAGGTGCCTTGTCTGTGAAGTTTGATTTGAACAGATAATTGCAACGGATAATACTCAGGGATATTTATGTTAAGCCCTGTGCTAAGAACTTTACATTTTTTTCATTTAATCCATCCTTACCATTGTCCCATTAGGGAGATACCATTAGTAGACTTTTCTGTGAAGAAACTGAGTCCTAGGGAGTTTACATTTTAAGTGGTTACAGAGGTTGTGAATATCAGAGCTTGGGTTTAACCCCAGGCTTGGGGGAATTCTGCAAAAAACTTTTATAAGAAGCATTTGGGAGAAAGAGAATAGCCTGTGGAGTGTTGAGACTTGTCTGGGTTTATAAATCTTCAAAACCCATGAACATGTCCCAACATGCAGAAAATGGAGAAGCTGGTGGTTTGCTGTGAGCCTTCTTCGGGTTTATTTAAGCCACCTACTGGGTGAATCAAAATGAAAATTCCCCTCCAGAGATCTCTTGGTTTTTTTAAAAAACATATTTTCTAAGTGCCTTATTTTATTCATTTTACTGAAAATGACTGTGTAGTACAATTCTGCCTTTTACTGGGCAAATAATGCACTTTAAAAAAACTAACCAAGACCAAGTGTTCCTAAGGAATTAGAAGCATATAGAAGCATACGCTTATACTTGCAGTCAGCAATTCAGAATGCCTCATTGACCTGCATTGCCCTTAAAGCTGCATTATATGACTACAGCTTTAAGCCTGAACCCTTCATGAGAAAAGTATTGGGAATCATTACTACCTGATAATCTTATAATTTAAGTAAAACAAGCAAACACATAATAAACACTGTAACAGTGTTCTTGCTTTAGTAACAGCTTCACATTAAGATGGAGAATGAGGGACATAACCTGAACTGATGCAACCCAGAGAACTCCGTCCAGTCCAGGCCATGTGTGATGTCTTCATCCAGATAGAGCCCATACTCTCCAGGTCATCCCAAGCCTTACCACCTCATCATGCATTTGCAATTGCTTGTGTTACCCACATGGTGCTGGTAAGCATTTGAATTTGGGATGCCTGGACCTTTTCAGAGGATTGTATATTTTTCTGTCTCTCTATGTATGTGTAAAGATGCTGGTATCTCATTGTTATATATATTTTTTTTCCAATCTGAGGGCTGAATGTAAATATCCTTGGGAAAAAAAAAAAGGCAGATTGTTGGGAGCTGGCCACGGAGGCCCACTGAGGGTTAGGAATCAGGAAGGGCCATTGACCCCGAGACCACTAGGATGCATTCGGGAGCTATTGACCCCATTTCCTCCCCCTTTCTACTCAGCACTAACCAGATTCAGCTCCTGTGAGCTCAAAACATAGAAACTCTGAGATCAGGATGAACACAAGCTAACTTTAGAAGCTCATTGCTCCCATTCTTCCACAAACTGCAGTTTTGGCTTTCACACAACTTATAATTCAAACCCGTGTCACATTGAAGAGCCTTAGTATTGGTCACAGGCTTCTGGGTCATGATCTTAGGATTTATTGAAGGTGTAAATTATAGAATACAGTTTTAGAAGACAGCCATTTTGTTGAAAGAATGCAGCTGGATTACTTGCAGGTAGTCCACTGTGAACTTTGGACTGGGCCACATTCCAAACATTCTGGGATGGGCCACTTTCATTTTTAAAGTAAATACTTAAGCTTCTATAGAATGGTTTAACTTGGCATAAATCAATCAGCTTATGATGAAAAAGGTTTATAGAATATGTCAGTCACAGATTAGGTTATCCTTTGTTATGGGATTTTAAGATTATCATACGAAAAGGGTTTAAAGGCAATAATTGATTAAGTTTTCATGGATTAAGGTTTCTGGTGGGTGGGGGAACGCCCCTCCCACATCTGACTTTGTGTATAAAAGACCCGTTGTAATTCCCAATAACACACATTGCTTCTGCACTAGACTGGAGTTCAGTCTCCTTCTTTCTCTCTCTTCTTCCCAATTGCTGACGCCATCTCCACCTTTGGGGTACCCTGAACCTGGCTGGAGCTGGTCCCTAGCAGCAGATAAAAGAAAAGTTGTCAATCACTTGTAGCTATTTGTAGCTATTGGGAAGACTCATTTTTGGATGGTTCAGAGATGACCGTGCCTTGTGCAGAACTCAGCTGCAGAGTAAGTCCTGACATGGACGCAGACACCTGGTGGGAGAAGCAACACTTTTGTGAAAGGGACATGGGTTCTAAACCCCAGCCCACCATCCATTACATGTAGAAGTTGCTCCAGCAAGTTGAGGTTACACCTGTGAGTCGTTTAACAGAAGCAAGGTGAGCCTGACACTTAATGATATATGTGACACAGAATGCTAAAAATGGATGTTTCAGCTAGGCACTAAGAACATAGAGAAGAGGGAGGATCCATCCACATAGATGGATCCCTGAAATTCTCCGAACGTGAGTTTCCTGAAAAGACTATTACTTTTCTTCCTGCACCCCCCCACCCACCCCCACCCGCACTAGTATGAGGCTTGGGGACTTTTGGTCCCATGTAGGGCCAGACATCGCCACCGGACTGGCTGCTCCGCTATATGTGATTCTGGCTGGCTGGGGAATTCCAAATCCGGATCACAACTCCATCCCCAGCCACAGTGTGGAGACCAGCACCCAGCGCGAAGCTGCCGGTCATGCAGGGAGGCTCTGAGTGCCCATCCCTTAGAGATAACAGTCCCATTTCTGGCTAAAGTGTCCTGGGAGGGACCCAGAGCCACCACCTGTCCTCTGGAGCTTTGGAGATCGGAAGCCCCTGGCCCACCCTGGCTGAGGCACTCAGCATGTGCAACCACAAGCCTCTGTAAGGGGGCATAACCCCAAGCTGGCGTAAGGTGCCGATCGCAGGCTTCCAGCTCCAGAGGAGGAAACGCCCGACCCTGTCCTCCACCACAGCCGGCTGCAGGCACCCCAGATCCAGCGCCCAGCTGTGAAGCTGGTCCCGCCTAGAGACCCACAGGAGGGCCCTAAAAGCAAACCACCACCTCCGCCATTTTCAAGGCATATTTACATTGCATGGCCCTGCCCACCTAGCAGAGCCTCCACTTTGGTTCCCACGGTGATGTCATCAACAGGAGACAAAGCCCCTCCCCTATGCTGAATAGTGACTAGTGTCACAGATCTCCTAGGCAACAAGCTAACTGCCTGCAATAGAAAGAGAGGAGAGAGGCTGGAGATTAGATCTCAGGAACTGGATCCACTAAGGACGAGAGAGAGAAATCTACACAAATGAAGAAAAACCAAAAGAAGAATATGGGTCCTTCCCAGACTCCTGGGAGGGCAGACACTGAAAAAACTGACTTTGGAATGCAAACAACTGAATGGTCACTAAATACAACCTGGAAATCAAGACATTAATAGACAGATTAAAAAGAATTGAGGAGACTCAAGAAGAAACTAGAAAGGAGCTGATATCTGAGATAACAGTAATAAAGAATACTGTGAATGAAATAAACAATAAACTGATAAGCATGGAAAGCAGAAGAAAGAATCTCAGAGCTTGAGGATCAAAATATAGAAATAACCCAAACTCTCAAGAACACAGAAAACAAGTTCAAAAAGGCAGAAAAAGACCTTCAAGAGATGAGCGATTACCTCAAGAGGCCTAACCTAAGAGTAATTGGTCTGCCTGAGGCAGAAAAAGAGACAGAGACCACATTGGAACAAACCTTCCATGAGGTAATTCAAGAAAACTTCCCTTATCTAATCAACGATGCAAAAACTCAAACACAAGAGATCCAGAGAACCCCTGCAAGACAACAAATGAGAAAACCAACTCCTAGACACATAATAATTCACATAAACAAAGTAGGCATAAAAGAAAAAATCCTAAAGGCAGCAAGAGAAAAAGGTCAGATTACCTACCATGGAAAACCAATTAGAATAGCATCAGATTTATCTACAGAAACCCTGCAGGCTAGGAGAGCTTGGAGCCCTATCTTCAAAGTCCTAAAAGATAAACAATTTCAACCAAGAATAACCTACCCTGCCAGATTAAGCTTCATCAGCGAGGGAGAATTAAAATCTTTCCCAGATATCCAATCCCTAAGAACCTACGCTGCCACAAAACCACCTCTACATGAAATACTTAAGAAAGTATTAAACACAGAAGAAAAGGGGAAAAAAGAGCAACATTTTTCACAAGAGTACAGGAAAAAGAATAAAAAACATATGAACGAACACACCAAAACAAAAGAAAGACAGTAAACCAAGTGGAACAACTCTAAAAGAACTACATATTAGGGATGAACTCTCACATTTCAATAATTAGCCTAAATGTGAATGGACTAAATGCACCACTGAAAAGACATAGAATGGCAAAATGGATAAAATATCACCAGGCAACAATATACTGCCTTCAAGAGACCCATCTCACTAGAAAGGACATGCACAGACTCAAAG
This sequence comes from Cephalopachus bancanus, assembly GCA_027257055.1. NCBI lineage: Eukaryota > Metazoa > Chordata > Mammalia > Primates > Tarsiidae > Cephalopachus > Cephalopachus bancanus. The sequence continues at coordinate 206,945 of JAPVLO010000269.1, forward strand.
TAAGAGGATGGGAAACAAATTTCCAGGCAAATGGAAAACACAAAAAAGGAGGAGTCGCAATTTTAATTTCAGACAAAATACCATTTAAGCTATCAAAAATTTAAAAAGACACAGAGGGCCACTACATAATGATAAAAGGCTCACTCCACCAACAAGAAATATCTATCCTAAGCGTATATGCACCTAATATAGGCGCACCAACTTTTATAAAGCAACTCCTAGGAAAACTAAAGAGAGATATTGATTCTAACACTATCATAGCTGGGGACTTTAATACCCTACTCACAACCCTCGACAGATCATTGGGACAAAAAATCAGCAATGAGATTCGGAACCTCAATGTGACTCTGTACCAAATGGACTTAATTGATACCTACAGAACACTCCATCCAAAGACCAGAGAATACACATTCTACTCATCACCGCACAGGACATATTCCAAGATCGACCACATGCTCGGTCATAAATCAAGCATAAGCAAATTTAAAAGACTGAAATTCTACCATGCACTTTCTCAGACCACAGTGGAATAAAAATAAACATTGACACCAACAAGGTCCCCCCAAAACCCACAAAGACATGGACACTAAACAACATGATGCTAAACAACTCCTGGATCAATGATGAAATCAAAACAGAGATCAAAAGATACCTGGAAACAAATGAAAATGAAAATTTCTGGGACGCCTTAAAAGCTGTAGTGAGAAGGGGAATTTATATCCCTACAAACACACATGAAGAAATTGGAAGGAGCACAAATTAATAGCCTAACAAGCCACCTAAGGAAACTGGAAAAGCAAGATCACAAAAACCCTAATTTCAGCAGAAGAATCCAGATCACCAAAATAAAAGCCCAAATCCAGGACATAGAAGACAAAAAGACAATACAAAAAATCAATGAAACAAAAGCTGGTTCTTCGAAAGGATAAACAAGATCAATGGTCCCCTAGCTAGACTGACCTAGAAAAATAAAGAAAAAACCCCAATCAGAAACACAAAAGATGAAGTCACATCTGACCCTGAAGAAATACAAAAGATCATCAGAGACTACTATGTACACTTGTATGGAAATAAGCTTGAAAACCTCAAAGAAATGGAAGACTTTTTGTCATCGCACAACCTGCCTAGGTTGAAACAAGAAGAAATTGAGACCCTAAATAGACCAATAACAATCAAGGTAATTGACTATGTAATAAGAAAACTACCTACAAAAAAAAGCCCCAGACCAGATGGCTTTCCAGCAGAATTCTACAAGACATTTAAGGAGGAACTGATTCCAATCCTACTGAAACTATTTCAGGCGATTGAGAAAGATGGCACCCTCCCCAAATCATTTTATGAAGCTAACATCACATTGATACCCGAGCCAGGTAAAGACCAACAAAAAAAGAGAACTACAGGCCAATATCTTTGATGAACATAGACGCTAAAATTCTCAACAAGATCCTAGCAAACCGAATTCAACAACACATCTCAAAAATCATTCATTATGACCAAGTAGGATTCATACCTGGGATGCAAGCCTGCTTCAACATTCGTAAAACAATAAATGTAATTAAATACGTCAACAGATGTCAAAACAAAAACCACATGATTATATCATTAGATGCAGAAAAAGCTTTTGAGAAAATCCAGCACCCCTTCTTGATAAAAACCCTTGAACATCTAGGCATACAGGGAACATATCTCAAAGTAGTAAAAGCCATCTATGAGAAACCCACAGCCAGCATACTCCCAAATGGACAAAAATTGGAACAATTTCCCCTGAAAACTGGAACAAGACAAGGATGCCCACTCTCACCCCTCCTGTTCAATATAGTATTGGAAGTCCTGGCTACGGTGATCAGAGAAGAGAAGGCAATCAGGGGTATCCAAATAGGAAAAGAGGAAGTCAAATTATCTCTCTTTGCAGATGACATGATTGTATACCTTGAAAACCCAAGAGAATCTGTCAAAAACCTCCTTACACTGATAAAGACCTTCGGCAAAGTCTCAGGATATAAAATAAATGTGCAAAAGACAATCACATTTCTTTACACCAATAATAAACAAACAGAAATCCAAATAAGAAGTACAATTCCATTCCAAATAGCCACAAAAAAAATGAAATACCTTGGCATCTTCCTAACCAGAGACGTGAAAGACCTTTACAATGAAAACTACAAAACTCTGCTCAAAGAAATCAAAGATGACACAAACAAGTGGAAAAATATCCCATGCTCATGGATTGGAAGAATCAACATTGTGAAGATGTCCATCTTACCTAAGGCAATCTACAAATTCAATGCAATACCTATCAAATTACCAGCAACATTCTTCTCAGACCTAGAAAAAACAACACAGGAATTCATATGGAAACACAAACGTCCAAGAATAGCCAGAACAATCCTCAGCAAAAAAAAACAAAGCAGGTGGTATCACATTACCAGACTTCAAACTTTACTATAAAGCTACAATCATCAAAACAGCTTGCTATTGGTATAGGAACAGGCATATAGACCAATGGAATAGAATTGAGATTCCAGAGGCAAGACCTCAATTTCTCAACCAACTCATCTTCGACAAAGCCTCCACCACCTACCACTGGGGAGAGGAGAACCTATTCAGTAAATGGTGCTGGGAAAACTGGCTGACCACGTGCAGAAGATTGAAATAGGACCCTTATCTATCCCCATACACAAAAGTTAACTCCAAATGGATCAGGGACCTAAATATAAAACCTCAAACCACAAGAACCTTAGAAAATGAAGGACATACCCTCATGGAAATTGGAACTGGCATCCAATTCCTGAACAAAACTCGAAACCCACAGGCCACAAGCGATAAGATAGACAAGTGGGACCTCATTAAACTGACAAGCTTCTGCAAAGCCAAAGAAACCATCAAGAGAGCAGGAAGACAGCCTACAAACTGGGGAAAAGTATTTGCCAACTCCAGGTCTGACAAAGACTTAACATCCTGGATCTACAAGGAACTCAAACATGCTGAAAAGAAACAAACAAACAACCCCATTATAAAGTGGGCAAAAGAAATGAACAGACACTTCACAAAGGAAGACATCCGAGCAGCCAACAGACAGATGAAGAAATGCTCAACCTCGTTAATGATGAGGGAGATGCAAATCAAAACCACACTGAGATACCACCTAACCCCAGTCACAATGGCAATTATCAACAACTCAAAAAATAACAGCTGCTGGAGAGGGTGTGGTGAAAAGGGAACACTTCTACACTGTTGGTGGGAGTGTAAACTAGTGCAACCTCTGTGGAAAGCAGTGTGGCGATTCCTAAAAGCTCTAAACATCAACCTCCCGCAATCCTACTACTGGGAATATACCCTGAAGAACTCAAATCACTCTATAAAAAGATACCTGCATGCGAATGTTTATTGCAGCATTGTTCATGATAGCAAGAACCTGGAACCAACCACGCTGTCCATCAAAAGAGGACTGGATTAAAAAATGTGGTACATATACACAATGGAATACTATGCAGCCATGAAAAAGAACAAATTCATGAATTTTGCAGCAACCTGGATGGAGCTAGAGTCTATAATACTAAGTGACCTCTAACAGAAACAAAGATCTGAGTACCACATGTTCTCACTCATATAGTGGACCTTGATCATCCAATGCACTACTGTAAGAAAATGACTGACAGTGTTGGGAAACTATGGGGGAGATGGGACTAATGGTAGTAAACATCTGTCTGGAGACGGGTATACACCAATTATCAACAAGGGGGCCTGAATGAAACATATTTGTACACCTAACCCTTGACTGTACCCCACAATATCAAAATAAAAAATATCGATTATAAAAAAAAAACAACAAACAAGTGGATGACAAAGAACAACAAATATATGGACTTTGCAGTAACCTGGATGGATTTGGAGTCTATCATGCTCAGTGATTTATCACAGAAACAAAGAACAGAGTTCCATATGTTGTCACTCATGAGATGATTTTGAACAATTATGCTATAAGAAAGTGATTGGCAGTAATGGAAAACTGTTGGGGGGTGAACTGGCAGTTGAGGGAAACTGCTAGGGGAGGGAGGGACATACTTCATTAACAGGGGTACCTGCATGATCAATGTTTGTATACCTAACCCTGAATTGTACACCACATCTTTACAATAAAAATTTTTTAAAAGTTAAAAAAAAGAAAAAAGAACATAGAGAAGACACTGCAAAGTGAGTACAAGGGCTGATGCAAGAATACCCCACAGATCGTCATCTCTTTGTAACCATTTAATATTTACAAATGTTTCTTAGTTCCCAGAGTATAAAAGGTTTTGAAGAATCAAATCAATGAGTAAATTAGATTAGACTTAGTTAATTTGATGAATCCCTATTTGTTTTTATGATGGGAGACAACAGACTTACTAAAGTCTAGCATAAACCTGGGAAGAGCTGGTATATTTAATTTAGTAATTATTATTAATATAAATGATCATTAATGAATAAGATTTTTGCCATTCAGTGATAAGGTAAGAATCCAGTTGTTTTCTATTGAGGATAATTGACCATGAAGGGAATAATCCCATACCTCATAAGTAAAAATCAGATTAAATAATTATATAAAATTTTTGTTTTATATAGTTTTCATGCTTAGATAAGTATAGAATATTCTACTTATTAGTTTTTATTATTAAGAAAACAAGAATCCGAAACTGTTCAATAATATAATGATAAATTATAAAGATGATATTTAATATTTTATTTCACACATTATAGTCCATTGGGAAGAAAATGGGGATAAAGAAACAGAGACTCAGGTAATCAGGATTGGGTTTACAAAATAGCTGGGAATCTGAGATTTGGGTCTAACTAGTCAAGGCTCCATCACAAGAAATTTTGTGGAATCACTCTTGCTGCACAAAAAATTTTAAACTCAGTGGTCATTTTGATATCATCTAGATCTATCCATAAATTGAAGTCAAAAGGGAGAGAGACAGAGAAAGACAGAAAGAGAGAGGAAGAGAGAGAAAGAGAGCGAGAGCAAACTAATTTAATGACCCTCTCTCAATTATTGACACAAGTAGACAGAAAATAACCAAAAGTATTAAAAACTTGAACAACAGAATTAAATTTGACTTAAATGACACTTTCAGAACACTCTAACCAACAATGGCAGAATACATATTTTGAAGAATTCAGACCGGGCTCGGTGGCTCAGCCTGTAATCCCGCACTTTGGGAGGCTGAGGTGAGTGGATAGCCTGAGCCCACGGGTTCGAGACCCGCCCGGGCAACTTGGCGAGACCTCATCTCTACAATAAATCAAAAATTAGCCGGGCGTGGTAGCGCGCCCCTGTAGTTCCAGCTACTTGGAAGTCTGAGGCGGAAGGATCGCCGGAGCCCAGCAGGTCGAAGCTGCAGTGGCTGGGAGTGGCCACTGCACTCCAGTCTGGGCAACAGACTGAGACTCCAACTCAAAAAAAAAGGAATTCACAGAACATTTTGTAATATAGGCCACATCCTGGGTCATAATAAATCTTCAAGAAATATAAAAAGTTTCAACTAATATAAACTGTACTCCCTGACAAGCATGGACATAAATTCGAAGTCAATAACAGAATGAGGTATATAAAACTCCCAGATATTTAGAAATAAAGTAACACAATTCTAAAGAAGAAATTAACCCAACACTTGGAAATCATTTTGAATTGAATGTAAGTGAAATGAAACATTCCAAAATTTGTGTGACATTGCTAAACAGTTCTTGGAAAAAGTTTATTGCAATAAAGGCCTATGTTAGACAGGAAGTGAAGTGTCAAGTTAATGACCTACCTCAGCTTTCACCTTCAGAAACAAACACAAACAAATAATAATAATAAAAAAGAGTAAACAAACCCCAAAGAAAGCAGAAGAAAATAGACCCGAGTGAAAATCAATAAAACTGAAAATAAAAGCAATCGAGAAAAATTAATGAAAGTTAGTTATTTGGGAGGCTGAAATTGAAAACAGCCAGTCAGATTTATAATATCAGGAAGAAAAAATAGAAAAGACAGAAATTGCCAATGTGAAGATACAGGCGATTTTACTACGTATTCTACAGGTAACAAAATAATAAAAAAGAAACATTGTGAAGGACCTTAAGTCTATTAACTCAACAACTTAGTTGTGATAAACTCCTTGAAAGACAAACTATCAAAGCACACTCAAAAAGAAATATATAAAATTAATAATCTGTAAGTTTATTAGAGAAACGTAATATAAGCTTAAATATTCTGTCAGAGAGACCAGATGGATCCACTGGTGAATTCTAGCCTATGTTAAAAATAGATAAATAAACATATAGATAAGTAAATAATAGAAATTTGACTCGTCTTCCAGAAGATTGGAGGGTATATTTATTCATCAATGAATTCTATGAGGGTAGCATTATTTTTACACTAACACTTGCCACAGATATAATAAGAAGGAAAACTATAGTTGTATACTTTTAATAAAGATGCAAACATTCTAAACAAAATGGAATCCAACCACATATATATATATATATACAATAACTTATCATGACCTAATGTTGTTTATTATAGTAACATAAGGCTTTTTAACTTCCAAGTATAAATCATGCTATCAATTTATTAACAGACTGAAAAATAAAAATAAATATGAATATCTAAAAAGGGAGGAATTATATTTGACAACATCCAACATCTATTTGTGTTAAAAAAAAAAAAAAACAACACCTGAACAAACAAGATACTCTCAATAAACTAGGAATAGGAAAAAAATTTCTTAAACAGGTAAAGTGTATTTGTGAAAATACTACAGCTGACATCACACTCAATGGAAAAAGCCCGCATGCTTTTCCCTTATGACTGGGAATAGGTCAATGATGCCCACTCTGTTAATACTTTTATTCAAAATTTTCCAGGAGGTTCTAACTGAACAATTAGGCAATGAAATAGAAGTACAACTAGTCAAAATGTGTGTTCACTCCATAAAAGATCTCCTGGAACTAATATACATGTTTTAAAAGTTTACACTATACTATACTCAAAAAAAGTCAATTGTATTTCTAGTAACAATGGAAAATCGGAAATTAAAATTAAGAAAACAATAGTATTTGAAATGGTGTGAAAAATGTGTATAAAAGAAAGATAAACCTGGCAAAAGATATGTAAGTTCTGTATATCACATAAAACTTTACATGGATACAAGCGTCTTCTGCATGGTCTGCCAGAGTGAACACAGCCCATCATATTTCATTTTTTGTTTTTTGAGTTGGAGTCTCACTCTGTCGCCCAGACTGGAGTGCAGTGGCCGCTCCCGGCCACCACAGCCTCGACCTGCTGGGCTCCGGCGATCTTTCCTCCTCAGCCTTCCAAGTAGCTGGAACCACAGGTGCGTGCTACCACGCCCGGCTGATTTTTTGATTTATTGTAGAGATGATGTCTTGCCAAGTTGCCCAGGTGGGTCTCGAACCCGCGGGCTCAGGTAATCCACTCACCTTAGCCTCCCAAAGCACGGAATAATATTTCTATTATAATTCCATATTTTGCCTGCTCCCTGGAACCCTCAGAATTCATCATGGCTCTCCACAAACTAGGCTCAGTGTGTCTCTGAAGGCCTCACTCTGATCTTCCTGGTTCACATTCTTGTCTATTAAGGGATGCTGTAACAACATATCACAAAGTCTTAAAAGAACAGAACTTTATTTTCCCACAGTTCTTGAGGGCAAAAGTGTGAAATCAGGGTATCATCAGAGTTGGTTCTTTACGAGGCTGTGAGAGAGAATCTTTTCCAAGCCTCTTTCCTAGTTTCTGGTGACTGCTGGTGCTACTTGTTTTTGTTGTTGTTGTTGTTGTTGATTTTTTTTTTGGCTTCTAGATGCATCACTTGGAGCTCTGTCTCCATCTTTAAAGGACTATCCTGTGTTTCCATGTATTTCCACGACTGCCTTCTTGTAAGGACACTAGGCATATTGGATTAGGGGCCCACCCTGCTCTAGTGAGACTACATCCTAACAAATTATATCTGCAAGGACCCTATTGCTAAATAAGGTCACATTTTAAGGTACCGGGGTTGGGACTTCAACCAATCTTTTTTAGCAGGTACAATCCAATACACAATACCTCCCATACTCCAAATACTGAAGTTTCAGGCCAACACCTCCACTGAGCATGAGTGGGTAGTATTGGGCAGCGGTGGCCTGGATTTGAATGAATCATTGTTCTACATATCAGACGCTGGGTCGGTCTAGGCAAATCATTATTCTTTTCCGTGCCATCTTTACTGACATCTATATAATGGGTGGGATTAATGTTTCATTCTTCTGGAATTTTTATAATAATGAAGTGTGGCATTTAATGGGAAATTTCTTGTAATCCTATCACAGTGAGAATTATGAGTTCTAGTCATTATCCTTCAAGACAACACTAAAATTTATGTTCAATTTTTAATGTTCTCTGACCACCTGCATCTTTCTAATTCACTGATCATTTGAAAGGGCACCTGTAGCAATATATGCTCAATTGTCTCATTGTTATTGATTTATGAATCTGACCCCTAGGGCATTCTGGAAGCCCTTGAAAGTAGCGTCAAAATCTCAGTTCCAGCCGGGCTCAGTGGCTCAGCCTGTAATCCCACGCCTTTGGGAGGCTGAGGCTGAGTGGATTGCCTGAGCCTGCGGGTTCGAGACCCGCCTGGGCAACTTGGCGAGACCTCATCTCTACAATAAATAAAAAATGAGCCGGGCGTGGTAGTGCGTGCCTGTAGTTCTAGCTACTTGGAAGGCTGAGGCGGAAGGATTGTATATTAAATATTTATTCTTCACAAAATGAATCTTAGCTTATACCAAGTGCATATTTATTTTATAAATGTCTATTGGTAGCCAGGGATGCATTAGCATGGTATAATATTTTACATCCAAATTGGTTTGGGAAACTTTGTCATTAAAAATAAAGTATTGTGTGATTGAACATTAAATGGCAACTAAAAAACCTGTGCTATAGTTTTCATATAAAGCACATACATTACTTATGTACCCAATCCTTACTTGTACCCCACATCCTTATGATAAAATAAAGAAAAAAAAATACATGAGATAATCAGAGGAATATCTCATGTATCTAGGTGACTTGCATTTTAACATAATTTAATTTTATACTCACTAAATTAATTATTAAGTATTAATGATATGTAACTTTAAAATGCCACAAGTTCCAAAAAATATTTTTTGTAACATTGCTAGAACCAGACACAGCTAAAAATTTTGGTCTGATATTGTTACATCTATACAACAATGTCACTCATGTAAAAAAAATTTTATACAGTAAATCCTATTCAAATGTGGAAGTGCTGTAAGGCCTTGTGCTGCAATCATCAGCATGAAGAGTTTTCCACAATCTGATTTTCATATAGATAAGTAGTTTTTAAACTGTGTTTTGTGGACAGGTAGATTATGCAGCCAGGAAACTATATTTGGGGAAAGGACAAAACTAGTGGAGAAAGAATGAGTGTCAGGTGGAGTTAGGTCCATGACTTCGTTAGTGGAGCAGTCAACCTTTTGTCTGAGAATCCAAATAAAAGAGAAATGCTATATATATAAGCATGTATATACATATATGTTTTATACACATACATATATGTTTCATATAAACATTTTTATATATATGCGCATATACGGGGGATGCCAAAAATGTTATTTCTGTATTACTTTAGATGTTATCTCTGTATTACTTTTCGAAGTACTTTTCAGAAGTGTCTGAACGCTGATGGTAACTACTTTGAGCACCTCTTGTACTTACAGAAGTCAACAAGTATATGTTGAGTATTACAATTTTAATACAGTTTTTTCATTTCTTAAAATATGTATACATTTTTGGCACCTAGATAGATAGATAGATAGATACCTCTTCTATATCTACAATAAAGGAGATATATCTTCTACATTTATGTTTGACTGTAAACAACAGAAAACCTAAGTCAGAGCGGTTTAAAATATAAAGGCAATTGTTATTTATTTAATGAGACATCCAGTAGTGGCTACCTCAAGGTTGGCTTAGCAGTAACTAAATGATGCTATTAGAAATGTAATCTAGGCCGGGTGTGGTGGCTCAAACCTGTAAACCCAGCACTTTGGGAGGCTGAGGCGAGAGGATTGCCTGAGCTCAGGGGTTTGAGACCAGCCTTGGCAACTTGGCCGGACCTCGTCTCTACAATAAATCAAAAATTAGCTGGGCATGGTAGCATACGCCTATAGTTCCAGCTACTTGGAAGGCTGGGGAGGAAGAATCACCTGAGCCCAGCAGGTAGAGGCTGCAGCCTGGGTGACAGAGTGCAGAGTGAGACTCTGACTCAAAAAGAAAAAGAAAAGAAAAAAGAAATGGGGTCTCCTTCCATATTTTCACTCTAATATACTCAAGTTGTTATTTCTTTCCATAGTCCCTTTGTCCAGAAATGAATCAGGTAAAACCCCAAGACCAGTCACCGTGAGGGGAACAGCATTGTCATAACTGGGTTAGACCAGTCTTGATTGATCTCTTGGGCCTGCAACCTGGCTGATCCAACAACATCAGGTTGCGTAAGCTGGGATAATGTGAGAATGACTGCTGGGTATTGGCCACAGGAAGATAATAGTTATGAGTAATTTCAAGCACAATTTAGTTTTCTATTAGGTGGAAGATGACAAAGAAAGCTGTTGTTTAGAAGCATTGACTGTCAAAAGGTCTTATTAATGAACACCATTTAAGATCTCTAAACAATTACCTGCAGTCATCCTTTGCTCTCAAGAAGAAAAACAATGAAGGTGAAAATGAGCTACTTTCTTAGTCTAAACTTGAATTTTCCTAGAGGTTCCCTTTCTTGTGTGTCTAATCTTTGTATTTAGCAAGACTTGCAAAAAGTCACATCACTCCATTAGCAGCCAAAGGAATATTTTTAGGAGTGAAATGACAGGATTTTTAAAAATAAAATTTAATTTTAATGTGAGGACAGGTAGAATTCTTTCAAGATTACTTGAGCAAATCAAAAGCCTGGAAGGCATTTTAGGCAGAAGAGTGGAATTCTCTCTCATATTGAAAACAAAACAGCAAATGTAATTTTATTGCCAACTCTGTGGAATTTTCCAGATTACATCTGATCATTTAATGGCAAATAATATTTCACAGTCACCCAAAGAGATTAGGGTGGTTGGCCATGAACTGAGAGTACAACCACAATTATAAATTTGACAATTAAGTCAAATACATTCTTACAACTGCTATGCAAAACTCATGCATTGCGATGATACTCATTTTGCAAAAACTGCGTTTGTCATGGAAGATTCAGACCTGATGGGCAATTTGTTCACATGGAATCAAGCCTGGATGAGTTTATTTTGGTCACATTAATGACTGAATCTTGGATTAGAGACATCAGGAAATAATAATCAGACTCATTCAGACTTTTCTGCTGCATATGTGAAGCCACTCAGCAATGATTCATGCCTTTGCAGCTTGAAAGGGAATAAAAATCTGATGTCATGTGAAGCATGAGCCAATGAGGAAATTGACATGAACTGTTCACCACAGTGAGGGGCAGACTTTTCCATCAGCTTCAGTTGCAACAAACAAGATGTTAGACATGTGAGCCGCACACTGCTTTGGGGACACAGCTTCAACTTCTCTTTTGTAAACAAGTGACCTCCACTTATCCTTTAAAAAAACATTTTTATTTATTTCCTTTTAAAATATTTTATTGCATAAGTTGCCGGGTGCATTGGTTCACACCTGTAATCCCAGCTCTTTGGGAGGCAAAGGCGAGAGGATAGTCTGAGCCCCGATGTTTGAGACCAGCCTGGGCAAATTGACAAGACCCCGTCTTTACACTAAATAAAATAATTATCCAGGCTTCGTGGCACATGCCTATTTCCAGCTACTTGAAAAGTTGAGGTAGCAGTAGCCATTAGCGTGCCACTGCACTCCAGCCTGGGCGACAGAGTGAAACTCCAACTCCCAAAAAAAAAAAGGCATAAACAGACATTTATTAAAGAAAAAAGGGGAAAATAAAAATTAGACAAGAAATTGAAAATCATTAAGTTCCTACCATCCAGAGAAATAATGCAATAGTGATTTTTTCCAAGTAAATACTTGTCCCAAGCACATATAAAACATATACGTGTGATTGTGTGTATTTTAACAATAATGGTGCTCTCGATTACTAGCTAGAGGATGTTTACATATAGCACTTCCAAAATAATATTAAAAATACAAAATAAGCGTATGTGTTTTCTCTATTTTCCAGCTGCTTGATCTGACCTGAGTTTAGGTGATGGATTCATATTTTACAGATTGATGCCTTTGTTATGATCTCAGTCCCATCCCCATGGTGGCAGCTTTAGAGCATATGACTCACCGTAACTTTTTTCCTCTCTCACTCAGCCTCATAAGCTATTCTGTGATTAGTCACAGGCCAAATCGACAACTGATAAATATGTCCCTTGGATTGAAATCAATAATCCATTAGCACAATGGATTCTCCAGGTTCCTCTAAATCTGGACAATGAGTTGCTATTTTAAATTGTCCCAGCTGGACACATCTTGACCCTGAAACCTGACCACTTCCAGGGGACCTCATGCTGTTCGCATGGGACATGGCTGGACCAGCTCAGTGGTCAGGGACATCAGTAAATGCTTAAGCAGCAAAGACTACAACAACACTTATTTTTCTCAAGGAAATTGATTTATACTTCTCAAAATAATTTCCTTTGGAAACAGGCAAGCAGGTGACTGCAATTCATATCCGTTAAGTTTTCTCCTGCTGCTTTCATTTTTTTCCCTTACTGACAGATTTTTAACAAAACTGCTAATGTACAAGTATTTATGCTACTTGTTTTTCTCTTTCCATTTCCTTTTTTCTCTTTCATTTTCCTTTTTTGTCTCCACCATAGAAGGTTTTAATCAGAAATGTAAGCACTATTTACCAGAAGCACAATGAGCAAAATAATTAATGCATTAAATATATATTATATATATATAGATTACTTGTGGAAAATTATGAGCAAGGACAGATTATGATTTCACATTGTGAAGTTGCACAATTTTCTCCTGCCAGACCCTGAGCTATTGTTATAATCAAAAATTCTTCTTCTTGAAAAAACAAGATAAAATTTCAAAAATTTATAAATGGTGCAGAATAGAGGCAGATAGTAGCTAATGCAAAAGTTAATGAAGATTAGATCCATGGATCAGACTGCATACTTACAAAAGTGGATAAGATCTCCTGTTTTCCAGTAACTCTATGGTGTCTTCACTTTGCAGAGATATTGAGGGACCGAATGCAGGTGTTTGTAAAAGTTACAGCAAGATGAGAACAGAAGGAGCTGCTTTGCCTATACTTCTGTAGACAGCAGGAATGGATGTCTTCTCCCTCACGCAGGTGGGAGATATCTGTGCAGCTTATATTTGCAAGGAAGGAGCATGACCAAACAGCAACCCATGAAAGGTGATGCATGATAAGACAATTGGACCAGATGTGTGCTTTCTGGACTTATATTTAAACTTATATTAATATTTTTAAAAAGAACAAAAGCATAAAGACTGTGTACTGCCAATATTTCTCAAAAAAAGAACAAAGAAATATTGGCAGAACACAGTCTTTATGCTTTTGTTCTTTTAAAAAATATTAATAGAAGTTATATTATAGAGATGTGGGGTACAAGACAGGATTGGATACACAAGTAGCCTTCGTATATGTGAAGTTTGAGCCTCCAATTGGTCTTCACTTCTGCTGGTTTGGGACCAGGTACACTTTGTGTTTTTGTGTTCTCCCTTCCTCCTCCACTCACCGCCAGTGACTGTCAATCTCTCCCTTGTGCTATTGTGACTGTGTTCGGGTCCCACTTATGAATGAGAACATTCGGTATTCAGTTAACCTGCATTTGTAACTCTCAGAAAATATTTATAGTTTTCTTTGCAGTCAACATGAGGGGTCTTCTCCCATTTAGACTCTCTGTGCGTACATACAACATGGACATTCTGGGAGTCTGCCAGTATCTGCCATTCTATAAATCTTCCATTTGCTCACTTAAAAAAATGATAACTCAATCCACAGCAGACATGAAGTCTAATCTACAGCCCCTGATTCCAAGGTGATGCATAGCATATTCGAGTACAAAGTGGCAGTGGGTATTTTTCTCAACTCTGTAGCTTGTAAACAGAAAAGCCATATTTTTTCTCATCTGTCTTGGTAAGGAAGAGATGGGGTTATGCCCCAGCTGGATAGAAATCAAGTGTATGTGGATCAAGGTGTAGTCCCCATCCATGCACAAAGTCAGTGCTTCATGACAGAGAATGTTGAAGCCAATCATAATCTGCTTTTGGACAAAGAAAAAATTAGTAGCCTTGGTTCTCCCTGCTTTTATTTTGTTTCCTATGGTCCTTGGCCAAAAGCTTCTAACATCTATGTGTTATTTCTCCAGTTGTGAGAGTAAAGGGATAATACTCCATACCTGTTCAGGATTCATTGTGAGGAAGAATGAGAGGAAGGAAGATGTTTTATTGCCAGTAATATTGCCCGAATCTGAGATCTTTACTTGCTACTCAGCAACCCAATCACAGCACCACCACCATCATCTATCTTTTCTAGAATTTTAGCCTGCCTGGCTAAAACATCACATCTGCATAAGTATCACTGACTCCCGCATAAATACAATTCCCCAAGAGTTCTTTCTCTCCGCTCTGTCCAGCCATATCATTCTCAACTGTTGAAAAAGAGCCTCAACCATTACCTGCAAGACACCTCTGCTCGCTCCTGTCTTTTGATCTGAACCTCACCTTATCACCAAATGTCTATGCGGCATTAGACAAGGCACCCCACTCCTTGTGGGACTCAGGAACTCCACCTCTTTATTCAGGATTCTGGAGTAGATGTATCTACTATTTATCATTTTGTCATTTATTTATTATTCTAATAAGGCTCTACCTATACAGGAGGGCTTCAACCTTGGCACTGTTGCTATTTGAAGCTGGATAATTCTCTCCTGCAAGAGGTTGTCGTGTACATTGTAGGATACAGCAACTTTGACCCCTACTCACTGGATGACTATTGTGCCCCTTCCCAAGTTGTAACAACCAAAAATGTTTCCAGATATTATCACATGTTCCCTAGGAAGTAAAATGGCCTCAGGCTGAGGATGGCTTCTGCAGATAACCACAGAGTCATTTGGGAGTGTCCACAAGAAGAGCTGTGATTCCCTAACTTAGAACTATGGCTTAGAAAAGTAGGTGAAGGCCTGACCATAGACAATTACAAAGGTCTTAAAGGCAGGCTTCACAGAGGAGGGAGTTACCCTTGGCTAAGAATTTAGGAGAAACCCACTCTAGTGATAAACACTTGGAACTGCTAATTACTTTGCTGGGAGGGTAGAAGGTTAGGCTAGGTTTTAAGAAACAACTGATTATCCCTCTCTCTTTTTCTCTCTCAATATTTTCCTTTTGGTGAGTATTGGCTTTATATTGCACAACTCTCTTGGACCTCAAGCCCAGTGACCTGGCTGGCCTGAAGTCCTTCTGCAGTTCAACCCTCTGAGCACACAGAAAAAAATGGCTGCTGCCTATGACTCACACATCCTGGTCCCTGGGCCCCTTTCTTCTCCCCACCCCATCCTGCTGGAGCACAAAGCCTGGGCCATGTGTCAAGGGCAGCTGCCCTAGACTTATCAGAAGACTTAGTTTCTGAAAAGTCTCTTAAATCTAGTGATAGGTTAAATTCAGTGGGAAAGAAAGACCCTGAAATATCTTTATAATTAGTATGACCAAATGCTTTATCATCCACAATGGGATGCCTTTTAACATGAAAGAGCTACAGATGATAACTATGAAAGGACAATGATTGCAAACCGGGCAGGCCATAGGGCACCCTGGTGACAATGGCGCTGTTTGCAGATAGAGACTAAATCCATGGGTCCTCAGTTATCCAACAACATGTGGCTTCTCTGTACCACTACTTCCAAAAGCATCTGAAGGCAAGAAGACATCAAAAGTGTACCGCTACTGTGGAAGGTTGGTAAGTGTATAGGCCGGCGTGTGTGCCTATGCATGCATGTGTTCATATTCTTAGAAGCCATCTTGTTATCTCTTTACTTGGTCCAAGTCGACCTCTCCCACAGGAAGAACAGCTACATGGCAGCAGAGACGTTGCCCATTGTCTTTTTTTTTTTTTGAGTTAGAGTCTCACTCTGTCACCCAAGACTGGAGTGCAGTGGCCGTTCCTGGCCACCGCAGCCTTGACCTGCTGGCCTCCGGCGATCCTTTCACCTCAGCCTTCCAAGTAGCTGGAACTACAGGCGTGTGCTACCACACCCGGCTAATTTTTGATTTATTGTAGAGATGAGGTCTCGCCAAGTTGCCCAGGCGGGTCTCAAACCTGCAGCTCAGGCAATTCACTCACCTCAGCATCCCAAAGAGTGGGATTACAGGCTGAGCCACCGAGCCTGGCTGACTTTGCCTATTGTCAACCCTTAGCCCTAGTTGGAGGAAACGAAATGAAGATGGGAACAGTGGGTTTGTGGTGGGAATAAATGTAATGAATGGTTTCTTCTTGGCATTTTAAAAATTAAAATATGTTACTATTGTAGTCAAGAAAATAGTTTTCATTAAACAAACTGTTTTACCATTATTTATATTAGTATCCTATCTATTTGGGAGGTTTTACATCTTTCACACCAAGCAGTATAAGAACAGATCAAGCAATCTGTGCAGCATTGTCTGGGATCAGGTGCCCGTCTCAGGGTAAGCTCGTTTGCCTGGTATTATCTACTTGTGCCATCCTGGAGAAATAAAAGGAATTCTGAGAGCAGGTTTGCATATCAAACAGTGCTAGGATTGATTGAAAGTGCCTCCCAGACTAAAAATTGACCTTCCATATGACCCAGCAATCCCTCTCTACAAAGAGACACTGGCACATGTATGTTCATAGGTGCACTATTCACAATAACAAAAACATGGAACCAGCCCTACTGTCCATCAAAAGGCTGGATAAAGAAAATGTGGTACACATACACGATGTGTATTAGCCACAGAAGAAAAAAGGTCATGGGTTTTGCACCAAGTTGGATGGAGTTGGAGACCATCATACTTAGTGATCTATCACAAAAACAAAGAACTGAATACCGAATGTCCTCCTTCATAAGTGGAACCTGAACACAGTCACAATAGCACAAGGGAGAGATTGACAGTCACTGGAAACTGCAGGCGGTGAGGGGAGGAGGAAGGGAGAACACAAAACCACAAGGTGTACCTGGTCCCAAACCAGCAGAAGTGAAGACCAATTGGAGGCTCAGACTTCACCTATATTAAGGCTACTTGTGTATCCAATCCTGTCTTATACCCCATATCTCTATAATAACATTTCTTTTTAAAGGAAATTTAAAACAAGAAAAAGAAAGTGACTCTCAGGCCGTTGGGATAAACTAAGCATCTGTGCAATGAATTTTCAATTCTAGTTTAGTATAATATGATGGCATTTATACAGCTGATAATACAAACGCTGTAGCTCATACTTTCTAAATGATGCATATTTTGAGGGGTTAATGGGGGTATTTCTTATTCTATGCCATTTTTGATGCTAACTACAATATTATCTATGTAATTTCATAGTCGCCCATGTATGAAAGCCATGTTCCTAGATAACTAATTGGAAAATTAAAGTTGTCAATCCAACCCCAAGATAAAAATGACATAAATTAGTCTGTAAGCAGCAAGAAGCCTATCCAAAATATTCATCTGGCAAATATAAAGTAGCTATTTGTATTTTTATATTTTAAATACTGTCACATGTCCATCAGAGAAATAATTTTTATATAGTAATTTCCATCATTTCAATGTTAAACATTATATTTAAAACTATATTTTTTAAATTTCAGTAATAATTCTTAAATTTACAGAAAGAACTTTTAAATCGACACAAAAATTAAATTTTGTATTAACACCCAAAGAACAGAAATATCATCTAGGAGCATAGAGGCGGAAGGATCGCCAGAGCCCAGGACGTCGAGGCTGCGGTGGCCGGGTGGCCACTGCACTCCAGTCTGGGTGACAGAGTGAGACTCCAACTCAGAAAAAAGAAAGAAAAGAAATATTGGCAGAACACAGTCTTTACGCTTTTGTTCTTTTTAAAAATATTAATATAAGTTTAAATATAAGTCCAGAAAGCACACATCTGCTCCAATTGTCTTATCATGGATCGTCTTTCATGTTTAGCTTTGTGCTTTCTTGCAATTTTACAGTTGAAGAAAGAGGCCTTAATCATGAGATTTAGGAGTATTCAGCTGGTCCAAAAATTCAATAATTTCTTCAGTGGCACAGTGGTGGCCATGTTGACAGTGTATGAATATAATGGGGCAATTAGAAGTTATTTTGAATATTTGTATAATATCTCACATGTAAATGTTTTGAGTTCTATTAACTAGGATATGAAAAATTCTCTTTAATCTCTGGCAAATATTGGTTATGTTTGAGAGAGATATTCTAGAAATTGGTTTTCTCAGTATGTATAAAATAGATTCTTAATCAATAAAATTCACTTTTATATATGTATAGCAGATGTGAGCAACCTTAAGACATGACTTGGAAAATGTTTTCTATTGGTTTATGATCAGAAACTATCTACCAAAATAAAATAATATTTATGGTAATAATAAGTGCAATTATTTATCTCATTCAGCCTAAATTTATTAAATTTGCCTATGTCCTGGTCTCTGGTTGTGATAATCACTAGCTGTGACCACACACTCACATACACATATTCTTATTCTTCTTTCCACTAATGAAATCTCCAACTTTAGTTGACTGTGCAGAATGAAAACTGAATTTTTCTGCCTCTCTTGCAGCTATACATAGTCCTACAATTAAATTTCGGTCAATAGGAATTGGAAAAAGTTATTCAGGCATCTTTTGGGCCGTCATTTTGAAAGAAAAGGACATATTCTCCTCTTTTCGGTCTTCCTCTCCTCACTAGCAGTAGTAGGATGTAAGGACACATCGTCCTGAAACATTTAGATAATGGCAACTTCCTAAAGATAGATAACATGCAAAATAGAAAGAGCCCTCACATGACCATTGATTAGTGAATTCCTCATGTTTCCAGATTCTCAGGTAAGTGCAAATCATTGTCAGTCTATACACTAGGTAAGACAAACATCATTACCCCTGTTAGAGAACCAAATCCAAGAAGTTAAATTGCACTGTGAGTGAGTGGTGACTTCAGAATTGGAAGTGAGATTCTCCAGCTAGGAATCTTGATAGAATGGCAACAGGGATAGATAATAGAGTTTTAAAAGCCAGCTAGGTTACATTTCTTGTGAGCACCAGTATTTCATTCTAACTGGCAAAGGATTTAGTATAGGAGGAGGTGAGATCATCCATCAGCACTGAGGAGGGTTTTAAACTCCTGAGTAGCAAGTAAAGATCTCAGATTCGGGCAATATTACAGGCAATAAAACATCTTCCCTCCTCTCATTCTTCCTCACAATGAATCCTGAACAGGTATGGAGTATTATCCCTTTACTCTCACAACTGGAGAAATAACACATAGATGTTAGAAGCTTTTGGCCAAGGACCATAGGAAACAAAATAAAAGCAGGGAGAACCAAGGTTACTTATTTTTTCTTTGTCCAAAAGCAGATTATGATTGGCTTCAACATTCTCTGTCATGAAGCACTGACTTTGTGCATGGATGGGGACTACACCTTGATCCACATACACTTGATTTCTATCCAGCTGGGGCATAACCCATCTCTTCCTTACCAAGACAGATGAGAAAAAATATGGCTTTTCTGTTTACAAGCTACAGAGTTGAGAAAAATACCCACTGCCACTTTGTACTCGAATATGCTATGCATCACCTTGGAATCAGGGGCTGTAGATTAGACTTCATGTCTGCTGTGGATTGAGTTATCATTTTTTTAAGTGAGCAAATGGAAGATTTATAGAATGGCAGATACTGGCAGACGCCCAGAATGTCCATGTTGTATGTACACACAGAGAGTCTAAATGGGAGAAGACCCCTCATGTTGACTGCAAAGAAAGCTATAAATATTTTCTGAGAGTTACAAATGCAGGTTAAAATGTGGCAGTGGATGAGACAGTATATAGATGGGATTTCTGATAGGATTTAATTATTTGAATTGAGAGTTTTCTTTCTTGTTACTTATTATAGAAAATGGTTTGCCGGGCTTGGTGGCTCAGCCTGTAATCCTGTGCCTTTGGGAGGCTGAGGTGAGTGAATTGCCTGAGCCCATGGGTTCGAGACCCGCATGGGCAACTTGGCGAGACCTCATCTCTACAATAAATAAAAAATCAGCCGGGCATGGTAGCGCGTGCCTGTAATTCCGGCTACTCGGAAGGCTGAGGCGGAAGGATCGCTGGAGCCCAGCAGGTCGAGGCTGCGGTGGCCGGGAGCGGCCACTGCACTCCAGTCTAGGCGACAGAGTGAGACTCCAACTCAAAAAAAAAGAAAAGAAAATGGTTTCATTGACATTTTATGAACCGAACTCAGGAAACATTAATAGCTCAGCAATTAATGTCTGGCTACTGGGTTAGGTATAGAGTTAAAGTAATTAATACAAGATTGAAGCCACCACTCATTTTCTGAAAAAGAGGTTTTGAATTTATATTTGACTCTTAACGCTTAACTCTAAAGTAAATAATAACAATAATTTTCAATAAACTGTTGTTAGTCTTGTATACGTATATATCCACACATTAGTTGAAAGTTACACACATATGCAAGTGTGTGTGTGTGTGTGTATATATATATATATAGAGAGAGAGAGAGAGACTTGAACCCAAATTAGAGATAATTCAGCTATGATTCTATGATTTATACTACTATTTTTGTGCATAATTTCCTAATAATTTCTACCTCTAGCATTTTGCATGGAATTTACTCTCAAATCTTAGCTTCTTTAAGACAAAGATCAAGACTCTGGGATTAAGAGTTTCTTTTAGTTAAAACAAGAAGGAACTAAATTAAAATTTTATTCCAATATAATTTTATCATTTGGTTACAGAAAGTCAGTGCTGAACAGTATGATAAAAGCATACATTATAAATACATTGTAAATAAATTGTGACCATTTTAAACCATCTCTGATTATTTTACTGTGTATGATAAGTAATTCTACAATAAAATAATATTATATGTGGAAGTGAAGAAATCAAAGGTAAGGGTATTTTAAGAATTCTGTTATTAAGATTTGGAGATTTCAAGGTGTCTTTTAAGACATTCAGTTATCACCAGGCTTTTCCTATATGTTTTCTTGTGTTCTTCCATCTTAGCCAGGATTTCCCAGAGAAGCAGAACCAATATGATCAATATATAAACAGACACAGATATATTAGCAGATAGATGGAGCTAGATTAGAGGGCATTTGTTAGGGAAATTGGTTTACATGATTATGGAAGCTGAGAACTGGCATAACTGGCCATCTGTAAGCTGGAGACTCTGGGATGCCCATAACTTGACTCAGTTCAAGTTTGAAAACCTTAGAACTAGAAAAACTGATCGTGTAATTCTCAGCCTGAGAACCTGGGGGGTGGGAAGCGTGCTGTTGCTAGTGTTCCAGTCCCAAAGCTTTCAATTTACCCAGCCAAACACCTGAAATACAATTCACCTTTTGACCAAAAAAAAAAGAAAAAAGTTATTCTAGGTCACATATCACCAACAATCATAAAGTTTAAACTAACATCCTTTTGTTGAAATAAGCAATGGGAACCAGGCTCGGTGGCTCAGCCTGTAATCCCGCGCATTTGGGAGGCTGAGGTGAGTGGATTGCCTGAGCCCGCCGGTTCGAGACCCACCTGGGTAGCGAGACCTCATCTCTACAATAAATTAAAAAATCAGCCGGGTGTGGTAGCGCATGCCTGTAATTCCGGCAACTTGGAAGGCTGAGGCGGAAGGATCGCCGGAGCCCAGCAGGTCGAGGCTGCGGTGGCCGGGAGTGGCCACTGCACTCCAGTCTGGGCGACAGAGTGAGACTCCAACTCAAAAAAAAAAAAAAAAAGAAAAGAAAAGAAAGAAATAAGCAATGGGAATCCTTTTTGCAGCTTCCTGTTACTCAGGCTACATTGTTGTTTCTGTAAACATTGCTTTTATTTCCCCTAAAGTATCTTTAAAAGAGGTACTAGCAATGCTTTGCCCTTGGAGAACACCTGTGTTTAGAGGAGTGTGTGTGTGTGTGTGTGTGTGTGTGTGTGTGTGTGTGTGTGTGTGAAATGAAGGCCTGATGTCCAAGGGCAAGGGTATCCTCGCTCTAGGAAAGAGCAAAAGGAAATCTTTTTCTCTCTCTCTTTTTTTTTTTGTTCTATCCAGCCTCACATCCAGTTGGATGGTGCTCGCCCACACTGAGGGCAGATGTTCTCCATGCCAGTCACCTCTGGAAACACTCTCACAGATACATTCAGAAGTAATGCTTTACTAGTTTCTGGGCATGCCTTAAGACACTTAAGTTCATAGCTAAAATTAACCACCACACCTCACCTCTATCACATTTTTGTAAAGGATTGCAGAAGAATGTTGAATCCTATAGAAAATAAAGAATCACCACTTGAAATTGCATTGTTTCATCTCTATTTTCAGTTAAGCTTGATTTTCTCCGTATTGAAACATTTGCAGAGACTTTGTGCTCACAGTGACACCAAGAAAGTAAGCTGGCTGGGGATTTGGGCTGCACTGGGTCACGTGAAAGGGAAGACCCACCTGTGCTCATAGGTAATACACTGTTTATTGCATCTATAGAGGAAGGGAATCGTTTTTGTTGAGATTTGAGTCAAGTTTTAAGCCGTTGCTTTAATGAAGGCTTTTTTGTCTTAAGCCCGTTATAATTAAAGCCTCTTGGAGGACAGCCAGAGTATCCATAAAGGAGAGACTGCAAATTCTGACTTACAGTTACCAAATCTCAAGCAGTTAAATTTTTTTTTTATAAAGACACAATCTATTTCATTACAAATTATTTTATTTGACCTAACAAATCCTGACTCACTGCTAACAGATTCAACAGACTTTATAAATCATTACTCAACAACCAGTCTGTCATGAATTCATTCTAACTTTTGAAAAAGACCCAGGAGTCAATTTTGTATCTTGTCTTGCAAATCATCCATAATTCATAATTACTGTTTCCTTAAAATGTGGCAGGTATTTGGTTTTGTAAAATGGAAATTTGCTGAACACACACACACACACACACACACACACACACACACACACACACATTTTCCTCTAAACACAGGTGTTCTCCAAGGGCAGTGCATTGCTAGCAACTCTCTTAAAGATACTTTAGGGGAAATAAAAACAATGTTGAGAGAAACAACAATGCAGCCTGAGTAACAGGAAGCTGCAAGAAGGATTTCCATTGCTTATTTCAGCAAAAGGATGTCAGTTTAAATTTTATGATTGCTGATGATATGTGACCTAAGAACTTTTTTTGGTCAAAAGATGAAATTTATTTCAGGTTTTTGGCTGGGTAAATTGAAAGCTCTGGGAATTTTTAATACCATAAATTTCTGATGTGGCTTTGGAATAAATACGGGTATATGAACAACAGCCGCCTCTTTATAACACAAGAAGTTATTAATTGAGCCCTGGCGTGACTTGTAACAATATTGGGGATGAGCTTAATGCTGAGGGAAGCTGCATCCACTATGCCATGTGGAGCTCTTAACCTCCTCTAAGGTATGTAAAACTATCTTTAAAAATATTTGACTGTCTTGTGAACTCAAAGGAAAACAAATTATTTAAACCTCTGAGACGATAAGAAGTTCTTCCTTGTTAAAAATATGACACTAAAGCCAGTACTCCTCTTTAGGAGATGGAATGTTGACAGCCAGTATATTTTCTCCTGTGAAATATTGCTACTGAGTAACTTAAAGGTATACAGTATTATACAGAAAATAGTGTAAAGTGGCAATATCTGAATCACATAGCACTGTACTTTTAAGATTCTTTTTCATGTCCAAAGCAATTGGATAAGCTCCCAATTAATTATTTAGACCTTGTCATAGCATCCATAATGGAAACACATAGTAGTGTTACCATCGCTCAGCACTCTAAGTTTTCAAACTGTCCATCCTCAATAAGGCTAATGTTTACTTTCAAAAGTTAAGGTGGTCAATTTTCCATTCATTTGAAATGGTCAACATTTCCAAGAAAGACACAGGTTTGTTTCTAATGTAGATGGATTCCCTAGAATATATTGATTTCTGAGTGAGTAATATTGCAGAGATCAATAAGGAAATATGATACAGGGACCGTGGGACTCTATCAAGGGCTTTCTGTGTTTGCAGACCAGTGTCTAGCAGGTGTCTCTGAGTCTAACAACTATACCATTCAGCTAAGCTTAATGAACCCCTTGGAGTGGGATGTCTTCAATTCATTGCTATAGGATAGATGAAAAGAACTCTGTCCACTCTGCTGTTGGTTAGCCAAGGTGCTCCTGGCTCACCTCAGGAAAAAGAAACAATTCTGTAGGCTAGAATATCAATGCAGATCTCATGGGCCTAAAATAAAGGGGTCAACAGTGCAGTGTTCTTTTCTGGAGACTCCAGGGGAGACGCATTTGCCTTGCCTCTTCTTGTCACTAGAGGTGCCCACATTCCCTGGAGTATTGCCTTCTGCTTCTTTCTTCTCAGTGAGCAGTGTTGTCTCTCCTGGTGCCTATCTTTCGTAGTCACATCTTCCTCTATCAACATTCTAGAAATTTTATATGATTAGTTTTGTATGGCTAGTTTCCACTTGGATATTCCAGGGTAATCTCTCATCTCTAGGTTCTTAAGCATAATTCCATCTGCAGAATCTTTTTTACCACCTAAGGTAATGTGTGACAGGTTCCAGCGATTAGGATGTGGACATCTCTGGGGAAGGGAGGAGACTGTTGCCTATGACAAGCAGATAACATTCCCAAGGAAATGCTCAATCTACAGGGAACACAATTCCATGGAAAAATGTCCCAGTCTTCTGTTTTTAAGAAGAAAATGTCCAAAGTGTGCTCCATGCAGCTCCTTAGAAATTCACCATCATGATTGAGGCCAGTAGTTGTTCACAGTGGGAACAAGCACAGCACACACTCTCTTGGCTTTTCTCCCTTCTGAGCCTCACTGTCTCTGCTTTCCCTTCTCCCATTTCCATTCCCTGGGGTCATCTCCCAAATAAAATGCATGACCCTGAATGGTTGTCTCAGGAGGTGCATTTGAGGGGATGTCCAGAGCATCTTAATACCTGAAGCATCTTCTCACACGTGCACTCCTGGAATAATGCATAATCGTTAGCAATGTCCAGCTGAAAGCAGACCAACAACCCAAAAATGCTTGGAAAAAACTCTGAGAATCTGAGACAAGAATAATGACAATTGTCATTTAAAAAGTTGCTGCATGTTATCGTGATATCTAATCAGACTTTTTAAAACAAAGGCTCTTATTGAGATGTGTGTCTTCTTACAACTCCAGTTTTGCATGAACAAAATCTCTCAAGTCTTGTCTCTCATTGATTTATAGCATATTTGACTGCATTAAGCAATTCCATAAGCAAGAGAGTAGCTGGAAAATGCTAAAGGTAAGTATGTCAATGAGCAACCCGAGATTATAGTTTAAATTCCATGCCATGAGAATTGAATTATAAAATAAAATAAAAATGCAATATAGCATCATGGCTTTAGAATCAAAAGTCAAATCACCCACTAGAATAAGGAATCTGGGAATGTCTCACTTTTGTGTTTGTGTATGTGGAAAAGTTTAACTTTATACATTACACCATAGAGAAGATATATGGTTGAACTTAGGTATAGTAAAGACACTAAGAAACACAAAATGTACCTGAAACCAGGGGCTATTTCTTGTGAAGCAGGCATTCTTTGAGAATAAATCTACTGAAGATGCATAAAGGAGATTTCTCAGAGAGATTTGAACAGCTTAAAATAAATTGTCAGTTGATCTTGACACAGACACTCTGTGTAGATACTCTGTAAAAGCGAGTAATTGGGAACCCAGCTTATTATCCTGGAAAAACTGCTGATTCAGAGTTAAATGACTCTAGATGAAAAGAGAAAAAAATGGAAATATCCTAGGGCTATATCCTTTATTATGAAATGTAAAGGTATTGAATGGGATAAAATAACATCCATTTTTTTCCAGCTCAGAACTTAAGCTAAATTTATCAAAGTCACACTAGTTAAATTTAATGCCAATATTCAAGCTTAAAACTTTCCCTTTGTCTGTAGGGCCACGTTCTTGGCAAAACATTTTTGTGCTGAAAACGGACATTCAGAAAAAGTGAACAATGAAGTTTTAACTCAAGTTCTTGTGTTTTTACCAATTTCAACATTTTAAAGTCAGTTACCAATAAGAAAACAAGTTCTGGTTTTGGAGAATATTGTACTGATATAACAAGCTGAAAATAAGAAAATAAAATACTTAAAATGTGAAATATAAGACTGACTACTCATTCCAAGTTCTGTAAAACAAACATATAAACAACAACCAAAAAAAAAAATTACTTAGTTCTGATGATGACATTTCTGTAATGACTTCTTAATGACACAAAACAAAACATTAAGAAGTGAAATAGTTGTTTGGGAATCTCCTGAATATTGACAGCAAAGACCTATACAGTGTTATATAAACAGGGAGAGTCATTTCCCAAGAGAAGAAGGAAAAGAAAGTTCTGTGACGAAACATCCATGATCATAATGTGCAATGTTTCATTTCCTAAGACAATAGCCAATCCTGAAGATGTATGTTCAAAACTTCTTCAATCCTATATAGATGCATAATGTTTATGCCTTTGTTCCTTCAAACAAAGGAAATTCCTTTGAGTTCTTGAACCAATTGACTCTTATTTTACCATACGATGGCAATAAGTTTAGTTATTCATTCAGCACATATTTATAGATCGATTAAAAATACTCTGGTGCTCTACTAACTAGGTGCTAGATGAAAAAGATGAAAAAGGTCTCTTTCTTCAGAAAGTCTACAGTCCTAGAGTGTGTGGAATTTCCCAGGCAAAAGCCATACACAGAAAACAAATTAGAAGCTATGAGACCTGGCACAGGGGAAAAAGAAACAAAAAACAGAATTTGGAGGCGTAATAGCATGCCACAGATGACAGGACAACTATAAAAATCAAAGGGGAGCTTGTTCTCTTGGGTCATGTAATAAGGAAACATGCTGGCTTAAGCCAATAACTCCAGTAATGGTCACTGCATTCCATGCTGGTCACAGAGAAATAGCCAGTGCACATGGGGTGTTTCTCTGTCACACACCTGAAAGTTAGCCTAGGATCTTTCTACATTAAGATTGTAAGACAAGCTGGGCTCGGTGGCTCAGCCTGTAATCCCGTGCCTTTGGGAGGCTGAGGTGAGTGGATTGCCTGAGCCCATGGGTTTGAGACCCACCTGGGCAGCGAGACCTCATATCTACAATAAATAAAAAAATCAGCCGGGCATGGTAGTGCATGCCTGTAATTCCGGCTACTTGGAAGGCTGAGGCGGAAGGATTGCCGGAGCCCAGCGGGTCGAGGCTGTGGTGGCTGGGAACAGCCAATGCACTCCTCTGGGTGACAGAGTGAGACTCCAACTCAAAAAAAAAAGAAAAAAAGATTATAAGACAGAGGAATACTTTTAGGCAAACTCTCCATTAAAGAATGGTTGTTATGATGCATAGTTATTTAAAGAATACACTTTTATTGTAATATGGAAGTGCACAATTTTAATATTGTTGGAACATTGACTTTATTTTCTAAGTTTAGTTAAATTTATTGTTAAATTGACAAATAATAAATATACATATTCATGGGGTACATAGTGATGTCTTGATACAGATAATGCTTAGTGATCAGATCAGGGTAATTAGCAAATCCATCATCTCAAATATTCACCATTTCTTGGTTTTAGGAACATTCATCATCCTTCTCATAGCTACTGAAAATTAAAATGTAATATATTATTATTAACTATTGTCATTCTACAGTGGAATATAGAACATTAGAACTTACTCTTTTACCCAGCTGTAATTTTGTGTCCTTTAACAAGTCTCTCCATATCCCTTCCTAATCATCTTCTCACAACATTTCTTCTTTTTTGTTATTCACAGAATCCCATGTTGAGAACTATTTTTGTCTAGAACACTTTTTATTACCCATTCAGCTTGCTCAATGGCTTTGATATACTATATATTTGTGTGTGTGTGTGTGTGCATGTATGTGTGAGAGTGTGTGTGTGTGTGTGCGCGCGTGTGCGTGTGTATATCTCAATGGATTGAGGAAGATAGGGTTTAAAAGATAGAAGTTGGAAACTCAGAGCTGTCCGTAAGTCCTCATGTTCTGAAAGGTATTGACCTGGAGTCCTGGCTAAGAAATAAAGTGAAACCTTCCATGGAGGGCGGCAGGGGGAATGTGCATTCCTTCCCTACTGTTGCAGGTGGCAATAAAGACTTAATGGCATTTCAGAATACATTTATATGTGGAAAACATTCTTGGAACTGAGGGTTCATGCCCAGGTGTAGGTGTCTACCTGAAGAATAAATATAAGCATAATTGAACAGGTTGTGGCAGGCAGATTCCCCACAGGAGTCAAATTCACTAGATTTATTTATAAGACAAGAATTATTCCTGAATTGCAACTTTAGAACAAACCCACAGCCTGGAGTGAGTTAAATGCTAACATTGTTATCCAGATTAAAGTTCTGAAATGGTAAGATAGCCATGAAACGCATGCTGCTGCTTCCCTGAAACAGAAGTGTGAGCATAGCTAAAATCTGCCTCTGAAATACTCTAGCATCCGTGTGAAATGTATGAATTTCCCCCATATGTGGATGACAGTCTATACTATACCGACTCCAGGATGAGGATGTCTAAAAACCCCAATGTGTGACCTCCCAGACACACAGTTCACTGTGGCCCTCACTGCTTCCTGGTGGAGGGCTCATCACACATTTCTCCAAGCCCTCAGACCTGTGGCAGTTAGCCTTCCTTGTCTGATATTTCATGAGCTTCTTTGACTCTCCAGCATTCCTCAAATGTCTTCTTCCTTTAGGGAAGTATGGAGCGATCACTGCAAGAAAAAGTAAGTTTTCACTTTCCAATAAAGCGGGGTAAAGGTGATGCTTAGGAAAATAAATTTCAGAGCATGACTGTAAGGCAGAGGGTAAAGTTGGTGGGGTGAATCAATGTGTGACTTTGAGAAATTCAAATACCAAAGTAGAAAATAAAACAAAGTTGGTGACTGGTTCATAATACACAAGGGTCGATTGCCTATGTAAAATAGTGAATGTTGCTCCTTGTGTCCTGTTGGGAGCCAGGTTTGGAGGCCCACCTGATTGACAAAGTCCAGGTGCGCTGAGGACCCCTGGCCTCAAAGCGAGTCCGGGCAGCTGAGGCCCTTCTGTCTTCCGTCTTTGCTGTTGGTACAGCTGAAGAAATTCTGCGCAGTTGTGGAAGAAGAAGATGGCATGTTTATGCGAAGTACTCACAGCTAACCTGAGAATGTCATGGTTCATTTTTCCATTTTCCCACTATGCCGTTTGGCCTTTTCTAACATATGCAAGGGTTAAACTCTGAAGCACATCAAGAATGCTTTCTTTCATTGGTTATAAGTTATTAGATATTGCTTGAGTAATAAATGATATAAGTATATTCACTCATTTGATTTAGGATTATGCAGTTTAGTGTTTAGACATAAGGATTTTTGGAAGCACAAGTTTATAGTAAGTTCATTATGAATTCATTATAAGTTCTAACACTTATCTAGGAGTTATGTAGGTGATTTATAGCACTGTTTTCACTGACTTAGGATAAAGATTAATCGTTAAGGTTTTTACTTAATTCTATAGTTAAAACTCTGAGCTAACATTTATAGAGTGGGTTTTTACTGAACTCATAATATACTAATCAGACACTTTTATGATAGATCAGCTAAAGACAGAAAGCAACCTTGGGGGCCTGGGAAACATTACTAAAAGCTTCTTTTGAGTTCTCTTTAGAAACAAGCACTGCAAGATAAGAGAAAGGTAACAGACATCTGGACAAGGGAGGCGATCACAAGGCTCTGAAGGACATAGAAATGAATGCTTAGAAATTTTCTTGAGACATTTCAAGGACTGTAATTCGGGACTTTGGACTAAAAGTATCATTGTTAGCTTTATGAATAAGACTCGTTGTCTGACTGTTTATGGGAATCTTGGTTTGTTTGCTGCTAAAACCACTAGATGGTAACTTTTAGAAGATATGTACGTGAAGGAATTTTCTTTGTCTTGCCCCTTTACAAATGGTATAAAAGCTCTGTGTTAACTAACATTAAACGTCATCTGTTCAGGAAGCAGGTGTCCAAGTATAATGTTTTCATCTTTCGCCTGTCCATCTCTCCTTCAGGAAAGCCCACAATCCTTGTGGGGCTGGACCCCCACAGTGTCCTTTCTCTATATACGTTTACTTTCTCCAGGAAACAAACAAAAAATACCAAAATGTATGGTAAGAAAGCAAAAAGGGGGAGAGGAGGAGAGAGAAGGGAGAGAAGAGAACAGAAGAAGAGACTAGAATATAAGTGAGAAATACAGAGGGTGAAAAAGAAAGTACACATATTTTAAGAAAGGAAAAAAACTGTATAAAATTGCAATACTCAATAAGATGAATACAAGTCATTTGACTTCTGCAATTACAATAGGCACTCAAAATGGTTCCCATCAGTGTCCAGACACTTCTGAGGATGGCGAACTTCTCTTAACATCGCCTATAATGTATATACAATTTTTGCCACCCCCAGGCTATACCGCTCCTATAAAGCTTTGCTTTTTAATTTTTAAAAAACTTCAGACTCAAGGGGTACATGTGTAATTTTGTTATGTGGGTATATTTCATGATGGTAAGGTTTTGCATTGAATCTTCTCAATTTAAAACCTTATATTGAAATCATATGTTATAAATCTTTTAAATCTTACCAAAATACAGCATCTTGCAAGAGTTTATTTTTTGTCCTTGCTGAGTATAATTTTAGATGAATAAGGTGACAATAAGCATGGCAATACAACAGAAGAATAAATAAAAATGAAAGAGACAAAGATAAATAATCATTTGAATTCTCAAGGTAAGATGAAAAGTTTCTTCCCTAGACAAGTCACACATTTATTCATTATTTATTCACTCATTCATGTATTTTTTTTCTGGTATACAACATCATGTTTTTTTATATCCATATACTCATGAAATAATTATTATAGGGAAGTATTTTAACCATCACCTTCCGTGCTTTCTTCTTAAGATGATTCCTTACAGATATTGACTGTTTAGCATGAAGCAGCATTAGCCTGTGCAGACCTTATGGTTAATTATCATTATTTGGCATGGGAATCATCTGACAAACTTGACTTCAGATAGAAAAATACAGTCTGCGCACGCAGTAATTATGTGCCTCTGTGTTCCCACCTCTAGGAAGCAAAGATTCATGAGTGTCTTGACCCAGACGGATTGGTGTACTCTCAGGTCAACCAAAGGGTACAGGGGACACACTTCTAAAGCCTACGCAGACAATTGCTATGCACATAAGAGTTTATTTTTTTTGTTTGCTCTTTCCCTCCATTCTTTTTCTGTCTTGATATAAACCATAGATTTTGCTCAAAGTGTGGCTTTGTAGATGGAGAAAGAGAGGAAGAAAGAGAGAAATGGAGGGCGAGAGAGAGAGAAAGAGAAACAGAGGGAAAGGGAGAGGAAGAAAGAGAGAAAGAAAGAGGGAAAGGGAGAGAGAGAATGTTTATTGTCACAGACACACACAGAGTTCACTTTTTTCCTCTTCTTACCAGGCAGCACTAAAATCTAGAGATTTTGCTAAAATAAAGAACATGATGGCACCTATGGCCTGGATTGTTGCTTAGATGTTCACATTATGCATGCTATTTTAATGTCATTCGTCACTTAATTAAATCACTCAGTCAAAAACATGAAGAATTCAAGTCAGGATTTTTTGCTTCCCCCTAAAAGGGAAAAGTAAAATGGTAAATGCCATTAAAAGGGGATTTATTTTTCTTTTAGGTCCAGATGTGTGAGGACAGGGACATTAAAAGAAGGTACAGGAATGGCACACATTCTGGAATCTATATCACATGTCAAGATTGAGGCAGGCCAGGGAGATACACAATGCAGGACACTCCCCCTCCCAAGGCTCCAGACTAAATGACACCAGGGAAGTCTTGAAGTGACAGACTCAGGGTCAGCACCCTGAGGAGGGGTCTAAGAGACACAGTCTCGCTCTAGGCAGGATTATCATTTCTTCTCTAGTCCATCGTGGCCCATTCCAGCCTCACATCAAGAATCAGGCATTCCCCCTCCCCTGCCTCCCATCAGTCCTTTGGTTCCCAAAGTGGATTCTGATTTCTTCACCTCCTGACCACACCCTAATAATACACTCACAGTGGATGGCAGATTTTATGGTCATTTTAAGTCACAAACATACAGTCAAGTTTTTATTTATTTATTTAGTCCCATGATACTCAAAAGTCCAAACTTGATATCAGGTAAAAATCTCCCTTTCTTTCTTGTTGCTGAGTATCATTTCAGGCGGCTGGGCCCTGTGTGAACCCTGTGTTGAGAGAAAGACACTGACCTTGTAATGTCACACAAATGAACACAAACATCCCCTGAATGTTGGCCGCTACGATGTTGACAGCTCCACAGAGAACTCAAAGTCCAGCCACACCAAGAGCACTCCCATCCTCCTCCTCCAAGGAAGGCAACTCTGCTTTGGGCAACAACCTGGAAGGGACATTCTCTAACCCCAGAGAGGGCAGGTGCGAGGCAGCGGAACAATCAGACTCTCTACTCAGAGCAGGTGTGAGCCCCAGACTGTGTTAGTCAGTGTTCTACTCCAGGAAGCTCCTCACACCTCTGGAGGGAAGAGTATGAATGAGAGGGCTGAGCACAGCAGGCAGCAGAGGGGAAGCTGCAGCGGCACAGATGTCCTCTGTGCATCTGGAAGGGGCCCCTGACTCCAGGGGACAGTCCCAGGCAAGAACATCCAGCTCGGCCAGAGAGCATAGCCTGGAGGTCAGTTCCCTGTCCACTCTACCCTCCCCTGTGCAGTGCACAGCCTGGACACCAGTTCGACATCCACTCCACTCGCCCCTGTGCAGTGCACAGCCTAGACACAAGTCCAACGTCCAATTCGCCTGCCCCTGTACAGTGCACAGGCTGGGTATTGAGGTTCTGCCAGTGTGGTGTAAAAAGAGGAGTATTTTTTTTTATAGAGTGATTTGTGTTCTTCAGGATATATTCCCAGTAGGGGGACTGCAGGGTCATATGGGAGGTTGGTATTTAGAGCTTTTAAGAATCGCCACACTGCTTTCCACAGAGGTTGCACTAGTTTACACTCCCACCAACAGTGTAGAAGTGTTCCCTTTTCGCCACACCCTCTCCAGCAACTGTTATTTTTTGAGTTGTTGATAATTGCCATTCTGACTGCGGTTAGGTGGTATCTCAGTGTGGTTTTGATTTGCATCTCCCTGATGATTAGTGAGGTTGAACATTTCTTCATGTGTTTGTTGGCTGCTCGGATGTCTTCCTTTGTGAAGTGTCTGTTCCTATCTTTTGCCCATTTTATAATGGGGTTGTTTGTTTTTTTCTTTTCAGCACGTTTGAGTTCCTTGTAGATCCAGGATGTTAAGCCTTTATCGGACATGGAGTTGGCAAATAGATACCTGCACACGCATGTTTATCGCAGCATTGTTCACAATAGCAAGAACCTGGAAACAGCCATGCTGCCCATCAAAAGAGGACTGGATTAAAAAAATGTGGTACATATACACGATGGAATACTACGCAGCCATAAAAAAGAACAAAATCATGAATTTCACAGCAACCTGGATGGAACTAGAGTCTATAATACTGAATGACCTCTCACAGAAACAAAGATCCGAGTATCACATGTTCTCACTCATATAATGGACCTTAAACATCCAATGCAATACTATACGAAAATGTCTGACCGTACTGGGAAACTATGGTGGGGGGAGGGAGATGGGATTAACAGTAGCAAATATCTGTCTGGGAACGGGGAAACACCCCATATCAACAGGGTGCCTGAATGAAACGCAATTGTATACCTAACCCTTAACTGTACCCCACAACTTCACAATAAAAAAAAAAAGAAAAAAAAAAAAAGAGGAGTATTGACCAGATTTTAGGAGCTCCTGCCTGATATCTGGTTTATGTGTAGGAGACAGGCACTAAAATACCAGAACAACTAAGTTGACCACACCAAAACTTTTGCTATAACAAAACATTAGAGTAAAAAGATATTGCTTTTTTCGAGATAAACTCATGTACGTGAAGATATTGAGAACAATAAAATAGCAAATTACATTTTGGTTTATATTTAATTACAAACTTTACTTATTTTCCAAACAATGAGGACACTTCTGAAAAATGAGGATGCATGTAGTCCCAGGTATAATGCTATAAAGTCAAGGTAAAGTCCCAGGTATAATGCTGTAAAGTAGCATTAATTTGGTATATTTTATAATCTGGGATTATGTAAAGTGATGTAGAGGGTAAAATATGACAGATTCTTGATTTTCAACATGGTGCTAATTTTGACTGCTAAACTGAGGTTAGTTCAGGAATGTTTTAAAAAATCATGGTTAGGTGCAAACATTAATTAGGGCTAATTTTCTCCCAATAGGAGAGAGAAAGTGTGAGAGAGACAGAGAGACTGAGAAACACAGAGAGATGGAAAGAGATAGAGAGAAAGAGACAGAGACACAGGGAGAAACACAGATAGAGAGATACCGTGTGACAGAGAGAGCATGTATTTAAACAGTATGAGCATTGGGCTTTGACCAGAGCCTTAGGACCCAAATGTATATTATATATGCATTATAGTATTATATACTATAATATATATATATAGTATCCTAGTGATACTAAAAGAATCTCTGAGCTGCTGTTACTTGCAACTCGTTGCACACTCACAGAGAAAGGCCCCTTCTCTCAAATAGTCTTCACCCCTCTCTACTTGGTCACTCTGAGTCATCCCTGGAGACCCGTCTCCACAAGCCTCCTCTGGGACACCTATGACACTGCCTGGAATTGATGCTTTTTCCCTCTACCCAATCCCAAAGGAAATCCATGCCTGAATTACAAAATCCATAATGTTGTTAGTACAATTATCTAGGTGGTATCCTGTTGTTTTGAAAACCTGATATCCAGTCCAGGTTCTTCAGACCTGGTTTCCTGATTATGTTTAGGGAAACAGCTCTCACCCCAACTGGTGCTACAGATACGATGCCACTTGGACGAGGGCAAACTGTGGGACTCAAAAACAACCACTGGGTGCACAGAGTCTTCCAGAATGGGTTATTGGTACATGCGGCTACAGAAATCCCACAGAAGATAGCATTGGTAGCTTGGGGGTAATGAGCCCTCTGGTGTACGTTGTACCCAAATACTGAATCCGAAAGACCACCAGAGCCAGCTCCGATGCAAATCGGAGGGTCTTTATTCAGGCTCTAGTCTGGGCTCACATCCGTTACCGGCGCAGCGGTACAGGAACGAGAGCCCTGACTCAGGTTTGCAACCATTTTTTATACACGATTTGGAAGGAGAGGGATGGCATTACAGACTTGTCCACACAGGATTGGATGGAATTGTATGAGTGCGGTTACAGAGATACTGATTGGTTGGTTTGTGTTTGATTTACGTGGGTGCAGGCTCCAGTTGACCATGACTGACCACTAACAGTCAGAAGGGGCGGGGTGGAACCGGTTAGGTCTTCTGGAATGTTAGATAGCCGGGGCGCTTGTAACGTATTTACTGGGGGGGGGCAGGTCCACACAGTCATCATGACTGTGCATAAACTGGACCCTGGGTTCGAGAACATGTTTAATAGAAGCTAAGGTTTGCATAGTCACGGTGACTGTGCATAGGTCAGCTCTGGCATACAAGCAGGTTTGAATTAATACAGAGCCCACCATAAGGGTGGCTTGCCTGTCACAACTTAGACAGAGGGGAGTTTGGAAGGGACTTATTGTTTAACACTCGCACACTGCCTGCAGGGGTTACAGAAGCAGAAGAAACCGGTTAACCTATTAACATAAATATTATGAGGTAAACAAAAAGCTAGAGGCGTGGGTAGAGATTTATAAACTACAACAAGCACTTCTTATACAACAACAAAGCTTTTAAGCCTCTCAGTGTGCACATCTGAAAGCACTGACAGTTTACTGAAGTGAGCAAAGAGTACATATCTCAGGAGAGGAGAGCTTGGGAGGTGTGGATTGAGGGGCTTCTGAGACTTTCCATTCCCTTTAGAATCAGAAGTGATGATATTCTGCCAGCTCAAGGCGACGTCTTGTTAATTGTCAGGAAGTCCCGAGTCAAGTCTTATTTCTCTAACCATGTTTGCATAAAACTCCAGCCTAATGGCAAAGCTGACCTTGGCCATCCAAGCTGAATTTGGCCATCTACCTTGTCAGAATTGAGCTCTGAAGCCCAGTTTCCATTTCTTACTGCCTTCCTGTGTCCTCTTGTTCAATGGCCCACTCTATATACGTAATTATTAATTAATATCCCAAGCTCCCAGACTATCCATAACTCACAATTATTCAAGTCTGTGGGCAGACACTTATTAACTCAAGACTGGAGAAGGACTGAGTCTGCTAGTCCTGACCCATCCTGTGGTCAGAGTAAAACAAGACTTTGATAATGCCAAGGAAGAGAATGAAATGAAGTTTCTTTTCACCAAATGCCAGCCTGGATCTGCAGAGTGCACATGCCACCACCATGAAAGAAACCCCTGTCTGACAATGGAACTGGCACAGCAGAGAGAAATATCTGGTAACAGAGCAAGGGTAATCATGTCTCAGTCCCTAGATACAGCTGTGCCTGCAGGCCACATTTCCAACTGATATTCCAGAGCTAAAATGGTTTTGTTTTGTTGAAACCAAATACAATTGCTTTGTTGTTGTTTTGGTCTGTCACTTAAGAAAGAAAGAGTTACTTGATAAATTTCACAAATCCAAGACCATATATTATTCATCTGAATTGTCCAAACAAGAGAAGTTATTGGAATAAAATTGCTGAAGAAAGAAAGGAAGGATGGAAGGGAAGAAGAAAAAAGGAAGGAAGTCATAGTGGTGTCATTACATTTCAATTGAACATTAAAACAAACAAACAAAAAGAATGCCAGTTCACCATGGTGATCTCCATATGAATATGTCCTGCTCCTTGAATGCTCCTTATGACATAGAATGCACTCTGAGCCGGTTCGGAACAGTCCCAAGGGTGGTTTACTAGTAAACCTCCTCCTTTAAAACTCTTATTGTTTCAGAAAATAATTTGAGTTGGATTGTGAATTATTTGGATCAGTGAGTTTCGATAAACAAGCTTGTTCAAAATGGATACACCATAAAACCCACTTTTAAAGACAATTAAACATGAATTGCTTTTCATGCCTCAGGAGACTCGGTGGTGAAGACTTCCTACAGGATCCAGGTGGGAGATATTTACCCACTTCTTAGACACGTATCCCCATGTTTAAAAAAATGATTATGCAGAGCAGATTGATGTGAAGGATTCTGGGTCTATATCAAACTGAAACTTCTTTTAGAGACTTAGGCATCTCTTGCTTTTGAAAGAGGCTGTGTGAAGAAATACAGGAATGGAAAAAAGAAGCAAGATTCACAAACTTAAGAAATGTGTTGACTCTTTTTTTTTTTTTAAGTTGGAGTCTCACTCTGTCGCCCAGACTGAGCGGCCACTGCAGCTTTGACCTGCTGGGCTCCGTCGATCCTTCCACCTCAGCTTTCCAAGTGGCCAGAATTACAGGTATGCACTACCATGCCCGGCTGATTTTTTTTTTTTTTATTGTAGAGATGAGGTCTCGCTGCCCAGGTGGGTCTCGAACCCGCAGGCTCAGGCAATCCACTCACCTCAGCCTCCCAAAGGTGAGGGATTACAGGCTGAGCCACCAAGCCCGGCGACCCCTTTTACAGGTTGAGAAAAAAGGGACCCAAGATCAATCCCTGGATGGCTGCCTTAGAAACACTGAACAGAGAGTTACTCCTTGTCACTTCTGGGTCAGGGCCCAAGTCAGAAGAGCAGGTGGATAGCAGAAAAGATGAGGTTGGCTTGGATAAGTGACCAGGAGACCTCACGGCTCACCCTAAGTCAGCGCCAAGACCTGACTCTGCTCAAGACAATACTTACCAGGTGAGAGCCTGAGCCCAGTGGTGCCGGAGTTTTTCAGAAGTGTATCATGTTTTTATCATATACTTTCAGAAGTGTATCAGTTTTCTATTTCTGTATGACAAATGGCCATGGACTTTGTTGGTAAAATATGCATCTTTTGTCTTCTAATAGTTTTGCAGGTCAAAAGCTTTGGGAGACCTGACTACATTATCCACTTAGGGTCTCATGAAGCAGAGATCAAGGTGTTGGAAGGACGATAGTGTTTCTTACTCAGGCTCTGGGAAAGAGTGTTCTTCCCAGCTCATGGGCAGGATGAATTTCCTTCTCATGACTTCCATGTGATACCTGCACAGCAGCAAGGACTTATTAAATCCTTCCCAAGGCTCAAATCTTTCTGACTTTATTTTCCTCCCTCAGCTAGGAGAAAGTTCTGATTTTAAGAGATTTTGTTATTATAAGGGTCCAATGGATACATCAAAGTTATCTTCTAATTTCATGGTCAACTAAATAGTAATCCTAATGCTAACTGCCAAGTCATTCTTAACAGGAAAGGGAACATCTTCTAAGGTGAAACATCAAGGGCAAAAGTCATTGGGAGCAAAATTCTGCCAACCGCAAGGAAATACGGGATATTTACATTTTATGTGAAATTTCGGAATGTTTAATTATTGGTAACTAATTCAAATTTTGTTTTAACATTTTGTAATCCAAAGGGTACAGTTCTTGGGTCCAGCCACACTTTGCAAGTGCACCCTCGGCTTCAGAGTTATGTTAACACCAAGAGAATCCTGAATAAAAATACCAATTTGGGCACTGAAATTCCACCATAGTTGGTTACATAGGGTTTTGTCATCTCAGGGGCACAACACGATGAAAGTCTGTTTCTCAGCACATTGTTGTCTAGGGCAAGACTGTGGTAATATTATTTAAAATCTCCAATGGAAAAAAAATATATCTGTGAATTTCAAATTTCAAAGTGTGAAACTTTGAATTAAAAGATAATTGGCCAAATATTCTTATTTACAAAAGCATTCTCGGTGTCTGTAAAGCATGATTTGACTAACAAATTGATTGCTATAAAAAAAACTCCTCAGAAACCCAAAGACATCACCCAAAAGAAGAAACTACGGTTTTGCAGGCGGAGAATACTAATTCTAGCTGTTGACACAACTTCATTTTCTTGTACTGTCTTTGAAAGAAAAATTATTTGTGAAAGGTAAAACTTGTTCAGGGAATAGAGTTTATTTCCCAGTCTCCCTTAGACATGTGACTGAGATCTGGCCAAGGGAATACAAATGGACTTGTTTAATAGGACTTCTGGGAAGGCTTCTTAAAATAGGTGACTCAGCTGGAAGATGAAGATACAAAAAAAACTGGAGTAATAGCCAAGCTGTAGAAAGGAGAGAGGAAGGGAGAGAGAGGAGAGACGGACAGAGACAGAGGAAAGGAGGGGGAGAGAGAGAGAGAAGAGATAGGGACAGAGAGAGAGAGAGAGGAAGGAGAGAGAGAGAAGAGACAGAGGCAGATACAGACAGGGAGACAGAGAGAGAAGGAGGGAGGGAGAGGGGGTGAGAGGACAAGAAAGAGATAGTAAGAGAGACAGAGAGAGAAGGGAGAGAGAAAAGACAGAGATAGAGAGAGAGGGAAGAAAGAAGAGAGAAGGATAGATGGAAGAGGAGGCGAGAGGGCAAGAGAGAGACAACAAGAAAGAGGGAGAGAGGAAGGGTGGGAGGGAGGGAGGTAGAAAGAGATGACAGAGAGAGAGAGAGAGGCAGGGACAGAGGGAGAGAGAGAGGGAAGGGAGTGAGAGGGGGAGAGAGATAGAGCAAGGAAGACAGAGGGAGGGAAGAGAGGGAAGGAGAGAAAGAGACGGGGGAAGGGGGGGAGACAGAGACAGAAACAGAAACAGAGAGAGACAGAGACTGAGAGAGAGAGACAGACAGAGAGAGAGGACGAAAGAGGGAGACAGAAACAGAGACAGAGAGAAACACACAAAGAGAACAGAGAGACAGAGACAGGAAGAGAAAGAGAGAGAGACTATTAAAACAAATTAACTATAGTTTGCTTTTTTAAGCTTGATTGTTGGAATTCATCCACGCTTTATTTTCCTTGATTATGTAGTCATCCAATATTTAAATAATCTTCTATTGTGACACTTATGTTATTTTAAGATTTTGTTGTTATGGTTATAAGAAAGCACTACAAAAAAAAAAAGAGCCTCTCCATACATGTTTGTACATATATCAATTTTTTAAACATAATTTTGAAGAAACAAAGTTACTGCTTTGTTAACAGGCATGCTCTATTGTAAGTGCACACATTTTCAAAACTATTTCCTGAAATTTGCACTTCTAACAGAAAGGTTGGAAATCCATGTTTACATTTTGTAAAGCTGTCAGCAACCTGGTTGGTATAAGTCGGTATATAGTTATTGCTTTCATGTATATTCCATCAATTTTTATTGAATAGGAACTTTTAAAAATGGATCCCTTGGCAATTTATAGTTCAATATTTACAGATTGCCTATTCTGTGCATTTTGTAATGTATATTCTGTTGTTTTTAAAATAGTGGAATGTGTTTTAAACTGTGGCATTTGTTTCTGACTGCATTCACAGTCTCATGAACAAAGCTATGTGCTGGACATGATCATCACAATTGGTTAGTACAGAATAGAAAACTGATGATCAGACAGGATAAATGTATCACCCAAAATGTATGAGAGAGGATCCAAAAACAACAACCTGGAATTTATAAGAAATTATTTATTTATTCTTACATGTTTAAATGTCAGTCACCTTCAAAGTACTCTCTGTTTGATGTAGTTCACCTACTTGGATGCATTTTCCACAGTTCAAAACAGTTTTTGAACTCGCCAATGCTGATGCCTTTTAGTGCTTCTGCCATTTTGTTTCACCTATACCATATTGACAAAATATTTACCTTTGAGGACTTTTTTCATATGGAGAAACAAACAAACAAACAAAAAAGTAGATCAGGGCAAGATCTGGTGAACGGGGGGGGGGCACAGGGATCATGCCATATACAGTCAAAAACTGCTGAACACTCAGCACAGTGTGAGCAGGTGCTTTGTCAAGGTGGTAAGAACCAGTTACCTTTTTGTCACTTGGGACATTTCTTCCATAAATCATGACACAACCATCTCAAAACTTCAAGTTGAAAATTTTTGTTGACTATTGATCCAGAGGAACAAATTTTGAGTGTACTAAAAGGGCCTGCCCTCCAAAAGATAATTCTAGTTTTTTAGGGGGATCCCCCCCTCATATGGGGAAGGGTGAAGATTTGAAAATAAAATCCTAAATCCCATAGTCTTTTTCAGAAGAATATACTATGTTCTTCCTTCCTCTGCTCCTTTGCAATAACCACCAAAGAAACATGCTTGGTGGCTACTGAGAAAGGGAAGAAACTGAAAATAAATCAATCCTTGGTCATGACATGGCAGAGCAGAGGTCTGGAATATTCAGGAAGGTGGTACATGGAACAGGGGTGCTGTTGAATAGGGGACAGGAAACAAGTTCACTTCTTGCTGTCCCTTATTATCCAAGCAAACTCTAACCTCTC
Organism: Cephalopachus bancanus; assembly: GCA_027257055.1. NCBI lineage: Eukaryota > Metazoa > Chordata > Mammalia > Primates > Tarsiidae > Cephalopachus > Cephalopachus bancanus. The sequence goes on from JAPVLO010000269.1 coordinate 248,678, forward strand.
TAACCTCTCTCTAACCTCACTGATCTCACCTTCAGATGGAAGTAATTGTACCTCTGCTGCTTACCCCACCCAAGTTGCAATCTGACGATGGAATCAGGAAGGCAATGTACATAATAATAGTAATAAACTGTGACTGTGTTGTCTTACAATTAGGGGTCATTTTTAGAAATAAAGAGACTGCCCTTAATGTTCTGGCAAATAAGGTCATGTATATGGAATGGTCTTGAAAGTGTGAAGAATGCAATATAAATATACAAAATTGTAGCTTACTTATTACCTCTGTTGAATGATTTGTTTAAGTGTCAGGCTTAATGACCCCAGTGAATTTGCAAATCTTAACATCCGTTACATCATATAAGCTCAGATTTAGAGACAAAATATCTCCAAATGTTGAGTGTCTGTGTGAACTGAAAACTCTAGGGGATGGCATTTCTCTTTCTATCAAATATCTTTCTCACCCCAACACATGTCATTGTGAATACCAGAAGGAGGTGCCCAAAGTGACACAGGGATCTCTACATAATCTGGTGTACAACAAGGTGAAGACATTTCAATCCCAGCTACTTCCCAAAGAACAGGAGTAAGTATGTTGTCATTGAGCAATTTCACATGGAACTATCATGTAGTGTTAAAGACAAACATCCCCCAGAAATAATAGTATTGAATGCTACTTATCCAGCCTCAGGTGATCATGTTCCCTGGGATAAGGTCAATATGCACCTACTCATCCATCCAAGTCAGTTGTGTGAAAACTCACCTCATTGTTAGGCCCAGAAATTCCCTGGTTGAGACTCATCTTGTGCATTTTTCCACAGCAAGAATGAGGTGACAATCATGTCATTACAAAGTGACAAATCACAAGGAATCTGCTCTCCCTCTGAGTCATGTCTCTCATAAGAGTTTGTCTATGTTTTATTTCACAGACACACAACATGTCACAGTATCGTATTTCTCACCCAAAGAAAGAATGTTCCCAACAGGTAAAGAAAGTCTGCTCGGGGGGGGGGTCCCTAATATTTCCATAGGGGAGAGCATTCTGGAAGGCATTTGGGGTGGATTGCGAAATGCTACTGCATTGTGCTTATCAAGAGAAGCCACGGGAGATGACCTAGGGCAATGTTTCTCACACCAGCCTGTGCATCCATGCTATCAAACTCCCTTTCAAATAGAGTCCTCAGTTGCAGAGCAGATCTACTTAGTCAAAATCACCCAAACTCTGACCAAGACCTGGGTTTGAGCACACCTGGGTAAAAGTGCAGTGAGGCAGGTGGTATATGGAAGGAGAATCTAGCTCTGGAACAGGACAGCCTGTGCTGAAATTGCATGCCTGTGCTTGTTTTGGCAGCACATATACTAAAATTAGAATGATACGAAGAAGATTAGCATGGCTCCTACACAAGGATGACATGCAAATTGATAAAATGCTCCATATTTTTGGAAAAATCAACAGAAGAACACAGGTAATTCCCAGGGAAACAAAGAGAAAATGCCTGAGAAATCAGACATCAGAGCCGAAACCATGGAAGTCACCAAAGACTGGCCCCAGAATACAACAGGGATTAGGGAATGGATGGAATGAATGAATAAGACTAAAGAAAGACAAGATGCAACAGTAAAAGAACTTGTAACAGAGATTTTGGTCATAAAAAATGTCATCCAGGAAATAAATAACATGATGGCAAGCATGGAAAGCAGAATTAATCAAGCAGAAGAAAAAAACCTCAGAACTTGAAAACCGAAACACAGAAAGAAAACTTAGAAAAATAGAATAAAGCCTCTAAGAGACATGTGATTATATCAAGAGACCAAACCTATGCCTGATTGGTATACCAGAAGAAGAAAGGGAAAGGGAGAACACCTTGGAGAAAGTATTCCAGGAGGTTATCCAAAAAATCTTGCCCCATGTCATTAGATACAGAGAACCCTCACAAGACATCAAATGAGAAGACCACCTCCTAGACACATAGTAATTTGCCTACACAAAGTAGGTAAAAAATAAAAAATCCTAAAGGGAGGAAAGGTCAGACCACCTAATGGGAAAATCCAATCAGAATAGCAGCATACTTATCAGCAGAAACACTAAAAGTTAGAAGAGACTGGTGTTCAATATTCAAGTCCTCAAAGTTAAACAATTTTGACCAAGAATTTCCTACCCAGCCAATCTCCACTTCATCAGTGATGGAGAATTAAAATCCAATACCTAAGAGATTATGCAGCTTGCAGACCAGCTCTACAGGAGATGCTTTAAAAGGTATTAAGCACAGAAGAAAGAAAAAAGAACAATGACCACGTACTTCCCAAGAAAACACCAGAACACAGAATCAACAGAGAATACATACCTCATGACTGCAAACTTGAAAACACACACATATGACAAACCAAAAGCTAAAGGAAAAGAAACAAGCAAACAAACAAAAGAAAAACCTTTGTAAAAAACTCATGATGAGGATAAATGATCACATTTCAATAATCAGCCTCAGTGTGAATGGACTAAATGCACCGCTGAAAAGACACAGAATGGCAAACTGGATAAAAAAACCACAACCCAATAATCTGCTGCATCCACAAACTCATCTCACTATAAGGGATGCACACAGACTCAAAGATAGAGGAAGAAAAATATGTTTCCAGGTGAATGGATCACAAAAAAGGCAGAAGTTGTAATTTTAATACCAGACAAAACAAACTTCAAGCTATCAAAAATTTAAAAAGATACAGAAGGACATTACATAATGATAAAAGTTTCAATCCATCAACTAGAAATATCCATCCTAAACACAAATGCACCCAACATGGGAATACCAGTGTACTAAGTAAACTAAAAAAAAGATATTGGCTCTAACACTATTACAGCTGGGGACTTAAATACTCCACTAACAACCCTAGGTAAATCATTGAGGCAAAAGTTAACAAAGAGATCTGGAAAATCAACTTGAAACATGACCAAATGAACTCAATAGATATTTGCAGAATATCACCACATGGAACATACTCCAAGATTGATCACATCTTCAGTCATAAATCAAAGATAAGCATTTTATAAGATCAAAATATTGTCATGCACCTTCTCGGACCACAGTGGAATAAAAATAAAAATCAACACCAACAAAATTCCCCCCAAATGCACAAAGACATGGACGCTAAACAGCATGATGCTGAAAAACTGCTGAGTCAACACAGAAACCAAAACAGAAATTAAAAAATTCCTGGAAACAAATGAAAATGAAGAAATATCCTGCCAAAATCTTTGGAATTCATGGAAACAGTTTTAAGAGGGGACTTTATATCTCTATGAACAAACATTAAAAAAATGGAAAGATCACAAGTTAACAACCTAACAAATCACCTAAGGAAGTTAGAAAGATAAGACCACCCAAACCCTAACTTTAGCAAAAGAATCCAGATCATCAAACTAAAAGTCCAAATACAGGACATAGAAGACAAAAATATAATGGAAAAAAATCAACAAAACAAAAAACGGGCTATTTTAAAGAATAAACAAGAATGACCAAGAAAAAGAGAGAAAAGTCCAAATAAACACAATCAGAAATGCAAAAGATCAAATCGCAACTGACCCCGAAGAAATACAAAAGATTATCAGAGATTACTATGCATACCTGTATGGAAACAAACTTGATAATGTAAATGAAATCGAGGACCCTCTGACATCACATAACCTCCCAAGGTTGAAACAAGAAGACACTAAATAAGCCGGGCTCGGTGGCTCAGCCTGTAATCCCGTGCCTTTGGGAGGCTGAGGTGAGTGGATTACCTGAGCCTGCGGGTTCGAGACCCCCCTGGGCAGCGAGACTTCATCTCTACAATAAATCAAAAAATCAGCCGGGCGTGGTAGTGCATGCCTGTAGTTCCAGCTACTCGGAAGGTTGAGGCGGAAGGATCGCCGGAGCCCAGCAGGTTGAGGCTGCGGTGGCCGGGAGCAGCCACTGCACTCCAGTCTGGGTGACAGAGTGAGACTCCAACTCAAAAAAAAAAAAAAAGATACTAAATAGACCAATACAAACCCAGGAAATTGACTATGCCATAAGAAAACTAATTATGCAACCATAAAGGACAAACATATGGACTTTGCAACATCTTGGATGGATTTAGAGTTGATCATATTCAGTGATCTATCACAGAAACAAAGAACAGAGTACCATATGTTCTCACTCATAAGTGGACCTTGAATAATTATCATAATACTGTAAGAAAGGGATTGGCAGTAATGGGAAACTGCCAGGGGAGGGAGGGGCACACCTCATCAATAAGGGCACCTGCATAATCAACATATGTATACCTAATCCTGAATTGTACTCTACATCTTAAAAAAAAAAAAGCCAAGGAGCACACAGCTTTCCAGTGTAATTACACAAAACATACAAGGAGGAGCTGTTACCAATCCTAATGAAAGTGTTCCAGACAATTGAAAAAGATGGAATTATCCCCAAATCATTTTACGAAGCCAACATCATACTGATACCCAAACCAGGTAATGATTCAAAAAAAAAAAGAAAACTACAAGTCACTATCCTTTATAAACACAGATGCAAAAATTCTCAACAAGATTCTAGCAAATCAGATCCAACAACACATCTCAAAAATTATCCAACATGACCAAGTAGGTTTTATCCAAGGGATGCAGGACTGATTCAACATAAACAAGATCATAAATGTAATTCAATTAATCAACAAATATAAAAACAAGAACCGCATGATTATCTCTTCAGATGCAGAAAAAGCCTTTGATAAAATCCAGCATCCCTTCTTGATTAAAACCCTTGTACATCTAGGCGTAGAAGGAACATACTTTAAAATATTAAACACCATCTATGATAAAACCACAGTCAACCTATTGCTAAATGGACAGAAACTGGAAGCATTTTCCCTGAAAACCAGAACAAGAAAAGGCTGCTCACTCTCACCCCAACCGTTCAATATTGTGTTGGAAGTCCTAGATAGAGGAATTAGACAAAGGCAGAAAATTGAGATATCCAAATAAGTAAAGAAGAAGTTAAGTTATCCCTCTTTGCTGACAATATGATCGTATACCTCAAAAACCCAAGAGAATCTGTCAAAAATCGGCTTTCCCTGATAGAGGACTTTGGCATTTTCTCAGGGTACAATGTAAATGTGAAAAAAAGACAGTTGCATTCTTATACTCCAACAACAAACAGGCAGAGAACCAAATAAAAAGAACAATCCCATTCATAATAGCCACACAAAAAATGAAATACCTCAGCATCTTCCTAACCAGAGAAATGAGAGACCCTAGCAATGAAAACTACAAAACACTGCTCAAAGAAATCCAAGACACAAACAAATGGAAAAATATTCCATGCTCATGGATAGGAAAAATTAACATTGTTAAGATGTCCATCCTACCAAAGGCAATCTGCAGACTTAATGCAGTATCCATTAAATTACAAGCATCATTCTTCTTAGACCTGGAAATAACAATACAGAAATTCACATGAAAACATAAACAACCATGCATAGCCAAAACAATCCTTAGCAAAAGAAACAAAGCAGGAGGTATCACATTTCCTGACGGTAAACTTTACTATAAGGCGACAATAATCAAAACAGCCTGGTACTGATACAAGAATAAGCATATGGACCAATGGAACAGGAAACAGGTTTCTGAAGCAAAACCTCAGTTTCTCAACCAACTCATCTTTGACAAAGCCTCCACCAACAACCACTGGGGAGATGAGAACCTATTCAGTAAATGGTGCTGGGGAAACTGACTGACCACATGCAGAAGATTGAAACAGAACTTCTACCTATCACCATACACAACAATCAACTCTAAATGGATCAAAGACATAAATGTAAAACCTCAGCTATAAGAATCTTAAAAAATGCAGGAGACATCTTTAAAAAATTGGAGTAGTCAACCAATTCCTGATCAAAACCCCAATTGCCCACACCATAAGTGGTAAGACAGACAGACAAGTGGGACCTCATTAAACTGAAAAACTTCTGCAAAGCAAAAGAAACCATCAAGAGAATGAGAAGACAGCCCACAGAATGGGGGAAAAAAATTGCCAACTGTATATCTGGCAAAAGCCTAACATCTAGGATCTATAAGGAACTCAAACTTGCCGAAAGGGAAAAAACAAATATCCCCATTAAAAAGTGGGCAAAAGACATGAATAGACACTTTTCAAAGAAGATATATGAGCAGCCAACAGACACATGAAAAGTGCTCAGCCTCTTTAATCATCAGAGAAATGTAAATCAAAACCACATTGAGATACCCCCAACCCCAGTAAAAATTGCCATCATTAATAAAATGAACAACAACAAATGCTGGTGAGGATGTGGAGAAAAAAGAATACTTCTGTACTGCTGGTGGGAATGCAAACTAGTACAACCTTTTTAGAAAACAGTGTGCCAATTCCTAAAAGAACTAGACACTAACCTTCCATATGACTCAGCAATCCCCCTACTGGGAAGATATCCAGAACTCAAATCATTCTCCAAAAAGATATCTGCATACACAAGTGTATTGCAGCACTCTTCACAATAGTAAAATCATGGAACCAACTGTGCTGCTCATCAAAACTGAACTGGATTAAAAAAAGTGGTACGTATACACAACGGAATATCATGCAGCCATAAAGAAAGACAAACATGAATATTGCAGCAACTTGGATGGATTTAGAGTCAATAATACTCAGTGATCTATCACAGAAACAAAGAACTGAGTACCTCATGTTCTCACTCTAAGCTGAACATTTATCATAATACTGTAAGAAAGGGATTGGCTGTAGCGGGATACTGCCAAGGTTGAGGGGCACATACCATCAACAAGTGTACCTGATCTCAAACCAGGCAAAGCAGGAACCCAAGGGAGGCCCAAACTTTACCTGCACAATGTCTACTTGTATTCCTAATCCTGAATTGCACCATACATCATAAAAAAAAAAAATGAAGCAATTACATACCTGTTTTTTGTTTGCTGTGTGATCTGGGCAAGCTTCCTAAACTTTCTGTACTTCACTTACCTCTTCCATAAGACAGAGATAATAACAATGTTTACCTTGTGAGACTCAAATGACCCATTCATAAAGAATTACAAAAATTCCTGATGCAAAATAAGCTTCTAGATGGCTTTCCTTATTTTATCTGTTGAGATCCCCAGTAGGTAAACATACTGATCAGAAATGGAGCATATTCCCACCTCATTTTCTTTATTTTAACCGCTGTTCCCTAGCATAAGGGCTAGGAAATAATAGGCATTCAATAATTAATTAACTTAAGTAATTCATAATTAATGACTAATTAAAGAGTATTCCTCATATATTATATCTATTATTACATTCTATTTTGTTTCTTCAAATTATCAAATATTCTGCTTTTGAAGAGAAGTCAAGTATCAGAATTTTTTATAAAATCGGGCAATTTAAAAATATAAGTGCAATGTAATTTTTATATTTACATGCGCACTCATTAAAGCTTCCCGGTTGCAGTCTCTATATCTAAATATTTATGATTTGGTGCTTTTGTTCTGCTTTATTCGAAAGCAATGGGGCTATAGGACTTATCATTCTCAGTGCAGAAAACAACAGTCACTCACATGAGTTTGAGCAGAAAGAGAGTGATTAGTGTTAGAAAGCTCAAAGAAAATTGTTAGATGTGAGGAAGAAAGAGGTTCTAATCTGAGCTTCCATAGATAATTCTAAGTACTCCCTAGAATCTTCCAAGGAAGAGAATCTCTCTGACACTGCCATAGCTGGTCTCAAAAGACTTGCCATGTTTCTACTGCCCACACAGAAAAAATAATTGACCCAGGGGATACTGTTCAACTTTCTCATGTGTCCAACTTCCAGACAAAAGAGTTACACAGCTGCCTCTCATTAATGATACTAAAAATATATACTGCATCTGTGAGGAAAGAGTTAACGTAACAGGCTGAGACTGCTATCCTTATAAAGGTCTGCTTAAGAAGATGGCCATTGGCTAGCATCTGAGAACATGGACTTAGTGAAGATCCCCACATTGTCAGAACTAATAAGGTCTCACAGTGCCTAAACTGTCTATTCAAACAATGTGACCCATGCTGAATACTCACTTTCCTTCTGGAGTCTGGAATGTTGGTGCCTAAACAACCAATCATCAGTCAAAGCCCTGGGCGTTGAGGTTCCAATAGAATTCTGTGAGAGACAGTTTTTCAGATATGTTGTCACAAATAGTTCCTGGTTGAATTAAGAAAATATATCAGGCGACTACACAGAGGGAAGATAATTAAAATCTATAGCCTGGACCTTGTCACGTGGCCATTTTCCCTTGGCTAATTTTGCTTTTTATAAATAAATCATAGCTAGTGGTAAAACTATATGTTGAATTTTGTAAATCCTTCTAGAAAATCACCAAGCCTAAGAGTGGACTTGAGAACCTCCAATGCAATATTTTTATTGTAGGAAGAGAGGAAGATGTAATATGTTTGGTGTTTCTATTCCATATGGGTGGTTTGGGTACCATTAGCACACATACACACAAACACACACACAAACACACACACTTAACATGTGTTCACATTGATATAGGTCATAAAATCTTGTTCTCTTTTCTTCTATGTACACGGTTAACCTGTTTTCCATTCTCCAATGCAGCTCAATGGGACTTGTGAGTGTGATCTGATTAAGGGTGGAAGAAGTGGTGACTATTACTACAGGTTTAAACCACAAAGTCCTCCCACATGTTCAGTCTGTGCTCCGTCTGCACTCTTCCCATGCGTTGGTTTCATGCAGAAGTCCTAGCTGAGGTCTGTGGGGTTAAAGAGTGGTGGAGCTATGAGGCAGAAATAGTTTTGGACCTTGAATGACTCTGGAGCAGAGCAATGGTTGCAGCTCCCTCCTTTTTCCACAGCTAATTAAACTCTACCTGACAGGGAAATAAACTTCTATTGTGTTAGACCTTGGAGAGTTGGGAGTTTGTGCTTCTTTGAATTTGATATTTTCTTAACTCATTTAGAAGAATGCTGAATAAAAGATATGTATATTCTAAGTGAACGGTACAACTCCACTTAATTAAAACTCAATCTGTGAAAAAACAAAAACCTTCATAAACCTTTAGAAGAACAATTTCCAACACTCTGAATTCAGCCTATTAAGTAGAATTTTTCAAAAAGGGCACAGTGCTTAGTCTTTATAATAACATTCCGTGAAATTTTTTAATAATGTTGATGTTTCTGAAGGCAGATTCACTTTAAAAATATTGAAGAATGTAATGGGTTAAGTAGTAAATAGTATCTGTAGCCAAATTTCCTTAAAAAGCCTTGTGAAACCTATATTAATAAAATATATCAAACTCCATTTATTACCTGCCCTATTAGGTATTGAAATGTTTGCATATATAAACACTGTATGTTAGATAAAATAGTTCCTTTATTTTTTGTGGCTTATTTCTTTTATTGTGTGTTAAGCTAATAAAAGGCAAAAAGATCTGACATTTACTCTAAAATGATACTTGATATAAATATGTAGGACTCTCAGATACAATTCATCAGGAAATGTAGTGTATGGGGAAGTGAGTTTTTCTTTTTTCTTTCTTTTTTTTCCTTCTGCAGTTACCAAGGAAAGTTGCTATAATATGGTCAAAATTGGCCCTTCTCCATAGCTTAAATTTCTAATTGAATTATGCTCCCCATTGTTACCCAGATACTAATCTCTTGCCGCCTTTCAGAAACCAAAGGAAATACTTTGGATGTGTGAGAAAAAAAATTTTTTTTAAATCACCTATTGAGCCATTCTCGAAGGCCTCTTGGGAGGAGTCAACAGAGATCAGCTGTTACTCAGTCCCTGGCACCTGGCTCATGCCACCACCTACAGCACCAGGCTTGGGACTGGTACAGGTAACCATGGATAGGGCATGGTGGGGAAATATGGAGCTTAGCCCACCACCAGTGAGGAGACACTAACTGCCACCATTTTCTCTGTCCCAAGACCAGGCAGAGACCTACATTGGCCCACCAACTCTATTCTCCCACCAATCTGGGACCTAGAGATGATCTCTGCAACCCTCTGGGATCAACCATTGCTGATTCAGAGAGGAAACTTCAGAAGCAGGCACAGAGAGGACACACCACCCTCACTCTGCAACAGGCATGGACACATCAGATCTGAGTGGGGGATTTGGCAACAGCAGTAGCAGATGAGTTGGGGGGCTCAGCTACCTGTCAGCAGATGCTATGATCTTCAGACAGCTTCTGAACCACAGCTCCCCCATCACACCTTAATACAATCTCAAAACTGCAAAAAGCACAGTCCCTCATCACTAGTCCAGCTTCAAAATTGAACAAATCCAAGGTATCTACATAAGAAAGAGTAAGGGATTGAGCAAACAGGAGTGAAGACTATCTCCCCTATCACAGAGCAACAGATTTAAAGAAGGAGGGGAAAGGGAGAAGAAAACGATCACAAATGAAGAAGAACCAAGAAAGAAAACAGGTCCCATAAAGACCCCTGGGAAGACAGCACCTGAGATATACACTTCAGAACTCAAACAATGAAGAGCCCCCAGAATGACTGGTCTCAAACTACAAACACAGAGATCAAGAAATTAATAGAGAGAAGGAATAGAAATGAGGAGAGAGAAGAGGAAAGAGTGAAAGAGTTGATAGCTGACATGACAGCAATAAAGAATACAGTAAATGAAATAAATAACAAACAGGCAAGCATGTAAAGCAGAATTAACCAAGCAGAAGAAAGATTCTTAGCGCTTGAGGACCAAAATATGAAACTGACTCAAACTGTTAAAAACCTTGAAAAGAAGCTTAAAAATATGGAACAAAGCCTCTAAGACATGCACGATTATATCAAGAGGCCAAATCTATGATTAATTTGCAATACTGAGGCGATAGAAAAACAGAGATCACCCTGGAACAAACATTTCATGAAATTATCTAAGAAATCTTCCCTCATCTCATCAGAGTTGTGACCATTCAAACACAAGAAATCAGAGAACCCCTACAAGACATCAAATGAGAAGACTAACTCCTAGACACATAGTAATTAGCTTGCACAAAGTATATATAAAAGAAAAAATCCTAAGGGCAGAAAGAAAGAGGTCAGACTACTCTTCAGGGAAGACCAATTGGAATAGCCGGAGACTTATCCACAGAAACACTACAGGCTTGGAGAGACTGGAGTCCAATCTTCAAGTTCTCAAAGATAAACAATTCCAACCAAGAATTTCCTACCCATCTAAGCTAAACTTTATCAGTGAAGGACAATTCAAATCTTTCTCAGACATTCAATCCCTAAGAATTTATACCATCTCCAGACCAGCTGTACAAGAAATGATTAAGAAAGTATTAAACACAGAAGAAAGAAAAAGAAGAAGAAGAAGAAAGAAGGACCATGTTCTTCTTAAGAGTGTAGGAAAAAGATTGAAAACACACACATATATCAACCCCCAAGCCCAAAGAAAACCAATAAACAAATAACAACAAACCCTATAAGAACCTCATGACAGAGATAAACTCTCACATCTCAATAAGTAGCTTGAATGTGAATGGACTAAATGCACCACTGAAATGGCTGACAAATTGGATAAAAAACCATGATGCAACAGTATTCTGTCTCCAGGAAACTCATCTCACAAGAATGGACATGCACAGACTCAAATTAAAAGGATAGAAAACAATTTTCAGGTGAATGAAACACAAAATAAAAAGCAGGAATTGTGATCTTAACATCAAACAAATTGTTCTTCATACTATCAAACATTTAAAAAGTTATGGAAGGTCACAACAGAGGTTCAATTCATTAACAAGATATATACATCCTAAACATATATATGCCCCCATCATAGGAGCACCAATCTTTATAAAGCAGCTTCTAGGATAACTAAAAAATATATACTGAATCTAACATAATCATAACTGGGGACTTAAGTACCCTACTAACAACCCTAGAGAGATCTTTGAGGCAAAAAATCAACAAGGAGATCTGGAAACTCAACTTGATGCTTAACCAAATGGACTTAATAGATACCTACAGAATAGTCCACTCAATTACCACTGAATATACATTCTACTCATCACCACATGGAGCATACTTCCATCCTCAGTCATAAATCAAGCATAAACAAACTTCATAAGATCAAAATACTGCCATGCAACTTCTCAGACCACAGTGGAATAAAAATAAATATGAGCACCAAAAAAGCTACCCCCAAACCCACAAAGACATGGACACTAAACAGTATGATGCTGACCAACTCCTGGGTCAACTTGGAAATCAAAGCAGAAATTAAAAGATTTCTGGAAACAAATGAAAAGAAAGACACATCTTACCAAAACTTCTGGGACACCATGAATGTAGCACTGAGAGGGGAATTCATTTCTTTATGAATATACATCAAGAAAATGGAAAGACCACAAGTTAGCAGCCTAACAAATCACCTAAGGGAGTTGAAAAGACAAAAACACCAAAACCGAAACTTTAGTAGAAGAATTCAGATCACCAAAGTAAAAGCCAAAATACAGGACATAGAAGACAAAAATATCATAGAAAAGACAAGAATGATGGACCTCTGGCCAGATTGACCAAGAAAAAGAGAAAAAGCCCAAATAAATACAATCAGAAATGCAAAAGATCAAATCACAATGAACCCTGAAGAAATATAAAAAATGATCAGAGATTACTATACACAACTGTATGGAAACAAACTCAAAAACCTAAATGAATTGGAGGACTTTCTGACATCATACAACTTCCCAAGTTGAAACGAGAAAAAATAGGAACATTAAATAGATCAATAACAACCCAGGAAATTGACTCTGTAATAAGAAAATTACACACACAGACACACACACACACACACACACACACACACACACACACACACCAAAAATAGTAATAATAATAACCTGGACCAGACAGTTTTCCAGCAGTTTTACAAAATATACAAGAAAGAGCTGATACCAATCCAATTGAAAGTATTTCAGGCAATTGAGAAAAAAATGAATTCTCCCCAAATTATTTTATAAAGCTAACATCACATTGATACCCAAACCAGGTAAAGATCCAACAAACAGAGAGAATTACAGGCCGATATCCCTAATAAACATAGATGCAAAAATATCAACAAGATTCTAGCAAATTGGATTCAAAAACACATCTCAAAAATCATCCACCATGACCAATCAGGCTTCATACCCAGGATACAGAGTTGGTTCAACATTTGCAATACCATAAACATAATTAAATAATCAACAGATGCAAAAATAGGAGTCACATGATTATACTATTAGATGTAGAAAAGGCTTTTGATTAAATCCAGCATTCTTTCTTGATAAAAACCCTTGAACACCTAGGCATAAAGGGAACATACCTCAAAATAGTAAGAGCCGTCTCCAATAAACCCACAGCCAATATATTGCTAAACAGATAAAAATTGGAAGCATTTCCCCCGAAAACTGGAAACAAGGCTAGAAACAAGGCTGCCCACTCTCACCCTCCTGTTCAACAAAGTGTTGGAAGTCCTGATTAGAGCAATCAGACAAGGAAAGGAAATCAGGGGCATCTGAATAGGAGAAGTGGAAGTCAAGTTATTCTTCTTTGCTGGTGTTATGATTCTATACCTTGAAAATCCGAAAGAACATGTCAAAAACTCCTTGCACTGATAAAAGACTTTGGCAAAGTCTCAGAGTACAAAATCAATATGCAAAAGACAATCACATTCTTATAGACCAGCAACAAACAGACAGAGAACCAAATAAAAAGCACAATTCCTTTCAACAATAGCAACAACAAACAATAAAATATTTCGTCATTTTCCTAACCAAAGAAATGAAAGACTTTTGCAACAAAAACTACAAAACACTGCTCAAAGAAATCAAAGATGACGCAAACAAATGGAAAAATATTCCATGCTCATGGATTGGAATAATCAACATTGTTTAGATGTTCATCCTACCCTAGGCAATCTACAGATTTAATGTAATACCCATTAAATTACCGTCATCATTCTTCTCAGACCTGGAAACAACAATACAGAAATTCATATGGAAATATAAACAACCACGAATAGCTGAAACAATCTTTAGCAAAAGCAGCAAAGCAAAAGGTATCATACTTCCAGACTTTACACTATTATAAGACTACAATAATCAAAACAGTCTGCTATTGGTACAAGACCAGGCATGTACACCAATGGAACAGGATAGAGTTTCCAGAAGCAAAACTTCAGTTCTCAACCAACTCATTTTTGACAAAGCCTCCACCAGCAACCACTGGGGTCAGAAGAACTTATTCAGTAAATTGTGCTGCGAAAATTGGCTGACCACATATAGAAGAAGATTAAAACAAGACCCCAACCTATCACCATCCACAAAAATCAACTCTAAATGGATCAAAGGCCTAAACGTAAAGCCTAAAGCTAGAAGAACCTCAGAAAATGCAGGAGACACCCTTATGTCTGTTTAGAACTGGCAGACAATTCCTGATCAAAACTCCAAGTGCTCATGCTATAAGAGATAAGATAGACAAGTGGGACCTCATCAAACTGACAAGCTTCTGCAAAGCAAAAGAAACCATCAAAAGAGCAAGGAGACAGTCCACAGAATGGGAGAAAATATTTGCCAACTGTATATCTGACAAAGGCCTAACATCTAGAATCTACAAGGAACTCAAACATGAAGAAAAGAAAAAAAAAGCCTTATTAAAAAGTGGGCAAAAATATGAATAGACACTTCTCAAACGAAGACATATGAGCAGCCAACTGATAACATGAAAAAATGTTTAGCCTCACTAATCATCAAAGAAGTGCAAATTAAAACCTCAATGAGATACCACCTAACTCCATTCAGGATGGCCATCATCAATAACTCAAATAACAGATGCTGGAGAGGATGAGGGGTAAAGGGGACACGTCTATACTGTTGGAGGAAGTGCAAACTAGTTCAACCTTTGGGGAAAACAGTGTGGCAATTCCTAAAAAATCTAAAAACTGACCTTCCATATGACCCAGCAATTCTCCTTCTGGGAATATACCCAGAGGAACTCAAATCACTCTGTGAAAAATACCTGCATATGCATATTTATTGCAGCATTATTCACAATAGCAAAAACATGGAACCAACCATACTGCCCATCAAAAGTGGACTGAATTTTTAAAAAGGGACACATTTACATGATGGAATATTATGCACCCATAAAAAACAAAATTATGAACTTTGTCGCAACTTGGAAGAACTTAGGATATATAATACTCAGTGATCTATCACAGAAACAAGAAACTTAGGAGTAAATGTTCTCACTCATAAGTGGATCCTGAGCCATTACCATAATACTATAAGAAACGGATTGGCAGTAGTGGGAAACTGCCGGGGGTGGGGAGCCACACTTCATAAGTAAGGGTACCTGATCTCAAATCAGGTGAAGTGGGGACCAAAATGAAGCCCGAACTTTACCTGTACAATGACCATTTGTATATTTAACCCTGAATTGTACTCCACATCTTTAAAATAAAATTTTAAAAATAAATAAATGAAAAATCACCTATTGATTAAAGCTTATTTCTAAAATGGAATCCTTGGCATCTAGAAAATCACTAAATTAGAAAAGGTCTTACCTTTGACTTTGATTCTTTGTGTGTGGGGAGTGGGTAGAAAAATTGGGAACAGGAAGCAGCATTTGGAAATTGTTTTAATTCATACTGAGTCCTAGCAGAGTCTAATGGTTAAGATTTCAGTTTCTAGATTTGCATGATTTACGCATAAATTCTGACTTCACCTCTTACTTGTTTTGTGATCTTGGGGGTTAATTAATCCATCCATGTCTCAGTTTTCAGAGGGCCGTCAATAATAGTAAACAAAGGAGTATTCCCCATGCTCCTAGACTCAGCTCAAGGGTTTGGCTCTAAATAGCTTTATAGGAAAGTTTTGCTAAACAAACGGTCAGCTGGCCATTTTATTGTTTCAACAAAATAAAATATCTAAGGTTCTAGGCAGAGTTCTTGGCATATATTAAGGTTTCAATATTGTCCCTTTCATTACTTGGAAACAGAAAGACTGTGAATCTCCCTATATTTGCTTCAAAAGCAAAATTTTGAAGCAAGATTCTCTATTTATATGAATTGTCTGGGAAAGGAGCATGAGACTTTTTAAAGGCTAAGATACGTTGCCTTAATATATTCCTTCAACATGGATGTGTTGAAAGTTTGCTCTGCACCAAGAAATGGCAGTGAAAGCAAAGAGGTCTAATACCTTTTCCTGGTCCAGAAGAGACAGTAGCAGGATTGGGAAAGGCAGGTATCCCCCAATATCCCTTTATCTTCCCAGAGCATGCCTTTCACCAGATATTGTTCTCAAGTTGTTAATTATAGGTTGGGGACCATGTTGCATAACTTGCCACTTGATTTACCTTCCTTTTCTCTTCCTCAAATCTCTGTGTGCACTTCTCTGTGTATTACCAGCTGTGCTCACTAATGAGGAAAAAAGATGGCCAGCTGACTGTTTGTCCAGCAAAACTTTCCTATAAAGCTATTTAGAGCCAACCCTTGAGCTGAGTTCAGGAGCATGGGGAACACTCCTTCGTTTACTACTATTGACATCTAGCACTTATTTGGCAGTGATGGGCAAGACCTCTGCTAAGCAAATTTCTTACCTTACCTTATTTATTTCCTAGGCCAAACCTATGAGCTAATTCTATTATTTTTCCATGTTATAAGTGAGAAATCAAGGCTCTGCGGGGCTGGATAACTTTATAACTTTATCTAGATTTCACAACTATATGTGTTCCAGAGTCAAAAATCAACACACATCTCCATAATCCTAGTACCCTCTCTATTACCCACTTAGTCTGCAATCTCAAATTCAAATACTCACAGGGGCCAAGTAGGTGACAAGTAGGGATGAGTAGAGGAAATCAGTGTGGGAAGCCTACCTGAAGACTGTAGACCATTATTAGCACCTGTTCATGAATCCCTATGGCCATTAGATTTCTGTTGCCATATCTTTCTATTCCTTAAGAAAGACCAGAAATTCAGGGTTTACTGTTAAACTTTTGGAAGTTCAAATATTGACACCCAGTTCAATTTACCAAAGGTGAAAAAAAGAAGAAAATAAAAGTAAAAAAATAAAGTAAAATGAAAATAATATAAATTATAAAGCTATGTAAAAAAGATTCAATACATCTTGACCTATATTTGACCCTTGGCTCCAGTTGACCAGGCATGGGTCACTGCACTTGCCCAAGGCCAGAGTGAGACTAGGTATCATTTATTTTCAAGGTGCCCTTCATGCCTTGCACAAAGCCTGGCACATAGAAGGTATTCAAAGAGCATGACATATCCTGGTCTCCAAACACAGCCATTCTAACTATAGATGACCAATACTGACAGTCTCTCAAGGGCATGGCAAACTTGTTTTGCATTGGGTTGTTTTATGTTCATTTAAATTTGGTTTGCATTTTGCCTATTGAGATAAAGCACATTTACAAAGAAAGCAATAAACAGATGTCTCTCAGCACAAAAGAGCTTTAATCTTTCACACAACTCTAATTTTATTTTCCTGTTTAATACTCACCAATAAATATTGTGAAATAAAGACTTCATTCCAAAGAATCCAATTTTTCTGGAAACTGCAGAGTTGAGACAGAGGACACACCAGCGTGACCAAACTGAACAAGCCACATAGCCACCATTTTAAATTTGTTCCCTGGCCAAATAATCATCCAAAAACTCATCCAAAGAAAATATATTGCAAAAGAGTCTTTTATTTGATTCATCCAAACATAAAAGATTAAGAAGAACAAGAACGGCTCAGCATTGACCTTGACATGACCTTGTGGTCACCCCATTGCTATCTCAGTGCTACTGCTCAGGGAAGGTTGAGAATATCTCAGTCGTCTCTTTAGACTAGATTATATGTTCAAGCTAATTGGTCAGTAGATTTTGGAATCCAAGCTGAAACCCCTATAAAGGCAAGCAAAATATATCTATGAGTGAAGCATGTTGGGAAATTTCCTCAAAGCTACACTTCTTAGAAGATTAGACAGACAGCCATATACTTCACTTTCCTAAAAAAATCTGAAATCTGGGAAATACTGGTTCTCTCAGTACAGTTTTTATTTATCCATTTTTGATGAAGATATAGAATAAGAAATATTTTACTTCCCTCTTAACTCTATCACAAGAAGAAAAACAAAATAAATGGCAGAATCTTAAAAGTGAATTCAATCCACACCAACATGGTATTAGGCAATAAGAAATGGTGTGGATTGGAAAAAACTAAGAGCACATGTCCTGCTAAAGTCTGCAGGCTTCATTTGTGTCCTACTGACTGTTGCCAGACATGAAAGAGCCACTGGGGCCGGAACTTCTAAATTTGTTAAGAGAAGACTAAGATTTGGGCTTTTATGTAATACATTATAAATTTTAAATGCTGTCAATAATTCATTTTTTTATCAATTCCTGCCAGAACAGGACCACTAATGAAAAACACAGCAGTAGATATTTTTTAGTCATTTTTTTCTGCATTTGGCTTATTAACTTGATGAGTATAACTCAAGAAAGTATATTTTATTCTTACACTTGCTCACTAACTTATTCATTCACTTATTTATTCATTCAACAAGTATTTACTGAACACAAGCTCTTCAATAGGCACCCTGCCAGGAAGAACAAATTTGAGGTTCTTATCGATGATGTCAAAGCTCACATTCTGGTTAGAGACAAAGAATTAAATAGATCACCATTCCATGGGGCAAGGAAGACTTATAAAGTGAGCACAGGGTCCTAAAAGTGACAGTTGGAGAAGTTAATTCCCCACTTATGGGGTCAGTGTTGGCATTTCATGGACTTAAAATGCCAGCCTGACCATCTGACCTTCTTGGTGGCTTAAATTTTAGATACATGGAAACTGGAGGAACTAAGCTTAATTCCTTATCCAGGTATTTTTACAAGAAGCAAAGAATGAGAGAGAGGGATGAGGGAAGGAAGGTAAGGAAGAAGAGAAGGAGGGAGGGAAGGAAGGAAGGAATGAAAGAGGAAGAAAGAGAGAGAGGAATGGAGGGAGGGAAGGAAGGAAGGGAGGGAAAGAGAAATAAAGACGAAGGAAAGAAGGAAAATACATACATACATACATGAATACATACATACATACATACAAAAGAAAAGAAGCAAAGAAAAAACTGAAGATAGAGGGAAAGGAATGAAGGAGAGAAAGGAAGAAGATGAAAGAAAGAAGGAAAGAAGGAATATAGGAAGAAACGAAGGAAGGGAAGAAAAGAGAAGGAAAGGAGAGGAGGAAGGAAGGAAGGAAAGAAGGAAGGAAGGAAGAAGGAAGAAGAAAGAGAGAAGTCATAGAAGGGGAATCTTTATATTGGAGGTGTTTTATGGGAAGTTGGAGGCAGAATGGAAAGGAAAATACCTACTTTGTGCTAAAGATTTTAATAATAACAGAGTAAAATTGCTCAAGAGAATGGCAATCCTACACGTGTGTACTTAATTATAGATCTTTAAAATATATGAAGCAAAAACTAACAAAATTACAAGGAGAAATAACAGATCCACAATTTTGGTCAATAGTTAGTATTGCAAGTAGAAAGGAAATCAACAAATATATAGAAGAAGCCAGGCTCGGTGGCTCAGCCTGTAATCCCGCGCTTTGAGGGACTGAGGTGAGTGAATTGTCTGAGCCCGCGGGTTTGAGTCCTGCCTGGGCAACTTGGTGAGACCTCATCTCTACAATAAATCCAAAAATGAGCCGGGCATGGTAGCACGCACCTGTAGTTCCAGCTACTCGGAAGGCTGAGGTGGCAGGATCACCGGCGCCCAGCAGGTCGAGGCTGCAGTGGCTGGGTGTGGCCGCTGCACTCCAGTCTGGGTGACAGAGTGAGACTCCAACTCTAAAAAAAAAAAATATATATATATATATATATATATATATATATATATATATATATATATACATATACATATATAAGACATGAACAACAATGTCAACCAAATGAACCTTTAAATGCTCCACATAGTAATATCAAAACATACCTTCTTCTCAAGTGCACAAAAACCATATACCATGCTAAATCATATCCTGGACCATAAACAAGTCTCAATCAATATAAAATGATCCCTATCATACAAAATATGTTCTTTGACCACATGGAATTAAGTCAATATCAAAAAGATTTCTTAAACAGTCCACCAAATTTTCAGACCGTAAATAGCACTCTTTCAAATAATGCATGAAGCAAAGAAAGAGTTGAAAGGGAAATTATAAAGTATTTTGAATTAAATGAAATTTAAACTATTACTTATCAAGATTGTGTGATGTCACTAAATCAGAACTTAGGGGGGCAAATTACAGTGCTATTTTCTAAATTATATATTTTTTATAAAAAGGGTTTCAAAGTAGAATTTAGCTTGCACTTAAAAATTTTTTTTTTTTTGAGTTGGAGTCTCACTCTGTCGCCTAGACTGGAGTGCAGTGGGCCGCTCCCGGCCACCGCAGCCTCGACCTGCTGGGCTCCGGCGATCCTTCCGCCTCAGCCTTCCGAGTAGCCGGAATTACAGGCCTGTGCTACCACGCCCAGCTGATTTTTTTGATTTATTGTAGAGATGAGGTCTCGCTGCCCAGGCGGGTCTCGAACCCGCAGGCTCAGGCAATCCACTCACCTTAGCCTCCCAAAGGCGCGGGATTACAGGCTGAGCCACCGAGCCCGGCTGCACTTTAAAATTTATTTTTCAAAGTGATAATGTATAAAACCAAAAACTAGTCATTTCAGAAGATCAATAAAATGAGTAAACATCTACCAAACTGTAAGGTCAGAGGTACTGGAGGGCGGGGCGGGCCTCAGCAAGATGGCTCCAACCGGACTAGGAGAACAATGGGCGAGAGTGAGTCAGTAAAAATGAGTAAGCGGAACTCAGGCAGACAGCTCACGTGGTACAACCTCCACATGATTTTAACCTCCACCCTCACTCCCGAGGAGCGTGATTGCGTTACCTCAGCAGCTTGGGACTACGCTGATCAGATACATAACTCCGACCATTCTTTGCGGTTGGGGCCATGGCGGTGCCTGCCAAGGACCCACAGTGGAACTATCAGGATGGTGCCACAGGGAGGATTAGAAGCGATCAGATGGTCCGCTACCTTATTGCAGGGATGGGAAAGGCGGCTCAAAAAGTTGTTAACTCTGACAAACTGAGGGAGATCACACAGGAACCTAACGAAAACCCAGCCTCTTTCCTTAATCATTTAACAGAGGCTCTTACCCTTCACACTCATTTGGACCCTTCGTCACTGCCGGGGTCTACAGTCTTAGCTACCCACTTTATCACCCAGTCCACTCCGGACATCTGGCGCAAGCTTAAAAAGGTGGAGGAGGGCCCCCAGACTCCACTCCGAGACCTGGTGAATATGGCCTTTAAAGTTTATAATGCCCGAGAGGAGGAAGCCGAGGGCCCAGAGGCTGAAACAGAAAGTGGCCCTTCAAACCCAAGCCCTAGTCACTGCCCTGCAGCCGGCACAACAGGGGCCTCAGAGTCCTGGTCTCAGGAAACAATCTGAAACCCCAAACACCTCCGGGAGCCTGCTTCAGGTGTGGCCAGGAAGGCCACTGGGCAAAGCAATGCCCAACCCCAAGCCACCGACTCGACCTTGCCTGGTCTGCAGACAAAAGGGACATTGGAACTTTGAGTGCCCCCTGGGGGAGAACCATCCCCCGGTGACAGAGTTTCGCGGGGGACCGGCTTCCCCAGCGGGCCCCTCGCCAGGGCTCCTGGGCCTCCTGGACGACTGAAGCCACCTAGACTCGAACGCCCCAATCACCCTTGCTGAGCCCAGGGCCACACTATGGGTAGCGGGTAAGTCCATCTCCCTTTTGGTGGACACGGGGGCTACCTATTCTGTTTTACTCTCCTTCCACAGGCCTTTACATCCTTCTCAGGTCTCGGTTGTGGGCGTCTCGGGGGTACCCTCCAAGCCGCTGGAGACGGTTCCAGTGTCCTGCCTTTTTGAAGGCCGTCCCTTCACACATTTATTCTTAGTTATCCCCTCCCGCCCCGCCCTCCAGTACCTCCGACCTTACACAAACTCATTAGAAAAAATAAGAGAGAGGAAAAAAAGACATAAATAGAATATGCAAACTAAAAATATCAGAAATTAAAAGTTTAAATCATTACATATTCCCAAGATATTATGAATAACTTCATGACAACAAATATGACAATTCATGTAAAATGAACAGAATGCTCTGCAGGCACGTGCTGCCATAGTTCACTAAAGCAAAGTGTATAATTTGAAAACTGATACATATAAAACTATATAACTATAGGAGTTGTAGGTAGACATCTCACAAACAACATTCTAGATCCAAGTATTTCACAGATCACTCTACAAAATGAATAATAAAAAACACACAATGTACACAAACACAAACTCTTAAGAAAACTACAGTACAATATATTTTATGAAATGTACACATTACACAAAATTTAACAAAACATCCAACAACATATAAAGATATAACATCACAACAAGGTGTGCTTTTTCTGTAGAATGGAATATTTATGTGGCATTTGAAAATCAATGCAATTCACAATATAAATGGGGTAAAAAGAGATATTGCCAGATCAATAGCTGTAGAAAAAGCATTTAGGAAACTCCATTACGCTTTTCTAATAGACAACACTCAAGAACAAGGAATATAGACTCTAAGACCATCCAAGTTGCTGCAAAGTTCATAATTTTGCCCTTTATGGCACCCATATGTTTAAAATAAATATTTTTTTAAAAACTAGGAATAGGAGGAAAGTTTCTTAACTTATTAAGGGGTTTCAATGAAAACATACAGATAACATCATACTTCCATGGTGAAAGAATGAATGTTTTTACCCTAAGATCAGGAAAAAGAAAGATTGTCCACTCTTACTACTTTTAGTCAGTATTTTACTGACTGTTCTGGTCTGTGCAATATTGCCTAAATATGTAAATAAATAAATGCATACATATTTAAATACACATATGAATTTTAAATAATAATTTAGTGTGGAAAACATAAAACTATCTTTATTCACAGATGGCATGAATGTCTATACAGAAAATCTGATGAAATCTACAAAACATTACTAGAACTAATAATTGGTTTAATTATTAATAATATCACAGGCTACATACTCCATATATTTTTAAATTGTATTTTTATATACTAGCAATGAATAATCAGAAATAAACAATTTCTGAAAATGCCATTTAATGTAGCAGCAAAATATGAAATTTACTGTAGCAACAAAATTTACTGTATTAAACAAAATTTACTGTAGAAATTTTTAGGGCTAAATATGACAGAAGATGTGCAGAACCTGTGCTTTGAATACAACAAAAGTCATTGAGATGAATTAAAGAATTGCTAAATAAGCAGAAAAACATGGGATGATCATAGGTTGAAGGATTTAGCATTGTTAAGATGTCAATCATGGCAAAATCGATGTATAGATTCAATGAAGTCTCAATTCAAAATTTAAGCAGACATTTCAGAGAAAATTCAAAATTTATAAAGGAATCCAAAGGATCTGTAATAGCCAAAATGGCATTGGAAAAAAAAAACAATTTGGAGAATTAATATTACCTGACTTCAAGTCTTGTTATTAAAGTTCAGCAATCAAAATAGTGTAGTATCAATGCCAAGAGATAAATAGATAAATGGAATGGAGCAGAAACTCCAGAAATGAACATGCACATAAATGGGTGAATGAGTCTCAACAAAGTAGCAAAAAGACAATTTAGTGGAAAATAAAAGATGATCATTTCAAAAAATGGTCCCTTAAAAATCGGATGTTCATATGCAAAAAAGAGAACTTTAATTCATGTATTTTACAAATAAACTTAAAATGGATTATAAACTTAACAATGAAACTTCTAGAAGAAAACAGTGGCAAAAACCTTCATAACGTTAGATGGTAACAATGTGTTAGATACAAAAGCAAAAAACATGATTGACAAAAACAAGTGGATTGATGGGACTTCGACAAAATTAAAATCATCTCTTCTATAAAATATTCTGTAACAGAGAATGAAAAGCCACAAACTTGAAGAAAATATTTGCAACGTAACTATCTAGCATATATTTGCTTCAAAAATATATACACCATGAAATACTATCAAGTCATATCAAAGAACAAAATCATGGCATTAGTGGCAACGATTTGGATGCAGCCAGAGGCCATCATTCAAAGTGAATTATCACAGAAACAGAAAACTGAGTACTGCATATTCTCACTCATAAGGGAGCAATAGGGGCACAGGGATGGAAACAACAGACACTGGAGATAATAAAGGGGGAAAATAGAGGAGAAATAAGAGTTGAAAAATAACCCATTGGGTACCATGCTCATCACATGGTGGGGTGGGATCATTAGATGCCCAAACCTCACCATCATGCAATAGACTTACATAACAAACCTGCATAAACCCCTTGAATCTAAGCTAAAATTAAAAAAAAGAATATATAAAAACTAAAAGTTCAAGAGTAAAAAAAGCAAGCAACCAAATAAAAATGGCGAATGATTTCATAGACACTGTAGCAAAGAGAAGTGGATGCCAAAAAAACCAGGTTGGGAAGATGCTTTATATGATTAGTCTTTAAAAAAATGTAAATTAAAACACAACAAGCTACTACTACATAGTTATTATGATGGCTTAAATATTTAACAATAATAAACAATAGTTGTATAAACATTGATCATGCAGGTACCCTTGTTGATGAGATATGCCCCTCCCTCCCCTAGCAGTTTCCCTCAACTGCCAATCCCACCTCCCCTCCCCTGACAGTTTTCCACTACTGCCAATCACACGTCTCTATTATAAATAATAATTTTTTAAAAACAAATGTAAAAAATTACTAATAAAAAAAAGAAAAGTTTCCTGGGAAAAAAAAACAATAGCAAGAATGATGATCTACTGAGATCCTCATGTCAGCATTACCAGTGGAAATTCAAAATGGTGGAGCCACTCTGTTAAACAGTGCAGTAATGTATTTATTTATTTTCAGATTAAACATACACTTGCCATCTAACCTAAACAGCTCTCTCTTAGGAGTATACCAATGGAAAAAAAAAATGTTCACATGAAGACATGCACACGTGTGCTTATAAGAGCTTTATTCAAAATCACAAAAACCTATCAACATCCTGACAGCATTCAGGTAGTGAATAGATAAACAAATTATGATATATTCATATAAAGGAATATAATCCGTATACTAAAGTACACATACACGATTGATAGACAAAATCCTGTGGATGCATACTAAATGAGTTTTTCTATGTAAGAGAACGTAGTCTCAAAGCCTCTATATTATCATTCTATTTGCACAACATTTTGGAAAAGAAAAAGATGGAGAGATGAAGAATACACCAACTATTGTAGTGTTTGGGGAATGAGGATAAGGGCTGACTACTAAAATACATTTTGGAGGTCAGGAAACTGTAGTTTAAAAAACTGTGATGAGCTGGGCTGGGTGGTTCAGCCTGTAATCCCACGCCTTTGGGAGACTGAGGTGAGTGGATTGCCTGAGCCCATGGGTTTGAGACCCGCCTGGGCAGCGAGACCTCATCTCCACAATAAATCAAAAAATCAGCCGGGCGTGGTAGCGCGTGCCTGTAATTCTGGCTACTCGGAAGGCTGAGGCGGAAGGATGGCCGGAGCCCAGCAGGTCGAGGCTGCGGTGGCCGGGAGCGGCCACTGCACTCCAGTCTGGGCGGCAGAGTGAGACTCCAACTCAAAAAAAAAAAAAACTGTGATGATGAAGAGATGACTCCATGCATTCACCAAAACACACATGACTATGTAGCACAAAGAGTTTATTTTCATGTATGTAAATTTTCAAAAATCAAAACGTGGCGAAGCCCAAGATGACATGCAGACTGTGGCACACTGACATCTTTGTATTACAAAAAGTTCAATGAACCCTTGAGAAGTGGTAAGAAAGGAAAAAAAGCTGTTGTAAACATTTTTGGAGAACATTGTTTAGACTCAGAGCTATAAGGTTTAAAGAAAGACGGGGCCGGGCTCGGTGGCTCAGCCTGTAATCCTGCGCCTTTGGGAGGCTGAGGTGAGTGGATTGCCTGAACCCGTGGGTTCAAGACCCGCCTGGGCAGCGAGACCTCATCTCTACAATAAATCAAAAAATCAGCCGGACTTGGTAGTGCATGCCTGTAATTCCGGGTACTTGGAAGGCTGAGGCGGAAGGATCGCCGGAGCCCAGCGGGTCGAGGCTGCGGTGGCTGGGAGTGGCCACTGCACTCCAGTCTGGGCGACAGAGTGAGACTCCAACTCAAAAAAAAAAAAAAAAAGAAAGACAGGGATGGACCCCAGGACACTCGGGGAATGCTCTTAGCTCAGAATCCCTCAGGTGCAGAATGCGTATCTTCAGATGAACACCAGGGCTGACTTAATTACTAGGGCTATGGACTGAATGTTTGTGTATCCCTCAAAATCCTATGTTGAAATCCCAACTCTCAAAGTGATGATATTATGAGGTGGGGCTTGTTGGGGGCTTAGGTCATGAAGAGACATAAGAAGAAGAGACAAAAGAGAGCTCACATCCTCTCTCTCTCCTGTCTGCCATGTAAGGACACAATAATGAGAAGACTGCCATGTGCAAACCAGGAACAGCACCCTCCCCATACTCAGCATCTCCTGGTGCCTTAATCTTAGACTTCCTGGACTCCAGGATTGTGAAATATAAATATATGTTGTTGAAGTCACCCAGTCTATGGTATTCTGTTTTAGAATCTCCCACTGGCTAAGGAAGCTTTATAGTAACGTTAATTCACACCAAGTGAATGTTCTTCTACCATTCCAGACTTAAGTCAAGAATACCAGATATTTAATAGAAAGCACAGTCATAGCCAGGCTCAGTGGCTCAGGCTGTAATCCCGCGCCATGGGAGGCTGAGGTGAGTGGATTGCCTGAGTCCGCGGGTTCGAGACCCGTCTGGGCAACTTGGTGAGACCTCATCTCTACAATAAAAAAATTAGCCAGGTGTGGTAGCTCGCGCCTGGAGTTCCAGATACTTGGAAGGTTGAGGTGGAAGGATCGCCAGAGCCCAGCAGGTCGAGGCTGCGGTGGCCGGGAGCGGCCATTGCACTCCAGTCTGGGCGACAGAGTGAGACTCCAACTCAAAAAAAAAAAAGAAAGAAAGAAAACACAGTCATTATTACTGATATGGACTAATTTATAATATGTCCTCCCACTCCCCAGAGATTTATATATTGAAATTATTACTCCCAGTACCTTGGAATGTGACTATTTGAAGAGAAAATCTTTAAAGATGTAATTAACTAAAAACAAATTTATTATGGAAAGTCTTAATCCAGTATGACTGGTGCCCTTATAAGAGGAGGAAAATTGGACAAAATCTTGAACAAAGTGAAAATCATGCAAAACACAGGACGAACATGGCCATCCACAAGCCAAGAAGAGAGATCACAACCCTGCCAACACCCTATCCTCTACCTTCTGACATCCACAGTTGTGAGAAAATAAACCCGCATTGTTTAAGACACCTGGTGTGTGGTACATTTATATGGTAGTCCCAGTAAACTCTCTTTAACACTCACACTTGTCTCTTGGATAAGAGAGGTCATAAGTACACTGGCCCATCAAAAATGAACTGGAAAAAGAAAACATGGTATGTAAACATGATGGAATATTACGTTGCAATAAATTAGGACCAAACCATGGCCTTCACAGCAAATTGGGTAGATTTGGAGATCATCATACTAAGTGAACTATCACAGAAACAAAGAACTGAATACTGCATATTCTCAGTCATAGATGGGCCCTGAACACTAGTCACAGGAGTACAAAAAAGGGATTTGACCTTCGCTGAGCACTGCCAGAGAAGGGAGGGAAGGAGGGAGGGAGGAGGGACTGGGCACGTGACAACACAAGGGATAACCGGGCTACTACCAGGGGGAGTGAGGGCCAGTTAGAAGTCCAAACTTCACCTGAATGCAACCTACTTATATAGTTAATCCTAACTTCTACCCCATATCGCTATTAATTAACACAGGACTATTAATATATACCTATTAATTACACTACTAATTAATATTAACCTGATTTTTCCCCATCCACCATGTGGGAAAAACTGGGAAATGTAAAAAGCAGATGAAACTTTTCTAGAGTTTTCCCATCAGATCCAAACGAGAAATATAGAGAGCTGTCCCCTTAACTTAACTTTCACCAAGAAAGTAGCATATGTTATATTTCTCAGGAAAATACTCTTTATTTCATCTTTCCATATATGTTGATTATGTCTGACTTCTCAGAGTAGCATTTGCTGAAAATAATATAAAAATCTTAGTAATTAAGAAAATCAAATTCCATTCTCCTCATGCCATTTTTTTAAGGAAAAGAGAAGGATCTAAGTTATGGTGGAAAGCATTGTTGCATTTAAAAAAATTAAAAGGAATTAAATTCAATCTAAGAGCAAATTTCCAAATGCATTTTCCTTTTTTATTGTGTTAAAATATACATAGTGTGTTGACAAATGTAAATAGGTGTCATGTGGTGGTTTATCTATTTTTCTTTAATGCATGAGCCCTAATTTCCATTCTTTGCACCTCACAGATATGGGGTGTGCTATCTGAGCCAATACCTTGCATGCAATTTATTCTTCAGTGTTCTTTTAGGCATAAATCAGATTTAAATTCAATTTGTAGTTTTCTGTTCATGTCAGATAGCCAAATTGGGGTCATCACGTTTAAGTGAATGTGATTAGACAGATGTGAGATGGCTCAATCCCAGCTGTCTCCTTTAATTGCTTTTGTGGATGTGACAAGAAGCATTATTGGTAGTATCATAATGCTCAGCAAATGTCCTCAAAACGGCCCTCGGGAACACGTATCGATTTCACAATGGGCTTCACGACCCTGAAGAGTAAGCGACTAAATATTTTTCTTAACACTGGTTATAAATGAAGTAAATAACTTTTGGATGTATCCCACTTTCTGTGCATGGGAGATATCAATCAATGTTAATTTGTTGATATTCCTAGGAGTCTCAAATGTTTAAAACCCAAACTAAGAAGCGCAGGCATCTGAGTTGCCCATCCCCTTTGCTGCAATTCAGCTGTCCCACGTGCTTTTATTTTATGCCATGAATAGTGCATTTCACACAGGTGGAATGTTTTTCTGAGTTAAATGCATTTAACTCAATCTAGAGAGTTTTTGTGGTGAGGCCAGACTGTTTTCAGTTTGCAAGCTCTGTTTGCTTGCTTGTTAGCATGTTATTCATTTCCAGGTTTAAGTGACAGAATCTTTCCTGCACTCTAAGAAAATGGAAGAAACAAGGGAAATGTCTGCAGACATCCATTAGTACACATCTTTATTTTACCTGCCATAGCACAGCAGCAAAACAAACATAACAGTTATATAAGTAATCTATTGAATGACACAGTCCTTTCAATCTCAGTGTTTTGCACTTGCATTTTTTTTTGTTTTTTGTTTGTTTTTTGATTCCCTTGTGCTTCTCTCCAATTCTTTGCATTTGGGATTTGTTAAAATAAATGAATTCAGTTATAATTTTAAAACAGAAAACTACAAATTTGTTAGAATCCCCTTTTGTTTATAGCATGAGGATTTTCCTTTCCTGTAACAATTTAATCCAAACACAATAGAGTTTCAATGCTAGAATCACTAAACAAAAATAGTAAAACTGTCAATGCAATTCTGTAAAACTTGTTCAAAATCTGTATTTAGTTTCTTTCTTTGACATTCAGAAAAAAATGCCTGAATCTTGTTGCTGCCTTTCAACTTGGAAGACGTGGGAAAACTGCCTCTCTCTGCCACAGTTTTATCTAGAACTAAGACCCAGCATGACTGAGTATTTTGTCTTGACCCCACTGTTAAACCCAAAATTCAAAATCCGAGAGACCACCAAGGAGCCAGCTCCGATGCAAACACACGAGGGTCTTTATTCAGGCTCGAGTCTGGGCTCACATTTGAAGCCGACGCAGCAGCTTCAGGGACGAGAGCCCCGACCCAGGCTAACACGCACCTTTTATACATAATTCTGAAGGGGTGGGGTGGCTTTACAAACTTGTGCACACAGGATTGGATAAAAACTATATGACGCAGTTCCAGAGACTTTGATTGATTGATTTAAGTTCAATTTGCGCGGGCTCAGGCTTAGTTACTTGTGATGGACAAGTAACTGCCAAACGGGTGGAATGGAATGCCAGATAAGCTAGGTTTAGCAAGCAGGCAGGAGGTTTGAAACAAGGCAGAACCCACCAGGGGGGTGGCTGGTGCCACCAGTCTACCGTTATCTAAGCAAAGGAATGTCCGGGAGGGGCTTATTGCTTAACATTCACACACTGCTAGCAGCAGTTGCAGAATCAGTCGGTTATTTTATGGGACAAACAAAAATTAAACTTAACAAAGTTCTAAGTACAAACACTGCAAACAAATACAGTGAACGTGGGGTAGGAATTCATATAGTAATATTTCTTTTTTGAGTTTTTTTTTTTTAATCTCTTGGGTCTCTCACCAACGACAATCAGGATTCTGTTGTACTGTTCACTACTGTGTACTGAGTACACAGTGGATGCGTATACAATATTTTATGACTTAATGAATAAAACAAAGATAGTTAAAAATTCATCCCTTGGGCTAAACAGATGCTAAGGTTTTTGTTGCTGTTGTCCTGTTTCCTCTTTCTCATTCTCCTCCTCTTTTTCCTCCTTCTCCTCCTCCTCTTCCTCTTTCTCTTATTCTTCTTTCTCCATTCTTCTAATCAGAATTAATTCCAAGAATACTCAAACTCATAGAAGACTCCCTGGCTTATACATTTTGGAGTAAAATTTTGAGCAGATTCTAAAAGGATGGCTGAGATTCATGCAAGTTTAGGAAAGAGACTGGATCTGGTGGAAGGCACAAAATGAAGAAAAGCTAAATGTTTGTAATAGCCTAATCATCAAGACCTAAGCAGGAGAAAATAGGATAGTACCATTGTAGCAGGAAAAATAGAGAGATCATGACACCGAGACTATTATAGGGAATAGCACTTTATTACACTGGCCAACCTAGCGGGCCCAAGAATCTAATGCGTCCAAACAGGAGACGTGGGGTCTTATACCCTTTTTTAAGTAAGGGAGGGGGGTCGTGTTGAGTGATTATATATTTCCTTTGGAATTTTACAATGTTGTACTCAGCAAAATCAGATTTTTCAAAGAACAAAGGGCTTCCAAGAACTGCAAGATTGTAAACTGTCAACTTCAGAAGGGGGGTTTTAGATAAGACTCTTTTTCATTTCCATGATATAGCCAGTCTCTGGGCCATTTGGCCTTTCTTAAACAAAACCTGTGTCTTTAAAGTTGCAACTTGCCTTTCAAAAGGAAATACCTTTAACTGCTATTAACCCCTTCCTGCCACTGGGCTACCAGAAGACATCCCACGTGATTGCCATGAGGCCAACTGCTGATCCTGAACCAGCTACATGTTTCTGTGTTTATTCACTCAATTATACAAGAAATATATTTGAGCATTTGCCGCATCTTGCCACACCATCAGCAATGAATGCAGTTGACTCCAATGGTAGCTAATGGTGCCTTAAATGATGAAAATTTTTTTGTTATTTATGTTTACCAGTTTGAGGGTATACTCAATATATAGTTAAGCATAGAGAATCTTCATCTTTAACATATTTGTCTTTTTTTTTTTTGAGTTGGAGTCTCACTCCGTGGCCCAGACTGGAGTGCAGCGGCCGCTCCCAGCCACCACAGCCTCGACCTGCTGGGCTCCGGCAATCTTTCCGCCTCAGCCTTCCAAGTAGCCAGAACTACAGGGGCGTGCCACCACACCTGGCTAATTTTTGATTTATTGTAGAGACGAGGTCTCGCCAAGTTGCCCAGGCGGGTCTTAAACCCGCAGGCGCAGGCAATCCACTCACCTCGGCTTCCCAAAGTGCGGAGATTGCAGGTTGAGTCACTGAGCCTGGCCTATTTGTCTTTTTTTTCCTAAGTATTGTTATTCTATAATTGGAAGATGTCCCTCATAGTTTTAGATGCCACATTCTTGCAGAACAGTCCCAGAGCAGCTTGGAAAGAAATGAGAGCGGGAAGGCTATGTTGATTTGCTATTATTTGTGTGAAAGGAAAGTGTCTACCTAAAATCCTCATGAGACTTACTGTAGGTCTCAGTGTTCAAACAGGTCACGTGACCCAGACCTAAACCAATAACAGGCTTATGTGGAATGGGTGAAGGGGTATAAAATTGCTGGGAATGACTTGAACCAATCAGAATCTGTACCCTGGGACTGGGGGCAGACACTATGTTGCTCATCAGGTGTGGGAACAAAATGATGAATGGCTGTGAGTGGCCATTCAGCAGAGTCAGCAACAAATCATTCCTCTTGGGGGAGGAAATGAGACCATTTTACATGATGAGACAGATGGTTTTCAGCGTTATATAAAGGAGATTACATAAATTTAAATATTATAGTGACTAACTTGTTCCCTTTCTAACTCTTTTTGAGCTCTTCTGATTGCATCAAGAAGAAAACTCTGTTGTTAGAATGTCTTTAGTTTATTTCTAACTCTTTCTAATTAGCCTTTTTAACAGAAAGGAGTCTAGTCTAGGCTCAAAGCTTTATACAGGTAAGAACATAGAACTATAGAGTTTCATTTCACTACATGTATTTTCAAAATTATATTTTACTAATGATAAGTTTACCATGAGGATATTCTTATTACTAATATAGCTTTATTTAAATAAAATAGCAATAACTAAGGATACAAATATTATGACAATAGGGGTTAAAATGTAGTGGGAAAAAAGACTAAAAATTAAGAATTGCTGAGTATAAAACAGTGAGTGAGAAGATTTACAGGACAATCAGACCTATCAGAAAAACTGAAGATTGAATCGAGGTTAATTTTAGGGCAAAATAAATGAAAAAAGTAAAAGTGGTACATTGGTTTTATCATTCTTTTATGCATTAAATGCTATTGTTTCTGCGAAGAAGTTGAACTATGTAAAACCATTATTCAAAATACATTGCTATCTCGTCTTTTAATTTAGACTGAAAATAACAGAGGAAAGTATGAACTCGTGAATTGAGATAAATAATTGATAGATAGATACAGATATAGATATGGATATCTCCCATCTAGTATTATGTATCTTAATTAGTGATTACAAAATTAGATCTCTATCAAAAAAGGAAAGTCATGGTGTGCAACTGTAATGTCTCTGTCAATGATAAAAACTTCTGCTTCTGCTTACATATATGAGATGTTCTTCATGACATAAAAATTGATTTTATAAATGCTATATTATAACAGTGTTATTGCAAGTATAAAGGAAGGCTCTAAAGATGTTCAACAAAAATAGTATAAAACGTTGTAGGCAACGTTAGAAAAATTACGGTTCAGTTCCAGGTTCCAGACTACCACAATGAAGGGAATATTACACTCAAGAAAGTCATACGACTTTTTTTTTTGTTGTCAGTACATGGAAAAGGCACGTTTACACTACACTGTGGTCTATTAAGTGTGCAATAGTGTTATATCTAAAAAAGTACATACCTTAATTTAAAAATACTTTATTGCTGAAAAAAAAATGCTAACAAAGCAAGTAGGTGCTGCTGGGAAAAAAGGCACCAATAGACTTGCTTTATACAGGTTGCCACAAACTTCCATTTTTGAAAAACACACTGTCTGTGAGGCACAATAAGGGGAGGTATGCCTGTATTTCCCTTTTTTTTTTTTCGAGTTGGAGTCTCACTCTGTCTCCCAGACTGGAGCGCAGTGGCCGCTCCTGGTCACCACAGCCTCGACCCGCTGGGCTCCGGCGATCCTTCCGCCTCAACCTTCCAAGTAGCTGGAACTACAGGCACGCGCTACCATACCTCGCTAATTTTTTGATTTATTGTAGAGATGAGGTTTCACCAAGTTGCCCAGGCAGGTCTCAAACCTGCGGGCTCAGGCAATCCACTCACCTCAGCCTCCCAAAGCATGGGATTACAGGCTGAACCACCGAGCCCAGCCTGTATTTCCTTTATGAGGTTTTTTTTTTCCCCAGTTATTTCCATTGTCTCAGAAAAAAAAAACTCCTGTGGTTCAAATATATTTACCAGTTCCAAAGCTTCCTAATATCTTCTTTCATCAAAGATAGCATGGCCAAAGCCCTTAGGGGCTTGTGGGTAGCATCTCCTCTGTCGGTTCAGTAGCTCTAAGATCTCTGGAAAGTGGGTTAGTCGGGGAGCCTCTCATACTTTCCTGTTGATCACATGAGCACTTCCTAGCTTCACACTTCCTATCTTCATACATGTAAGCCTTAACAAGAAGGCAGATATGGAGACCCCCCAAAATAGTTTTTGTCCTAAAGTCCTTACTTCCTGGGATTTTTCCCCCTAAAACCCCATTTATGAATTTCTCTAATATGTGAAGGCTAGAGATGGGTGGCCTGCTCACACACAGACCTCAAACAGACAAAGTGCACTTAGACTGCCCCACCTTAATTAGTGATTACTGAATTTAACCTCTATGAAAAAAATGAAAGCCAAGTGGGTAACTTCAATGTCCCACCTTCACTCTGGTGGGCATTGGTACAAGTCTCAGATTGTCATGAAAGGAGGAGACGGCTTCTAGGTGAGCAGTGAACAAATTCTGCCACATTAAAAGATTTGTATTATGCACTCCTGTTTAATTTCCACTTATGACAGTGTTGTAAAGCAGTAAAAAAAAAAGTGACTTCTGTTAAAGGAAAAATGTTAAATTATTCTAAAGTGGCAAGGTGAGTAGATATTAGAAACATAACGGAATGGTAAAAATGGTGTCTCAACATTAGGGTGTGGCATACTCACCCTGGTTTTGCCAAGAATGCCCAGGTTCTATAATTTAAGCCTCAGGTCCTGGGATCTCCCTCCAACAGGGCAAACCTGATGGTTGGGTGCTGTTTCCACATTCCAAAATAAGACCTAATAAAAATGTGAGAAATAGCCGGGCTCGGTGGCTCAGACTGTAATCCTGCGCCTTTGGGAGGCTGAGGTGAGTGGATTGCCTGAGCCCGCGGGTTCGAGACCCGCCTGGGCAGCAACACCTCATCTCTACAATAAATCAAAAAATCAGCCGGGCGTGGTAGCGCATGCCTGTAATTCCGGCTACTTGGTAGGCTGAGGCGGGAGGATCGCCGGAGCCCAGCAGGTCGAGGCTGCGGTGGCCGGGAGCGGCCACTGCACTCCAGTCTGGGCAACAGAGTGAGACTCCAACTCAAAAAAATATATATATTAGAAATAAAACTTATCAGACTCCTTTGTCTGGGAAACCAAAATCATGACATGGGAGTGATGTCTGAACTTGAATGCATTCTTCCCAGGGTTTGCATCTCTCAATCCAAAAGGCAAAAGATAGCCTGTTACTTGAGCATGACCTTGACTTTAGCACAATTCCTCTGCCTTCACCAGTGCTTTCTTTTGTCTGTGTGAGTCTTTATGAATGTTGGCATATGTTCTCATGTCACCAGTGCAGGAAAGTGAACAGGTGCATTCAAAGCCTCCACTCACAGTTCAGCAAACTGACCCAGAATCATGGGGTAGATGCTTTTAATGAAAAAATATCAAGTGTAATGAAGACCACAGAGAAGTGGACTTGGATTTTGGGATGAGTGGCCTGTGCTGATTTTCTTCTATCCTCTTTGAGAACGACAATTACCCAACTCACAATCTGTTGGAAAATCTCACATGAAAAATGTAAAAGTTCCAGGACTTTTTGTCAGCCTGAAGAATGACCATGAAAAATCCCCAAGTCCCCTTAGCAGACTGCAAATGTGAATGATTATTTTCCAGCTCAGAACTACCCATTTGTTTTCAAACCCCAGACTGAATTAAAGCTCACAGATGTTTTCCAAGTTAGATCCCCCCGTGCCTCTGCTGTGTTTTGTCCTGCACCTTTGATGGCCTCTGTACTCCCCACAAGATGCACCTGTCTTGATTTCACTACCTGATAACAATTAGAGACTCCATTAAATAATCGTTCCATAAATGATGTAGAGGATATACTGTAGGGAAGTTAAATGAGCCAGAATTTAGTTGTTTATAGTGTTTACAACAATGAACAATGTCAAGATAGGTGGAAAATGATGCCTTGCAGGTACAGGGTTGTTTTTCAGGTGAACAGCTGACAGTCATCCCCACAATGTTCCGATGTGTGTTTTTCCTCTGGTAATGGAGAATTTATTGACAAACCCAGTATTGTCAGGCATTTTACAGAAGAAATCCTCTGGTTATGAGCTGAAGGTTTGACAATGACATGAAGAAGTATGTTCACATCATTTAAATAAAAGTTTAATTAATTAAAAATGGATTCCAAACCTTTCCATGCTGACTTATTATAATGCATCGACTGGACTTTCCTTTCTTCACAAGTGCTATGCCACACTGAACTTACGACAACTAAAAATATTGCCAGAAAAAAAAAATGTTACCAGTGTTGGATTGTCATTTTCCTTTGTGGTTTCAAGAACTGAAAACATATTTTATTTATTGAAGCCTCTTGCCTCACTGCAAGGACTCTTTTTTTCAGATTCCTTTGTTAAGGTAAAATAATGGTGTTCACATCTGCTTTATCAGCTGAATGGAGGGTCCCAAGTTTAAGAGATTGATTTCGAGGATTTGATTTGCATGCTTGAAACAAATGCAGTCTTTCCTCCAGCCATGGCATTTTCATGCTTGGCATGAAAGATGGCACAAAGAACTGATGCTGGAAGTGTTTTTTACTGCTAACTTCACAGCCTTGATGGC
Organism: Cephalopachus bancanus; assembly: GCA_027257055.1. NCBI lineage: Eukaryota > Metazoa > Chordata > Mammalia > Primates > Tarsiidae > Cephalopachus > Cephalopachus bancanus. The sequence continues at coordinate 285,444 of JAPVLO010000269.1, forward strand.
TTCCTTGTCTGTACCCCAAGGGCAGCAATGAGACATCAGTAAAGATCAGTGAAATGGGCACAGACATTGGAGTCTTACAATGCAAATCCAAGCCCCAGACTTGTTTCGAACTCATGAGGCTGCTCACATTCTACCTGCTTAGTTTCCCACCTATAAAATAAAGAGAATAATACCTACCTTGTCCGATCATGGAGAGTCATAAAGAGAGCAAATTAGCTGAGATGTGTGAGACAATGTGAAAAATAAGCACCTGCTAGGGTGGATCATTATGTCCTACTAGGAGCCAGGGATGCCTCTTTCCTGGACTTGTGGCTTCCCAGGATCATGAGGTCCACAGAGAAGACAGAGCCCAGTTCCAGCACAGCTGCCACCTCATAGGATGGGGACACCGGTAAACAGGTTGGCTCAGAGAAGGAAACACACATAAATATTTCATAACTGTGACATTATCTGTGGTACAAGATCATCTCCAATCTCTCAATACCACACATACCTGACACATTGAACTTGTCGGTCCATGGACTCTTAGTACTGCTGTGTCTTCTTCCTGGACACACCAAGAATGCCCGGCCTGGCTGCTTTTTGTCCAGGACATCTCTCAGGCTTAGGTTTTCAGAAAGCAGCCTTGACAGATGAAGCAATGTCTCCTGTGAAGAAAGAGTACACTTGCTTACCACTCACTGTAAAAGTAGTAGATTCCCCAAGTCCATGTTCCTCAGCTACAATGCAAAGCACTATGTGTGTAGCACCCTCCTGGGCATCAACTTCTTTGTTGCTCCAGTTGGGGTCATTGGGAATTGGCACAAACCTCATGAAGTTCATTCTGCTTTTTGTGCCATAAATAACAAAGTCCTTTGTCTCTGACCCTGGAGTCTCATGTCTTCTGCCAGAATCCGTAAAACAACAACAACCCATTTATTTAGCTTGCAAGTAGTGTAAAGTCCCAGCCCCTTCAAGGTTCTTGATAGTAGCATGTAATGTAAACACACTTGACTTTTGTCTTTCAATGTTCCTTTTAAATTTAACTATTGGAAGTTTTCCCTGCCTCTAGATTAAAACTCCAGAAGACCCCATGATTTTTCTGCTCCCTACAAATTACTATGCTACACCATGATCGGTTGAGGTCACGCACGTTGTCTCTATTTGTAATTAAAATAGCTAATCCAAGAGATCACAACTCTGTTCTTGGTTTCAATGTAACCCTTTCTCCCCTCCTAGTTCAGGGATGATCCTGGCTTCTCGTGGCTCCTGGGACACACCAAACCCACACCTCTCATCACAAGCCATTGTTCTTTATATGACTGACCCCTCCTTACCTCCTTTTTATTCACATTCTGCAGTGAAGTCTCCCAATTTTCCCATGTCAAAGCCCCAACCCAATCAGACTCTCTCTACCTTATAGTCCTATTTTATTTTATTCTATTCTTAGCATTAATATTTGAAGTCATATTATGCTATGATTTTTTTATATATGCCTCCAATCTCTCTCTTCCCACTAAGATGCAAACCCTGAGGACAAGGATTTTGCCTACTTGTTTAACTGCTCTATTCCTGAGTACCTGGCTCATAGTAGATGTTCAATAAGTATCTGCTAAATGAATGAAGTCTTAATGCACAAGCTTCACACACCAAGGCTAACTTTTAAATTTTTTTTCTAAATACAATCTACTGATTATACTCTCTTTTGATCTTTGTCTTTATTGAGAGAAGAATAGGAATATAGTAGATAAATAGATGGATATGGATATGAGTATAGAAATACAGGTATATAGATATATATGAGGGGGAACCCCCTCAAAAAACTGAAATTATCTTTTGGAGGGCAGGTCCTTTGTAGTATACTTGGAATTTGTTCCTCTGGATCAAATGGTCAACCAAAGATTTCATGTGGAAATTTTGAGAAGGTTCCATCACTATTTGCAGAAGAAATGTCCTGAGTTGTGGCAAACAGGTGACTGGTTCTTCCACCATGACAAGACACCAGCCCATGCTGCGCTGATTGTTCAGTAGTTTTTGACCCAAAACCGCATGAACCCTGTGCCCCATCTTCCCTATTCACTTGATCTCACACCAAGTGAACTTTTGCTTTGTTTTCCCAGATTTAAAAAAAAAAGTTCTCAAGGGGAAACATTTTGCCAATGTGGAAGAATGAAACAAAAAATGGCAGAAGCACTAAAAGACATCAAAATTGTTGAGTTCAAAACTGTTTTTGAGCAGTGGAAAAGTGTCTTGATAGTTGTATTGCATCACACAGAGATTACTTTGAAGGTGACTGAAGTTTAAACGTGTAAGAATAAATAGACTTTTTTTGTAAATAAATTGCTTTTGGGGGGTATTCATATGTATATATGTGGGTAAATATACATGCATGTACACATACATGAAACTGTACAACATGCAAAAAGTCAGGACAAGTGAAAGGTGGCTCATATGATGTTATTTCCATTAGAACTATAAAATACAGCTCTGAGTGCCATGTCCCTACAACTCAAAACTTTTTAGGTGACATCTAGCACAGGCAGCCAACAGGAAGTTCTGTAGGAAGCCCAGTGAAACCTCTTTTTCTCTACATAAACAAAATAATCCAACCAGCTGTCAGGCCGAAATTGTCTCTAAATCTTATGGTAAATGGGAAATTATCTAAAAGTGTTGATTTTCTATCATCAGTGAAAATTCTTAAACTTAGAGCAACAATAAAAACTTCTCAAACAGACTATTAAAAATGTTTTGGCATAGTTGATATCTCAGTTAGATTTCCTTTTAGCATTAGTTACATAACTAAGAAGAAAGAGCTTCAGTCCAAACAAACACCAGTTCCACATTTCTGACTAAGAGTTCTAGGATGTAAGAGTAAAGCAGAGGACAAAATAGAGGAGCACATTTCTGCATGGAGCTAACATTCAGGTACGAAACACATCAATGAGTAGGGCAGTTATGCATGACATGGAAAACGAAACATTAAGGAAGCAAAGTAGGACTTCTTTGTGGAAGAGTAAAAAGATTAATAGGATGGTTAGGGCAGGACTCACTAGGAAGGTAGAAGACACTAAAAAAAATACAAACTGAATAAAGTCAGAATGTAAGCACCGTAGATTTTAGGCAGAGGGAGGAATGAACACAAAGTCCTGGAGATGGAGGCTGCATGGCAAGTTCAAGGAAGAACAACAAAAAGAGCATGGCTGGATGCAACACATGGCTGAGAAGGAAGGAAAGAAATCAGAAAAGAAAGAGCCAGAGGGTGTGTGATTTTGTTTTTCTTTCTGAATGAGGTGGAAACGAACTGAGGGTTTTGAAGAGAGTGACATCATCCAAATTGTAATTTGAAATATTTATTTCAACTTTTATAGGTGGCATGAAGGGAAGTAGAAATTCCAGTTAGGAAGCTGAAGTAGTGACCTAAGAGAGGTGATGTCAAGAACTAAGACCTGGATCAGGGTGGTGGTAGTGAGATGGAGAAGAGTGGCCAACGATTGAATACATTCTGCCTGTAGAGTCTACAAAGTTCACTGATGGATTGTTGTAGAGAGAAGACAAAAGGACAATATCAAAGATGACCTCAAGATTTAGGACGCAAACGAATGGAGAAGGCTGTTGGTGGAACAAATCAGGGCAGGGATGGAGTTATAAGTTATGATCGCAGGAGAGGAGAGGTTACATTTTTGATGAGTTCAAGATGGAGACTCTGGCTGCTCTTTCATGTTCAGGCCTTGTCAGAGAATGGTGATAGGTAAAGTCATAAAACAGTGTAAGACCCCCAAAAGATAAATAGAGGAGCAGACGAGAACTCTGAGGCCTGGGCATTGAGCCATTCCACAAGCCAGGGACACTAAGGGCATCAGTAACACTGAGTGAATGAGGAAGAGTTGCCAGTGAGGTAGATAGAAATCCAGGAACCTATGACATTCTAGAAGCTGTGTGAAAGAAGTTCAATAAGGGTGGGGGGCTCATTATGTAATGCATAATGACGTAAGATGAAGACTAGGAATTCATCTTAGGATTAGAGAATGTGATGAGAACAATTCTGTAGAGTCCTAAGGGCCAAACATACCAGCACAATGTCCATCAAAGCTAGGAGAGGAATTGCAACCTGCCTGAGGTCACACAGAAAGTTACAGAGTTCAGGACCAGATTCTGGCCCTTGATTCATGATTTTCTCCCACCATGAGGAACAGAGGTCACCCTTAAGAAGTCCAAAGGATAAGGCAGAGCACAGCTTCATGTCATAGTTGACTCAAAGACCTGCTAAAATAAATGGTCATTACTATGTTTTTCTGGCAATACTATGTCATGCCTGTCAGGGAAAAGAAACTCAGTTGCTATTGTGCTTATTATTATATGTCTCATTATTAAAAAAAAAAAAATCCCAAATAGCACAGTGATGTCAGTAGCAATATACACAGAATTCGATTCTATGAGTTAAATGCGGGTTCGTAGAATGGGAATTAAGTAATGGGATGTGAGTTTTTATCAGGACCAGACTGCACTTTTGAGAGAAGCAGTGGGGGTTGATCCAAGTCCAAATGTTAGAAGAACACATTTCCTCCTCCATAGATGTGGATCACTTATCAGCTGCCAAATATGATTTGTCTACCAGCATATGGTGGGAAATGCTCATACAGTTTAACAGAGAGCATACCATCATCATGTCCATTATTGATTTCCAATGACCATGGCATGTTAAGCTTCCCCTGTGAACTTTGAGCTTCAGTCCCTTGGATAAGGTGGCTGGTAACCCGTGTGTATCCACATCCACATGAATGTCCATCTGCAATATCATCTGCCCCCTGGGCTGAGGGAGAACAAGACAAGGGGTGATATTTATTTCTCCATCAACTGTCCCCACTGCACTGCAAGACAGATGCCTCTAGAAGGAAAATGTCCTTCTTCAGGAGATGAGACACGTACTCCAAGGGCACGGAGCTTCATAGGATGGGATGTGGCAGATGGTCTGACAGACATTACCAATGAAGGCCTCCAGGGGTAAGCATCAGACACCAGGATCATTCAGAGACTCCCTCACCTTCTGCCTTGGTGGCACTCATGTCTGGGAAGAAGCCTACTTGCCCAGAAAGCAGTACACACCCATAGATTATCTGTCATTCAAGAAAAGACCCACAATTAGATTGCATATTCAGAAAGGAGCTTACTTTCAGGAATAAATCTATATGTCCTGAAAGGAGCATTTAACAGGGGCATACCTGATATTCAAAAACAGTGTATCATAGAGTATTTTATTAGGATTACATATTTTAGTAATAGAATAGCCCAGGGGCTATATCTTGCCCAAGAAGTAGTAAGTGTCTAGGCAGTATTTATGCTTTTAAGTCTGGAAGTGAGCTATCCCAGTGAATTTTTAATATTCCTGAAATAGCATACTAAATTATACATGGACATATCCAGCAAAGGATGTGCTGTGGAATGTCTCACAATCCGAAAACCACACAAATGTTCATTAGGCATAAAATGGACAAATAAATGGTGGTGTATCCTCACAGTGAAATGAAACAGCTATGCAGATGAGTGAATGCAAACACATTTGACACTGTGGATGTCTCTCAGAAAATCACGGTGAGTAGCAGAAGCTGACCCAAGAGGCCATATGCTGTACGGTTCCATGTGTATGAGTTCTAAAACAGTTCAAATGAATCTATGTAGTTATGTGTCAAATTATTAGTCACTTGCTGGGGAGGGAATAAATAAAGGGGATACAGGAGGCTTTGGAGGTGCCCTGGCACTTTCTGGATTTTGGTACTAATGGAATTGCAGCGTCTCCTTGATGAAAATTCAGCATGCCATCGCTTGCGTATGTGTATATCTCCATATCTATATTATACATGGGGATCTCCAAATAACCTTAGATTATTGTTGGGAGTGCAAGCCCCTTGTAGTACAGGGTTCCCCCATTCCCCCAAAAGTGTTCTAGGAACCCATCAGCATCAGTGTACCACCGAGTGTTGTGAGAGTCAGCATTCAGCTTCAGTATATTTTTTTAGATTCTTTTAACATGTTTGTCCACTTCATGATGGGTGATTTACAACCACACCTCCCCACAGAGCACTGAGTGCTCAGCAGTTCCTGATTAAAAACAGCATGAGCCCTGTGCCTCACCCTCCCTATTCACCAGGTCCTGCTCTGAGACACTTTTCTGTTTCCCTGATGAGAAAAGTCTTCAAAAGGAAAAATTTTGCCGGCGTGGAAGAGATGAAACAAAAATCATCAGAAGCACTAAAAGGCATCAATATTGATGAATCTGAAAACTTTTCAGCAGTGGAAAAAGTGTCTCAACAGGTGTATTGCATTAAACTGACAGTACTTTGAAGGTGACTGAAGTTTAAACATGTAAAAATAAATATAAAATTTTTAATAAGTAAATTCCACTTAGGGGGGTCCACCCTCATATATAAACTAAAAAATTAAAGGGTAAAATAAACCTTCAACACAACCCCACACACATTTCACAAAAAGTCACAAAGTTAGTCCGCACTAAGGGAGCATCCTTTGCTAAAGCAGTGGCACACATCCAGGGAGTATGAACACTTGCACACTCAGAAGTGAACTGTTTTTAGTAATTGTGTGTTTATATCTATACCTGTATCAGATTCTATGTATCTATGTATTTTTGTATGAATGTGCACACATATCTATCTATCTATTTATCTGTCTGTCATCTATCATCTTCGGAGTGGAGTTTGGGCATGGGGAAGGTGCCTATGTGTCCAAGCTATGGAGGATCTCCAGTGATCACTTCCTACTAGATAAATAGCGCTCATCCAGGAAGTATTTTACGCTGACACTACTAGGTCCAAGCTTATACACAGGAGATAATTTATACTCAGGCATAATCCAAGGAGTATCTCATCCATTCACAACCAGGACACAACACACAACCACACAGTTCCTACACCAGGCAAGGGTGTTGGCATGCCTAAGACACAACACAAACCTACAAGAATCTGATTCTCAAGAGTGTTGTATACCAGGGAGCAGCTTCACCCCTGGTAATGATCAAGCTCCCTGTAGGTGGTAGTTAGTTTCCTGATAGTAGATCCTGATCCCATATTCAAGCCCCTTAACTATGTTTGTTTTTGCTTCTCCTATTCAGAAGTGGAATCTGTTTTTCAACCAACTAGTGTGAACTCCTCTGACTTGTAACAGAGGTGATATTGTGAGGTTTCTAGAGTCTGGGTCTTAAGGCCTGTTAGTTTCCATCTTCATCCCATTAGATCACTGCCCCAAGAATGAGAATGAGAACAACAACAAGAATGCTAGGCATCAAAGTTGCTCCCACTTACTTGAAGATGAATAGCCACTTGGAGAAGTCTCAAGGCATCACTGCAACAGCAGGACCAAAAGTCTGACTTGTGTGAGAAGGTCTTGGACATCCCAGACCACCAACCCTCCAGCTGAACGTGTCTGCACAAGTAGCCCATGTGGACCCAGTGAAAAAATGACCCATCCAACCAACAGTACTGTGAGACATAATGCATCACTGTTTAAATTATCATTTTTAAGCCACAATATTGTGAGTAGTGTTTTCAGCAAGATGCTAACTGAAGCAGTCCTGATCAAATTGATGGATTATCTAAATGGAATACCTGGCTGGGGTGAAGAACTCATTATGGTTTCTTTTCAAGTTGAAGAAGTGGCCTTTGGACTTTGATCTTGACAAACATATTAACAATTGACCACGTGGTGGCTGGAGGGACACTCTTGTGTCCTGTACCCCTCTTGTCCCTGTACCCCTGAGTGTGGTGACAGTTTCCCACTATTGATGGGTTATCAGTATCTCACCAATTTCCATTAATTCCTTTAGCCTCTAAGCCATGTCATTATCAGGGTCTTGTCACTTGAACCGCCCAGTGGGAATTGTGTGTGCCCAGCTTGAATTCTGACTGGTAAAATCCAACTCTTCCAGGTTATCATTCTACCCACACTGAATGTGAATCTCTATGTATCATGACAGCTCCAGGACATGGAATCACGATGTCTTGGAAGTTACAGACAGTTACAGATATCACACACACACACACACACACACCCTTATCTAGTAAACTAAACAGCATGGCTGATCTGACAGTAATGAGGACAACTGTGTTATTTTGTTTGTTTTTATTTGTTTGTTGTTTTTGTTTTCCCAGACAGCATAGGCTTCTCTGCTTAATTCTAATTAACATTTGAAATAATAGTTAGCAAAACGAGAATGATTGTTTTATTCATAAGGGCAAAGCCTTGTCCCATGATGGGAGTGTCAGGCTGTGTATCTTCCTCCCCTCTATCTCCAGGGCAACCAACTCACACCTGAAAAAGACAGATGGTCCATCAAGAGTCACACTCCCCCGCCCGCAGAAACCATGCTGCTAATGTGAAGTGTGCAACTTGTGGGACCCAATGAATCACTGGGTCAGAGTCACAGCACTGCAAGTTTGATGTCCCATAGCTACACCTCTGTCACCATGAAAGACTCAAAAGAACCATACTTGCTATGAAAGGAACGTTTACTGTATGAATTCCTACCCCACGTTCACTGTATTTTATAACTCCCTACCTCAAACCCCATAAGACTAGGCATATGTAAGGCGCCTAAATGTGACCATAAAGTTACAAAATGTTTACAGTGTCTGTACTTAGAACTTTGTTAAGTTTTTGTTTGTCCCATAATAACCATGTTAAATGAAATAACCGATTTCTTCTGCTTCTGCAACTGCTGCTGGCAGTGTGTGTGAATGTTAAGCAATAAGCCCCTCCTGGACATTCCTTTGCTTAAGTTATGGTAGGCTCTGTGGTGCCAGCCACTCTTCTGGTGGGCTCTGTGTTGTTTCAAACCTGCTCGTACACCAAAGCTGACTGTAAACCGTAGCTTATCTAACATTCCAGGAGGCTTAACTACCTCCACTCTGCCCGTTTGGCCGTTAGTAGTCAATCACCGGTAACTGAGCCCGCGCCACGCAAGTCAAAAACGAACCAACCAATCTCAAGCTCTCCTGTCCCCTGACATCACCGCGGACCTAACTGAGAGCTAATTATGCAAGGTCCGTGAACTTCGTTTTCTACGTCATGCCTTCTTCTAATTGGATAACATCTCAAGCCTAGGAAAAGCCGGACACGCCCAGTCCCTCGCTCGTAACTGTGTATATAAACTACTTGCTCTACTAGGTCAGGGCTCTCATTCTCGAGCCGCTGTGTCAGGTTGTGAGCCCAGACTCGAGCCTGAATAAAGACCCTCGTGTGTTTGCATTGGAGCTGGCTCTTTGGTGGTCTCTCAGATTTAGGACTTTGGGATCTAACAACCATCCATAGGAACTCCATGTATGGTGCGGGGTGATGGTACAGGCATCATGTCCTGCCCTCAACACTCTCTAATGTGGTGCTTTCTCTTCCCATATGGTCCTAATTTTGCTCCGGGTGGAGGCATCTCTTGCAGAAATGAACAGCAAAGGCTTCCCACTTCCTAAAGGAGAAGAGACTGAGAGAGTTTTAAGACTGGCCTTTCAAACCTGTCACCTCCTTCTCAACCTTCCCTCCCCCATGGTTTCTCTCAAAGGATATTCAGGCTACCAGATTCCAACGACTCCCTGGTGCAGCCTATCAACGTTTGTCACATGCCACCCGCAACCCCTGAAATCATCATTCAGAGCTTTCTACCCTGAGCACATTCCGGGTTTACAGTTGGCAAGGGTCTTCCCTGGGTCTCTCTTCAGTCCTACACGGTGCAGTTAGTGTCCAGTCATGAGATATGTCAGTCAGTTAATCAACCATCAGGTGTTTGTTTGGTTCTTGCCATGAGTTCAGATTTTGCTGAAGTGAAAGACATATCTTATGGAAAGCACTTTATTGTCTGCAAAGAACTTGGACAGCACCAATTATTTGTTCATTATATTATTGCAATGATAATTACAATAATGCCTATAAGACAGGTTTTTTTAGAGGTTACATTTATAGACACAGAAACTGGAGCCTGGAATGGCTGGCAGATCACCATGCATTTGCATGTGGAAGAGCTGAGTTCAAGTGCAGGCGTGTCTGTGAGAATACAAACTGTGAATTCCTTCCCCTGCCTTGTGCTGTCCTTGTAAGACCAACAAAAAAGGTGCCCTGGCTCTCAAGGCAAAGAAATGCAATTCCCAGGGAAGGATTCAAGAAGAAAGAATATCCCCAAACAGTGAGGTGGTGGGAATTAACTTCTAACTCTTGGAAATGGGATGGACTGGCTGGAAGAAGACTACACCAAGGAGAGATATGATGAGATTTAGTTCTGAATTGCTCCATATAGCACAGGTGGTGAAATGGAGGTAAAACCTGGGCGTGGGTAGGCTCCTGGGGACCAGGTGAGAGGATGGAGACTCCATGGAGCCCCATCCTTGATTCTGACCACTAAGAAGGAAAATCTGTGGCTCGTTCTATGGGGCAGACTGTTCTACCTAGCAGGGGGCTCATGAAAATGAACTGAGATTCTCGAGTGACACTTGCCTCACAGATCTCTGAACAAAGGGTACCTCAGAGATCAGGGCAAGAAGCATCCCCACCCACTCACTCACTCATCCCTGGTCGAAGGACACAGCATTTGGACTCATCTGGGCAGACCACAGTGAACATTTAGCAAGTATCCCCCCAGCACCTGCTCGTCATGTATTCTTAATGGATCATTGGTTCTCTAATTTTTGAGACGAAAATGCAAATGAGGGGAACAGAATCAGCCCACAAGGGACAGGACTGGGTTTCAGCCCCCTTCCTAGGGAAATGACCAGCTCACTCTACCCCAGCTCCTGTCTCGTTCCCTCTCTCCTGAGTCCCCTTGAATGCATAATTTATGGATGCAATTAATGGAACCTAATCAAGCAAGTCTATACACACAGTGCTGTGTTTAACAACAGATGCTTCCAATAGTGATTATGTTAGAATAATAACACACACACACACTGACTGGTCATCAGTACTGTGTTGTGAGTGCTAACAAGACGGATGGCACCACCCATAAAACTTCCATTGAGGGAGGCTGGGAGAAAGGCGCTTCGTGGTTACGATTGGTGACGATTTTGTTCTTGCCGTAGAATGAGCCATTCTCAGTTCTTGTGCCTCTGTTCGAGTTTGCTCCCAAGACACAGCCATCTTGGGGAAACTGTTCTGGGAGGCGGATATTTTTGTGGCCGCTGTAAGAGCATTCAGGTTTCTCTGGGCACTAGGATGGGGAATCTGACCTGGCCCACATCCAGTTGCTCAGACACCATAGTGCAGCCAGCGAAGTGCTGTGTTCCTTAGTCCTCCTGCAGAGTCATGAAGTTATGCCTGGTAAGAAACACGGATCTGAGTCCTCACTATACCATGATGATGAGATGCCATGCACATTTCCGCATCTCCTAGACCCTTAGTTTATCAATAACAGTTCATCAATAACAGTTCCTCTTACTAAAGGCTATTGTGAAGGTTCCAGGGATTCACATGGGTAAAGTCTTTGGTAAGCACCTGACCAGGAGCAGAGTCAGTTGTGTTACTGTCATTATTTCTATGCAGGTCTTTTCCGGGGGGCAGGGGGGTGGCTCACTGTTACCCAGGCTGGAATGCAGTGGCAAGCAGCCTCAACCCCCTGGGCTCAGGATATCTTCTGCCTGCCTCCCAAGTAGCTGGGACTACAGGCGTGCACCACCATGCCCGGCTTTATTTTTTCATTTTTTATACAGACAAAAGTTTGCTATGTTGCCTGTGGCTGGTCTACAACTCTCAGGCTCGAGTAATCCTCCCACCCTAGCCTCCTAACATGCTAGGATTACAGGTATGTGTGACTGCACCCAGCCTGGGCAGTTTTTTAGAAGCATTCTCTGGGGGGGTTCATTAGTGAGGGGAGGCAGCACTCTGACACTTTAATCTGGCATTTACATTGGCTAAGGACATCACACAGAGTTTGGGCTCAGACCTCACATTCACAAAAGGCCGCATTTATACTTAACGATGTTGTTTCCAAAAGAATCTACAATTCCATTAGCAGTCAGAAAGGACAGCTAAAAACACCTTCCTCATGCCACTTAAAACTCTGACTCATGACTAGATTTAATCTTCCTTTAAAATCAGTATTTTTTTTTTTGAGTTGGAGTCTCACTCTGTCACCCAGACTGGAGTGCAGTGGCACATTCCGGGCACCGCAGCCTCGACCTGCTGGGCTCCGGCGATCCTTCTGCCTCAGTCTTCCAAGTAGCTGGAACTACAGGCGCATGCTACCACGCCTGGCTAATTTTTTGATTTATTGTAGAGATGAAGTCTCACCAAGTTGCTCAGGCGGGTCTCGAACCTGCGGGCTCAGGCAAATCCACTCACCTCAGCCTCCCAAAGCACAGGATTAGAGGCTGAGCCACTTTGGGAAGCTGAGGTGAGTGGATTGCTTGAGCCTGCGGGAACAGCCACTGCACTCCAGTCTGGGTGACAGAGTGAGACTCCAACTAAAAAAAAGCCAAAAAACAAAACAAAACAAATCTCTATTTTCAACACATATTTTCTTTGTAACATCTGCACATTAAAAACATTCACCTGCTAATTGTGAACCATTCAACCATAGCCACGTTTTAAAACCTGATTTTGGCAATTCTTCACTTATTTATACAGGACCCTCAAAAAAATACAAAACAACAAACAAAAAAATGAGTGTTATTTTGAATGCCTGGCCTTCTCTGAACATGCAAGAGGCTGTACTTGGACACCAATGTGGTGAAGGTACTGAGGGATGAGAATCAGAGAAGCCTGTAAAACTCTGAAATTCCAGGTTGCTTTCTATATGCTTGTGAAGTATTTAAAGTGTTTTTGCTGTATTTTATGAAATGTTTAAATTGTTTACAGGGTATTGCATAAAACCTAAGTTTGTATTTAAAATGTAAAACTCCTTTTTGTCTCCATGTAGTTAACTTGTTATTAAACTTCTGTGTGGCTGATGCAAGAATTTTGAAATTTTGCTCATAAACAACCCTCACAGCCCTGCACCCCACCCTGTGCTCTAACGATTTTCCCCTTGAGTATGCTATGTACCCCTTATCTGAATATACAATGTGCCCCCTTATCTAAGTGTACTATGTGTCAAACCCTAGATCATGTGTTTCATGTGTTTATCTCTGTAATGACTCAGTTTCCCAACTACTTTTGCCTATTAAGACTCCCCACAAATTTCATTCGTCGTCGAGAGTCTGGGAGGCATGAGGCCTCTCTCAACCCCCAGCTTTAATAAAGGGCTTACTTATTAATTTGATCTTTAATTGGGCTGGTTATCTGATTTCTAGAGATTCTCGTATAACACTTGTATGCATCTTCCTGGAAGGGCTTTTATTGATTTAATTGGGATATTAAGAGTGGTAGAGAGAAAGGATAACAGGAAAAGAAGTGAAAAGGGCGCAAATGCAAGCATTGGTTGAAGATGACAAAGGAAGGTGGGTTATAGTTGCTGAAAGGGTTTAGTCTTTTTGCCTCAGCATAACCATTAGAAAACCTTCAGGCATTCAACTGCAAACAAGCAGCAGCCTATCCCATCCCCCCTGGGCAAATCTCCATCAGATGCAAGATCAGGACAGCCCTTTTCAATTCATGGTTTAGCATAATAATCTCTAGTAAACTTTTAGTTTCTGTGTCAAGCCCGAAGATCAAGTCACCCTTTGGCTGGTCAAAGTCATAAAAGTAATAATAGGAGTTTGTGAGTTGCAAATGTCTGAGTTTGTGAATTGCAAATATCTAACAAGTCTCTTGTAGGAATCCTCCCCACCCCCAGGGTTAGCCTAATCAGCCCTTTGTGACCTATGTGACATGAATAAGCCCCACCATGGCAGCAATCATGGAACTGACCCACCCATCTGCCTGCTGTCTATCACCTGACATTAGTACCTGTGCTTGACTGCCCCTTTGTGATGATGTGAAAGCAGACCGCCACCCAATCACTGTAATGATCTTCCCTCATCAAGGGGAATGGTTGAAAGGACTCAACCACAAGCAACTGGAGGCCATTGCCTTGCTAGACTCTGGTGTAGCCGTGTGCTCTTTGAGCTATGTCTGTCACCGTGCTACCTGGCTTTGGCCCCCTCCCCAACCTTGGGAGGTGAATCTTCTTTATCCCTTCTCTCTTTCTAATTTACTTTTATTTTTTTTATTTTTTGAGTTGGAGTCTCACTCTGTCACCCAGACTGTAGTGCAGTGGCTGCTTCTGGCCACCACAGCCTTGACCTGCTGGACTCCGGAGATCCTTCTGCTTCAGCCTTCCAAGTAGCTGGAACTACAGGCGTGTGCTACCACGCCTGGCTAATTTTTTGATTTATTGTAGAGATGAGGTCTCACCAAGTTGCCCTGGTGGGTCTCGAACCTGCGGGCTCCTCTCACCTCAGCCTTCCAAGGCGCGGGATTATAGGCTGAGCCACCGAGCCTGGCTTCTAATTTACTTTAAAATAAACTTTTCTTTCTTAACCTTTTTGTGTAAATCTTTGCAATTACTCAGATCTCTGGGTTACTGGTGCTGTGCCTCCCCGCACCCCTCTATCCATTCACCCTCACCCTGTCCGGACCCTAACGGTTTCCATCAGGGAAGTGTCACCTCAGGTGACCATCCCACCCGAGATCACTAGAAGGCCCAGCCCCACCAAGATTCACAGTGCTGGTCACCGTCCTTCAAGAGCGGCCGGCTGGGAGCACTATAAATAGGGACCAGTGGGAGCTGAAACTTGGAGGGAGCCCGAGAGCAGCAACCTGAGCTGGTGGAGACTGTGCCACCCCTGGGGGCAGTGGGGGTTTGAGGTCAGGTGCTCCCTGTACCCAGGTGGAAGAGATCCCACTTCTTACTGTAGTGGCCGAAAGTTCAATCCGAGAGACCACCAGAGCCAATTCCGATGAAAGTTCAAGAGGGTCTTTATTTACAAGCTCGAGCCTGGACCTCTGTCGACAACCGACGCAGCGGAGTACATTCAGAGGCCCTGACATCCTTAAGCAGATGCCTTTTATGCTTTTACACAAAGGGAGGAGGAGTTTGGGGGGCTTTCCAGTTGTGTTACCATTTAATTGGGTAGTTCCTCTGGTGGTCAGCTTAATCGTGGAGGATTGGCTAGCCTGACTCGGGCTGACCTTGGTCCACTAGCTGGGGAAGTTGCAGAGACATCTGGAAACTTAGGTGATTACCCCCGGCACCTGATTGGTTATTGCTAAGGGAAAGTGAGATAAGGGAAGAATAATGGAGCTTTGCAGTTTTTCCCATAACTGGAACTTTAAACAGTTACAGGTTATGTTTTAAGACTAAAAACTAAAAATGGCTGTGCTATTGTCCACAAGCCGATTACATATTTATTGGGTTATAGCATGCTCTTAACCTAAGTCTATGGTATACTTTATTACTGTCCTCTCATTACAGATCTCAAGGGAGCCTTCTGTTTACTTTATGGAGTCTGGGAGTGAGTGATGCAAATGGTCCAGGGAGCTTTGCAAAACCCTCAGGACATCTTAGAGTCCAGTCTCCCTGGATTTGAGTCTCAGCTCTGCCCTTCACTGTGCAACCTTGGACAAGGAGATTCACCACTCTAAGCCTCCACTCCCTCCACTCCTAAAATGGATTTAAATACCGAGCATGCCTTTGGGACGAGGATAAAATGAAACCTGGCATCTGCAGGGAGCACGCAGAACACTGTACCTGGCACATGTAAAGTTTCAACTTCTAGCTGTTGATTATCATCATTACTATTGATATATTTTTATAACTATTGCTATATAATTACTTTTACTATATTATTGCGTTAATGCATTGGGACATTGTTTTCCCATTCTAAATGCTTCACTCAAAAGAAATGCTTTTCTGCTTAGAAGAATCATTTTCAAAAGTTGGTCTTAGGGCTTCTTTACATTCTAAAACAAGTTACTCAGGAATTCAAAGTGCTTCTATTCCTGTGGAATTTTACTTCCTAGTGCTATTGAGTTTAACTCCATTCAAGTCCATGTGTCCAAAATGCTTTTTGAGCAAAACAGGCAGATTCAAGATTCCTAGTTGTTTTTCTCTATTTCCTACAAGACAGAGAAAAGAAAAGCCAACTCCTCAGAGGATGTGTCCAAAAGGCCGTGCAATCCCAACCTTCCTGGGCTGGAAGTCAGGAAGCCTGGGCTCAGATTCTGACTCTGTCCTTAACTTGCTGTGTGACCTCAAGCACGAGGCTTGCCTCTCTATGTCTCAATCATACAATGAAGAGGTCAGTGGATCATCAGCTCTGTGGCACTTCCTGCTTTGATGATGCAGGTGTCTGGTTCTTCCTCTTCTACTTCAAGAGTCTAGTATTGACACTTATGCATGGATCTTAGGAAAGAGGCCCCCACAAACTTACCATTATCCACCCCAAATCACGCCCAAAGATGAGATATGAATTCACAAGTCCAGGTCTGACTCCAGGGTCAGCCATTACTAAATGCATGACCTTGACCAGGTCAGTCCTCATTCCTGACCCAGAAATCAGAATAATTTGACATTCAATAGGGGACCTGGTGACCTTCAGTTTATAATGTCAGTTGGAGTTTCAGAAACTGAAGCCCAGAGAGATTTAATCACACAGAGACACACAGCAAGGGAAGCAAACAGCAAGGACTCAAGTCCAAATCCACAGGACCTGAAAGACCACACTCCAGGACTAATAGTGTGCTGACCCTCCGTGTTCCCCAGTCCTCAGGGGACTGACAAGACCAGCTGCAGAGGGTGGTGTGGTCAGAGGCAGGGGCAGACAGGGAGTGAGCAGGGTGAGGATGTGCCTCTCTTGTGACATATGCATAGTCTGTAGAAAGCTATGTCTCCTTCTCTGACCCCTCAGATAACTTTTGTTGTGAAATTTTATTGCCTGTCTTTGAAATGGTGCAGGCAGTCAGAGTGCATTACAGCAGAAGCTCTTGGATCACATTGTCGGACTGTACCTTTTCTAGCTGTGAAGAGCTTGCTTGGTTTAGAGACTATTCGTTCAAACTGTGAAGAGTCCATTTATTTGGTGTTGTTCAGAAAATTGTAATGCATTTCCTGAGTTTTCCCTTTCAGGGTTTTAAAACACTTACCTTGGCAGAAGACATCAATTTCTCCAAAGCAGCTGCTGCCTGACCATCCAGGACAGCTCTTCTTTTTGCGTTCACTCTTCATATTCAATTTGAAGTCACCCCTCATTGTCATTGTCATGAAGGAGGGCAGGTGAAGGTGTCAGGTTTCTCAGGCTGCAGACAGGGCTCAGACCTGTCATTCTCCATGAGGACTTGGCTGAGGCTTGTGGACATGGTTCGTTGAGGCCTGTTACTACTTCTTTCAATATTGGGCTTGTTATGAAGACAGCTTTAGACTTTCCTGAAGACTGGCATTTTACCCAATCCAGCTGTTAACAGTGTCTGATGTCCTCTATTCTTTTGAGCTGATTTTTTTTTAAAGTTGGAGTTTCTGTCACCCAGGCTGCAGTACAGTGGCACACTCAAGGCCACTGCAGCCTCAACCTGCTGTGTTCAGGTGATCCTTCCACCTCAGCCTTCCAAGTAGCTGGAACTACAGGCACGCACCACCATGCCTGGCTAACTTTTTGGTTTACTGTAGAGATGAGGTCTCGCCAAGTTACCCAGGCTGGTCTCGAACCTGTGAGCTCAGGCAATCCTCTCATCTCAGCCTCCCCAAGTGCTGAGATTATAGGTGTGAGCCACCATGCCCGGCCTGAGCTTATTTTTAAGGACTTTTTGTCTTCATCCTCATGGACCTATAGGATAGGGCTATTGCTGGTTTCCAGTGATCATACTCATTTTTGAATGCCAGCCTTAAACACACTTTGAGCCATAAGCATACCTTGAATGAAAGCCAAAAGTTGATGGGGCTTGCTTTCTAGCTATTATGACAGGACAGTAATAGAGTATACCATAGACTTAGGTTAAGAGCATGCTATAACCCAATAAATATGTAATCGACTTGTGGACAATAGCACAGCCATTTTTAGTTTTCTGTCTTAAAACATAACCTGTAACTGTTTAAAGTTTCAGTTATGGGAAAAAACTGCAAAGCTCCGGTTACAAGCTTCAACCCCTTCTCTTATCTCACTTTCCCCTTAGCAACATCCAATCAGGTGCCGGGGGTAATCACCTAAATTTCCAGATGTCTCTGCAACTTCCCTAGCCAGTGGACCAAGGTCAGCCCGAGTCAGGCTAGCCAATCCTCCACGATTAAGCTGACCACCAGGGTTACTACCCAATTAAATGGTAACACAACTGGAAACCCCCCCCAAACTCCTCCTCTCTTTGTGTAAAAGCATAAAAGGCATCTGCTTAAAGAAATCAGGGCCTCTGAATGTACTCCACTGTGTCGGTTGTTGACAGAGGTCCAGGCTTGAGCTTGTAAATAAAGACCCTCTTGAACTTTCATTGGAATTGGCTCTTGGTGGTCTCTCGGATTGAACTTTTGGCCACTACAATTGTTTTCTTTCAGTGAACCTACCTACCATTTTTAAGTTAAAAATAAAACATAACACAAACAAAGAAAACACTGTAAAATTCTTATCATTGACTGCCAAATTCAGTGTTTCTAATTTGTTCAAAGAGCTGGGGGTGACTCCAAGCTTCTTTAAACTTTTGTAATCAAACCATCATTTTCATGGATTTTGTTATTCTTCAACATGGGCAGAAAAAGCCATTGATGACTTCATTTTCCCTCCTCACATCCTGCTGGCTTATTATGAAAGCAAACACAGCAGTACTTTCCACAGTCTCCCGGAGAGACCCAGTGTGACCTGGGCCTTGCTGTCGTCAGATTGCACCACCAAAGCCATTTAGCCCCTTCTTTAGTCGAGGTTTGAAATGAAGCTGTGTGGCAGTTAATAGACCCTCTGTGGGGCCAGAGGCTCTTCCAGATCTGCTTCTGGCTGCCAGTGCCCTGCTGGAGCAGAACCCCCCCCAGTGGACTCTGGTAATTGTTCTATTTTAAACACAAACAAGTGCCAGGCAACCATCAGTGAGGCTGACGGAGGAGAGCCCATCCCATCCATGATCAAGGAGGCTGCAGAAACGAAAATATTTTCTCAGCATTCTGAGAAAAGTGGATGACAGTTTTGGCAGCCAGAAGTAACCAACCCTAAGGAACTGCCATCCCAGGCTAAGTGGCCCAACAGGAAAAATGGGGACCAAAGTCAAGTCATGGTGGGTATTGATTCCCTGTATGTGTTATCAAGCAAAAAGGGTTTGCTAGAAGTCAAAAATGTAACACCAGGTCTTTCTGAGGGGAGAAAAAAATGCTTTTAATTGTAGGTCAGCCAGCAAGGAGGCAGGAGTATAGTTCAAATCCATCTCCCTGTGCTGGTTTATAAGGCAGCAACTTTATTAAAGACATGATTTAGGGAGTGTATTCTGGAATTATAAGGCAAGGTCTGGAATGTGCCAGGCATGTGCAGTTCTCTCTTCATGCCTTTTCATGGGTCTCATGTACCCATTTGGGGGAAGTTAGTAGGAAACATGAGGTGGAAACTGAGGCTGTGGCATTAGCAAACTCGTTCTGCAAAATCCAGTCAGTCATATTATGGTTCCAGGCAACTTCAGCCAGTTCTTTTATCTCATAAGTAGAGAATTTCAGCAAGTTGTGTCGATCTGCCATCCTGTAAATGCATGGATTTATGTGAGTTACTGGCTTCTTTAACTCTTTAGGACTTGGTTTCACATGGAGTATGCTAGGGCTTTTTGAACGGATGTTCTGTAGCCCAAAATCACACACCCTTACATCCCTGCCTGGTGTTCCTTCGTCTCTTCATCTAAGATCAGAAGTCCACAAAGTGTTTAGACATTTTGTAGGAAAATTATCCTCTGTCTCACAGGAATGAGCCTTTGTATTTGTGTGTTGTTGAGTTCCCTATGAGCCCCAGAGGACCCTGTGACACAGGAAGCAGTGGCATCATTGGATCTGGTTTACAGATGAGGCCCAAAGGATTTCACGACTCACCTGAGGCCACCTAGAGCATCAATGATGGAGGAGAGTGAGAATGTGGCTCTTGATCCCCACATTCAGTACTTATCACCACAGTGCCTTGGGTTGCGCAGAAGGCATTGGATGCACTGAAAAGATGCAGCTCTCCAGGCTGGCTGCGCGGGCAGTCCAGATCCCCCTGATCCCAGGGCACGACATAGCCCACATGCTTGTGTGATGGAGATGAATCAGGCAGGTGTGTGTGACCACAACACGGAGGGCTATGATTCTTGCATCTCTTTAAGGGATCCATCCTTACAATCAGCAGAGCAGCTCTTTTTTGTTTCTTTTTGGCAAAAACGTTTCTTCATTAAAATCTGTGGCACAGAAAAAAGGCGTCTTCCAGGTGTCACTATCCGTGGCCTCTCAGTGCCCAGAGGACTCCAAATATTTGTGTGCATCTACTTGATTGACTTTGAGAATGGAATGATTACTCACAAGTATATGTAGAACTTGACAGGTTTGTCACCCTCCTGGGAGGGTAGAAGGCTTACCCCAAACCCTTCTCCAACCAGTTCCCTCTGGTTTCTTAAGTTATACAAAGCTAGCCGGGCTCAGTGGATCAGCTTGTAATCCCGTGCTTTGGGAGGCTGAGGTGAGTGGATTGCCTGAGCCTGCGGGTTCGAGACCCACCTGGGCAACTTGGCGAGACCTCATTTCTACAATAAATCAAAAAATCAGTCGGGTATGGTAGCGCATGACCGCTCCTGGCCACTGTACTCCAGTCTGGGCGACAGAGTGAGACTCTAACACACACAAAAAAAAAGTTATAAAAAGCTGATTCTGAGGTCAGCTGTAGAGGTAGCAGCAGATTTCCCGGTGAATTTCTGTTTCTTAAGAAAATCTCTGAGCAGGTTTATAATCTGTTTGAAAATAAGAGGGAGACTAGAGTTTAGGCAAAAGAAAAGAAAAAGGAATAATTACCACTATTTCCAAACTGGCTCATTGGTCAGGACTTATATAATTTTTAATTACTTCTTTTCTGTGAATTTTATTTTTGCACATAAACCTCATGTGCTTTTTTTTTCTTGCCTCCAAGTGAAGTGAAAGGGAGTGTAAGGAAATCCAAAGCTGAGAAAAGTAAAGATATTCATTCATTCATCATTGAATCTGTCGAGTACTTGCAAGGTTATTGACATTGTCCTCTAAGGACAATTGACATTGTCCCCTTCAAGTTTACAGAGGAGGGAGGGAAATCAGAATGTATGGATAGAAGCAATAAGCAAACACGGTGATCTGTGACAGTTATGAGCATGATATGAGTACAGAACCAGGGAAGGGAAAAGGCAGAACCAGGAGTTAGGCCACTTTGAGTTAAGAGGTCAGGGTAGGCCTTTCTGAGGAGAGAACATCTGAAGTGAAACCTGAAAGAAAGATGACAACTTACCAGCAACAGTGACAATCAGGGCAAGAATGACTCAGGCAAAGGAAGGGGCCAGCGCAAAGGCCCCGAGGTAGCAATAGTCTTGACTCATTGGTAGAACAGCATGGCTTGAGAACAGTGAGAGATGGCTGGATGTCTAGGCAGAGGCCAGCCATGAAGAACCTGGTAAAGCCTGGAGTACGGAGCGTCTAGCACATTCTAGATATGAAGTCCTGGGCTGTATGAATGCTAACGAGAAAAGGGGCATAGTCCCGTTCTTCAAGGAGTTTACGATCTTGTCAAAGGAAAATCGAGTATGAAACGAAAGTTTAGGAATTCCAGAAAAGTCCATCTTTCTTCCTGGCACAACTCCCGAGTTAGAGCTGCCCACATCCCAAAGGAACCTCTCAGTCATTCTACTTCTACTCTTTTGTGACTTCATGCCCTAGGCTCCAATGATTGGGCCTCGGGAGGTCACCCGATCTCAGTCGGGCCAATCATATTCCCTCGCCTTGACTTTGCGAATGAGAGCGGGGCAGCCCCACGGGTAGGGAAAGGTTGGAGGGGAGGTGAGGGGAAGGGGGTGTTTGGACGGTCAGGCAGGTTCAAGGACTGGGTTTATATGTGTGTAGACACAGAAGGCGGAGAAACCAGTACCCACTGGGAACTGGGGTCGGCAGGTGGGTCACTGGCTCCCTTATCTGGATCCCTTATCATGATGGTGAAACAGAAAGCCCACAAGAGCACTTTTTATTATATAGGGGAATTCTCATCCCACTAAATTATTAGCGCTTGGTTTATATCTCTAGTTAAAATGAGAGCTACACATTTCCTATATGTTCTTGTTAAGTTGAAAATTAGACCCTAAAATTTCCCCTTCTGTTATCAGCCCCAGTTACAGCAGCTAGGGTACTCTAAGCAAGAGATTACCTTCCCAGAGGTTAGTAACGAAGTGGTGAGGAGTAGTTACAGAAATCGTGTGCTCTTATGTTAGGGAAACTTAGAAAAACTTAATTTAAAATGATGCTCGAGAATTAAAATTTCTACATCACCCTGAGACTAGTCTTAAAATTCCTGCATGGGAAAGTACAATCTCCAAAGAGGAAAGATAAATCAGGACTGAAGGAGCATGAGATTCCAGTTGTCATTATTGATTTTTTCACTTTATAGAAATATAGAAGAATGTAGTCTACATATCTTCTTCAAACTAGTGAAGTTGAAAAAAAAAGTCAAAATATGACATTCTGAATATCATACCATTCCATACAAGACATTAGATATCATCATAGTTTGGTATAAAACACAAGCAGAATACTATATGCCCAGTGTACCTCTTTGCAACATATGTTACCTCTTTGAGAATAATACTTGATGTAAGAAAGATTCTCAGGATGTTAAAGAAAAAAAAACCTTGAGAAACTGACAATTTCAAATATGGGCAGCAAAGATTTCTATATCCAAAGGCAAAATTTGATTCTTACTGTTTCAAAAGACCTTGTAAAAGTATTTTAGAAAGTAATGGTTTAAGAAAAGGTTATTTCTAGATCAATAACAATTCTTGAGTACTTGAGGCAGATTCATTTGCCCCTTGTCAGGGAACGCTCATATTACCAGAGACAGAAACTCCTGCCCCATCACCAATGTACTCACCCACTAACAAAAATGAATCTCCATTCCCCACGGGCTCTGCTTCACAGAACACAGGGAGCAGACCACTGGTGGAATGGGAGATGATGATTCTTGCTACAGGAGATTAATGTAGATGCTAACACAGTCATAGCTTTTTAAAAAATGAGAACAGTTTCACATTCTGTTTCATTTCCTCTCATGGAATTGGTACCCTTTAACTTTATCTAACACTTGCAGATCTTTCAGAACAACAACAACCAAAAAAACAGGCCTCAGGCGCAGAGCTTTGATGGGAACTGAAGCAAGCTAGAATTTTAAAACATTGTCTTGTTTTTTTAGTATGTTTTGGGATGACTTTTATTTGCAACAAGTGATAGTGACTTTCTACTTAAAGTAATGAAATAATGCTTCTTTTGAAATTATTTAAAGGAACCTATGTTGCTTTAAATATGTGTGTGTAAGCCGGCTCGGTGGCTCAGCCTGTAATCCCGCGCCTTTGGGAGGCTGAGGTGAGTGGATTGCCTGAGCCCACGGGTTCGAGACGCGCCTGGGTAGCGAGACCTCATCTCTACAATCAATCAAAAAGTCAGTCGGGCATGGTAGCGCGTGCCTGTAATTCCGGCTACTTGGAAGGCTGAGGCGGAAGGATCGCCGGAGCCCAGCAGGTCGAGGCTGCGGTGGCCAGGAGCGGCCACTGCACTCCAGTCTGGGCAACAGAGTGAGACTCCAACTCAAAAAAAAAAAATGTGTGTGTATATGCATATGAAATAGCATGTACTTTCAGACAATAGCCCAACCTATGAAAGGGTACGTGGGGTACTCAGGTGAGGTGAGCCCTGCTTTCATGGTGCACACAGGTGGCTGGAAGGTAGGAAGCTCTGGCTTGCAAAGTGGACATGAAGGGAAGCTCCCATGAGGCTCTGAGCTTGCGGTTGCTGAGGCCACAGCTTTGTGTATACCATGTCCTCGCTGACCAGTTAAGCTAATGATAGTAGCCATTCCACGTTTTACATCCCTCATTCTCCTTTGTTCCAACAAGCCTGTGAAGTGTTTTTCTAAATCACTAATCTGAATATGTCCCCCATCTACTTGAAAACCCATCATAGTGTCCATGACTTACAAAACAAAGAGTCATCCCTCGTCTTGACCCTTTACTGTTGGGTGATGCCTGTCAAGTAGCCTTGTTTCTGCTTCCTAGGGACACTTGGCCCAGTTCACCCAGGTGACCAGGCATCTGAAAAATCATAAAGTTTTTCTCATGTCCTCTCAAGTTAAATGATGCATAAACAAATGCATAAATCTAAAATTAGTGCACAGTTAATACATAAAGGGTACTCTGCTAAATCATTTGTTTTATAACAGTTCATGAAATCCCCATTAAAAACATTTTGATTTAAGTACCTAACCTTGTTCCCACTTCTTTTTTTTTTTTTTTTTTTGTTCCCACTACTATAATAGAGGAAACTCAGGCACTGGGCATGTCTGATACTCTAGGTTCTGTTGGGGTAACCCTCAATAACACACTTCCGTTGGTTACAACAACCAAGGTTAATCATTTGCGTTATCTATGAGTTTGGGTAAAGAGTAGGATTTTTCTTGGCATGATTTTCACTCAGGAACCCAGGCTGAATGAGACTCCACAGACTTATTACCAGGACGAGCTACATAATTTGTGATACAAAATGAAAATATAGAGCCTAGCCAAGATTAAGAAACTCAGTCTCTTCTTCTCATGTGTCCTTATCCCAACCCCCAGCAGAAAGAAGACATCCATGGGATCGCAGCCTGAATGTGAGGCTGGACTTGGCCGCTGTACCAGGGGTAGATGAGAGGCCTCCTACTGAGGTTACTGCTCCATTTGTCATAGTGCTGCAGCCTGGGATGGGGAGGATATCTCCTTGTCCTTCCTCTGCATCTGCCTGTGGGGCAGAATGCAATGACAGAATACAGGATTCTCTCCACTGAGGTAACCTGGCCGTGCCCTGGGGAAGAGTCTGCTGGGTTGCAAGGGAAGGGGAAAGTTGCAAAGGGAGGAGGAGCAGAGAGCTGAGCAACTGCTCTGGGAAGCTCGGGAGGACTCTGGAGTTAAGAAGCTGAGGTTCCCAGACTCTGAAGCATGCTCCATTGTCCCATCAGACTTCACTTACAAGACACAGACTCAGTGACAACATTATTCAGATTTCCAGACGGTGACCACAGAGCATTGTCTTGAATGCAGAGACCACAGCCATGAAGCCAGCCCCACTCTTTTTTTGGAGTTGGAGTCTCACTCTGTCGTCCAGACTGGAGTGCAGTGGCTGCTCCTGGCCACCACAGCCTTGACCTGCTGGGCTCCGGCGATCCTTCTGCCTCAGCCTTCCAGGTAGTTGGAACTACAGGCATGTACTACCACTCCCGGCTCATTTTTGATTTATTGTAGAGACGAGGTCTCGCCAAGTTGCCCAAGCTGGTCTCGAACCCGTGGGCTTAGGCAATCCACTCACCTCAGCCTCCCAAAGGCACAGGCCCGGCGCCAGCCCCACTCTTAATTAACCTGACCAAAGGAGAGGGGTCATTGATGTTTTCACACTTGATGGAATCTTCTTTTTTTTTGAGTTGGAGTCTTACTCGGTCACCCAGACTGGAGTGCAGTGGCCGCTTCGGGCCACTGCAGCCTCGCCTGCTGGGCTCCGGCGATCCTTCTGCCTCAGCCTTGCGAGTAGCCAGGATTACAGACATGCGCTACCACGCCCGGCTGGTTTTTTTATTTATTGTAGAGATGACGTCTCGCTGCCCAGGTGGGTCTGGAACCCGCGGGCTCAGGCAATCCACTCATCTGAGCCTCCCAAAGGCGCGGGATTACAGGCTGAGCCACCGAGCCCGACTGGAATCTTCTTCTTTATCCATTCATTCATCAATAGACACTTAACTTTTTCCTACATCTTGGTTATTGTGGAAAATGTTGAAATGAACCTGGAAACAGAAAAGGACACTGTGCTTTGTGAACTAAGCCAATCACAGAAGGAGAAATACTACAGAATTCCGTTGGTACAAAGTATTTAAAATAGTCACACTCGAAGAAGCAGAGTGTAAAATTGTGGTTGTCAAGGACTGAGGGAGGAGGAAATGGCAGTTGGCCAATGGGCATAAAGTTTCAATGGACATAAAATTTCAGTTATTCAAGATAAATAAGTTCTAGAGATATGCTCAACAACATCATGCCTATCATCAACAGTATGGGTGAATGGATAAAACCTCTTCCCTGAAGTTTGACAAAAGGTTTCCCAGAATTAAAAGTGAGTTCTTGCCAGGCTCGGTGCCTCAGCCTGTAATCCCGCGCCTTTGGGAGGTTGAGGTGAGTGGATTGCCTGAGCCCGCGGGTTCGAGACCTGCCTGGGCAGCGAGACCTCATCTCTACAATAAATCAAAAAATCAGCCGGGCGTGGTAGCACATGCCTGTAATTCCAGCTCCTTGGAAGGCTGAGGCGGAAGGATGGCCGGAGCCCAGCAGGTCGAGGCTGCGGTGGTCGGGAGCGGCCACTGCACTCCAGTCTGGGCGACAGAGTGAGACTCCAACTCAAAAAAAAAAAGTCAGTTCGTGTACTAGATAGTGGCTGTATCAGTCAGAGTGCTACAGGGAACGTGCAATCTGTAGTAAGTAGGGCACTGGAGGAGGTTTCATCTAAATAAATAGCTAGAAAGTTGTTAGATAAGCAGAAAGCTGGAGAAGGTAAGGTAACATGGAGATTAACAGTATAAAATGCCTCCACTGTCTCTGTGGCTAATGAAACAGAGGGAGGAGATGGTGATGTTAGAGCCCAAGATTTGGGGCTGACAAACATGAGAGAGAGCCATAACCATACTTTTATTTTACTTTATTTTACTTTTTACATGTTCTAGCTCTGTCACCCAGGCTTGAGTGCATTGGTGCAATCATAGCTCACTGCAGTCATGAATTCCTGGGCTCCAGTGATTCTCCCATCTCAACCCCCCAAATATCTGGGATTACAGGCATCTACCACCACAACTAAGTTTTTGTCTTTAATTTTATTTCATTTGTGAAGATGAGGTCTCTATATTGCCCAGGCTGATCTTGAACTCCTAGCTCCAAAGTGATCCTCCAGCATGAGCCTCCCAAACTGCTAGGATTATAGGCATGAGCCACGGTATCCAAACTCAGAAAACTTTGGAACCTCGAACCAAGGTGAGAATTGTCAGAATAGCCTGAGTCATCAAGACAGGGTCTTCCTGAGGGCTGAGGACACAAACAATTCTCAAAAGAAGACCTATGAGCAGGCAACAGACCCATGAAAAAATGCTCAGCCTCCCTAATCATCAGTGAGACAGAACCACAGAAAGATCAGCCACCACCAGGAAACATTGTCCAAAGCAGAGAGAGACAGGGTAAAACCCTGGCTTCTTTCCTCCTGTGCACCTATCTTCCACCATGGCCTTCAATGACTCACCTTACCAAAAAGAATCCTGTAAATAACAGGGGCTGGCAATGCAGCTGCAGGGTCAGTTCTGGACACAGAGCAGAGGGAGGGCATGCAAACAGGACAACTGCAGCACAGTGGGAAAGCTGGAGCTGGGACATGACTTTGTCGCTTCTGTTGTCAGACAAATGTGAAGAAAGCCAGCAGATTTGGAGACCCATCAACTTGCCTCCTGCCCCCTAGGCCAGAATCACGTGCAACCTTTATTCCATGAAGACCGATTTGTATCCCTCCCTCCATCCCTCCTATTTTCTGCCACATTCAGTGGTTCTTAGGTTGGTCGGAAGTGGTTGAATTCAATACAGAACAGGTTGGAGCAGAGAGCTAACTCTGAGTGCATCATGGCTGAACCACAGCTTGGCCTTCAAAGCGACTCCTCTCTGTTGAGATTCAAGGCACATATGAAAACCTCACAGGAGCCGGGCTCGGTGGCTCAGCCTGTAATCCCTCGCCTTTGGGAGACTGAAGTGAGTGGATTGCCTGAGCCTGAGGGTTTGAGACCTACCTGGGCAACTTGGCGAGACCTCATCTCTACAATAAATCAAAAAATTAGCCGGGCATGGTAGCATACGCCTGTAGTTCCAGCTACTTGGAAGGCTGAGGAGGAAGGATCTCCGGAGCCCAGTAGATCGAGGCTGCAGTGTCCGGGAGCAGCCACTGCACTCCAGTCTGGGTGACAGAGTGAGACTCCAACTTGAAAAAAAAGAAAAAAGGAATAAAGAAAACCTCACAGGAGCACTTTAAAATCCCTCAACTGCAGTTTCTGTGTTCTCAGGAGCTGACGTCATTCCTCGGGCTCCTGGAAGGATCCGCTTGCAC
The DNA here is from genome assembly GCA_027257055.1 of Cephalopachus bancanus. NCBI lineage: Eukaryota > Metazoa > Chordata > Mammalia > Primates > Tarsiidae > Cephalopachus > Cephalopachus bancanus. The sequence continues at coordinate 313,678 of JAPVLO010000269.1, forward strand.
CAAATGAGTGTTCTTTTGCATTTTAAACTTTTTGTCTTGAGGAGAAAGGAGCGATGAGATGCCAAAGAGAAAATATAGCTCTTGCTGTGTTCTTCCCCGGTAAGATGAGTTACAAGTGTTTTGAGTTTAAAATGGACCAGGCCTCCAGTTGCTCCAGGTAATCCTAAATTTGGGTCAGTAGGCCCACAAGGAGGAAGCTTGAGAGCTATTTCTTTCTTTACCTATTAAATGTCACAGGATCTACAAGGAACTCAGATGAGACAAAAGGAGAACAAAGCAAAACAGCCTTATTAAAAAATGGGTCAAGGACACAAATAGACAATTTTCAAAAGAAGGCATCCAAGCAGCCAACAGACACATGAAAAAATGCTTAGTCTCCCTAAATCATCAGAGAAATGCAAGTCAAAATCACACTGCAATACCACAAAACTCGGGAAGGATGGCCATCATTAATAAAACAATAGATGCTGGCACAGGTGTGGATAAAAGGGAAAGCTTCTATACTATTGATGGGAGTGTAAACAAGTCCAAACTGTAGGGAAAGCGGTGTGGTGATATCTAAAAGAACTAGAGATTGACCTTACATATGATTCAACATCTCCCCTTCTGGGAATATACCCAGAGGAATATAAATTGTTCTACCAAAAAGACACCTGCACATGCATATTTATTGCTGCACTATTCACAATGGCAGACACATGGAATCAACACTACTGTCCATCAAAAGTGGACTGGATAACGAAAATGTGGTGCATATACATGGTGGAATATTACACAGCCACAAAGAAGGACAAAATCATGGACTTTGCAGCAAATTAGCTGGAGTTGGAGACCATCATACTTAGTGATCTATCACAGAAACAAAGAACTGAATGCCTCATGTTCTCATTCATAAGTGGGACCTGAACACTAATCACAATAGCGCAAGGGAGAGATTGGCAGTGGCAGAACACTGCCAGGGGAGGGGGGTCACATGGCATCACTAGTCTTCCCTGGTACTTAATCCTAAACCAGAAGTGAGAACCAGTTGGAGACCCAAACTTCACCTGAACATAGATTGCTTATGTATCTAATCCTCGCTTGTACCCCACATCTCTATAATAAAATAAAGTAATAGTAGTAGTAGTAGTAGTAGTAGTAGTAGTAGTAGTAGCAGTAGTAATAGTAGTAGTAAGTTTTACATGAACTCCCAGTGGCTTCCCCCAGGTAAGTGATCTCTACTTTGTCTTTCTAGATACTTTGTGCACTGCCTTTTTTCCTTAGCTGCAGCTGCTAAACAAAACAACAAATGTTAGTAATTGAAAACCCAAATTCTACTCCCCTCATAGGCATGCTGGAAGGATTCAGAGGCAGCTAAAATAAGATGGGAGTCAATGGGGCTGCATTGAATACAGGGGCCCCATGGGCATTTCCTGGTGCAGAATCAGAACCCATTTCAAAGGTCAACAACCATTAATTGGCAGTCTTTCCTTCCAAAGATACAGAGAATGTCATTTAAACTAAGTACCCTTGTGTGTTTCCTCTTCATCCCTCTCTTAGGCAAAATTCTGACTTTCATGTGATCTGCAGTGATATAATCACATCAGAGGTTAAATTGAGTCCAACCATTTGCTGGAATGTGATGGGATGGATGTAAGCCGGTGCTTTCCCAGAGGGCTTCTTGAATCGGTGTTATGGATACGGAACAAAGCGTTACAAGAACTGTTTGTTATCTCAGCAAATACCCCCAGAATGAATGTTGGGACCATGTGAGAATTCACTAAGTGTCTTTCCACTCTTAGGGGCAAGTGACTGAAATCCTAACTGCAGTTATGAGTTAATTTTCAGGCTTTGGAAAAAATCTCAAATTATTTTAACTGGAAATGTCAACTTGTTCCAGTCTGTCAATATCCACACACATGCCTGGGACATTTAAAATATACAAACGTGAGGAATGTGAGGCATCTCGTGTGCCAGCCAACCTGCCTCCAGTTCAGCTATTTGTACCACATTCTCATTTGCTGCTAGAAGCTGTAGGTAATTGACAAGGATGGGAAATCTTTCTGCCTGAGACAGACACATTTAACTTAACCATGAGTTGTAGCTCTGAGGTTAAAACATCCCCATTATAAGCCCTCCCTTCTGTTTTGTAAAATGAGTATAAAGTGGATTTCTAGTTGAGTATCAGAATCCTCCAACCCTACCAGGCAATGGAAGACATAAGAGGAATGTCTACTGGATACTCCCGTGATATATCTTTTCATTTCACCAGTCACCCCAGAGCAGCAGAACAAACATTAAAGGATTCTGTCACATTCTATAATCTAGTGAATGAGAGAATTCTCTTCTCTTTGGCAACTCGCACTTAGGTTGTACTCTTTTTCTACTATGCTTATTCCATTATTATTTGTAACATTAATCAATTAAAGCAAGAGTTTTATGAACCGAATTTCATTTGAATTTATTCTTCATTTACAGCATGGGAATTACTGCCTCTAGTGATGTCTCCCTGTCAGTTAGATCTGAACATAAATACAGATTTTTGGGGAGTCACAAAAGTAAAACTGCAAAACTTTCAAAGCAAACCTGAAACTTTGCCCAAGATTTAAATTTCCTGCCCCCCACCCCTTTTTGTTTGCGCTTGGAAAAATGTTCATATCTTCTTGCTGCTTTTTATCTTTTTTTTTTTTTTGAGTTGGAGTCTCACTCTGTCGCCCAGACTGGAGTGCAGTGGCCGCTCCTGGCCCCCGCAGCCTCGACCTGCTGGGCTCCGGTGATCCTTCTGCCTCAGCCTTCCAAGTAGCTGGAATTACAGGCATGTACTACCACGCCCGGCTGATTTTTTGATTGATTGTAGAGATGAGGTCTCGCCTGCCCAGGCGGGTCTCGAACCCGCGGGCTCTGGCAATCCACTCACCTCAGCCTCCCAAAGGCGCGGGATTACAGGCTGAGCCACTGAGCCCGGCTTCTGCTTTTTATCTTGACAGAAGTGGGGGGAAACATTGCCCTTTGCTTTGATCTAACCCAGAAATAAAATGCAGATGTTAGGGGCATTTGTTCTTGAAACATAATAATGAAAACATGGGGCTCAGGCTCTCTTAGCATGACCAGGTTGCTAAGGAAGTTGTGCAAATTGTAGTGAAAATTGGCACCATCATAGAAAGAGAAAAGTTGAAGCATGATTGCAAACTGTAAATTTCATCACCTCTACTCCATAGGCACTGAAGAACTGCTAGTCTCCTTTCCCCCCTTACCATCTTGGTGAGGCATTCCTAAAGTTAGGGAGAAATTGATGTCACTGAAGTCTAAATGTTGACAAAGAAACAGAAACAAAGAAGAAAAAAGATGAAAAAAGTAATTATGCTCATGTCTTTTGTTTAATTTATTTCTACCTTTTTTGTATTCCACCCCTTTCTACACTGCATTTGCTGGTGGTCTACATAGAAAGAAAAATAACAAACAAAAATCGAAATATTAACAAGCATGGTTTAATCAGGTATGGAGAAGTTACAGTACTATATCTATGTGGGCTGCTGCAAATAAGCAGAACCTCAGTAAACAAGTTTTTAAGCCAAAAGAATGCTTGTTCAATAGTAAAGGGCAAAAGATTTATACGATCTTAAGAGAAACTAAAATATGGCATTTGTTCAGTGGGTGTCTGTAGTTAAACTCAGTGTTGTTTGAGGAACTCAGATGTCATCAGAGTTTCAGGATGCTTTGTTCTTCCATTCTTCCATCTTCAGTGCCTTGAAGATAACAGTATGGTAACAGTATGGCTGCCACAGCTCCAGACATCAGGTTCTCACAGTATAGTCCCAGACTAACTGGAAGAAAAGAGGCCAAGAAGGGACTTTGTTCATTGCATTTGCTTTTATCATGGAAGAAAGATCTTCACTTGAATTCTCCAGAGAAGCTCTTAGTGATCAGAAATGGAATTCATACCTTATTCCTAGACTGAACACCGGCCCCAGGGAAAGAGATCACATGAGCGTTTTAGACCCGTCATGGGTTGATGCTGTCCATTCCTGCAGGCATCCAAAGATGTCAGAAACAAAGAGAGGGTTGCATACTTCTAGGGCTTCCTATGAGGAACCAGATGATTTTCACTGTGACATAACTGAAGTTCAGTGACATCTAATAGCCCAGTAAGAATGAGGTTCCCTTCAGAAACTCACTGGGCATTTCTAATTACATCAGAGCATCAGTTTGCTGCTCCTCTGTGATGGTCACTAATTAACCTGTGACATTCATTAAACTTTTCTTTATTTTTCTTCTCTCACTCTCTCTTTTTAAAATAAATTAATAGAGAGAAGATCTCGCTATGTTGCCCAGGCTAGTCTAAAACTCCCGGACTCAAGTAATCCTCTTGTCTTGGCCTCCCAAAGTGCTAGGATTACAGATGTGAGCCACTGTGCCCGACTTCATTAACCTTTTCTGATTAAAAGGAAGCAGGACACAGACACAAAGCCTCAAGCAGACATCAGCACCATAGTACAAGGATTTGCTTTTGTTGTAATTATTTTAATAATTGTCTTCTCATGATAGTAAAATAAAATGTGTGTTTTTTCATTTGTAATAGCAATGCAGTTTCCTTTGAAATACATTTGTAGAAAAATATTGTTTATGGAATTATCAATATTGCAAATAGGGCAAGTATCATCACTGTATTGAATACAATGTTGCAAATTAAGAGATGCTTTGTTAAACAAGGGTAGGAACAGCAGGTACTTCCAGAATGACATGACGCTCCCAACAAAATCCACAGTTGGGATGAATTTTCTCCCTAAATACCTTTTCATCATTCTTATAATATCTTGTTGGTATTTTTTCATGAACTCTAATCGATTGTTGGCACATTACTTTATTTCTAAAAATAAGTTGAGATATTAAAAAGCATAATAATCAATATTCTGATTTGTTTAACTTTGATATTAAATTAATGGAGGACTCTCTAGGTTTGTGAGTGTCTATGTTGTTTATGTGTGTTTCATACTTCCTAAACCTCTATTTTATTAAAGTTTCAATAGTCCAAGTCCTCTAAAACTTCCTGCTTTGATCAAAATTTTTTTTTTTTTTTTTGAGTTGGAGTCTCACTCGGTCGCCCAGACTGGAGTGCAGTGGCCACTCCCGGCCACCGCAGCCTCGTCTGCTGGGCTCCAGCGATCCTTCCGCCTCAGCCTTCCCAGTAGCAGGAATTACAGGCATGGGCTACCATGCCCGGCTGATTTTTTGATTTATTGTAGAGATGAGGTCTCGCTGCCCAGGCGGGTCTCGAACCCGTGGGCTCAGGCAATCCACTCACCTCAGCCTCCCAAAGGCACGGGATTACAGGCTGAGCCACCGAGCCCGGCTTGTTAGAGTTCTTTTTAACCCAAAAGACCTAGCCTGAAGTCCAGACCTATGACAAAAATAAGAATCTAACTAGAAATGCAAGTGTGTGTTTGTAGCCAATATATTTGGTTTCACTAGAGTTTCAATCCATCCCAGGGAGCACAGAAGCTTTTCTGTCCTCAGAAGCCTCCCGGATGCCACATAATGGATCTGAGATTATCTTTAATATGAAAAGTGCCACAAAAGTTGAACCATTTCCCAAGACAAAACATGGGGCTTCTTCCTGTTTCAGGGCAGGCTGGAGCACCAGTTTTCTGAAAAGTATTAATATCTTTAAAAGAGCCTTTCGAGTATTCCTTTGCCCTTTCCTCCATGTCTGGTTGCAGTGAGGAATCTGCAATCTGTGAACCACAAAGTGGGGCCCTCCCCAAATACTGAATCTGCCAGTGGCTTGATCTTGGATTTTCAGTCTCCAGAACTATAACCAATACATTTGTGTTGTGTGTAGTTACTAGGGTATTTTGTTATAGCAGTCTGAATAGACAAAGACAGTAACTTATTTTTATTCTTTTACTTTTCTTGATCTGAAATTGCAGGTAAAAGAGGGAGACCAAAACATTCTGGAAGAGTCAATTAGTGCTTGGCAAGCTGTAAAATGACCAAACATCAATTAACGAAGTGAAACACAGACTCCCTGTCCATGAAGTCTCACATGTGTCTCTTTCAAAGAGAATCCCACTGAGGTCTCAAAAATTCACCTAACTCTCTTCAACGCTGATTAATTAAAGGATGTTTAAGACTGTGTTAAAGGCCAAGCGTGATGGTTGATGCCTATAATCCCAGCACTTTGGGAGGCTGAGGTGAGAGGATTGCCTGAGCCCGTGGGTTTGAGACCAATCTGGGCAACTCGGCAAGACCTCATCTCTACAATAAATTTAAAAAATTAGCTAGGCATGGTGGCATATGCCTATAGTTCCAGCTACTTGGAAGACTGAGGCGGAAGGATTGCCTGAGTCCAGCAGGTTGAGGCTGCGGCGGCTGTGAGTGTGCGATTGCACTCCAGCCTGGGCAACAGAGTGAGAGTTCAACTCAAAAGAAAATCAAACTGTGTTAATGTTTAAATTATAAAAATATATGTGATTTTTAAATTGTAAAACATAAGAGCTAAGTCAAGCAAGGTTGACCTACATTGAAACATAGCCCTTTTCATGACTAGATAATAAATGAATAATCAGTATCACTGGGCTTCATATAAGGGGATCTGTTTATATGTTGTCTTGTGTGTATTTTTATGACATTGCCACGTTCTTGTTCTATGATCTTGTTTATACTGTCAACTTGGATTTGCTTACCAAGTGTTTAGTTAATGAACTTATCACTTGACCCTCCTAATTATTCTGAGCTTAATGCTGGGGCACCTGAATGGATAGGCTGATGGTATCCTGAACAGCAAAACAGGCGATTTTCAGAGAAACGTGACCAACTCCCAGCTGCCGTTTCTGAGCCAAGACTGTGCCCACACTTGTTCTGAGACCTCTGCTACCTCTTCCACTGGTCATCACAGCCAACATGAGGTGAGCACTGCCATGACCCCCTCACAGAGGAGGTGCCCCTGAACAGGAGATATCAGATTGGGAACAAGGGTACAATGTGCCCTCATACTCCAGCCTCTTTCTTCCCAAGCACATTGATGCCCTTGTCCCCTCCTGAGGAGATGACTGTCCTGGGCACTGAGATCCCCCACCCAGCATTGGGCCACGTCTGAGGCCAGAGGCTGAAGCTGGATGTTTACTTCTCCTCCTGAACCAGTTCTTCAACCAGGACTTGGAAACTGAGGACCATACAGCACTGGGACTGAGTCCTCCATAGGTGATGAAGGGAAATGACTCAACTTTGCCATACTTCCACCTCTGCATTTATAAAATGGGGACTACTAGTAACCCTACCTCAGATGGTCACAGGAATCAATGCTGTAGCTGAGCCACTTCACACAGTATAGCACAAACATCCTTCTTGTCAATTTTGTGAGACACCATTTTACTCCAAGTCCCAGAGACTGGAGTCTCCATAGGAAGCTTCACCTATGGAGGGAAGCTGCAAGGAGCAACATTTTTGGTTAGGCTCATCTCATGGGTCTGCCCTCAAGGTCCTCCTCCTCCAAATAGTAGCCCTTTCTTTGTCCACCAGCCTAGGGTTATACCCTGCAGAGAGGTGAGGAGTAGTGTGTTTCAGAGCAAGGAAGAGGTGGGTGGAATCCTGAGGAAGAGGTGTGAGGGATGGGAAACAGTGGGACCTACAAGAGCCCAGGCCCAGCCAGATGTCCTCTCAGATGCAGCCTTCTGCATGTGGGTTCAGTGTCTCCTGTCTTCTGTATTGTTCACTTTCATTTGAATATAAGAAAGCTTCTAATTTTGTGAATTAAAATAAAATAAAATACAATAAATGTTTCTGTGCACTTTAAACACAGTAGGTCAGAGCACTGGATTTGGGCCTCAGGTCTCTGGGCTACAGTCTGTTCATCATTGTCCTTTTGACTGACAGCTGAAAGACCCCCGTCTGGGGACACTTCCTACATGCCTTCATTTCTTGACTGCTCCCAAAGACCTTCCTAAGCCTCATCAGACCTGCAGATACTTCCAGAAGGTAAGAGTGATGGAAAATCAGTTCACAGAAAAAGATAATGACTGATAACAATTAATCAGTGACCTCTCACTGGAGAAACCAGAATTAAGACAACTTTTCTGGGCAACAATCTCTTGAGTGCCTGCCCACAGCTCCCCTTCTCTTTTGTTCTTGTTCACACACCCACCCCACATTTCATAATAATAGATGCTGGATATGTATAAAACTTTCCTGGGCTCTTTGTAGATGACATGTGATCCAATATGGATCAATGGAACCTGAAAGAGCATCAGTGGAATCTTCTCTAAAGTTTTTCTTCTTTACAAAAAAAGGGAGAGAAGGAGCACACACCCAAAAAACTTGCTATCTTATTGTTTGGGAATGTGAATGGGTTTAGATGTGATGTTTGGAGTTTTGGCAGCCATGCTGTGACCATGAAAAGGCAAGATTAAGCCAGACAATATGCCAAGGAGGGTGCAGCAGTTGGGGGAAGAGTCTGGGTCCTTAGTAACACATGGCAACTTCTGAGTCTACCCTGACTCCCCAGCTTTCTAGGACTTGCTGAGATAATAACTCCTCTTTTCAAAGTCTTCCAGCTGAATATTCTGCTACTTGGCACTCATACAAAGTAGCATTAAAGAGCTCAAAGAACCTGAGATTCTAATAATGAAATTCCAAGATCTGTGATAAGTCAATGAAGAAGATATTAACAGGGGTTTTCAGTTTGTAAACAGTCATTCCAGAAACCCTAAGATTTCCAAATAGAGAATGAGGCAGATGCTGAGTAAAAATGTCATTGTGATTTTAGCATAACTTCTCCATAAGAACTTTCCTCCATGTGATTCTCTTGAGTGTGGGTGTGTGCTGTGTGCTCTTGTTGACTAAACACAGGTAAGTGGACAAACACCTCTGATGCTTTCATTCGTCTTCTATGGGGTAGAGAGTTTCAAGGAAGAAAGAATGCCAGATGCAGCAAAAAACCTGGTGGTGTGATAGGGTTGTGGGAATGTGTCTGCCTCCTTTGCCTCCCATGTGAGAGGTGGAAGCACTCTATACCACCATCTGTCATGAGTTCATAAGGAAAACATACACATGAAACTTACTTGTGTCAACTTGGTAAATGGCCTGCAAAGGGTTCCAAGCCCCTGTAGCCAACTGTGAATGCAAGTCGTTGATCTTTGAGGCTATCCTATTCTGGTGCAGAATTTCCAAAAGTCCAAGCATGCTCAATTCAAAACTTTCAGCCAACTTTACCTTGCAGTTTTATATCAATTCATATTTATCAAGATGGGTAAGTGGAAAATTTATTCATTAGCTTATTACTATAATTTTTAAATATTGAGACATATGGTACATGGTCTAATAAAATTTAAAATATTGGTATGTATGGTACATGGTTTTCTTGATAAACCTTGCATTTTTGTTCTGTTCAGGGCCTGATGACCATTAGTCTTGCTTGCCTGGTTTCCAATTTTTAGAAATCAATTTTAAAAATAAAGCTATGCATGAGATAATTAGACAAATGTGAACACCGACTGGATAGTAGAAGGTATTATTCAATATCTAGGTGATCATGGTATTGGGATGATGTTAAAAAATAAGCCATTATCTTCCAGAGACACATACTAAAGTATTACACATAAAATTATATGATATCTAGGACATGGTTCAATATCATCTAGAGGGAGTTTGCACAGAGGGTAGAAATATAATTGGAATAAGACTTACCCCATATTTGTGATGGCGGAAGACAGGTTACGGGTATGCACATGGAATTCATTATACTGTTCTCTCTACTTTTGTACATGTTTGGAATTTTCCATAAGACAGTTGAAGACGTAGTATAAATATATTACTCAAAAAAAAATAAAAAACAAGAAAAACATCGGAGGGCTGAATTTAGCCATGGGTCACAGCCCTGATTTAGGAGAATTCTCTCCTTTAATGGGTGATTAAACCAAAGCAGAGAGAGGAACATGACTGGCGCGGGCATAAACCCAGCCAACAGCACCTCTCAGACCATGAACTTTAGTGTCCTCCATACTGTGGGGCTGGGATTTGGTCATTAGGAAGCCCCGAGTGTGATGCCTAGCCTGCCTTCACGGTCACAGCTGACCGTGGGCCCTGCTGAATAAAACACTCAGCACCATTATTCTGGCTATTTACTGACAGTCCAGAAAATACATAATGAAATTACTATTGTGCTCATCATTAAATGCCTCATTACTGAAAAAAAATAAGTGCTCCTGAATGGGCAGTGGGATAAAAAAAAAAAAAACAGCCTACAATCTTGTTCACAAAATATGGGGGCAGTGGAAATGGAATTAAATATTTAAAATTATATATATTTTTACACCTAGGCTGCATTTTTTTCAAAAACAACTTGCATGACAAATGTTCCAAAATTCAAATGTTAGATGAAAACCCTTGCCCTCCCCCCCAGTATGTGCTGACCATACATCTGTGGCTAAATGCAGTTTAGAAAACAGGCATTACCTGGGCGCCAAATCCATTACAAGTCTCCTGGGACCCCTCCCTGCTGAGGGTTCTCAAAAGTCTGAGTTTCTGCCCATCGGCTGGAGCTGTCTGGCACCCTCCAGGGCTCGTTTGCAGTGCCAGCTGCCCAGGGCTGGCACAGACTCAGCTTCTCTGCTCACGCATGAAGGGTGGAGAAATGGGGCCACGGGGAGGATTACCCACCAAAGTGCCACAAGATCTTCCTCCAGGTTCTGTCTGTGCTGCACTGAATAAACAGGAAGGAGCAACTGGCAGAAGTAGGTGTCTTTTATAGTCCAGGAGACATGAGTGGGAATGATAAGAGCACCAGGTCTGGGGGATCAAAGGTGTGGCAAATGGATAAAGAGCAACAGGAAACTCATACAGTGATCAACTCCGTGTGTCAATCAAATGCCTCTTCTTCAAATACCTTTTGTCCTGGACCTTGTCTCTAGTTACAGATCTCAGAGAAGCAGGTGAAGTATCCAAATATATTTTGGATGGATCCACTTTTAGTTCCACATAGAGTGAATGATTAGATGTTTTACTGGAAGTTCCACCCATGGGACATTTTTTTCTCTTGACACTGACCTTCAAGGCAACTCCTGACTGTACCTACAATGAAGCAGCTGCTATTTTCCAGCTTTCTTCCACATTCTAAGAAGGACCATTCTAAACCAAGTTCCAGAATTCTATTTTTCCAACTGGAAGTTCTGTGTGAGCTGACATAGGGAATCACTGGGGCAAAGATGTGAGATTCTACTGGGTGCTAAGATACCAAGTCCTATGCAGACATGTTCCCAGTTGTCTTTCTGCCCAGGTGGGGACAAAGTTATTCTTTATCAGGAATGTCAGTGTGTGCGCACGTCTTCACCAGAATCCCCAAATCCCAATGTTCACGATGCCTGCTGCAATTATCTTTCTAAAAGGGTTTTACATTGAAATACATATGACACACGCCTTTGTGTATATGACATGTCCACTTAAGGGGTTAAGACAGGTTCCATGCCTAGTATGTAGACTCCTCCACTCTGTTCCTGCTCAAGCGATGATTTGTCCACCATCAGTCAAGGTAATAACTCTCCTGTAATTAGTTTTAATCATTTCCTTCAAGGTCTTAACAGATGCAACTCTGATGGTCTTTGTCTCTTTTTGAGCTATATTATATCAATGGAACTAAAACATGTGTTCTCCAGTGACTTGATTATTTTACTGAGCATGATTTTGAGATTCACCTCTCTTCATGCTTCAGACTGTGCTTGGTTCATTTTTATTGTTGCACATTGTTTTTCTTTCTTCTGCTGATGGACGTGTGAGCTGCTTGAATGTCCTTTCTGCCATTACAGACAGTGCTACTCTGGACATTTTCTAGACACATGCCTTACTGTGACCTGCGAGAATTCCTTTAAGCTGTGCACCTCGTTCAAGGACCACTGGGTGATAAAGCTGACCTTTCTGGGTGTACAGACATGTGCTGTTAGCTACCTCCTGCTTCCATCCTGCTGGGCGCTATGCCCTCTGGGCTGAGCCCTGTGGAGGGCATCTCCCAGGTTCCCCTTACTGTTTGTCTACAGTTGACGTCAACTGGAGGTCACATCAGGAGAACAAAGAAATGAGAAGCAGTGTTATGCCTGCATGGGAGGCTCTTCCCTGACTGCAACTGTTCCTCCAGGTATAGACATCTAGCCAAGAGCTCCTCTTCCACAGCCTCAGACCTCGCTGTTAGTAGCACCGCTTCTTCCCCAGGGATGTTAACACTTTCCTGCTGTTGCTAGTCCCAGGGCGACTCACCTTCTGTGTCTCTCATCTCTGTCTTCACCTCTGTGCATCATTCCTTAACTGGAGTCTCTTAGTTTTACCACCATGTATGTTCCAATTCCAGCGGGACTCTGACTGTTGATCCATTAGGGGATGTCACACCATCAAAAGGGTGGCAACCACCCACACTCCTGTTGGCAATGATTGAGTTTCTCTTGCCATCACCCCAAGGCATGCAGCAGTACATGACACAGTACAGTTATAATTACCACATGCACACATGCATTATATACATACATCACACACATATAAAAGCATATGCACATTCACACACATTACATATACATACACTATATATAATACACTATATATACATGCACACGCATTCACACATATACAGACATGTACACATGCACTAACACACATTTATTTACACAAAATATATACATATGCTTATGTACATATATGAGGTCCAACAATTAAGTTCACAAATGTATCCTAGAAAAAGTGCTCCATACCTCATTGCTGAATATCATTCTGGTCACCTTCAAAGTCCTCCTCTTGGGAAGCTATGCACTGATGCCAGTGCCTAGTCCCCCGTGAAAGCAATTTTGGAACTCTTTTTCTAGAATGGATATCAGAGTTGTGTGTCATCATATTACCCTTGATGCCCTGAATGTCATCAAATGTCTTCCTTTCACTATTTACTTTATCTTCAGGTAAAGAAAAATATCATTGGAGGCCAGATCATGTGAGTAGGGAGGGGGTTCCAATATAGTTATTTGTACAGTGCTAGCAATGTAAGCACACAGTGGCAAGTTCATGAACTTAATTATCAGATTTCGACAAGTAATGATGACAACTCTGATGGCTGTTCGAGAAAAAGAGTCCCAAAATTGTTTTGATGGGTGGACTAGGAACCGGTGTCACTGCATAGCTTCCCAAAAGAAGTACTTACAAGGTGACCATAATTATACTCAGCAATGAGGTATGGAGCACTTTTTCTAGGATGGTTCATGAACCTAATTGTTGGACTGTATACATGTACATTCTGCAGTGTGTAGTTGCATAATACCCAGGATTGCTACTTTTCAGTGAATGAGGACATACCTGGCTTTCCTTATGTCACTTGCTTCTCTCCTGGGTGCCAGTAAGCCTTTTATTTAACAGCAAACACATGGATAACTTCTGGGTAGTTAATGCAAGACCATTCTGTTTTCTACATCTCCCTTCACTCTGGGCACTGGGCTGGAGTCATCCTGAGCATACAAGAGTAGGATTGGCCACCCCATTCCTTCAAAGACAGTCAACCTGCGACTCGGAAAACAAAATGCATCAGTCAAGCTAAATGTACCACAAAAGGACTGATGTGTATATAAGATGCACAGGTTTTGGGGCCCAGTTAGTCACTGAGCTAGAGTAATTACAGTGCGGGTTTACTATTCTACATCTGGTTATGCTGTCATGGTCTAAGAAAGCTCAATGTATAATTGTGGGTAATGACATAAATATACGTCCAGCTCTCTAATGCATTGTCTAACGTGTCTGCTCTGTTTCTCGCATGGCTTCACCCTCTCTCTGAGCTGATGTGTCTGCACTCACCATCCAGGAAGAAGACAGGCTATCAAAGGCTCTACTTTCCCACCCTAACCTCCCTTACCCATCTAATTATTTGTAGAAGAACCTTAACTTCTCAGCAACTGGACAATGCCATGGTCTGCCCCTGGGCACATCAGTACAGGACAGTTGAGGCAATCTCCCACGGCATCATGCCAGAAAGTCTCTCCCTTGGCATCCTGGGAAGCTGGGGGTAGGGACCCCAACTCTTGTTTCTTTGCATTCCCCAATGCATCCAAAAGAGAGTCACCCCAATCTTGGAGACCCATCTGTCGACAGATATTAGCTGGGCAGAAGAGGCAGAGCTGAGGGGAGGGCTCATGGGGAGCCCATATGTAGGAGCTGTGGGGAGTGCCCATGGAAAGCCATATTTCCATGACCATCACTCAACCCAGCCCCATCTCTCAGGATTCTGGACTTCAACAAGTGCTTCCTCATCTGTTTTCTTGATTCCACCATCCCAGTCCATTCATCTGCAAGGAGGTTCTGTTCATTTTCCTAAACTGTGATTCTTCTTATTTTAATACTTGGATGACTCAAGACTAATATTTGAAGGATCCCATCATCTGGTTTGCTTTACCATCCTAGTTTGGTTTTATAGCATGAAGCATCGCTCACACCTGTGTTGGCCTCCATCTATTCCAGGCTCAAGGTCTTTGTCCATGCTGGGTCATGACTGGGGGTCTCAGCTCCCCTCCTGCTGCTTACATCCACCTCACACTCACCTCATCACTGACGCCACCCATGATCACACTTGAGCTCCAGACATTTCACTCCATCACTCAACAAATGCACATGTGATGGGGTCCAGCCCCTTGCCGGGTCATGAGGTTTCCTGAAGGAAAGACGGGTAGGCGAAAGACAAAAATATTATATTCGGACACCTGCTTCCTGAACAGATGACAATTCAATGTTAGTTAACACAGAGCTTTTATACCATTCGTAAGGGGGCAAGACAAAGAAAATTCCTTCACGTACATATCTTCTAAAAGTTACCATCTAGCGGTCTTAGCAGCAAACAAACCAAGGTTCCCATAAACATTCAGACAACAAGTCTTATTCATAAAGCCAACAATGATACTTTCAGTTCAGTGTTCCGAATTACAGTCCTTGAAATGTCTCAAGAAAGTTTCTAAGTGTACATTTCTTCATATGTCAGGAATTTTCCCATCTTAGGCTTTTATGTCCTTCAGAGTCTTGTGACGCCTCCCTTGTCCAGATGTCCTTGTTACTTTTCTCTTATCTTGCAGTGCTTGTTTCTAAAGAGTACTCAAAAGAAGCTTTTAGTAATGTTTTCCAGGCCCCCCAAGGTTGCTTTCTGTCTTTAGCTAATTTATCATAAAAGTGTCTGATTAGTATATTATGAGTTCAGTGAAAACCCACTTCATAAATGTTAACTTAGAGTTTTAACTATTGAATTAAGTAAAAACCTTAACATTAATCTTTATCCTAAGTCAGTGAAAACAGTGTTATAAATCACCTACATAACTCCTAGATAAATCACCTACACAACTCCTAGATAACTTATAATGAATTCATAATGAACTTATTATAAGCTTGTGCTTCTAAAAAACCTTATGTCTAAACACTAAACTACATAATCCTAAATCAAATAAGGAGTGAATGTACTTATATCATTTATTACTTAAGCAATATCTAGTAACTTATAACCAAGTGAAAGAAAGCATTCTTGATGTGCTTCAGAGTTTAACCCTTGCATATGTTAGAAAAGGCCAAACGGCATAGTGGGAAATGGAAAAATGAACCATGACATTTTCAGGTTAGCTGTGAGTACTTCGCATAAACATGCCATTTTCTTCTTCCACGACTGCACAGAATTCTTCGGTGGTACCAAACAGCAAAGACGGAAGACAGAAAGGCCTCAGCTGTCCGGACTCGCTTTGCGGCCGGGGGTCCTCAGCTCACCTGGATTTTGTCAATCAGGTGGGCCTCCAAGGCTGGCTCCCAACACACATGAGACCTTGTCCTGCCCCTGAAACTGTGCATCCCTCATCATGTTTTCTAGGAAGAGACTGGACAACGATTCACAGAGCCACCTCTTAATCTGTGAGCTGCACGCACAGGGCAGCAAAGGTGGGGAAAGATGCAAGTGAGGTAGCGACAGGGGCTAAGAGACAGGGCAACATGCTGCTTGGCAGTTAGGACAAGCACAGGGACATGCAGCAGTCTGCTCAGCAGTGCATCTGTTATACTCTGTATCCAGGATTTCTGGGCATTGGAGTTCTGCCCGGTGAGACCTGGCTTGGAGAAGTCCATGGTGAGAGGAAGGAGGGACTTTGAGTGCCCATCTTCACTTTTCCTTCGAACAGGGTCATTCCTTCAGCACTGATCCCCTGCACTTTGGTTCTCATCATCTGGTCTTCAGGTGGCATCTCGGGATGTTGACCCCAGGTCTGTACAGGGAGGTGGTCCACCCAGCATGGAAGAGGCAGAAGATGCCAGAAACTTTAGGTATTTCATGGAGACAACCAAAAGGGAAGTTCAGGACACCTATGGACAGTGGCTGGTTGTGTGCTCACAGTGACAGTACAGCCTGAGAGGCTCGAGATAAAGGATACTTTGATGCCATCTATACTCTGTGTTTGGAGTCCTGGGTAGGTTACTGTGGATTCCACAGTGAACATCTTGTTTCTTGTCTACATGGAGGCACTGTTATAAGTGGATTCTACTGCACACATGATAAAGGTGTGATAAAGGGTTTGCTTGCAAATCTCATTGAATCTGCACAGTAATCCTATGAATTGTCAACATTAGTGCTCCCATTTTACAGATGAGAAAGCTGAAGCTCCACAACATAAGAATGTATCCAAAGTCATTTAGGTAGCATGTTGTGGTGCTGGGGATTAGGCCAAGGTTTGTTAGTCCCCCGAGTCCTCACCCCTAGTGACTAATTAGCCCTACTTCTTGTGCATATACCTCCTTGTTCTGGTCATTGTGTTCATGTAGTTTGAGTGCCTCAAAGTGGAATTGCTGGTTCCCAGTGCCTGTACATTTAACAGTTCTATGGGGACTGCTGAAGTGATTTCCATATGGGTGTGCCAGTTCACACGACCAGCAACAGTGCTTCTTTGCTTGACTCTTAATGAAAGTTCTCATGCTTTGCTTTGACCATCAGGTGTTTATTTGTAGTATTTGACACACACGCACTCACAATAAGATAAAGCTTGACAAGGCATTGCTGTGAAAATGTAAAGTATGCAAGTTCCTGCCCAACTTTCTGAATGCCCTAAATGTGTGACCCCTGCATTCAGCATTAGAAGGACTCCTAGCCTATGAATTTGCTTGGCCCTAGAAAGGTTACACTCCCTACCCCGCAGTGCTGAGAGTCTGATGTTACCACTTTTTGTAGATGTTTGTCTAATGCACAGGTTTCCTCCCTCCCTCCTTCCCTCTCTTCTTTCCTTCCTTCCTTCCCTCCTTTCCTTCTTTCTTTCCTTCCTTTCTTTCTTCCTCCCTCCTTCTCTTCTCTTCTCTTTTCTCTTCTCATCCCTCTTCTCCTCTCCTCTCCTTTCTCTCCCCTCCCCTGCCCCCACCTCAGGATCTTGCTCTGTCACTCAGGCTGGAGTACAGTGGCACAATCATAGCTCACTATAGCCTCAGACTTCTGGGCCCAAGCAAGTCCCATGTTTCAGCCTCTCAAGCAGCTGGGACTACCAGCACGACCTTTTCTGAATTAGTAAACTACATCCTGAATCTGTCTCCCTTTCTCCATCTGCACAGCCACCCTGTACCCTGGATCATCATCATCCTTCTCGTGGATGCCTGGGTAGCTTCCAAACTGGCCCCCAGCATCCAACCTGGCTCCCATAACATAAGCCACATGGCATCCAAAATGACAATCTGGAAACAATCTAATCCATCAATAGGTGAATAAATAACACTGAAAATATGCATACCATTCAACAGTAAGAAAGAAACAGAGCGCTGATTTATCCTCTACAGTTGGATCTCAAAAGCATTGTGTTGATTGAAAGCAGCCAGACACAAGAAGTTAGTAGGGTCTGACCTCAATAACATAAAGTTCTAGAACAGACAAAGACAGTCTACGATGGTGAGAGAATCTGACCATTGCCTGTGGAATGAAGCGGGTTGGGCCACTGCATAAGGACAAGAGGAAAGAGCCAAGGTGACAGAATGCTGTAGACATTCATTGGCACATTATTTACCCTGACATGTGCTTTTCTTTTCTTTTCTTTTCTTTTTTTTTTTTTTTTTGAGTTGGAGTCTCACTCTGTCTCCCAGACTGGAGTGCAGTGGCCGCTCCCAGCCACTGCAGCCTCGACCTTCTGGGCTCCGGTGATCCTTCCGCCTCAGCCTTACAAGTAGCCAGAATTACAGGCATGCGCTACCATGCCCAGATGATTTTTTTGATTTATTGTAGAGATGAGGTCTCGCTGCCTAGGCGGGTCTCGAACCCGCGGGCTCAGGCAAGTGCTTTTCTTAAAACTCATCAAGCTGTACCCTCAGGCTGTATACTTATAGTGTATTTAAATTACATCTCAACAAAGTTGACATCTTCCATTTTCCATCAGTAAGAAAACCAACAACAACTAAATTTCTGAAGCCAAAAGTTCTTAGTATTTAAAGTTATTCCTCTGCTCCAATGTAGTTGTCACATTCACACTGGAGTCTTGCTTCTCTATAGTGTCTGAATACTCCTGTCTAAAACCAAACTTGTTAGCCAGGTGGTCATCCGTATCTGGGATAGTTGATTGCCTTCATCTGTCTTGTAGTTGCTGTATCTTCAAACATCTTCACAGTTGGTTCATTTTCTACTGGAAGATGCTCTGCCAACACTGTAGACTTTTCCTCTTTAAAAACAAAGTATGAGCAAACATTATTGATCTAGCTGAATAGTAAACAAGAAATGGGCATGGGGGGTGCAAGAGAATTGTGACACTCTGTATTAGGCATCAACAATGGCAGTGCCCTTGTTCCACATAGGGTCAGATGGGATGGCTCTATGGTTCTGTACTGAGTGAGGGTGGCTCATTCTCATCATTGGTACGTTAGTGCTGGCTTTTGCTGGGAGCTCACCTGGGGTGTTGGCCAGGGATCTCAGTTCCTCTTCACATGGCTGTTTCTACTGGTTTCCTCAGAGAATGGCACTTCCTTTCAAGAGCAGGGATTTCAAGCTGTCTTTCAGCAGTCTGGATTCTAAAAAAAAAAATTCACATAAAGAAAAAGACCCACTCTGGGAAAGGATAAATTTTTATCAGCCTAGGGGTAAATTCCTAATTCTTCATTCTCCAGTCTCTGCTTTTTGCTTTAATCTATGATTTGTGAATGGAATTAATCAAAACCAGTCAAACATAGCTATGCACACAATGTTTAACTGCAGCTGTTTCCCCCATTAATCATGTTAGAATCATAAAAACAAATAAAAAGCCATGGTCATCAGCTCTGTATGGTCAGTACTAACAAGCATGCAGTTTTGTGAATAAAATAAACAGCAATGAAGACAGAAATGAAGGAAGCTTAGAGTCTCTTTGAGTTTCTTACACTGAAAAATAGAGATAATAAAAATAACTTTATGGTTTTAAACTGATATATCCCCAAAACACAAACACTTTGGGAAAATTGGTCTGAAAGAGGGAAGAGGAGTTTCTCCAGTCATCAGTTTTGCTGTAAATTGCATTGGGTTTCTGTAAGTCAGGGCTCCACAAGCATTTCCTGTAAAGATCTGTGGAGTATGTTTAGACATTATTATAGACTGTATGACCTCTGTTGCAGCTCCTAACCTCTGCTGTTGAAGGATGTAAATAGGCATGAACAAGCATGAATGACTAAGATACAGTAAGATTTTATTTTAAAAAATTTGTCAGCAAACTGGGTTTGGCCATAGACTATGTGGAAGTTGTACAACCTAATGGTTGGACCTGGTTTGGATTCCTGGCTTTCCATTGCCTTTACAACATTGTATCATGCTAGTTACTGTCTCTCTATACCCCAGTACCCTTGTCTGTAATAAAAAGTCAATAATAGTTCTTATTAAATGGGTGCTGTGAGGATTACACACAAGCACACATTGTTTAGCTGAGTGTCCAGCACATGGCATATGCTCATATGTGTTATCTTTATTGGTATCCTATTTCCCTCTGCTAATCTATGTACCCTGCTGGTAACTGTCCACTGCTAACAGAAAGCAGAACTCAAAGATTTCATTAGTTTATCACTTCAGGCTCAGTGTTGAAAGAATATTAGCTACACCTTACATTCATGAAGGCCTAAATTTAGCTGTTTGTATTTTTTAAGAACTTATTCAAGTTAGGTTATACATCCAGAAATAGTAATTACTGACAAGAATTGTCTTCTCACCCCTTAAAACATCCAGTCACATTTTTCGCGGTGTACTACTTTGTCGGTTATAATTTCTTTGTTTTTCCTTATATGGAAGTGGCTCTATTTCTTCTTCTTTCCTGAAGGACATTTGCCCAGGGCATAGAATTCTGAGTTGACAGGATTGTTTTTGTTGTTTATTTGTTTATTCTGATTTGTTTTTTGTTTGCTTTGGATTTGGTTTGGTTTTCCCTCCCTTTCATCATTCTGACACTGGTTTTCCATTGTTATCTGGCTGCCATGGTTTCTGATAAGAAATCTGCCATAATTCAAATTATGGTTACCTATATATAATGTGTCATTTTTCTCTGGCTGCCTTGTAGATTTTCTCTTTCTCTTTGTAAGATTTTAATATGATTTGTTTAGGTGAGGTTGTATTCATTTGTTCTGCTTAAACTTCTAAAATCTATAAATTCACTTATTTCAACAACTATAGGGAGATTTTGGCTATTAGTTTTACAGTATTTTCTCTGACTCAGTTTCTATCTCTAGTTCTTCTATTGTTCCTATTATACATATTTCAGACCTTTTGATTTTGTCCCCACATGTTCCTGAGGTTCTAATGAGTTTTAAAATTCTTTTTGTTTTTCTCTGCAATTTACACAGGGTTTTCTTTTTCTATTCATTGACTTATTTTCTGTCATCTTAATTCTTCAAATAAATTAATTTACTGAATATTTAATTTTATATGTTACCTTTTCATTTGTAAGATTTTCTTTTCTTTTTTTCTTTTTTTGTATTTCTTTATAGAGGGTGCTAAGAAGCATATTGGCCTACTCCACACTGGTGTTAAAACCACTCATCTAATGATAATGTCCTTGGGATTTGGAGCTTCTGGAAACACTCCATTGTCCTCTCAATCCCTGAGGAAGAGTGAGCAGGCATTACTATAAGTAGTGTGTTGGGGTTAAAGAACTAGCCTGAGAGTGAGGATAGAGGCTACTCTTATCAGAGAAACTCTACCTTTGTCTGGTAGAGAAGGAAGAGGGAAAAAAAGAAATACCACCTTTAAAGTTACTGAGAGTATCTTTTCCTTGAGATGTTTCACACAATCCTGTGATCTTTGTGAATATATTGGGATGTCTTGGTGGCAAAAATATCTGAATTTGATTTCAGTTCATCCCTTCTCTGAGTAAATGTGGGCAAACAAAACCTTTATCTTAAATCCCAGTTCCCTACATATAAAATGTAGATAATGAAACACCCTATTTTATAGTATTAAAGTGAGATTAAAAAACTGATATTGACCAGGCATGGTGACTCATGCATGTAATCCCAGCACTTTGAAAGGCCAAGGTGGAAGGGTTGCTTGAAGCCAGGAGTTCAAGACCAGCCTGGGCAACACAGTGAGTCCCCCCAATGTACAAAAAATTCACTGGGCATTGTGAAAGATGCCTGTAGTACCAGCTATTTGGGAGGCTGAGGCAGAAGGATTGTTTGAGCCCAGTAGTTCAAAGCTGGAGTGAACTATGATGGCATCACTGCATGCCAGGCAGTGCAAATCCTTGTCTGTAAAAAACAAAAAATATGGATAGTTCAAATATTACAGGACTGGTGCAGACAAAGGCACATGCACACATATACACACACACAGCAATTCATGAGTCTGACTCTACTCACATAGAGAAATGTATGCTTTGTATTAAAGGACAAAGAAGTTTTACATGGCTAATAGTACTGAAATACTTTCTATTCTTTATTCATATTCAAATCTAACTACTTGTCCTTTTTTCACATCTGTAACAATAATTCAGAGTGAAAGGAGGTTTTCTCAATGACTTTGATTTCAACCCATCAGTCAGAAGAGGCCTGGTAAGGTAAGCTTGATTCTAAGTTGGCCTCCAGATTGATACAGCTTAAGCCACAGGTAGCAAGGAGAATCTTTATATTTCTGAGCCCTAATTAATTATATGAGCCCATATATCATTGCAACTTGATGAGTACTTACCCAGTAGAATGAAAGTGTATTGATTTCTAAACCACCAAGAACAGAACTATCACTAAATAAAGCATGAAGCTTAAATCATTACATTCATTATCATCTGGCCTCTTATATTTATAAAGTATCACTCAGGATATATTTGCATGTGTAAAGAATCCAGCATTATTAGTTCTTTAGGCCATGAAAGCTGCTCTTTTTATTTCTGAGCTTGAGCATTAAGAGAGTGGGACAAAGGGGAAGAGAAAAGGGAAGAAAGGAAATGTCTGTTTCTGGAGGCAAAATGGTGACACGACAAGTCAGACTGTGAACGTCTCCTCAAAAGGTGGCTGCTGCTGGTGGTTCCACATGCTGCCGCTGCCTCCACAAAAGGTGACAGCTGCAACCGGTTCCAAGCAACACACTGCCACCCCTGCTGCTGCTACCTCTGCAAAAGGTGACTGGTGCAGCAGGTCCCACACACGGTGCCGCCTGTGTGGTCCTTGGCTCCTGGCCTGTGAAATTCCTGGCTCATTCTCCCAACCCAAGCCACCCCGCAGGGGTGGGACCAGAGACCAGCTGGAGCCTGGAGACAGATGAATGGAAAGACAGGATCAAGGAGGGTCAGAGAGGAGGGCCTTGCCCAGTAAACAGGTACCCACTGCAGTCATTTTGTCTGCCTCAAGACCAGGCAGAGACCTGCATCGCACCACCTAGCTTGGCACAGCTCTGCCTGGCCTCCAACTTGGGACATAAGGTAACCACATCAAATGGGGAGAGACAGAAGCCCCTCCCCCATGCTAGATCTGACACAGATTGGTTGAATCTGAGTGGTAGACCTGACAGGCAGCAAGTCAACTATGTCCAGATCTGATCCTCCCATAGGAGGCCTGGGATGTCTGACTCTATCTGTGGGCAACCATACCAGCCTGCGATGAGACCTAGAGATCATAGCTGAAAGTATGCTTGGCTCACAGGGATGATCTCAGAGGAAGCTTGATTCTTTGTTTTTACTTTTTAAATTTTTATTCTTTTTCTGGTTTTTTTTTTTTTTTGCTGATTTTTGCTTGTTTTATGTTGTACTTTTTTTTCTTTTTCTCTTTTTTGTCCCTTCTCTCTGTTTTTGATAACATTTTTGCACTTGCCTGGTTTCTGCTATTTTACTGATTAATATTTTTTTTCTTTAGAACTCCTGTTTGTGTAGGGGAATTATATACAGTAGGAAAGTTGGTTGGCTTGTGTGTATGATTTTCTGTTTGTTTTAGGTTTTTATTTTTTTTTACTTTTCTCTGTCTCTGCATCTCTTTTCATTTGTTAACTGGAACATTTGTCTGTTTTCCCTCTTACTCTTCTCTCTCTCCACTTTCCTCTTTCCCCTCCCCCTTCTCTGTTCCATTATTTTTCTTTTTCTTACCTCATTTTGCTTTCAGGGAGTAAACTTATGCCCCCCCACTGCATGGACAGATTGCAAGGCAGTAAGAAGGGGGTTCCAGGGTACCCATCCAACTGTTGGATACTGGGATCTACAGATAAGTCTTGAATCAAAGCTCCCCCCTCAATTAAATCCCCAAACTGCAAAAAATTATAGCTCCTCAACCCACAGTCCAGTCTCAGAATTGAACAAAGCAAGAGGATTTACATAAGGAAGAATAGGAGATTGAACAAACAGAAGTAAAAGCAACCCCTCCATCCCTGAACAATAGAATTAAAGAAGAAGGGGGGAAAGGTAGGCAGGAAAATCTACAGAACTAAAGAAAAACCAAAAGAAGAATACAAGTCTCACACAAATCACTGAGAAGTCAGACACTCAGAAAACAAACTTTCGAATGCAAACAATGAAGAGCTCCCGGAATGATGGATCACATGCTACAAACCCAGACATCAAGACATTAATAGAGAGAATAAAAAGAATTGAGGAGAGACAAGAGGAAAATATGAAAGAGTTGACAACTGAGATAACAGCAGTAAAGAGCACTGTGATTGAAATAAATAACAAACTAATAAGCATGGAAAACAGAATTAGCCAAGCAGAAGAAAGGATCTCAGAGCTTGAGGACAAAAATTTAAAACTAACTCAAACTGTCAACAACATAGAAAAGAAGCTTAAAAAGATAGAACTAAACTTTCAAGAGATTAGTGATTATTTCAAGAGTCTGAACTAAGAGTAATTGGACTTCCTGAGGCAGAGAGAGAGACAGAGACCACCCTGTATAATTTCCATGAAATTATTCAAGAAAACTTCCCTCATCTCATCAGTGATGTGAAAATTTAAACACAAGAGATCCCCTTCAAGACAACAAATGAGAAGATCAACTCCCAGACACATAATAATTCACCTTAACAAAGTAAGTATAAAAGAAAAAATCCTAAAGGCAACAAGAAAAAAAGGTCAGACTACCTACTGAGGAAGACTAATTAGAATAGCAGCAGATTTATCTACAGAAACACTTCAGGCTAGGAGAGTATGGAGCCCAATCTTCAAAGTTCTCAAAGATAAACAATTTCAACCAAGAATAACCTACCCAGCTAAGCTAAGCTTCATCAGCAAAGGAGAAGTAAAATCTTTCCCAGACATTAAATCCCTAAGATCTTATGCTACCTCTAGACCACCTCTACAAGAAACACTTAAGAAAGTATTAAACAGAGAAGAAAAGAAAAAAAGAACATGAAAGTTCTTCACAGAGTGCAGGAAAAAGAGTGAAAACACACATGAATCAACCCAAAAATCAAAAGAAAGACAACAAACAGGAACAGCAACAACTCTATAAGAACCTTATGATTGGGATAAACTCTTACATTTCAATTAACCTGAATGTGAATAGACTAAATGCACCATTGAAAAGACACAGAATGACAAAATGGATGAAATATTATAAGGTAACAATATGTTGTCTCCAAGAGACTCATCTCAGCAGAAAGGACACTCACAGACTCAAAGTAAGAGGACGGGAAGCATATTTCAGGCAAACGGAACACAAAAGAAAGCTGGAGTTGCAATCTTAATATCAGACAAAATACCCTTTAAGCTGTCAAAAATTAAAAAAGAAACAGAAAGTCACTACATAAAGATAAGAGGTTCATCCATCAACAAGAAATATCCATTCTAAACATATATACACCCAACGTAGGAACACCAACTTTCATAAAGCAGCTTCTAGGCAAACTTTAAAAAGATACTGACTCCAAAACTACCATAGTTGGGGACTTTAATACTCCACTCACAACCCTAGACAGATCAGCAGGACAAAACATCAACAAGCAGATCCAGAATCTCAATGTGACTCTTGACGAAATGAACTTAATTGATACCAACAGAACACTCCTCCCAACAACCATAGAATATACATTCTACTTATCACTGCATGGAAGGTACTCTAAGACCACATTCTTGGCCATAAATCAAGCATAAACAAATTTCATAAAATTGAAATTTTGCCCTGAAGCTTCTCAGACCACAGTGGAATAAAAATAAATGTCAACACCAACAAAGTTCCCCCAAAATCCACAAAGATATGGACACTAAACAACATGATGCTAAGCAACTCCTGGGTCAACATGGAAATCAAAACAGAGATTAAAAGATACCTGGAAACAAATTAAAATGAAGAAACATCTTACCAAAATTCTGGAATGCCATGAAAGCGGTAGTAAGAGGGGAATTCATATCTCTACAAACGCACATGAAGAAAATGGAAAAATCACAAGTTAACAGCCTAACAAGTTACCTAAGGAAGCTGGAAATGCAAGACCTTCAAAACCCTAATTTTAGCAGAGGAATCCAGGTCAACAAAATAAAAGCCCAAATCTGGCACATAGAAGACAAAAAGATAATACAAAAAAATCAATGAAACAAAAACCTGGATCTTTAAAGGGATAAACAAGATTGAAGTTCTCCTAGCAAGACTGAACAAGAAAGAGAGAGAAAAAGTCCAAATAAACTCATTCAGAAACACAAAAGATGAAGTCACATCCGACCCTGAAGAAATGCAAAAGATTATCAGAGACTACTATGTACACTTGTATGGAAACAAACTTGAAAATCCAAAGGAAATGGAGGACTTTCTGACAACACAAACTCCCTAGTTTGAAACAAAAAGAAATTGAAGCCGGGCTTGGTGGCTCAGCCTGTAATCCCGTGCCTTTGGGAGGTTGAGGTGAGTGGATTGCCTGAGCCCGCGGGTTCGAGACCCGCCTGGGCAGGCAAGACCTCATCTCTACAATAAATCAAAGAATCAGCCAGGCGTGGTAGCGCATGCCTGTAATTCTGGCTACTTGGAAGGCTGAGGCGGAAGGATTGCTGGAGCTCAGCAGGTCGAGGCTGCGGTGGCTGGGAGCGGCCACTGCACTCCAGTCTGGGCGACCAAGTGAGACTCCAACTCAAAAACAAAAAAAAAAAAAGAAAAAAGAAAAAAAGAAATTGAGACACTAAATAGACCAATATCAATCAAGGAAATTGACTATATCATAAGAAAACTACCTACAAAAAAAAAGTCCTGAACTAGATGGCTTTCCAACAGAATTCTGCAAAACATAAAAGGAAAACTGATACTAATCCTATTGAAAGTATTCCAAGTGATTAAGAAAGATGGAACTCTCCTCAAATCATTTTATGATGCTAACATCACATTGATACCCAAGCCAGGTAAAGAACCAACAAAGAAAGAGAACTACAGGACGATATTGTTGATGAACATAGATGTTAAAATTCTCAACAAGATCCTAGCAAACTAGATTCAGCAAAACATCTCAAAAATCATCCACCACAACTACGTAGACTTCAACCCTGGGGTGCAAGACTGATTCAACATTCGTAAGACCATAAATGTAGTCAAATACATCAACAGACATAAAAACAGAAATCACATGATTATATCATTGGATGCAGAAAAAGCTTTTGATAAACTCCAGCAACCCTCTTTTATAAAAACCCTCGAACATCTAGGCATAGATGGAACATACCTTAAAATAGTTAGAGCCATCTATGAGAAACCTACAGCCAACATATTGCTAAACAGACAGAAATTGAAACCATTTCCCCTGAAAACTGGAACAAGACTAAGATGCCCACTCTCATCCCTCCTGTTCAACATAGTATTGGAAGTCCTAGCTAGAGCAGTCAGAGAAGAGAAGGAGATCAAGAGTATCCAAATAGGAAAAGAGGAAGTCAAGTTGTGTCCCTTTGCAGATGACATGATTATATACCTTGAAAACCCAGGAGAATCGGTCAAAAACCTCCTTGCACTGATAAAGGACTTTGGCAAAGTCTCAGGGATAAAAGAAATGTGCAGAAGACAATTGCATTTCTATACACCAATAATAAACAATTAAAAACCCAAATAAAAAGCATGATTCCATTCACAATAGCCACATGCACACACAAAAAGAAATACCTTGGCGTCCCTCTAACCAGAGATGTGAAAGACCTTTATAATGAAAACTACAAAACTCTGCTCAAAGAAATCAAAGATGACACAAAAGTGGAAAAATATTCCATGCTCATGGATTGGAAGAATCAACATTGTTAAGATGTCCATTCTACCTAAGGCAATCTACAGATTTAACGCAATACACATCAAATTACCAGCAACACTCTTCTCAGATCTAGAAACAACAACACAGGAATTCATATGGAAATGTAAACAACCAAGAATAGCCAAAAAAAAAAAAAAAAAAAAGCAGGAAGTACCACACTGTCAAACTTTAAACTTTATTATAAAACTGCAATAAACAAAATAGCCTGGTATTGGTATAAGAACAGGCATATAGTCCAATGGAATAGAGTTGAGATTCCAGAAGCAAAAGCTCAATTTCTCAACCAACTCATTTTCGACAAAGCCTCCACCACTAACCACTGGAGAGACAAGAACCTATTCAGTAAATGGTGCCGGGGAAACTGGCTGACCACATGCAGAAGATTGAAACAGGAGCCCTTCCTATCCCCATACACAAAAATCAACTCTAAATGGATCAGAGACCTAAACTTAAAACCTCAAACTATAAAAACCTTGGAAAATGCAGGAGACACCCTTATGGAAATTGGAACTGGCAACTAATTCCTGATCAAAACCCGAAGTGCCCATGCCATAAGAGATAAGATAGACAAGTGGGACGTCATCAAACTGACAAGTTTCTGCAAAGCCAAAGAGAGCAGGGAAACAGTCCACAGACTGGGAAAAAAATATTTGCCAATTCCACGTCTGACAAATGCCTAACATCAAGGATCTGTAAGGAACACAAACGTGCTGAAAAGCAAAAAAACTAACAGCCCATTACAAAGTGAGCAAAAGATATGAATAGACACTTCTCAAAAGAAGACATTAGAGCAGCCAACAGATATATGAAAAAATGTTCAGCCTCCCTAGTCATCAAAACCACGCTGAGGTACCACCTAACTCCATTCAGAATGGCCACCATCAATAACTGAAAAAATAACAGATGCTGGAGAGGATGTGGCGAAAAGGAAACACTTCTACACTGATGGTGAGAGTGCCAACTAGTACAGCTTCTGTGGAAAACAGTGTGGCAATACCTAAAAGTTCTAAAAATCGACCTTACATATGACCCTGCAGTCCCCCTACTGGGAAGATACCCCGAAGAACTCAAATCACTCTATAAAAAAGATATCTGTGCACGTATGTTTATTACAGAATTGTTCACAATAGCAAGAACATGGAACCAAACGGGCTGCTCGTCAAAAGAGAACTGGATTTTCAAAATGTGGTACATATACACAATGAAATATTACGCAGCCATAAAGAAGAACAAAATCATGAACTTTGCAGCAACCTGGATGGAATTAGAGTCTATAATACTCAGTAATCTTTCACAGAAACAAAGAACTGAGTATCACATGTTCTCGCTCATAAGTGAACCTTGAACATCTGCCACAATACTATAAGAAAAAGATTGACTGTAGCAGAAACCTGCGGGGGGTAGGGGGGTGGGGTGGGTGGGGAGGTGGGACTGACAGTAGTGGAAATCTGCCTGGGAAAGGGGGGACACACCTCATCAACAAGGGTACCGGCACAGTGAATATTTGTATACCTAACCCTGAAATGTACCCCACAATTTTAAAATAAAAAAAAATTTTAAGTTTTTTTTTTTAAAGGAAATGTCTACCTGTACAGTGCCTGTGAAATATATGAAGTAGAGAATACATGGGTAGCCTGAAAGGGGGGGTGCACATCTCTTGCTTGATGTGCATTTTTAATCTCAGTACGACTTTAGAAGTTCACTGTCTCTGCTGCCAATTCAGGCAATAGATTAAAGGTCACTTTTAAATGCCTCATTGTTAACACCAATCATTACAGGAATGCCAATATCATTATCTGACTGCAAAATTTTCTCACTGGAATTGCTGTCTTCTCTCTATAGATAGTGGCCTGTAATGTTTTTGATTGTCTACACCTGACAGTAAAAGAGTATCTCTCCCTGGGATGGTCCCACCTTTGGGATGCCCGAGGCCTCTCCTCTCAGTTATCTTAGCTTCTAGTTCAAACATCAGTTTATCAGTGATATATTTGCTGATATTTTCTTTTCAAATGCAATTGGTCATAAATAGGCAATCTCTACCCCCCTCTTCTGTTTTATTCTCCAAAATACTTTATGTCTGCCCAAATCTGTGTCTGGAGATGACCTTGAAATAATGTTCAACACCTTCATACAAATTTCTGTTACCTAGCAAAAAAATGTTTTCTCTAAGAAGTGTTGAAGTTGGTGAGTGTTTTTTTTGTTTGGTTTTTTTTTTGAGTTGGAGTCTCACTCTGTCGCCCAGACTGGAGTGCAGTGGCCGCTCCCGGCCACCGCAGCCTCAACCTGCTGGGCTCCGGCAATCCTTCCGCCTCAGCCTTTTGAGTAGCCGGAATTACAGGCGCGCGCTACCATGCCCGGCTGATTTTTTGATTTATTGTAGAGATGAGGTCTCGCTGCCTAGGCGGGTCTTGAACCTGTGGGCTCAGGCAATCCACTCACCTCAGCCTCCCAAAGGCGCGGGATTACAGGCTGAGCCACCGAGCCCAGCTTGGTGAATGTTTTGACCTAAAGAAACTATGGTGTACATGAGAAGCTAGGCATGTGAGGCATGAGAAGTAGTTCCCTAAAAGCAATTTGAGCAAAAACAGTTTCTCTTTTGCTCTTTGTCTATGGCTATCTCATGTGGTCCGGTCTCCAGATTATAATCATAAACTCTGTCTTCTTAATGTCAACCGAGGGGTCCATGCTCCAATATGGTAGCAAAGCAAGTTGTTTGTGAGTTATGTCCATTTTGGTCCAAACAGTGATAGATATATTTTGGCAGGAATGCCATCCAATTGTTGACTGTTTGAAGTTGCAAAAAGCTTTATAGCTATCTTTATATAGTTTGCCCATTTTCATCTATTTTATGTCTTCTTTTTTCTGACCAGAAATCAATCTTTTCTAAGAGAAGCACATGAATTGTGTTTTACTATGAAGTCCAGGTCTTAGGTTATTCTTTCAACTTGAGATATTTGTTGCTTGGATCTTCAATAAAACAGAACATATCTATTTCCTAATCGAGGGTTGACATAAGCACAGGGTCTGCATGGTGAGAACCTCCTGGCCTGTTCCATTTACTTCCTCAGTTATGGGACTAACACCTGGCCCCTACCTCCCACCTTCCAGCTCCCAGTTCAGTTCAGAGACATCCCTCCTTAAATGGGGCTGATTGGAGTGAGAATAATGAATATAATCACAGGAAGGAGCTCTTCATGTGTGTACAGGTCTTAACCTACAATGATACAAGATTCAATTCTTCAAGCTTTCATTTTCTCATCTGTAATGGTCATGATAAGCCCAACTTGCAAGGCGTTGGCAGAAATGATAATAAAGTTCTCAAAATGTTGATGCCTGACATGACTAAATAGATGTGGTTGATAAATATCACCCCAAATGTTTGGAGGTCATAGGGTTAGCCATCCATTAGTGTGTGTTTACTACGCACAGGTCTTATCCTCCACTCATGAACTATTATTGGTCATTTATCATTCAGAACACAAAGAGAACTAAGCCAAGAGTCTGGGCACTTGGGTTCTCATCTCCAGCCCAGTCTCCTCTGTACCAGGTGCTAGGAACACAGCAGTGACTGAGGCAGCTAGCTACTCTGCTGACACTGACCCTTGAAAGTGGGGGAGGAGTGACCCTGAAGTCAGGGGAAGAGCAGTGACCTTCAGGAGGTGAGGGAGGAGCCATGCAGTTACCTAGGGGTATAATGTTGAAGGAAGAGGGAACAAGAAGTGTAAAAGCTCTGAGATGAGAGATCCTGGTGTTTGAGGAATGCAGAGAGGTTAGTGTCTTGAGCAGTCCAGGACAGAAAGAGCAAGTAGGGTCAGAGGAAGGATGTTGGAAGATCATGGACGTCCCTGTGGTTATGATGAGGACTTTGGCTTTTACTCTCAGTGAGATAGAAGCTATGGAGTGTTAGGAGCAGACATAATCTTATTTAGGTTTTAACAGATTCACCCTTGCTCTATTGAGAACAGACTGAGATGACAAAGGAGGTGACAAGGAGACACAAAAGTGTACCACCCTTGATGACTTTGTATTCTCTTAATGCGTTTCTTTTTTCTTTTCTTTTTCTTTTTTTTTTTTTTGAGTTGGAGTCTCACTCTGTCGCCCAGACTGGAGTGCAGTGGCCGCTTCCGGCCACCGCAACCTCGACCTGCTGGGCTCCGGCGATCCTTCCGCCTCAGCCTTCCAAGTAGCTGGAACTACAGGCATGCGCTACCACGCCCGGCTGATTTTTTGATTTTTTGTAGAGATGAGGTCTCGCTGCCCAGGCGGGTCTCGAACCCGCGGGCTCAGACAATCCACTCACCTCAGCCTCCCAAAGGCGCGGGATTACAGGCTGAGCCACCGAGCCCGGCTTAATGCGTTTCTTCAGTGATATTGAGGGAACCTCAGTCTCCCCTACTTCCTAACACTGATGCATGGATCACTCATTCCACTGTAATATCTAGTCCCGCTTTTCCAGCTTATGAAGAAAGTGTTCAAGCCCTGGTTCTGTCGCATACTAGCTGCTGATCTTGGACCAATTATTTCATTTCTCTGAGCCTCAGTTTCCCCATTTGTAAGACATGGATACTAGTAGTTTTGACAGCATGTAGTTGTCAATAGGATGAAATTAGGCAATTCTAAGCGTAAAGTGCTTAGAACAAGGAGCTCAGTGGTAGGTTCTACACTATTACAAGTGATCAAATCAGCCAGTGTTTACTGTAGAAAACACAATTCCCATATTTCAGTGACTTGTAAGAACATTTGTTTTTTAATGTATTGCTCATTTTACTTGAAGCTGTGGATCTCCTAGGTTTGGCCGTGCTGTGTTTGGCTCAGCTTCATGAAGTTTCCCTTGCCAGAATCCAGACTGAAGGAGCAGTCACTGCCTGATGTCTCATGTTTTCATGGTGAAGAATACTTGAGGGGGTGGTGATACATGCAACTCTCATCATGTGTCTCCTGACAATGGGCCAATTATAAGTCTCCACTTGTACTTGGCCCATTGTCACTGCATCCTTCATTCCATTGGTCAACAAGAGTGACCAAACTCCATTGTTACTTCCTCCTTCATGCCATTGGTCAACAATAGTGACCAAACCCCATTGTCACTTCACCCTTCATTCCATTGGTCAAGAGTGACCAAACCCTATTGTCACTGCATCCCATGATCCATTCATCTACAAGAGTGACAAAACCCAAAGTCAACGGGTCAGGAATGTGTAGGTTGACAGCTGGAAGATGGAAAATAATCCAACAAAGCAGTTGCCATCAAACTATCATCATCATCATCCTTACCTCATTTTTTTCAAAATGGAAGACACTCTACTAACCTTTGGTGGAGAGAAGAAGACGCACAGAGAACTGCTGTCAAGCTGGTAAGTAAAGGTGCTGTGCAAACATAAGGAAGGGGGTGACTAGTCACATTTTTGTAAATTAAAGGAAGACAGCTGTTAAGTCCATGAATGCAGGTGAGCCCAGCATGACCAAAAACAGTGTGTGCACAGAGACAGGGTTCTTGTGATATTTCTCTTCCCTTATGCACAACATTATCCCAGGGCAAAGAACAAAAGTATTACATAATCTAATCTTTAGAAGAATTGTGACATTAAATTTAATATGAGGCAGTAAAATGCATTTTGTGGTTTAAGGCAGTGATTTTGCTCTGCAGAATTAATGAGAAAAATGCATTTCCTAAGATTGTGTGTCTGCCAGTTTTCTGGAGTAATAAATGCATTTTCAATCTCAGAAACTGCTGTGTAATTGATTGAGACTTCCCTTGTTTAGAAGGAAAGAGATTTGTCTGGTTTATTTTGTTTGTTTGTGTTTTAGTTAATGGTAGCATTGGTGTTGGTTTCTTAATTTATTGCTACTGATCTATTTGAACACGTTGTTGTCAAGGAACTGACTTGGAAGAGGTGTCTATTGCCAGCCATGTGACAAGGGGGTAGTCAGAGGAAAAAAACAATAGGGGCAGTCAGGAGAAAAAATAATCAGACTTCAGTATTTCACAGACTAAACCAGGACACAAAATGCACAGGCAGACTCTCTTTACAAAACAGGAGTTTATCCAAAGCAGGGTGTTGAGGAAATTGCCAAAATGGGCTTCATTTTATGGCAGGTATCATTTTGAATTTTAAATTGCTTTATTTTCATTTCTCCTCAGTCTTCAATGGTTGCAGCATCTGATACAATCAAATCTCCATAAAGAATGTTTAAGAGTTTAGCTTGATACAATCAAATCTCCATAAAAAATGACATGGTGAAGCAGTTGTAAGGCGAGACTCTTTGCAATGTGTTACCTTCACTTCCCAACATACTTTGTGATACATGCATCTTCCTAAAATTAGGGGATGACACAATTCACTTGGGGTTCAGAAGAATAGGCTACATGGAGTTGGGATGCCAGGGCTCAAACCTCAGCTGTCACCTGCTCCTCCTGTGGTCTTTGTCATTTTGTTTTAGTGTCTAAGCCTCAATTTCTTCAACTGAAAAATGAGGAAGTAAATAGAGTCTAACATATCAGGGAGAATTAATTAAGATATTGCCTTGTATTTCTTATTTTGATAATTTAATGGACACATTTTTATTTGTTTTCTTTCTTCATAAGTTTAGATAATGCTGGAAATAATGCTAAGACAAGCTAGCTAGTTTAGGCATTGGGAGAAATGGAAAATCACTGAGTTGTAGAAACTTCCTGTGACTTGCAACTGACATAAAACTGACCCAGAAAAAAGCTAGATAAAAGCCCATCACTCCCTACCCTCAAGTGCTTCTCCCTCTTGGAGATCGCCTACACTGAACTTTCTTAATTGTGCACTCTTTGTTTAAATTAAAGCTGTTTCCTTTATGTTCTGCTACTCATCCTTGAATTCTTTCCTGAAGCAGAGTCAAAAGCCTAGTCCTGTTACATGATCCTTCCCAAGCACACTGGCAATACTGTAAAACATGTGGCAGGATGAGAAAGCCAGCAGGGACTGTGTAGTGGAAGGACATTCTGATGCCTTGGCTTGGCCCCAAGACCCCAGTATGGATGGCAAAGATCTCCAGAACAAGGCAGGGTGGACTTAAACCAACTACTTAAACTTAAGTGCATACTGAATCTAATCATTTAGATAACTTTGTGTAACCAGGTGATAACCTCCAGCATAGAGAGATAATTGAGAGTATTCTAAAGCTGACATTTTTACGGATTACAAACTCTTTTTAGAATCTAATGGGAGATTCAGAGCTACCCATCAGAAAGCCATGCATATATTTCCCAGCGTGGGAACTTTTAAATTCAGTTTTTGAAGATTAGTGGACCCTTTCAAACCTCTCTAAATAATGTTCTAGGAGTCTCAGCCCTTATGTTAAGAGTCCCTGTCCACTCCCCCTGCTGCAATACCATAGATGTTCAACAAATATACTAAACACGTAAGTTTACTCAGAAAATCTCTCTAATGGCTGCACTTGGGACTCCACCAAGATCACTTTGCTGGGCCTGGAGACACATCCTGCAGCTGATGTCCATGATGCTGCTAAGAGGTCCTATCCTTGCCCAGGTATTCAGAAGTGTTCCAGCCACCTTGCCCAGAAATGCCAGAGACGTTACACCATTCCTCAGGAGTATTCTGAAGGCAATGGATGCCTAACACTAGGGTACAGAAGTCAAAGCCTTCCTAAGGTGAGTCCACTCTGGGGGCATTAACAATTCAGAGCTCTTGCAGGAGCTGCCTTATCTGGGCTTCCATCATTGTTCTGCCTCACATGTTTCTTCTTTCACATCTCTCATGTTTCTTCTCAGAACCACACCCCTACTCAGTCAATTGCGTGCCTCATCCCAGGTTCTGCTTCAAGAAATCCTGACCATCCACTATTTTTTAAAGAAATAAACACAGGCTACATGGATCCACTTAGCAGTCAGAGGCCTACTATGTGTCAAGCTCTTTTTTAGGCATGGGAATCACTGTGAACACAGGACTTCAAGCTAGTGAGAGGAAGCCAGTAAATGATACAATAGGATAGGATAGGATAGGATAGGATAGGATAGGATAGGATAGGATAGGATAGGATAGGATAGATCAGGAGGTGACAGCCCCATTTTTGCTGAGAAAACGATCTCAGCAAAAAATGTGGAGACTAAGGGAGGTGGGTGCTACTTTAGACAGAGGCATTAGGGAAGAATTCTTTGAGAGACACTTAAAAGGAGACAAAAACGAGTATGTGTAAGGAAATCTGGATGATCTCTAGGAAAGAGCCTTCCCAGCAGAGTTGGGAAGTAACATGAATACCCCAAGACAAACATTATATGTAACACCGAACTGTGACATGTCTTCGGCCTCTACTTTAGAGTTTGGGCCACAACAGCACACCTGTACCAGATGTATAGCGCGGTGCCTGACACCAAGCAGGTGATCAGTGATGGGGCCCTGTTGTTCATAGTATTACTTGTCAAATCACCTTCATCAATGTGGTGCACTTTGATTGTGATCTCTGGTTGAAGGTCAAAGGCCATCAAAGTCACAAAAGCTTCCCACACTGCCAGGGGATTCCCGGGCCAAATTTTCAATTATGGCAGTTAAAATGAAATCCTTTTTGTATTAAATTGCTTTCGACACGTTGAGTGTCAAGTCAGATTTGTCTCTGTCCTCAGGGGGAGTGTGGAGTCACTGGGGCCTGTTTTGGGAGTTTTACTGATGGCCAAAGGACACAGTTGCCCATTGGGAAACACTGAACTGGTGGATGGGATGGGAAAACCGACATTCGCTTCCTGAGAAAACTCAGGTCATACTGAAGAATATTCCTTAGAGGATTGCTTGGGAAATGAGATAATGACTTGATAATTTTGTAACTAATGTGATCAGAAGATGAAATTTCCTTGTGACTAACACCAGCCTGGAACCCCATCCAATCCACACTAGGAGGATCATTAACATCCAGGAGCAGAGGGGGCTCCTTAACATGAAATAAATTTCCTTTGTGAGAAATCCCTAGCTCCATAGGACAGGGCTACTCTTCAGAAGATTCTTAAGGCAGTTGCTCCAGTATGATTTGTTCAAGGGCTTAGAAAGGAAGGGCTTCAAATTATGGAGAATAGGCCAGGATCACCTCTTTCCCTGTAGTGTGGGCCAATGCCTTGGGGCTGCCTTTCAATGGCCCGAATGGGAAAGATACACACTGAAGCCTCCTCTAGGCTGCAGGACAGATTTAAGGCTCAGATATTATAGAGTCACTGGAATGACAATGATAGTTCCATTTTACATTGATCTCAACTTGGCATGTAAACTGATAGTGGTGGGCACTGCCCTGGAGCAGCTGAGATAGCAGCTGGTTCAATGCACATTTACAGATGTGCCCAGTGGAAACTGACACCAATCAGGATAATGAGTACCTGAACAGGTGTGTTTCTCAACTCCAGATGTATGCTTCTTGTCAACCTCCAGTGTTTACAGTAATGGAAAATGCTTGCACTATATGGGAACACACATGGATAAAAAAAGATTTTAAAGTGATTAGAGTGGGAAGGGACACCCTCTCTAAGGAAACATCTCTATGTGAAATAACTACATCTTATGGGCAGGCTCCACACTTGCCCTTGTGTTATTTTTTTCAGTGTGTCCAATTTAGTTACAAAGCTACTGGGAACATGGTAAAAACTTACTTTAATTCTTACCTTACAAGTAAAATGAGTAAATTGAGAATTAACTCCCAAACTGACACATGTTCTTTGGCCAAAGAAAGTAAAAGAAAGTGTCAGTTAAAAACAAACTATTTAAGCTATCCATCCCCAAATAAAATATTTTCAAATGAGGAGGAAAGCCAGGACACATGGATTCCATATTCCAAAGCAGCATCTATCCCTGCTCTGAAAGGTGATTTATTTGAATGCACAGTGTAGATGAATAAAAATGTTGTGTTTCCTCTGTATCTATTCTAGACCTTAACACAAAATAAAAAATGCTTTATGCGACAAAATGGACCCAAAATAACTGTTAAAGTCAAAAATATCTTAAAGGGATTTCATAAAACATGACTATCTCCTAGTTTTTCTATGGATGACATTACTGCTTTTTTCCATTGGGAAGATATTTTCTCTAATGGACTTTGGTCATTATTTCCCACCTGAACAGTTTCCTGCTCATCTTAAGTCAGAGTAGTCGATAAACACTGCAACTAATTAGAATGTCTTCTTCACTTTATTTTTTAAAATAAAAATCAAAAAGCAAACTCTAAAAGTTCACCATGACCGACGTAAATTACATAAAACATTCAATAAATCAAGAGGTACTAAGAATTTAAGATGTGCAAATATGTTTTTAAATTCACTGTTGGCATTTACAAACAAAAATCTAAATTTCAAAGATTTATTATTTTCCAAACCTTATTTCAAACTTCCATTTCTACTTTTATTTTGAAATTGATTTTACTAGCCTGTGTTCATGCACTCTGAGTTCTGGGGAGGACCAGCTGGGTTCTATGGCTTGGGACTCTTATGTTCCAAGTGGGGGAAAAAGCAGCAGGTATTAGTAGAAAACAGTTACCCAAAGTGCTGAAGACTCACTCTGGTGGCGATAGATTTACACTCGAGAAAGCAATTTTGACTCTTCTGCTGCCAACAGCCTAGAGGCAGGAAAGCCTGCTACTCAACAGCCTTGATGTCACAAAGCCAACTTTTATATTTACATCCGGTTTCTGAAAAAAATGTCTATAGGGCCTGAAGAAAGACCAGGCCTGGTATGGAGTATTAATTATGACATAGCATGTTATTGCCAAAGAGTCATCTTTATTCATCTCAAAAGCAAAGAAATAACATTTTTCCAAGATGTCAAAAAAATATGTGGGAAGTTTCAAAAAATGCACACACTCCAACAGAGAGCCTGCGGGGTCTTGGCAAATGCACCCACCCATCTTTCAGCTAAAATATCTATATCCGCCTTCAAAGCAGAATCCTGACTGTCTTGTGTGTTTTCTTATCTCTAGAGTTCTGTCTTTTCTGAGAAGCTCAGCACTCTGTGTCCTTGGTCCCAAGTACCTCCTCTACCTCAATACATACACATAACCAAGCCATTGAGAAGTAAAGACCAAGCAGGAGGCAGAGGTCAAAGCCTCACCGCATCACCCATTTCAGCACTGACTTTCAAGTCTGGTTTGACCCTGAACCGGGAAATGAGAAACACGAGCCTATTTTCTGAGACATATGGGAAGATTTCCCCAGTCTGCTGAGAGAACAAATGAGAAGTTCTTAAAAAGCAAAGGTTGTTTTTAATTGTTTAACTTTTAGTTATGTATTTATTGGTCTGTTTGTTTATATTTAGAGATGAGGTCTCATTCTGTCACCCAGGCTGGAGTGCAGTGCCACAATCTTAGCTAACTACAGCCTCAAATTCCTGGGCTCAAGCGATCTTTCCACCTCAGGCTCCTAAAGCACTGGGATTACAGGCATGAACCACTACACCTGGCCCCTGTAATTGTTAAAGGACATTTTTCTTTTGATTTTTATAAATTATTTATATTTTGCATTAAGGATGTGAAAAAAAAACTCTGGCTAAAATTTAAAAATAGAGTTGTGTGTCTCTATTTATACATGCATGTGTATATGTATGCATATGTATACATGCATGATTTGGCTATACATACTGCTGGGGCTCAGAAGATGACATTACAAAATACAGCAACTTGGCAACTGAGAAGTCACAGAAACAGGAGGGTCACTTAGACCTTCCCCCACTTTTCTGTGCAAGAGCTGGCAGTAACGGAATTTGCTAACTTGCTTCCCCTGAAATTAGGTCATAAACCCATCAAATGACAGGTGACTTTCCCTGTACCAGGAAGAAAAGAATGCTACACAGAACAGGAAGAATCTGAACCAAAAAAACCTTGCTAAATTCCCTGTTTATTGCCATGAGGTCATACCCTCTTTTTATCCAATCATACTCCTGACTTCCCATTCTTCACCGAATCTACACATAAAATTACATGTTTCTGCTTGGTCTTCTGCTCTTTATTTCTGAAGCCTCCTGTGTCTCTTAAAACTTTTGGCAAATTAATGTGTTATGCTTTTCTTTTGCTAATCTGCCTTTTGTTACAAGGGTGTCAGCCATGCAACTTGTGATGGGTGAAGGAAATGGAATTACCTTTTCTTTAATACAATACAGAGGCTCATATTCAAAAGGGAAATATTTCTTGGATAAAATAATGAAATGACTGAATAGTTAAATGCTAACATTCATGTTAAAATAATGAGTTACCCATTATTAGAAGGTGCATTTATTCCAGAAAATTGAGTCACTTTATTTCCGAAACATTTTCAGCAATAGAAAAGGGAATCTGAAAGCCATGCAGAGAAAAATCACCATATTCCTGATGGTCCCATCAACAATCCTTACGTAAGTACTTTCTAGGACAAAACTTTTAGGCCACACATTTCACAATATTGTTATTCAAGGCTTTATTTCCCATCAGTTTAAATATTTCAGTGTGAGATACCTATATAATTAAATAGTTCAACTTTGCTTTAATTTTAAAATGCACTTAAATTGCATGTCCACTTCAGTTACACATCCCAGTTTTCCATGTATTTTCTATATTACACAAACACAAACAAGCAATCAGTATTTTAGCAAAACTTTTCCACCATTTATTTAAAGTTGCCCCTTTATAGAACAGAGGATATGTGCTATATAGGTGTGTAATGAAAGATATGGTTGCTGAGTTTATAAAACATTTGTCATATAAATGTGAAGTTTGAAATAAATAACAGAGCATTTTTAGCATGATTTGACTGTGTGAAAACAGTTGTCTAAATTTTGTTTACGTGTCAAATGAAATAGTCCTCTGTGGTTCTTGCTATAAAATTAAATCGTTCTCCAATGAATGAAGTCTTGACTCTGGGCCCAATGTCCCAAGATTCAGAGGATGATTTTCTACAAGAGGCCAACAAGAATGCTAGTTAAAACACACAAAAGTGAACTTCCTAAAACTTTTTTTTTCTTTGTTCTTGTTTTTTGTTTGTTTTTTTTGAGTTGGAGTCTCACTCCATTGCCCAGGTTGGAGTGCAGTGGCACACTCACGGCCACCCCGGCATCGACCTGATGGGCTCCAGTGATCCTTTGGCCTCAACCTTCCAAGTTGCCAGAACTACAGGAGCGTGCTACCACGCCTGGCTAATTATTTATCTATTTATTTATTTATTATAGAGACGAGTTCTTGCCAAGTTGCTTGGGCTAGTGTCGAACCCGTGGACTCAGGCAATTCACTCACTTCAGCCTCCTAAAGTGCTGGGATTATAGGTTGAGCCACTGAGCCCAGCCCTCCTAAAACTTTTAAAAGTTATCAATTTTAAAAACAATTATTGTACTCTACCCAAAAGCAGAAAGCATACTTTTTTTAAGTACACATAAAATATTTACTAAGATAAATCATAACTTGTTCCATAAATACAATCTCAACAAATTTAGAAGAGCTGGAATGAGAAAGCAGAAAAACTTATTACAAAAAGACAATATGGAGATTTCCAAATATTTTGGAATTTAATTACACGCATAATAATCCAGGGGTCAAAAAAAAGAGTCTTAACAGAAATTTTTAAGTGCATAGAATTAAAAAAATAATAATAATATGCCTAGAACTGAATGAAAATAATAACACAACATACCAAAAAACATTTGAGCAATGGAGTGCTGACTGGAAAATTTATAACACAAAATGCTTACTTTAGAAATGAAGAAAGATCTCAAATGTCCCTGCCTAACAAACCTAGAAAAATAAGATAAAAATACACTCAAAGTAAGCAAAAGAAAGTAAATAATAAGAAGCAGAAATCAACAAAATTGATAAGAGTAAAACAATAGAGAAATTCATTGTGACAAAAACCTGATATTTCTAATTTTTTTAAAATCATAAACTTCTTACAAGACTTACCAAAAAAAAAAAAGAGAGAGAGAAAAACACAAGTCACCGAAAGCAGAAATTAAATTGGGGACATCACTATAAATTCTGCAGCCACTGAAAAAAGATAGTAAAAGAATATCATGGACAGGTTTAAGCCCATAAACTTGAAAACTTAGAAGAAATTAACCAATTTCTGAAAGAACTACCAAATCTCACCCTATCTGAATAGCTCTGTAACCATTAAAGTCACTGGATTTGTAATTATAAGCTTCCTGACAAAGAAGTTTTCAAGGTCTTATAATTTCACCACATAATTCTATCAAATATTTAAAGATACATTAACACCAATTTTATACACTCTCTACTAGAAAATGGAAGAGGGAACACTTCTCAACACATTTTATGAGGCTGGTGTTACATTGATATCAAAACCAGATAACAATAGAACCAAAAACGAAAGTTAGAGACCAATATTTCTTTTGAAATTAAATGTAAAAATTCTCCAAAAATATTATCATATTGAATTTAACAACATGTAAAAATAACATTCCATGACCAAAAGGGATTTACTACAGGATTGCAAGATAAATTCAGTTTTCAAATTAAATCAATGCAATTCGCCACCACAACACGCTGAAAAGATTATATAACCATCTTGGTGGACACAGAAAAAGCATTTGACAGAATCCAATGTCCATACATATGTATATACACACCATGACATGTCAGAAATAGTGAGAAATTACTTTCATTTTGATATAAAGCATCTGCAGAAAACTGCAGTTAGTACCATACTTAATGATTAAATACTGAATGCTTTCCTTCTTAGATCAGAAATAAAGAAAAATTTATATTGTCATCACTCTTACTCAACATAATGCCAGAGACTTTAAGCCACAGCAATAAAGCAAGAAAAATAAAATAAAATTGTACACAAATTTAAAAGGAAGCAATACTCTATTTGCAAATGACATGATTATCTATGTATATGGCTTTAAAAAATGAATCTAAAAAAGACCCCTATCACCAATAAGTAAGTAAGTCACCATGGTTGCAAGATTGAAGATTAATATATGGAAATAAATTGCATTTCCATGTACTAACAATAACCATGCTGACATGTAAATGAAAAATACAGTATCTTTTTTTGTTGTTGAAAAAGCAGGATTTATTGAGAGGACAGAAAAGCTCCCACAGTAGGAGGGGACCCAAAGGGGTTGCCCATACAGTATCTTTTTAAATCACTCCAAATAAGGCAAGATAGTCTGGTGTAAAATTAACAAAATACGTGCAGGATCTGTGTGCTGAAAAACATCAAATTTTAATTTAAAAAATCAAATATATAAATCAATGGAGAAACTTGCTCTGTTGATGGACTAGTTGACCACACATAGTAAAGATGTGAATTACAGTGAATTATCCTGAGTTAAAAAAAAAAAAGGCAATGCCAAAAGTTACATGTTGTATAATTTTGATGATTGACATGAAAACGTTTTAGAAATGTAGGCTAGATTACCGGTTCTCAGGGATCAGAACCAGGAGAGAAGGGAAAATGTATGTGGTTATAAAAGGGTAATGGGAGAGATTCTTCTAATGTTGGAAATGATCTGTATCTTCATTGTGTTGGTTGATATACAAGCCTACAATGGCAATTATATTTTATAGAATGTAAAAGATTACAAGATAAATTTGAGAAATTTAAATAAGATCTTTGAGTTGTATCAATAGCATTAACTTGGTTGAGATATTTACTACAGTCTTCTAAAATGTCATCATTGGGAAAGCATGGGCAAAGGATAGAAGAGAATTTCTCTGTGCTATTTTTTAAAATTGCATGTGAATCTTCAATTATTTTTAATAAAAATTACTTTCTAAGTACAGAAATAGAACTTAAAAAATATTTTTTTCTCTCCCTGTATTGACTTTTTTTCTATTTTCTAAACTTTCTGCTGAAATTTTATTTTATTTTTATTTTTTATTTTTTGAGTTGGAGTCTCACTCTGTCGCCCAGACTGGAGTGCAGTGCCCACTCCCAGCCACCGCAGCCTCGACCTGCTGGGCTCCGGCTATCCTTCTGCCTCAGCCTTCCAAGTAACTGGAACTACAGGCGCGCGCTACCACGCCCAGCTGATTTTTGATTTGTTGTAGAGATGAGGTCTCGCAAAGTTGCCCAGGCAGGTCTCGAACCCACGAGCTCAGGCAATCCACTCACCTCAGCCTCCGAAAGGCACGGGATTACAGGCTGAGCCACCGAGCCTGGCTCTGCAGAAATTTTAAGGGCATTTATGTTCTGGGGTTTTAACCTTACCTGTGTGCAATATAGCTACAAAATCAGTTTTCCTTTTTCCTGGTACACATGGTGTTTGCTAGAGTTTACTGGGTGTTGTTCATCTGGGATAAACTTTTATTGTCTTTTCTTCTTGCTTTCTCTGACATGCAACAAACCAGTGTGTTGAAGCTCCCATTCTTTGGTGTGGCAACTGCTTCTCCACCCCGTGCTCTGGCCTGTAAAGCTGCACATCTGGACCGTGGAGACAGTGGTTGCACATTCTCA
This sequence comes from Cephalopachus bancanus, assembly GCA_027257055.1. NCBI lineage: Eukaryota > Metazoa > Chordata > Mammalia > Primates > Tarsiidae > Cephalopachus > Cephalopachus bancanus. Next base: position 357,693 of record JAPVLO010000269.1, read on the forward strand.
ATTGTTCCAAGTCCTATGGTCTTTGTCTAACCTGTGAACCTCCCTCCACGTGACCACAGACTGTATCCTGGTTTATAGCCTGGTGTCTCTCAAGAGGCTTGCAGGTGTCTCCGTTGGGGAACTTTGATCATTCCATTCCCAGGGAAAAGAAAAAGACTTTATACATGCTGTTTGGCTCAGGTTATTCATCAAGATTAATTATTTGGGTATCTCAGCCATAAATTCCTGAAAATCCAGGCAGATGCATGGCCCCCAGGAAAATGGATTTCAATACTTAGTATTTTAGATCTTTCTCATCACTTTGGTTTAGACATTATGGATGCAATACCTACTAGTTTTTAAATGACTAACTACAACATGGTGATATAATCCATGACTTCAACCAACAGAAAGTATTTAGAACAGAAAAGTCTTCAATGAAATTCTGTTGAGCTAAAAAGTGTCCATACTAGCCAAATCTGAAAACAATCAAAATTCACTGTTTATTCACACTAATTTTCCTGACTCTTTAGATTCACACACACACACACACACACACACACACACACACACACACACACACACACATACATTTATGTATGTGTTTTATACACTAAAAAGGGACCTCTATTCCCTACACAGAACAGGGTGTACATGCCAATCTCTAAGTTCCTCAGCCCTCTTGAGGTCACTATAAAGTCCATAGGATTATTTTATTACAGTAACTTCTTTTGAGCTGAAAAACTTATGAAAGCACCTGGACCTCCACTCTTGAGTGACTTCTTATTCTTTCCTTCCATGGGAGACTTTGGAGTACTTTCCTTCCATGGGAGACTTTGGAGTACTTTTTGCTTGGCCAACATACACGTCTCCTTGGAATCATTCCTCAACTGCTCTCTCCTGGTTTTCATCACTTTCTATGTAATTGCTGAACTGATCTTTATATTCCCAATTTATGTTCTCACTGTCATCAGTGCCTACTTGATGCTCATCAAGATATGATTCAAATTTATCCTTGACATTTCCTTTACTCAGGGGGCACTCTTCCTCTTGGTCTTCTGAAAGGACTCACTAATCATCATTCCTAACTTAAACAACATTTCTCTGCCATCTGCAACCACAATCGACCATGTAAAATCAAGGTTTGCCTAGACAGACATCACCATTTCATACAATAATGAGACTGTAACTGAATAACCTCTGGGATAATAAATGCTTAAAAGTGACCCTCAACCACTACTGAGAACAAAATCCAAGAACTGAAAGTTGCCTCCTAAGAGGAAATGAAAGCAAAGCATTATGTGATTATCAAATTTCTCCAAATTAAAAAATAACAATGATTTACATCAAAATATCTTCTAAATGTATAGACTGAGAAAATAGTCTTCTATGTTTTATAATCTTGAACAGTTGTTGGCATGCCTTGACTGGCCATCAATAATGTGTGCTGTAGCCACACTGGTATGAGGAACAAATAATATACTTTAACGAATGCATTAAAGTGTAAATTAATTTATTGCACGCCATGTAACAGAATTTTACTTCGACCTTTAAAAACAACTTGAAAGATCAGGCAATTTATCTGAATCAATTTCAGGTGCAACTAATCAGACTCATCATCATCAGGAAGCCAAAGCTGATGAAGCAAAACATGCACTTCCTGGAAGTCCTTGGGAAGGTGCAGGCTGACGCTGGCTGGTGCAAACACCACAGGGCCCCTGGTGTCTTCAGAAATTATTTGTAGAAGTTTAAAAATAGGGGAGAGTTTTGGAGTTGGCAATAATTGCTGCAAACGGTAGCAATTTAGTGACCATTAGCAGCAGTTAAGTAGCTGAAATGAAATTTCCAAGTATCAAAAACCACCTGCTTTGGCAAAAGTGAAAACATGTGATCCTTTGGTCATGGTCTAGCTGAGGGCTGTGCCTCCACAGATAAGCCCATTGGAACTCAAATAGCACATAGGTCAGTGTGTAAAAGTGTATCAAAGGAAAATGAATCTAAGCAACTGAATACTTTTCTCAGGGTTGGGACAGCCCGGGTTAGAAGCAAGAAGAACTTCACAAATCTCCAGTACTAACTGTGAGAGCTCTGTTGCTCTCCGGTGCAGGTTGTGGTAACCCAGAGGGAAGCTTCTCTACTGACCAGTGAAAGGCACAGGAAACAGTCAGAAGGGCATCTCCCAAGATGGCGCTAAACACTACATAGAACCAAAGACTACAAAGGCCCTAAACTCCAGTTTTTCCCGCACGCACGAAACTTAAACCTATGCGCAAATATTATCTCCCTATAGGAATACTACCTCATAGCCCCCTCCAATAAGACCCTAACACGGCACTTGCCAGGCTCTGGCACAGCACTGGCCACCCCCTCCCAAACTGATAAATACAGACCTCTCTCGCGGGCTCTCTCTCACTCTCCCTCCCCTACCCGGTGATTACAGATCCTCTTCCTTCTTTCTGTAGCCGCCGCTTTAATAAATCTCTTGGCCTTAAAGGGTGTTGAGTCTTGCTGCGCGCCACCATCTTTCAACCAGGAATGCAGGGCCTCTGGGGATCTCACTTACTGTGGGGACTGAAGTAAGTCATAGGTCACTGCTGTGGAGACAATGGCCCTTCCGTCTGCTCAGTGAGGCTGCAGGGAAAGAGATGCGCCAACCACGAGCTGCACGCACAGCTCAGCAATGGTGACTTGGCAGTCCAGGACAATCACCGTCTTCTCAGCCAAGATGAAGTCAGAGAGCGGGGGAAAGACCTGAAAAGTATGCAGGGAAGCTCATGTCTGCTCTACTAAGCACTGTACACTCCTTAAATAATGTTTCCACCAAAGCATCCTCCTAGTCCTCTGCTCACGAATGCACCTTTGGGAATTCTTTAGGGAAGTGTTGTGCCATCGTTCAATTACACTTGACAATTGAAAAGGGAGTTTTGTAAAGCTCAATTGGCCCATTGACTTTTATTATTTGTAAAAATATATAATAACAGTGCATTTTCTAATTAGAGCTGATTTAATTAATGAACAATAACTAAAAACAGACTATCTAGATATTGGACACTTAAAGTAATATTTTCCCAAAGACTAACACCAATGTTTTAAAAGTAGCAGAATTGTGATAACTGTTTAAGAGAACAGTGCTCATCTTTCCTCTCCTGCTCATATTTCGTCCAGTGAACAGATAGATGTTTATTATGGGACAATAATTATGATTGCGTGGGCCACTGTTGTACATTGCATAAACCAGTCAAACAATGTGGGAAAGGAAATCTTAATGTTCTAAGGAGTCATCCTTCCTATTTACCATCTAGGGTGCAGCTAGGGATGACTAAGACCTGGAGAGGAATATGTGGCAGGCAGAATTTCTAGAAAGATCCCCCAAAGATGCCCTGTCCCAATCTCTGGTTCTTGCAGACAAGATGAAAAAGCACTCTCTTGATTATGCTATATTACATGGCCCAGTTGTCCTTAAGAGAAGGAAATTATCCTGAATTTTTAGGTAGAGTTGATGCTATCACATGAGCCCTTAAAAGCAAAGACCCTTTCCTGACTTGTGTGTAAAGGATTTGATCTAGCCATGACTGAACGTGAAAGAGACCATGTGAGAAGGAATCCAGGTGGCCTTGGATTAGAGTGACCCCTAGCTGACAGTCAACAAGAAAACAGGGACCTCATCATATAATCACAAATAACTCAGTTCTGCCAAAAAATCTGAAGGAATTTAGAAGCCTATTATTTCTCTAAACTCCCAGATAAGAGCCCAGTCCAGCCAAGACTTGATTTTAACCTTATTATACTCTGGGTATAAAACCCAGCCAAGCCCACCTGAGCTCTTGACCTACAGAAATATGAGCTAACAAATGGGTGCTTTTTTTTTTTGAGTTGGAGTCTCACTCTGTCGCCCAGACTAGAGTGCAGTGGCCGCTCCTGGCCACTGCAGCCTCAACCTGCTGGGCTCCGGCGATCCTTCCACCTCAGCCTTCCGAGTAGCTGGAATTACAGGCATGCGCTACCACGCCCGGCTGATTTTTTAATTTATTGTAGAGATGAGGTCTCACTGTCCAGGCGGGTCTTGAACCCGTGGACTCAGGCGATCCACTCACCTCAGCCTCCCAAAGGTGCGGGATTACAGGCTGAGCCACCGAGCCTGGCCAAATGGGTGCTTTTTAAAGCTGCTAAGTTGGTGATAAATTGACAGACAACAATAGAAAACCAACACAGAATATCACATGTTCAATCAATCATGTTTTGTCAAAAATTAACACTGGAAACATCTAAAACATTATTTGACTGTGACTTCATGTTAAGTTTCTATAAAATAAAATTTTCGGCCATTGTCACATAATTGCTACATCAAAATTTGCCCGAAAGTAGATGTACTAGTATTGTAATAAAATAAAAACACGGCACCATGATTTTTTTTCCTTTTAATAAAAGGACATGTTTGACTGTTTACTTATTTTTAATGTTGTCACCTGTTGAAAGCCTAATGCAATTAAAATGCTAGACTCTGAGATCAGAAAAAAACAAGCTTTCATAGCTTCGCCCACCTCCTGTGGGTGACATGCAGAAGGAGGGTCTCCAATTAGAGGAGGAGATTGCCTGCACTGTGTGCTCCAGACACCCAGAGGCAGAGGCTCTGGCCTTGGTGTCATGGAAACTAATCATTTTCAAACCACTCCCACTGCAGGAATGAGTCAGAAGCTCTGATCTGTGGAGACACTGCGAGACCTGAGTCAGGAGAGCTGTTTGGATTCTTGTTTCTCCTCCTCTTGTTGGACCTCTAGCCAGATTCTAGGCCCTCTTTCAGGCACAACTACCCAATCTTGGAAGGGGACATAGGAATGGCTGCCTCACTTCTCCCTCACAGGGGCGGGTGAGGGACAACTCGTCAAGGTGTGAGATGTGTTCGGTGTGACCGTTAGGAACCATTGATGGGAACAGTTCCAGCACTGACATGTTCTTCAAATGAGGCCCTCTGGTCTCCACAGAAGCAGCTTCCTGAGCTTGTGGCCCTGAAGATTGGCAGAGTACTTTCTCCTCCTACTGCCTGCCCTGATCTACAGTCTCTGCTTTCTGAGCGAAACTGCACGTGTTACCACTAAAACATCTGAAATGCCTCTCCTGTCGCTCCTCCTGGCTTCTCTTTTCCTTTCTGAGGGCTCCAGCTCTTCTTCTTGCCCTGGCACCGACTCTCCTCTGACTTCCACCTGTCCACAATCCAGCCTGAACAAGCTTCTCTTGCTCTGAAATTCTAGAATCTCTCCCTCAAGAAGAACCTACCCTGTGTCCTTGGGTCAGAGCACTTGCTTTGGTGGCTGCTGACCAGTGGGACCTCGGTGGACTCTCAGTGGCAGGGGATTATATCAGGGGAGAAGGGGCCACAACTCACGTGTGCTGACCTACTGTGTGCTTCATTTCACATGTTGTATGTAAGAGTGAGCGCCGACACCCATAGACCACACAGCACACGACAGCCTTGCATGTTCAGTCATGTCATCTCCACAGACCCCCAAGGGCAAGGTTGCCCCTTATTTCCCTGATCTGACCAGTGAGAAAACCCAGCATGGAGAGGAGGGGCTCCTCAGCCAGGGCCACATGGCTGGTCACCGGCAGAGGTGGACTCTGTGCCCAGGCTGGGCCATTGTGTCCTCTCCCTTTGTATAGCTAGCTCCATTCACCTTAGTAGAGCATGCAAAACATTCTTATTTTTGCATTCAGGAACCAAGGCTCAGAGTGGCTGATGTGTGGTCCAGATAACTGCTAATCAGCAGATTTGGACCCAGCTCCATGTGATTTCAGAAGCCCACTTTCTTTTTTTACTTTTTATTCTAAAGATGTGGGATACAATTCAGGGTTAGGTATACAAACATTGATTGTGCAGGTATCCTTGTTGATGAGGTATGCCCCTCCCTCCTCTAGCAGTTTCCTTCAACTGCCAATTCCACCCCAGAAGGCCACTTTCTTTACAATGTGCCCTTCTGCCTTCCTGAGAAGTCTGAGAACCATCTCTGAAGTGACAGGAAGAACGTTCACCTGCACAATCGCATAGCAATTTAGGTTTCCCAAAGCCAGGGGTGAATATCTCTATGGGTAAGAGAGATAATTTTACGTGAAAGTATTTTAGGTGGCATTTTAAAACATAGTGAAAATTTTTTCATTTTACTTTCCAATTCTTCCAATGATATTAAGAGAAAATCTGTTCAGTGCCTGGATTTTGTTAACGGGTCTCTGACATTTGCTGTTCTTCACCAGTTAATAAAGACAAACTCATTGTCACAGGCCAACAACAATATCTATTCAGAATGTTTTAACAGCATCAGTTTGTTCTTTCCAAATTCATCTTTAGGTGACCTTCTGTTTTATGGTGAACCATATTTCTTGTCCTTTTGTGCTAGTCCTATGAAGCTTCCTTTAAATAATGATTAAAAAATTGTAAAAGAACAATATTAAAGATTATATTTGAAAAAGGCATTACAGTGAAAGTGGCACGTAGATAAATAAAGATTTAGAGATGTCATACAAATGGGGAATGAAACAACTCTGTTTTAGAAAATATGATTCCATATTCAATATTATATCTTGCTTTGTACCTTGACTCTGCAGCTGGCTGTGAACAACATGTCTCTTTTATTCACTTTTGCACCTCCACGGCCTATAGCAATCAGCGTAAAGATGCTTTAAAATATGTTTATCTACTTTAACCAACTATTCTGTGTTGTGAATAATATTGCAAAGTTGAGTCAAATACATATGCTTCTTACTCAAAACCACCTTTATCAGCAGTTCCTGTGCCTTTAGAAGCAAAGGCTTCATAAAAACCTGTCTTTCCTCTCTGTTTCATTAGTAGGCTCCGTCCAAGACTTTTTCCTCAATAATTAGGTATGAAACATCATTTTCAATGACATTCCCTCACCCAGAAGAGGAATTTTTATATTTTTATTTTATTTTAGATTCAGGGGGTACACACACATATTTGTTACATGGACATATTTTGTAGTGGTGGGATTGGATCTCAGGTGGCCCATTCCCCAGAAAATGAGCATCATGCTCCATAGGGAGTATCTAAACCCCAGGCTCCCATTTGCCTCACCCCTTATTAGCATCCCAAGTGTCTGTTATTTCCATCCTTGTGACCGTTATCTCCCACATGAGTGAGAACATGCAGTGTCTAGTTTTCTGTTTCTGAATCAGTTTACTTAGGTCAGAGAAGCATTTTAATTTTCAAATACCACATATAGGTGCCACAGAGAGAGATGAAGGATACAGAACAAAAACACTGACATCATTCATTCTCTGTCTCTGGTGGTCCAGTCCCCAAAAGAAAGCACAACTTCCAGGGTTCTGGCCCCTACTCACAGGTGATCGGAGTGCTGGGGAGATGTAGACAGATGCGGGGTGGTGCCAGGAAAGGGTATGGAGACCTACCCTGTCATCCCAGCCCCATGCATAGTCCAGGGACTCCCAGCCTCTGTGAACTGTCATCTGGATCCAGCAGACTTTCTTGTTAGAGGCCCAAAGGGCTCTACTTCCTCTTCTTTGTCCTGACTCAATCAATTGCTATTTCGCATGAGCCCTACAACATGCCAGACCAGGTTCTATCCTGTTGCAAAGAGTGACAATGGAAATATATTTATCCCCAGTGCCTGAGAAGCTTATATTTTAGAAAGTGGGAGCAAGATGTTACAAAAAAATAAAACATAATAATAACAGTTATAATATCATGTGGGTTTAATGGCTTTCACACTTCTATTTTCCCCTTTTCTTTGGAGCCTAGGTATTTGTCAATTTCACTATTTCTAAGTTGAAGAACTGGCCTTGCAATTTTTTAAACCAATTCTATTGTCAGTAAAATCTTGAACCAAAAAGACTAAAATTCAGTTTGTGAAATAGACTTCCCTGCTACTCAAAACCTACCAGGAAGTAAGCAGCATGGGTGATGTCTCAGATTAAGTTCTGTGAGTGTGAGGTGGGATTGAAGAAGTTGCCCACACCAGATGCTGGAGTTTTTCCCTTGGTGTCCACAAGAGCAGGGCTTGGGGCTGGTCTTAAGGGGGCTTTGAATTTGCCTCTTCCACCTGCTAAAAGCTCAGATATGGCAGGACTTCTCTGAATCTCAATCTCAGAAACTGGAACAGAGGGCATTAATTCTCAGCTTCACAAAGGAGAGAATCAAATGAGAAAAGTTTGGACATGGTGAGATGCTGACCAGATCTTAGTACCATGGTTGTGTCTTGCTTTGAGTAGGGTATGAGAAAAAGCAAGTTTGTAACTGCAAAGGTGAAATGACATACCCAGAACACCCAGGTGACATGTGTGAGGTTGCTTTCTATGTACTGATATGGAAACACTCTGGGATACATTGCTGAATAAGAAAACAAACCAACAGGTGCAGAACAGTGTATGCAAGATATTACATGTAATGCAAGAAATAAAATATATACAATATGTATCACTATTTGTTTACATTTTCATAAAAACAGAAGAAAATGATAAATTAATAAAGATAAAATTGGAAGGAGATGGATGAAGGTATATAGGGTGGAAAGAACCTTTTCAATGTATGCTTTTTATACTGTTTGATTTTGGAGCATGTAATATTACATTTTTTCAAAAAATAAAATACAGTTTAAAAATTGAGACATATTTTTCTTCTATGATCTCCTTAAGTCGAGAGCAGTTTCCACAGTATTTCAGCAACAGAACTGAAAACATTTAATTTCCTGGACTCTAGATCAGAGCAAATTAAGATTACTTTTTTTCAGTAAAGGACGTCAAGGTATTTGGGCTGTATTAATCTACTGCCATCTTCAAATGCTTTCCCCTCAAGGAAAAAATGCTTCTCAGCTTAAGCAACAAGATATTTACTTAGATGTGGTATTAATATACCACTCCAGAGGCAAAGTTTACTGACTAATTCAAAGACTGTAAAGCAGAGAAAACCTATCATCCCATAATCAATGTTTTATCTTATCATTTCACCAGCCCCTGAAATTGCTCTTCAGTGACACTTACTGACACACTCTGCTACAAGAAACAGCCAGGTATTCTTTTGACTGTACAGCTTAGTTTCTGGCTTCTGTACTTGGCATGAAAAATAATGATAATAATCACCGGGCACAGTGGCTCATGCCTGTAATCCCAGCACTTTGGAAGGCGGAGGCAAGAGGATTGCCTGAGTCCAGGGGTTTGAAAACAGCCGGGGCAACTTGGCGAGACCTCCTCTCTACAATAAATCAAAACATTAACCGGGCATGGTGGCACACGCCTGTAGGCTGAGGTGGAAGGATGGTCTGAACCCAGCAGGTTGAGGCTGCGGTGGCCATGAGTATGTCACTGCACTCTAACCTGGGTAACAGAGTGAGAATCCGACTTTAAAAAATGCACCAAAGACCTAAATGTAAAACCTCAAACTATAAGAATCTTAGAAAACGCAGGAGACACCCTTGTAGAAATTGAAACTGGGAACCAATTCCTACTCAGAACCCTAAGAAATACCTTAAGAAATAAGATAGATAAGTGGGACCTCATCAAATTAATGAGCTTCTGCAAAGCAAAAGAAACCATCAAGAGAGCAGGGAGACAGCCCACAGAATGGGAAAAATATTTGCCAACTGTGTATCTCACAAAGGTCTAACATCCAGGATCTATAAGGAACTCAAACGCACTGAAAGCTAAAAAAAAAAACCAAAAAACAGTCTCTTTAAAAAGTGGGCAAAAGAGATGAATAGACACTTCTCAAAAGAAGATATACAGGCAGCCAACAGACACATTAAAAAAGCGCTCAGTCTCATTCATCATCAGAGAAATGCAAATCAAAACCACATTGAGATACCTCCTATCCCCTGTAAGAATGGCCGTCATTAATAAAACAAACAACAACAGATGCTGGCAAGGATGTGGAGAAAAAGGAATGCTTCTGCACTGCTGGTGGGAATGCAAACTTGTACAACCTCTTGGGAAGACAGTGTTGCGATTTCTGAAAGCACTAGAAATTGACCTTCCATATGACCCAGCAATTCCCTTCTTGGGAATATACCTGGAGGTACTCAAATTATTCTACAAAGAAGATACCTGCACACGTATGTTTATTGCAGCTCTATTCACAATAGCAAAAACATGGAACCAATCATGTTGCCCATCAAAGCTGGACTGGATTTTAAAAATATGGTACATATATATAATGGAATATTATGCAACCACAAAGAACGACAAATATATGGACTTCGCAGCAACCTGGATGGATTTGGAGTTGATCATACTCAGTGATTTATCACAGAAACGAAGAACAGTGTTCCATATGTTCTCACTCATAAGAGGACCTTGAACAATTATAATGCTGTAAGAAAGCGATTGGCAGTAATGGAAATTTGTCCGTGGGTGGGGGTGTGTGATTGGCAGCTCAGGGAAACTGCTAGGGGAGGAAGGGGCATACCTCATTAACAGGGGTATCTGTATGACCAATAATAATAATAATAATAATAAATAATAATAGTCACTTAAATACATACCAATGATCTAGACAGAAATCAAAGGGCAATGTAAATAACCTGCTTGAGGCTGATCCAGCACCAACTTCTTTCCAGTAGCTGATGATGTTCCAAAGACCTCCAGAAAGAGCAACACTAACAATCTTTCTTCCTGCTCCTCCTCATCTTCTGTCTTTCTGCTCCCCTCTCCTTCTCCTCTTCTTACCTGTTTTTATCTTCTTCTTTTTCTTCTTGTTCTTATTCTTACCCAAAGCTAGGCAGCATATTTGGTAAACAGGACCCATTAAAAAATGACAACAACTAAAGCACCTAAGATGAGAGCTAGATCATGATACTCATGACAGGGCATCTAACTGTTCACCAAAGTCTTTCCTCTTCTCCCATGGTGTAGCCAAGGCTTACATTCTCTAATCTCCCTTGCATCAAACAAGGTCACGTGAAGCAATATAGCCAATCGAATGGGAGAGAACCAGAAATACTTCACAGTACTTCTGGGACAAATGACGTTAAGAAGGGATTTGCCTCCATGTTTTTCCCCCTATCCTCCAGGCAGACACAGACAAAAATAGGATCCCAGGATGACGTAAGAGTCACAGAATTTAAGGGATCTGGGGATTTGGGGTCCTACATCCTATGCAAGAGAGTTACCTTGTGCACAGGAATACCCACTGTGGACTATTACGGGAGTTGAAACAAACAAGTAAACAAACAAACTTGTGTTGTGTTTGATCCATAATACATTAGGAGCATATTTGAATCAGCATGTTAGCATAGTTAAATAACACAATAGCAGTTTCTTTAAAAAGTCAACAATTTTTTAGTGCTTACTCTTTGCCAGGTATGGTTTTAAGTGTTTCATGGGTATCTCTCATTGAATTCTCCAGACAACTATGAAGTATAATTCTCATCCTTAATTTGGAGATGAGGAAAGAGGAATTGAGAGGCCAAGTGACATGTCCAGAGTCACAGAGGCAAAAGGTATAGAGCCAGAATTAACACCAGGCGGTCTGACTCCAGAGTCCACACCCATGCAAATTGTCTTGAACTCTAAAGACCTTGGATGGCCTCACAAACAGCTGACAATGAATAACACGGGAAAAAGCAATAGGGATACTGGAATAGAAACAACTGTGAGGACCTCCTCAAGGCCAGGCCCTGTGCTCTGTGCTTCTATGTATCAAATTATTTTATTTAATCCTACTGACTACCTTGGCATTTGAGAAGTATTTGAGCCTTTCATCGATGACATCAAGGTGGCATTGGACATGTGCATCTAGAGCTCAGAAGAGAGCCTTGAGTTACAGATAGGTACTTGGGTGAGAAAGGGAAGCTACAAGAATAGTCCTAGTTTGTGGCTTGCAAAAGAGGCTGCATGGTGGCACTACTGGCTGAGCTGGGGAGCCTTGCAAGCAGCCCAAACTGATGCTGCAGCCTTCAAAACCAGCTATGACACCTCACTGGCTTCCGTTTCTTCATCTATTCTATTTTTCTATTATTATCCTATTATTCATCGATTCTATTACTATTCCCATTGCAATTTCCTCACGTCACCATGCTAGTAAATACCCAAATCTCATCCATCTGACCCCATGCCCAGACCATTCTTACCAATTTCAGCCAATGTTTTTCTTGGACTTGGGTCCCAGAGAGCCAGTTTTACCACATTTATAGGGAGTTTTAAGAGAGCTGGGCCCCAGGAGCATCAGATACACAGCCCTCTCACCTGTTCCTGACTTCCACTGGAGGCCACTGGCATCCTCCAGCCCTTAATCTGACTCAGCTCTGTGTCTGAGATCTCAATCTGCATGGGGAGTCTGGGAGTCCAGACAGTGACCTCGAACTGGGAGGTGAAGTGCTGGTGGGTGAAGTTCACAGTTGTGTCCACCTTGCTCTTCATTTCCTTCCCATTCACAAAAACAGAATCACAGGTGTTGGAAACCTGTGAGGAAGAGGAAGAAACTTGAGATGAATGAGGAAGAAAAGCACCAGCAAAGTCCAACATCAGTGAAAGTTCACGAACTGCAATAGTTCTGATTTACTAGACACCAAGACAACCATATGAACAGGAAGGGTACAAAAGGTAATTTGTAGACACTGATTAGTTACAAATACTGACAAATGACTCCAGAAAAACCATCCTGTATCACAAAATATTGACAAGTAGACCTATTAACATAATTTAATGGAATTATATCACCTTTGTTGCCGTGTGTGTGTGTGTGTGTGTGTGTGTGTGTGTGTGTTTTAACAGGTGTACTCAACATGCTGCTAATCAAATGCATCATATTTAATTCTTACAACTTATTTGAAGATACATAAACTGTGGCCATATGTCACCCAAAAAATCACTTTATCCAACCCATTAAGAGGATCACATTAAGCCGAGCTCGGTGGCTCAGCCTGTAATCCCGCGCCTGAGGTGGGAGGCTGAGGTGAGTGGATTGCCTGAGCCTGTGGGTTCGAGACCCGCCTGGGCAACTTGGTGAGACCTCATCTCTACAATAAATCAAAACATTAGCCGGGTGTGGTAGCGCGCGTCTGTAATTCCAGCTACTTGGAAGGCTGAAGCGGAAGGATCGCCGGAGCCCAGCAGGTCGAGACTGCGGTGGCTGGGAGTGGCCACTGCACTCCAGTCTGGGCGACAGAGTGACTCCAACTCAAAAAACAAAAAGGGATGACATTATTTTTGAATCAAGAGAACTGTGCACTAAATTTAAATCCTTATTGGTAAAATACTTATGAAGTGCACAGGAAACATTGACATTTTGACCCATTAAACTGTAATCTTGCAGAAAAGAAGCAAGGATGTGGTATTTCATTATGTTCTCTTTGTTCAGGAATTGGGGTTATCCTCTTGAGCATGCATAAGTAGGAAGAAGGCTAAATAATAGACAAGTGGAGCCTTTATTTCACCTGGCATCTTCCAGATAAGCAAATAAACTTGCTGACTTTCTCTCCTGGACCATCAGGAAAATATATTTATTTGTCTAGGTAGAGAAGGAAAGGAGGGAGCAAGAAGCATTTAATGTTAAGAGGACACAAAACAAAACATCAATTCAACACGGCATCACAAAACTGCAAGGAGCTCACAATGTCATTTTACAGAAGAAGAAACTGAAGCCACTAAGGTGACATAGCTGTCTCAAGATTACACATGACTTTGAAGGCTGCAGCATAAGCTTGGACTGCTGGCAGGACTGGGCTTCCCAGCTCAGCCAGTCGTGCCACCATGCAGCCTCTTTTGCAAGCCACAAACTAGGACTATTCTTGATGCCTCTCTTCCTTGCCCGAGTACCTATTTGTAGCTCAGGACTTCCCTCTGAGCTCCAGATGCACATGTCCGACTGCTACCTTGATGTTATCCATGAAAGGCTCAAAGATTTCTCGAATGCCAAACATCCAAAATCAAACTCATGACACCCTCTCTGTCCTCTCCACAGCAATGTCCTCCACCTTAATAATTGATGTTGCCCTTTATCCAGCAGCACAAATAAAAATCAATATATTGCCCTTAATCTCTCCTGGGTCCCTCACCCCTCACACTCAATATGTTAGGCTGTCTCCATTTTACTCCTAAGTACCATTTCTCTCTGCTACTATCACACTAGACCAGGTCTCCATCGCTTTCCATGAGAATATTTGCTGCAGTTTCAGAACCAGCCTCCCCACATGCCTTCCTCCCACACTGCCCTACTCCCCCTTGGGAGCTTGCATATTCTGAAAAATGCAAATATAGTCACATCATCTCCTGCTCAGAGCCTTTCAATTGTTTCCCTTGGCGTTTGCAATCTCTAACCTAGTCTCAGTCATCATTCCTATGAAATTCAGAAGCTCCTTGCATACACTCTTTTGGTCTTTCAGTGATCCAGCTCATGGAGCTCCTTTCAGTATCCCCAGGGGTTGTACCATAATCATTGACCTCAGGGTCTTTAACAATATGATTCCTTCTTTCTGGAACAGATGCCTGCTTGATTGCCCTGGCAAAGTTTCCCTCATTCAACATCTGCTCATCCTTCCCATTGCAGCACAAATGTCTCTTCCTCAGAAAAGCTACCCCAAAGCACCTGGACTCATGTGTTCTTGGAATATGGCATGTAGATATCCTTCAAATACTGGCTGCAATGGTTGCATAAGAGAGTGAGCATCTTCTTCCTGGCTCCAGTGATTGTTACCTACTGCTAGGATTTTCCTGATCCTAATAATGTGGATCTCAGCTTTCTTACCTTCATGAAAAATTTTGATTCTCTCTTGTCAACATCTACTCACCCACTCCCAATTTTACTTCAGCTCACAATGAATCATGCCCCAGAGCCGAGATCATCTCAGCTTTCAAAAAATCATGAGGTACATTTTGTACATAAGAAATGGAATCGTGACACAATAACTCTCTGCATCCTTTCAGAGTACACGCAGACTAAACTTGTCTCATCCTTTGGAAATTGAGGGATAGACTGCATTGAGAAATAAATGAAAAGTGTACGAGAGTGAGACATCTTGGCAGTTTAGTGTATTAGCATTGGAGTTTTTCATCCAAGACATACATAGTCTTTTAAAAAGTTTGATTTTTTACTGGCTATCCAATTACACACCAGGCTATCTGCCCAACAAAAACACATTCCCCTTTTCTAATAGTAACAATCTTTTCTTTGGAAATTCCACTGCCCTCCATCAACCACCAGTATCACTAATCCCATCACTAAACCCCATTCTCCTTGCTTTGGATTGGTTTAGGGAAAACACCTGATGTGACTCTGGCCAATGAGATGTGAGAAGTCCCAGGGATTCTGGGAAGGGCTCCCTTGATAAAAAAGACAGGCAGAAAGTGGTGCCCCCCTACCCGACTGGATGTTGTTTCTTAGGAAATAACAATAATAACAACTGCTGCAGGATCCTAGAGCCCTGAGGGAGACGGTAAGTTCCAGGTTGACACTGCAACCCAGAATGCACAGGAAAACTAAAGGAACCAGTTTCCTGATGACATGGGACCTCTGGACCAGCTTGTCTAGAACTTCCCAACTTTAAGACCTCTTATCAGGTGATTGACTTTGTTGTTGCTATTAAAGCTATTTCTGTCTATTTTTTTTACTTGCCACCAAAAGAAATCATAAATGATATCAGCTCAAATGCCACACCTTATAATGCATTCCCTGGGTCATTTCTAATTAAACTTAGCACCACTCCTTGGGTCTCTTTCCATCTATATTACACTATTTTCCTCTATCTACTTTGCTGTGTGTGCTACCATGCATACTATATTTACAATATTGCATATCAGTTACATTATAATACACGTTTCATACTATTTATGTTATAGGACTTAAACTGTATTAATTGCACTGGGTGACTCTGTTACACTGTGCAATTTACTTCACAATAAGTATCACTCTCGTCATGCTCCTGGTTGTTTCTTATCTCTGTTCTCCACCTGAAGGTAGTCGACTTGAGAACATGGACCTGTCATCTCTTCCCTGCTGTGTCTCTGCTCCAGCACAGTGTGGGGTACACAGAAGGTGTTCAATAAGTAGATGCCAAATGTGTGGATATGTCATAACTGTTTCCTCTGGGACTCATTCATTCCTGTGTGCTACCACAATTAATGCGTGTCTGGGTAAGAAGGAAGAGGAGGTGACTTAGACAAGATTATCATGGCAATGGCATTTAAAAATGAAAGCAAAACCAGCTACAGGGCTCACATCTATAACCCCAGCACTTTGGGAGGTCAAGGTGGAAGGATTGTTTGAGCCTAGGAGATTGAGATCAACCTGGTCAACATAACAAGAACTCATCTACATAAATAAATAAATACATAAATGATAACTAAATATTTAAAATAGCTTGATTTGGTGGCACATACCTGTAGTCTCAGCTACTCGGGATGCTGAGGTGGAAGGATTGCCTGAGCCCAGAAGTTTGAACCTTCTGTAAGCCATGACCATGGCACTGCTTACCAGCTTGGGCAATAGAGTGATGAGACTCTGACTGAAAAAAAAAGAAAGACAGAGAGAAAGAAAGAAAAAAAAGTAAGTAATTTCATATATATTATGTGAGAGGACAAACCAGGAGAAGAAATAAAGATCCAAAGGCTAAGAAGGTTTGGGGTCTTAAATCTGATAAATGTAAGACCTTGGGTTCTCAGTGGTGAATGTGGCTATGATATGTGATGTCACAGAGCGAGAGTATGTGTGTTTTGGCAGGTAAGGAATGAAAGGGTACAGGGAGACATAACTGGGTAAAGATCAGAATCAGACAGCCATTCTGATACTTCCCAGACTCTTGGACGCTTAAGCAAAAAAAAAAAAAAAAAAAGGAGAATCATATGCTATAATTGTGATATGACAAGAGCTAAGGAAAACATGAATTTGGAAATGGAAAACAGACGTTTAATGCCACCTTAATTTTTGAACATTTGCAAGACGGCCTGTAGATGTCACTTATGGAAAGTTGCCTTTAGAACATAATATTTTTACTGCCAAACTAACACTTTTGCCAAACATTATTCTTGGGTAATTGAGAAAGAGAAAAAAAAAAGATTCTTAGAATGAAAGTGAATTTTTCTCTGGGGATCCCATAATAAGAATCCCTTGCCTTATTTTCTATTTAGAAGAGAAGCAAACATTTAATTCATTTATTTATCACCTACTGAGTTTGTCGCCGTATTGGTCAGTGACTTGCCAGGCATTACAGCCATTACCATGACCCTGCTCTTGACCTGAGAAATGTGCTACTAGAGTAGAAGGGAGAAAAGCTACAGAATCAGATGACACATTTCTCACAAATACACAAAAAAGGCAGTCATGCTAATTATGGGAAAGGGGAAACATTGTCTAACCTACATTAACAGTTCATATTAATTTTTATCAGGATCAAATTTTTAATATTGATTACACAGTTTAGCAAAGTGATAGCATTTCACTGATGTGCACTGACATGAAAAGTTACTCAAAAACATTTTGACGAGTTTTCACATGTTCTAGAAATATAATAAAAATCGTCACCATAGTACTGGCTATCAAGTATTAAGGGCTTATTATGTACCATGTGTTTGGGTTTTTTTGTTTGTTTGTTTGCTTTTTGTTGTTTGTTTGCTTGTTTGAGTTGGAGTCTCACTCTGCGTTGTCCAGGCTGGAGTGCGGTGGCACACTCACGGCCACCCCAGCATTGACTTACTGGACTCCAGCAATCCTTCTGCCTCAGCCTTTTAAGTAGCCAGAACTACAGGCATGTGCTACCATGCCTGACTAATTTTTTTTTATTATTTATTGTAGAGATGAGGTCTCACCAAGTTGCCCAGGTTGGTCTCGAACTACGGGCCATGTGTTGTTTTTAATTTTGCATGGAATTATATCCATGGAGTCCTCCAAATACTCTGTATGTCAGGTATTCTGTCTCCATATTGCAGATGAGGAAACTAAGGCCTGGGAGGGGCTACTCATCCAGGGACCACAGCTGGTGAAGGAGAGATCGGGGATTCACACTCAGGTCTCCTGTTCCAGAGGACTTCTCAGCACTGTGTGTTACAGTCTCAGTGTAGCACACACAAGCAAAACCATGACCTTGCCTCTACAAAGTCAGATACTGATTGTGAAAAGCAAGATCTAAATATACACACTGGGACTTTTTTGTCAACCTTATTGAGGTATTATTGATTTTCAATTAACTACATTCATCTAAACTGTACAGTTCAATGAGTTTGGTGATCTACACCCATAAAACTACCATATACTCAGACGTGGAACATTCCTGTCACCCCAAAACATTCCTGTGCCTCTTTCAATGCCAGTTCTCCCTCTAATCCTGGCCTCTGGCAACCACTGATGTGTTTTCTGTCACTAAACATTAGGTATAGATTCATTAGAGACTAGTTTGACAATTAGTCCTCAAGTCTAGGAAGAGGGAGCTGGGAGTAACAGAGACTTGGGTTCTTATCTCAACCCTTCCACTCAACTGTTCTGAACATGTCGCTCCCCAATATCTGAGACTCAGATTCCACATCTGTTAACCTGAGGGTATCTAGATTTCCAGGTCTGACATACCAGTCCTCCTTCTTTCATTTAGAGGATTTATAGACTAAGTTAACAGTCTGGTGCATTTTGAGATGATTTAACCTACCTCTGTCTCAGAATTCTCCCCTGTAAAATAACAATACAGCATTCATTCATTGAACAAATGTTTATTTAATTTCAACCTAAATCCAGGAACTGTTCTAGGGACTGAGGATAGAGTATGAAACAATACAGTCTCCATCGTTACAGAATTTATAGTCTTAAGGTGGAGATGGACAAACTAAAGAAATATGCAGACATAAAGTGTAATATCAAGTACTGAGATGAGTTTAATAGAAAAAAATTAGAACCAGGTAATAGAATAGACAGTGACAGAGGCTGCTATTCTACTTAGCATGAGCTCTTCTAATACTTCTCTAATGCCAGTTTTTCTCTGGCCCTCAATACACAGTCTTTATTTTTTCCTGAAAAGAAGAGGTCATTTAAGCCAACACCACCTACTTGCCTGAACACTATAATAGACATAACTTCTTTTTCCATGTATACTGGAGTGTCAAAAAATGTATACAGAGTTTAAGAGATGTTATCTGTGTATCAATTGTCAAAGTTGAATTGAATTATGGTAGCAATGAGTAGCATGATGTTCACTCAAAAGAGGGCATTAATCAAATGAATGCTAACATCACCATGCCACAGGCAAAACAGTCAAGGAAAATGGCAGAAGCATGGTGGTTGTTTGAGGAATGCAAGACCATTTTGAAGTGGTATTTGAAATTCAAGAATGGTGTGGAAGTACGATGACAATGGAGCCATGAGTATGCAACAGAACCTCCAACATACTTAACAACTATGTACATTTGTGATAAGGTGGAGATGTGTGGTCCTGTGAGTGGTGTGTACAAGGGAAGATACAGAAGACCTCGCACAGCAACAAGTCCTGAGGTCGTTCGTGGTCATCAGAAGTGTCTTCTGGACAATGATGGGAACCACTTTGAGCACCTCTTGTCATTATAGAAGTCGAATGTAACTTGCATTCATCTCTGTTATTGGTTTATATTGAGTAATTGAGCATTAGGATTTTCATGCAATTTTTTTTCTTTTCTTAAAATGTGTATAAATTTTTGTATAAATTTTTGACACTCCCTGTATGTGCATGTGTGTGTATATATATATGTATGTATTGCCTATGTATAATTCACATATATATGAATTTTGGCTCAAAGCATACAGTTGAATTTTCAGGAGTTAAATGCCGTGGGACATAGCCTCCAGCCATGTGTACCCCGGAATGATATTGAACGCAATTGCAGATGCATATGTTAAAATCAAGTAGTGGTTGTTGATGTTTGTGGCACTGTCAGTGCTTCAAGCTGTTTATATATTTTTTAGACTGATATAAATAATACTTATGCAAAACCACGTAAATCTCATAGAGGCTTGTAGGAGTCCATGGACCCTGGGACTTGGGGAACCTTTATCCATCTTTGTATTGTGTCATGCTAAAACTTACTTTGTTAACATTTACTTTTCTGCTTCTTCTAGAACGTAATGCAAGTCTTTTAAAGACAAGATCATTGCCTTATTTGATTTCTGCAGCCCAGAGTCATGGCATGGGGCCTGGTACATTTTAGACATGCAAGCACTGTGCTGCATAATTGAGAGAGATGAAGTGTTCTGCCCAGGATAATAGAATCAATAACTGGCAGGTCCTTTGAGACCCTCCTTACCTCCACTAACACTGAAAGTCATTCTCAATCCCCAATTCAAAAAGACCTCCCTGGCTCAGCCTTTCAAGGTCTGATCATGATGCTTGGCACTCAGCTATATTTTGCTTTTACCAGGTCTTCATGCACATTGGTCAGGCCTCCATGACTGGACCATGGCTGAGATGCACCATTTCTTCAAATCTTCTTGGCAGTTTACCTAGTGCTCAGCCTATATTTGACTGAATGTTTAAGCCTCCTGGCAAGTGTGGGCTTCAGGGCCAGCGTGGGCAGAATGGGGACCACTGTGCTTTCTTCTTATCTTTCCCATCTCATTCATTACAACCTTCATGGTAAAACCTTGACATCTTGGCACTGAAAAAGTCCTCATGGAAGGTCTGGTCTGTACCCATGCTGTAAATATGTAGCCCAGAGAGGACATGCACTCCCCCACCTGCGCCATCTTAAAGGCACACAGAGCTCACAGCAAGTCTGAGGTTAAAACTTAGTCCCGGCTTGAGACCAGTAGTAGTGAGCTCTAGGTAGGACTCTTGGGACACAGAGCAAAGCAGAGAGCCCATGCCCTTGAGGAGGCCTAACTGAGTGAGGGAGACAGACTCATGTGCAAAATACTGTAGAATACAATGATTGGCAGAACAAAAAATGGTTTGCATGGTGCTTAAAGTGCCAGGCCTTGCTGGCTGTGTTCAGTACAACGGAGTTGCAAGAAGGGCTACTGTTCACCTTAATTGGAGGTTCCCAGAACATTCCCTTTCAAACAGAACTTACTGCTCAACCGAACTTCCAACTCCCCCCTTCTTTATCAGAGGGCAAGAGTGCAGACCACAGTGTCTGGATCCTGCTTGCTGAGCCTCCTCTATGGAGACAATGAAAAAATTCTGGCCTTTTCTTCCCAGATCAGGAAGCTCTGTCCAAATTACATTCAGCAAGGTTTGATTCTACCTTCATAGACAAGTGCTATGAAAAGATATCCCCCATCGGTTGTCCGCTAGCAACTAGGCCTGAGATGACTAGACAGAATAGCATTTGTTATATGCTTGTCTATGAGCTGTTTTCATTTTAGCATTTCATCCCATGACATAGGGAGATTTGAAGAGTGCCACCAACCCATTTGTAAGCTTAGGAGGACATCCAAGCACTTCATATTCATCAAAGCCTGTCCCTGAAGGAATGGAGAGTTGCTTTTGTGGTGAAGGCCCAGCATATGGTGCTGCCCAGCTTCCTGCTCCAGTTCTAACTGCACTCGCTGAACCTGCTAGAGGGAAGCTCTGTTAATGAGGAGCCATTGGCACAGGTGCTCAGGGTTTGCATGTACATTAGTGAAATAGAAGATAAACATTTTGGCAGAGTAAGCGTATTCTCAGGGGAGAGAGAGAAAAATATTTGCAAGATGTGTGCTTTCCAAACCTGTTTTGAAACTACTTATGGAAATTTATTTTAGAAAAGAAACTTTTTATTAAAAAGATGCTGTGAATTCTGAACTCAAGGTATAAAAATTAGTAGCTGAGCATTTTTCTTTCTGAGACTTTGGGAAAAAGAAAAAGTAAATATGAATCATGTTCTTCCCATCACTTGCTCCACAGTCAGAACAGAAAAGTGGTTCCTAGAAAGGGCCATGCTGAAAAGACCAGGCAGGAGCATGATCTGTTCACTGCTGCCAAGAGAAGTCCGGACACCCAAACTCACACTCAGAGTGGAGACTTCCAGAGAGACCCAGCTAATCAGAACCCAGTCGGGCCAAGCAGGTCACGGAGAAAGGTTTTGTGTACAAGCACTGCCTCAGCCAGAGTTACCAGAATCGGTCCCTGTGTTGACTTTGGGTCCTTCTCAGCATGGGAAGGGCTGGGTGGAATCCTGGTTTAAAAAGTTCCAGTTCTGTATGGCCTGAGAAGTCACCCCCTTATTGTGGTTCTTTAAATGACTTTGCTTTATGAAAAGTCTTGATCTACATTAGTAATAAATTAAGATAATCACATCTAGCATATTGTTCTAACATCTTATCTAATGTAGCTCATCTTATCATAGGTTTATAATATAACTCAGTTTACACCTACAATTAAACTATATTTTTCAGCACAGCTGTCCTGGGATGGAGCTTTCAGAGGTGCTGATGGGAGTTGACTCAACAACCAAATCTCCATGGAGACCAGGGAGGTGACTTTCATAAGGAAAGCAGGTCTGCTGTGAATGACAGGGGTGTGAGGGCTGTGGAAAGCTAGAGGGAACACACCCAAATCCCTCTGAAAGGGGACCTCAGCTGAGCCCACTGCTGCCATCTGAAAGTACTAAGTCTGCATTCAGACATCTTGTAATTTTTTAAGAGAAACAAAAATATCAAACTATTTTATGAAATCTTCTAATTGTTCAATATTGACATTCAAGTATACATTTATAAAGTATTTGTTGGCTGCTCAGAGCATGTCTTGAAATTTTAATTTCTTCAAGGTCTACCATTTTATGACCCTCAATCAGGGGACATCCCAGTTTGTATGATATGACCTCGGCACAAAGAAGAGAAATGGTTTTATTTTGTTGTTTTTTTACAGTATATCAAACATTTCCATACTTATATTTGCCTTATTAGCATCATGCTCCAATATTTGCTAAAAGAAAATTTGCTGGCTTTGACAATGTCTACCAGAAATAGGAAATAGGTTCATCTCTCAGACCAACACAAGTCAGTTTATAGTTGTGCCTCATGAGAACTCTGCTTGAGAAGGAATCTGGGTTTCAGTAGGAGTGCTGGGATTGATTAGTGATGTCTGTCATGGGCACATGTTAGGTTTCAAAGACATGCATGTCTTATATCTGCCACTCTGATTCATTAAGTCCAAATTCAAAAAATGAGTTTGTCTTTATAGTGAAGAGAATTGATGTGCTCTGCCCACCATCAAAGCTTCCAGGAGAAGTTTAAATTATGACCAAGCCCAAAAACATCAGTGGAAGTCCTCTTCTCTTCTAATGAACACAAAATAAATGTTTCCAGGAGATATAAGACCCTAGGGCCGTATTTGACCATGACTAATATTTCAGATACTTTCACAGGCTCAAGTCTCTAGGAACCCATCCCTCCTGATTTTGGCCCTAAGCAGTGCCCAGATGGGAAAGAACAGATACAAAGTCTTCCTGGAGAGGAAGGAAGGAAGCACATGGCAATGTTTACTGGGCAATTGAAGCTAGGAGGCTTGCAGGTTTATGCTGGTTCATTCCAAGATTTTCCTGAATTATGCAGAAGCAATTACAGAGTGTTCATTCTTAATTAGAGATGCCAAAGACAGAAATTAACAAACAATCTAATTAATATTGGAATCCTAATGAGGCTGAGGGGAACAAAAGGTTGAGAATGCCACAATATCTATCTCTGGCCAACAGGAAATAGATGATACATCTCTAATTAGAATGTAACAATAAAAGACCAAATTACCAGCATAAAGAAAGACAAAATTAAGCAATAACATCCAAACTGCCTGACAACTTATTCTTAGCTTCCTGGCTCCTGGCGATGGGCAAAGGGAAGAAAATTTATGTATGGAAATAGAATAACAGTATGTATTTTTTTGTAGGATTTTTTTTCTTTTTGGCCAATCATTGCTAACGGAAAATAAACAGCCTTGAAACTCTTTGGGGTTTTTCCATATGTTCTTCCAAAGAAAATTCAGATCAGTCAGGGTTTCTTTGGAAGCCCATGGCACCCATAGCAGACAAAGACCCTTAAGATAAGTCCGTGCAGAGAGGCTGTTCTGAGTCATGAACTTCAGTTTATTAGCACCTTTGGATTCCTAAAGAACATGCTTGATCCCACCTTTCCCCGTGGCTGAGGTTATGTCTTCTGTTGCCTTGACCTCATCCTACAGTGCCCAATGGATGGGGTAGATAAAACTGACACACATTCCAGGTAGAGTGGGCTCATGGACATGATTCTAGCAGAATAGCATATGCCATTCAGTAGAATGATACTTTTCAACCCCAAAATATTACATTCAAAAAATCTGAGTTTCCAGAATTATTGGTTTTAATAAGAGAGAAATGGGAAGGAACTATTTGTCAGTTTTTTGATACTAATGTCAGTGCGGTGGATGAAAGTTTACTCAAAATGCACTGAGTATAGGTACTTAAACTCTTCTCTGTGCTTTACTTTATTATGGCACCTTATTATGGCACCTACCTCATGGAGGTGTTACAGATTGGATGCTGAGATGTGTTTAAGACAAGTAGAACAGGACCACTGCGTGTTGCAATGGTGGTGCTGTCTTTGTTGCTGTTATTGATCGTTCTATGAGACCCTGGGGATAGAAATATTTGCAAAACATGCTACCCACCCCAAAGGACACACATGTATTAACATGCACAAAGATATACAAAGCACCGAGTCTCTAGTGTATCAGCAGAGGAGGAAACACAGAGAAGAGATCTCTTGGCAGAGCAAGAAGAATAAGGTAACTGCAAGAGTAGGGGGGACCTGACCCAGGTGCAGGGAATGGGGACCGGATTTCAGGTGGAGGAAAGACCATGAACACAAGATGAGCGCAATCTCACCCTGTTTGGGGACTAATTAGGGTACAGTATAGGGAGCATCTCATGTGACATGAGAATTTCCTATGAAATCAACCCTCTTTCACTCCTAGACCACGAACTTCAAGTAAACTGATCCCACCTCCAACTGCAGAGGTGGGCATGTGATCCCTGCATGGGCAATCTACATATTCTATTCTATGCTCACAGAACTACTGGACCAAAAATGGGCAGGAGACCCTATTCTGTTGAAGGTGGAAGTCTTGTTGGAAGCATTAGAAAACAGAAGCTTCCTTTTGATAAACCTGACTATGAAATGATAAATACTTCTTTAGCTGTTGGGGATGACTCTATGGAGATAATGCACCTGAGAATACAGAGGGCATGGTCCCCTAATAAGAGATGGTGAGAAACCAAATTCCTATAAGCCTCTGGATCCTACTTTGTCTGAAGTTCTTATGGCCCTGTTTAGTCATTTGTGCCAAGATACTTTTTTTTAGTAGATGAAATAAATTATATGTGGATGTCTATTATTTGCAAACACGCAAACCAAATTCCCCAAAATAACAATGAGAATTCAAGTTATCCCTGCCAGATCTCACTACCTATCACATCTTCCCATTCCACTCCACCTGAATAGTTATTTCTTTAACTCAATGACTGCAGTTCAGATGTGCCTTTCTATAGGACTGATTCCAAGAAATATTTTCTCTTAGATGCTATAATTTGAAAATTCAAAACTTGAAGAAATGTAGTCACAGAGTCCTTTTGTAGCTGCTGAAAATTAGCCCAGCAAATGCAGCTGCTTTATCAAAACTGCTGATCTTCTCCAAAGGTGACATTGGGTTCTGTTTAGTAGCCAGTCCCCATACACTGCCAGGCAAGCAGCAGGACCACTTTAGTTTTCCTTTGAGGGCTCATCCATCAGGAGATACTCTGCCTTATCTACTTGCAGGCCAGTGGGAAAACAAGATGTTTCCCTGGAGATGGGAAGGCTTTAGCAGGTTAATGTCCCTTTAGGAGTCCTTTAGTATCTTCTCATTGCTAGCCTAGCTGATACAGGAAACTGAAACGATGAGTCATTGCAGAGATAAGATGGAGGGCGCCAGCTTTGAGATCAGCATGATTCTGTTTGTTATTTCTCTCCAAGAGTAAAGATGTTCATCTCCTGCTGATGATGCATAAGTTGCTTCCGGGGTTCTGGGAGCCACATTTCATTGATGAAAATATAGTTATTCATCAAATAAAGCATGAATCCACAAATTGGTCAGAAAGATAGTCAAAGATTGCAGTATAATCTTACTTTAAAACCACATTTTCTGTGTACAAATACACAATGGAATATTATGCAGCCATAAAGAAGGACAAACATATGGACTTCACAGCAACTTGGTTGGATCTGGAGTTGATCATACTCAGTGATCTATCACAGAAACAACGAACAGAGTACCATATGTTCTCACTCATAAGCAGGACTTGAACAATTATAATGCTATAAGAAAGGAATTGGCAGTAGTGGGAAACAGTCAGGGGAGGGGGAGTGGGATTCGCAGTTGAGGGAAACTGCTAGGGAAGGGAGGGGCATACCTCATCAACAAGGGTACCTGCATAATCAACATTTGTATACCTAACCCTGAATTGTACCCCACATCTTTATAATAAAAATAAATAAATTAATTAATTAAATAAAACCATATTTTCTATCTTCCCTGTGAAGACATTAAAAAAACCCCAGCATCTTAAAAATATAGGAGAACATTCTTTTCTGGCGGATTTTTTTTTTCAAATGATTTTATAATGTTAGAAAATGCCCACTGTGCACTGATTCCTCAGATGAGGAAGCCACGGGAATGCCATCTTGCTACGAGCTCCTAAGAACCACCCCTTAGGCATGTCTTACACAAATGCAAGGAAGGACAGTAATGCTTCATAGTTAAGACTGCAGCCTCTGATGCCAGCCTTTTTAGGTAGGAGATATGATTGTTGTACTCACTACTGGCTGAGTGACCTTAAATTAAATAATTAACCCCTCTATACCTCCACTTCCTCATCTGTGGACTGTGAGAAGTAGTATTTTCTACCTTGAAGGATTAAGTAGGTCAACATTGCAATGCGCTTATTGTAATAGTACCGGCTATATAATAATTGTTGAATAAATGTTGACAATTAATATTCATTAACTACAGTGTAAGACACCAATGGCATAAACCATATGCATTTCATCTTTGTGACTGGCACAATACTTTTTGCCCCTTCTCTCGATCCTATAAATGTTTAGTTGGTATTTCTAGATTAATAGCATTTCACAGGAACAAAAGAAGACTTGGGTCATAGAACTTAAGGACTCAGGTCCAGGTCTCCATTTACTGACAATTCTGACTGCATCAGGACGTCTACCTTTCTTTGAAGATTTTCAATGACATGAAATACACTAAAGATAGTTCAACAAAGACTAGAAAACCACTCTTGATGGAGTTTCTTTCTTTTCTTTTTTTTTTTTTTTGAGTTGGAGTTTTACTCCATCGCCCAGACTGGAGTGCAGTGGCCGCTCCCGGCCACCGCAGCCTCGACCCACTGGGCTCCAGCGATCCTTCCACCTCAGCCTTCCGAGTAGCCAGAATTACAGGCTTGCGCTACCACGCCCGGCTGATTTTTGATTTATTGTAGAGATGAGGTCTCACCAAGTTGCCCAGGCGGGTCTCGAACCCGCGAGCTCAGGCAATCCACTCACCTCAGCCTCCCAAAGGCGCGGGATTACAGGCTGAGGAGTTTATTTCATCTATGGATTACTCTATCATCCATTCATTCATATGTTCAAAATATCCTTTGAGCATTATGTATGTACCAGGCACTGTGCAAGCACAGTGAAGCACCCATCAGTGAAGGGACATAGCTTGAACTCTAGGTTTTTTCAGTTAAGTAGAGGTTTCAATAATATAGACAAAGATATAGGTATACAAATATCGATATAGCGTAGCTATAGACTTAATAATTACTGATATCATGGAAGTCAAGCACTGTGTGACACCTTTATAAACATTTTATCCTTTCCAAAGTTTAACATCGATATTGCATCATATATTTTAACTGTTTAATGATAATTAAATTATTTGTGCTCAGAATAACTGTAAATTTCCACCTAATCACACTTTGTTATCAGAAGACATGAAGAAGGGGATAATAAAGTAGAGAGGAAGAAATGTCACTATCTTCAATGTCTTCCAAATCTTACTTATCTGTGACTCCAATCCATACCACCTGTAAAACAAGGCCTCACCATATACTGCACAGAAAATCTGTGCATGGGTCAAATGCAAGAAGAAATGAAAGCGAAAACAAAAACCAAGGGGCCTGGGAACCTACAAAAGCCTCGATGTTCTCCAAGAGATTTTCAGGGATTACTTTGATTCTTGTTAGTTCTCCTTTAGACACTGTCATTAGAATAAATTCCTGTAGATGATAACATTTGCACAGTAGCATTGACATTTCTATTTTACAAATAAGGAAACTGAACTTAGAGGAATTTAGAAATGTACCCAGGGTCAAATAGTGAGGAAGACAAAACCAGAATTTGAACCAACATTATCTGTTCAAAAAGTTAACCAAATAATTCACAAGTTTTGCAGTCTTTTCTTTTTAAGTAAGCTAAAAACAGTTAATTTTAACTTTTGTTCTTGGAATATAAAAAGCGTAAATTGCATCCTCCAGATGATGGTCCTTGAAAGATGCAAAAACAGCTGTCATGTATTCTTCTTTACCTTAGCCCTGGGCTTTTCCTTCTCTTTACCAGGAGAAACACTCATACTCCTTTCAGGCATTTCTCCAGCGATTTGATTTCAAAAGCCCTCAGTCCATAAATACTCTTCAGTAGAACGCAATCTGATTTTCCATGTTCTGCTCCTGGCCTAGCAAGAATTCTGTTGGAGTGACAGAGAATGATAGTTAAGGCTATCATTTTTGCTGCTCATTTTTGACAAAGACCAGTGTAGAAGGAATACTTCACATTGCTCTGAAATCGATCCCAAAGTCAGCAGCACTGTGTGAAAAGAAATAACAAGTGCCGCTCATCCTCAGTGTTAGAGGCAAGGGAGTAGTGGTGATTGTGGTGAGCTGGAGTGTTGGGGACTGGACAGCCTATGCCTCTGGAGATGGCATCGATCCATCCACTCCAGATAATGTTGACAGGCAGGAGTTATGGGCCCAGGGTAGCCTGGCCACATGGCTTTTCAAAAGGAGCAGGGAATCCAGGTATGAAATTTTATGCTGGAAACTGATTCAGGTTTAAAATCACACACACACACACACACACACACACACACACACACACACACCCCTCTGGGGTCAGATTTGGCATGTAATCCACCTGTGTTGCCTGTGCTGGGACCAAGCTCTTATTACTGCCAGTGAAGGTCACATCAGCATCACGGCAACCTCTTCCAACAGTTAATTCACTGAATCTCAATATTGATAACATACCAAGACTTTTCCATACAGATGTTGTTATTAAGCTGCATATTCTCTATTAGAGAATCTAATAGAGAATTCACTATTAGTGTGACTTTTTCTTAAGTTCAGAGGAGTACTTTCTATTCCTTCTTCATCGTCTTGCCAGAATAGGTTAAAGTTCTGTTCTCTGAAAATTATTTTATTTTCCCAAATTCTGGACTCTTAACAGTCACATACTCTTTCTTCCCCAAAGTCATACCAGTTCTGGAGGTAATTTTTCCTTCATATTGCCACAATTTATACTTTTCAGAATTCATACTTTCTCCCTTCCCTGAATCCCAATGCATAGAATTTCCCCAATACACACTTTTCTTGCAGGGACTCCTTAGATACTTGCTATCTGTGGAACATCCTCCTTGGAGGTTGCTCAGCATTTTCTTACATAGGAATGAAAATGCTTAAGCCTGAGGGGATACTCTACTAGGTGCTAATGAGAATAATAACTATTCTAGATACCCCCAGGGATATCCCAAGGGCAACGCTAAGAAGCATACAACTGTGGATATGCCCACTCCTCTAAGAGTAGTGGCAAAATATATCATTAGTGTGGGCATGAATGCTGTGAAAAATGCAGTACAGCTAATTATTAAATCTCCTCAATTTATGTGAGCCCCAGAATGTGGAAGAGAACCTGGCTTTGCCCCGAAAAGTGAGGAAGTGGCTCTGAATTTGGCAATCTTCTTACAAACTCAATGTTCCTCTGATGATCAGTCTGTTGTTTTCTGCCACCGAAGTCCCGTCTCCATGCATCAATGACAGTGATGTGCAGCACATAGTGAACATTTTTTCAGAGTGATTTAACTATTTATCAGGTAGGACAGAAGATACTGTTGCTGAAGAATAGAGACAACCAGGTACTCAATAATGGAATTCAGCCCTCCACTGACTTGGATTTGGCTCTCTTAGGGTCAAGTCCTCCAGGTGAAGAGACTAAAGACTCTGCCCCACCATGGTGCTCCACACTAAGCTGGAGAGAACTACAGAGGTGAGTTATTTGTCTGGTCCATGGTAGCATAAGCCTGCAGGTACAGTGTTACTCTAAACAACATAATTCTTGTCTCCTTTTGGTAATGATTGAGGAGTTCAAGGGCCATCTAGTCCATAACTGTGTGATAAAACTTGTTTTAAGTGTAGGTTGAAGCTTATTTTGAATTGAAACTTGTTTTTAAAACTCAGATGTATGCTTGCTTTCCCACCCAAGCCCAGTAGTATACTTTTGGTAAACAAGTCCACATAACAAAAGAAAACCGCGGAGTTACAGTGCAGACCCTCTGGCCCTATTTCCTGCTCCACTCCCCTAGTAATCTCACATTCCAGATGTCCCAACCGGTTCCACCCAGCCCGCCTGACCGTTGATGGTCAGCCGGGGTCAGCCACGACCCGCGACCATACAAACCAACCAATCCCAAATGCCCCCGTACCCAGTAGAAGAAATTGCCCAATCATGTGAGAACAAGTTTAAAGTTCTTTCCCCTCTCTTGTAACTGTGTATATAAGCTGCTTGCTGTGCTGGGTCGGGGCTCTCGTTCCTGTACCGCTGCGCTGGTTATGGACGTGAGCCCAGACTTGAGCCTGAATAAAGACCCTCGTGTGATTTGCATCAGAGCTGGCTCTTTGGTGGTCTCTCGGATTCAGAATTTGCGTACAACAATGATGATGTACAACAATAGTTAATGTGTATTATCAAAAGCAACCAAGGACAATGAACCCCCAACCTTCTATTGTTCCTGAGCAGATGATTGCCTAAGACTTGGTTTACATCTTTTAAACTCTGAATATTTAATGTCTCAGGTTGGCTTAACACAACCTGCTCACAGAGTCCAAGAATTGCAAGGAACGCCAGGCAGGGCTGTGTAAAAATCTTAAGCTATTCTATCTTCTTTCCCAAGGGAAAATTAACTTTGCACGCCCAGGAAACAGTCTGTATAAAATTGGGTTTTCTAAAGATTATTAGTCATTATGTTTTAAAACTATCCTTCACAGAAATCTTATTGTTTCTTTGTGGAAACTATGCATGGCTTAAGGCACAGCTTCTTTTAGAGCCTTCATTAAACTATGGTCTAAAACTTAAACAAATCAACTGTTCCCAGATCTTTTTGACTATGGGAGAGCACCGTAGGTTTTTTTCTGTGTACTATGAAGTTCTTAAGACTGAAGCCACATTTTATTGAACCTCTAAGAAGGACCCAATGGGCAATCATGAAGGACAGGACTCTCTTAGCCCCTTAATCAAGAAAAGATGATTCCAAAATTTTAAATCCATTCTCCCTGAGGTCTCTGCTATGGGAGGAGAAAAAAAAAGGCAGAAACACTGAATTGGGTGGTTCAAGCAGACACTGGCAAAGAACATGAAAAAAAACATGGGCTGGTTTCTGGATAAATTTAGGGCCATAAATTCAGCTAATTAGAATGAAGACACCCGAAAAATGTCCCATGGCTCAATTTCCCAAACTGTGATTGTATCCCACTGGTAATAGTCAAATTAGGTTATGTGTCACATGGATGAATTTTTTAATACTCACTGAACACTGACTGTAATGTATCTCAGGATAATGGGAATGAAGGAGGGAGGAAGGAAAATTTTTTTTCTGGGGATTAAGAGTCAGGAATTCTCCCTTCCAAGGAGAGAGAAGCAGCCTTCACCTGCTGCAGCCTCTGGATGATCCCAGGCAAGTCTCTGCTATCAGTCATTCACTCCTTAGTCATTCACTCTGGTCTCCAGAACTTCAAAACATATTGAGGTGCTCAGTTAGAAGAAGACCCTGGGGACAAAAGAGGGGGCAACAACAATAAAAAAAAAACCCTAAACACTTAGGAGATTTGGAGATAAAGCCCCTTATGCTTTAAAGATGTCTTCATCTGCAGACTTCCATTCCACACACTTGGGCACATCAAGCACAGAACTATCCTGTTCAACTACCACGACTTTGGCGAAACCAAAACAGGTTTTCTGGTGAGAATGGCGGTGTTCAACACCTTCCCATCCTAATCAGGAGATAAGGAGGCTCAGATCCACAAACACACACTTCAAGTGATTGATGTGGAAAGGATTTATTGACCAAGCTACCTAGCCTGTTTCTCATTCTGCAATTTAAACAATTGTCTGAATGGATGAAATCGTGGCGCCAAGGCAAGATGAAAGATTCCAACAACTGAATGGTATTTCATCCCAGATTGAGATAATCAAGCTTGACAGCTAGCCTCTCTTCTCAGTCCTTAGGAGCAGGGGCATCCTCCACCTCCCTGATCTTCACTCCTCCTTCCTCACTCCCACCACCAACACCCTCCATCCTATCAACAGTGTTACATGTACCACAAGTGTCCTTTTCTTTTTCTTTTTTTTGAGTTGGAGTCTCCTTTGGGAATTGACTGCCTCCTTTTCTGAGTTTATTAACATAGTGAACATAAACATCATTGTGACTATAAATTAGGAAAGACAAAAGCACTAAGAACAGAAGAGAACTAGTTACATATTATAAACCTCTGCACATTCATGTTGACCACAAGCATCCTCCTCACCCTCACTTCCCAGAACCCCTAAAGACTTCCTTCCAAACCCAGGTGTTTTTAAACACTGACACATGTTAGTTTCTCTCTTCTTCAGTCATCCGTTGGGGTTCTTTAGCTTTTATCTTCATGGTTGATCTCAAAACTATCCACTTCCCTCCATCTACACCACTAACGCTCACATTAGATCATCGTCTCTCATGGACAACTGGCCTCTCTTTGGCTCTTTACAACACAGATACTCCTCACACAAAGATATTCTTTAATATAATTTTATTATTATATATTATCATATGATATTTTAATAATTTCAATATGTTCTATATATTTATTATAATACATCTTATATAAATAATATTTTAATATATATTTCAGATTATTTTTCCTAGCTGAAAATAATTTGATAGTCTTTGACTGTATATAAGGTAAAATCCACACCTGCTAACATGGAATGATCTGAGCCTAACCGCCCTCCTCTGTTTTCTTTTGCTCCCTTTTCTCTGTCTCCACTACAGTCAAGCCTTTCAGACATCTTTTTAGTTCTTCTCACAGTGCATTCTCATTTATTCCTTTTGATCTTACATGTGAAGAGTCCTCTGTTCAAAGCACACTTGGCTGCCCTTTTGTCCTTCATATGAGGAGGACCCCAAAAATCCAGAATTAATTTATTTTAAAAAATTTGCATTTATTCTTACATATTTAAGCTTCAGTCACCTTCAAAGTACTCTCCATTTGATTCAATACACCTATTGAGACACTTTTTTCCACTATTCAAAACAGTTTTTGAACGCGCCCATTTTGATGCCTTTTAGTGCTTCTGCTGTTTTTAATTTCCCTTTGAGGACTTTTTTCTTCTGTAAAAGAAAACATTTCCTTTTGAGGACACTTTTCAACTGGGAAACAAATGAACAAAAAAGTCATTTTGGGCAAGGTTGGTTGAATAGGTAGGGTGGTGCACGGGGGTCATGCCATTTTTGGTCCAAAACTGCTGAACACTCAGCTTGGGATTGGAAGAGCCAGTCACCTGTCTGCCACAACTCTGGGCATTTCTTCTGCAACTCAGTCTCTCACAATAATGCTAGCTGGCACATTGACACTGATGGGTTTCTAGAACAAGTATCTAGTGGAGGAAGCCTGCACTGCAAGGGACCTGCCCCCCTAAAAGAGAATTCCTGTATTTTGGGGTCCCCCTTGTATATATCTGCATAAATGTTTACTTCTTCAGAGAAGCAGGACTTTTCTGAATGTTCATGGTATGAAGGAAGACTCTTATGTTCACAATCATTCCCTGCATGGTAGTTACCAAAATGTGTAGTTATAAAATGTTTATGATAGTTGACATTTAGAAACATTAGACTCTACACTAGACAAGGGCCATCTCTATGCTGAGAACTTTGGTTGGTATCTGGTGTGCACAAAGCAGTGTAGAAAAAAGGTTCTGTGAGTGAGCTCTGGGAATAGGGATTCCTGGGTTTGATACCTGGTCACTCTCTAGGTGACGGATATATGTGGGAGTGTGTGGTAGGTAGAGTGAGAGAGAGAGATAGAGAGAGAGGAGAAGGAGGAGGAGGAGGAAGAGGAGAAGGAGGAGAAGGAGGAGGAGGAGAAGGAGAAGAAGGAGAAGAAGAAGAAGAAGAAGAAGAAGAAGAAGAAGAAGAAGAAGAAGAAGAAGAAGAAGAAGAAGAAGAAGAAGAAGAAGAAGAACAACAACAACAACAACAACAACAACAACAGCAACAACACAGGAGATTAAATTTGGGTATCTTCACTCTGTATACTTGCTTCCCCTGATTCAGTGCACCCTGTTCTTTCACACATCTCAGCTCTGACACTAAATAACAAGAATTCAAGTAATTTCCTAACTCCTTCCTCATGCCTTACTATTACCACTTCAGCAAGGCTCTGCTTAATCACAACTGTTATTCTGTTGTCTGAAATAAGTCTTTTTATACATCTTGGCCTAAATTAAATTTTAATAAAGCTCCAAGTTGCCACAAAACTGGCAAGCAAATGACAGCTGTTCAATGAAAACCTAAACTTGATTAGATGGAAACATTGAAAGGAATACTCCAGAGGAAAAGCATAAAACTATTGAAACTCAAGTCCACATTAATGACTTCATTTCAATATGAATAACCCTTCCTGTATAGTTCCTGTGAACTGGCTGGTGCCTTGGTGATTGCAATGGGCAGTGAGAGCCTTGAGAGGAGGCCCCTGCTGGTCTCTAGTCCTTTGGCCATGCCCCAGGCATTAAGGATAGAGAGGATAGAGAGGAGAGAGAGAGAGGCAAAGCAGGGCAAGAATGGAAAGAAAACAAAATCAGAAAAATAAATGGAGAGGGGAATGAAAAGGAAGAGAGAGAGAGACAGGGAGAAGGAAGGAGAGGAATGGCAGGGGAAGGAGGGAAGAAGAGGGAGAAAGAATGGCTGAGAAATAAACTGAGGAAAAGGGATAGAGACAGTGAGAAGCAAACAGAGAAAGGCAGAGAACTAACAAGACAGTGACAAGAAGGCAGCCAGACTGAAAACGGCAGATGGAAAGAGAGGTAGCAAGCAAGAAAGAACAAAGAAACAGAGAGACTGATATTCACGCCTCACAAATCAGGGACCTCCCTGCTCTGAAAAAAAAAGTGAATAGCCTTGATGACTTTGTGACAGGAATGCAGGTGCCTCAGAGCCTATTGATCAGTGTGTTTTGTGATCGTCCAGCTGAGGCTTAACTAGCTACTGGTCCTGGACCATCGCGAGGATCATATTTATAAAGACAGGACACTGGGAAGAGCATTCTTAAAATGAGGAGCACCTCGGAGTGCTACAAGTTCCTATCCCCTGAAACTTTCTGATGGACACAGCTTAGGGAACCCGTGTGTCTCAGGGAAACAGATACAACAATCCTTAAGAAAATAATAGCAAATCTAGTCCAACAGTCTATCAAATGAATGAGATACCACAACCAAGGGGAATTAATCCTGGGTATGCAAGGCTGTTTCAACATTCAAAAATCAGTTAAAGTAATACATCACAACAACAGGCTAAAAAGCGTCACACACCTATATCAATAGATGCAGGAAAAAAACTATGAAGACTTAAAATCCACTCATAATTTGAAAAAAAAAAACAACAGTATACTAGGAATAGTAGGGAATTTTGGTATCTTGATAAAGAATATCTACAAAAGTCATATAGCTAACATCATACTCAATGGTGAGAAACCAGAAGCTTCTCCTTAAGATCAGGAACAAGACAAGGAAGTCTCTGCTCCTCACTGCTTTTCAACTTCATCCTGGGATTTCTAGCTAACACAATAACAGAAGACAAGAAAATCAGACTGGGAAGGAAGAAGTGAAATTGCCTTTATTTACAGATGTAATGATGGTCTATGTAGAAAATCTGAAAGAGTCAACCAAAAATAAACAAAACAATCCCCAAACTAATAAGCAATTATAACAACGTTGCAGGACACAAAGTCAATATAAAATATACAATAGCCAAAACATTCCTTTAACAAGCAGAAAAAAAGAGGAATGAGAATAAGAGACAATATTACTTGCACTAGCAACTCCGAAATGAAATAAGTACAAGCCTAACAAAATATGTACACAATCTTTATGAGGAAAACTACAAAATTTTGATGAAAAAAACCTAAATAAGTGGAGAGATATTTTATGTTCATGTTTAGGTAGACAATATTGTCAAGATGTCAGTTCTTTTCAACTTGATGTATAGCTTCATCACAATCCCAACCAAAATCCCAGCAAGTAATTTTGTGGATAGCCACAGACTGATCCTAAAGTTTATCTGAAGAGACAAAAGGCCTAGAATAGTTGACACAATATTTAAGGAGAAGAATAAAGTTGGAGATCTGATAGCACTTGAATTCAAGTCTTATTATAAAACTACAGTAACCAAAACTTTTTATAAAGCTACGATAGTCATTGATAAAGAACAGCCTTATTCAGTTTATTTTATGACAAAGAAGCAATGACAATACAATAAAGAAAATATATTTTTGCATTAAAAAAGTTGTTGGAACTAGATATTTATATAAAAAACATATATCTAGATGCAGACTTTAACTCCTAGAACATGAGAATGAAGAAAATCAACATGACCTTGGATTTGCTGATGACTTTTTAGATATAACACCAAAGGAATGACACATGAAATAAAACAATGATAAACTAGACTTTATTAAAATGAAAAATAAATCTGTTCCGTGAAAGAGAATGAAAAGACAAGCCATATATTGGGAAACAAATTTGCATACGTCCTATCTGATAAAGTATTGTTATCCAACATATGCAAAGAACCCATAAAACTTAAGAATAAGAAAGCAAACAACTCACGGATTTAGAGTCTATCACACTCAGTGATCTATACTGATATTTTCCTAAAAGCTATGAAAACATAGTTCAACAACAACAAAATGCACTTGAGTGTCCATAAGCATTTTATCCTTTGCAGCCAAAAGTCACAAATGATAAATGCGAAGATGTGAGACAACTTTTATGAACTAAACTGGGTGGTATGAAGTTCAGGTGAATTGGAGGAGTTAAATTATGATGTCCCTTCATTACAGAAACTAAGTCTGAATGTTTGCTGTGGCTCCCTTGATCCTGAACCCAACTATACCACAAACCACCCAAGAACTAACACTCAACTAAAAAAGCATGAAATCGTTAGCAAGAAGCAGCACTCAATGAAAATTAATTAAATGCTCTATTTCTTCCATATTAAACCTGAAAATAGAAACATTGTGACATTAAGATCAAATCCATTCTTTCGCTTATCTTCATAAAATGGTAAGTTATGAGACAAGTTATAACATGTGTATTATTCTTGTTTGACAAATTATTCATCACATTTTAATATGTTTAAGTCTCTTAATATTAATATATAAAGGGTATGCTCTGCTAAATTATGACCCAGAGTAAACTTAATGTCCTACCACAGCTCTTACAAGGAATATTCCAAGAATCAAATAAAAAACTGCTAGATGTAAATCTATATTTGTCTTAACAGCTGTTTGATATTTAATCTAACTTCTTCATTTTCTTACCTAAATGTTTAAGCATATCAGTGGGCTTATTCCTCAGGACCGATCTTAATCTTGTTAGAAAATGAAAACAAAGGCAAAAAATTTGTTTTAACGTCTCCCTTATTTATATAAAAAAAGAACCTCAATATTTCTTATCCTCTCAATTACCTCAAAATATTTGGGAAACCAGTGTTTTATGTATTGGCTTTTTTTTTTTTTTAACAACAATTTGAATTGCAAAACAATCTATCATTCACATCCTCATTTCCTTTCCTGAATCATAATATTTACTAGCCTATAAACCTTAGGAGGACTTAACGATTTCGTTTTTGTCTTTGAAGTGTCAGTCCAGAAAATAATATTAGACCATCATCCCTAGAGATGAAGAATGTTAACTTTTCTGCTCCAACAAGCACTCTGCAATCGAAAGCTGTCAGTGGCATACGCTTCTCCAGGATGTGCCATGGCTAGGAAATAGTCTAAAGATATCAAAGGTCTGAGATGGCTGATTTATAACAGCCTACTCAGTCCATGCACGGGTAGGGAATGGCCAATCAGGGTGATGATGGGGCAGGTGGTGGTTCTGCCAGCTTCTGAGAAAAAATAAAAATGAAAATATTAATAGTGACATGGGAAGAGGAAGCCAAATGCGGCTCAGTGATTTACTGTCAAATAATTTCTTTTGTAAGGGAAGGCACCAGATAAACAGTCTGGACTTTTGGTTTGAGCTAATACTGTCACCAATCGGGAGAAAAAAAATCTATGCTTTTACTTGATACTGCAATTTAATAAGTTGTTTTTGATATGAAGAGGCAGGTGAAGCAAGACTGAAGGGTAGAAAGTTACTGAACTCAGTGATTTAGACCGTGAACTGCTCATGGTTCTCACTGATCTCAGGATTGATCTC
Source organism: Cephalopachus bancanus (assembly GCA_027257055.1). Classification (NCBI taxonomy): domain Eukaryota; kingdom Metazoa; phylum Chordata; class Mammalia; order Primates; family Tarsiidae; genus Cephalopachus; species Cephalopachus bancanus. The sequence goes on from JAPVLO010000269.1 coordinate 396,349, forward strand.
ATTTCTGCATTTATTTGTCATGGTGTATTTTGAGATTTTAGAAGGGTCACAAAAACCCCAAAGAGAGAGAGTACAAAGTGAATTATTATTTCAGGCCACTGAACACTAGCTGCACCCAGATATCTAAGGTCAGATACGCACTTCCCCCAAATCCTCTCTGATTCCCTTCCAACCAGAGACCGCTGACCCTGGACTTCCTGCAGATTAATTTCTGTGGGAGCTGTAACCAGCCCCAGTGCCAGAAAGTTCATCAGCCAATCAGCACCTGGCATTCACCTGTGATTGGTTCAAGACCTGTCACATGACCTCCCAGCTGCACCAATGAGATTGGGCTTTCTCTAACTTGTAAACCACAGCCTCCTTCCTGATCCAGAGCTCTTTGCAGACACCAAGGCTAACCCTCACAAAGTGCCTGTAGTTTAGGACTTGCTTCTTCAGATTATAGTTAAGAAGCGGAAGCCCAGAGAAACTGGCAGTTCTGGCACTCAATCTTAGGGCTGCAGGCTTCAAGTCATTTCCAATGACTCCTAACAAATGGAGCCGCCCAGGCATTCATGTCTCTTATCTAATTTTCAGGCAGACTCAGAAACAATTTTAATAAGGACTGGGGCAAATTCAGTTACTGCCTAATTTAAGGTGGAATCGGTATTTAGGATGTCGGTCTTAATTAGAGACAAAACCAGCACTCCATGCGTGGCAAAGCCTCAGAACCACCACACCTGTTTGCATAATTGACTCTCACCGTTTCCTCTTCCAATTACACTTGCCACTCTCCTACCTGCCCTGAAAGTGACTGTGACTTTACTTCCACAGCCATACCATCCACACCACCTCCATGTCAAGAGAGTCACGACATCCCCTACAGGTGAGCAGAGCAGGTACAACAATTCCATCATATAGAAGAGGAAGCTGAGGCAAAGAGGGCATCTGGCTTGCTCACGGTCACAGAGCTGGTTTTGAAATTTTCCCAGAGAAATAACTTGCATTTTCTATCTTCTAGGTAAACTTTTATACTGGGGAATTATTACTATTAGCAGTAGTATTTCTCTCAATGAGAAGTAAGTTATACATTTCACATGTCGCACATGCACTACAGCGCTGTGGCACAAATAAAAGACTTTGGGATCCTTCTTGACCTAGAATTGTGGGTCTACCAATAACTATGTACATACAATGCCATTTTGTCACTTGAAAATGGGTTATTCTACTTGTATTCTTACATTAACATGGGAATTAAATGCCAAAGTCTACATAAATCGCTCAAACACACTGTCCGATTCCCTCTTCTGAAACTTTACATTTGCCATTCCCTCTGCCTGGCACATTGTTCCCCCAGATCTTAGCATGCCTGACTCTCCCCTGTGCATGTTTCAATACCAACACGACTTTTTCAAACCGGTTGTCTCTGACACTCTCTCTCTAGAACTCCTCAGCCCACTCCCCGTCCTCTCTCTGCCCCCAACTTTTAGATCTTTCCTTCATGTTGTTTGTCTCCATCTCATTATCAAACTTATTATTGTCTTTTTTTCTGTCTGATTATCTGTCTCCTCCACTAGACTAACAGCTCTGTAAGGTCAGGGCCATCCTTCTCCCTCTCATTAATCGCTATATTCTCAGTACTTAGAGTAGTGTTTGACAAGGAGTAGATATAGAGCAAAGATTGGTTGAAAGTATGAATTCAGGAACTAGTGTGATGACTGAAATTGCTGGCCTACAGTAAGTGATCAAAAGTGTTAATAGTTGTTATTATAAATAATAATATTGCTTTACCTCTTCCTCAGAGGTCTTGGTCCTGGTACAATACATAGGGACCAACTTACATTACATGAACTTTGTTTAGCAGTAGGCATCTCTGGCCTGTACTTGAGAAGCTAGAAATACTTTTTAAACTGAGCTCCATCTTACCAGGACCACACAGGCTTCCTAAAACCCCTTTCCTGAGACCAGCCTTTGCATGAGACAGGCACTTGGGGGCTTTGGCTTTCTATATCCCCCCCCTCAGGACATACATAGTCCCAAGATTCTCAAGACCCCCCTCACTTTGCAGTTGAAACCTGCCTTTATCAAGTTATCCCTCCAGAAGTATGCCATTCACTCCTCCAAGGCTTGGTCTAGAACCCAGAATGAATGTCCATGTCCACACCTAGGAAGGACCTCAGCTAGTCTCCCATGTGCATCTGACATTGCTCATGAAGGCATCATTCTCCAGTCCAGCCAGCCTCGGCTACCTGTGCTCATAAAAATGAATTTCAAATCCAGGACTGCTGCTGGGTTTCTTATAAAAAGACAGACCCAGGCTCTTAGTCATGTGTGGTCTTGAGAATCTACAACAGTGGCCAGCCTATGGCCTTTGGTCTCAGAAAAAGATGAAATGTCTGAATTTGGAAACACCAAATATTCATGGGAAGAGTAGACCTTATTTCCCGGTGATTAAATGGGTCCACCCAAGTATTCTTGCTTTCACTCATGTAAACTAATGCTAGTGTAAAAGAGCTTGACTTCTGTTTCAAATTGTCCATCCTCACTCCTCCCTCTCCCTGTCATGCGCTACATCAGAGCAAGAAAATCAGAAAGAAAGTCTATGCACTATTCACCCTGGTGCTTACAAGAAGTTTGAACCACATACATCCTGGTAGCGCAAAGGTGCCCTACCCTAGCCACTATATAACCCAAGCTGATCATGTGTTCTTGATCTCTCAAGACATTTGTGCACCTGCTTGTAGCCTGCCCCGGTCTCCCCAGAAAGCTTTGTTATATAACAAATCTTGTCATTCATTCTTGCCGTGTGTGTGCATCCATATACATGTGTGTGCTTGTGTGCACGTGTGTGTGTGTTTGTGTTTGTGTGTGTGTGTCGTACAACTAGCATATTGCCATAATTTTAGGAAAATGACAAGTCTCTCACTCTCATGCTCTGGCCAACGAGCTACATTTGTCTATTAAAAAGGGAGACTGGAAAGAGTTAGTGAGCTATCAAAAACACAGTAGAATCCAAGGGAGACTTTGTTCTTAACTTTTCCAGAAATATTGAAAGAGAACTAAAATGTTATCTCTACATGTTTCAATTTTATTGAACATAGAACTCATGCACTATTATAAACTCATCATACATTCTGGAGTGAGTCTGATTCACCCTGGGAAGCCCTCAGTCTTCAAGGCCTTCCTTCTACAGACTGCCCTCCCACCTGAACTACCCAAATTCAGCTGGTGCCATGGTCCTCGTCAGCCCTCAGAGCCTCTTCTGAGTCCAGCAGACTCACTTACGCCCCCACTCTGTGATCTCAAAATACCCAGCCCGGCCCAGTAGAGTACTTGCCACAACTGCGGTCACATAACCAAGTGTGTCTTTGGTTGCTACCCATCAGCATTCCTGATAGCTCACAGGGACGGGGCTCTGTGTTTCTCTTCACTCCGTTCCATCCTGTGAGCCAGCCCAGGGACTGGCGTCTAATAGGTGCTCATTCAACATTCATTCAGTGTTGCTGAATGAATTATTGCTCTGGGCTACTGCAGGAATTAGTGCCTTCCCTGAAGGGCATCCAGTGCCAAAAAACTCTTTAGTCAAGCAAGAGCCTATGCAAATTAGGAAATGGTGCCTCTTCCATTCTCACAAAATTGTCATAATGTACCAATCTGGGTAGAACAAGGCACTTTCTTGCCATCTGCTGAACAACTGTCTTAGTCAGTCCTAAATCTACAGTGTCTAGGATGTGAGTGACATTACCCTAGACATGCCCCTGGGCAGCGCATAATCAGCACGGCCTTCCTTGGCAGTCTTGAGTTTGTCCAGACTAGCTTAGGCTGGGTGGCTGCTGGGTGGGAGCAGAGCCCTATCGTGCTGCAGCCAGGTGGGATCACCCCACGCCCCTCTCCTGCTCTCTGGCAGGGGTACGTGCCTGTCATTCTCATGCGTTCTGGAGTGGCCTCACCTACTGATACATTTCAGATTCCAAGATCACAAAAACAGATTTCAAATAAGATAAAATGAAGCAGTGAAGTCACATGAGGCGAGACCATCGTCAGAAAAGCTGACACAACCAATCTCATAGAAAAATAAAGGTGACTTTCTGGGGAAAGTGAGCTGAGAAAGGGAAGCCGCTTTGGTGGGGGGAGTGTGTGGGAGAAGCCTGGGGCGTGATGAGATGACCTTTTTCTGGGTAACTTGGCTTTTTCTTCTATGGGATTGCCTTGTACAATGGGTTCTCTGGGGCTCAGAGACACTGTTTTGACTAGATCACAGCTCCATATCATGCTGCCCCCATGAAGAGGACAGAGGTGGAGCAAGACTGAGGCAGCACCACCCTTATCCTCCCCAAATCTCACGACACAGGGCAACCTTTCTCTGTCTCTTCCCAGAAAAAGTCCAGTTACTCCTAGTGGCCAGTGAACCTTCGGGGACCAAGTAAACAGCTTTAGTCCAGGAGAAAAACACAAGCTGGATGACTTTTTCATCTGCATTTTCCCCAAGAGTCTGGAGCCAGCTACAAATAACACAGTGCCATTATCTAATATTGCGGTCATTATTTTTTTCTCATTTTTACCTGAAGAGAAAATTATACAGGTTATTTTATCAGATGAAGTTTTAAATGAGCTTCAGTATTAATATATAATACAAAGTGACAGGGTCTATTACTGCAAGGAACTGAAGAGAAAAATGGAGGTTTATTACTTCTTCTAGCAGAGAAACCTGGGGGTCCATAGAGACAAAAAAGGAACCATTTGTCGTCCTGACTTTTTCACATTTTCTGACATAGACCTCACAGCCACAGACTGAACTGTGGCCATTTCATTAAACAAGTCATATATAAACATGTGAGGTTTGAATATGACTTTTTAAATATGATTTTTGTGGGAAAAAATTCTTTCACATTACCATGTCCAGCATTATTTCTAAAAATTTTTACACATCGTATATTTTTGTATTTTATTAATTTTTTTAAATTTTAAATCACTTAGTTCATAGTTATAATTCAGTACTGTAGGTGAGGAGCTTAAAAGGAAGCAATAGTAGATATTTCATTTAGTAAATACCTTGGCAGTCCACAGAATGTCTCCTGCAATGACTCAATTATTGTGTTGCAATTCAAAAGTAGCACTCAGCAATACATAAAAGAGACATAATTCTAGTCCAATGAAACTTTATTTATGGAAATAGGCGGTGGGCTTCAGTCTACCTGCCCCTGCTCTAGGTGATTGACTCTCCACCCCGTCCACATCAATTCTCCTCTAAGATGTCTTGTCTTCATTAATTGCAGCTATGTCTTTTGTGTTTCTCTCTTTTTTTGCGTTTAAAAAATTACTTTATTTTAAAGATGCAGTGTACAATTCAGGATTAGGTATACAAGTGGTCATCGTACAGGTAAAGTTTGCTTTCTGTTTCTCAAAGCGGAAATCTTGGTGTCAACAGTGTCTTCTCATTGTCCCACACCTGTCATGTTATTAATCAGCAAATCTCCTATCTACCTTCGTGTATCCACTGCTCACCAACTCTGCATCCAGAATGTCTTCCCTGACCCAGGCCATTATCATCTTTGCACTCGCAATTAGCCCTAGCTGTTTCTCTGATTGCCCCTCAGCCTTTGCTCAACATAGCAGCCAGAGTATTGCCCTCAAAATGTCTATCAGACTTTGTGCTTCTCAAAACCCATCACACACAAAGACCAAGTCTTTATGGGAGCAGGGTTTATAGTATGGACTCCCATGTTGAACATAGTCTCGCTCTCTCTCCCTGACTCTTGGCCTCATCTCCTCATACACTCCTTGGTCTCACTGGTCTTCTTACTGTTCCCTTAACACACCAGACACATTCCAGCCTCAAGACCCTGACACATGTAAGCCCTTGCACTAGAATGTTCTTTCTTTAAGTACTTGAAGAACTTGGTTAACCATTTTCTTAGGTTGTGTTACCCCCTCAGGGCAACTTTCCTGAAAACCACATCTTCACACATCAAAACACTATTTTGTTCTCTTCTGCTTTATTTTATTCCTTAGCATCTTGCCTATCTAACAGTCTGTATATTTTATTTATTGGTTGGGTTTTTTGTCTCTCTTCTCCAATTAAAATCTTAACTACCCATAGCCAGGGATTTCTGTTATTTGTTTCTTTCTTTGTCACATTCTTAGTTCCTAGAGAAGACAAAATACTCCATAGATACATATTGAATGAAAGGATAAATGAGTGAACAGTGTTGTTAACTATGCAGCTTGTATATGTAAGCTCAAGATGATATCTATCTTGTTCACAAAGGAAAAGGCACACTCCCCAGATCTTCAGAAATAAGACTAAAGAAAATAAAAATGGCATACCATGTTTAACCTACCAAGTTGGTAATGATTTATTTTTTAATTAATGAATAATTATGTCAGGTAGTGATAGTTGAACAAACATTTCTAAAACTATCTGTTTCCAGGCCAATTTACACAGCCCTGCTCCTCCAAACGTTGTCAATATTTAGCAAATGTCCAATATTGTTTATGCAAGGTGATCTGGTAACTCACTTTAATAAATCACCCTAAAGAAATAACCAGAGACGTGGACAAAAACATGTAAAAGGATATTCACTGAAGCATTGTTAATAATATGTTTTAAAAGATGTTAAATATCTAACAACAGAAGTATTAGCCAAATAATTCATGTCTCGGTTGAATGGTGAGGGACCATATGTCATTAAAATCTTGTTCAGGGAGGTAGTCGTCACATGAGAAAAACTTGTAATATACCATTACAGTAGACTGAGTTATCCTCAGTCCTTCCATCCCTGCACACACAGCTTAAGCATGCCCTCCTCAAGGCTGGAGTGTACATCCTGCTCCTCTGACTTTGCCCTCAACCTTGTGATTTTCCTTTACTGAGACAGGTAATAGAAGAGATAGCATGCCTGTTCTGTGTCTGGGCTATAAGAGCCTCATGTATTTCTGTTTGTCCTTGTGTGCTTCAATCATCACCCCTAGAGGGACACACAGGTTGAACACTGTCCCAGGGGAAGTATGAGAGACATATGGCACAAGACACCCCCACTGAGCCTCCCAGGTAAACTCACCTGGATCACCTGTAGAAAATACTCATTTTTAAATGACTGTTGTTTTAAACCACTACCTTTCAGGATGTTTTATTATACACTAATAAACTAATACCCAATCATACATTTTAAAACTGCAGCATGTTAAAAATGATAACCATAGTAAATAGGATCTCATCTTGCTGAGAGAATAAACCAGAAAAAAATTGTCAAAAGGTAATAGTGATTAAGTTAAGGCAGTGGGGAGAGAGATTTTTTTAAAAAAATTTATTCTTTGTGATTTTCCATGTTTAACACAAACATTAGTCACTTCAACAATCCAGAAAAAAAGAAAGGTAACTAGATTTAATTCCCTGACACAGTTCATTTGTATCATTTATGTAGAAGAGACACGTGGCTTCTTTACTTGGGAGCAAAGCAGTGTTGTTTAATAGGGGAAAAAGTGGATTCTGGGATTTAAAAAACCTGGATTAGGTTTCTGTCTCCGCCCTCCACCTGACTATGAGACACTATTCTGAGCAACTGACCAGTGAAATTAGGTTGAGACACCTAAGAGGATTATTGTCAGTATTAAGTGGAAAAATAAACATTTCTGCATCGAGATCATTTACTGATACATCTAAACCAGTGTAGCACAGCTTGAGGTCCAGTGGTCATCTATGTCAGATTCACTTACAATGCCTTTGAAATATCCTGACTTCTGTTTCACATCTGTCCTCTTAAGTCAATCTGAGAGGGAAGCCCAAGAATCTACATTTTAAGGTAGGTTCCTTGCTGTTTCTGAATCCCAATAAAGTGCAAAAATCACCAGTTTCAATTACTGAATTTTTTAAAATGGTATTTGTGATACTTCAGTCCAGCTTTAAAAAGATCATTTTTGGTTCATTGAAAATGTAGTTTACAAAAGGCCGTGGGACATATGTTTGAATTCAGCTGATAAATAAGAAGCAGTAAAGGGAAAGGTATATGTTTTGGGGGCATATTAATTTCTGTTTATATCAGGCTCCAGTCAGGATACCAAAACCACACCACTAATTTCAACATCAAGCATTTTAATATAAAAATTATCTATTAAAATGAATAAAAAAGAACCCTTAGGAATACAAGGAGACTTTAAAGTTCATGGAAAAAATGGAATTAAAAGATAAAAATAAGATATAAATTTCATTTCTCAACATAAGTTCTGTCAAGTTCAAGAACTGGCTAATGATGATACTAGTCATTAGCGGTCACTAACCAGAACTGAACGTCCTGGGAATTTAACCATGCCAATTCCATCTTTTTTATATTATTAACTGATGAAAAATGAGTGCCCTTTTAATATTTTTGACATTAAGAAACAAAAAGAAGTCAGAATGAGTCAATTCAGGACTATAAATTGGATGCCTGAGGATTTCCTATGCAAAATCTCCTAAATTTGCCCTTGTTTGATGAGCAGAATAGGCAAGCACATTGTTGTGGTAGAGAAAGACTTGCCAATGAAGCATTCCCAGACGCTTTTCTGCTAAATTTTTTAATGACTTTGTCAAAATGCTCTTAAAATAAACATATGCTGTATTGTTTGGCTCACCAGAAGGTCAAGTTACAAAATGCCCTGAGCAACCCAAGAAATTGTTGCCATGACCTTTGCTTTTGACTGGTCCACTTTTGCTTTGACTGGGCCTCTTCCGCCTTGTGATGGCCATTGCTGTCACCATGCTTTATCTTTAGGATTATACAAGAAAAGTCATGTTTCATCTCCTGATACAATCCTTCAAAGCAATGTTGCAACATCTTTATTCCACTTGTTAAAAGTTTCCAATGAAACTGTTGGGAGCCAACATCTATAGCTACATGTATGTAGGCCTATAAGGGCCTATAAGGGCCCATCTGAAGAATTGTCTCTGACACAAGGAGATCAGTAACATCTGCGATATTGGCGTATGAATAAAGACCAATGCACATACATAACAATAAAATTTACATTAATATACAAAATTCAAGTATGTCTGGTAGAAAATTCACAGCAGAATTATTCTATATTTCTCTCCTTTGTTAAACTGTTTTTTCCTTCTCAAGATATTTTTTAGCTGTTATTTCCTGGTAAACTGGTTAGTCAGCCTTTGTTCTTGCTATAAAGTTTTCCCTTAGGTTAAAATTAAACATTATAATTGTGATAATAGTTTTGTTATGTTGCCTTAGGTCAAGCAGAACGTTCCTGGTTTCTGTATGTGCTGAAACTCTCAGTTTACTTCAGCTCCTGGCTATCGTCATGGCAACGGTGCATTTCATTGTCTCAAAGTAGTGTGACAGGTTCCCAGATGCAGGTAGCCTCCACATAACAGGAAATAAGATTTAGGTTTTAGGTTAAATTACAGTTATATTAAGTTTTATAGTAGATAAGAGTAAGTTTATAGTTTGGATATTAATTAAGGCTAGTGATAAGGTTTATAAGAGTTTATAATAAGATAGTGGTTCAATTAGAATAATACATAGTGTTAAGAGTTAAGTAATGAAGTATATAAGGAAGTAAAGTTTAGACACGAGAAATTCATAGAAGTAGTGTTAAGATTTTAGTTTAAGGATAAGTTTTTAGGTAATTAGTATAGGATTCTAGGACATTGCATATTAAAAATCAGTAGGTTATAAGTATAATAAAAATAAGTTCATAGATATAGTGTAAGGTCAAATAATACTTAATGTGATGTTTGATTATAACTTAGAAAAGTTATTATAAGAAGAGTATAGGTGTAAGTTAATAGGATAAATATAAATTGAGTAAGGATAGAAGATTAATATAAAGTTAAGGTAATAATAAGTTGATAGTCTTAATTGTTAAGAATCATTAGAAGTTATTAATTTTGGATTTAATGTTAATCAGAGTTTAGCTCACTGGATTGATTAGAATTTAGAATTAATCAAGAAGTTTAGAACATAAAGTATAACATGAATGGGTTATGGGAAACATCTTGTGAAACTGTTGATTAATTTGTGTACCTGTTACATTGTGGGCAGCATGACATACATCATGGAATTGTAATTGTGTGCATGGAACTTGAAAGTCTCGTGATAATCTTGTGAGGCACAGTTTGTAAACCACGTTACACATCATGGAACTTGTACACCCCCAGCAAGTGATTGTCACACTGCTGGAGGGTATGAAAAATGGTATATAAGTTGGAAGAAGTTTGAATAAAATTTGGCTTCGGTCCTGATCAGACGGTTCCCAGAAGAACTGCCTCTGAGTGGTCTCTTCTTGCCGTTCTGACTCACCGTTGCGGTCCTAACCCACCCTTGTAGGTCGAGGGCTGGTCCCCGACATGATACCTCTGCTCATGTCTACACCTGATTTGAGCACTATAGTTTGAACACCCATTGACAGGAAAGTTTGCTCAATTTTATATGTCAGAATAGTATAAGTTGAACCAATAGAGATATCTGTGATGTTGGTTATTGGTTGTGTTGTTAATTGTTGATTCCCTTTCATTAGGGCACAAACAAGATTAAATTTTTACTTGCAAATTAATGTGGATGGTTTGACACTGAGGGCTTTGTCTTTAATGTTGTCTCATTCCTTCTTAACACAAGTTAACATTTGCAAACTGCTGATTTCTTTTGGATATTGTTCCCATAAACTTTTTTTTTAATGTATCAATGATTTCACAGTTCTTCCATTCAAGCTTCATCATAAATTTGATGTTTGTTCTTGCTTCAGTTTTTACAGAATTGTCAGTGCTCTGATAGGGGCTCTTTTCAAACTGATGTCTTACTCGTCTTAGTTTCTCAAACTAGATCTTATTCAGACATGTTATAACAAGTTAGTGTGACTTGATTTTGATGTAAAACAGTTTTGAAATCCATGCATAGCTTTAAAAAAAGTAATACACATTTCCCATGAACTTTTTGAGGACTCCTTGTACAGGAAAAATAAATGGAAAGAATGCATGCTGTCCTGAAGGAGAGCAGTCAAGAAGTTACAAACATAAAGAGCACCCCTCCCTACCCAGCTTGAAATTCAGGCCAAATGAAAGATTGTAGCTGCAGACCACTGGATGGTGGGGGATTGTTTTGGGCCAGTGTCAGTCTCTAGTTGGTGAGCAGGGAGTCTCCCACTGGCGGGTCTACAAAACTCACTCGACAGTGAGCACCACAGGGTCTTTGTGGGCTGCTGGGAGCTAAGCCACAGGAACAGAGAGAAGAACATGAAATCAGGAAGAAAGACCCTTCTCCTGCTATGCCTTGCTTTGTCCCTCCAGAATCTTCTGCTGGAGATATCCAATATTATACCAGCTGATAAAAGAGAAATGTTTACAGAGTCCATTCCAAGACCACAAAGTAGGGAGAGAAGGGTGGAGTTGGAGCTCATAGATAGTAAACTAACAATTGGCACAATGCTTTCTAGATGTTCTTGAAGTTTTTAAGAACATCTATGCCCCCCAAACCCCACAAAACTCTATATGGTATTATCCTCCCCTTATGAAGCAATACTATTTGAAAAGATGTACTGAATAGTTATGATTGGACATCTTATTAGACCTTGAATTTCCAAGGGAGCAAATGAAAACAAAAAGGTTAAGCAGTTAATGCCACATAGCAAGTAAACAATGAAGTGAAAAAGAAAATGCAAATTGTCTCCCAGGGCAATGCTTAAGACTTTCTATCATATTTGTGATTCCCATTGGTTTTTAGACCAATAAAACAGAGTAGTAAAATACCTCTAAAAGAGTCAAAAACACTTCATGCTTAATTCTTATGGACAGGGAGAACTGAAATTCATTTTTTAGGTGGTGACTACTTGCATATTTTTCTACCTTCCTTTCGTAAGAAAGTGAGAACAGATGCAATTGCTTCCCTCCATGGATAAAATGAACAAGCTCATTCATGAAAAGATCCTTGGCTCATGTAAAAGGCTCTAAAAGGGACAGTACTTTTCGAAGACTTCAGGAATTCAGAGTCACTGAAGATCATTAGTCTGAATTAATAACAGAAATCAAACTTAAAGATGCTTGGCAGCTGTTCCAACATTCTTTCTGTTACCACAACAAGCATACTCTGTCTCCACAGTTATAAACAATAAGTAACAACAGTTTTTTTTTTGTTTTTTTTTTTTGAGTTGGAGTCTCACTCTGTTGCCCAGACTGGAGTGCAGTGGCCACTCCCGGCCACCGCAGCCTCGAACTGCTGGGCTCCGGCCATCCTTCCGCCTCAGCCTTCCGAGTAGCCAGAATTACAGGCATGCGCCACCACGCCCAGCTGATTTTTTTATTTATTGTAGAGATGAGGTCTTGCTGCCCAGGCGGGTCTCGAACCCGCGGGCTCAGGCAATTCACTCACCTCAGCCTCCCAAAGGCTGTAACAACAGTTGTCAAAGTCTGTTTTATGCTGTGGTATTTACATATGTAGTTGATATTAAATGCTTTCTTTTTGAAAACTTCCTTGGGTTAATAATTTTTGTTGCCTAATGAGAAGTTTAAAGGACATCTTCAGTGACAATAAAAGTAGCCTATCATCAGTGTTTTCTTTCCAATTAATGATGCAATTCAATAACAGAAATTGGGACTTGCAGAGACTGGAAATCTTGTGGAACCAAACAAGAAAAGGGAAAAATCGAAAGAGTGAGACATCAAATCACAATATAAACTCTGCTCCTGGCTTTGCTTAAATGGTAAAATACACAATCGCAAGGGAGAACAGTAAAAATTTGGGGAGGAAAAAGCAACAATATGTTGAGGTAGATTTCATAGTTTGAGTCCAGGGAGGTTAACTACCAAAATAGGACAAAAATAAAAAACAGACAACAATCCACAGGATTTTAGAAAGACATATTCTAGAACCGCTATATGTTGTTGTCTAAAGGTTAATTTATTTAGTCAAAAACTAAGATAAATATAACGAAACAGGAAAGTAAGAGGAATAATTAAGAAAAGAGAATTGAATATAAAAAGACACTGAGTGATCCCAGATTTAATAGACATGAATTTACAGAAACTGTAACAAATACATACAAAGAATTAAAGAAAAAAAAAATTCAAAGAAATAAAAGAAAATATGTAATTAGTGAGAGAAGGCAATTAAAATGACAAGTTGATACTATAAAAATAGAAAACTTAGGGGAGGGGGATGGGACTGGCAGTTGAGGGAAACTGCTCAGGGAGAGAGGGGCACACCTCATCAACAAGGGTACCTGCATAATCAATGGTTGTATACCTAACCCCGCATCTTTAAAATTTTAAAAATGGAAAATTTAGAGTTAAAAAGAAAAATAAATTTTAAATGTACTATACTGACTCACCCCAGCATATTGAGATTTTAGAATAATTTATCAGTGAATTTAAATATACCTTAAGAAAAATAATTAAATCTGAAGAATAAAGGGAACAATATTAAAGAAAAAATAATAGAACTGCTTGGACCTTTGGGACAATACTAAATTGTGCAACGTCCATGTAATTCATGCCAGACCAAACGAAGACCAGAAGGGAGAGAGATAAGGAAAGAAAAGTTAAATGCAGAAATAATGGTCAAAATTCGCAAAACTTGGAAAAGAATATTAACTTATAGGTTTAAGAAGTGAAGTGACTCTCAAGTAGTTTAAACACAAGCAAACCACATCAATGAATTTATCAAGTCAAACTGCAGAGCACCGAAGAGTAAGAGAAAATATTGAACTCAGTCAAAAAAAAAAAAGTTAACAATTAACAAACATATTGTGTACAAGAAAAAACATGGTACAATGAATAACCCATTTTAATAAGCAGAAAATATCAGAATAACATGTTCCAGTAGAACAGAATAAAAAGTCAGAAACAGATCCACACATATACATTTATTAATTTTTTTTTGAGTTGGAGTCTAAAAGGATAGCCTTTAAAAAAATTATTCTACTCACAACTTCTTATGCATATGAAAAAAACAATGATCTTAGTCCAACCTAATGACATAAACATAAATTAATTTAAAATATACATTAGATCTTTATTAAAGATAAAAACCATCCATCTTTTGAAAGAACACGGAGGAGAAAATGTGACATGGATTCATCAGAAATTTATTGGGTGGGATACAAAAGCCTAAACCACAAACACAATAAAATGAGACTAAAACTGTAATTATCTGAATTTAGATTTTATCAAAATTAAAACTTTTGGAAAAAAACTATTAAGAAAATATAATGGCACAACCCAAGTTAGGAGAAAAGCTTAGCTAAATTCACAAAAAAGAGTTATATGGGATATAAATCGATAACAAAAAGACAAACAACCCAAGTAAGAAAATAGAAATACTTGAAACTACACTTCCCCAAAGGTATTATATGGATGACTAATAAGCACATAAAAATATATCCACCATTATTAGCCATCTTATAATTGCAAATAAAAATCACAATCATATATTAGCACATATTCAATATGACTAAACCAGATGATGGAGATGGTGTAGAAAAATTGGAGTGCTCATATGAGGGGGACCCAAAAATAACCGGAATTTCTTTACTAAAAGTTATTTATTCTTACATGTTTAAACTTCAGTCACCTTCAAAGTACTCTCCATTTCATACAATACACCTATGAAGATGCTTTTTCCACTGCTCAAAACAGTTTTTGAACTCGCCAATTTTGATGAACTTTAGTGTACCTTCTGCTGTTTTTGTTTTTGTTTCACCTCTTCCACGTCGGCAAGACATTTCCCTTTGAGGAGTTTTTTCTTCCATGGAAAGAAACAAAAGTTGCTTGGGCAAAATTGGGTGAATAGGGAGGATGGGGCATGGGGGTTCTGTCATTTTTGGTCAAACTCTGCTAAACACTCAGCACTGTGTGATGTGGGCAGGTATACTCATAAATCACCCATCATGAAATGAACAAACATGTTGAAAGAATCTCCAAAAAAAATTCACTGAAGCCAAACAAAGCCTCTCACAACAATGCTAGCTGGCACACTGATGCTGAAGGGTTCCTAGAATACTTATCTAGTGGGAAAAGCCTGTACTACAAAGGGCTCATTCTCCAAAAAAGATAATTTCATTTTTGAGGGGGGCTCCCTCATATACTACTGGTGGGAATACAAAATTGTACTGTCTATTTGAAAAACAGTGGGTAGTTTCTTATAAAATGAAGCATTCCCTTTTCATATGACCCAACAATTCCATGTATGTTCACAGAGAATTCTGTATGACAATATTTATAGCAACTTTATTTATAATTGCCAAAAATTGAAAATGAACCAATTGTCCTTCAACTGATGGTGAATAGACAAATACAATATATTTGCACAATGAAATACTACTCATCCTTTAAAAAAAGAGATGTATTTACTGATACAAAAACATGTATGGTTGTTGAACACATTATTACGAGAAAGAAGTCAAGTGCAAAAGAGTACAAACATAAAGATTCAATTTTTATAAAATGCTAGAAAAAGGCAAAACTATAATTTTAATAAGCAGATTTCATTTGCCCATGTCTGCAAGTAGTAAACAAGTATTTACATCAAATGATTATAAGGGGATTTGGGGTGTGATGGGAATATGCTATGTTTTCTGAGATGTAGCAGGTACAAGACTATACACCTTGTAAAACCCATTGTATACTTAAGATTTCATTGTAGGCAATGAAATTCAATAAAACTGTTTTTAAAACACATTTTCCAATCTCAATTAGAATCTATTAAAAGCCTGGATTCTTTTGGTCTCAGGAGAAAAAACTGCGTTTATTGTCCTAAGCCAAAAGAGTAACGTATCAGCTTCTGCAGGTGAACTTTCCAAAGATAGCTTCAAAAATGTCTGGGTCAAAGGACTCAAATAATCCACCAAGAATTTGTGCTCTTCTCATCTCTCCTCTGCTTCCTTTATGAGGTTTGCTTTTGGGCAGAATGTCCCTTCATGGTAGCAAGATGACAGTTGGAAGCTCAATATTTCCTGCAATGGCCCTGAGATTATCACTGGACCATTAATCCAGGTGACCCATCACAGTGGTCAGGGAGATGGCAGATGCCAATTGACTAGAACCATCACCCACTAAACCTCATGATCTGAGAGCCAAGGAGAGGTGGTTTCCCAAAGAAATATCAGAGTTTCATGACCAGAAGAATCCATGCTCAGCAGGCCAGGGCAATAAACCTCATACTGTGTGTTGTTGTGGGAAAAGGAAGAGCAAGCTAATCATTCATGGCCCCAGGTATTGCAATAGATATGAGAGGATTTATTCCAGTTACAAACTACAAATAATTTCCATAAGACTCTTCTTAATGGGCTCACAGCATGTATACTTTCCTGACACAGTATAAAGTGCAGTCATCTCTGAGTCGCTTTATTTGTACTACAGTTAACTAACCATGGGCAGCAAGGTACATGCATAGTTTTTGAATACAGAAGTGTCTGCATCGCCTTATTCATCTCAACATTGAGCCTCCTCCCCTGGTGACTATGGTGTCTCCACAATCCTGAGGTTTGTGGTGGCTCAGCATTTCATAGTACCTCTCTCCCACAAGTCAAAGCTATGTCCAAAGTCCCTGAGTCTCACAACCATTTGATTAATAACACCAGTCAATTCAAACCTGAGTTCTGCTCACTCAGTGCCCATCTTATAATGTCTATTCTTCTCTGGAAGAAAGTGGCATTGCTAGATATTCAACACCTACTGTGTTACTGAATTTTCTCAACACTGATATGCCAGCGTAATCATCGTGGTTTATTTGTACGTGATCTACCCACACTGTATACACATCACCTCTTCTACCACTCTTCCATGCTCACTCCACCCTGCCCTGGTCACACACACCTCCTTGGTGTCCCTTTAACACACCGAACATGCACCTGTTTCAAGGTCTGGCTGACTGTGACATCTTACGCCTGGCATGGATCTCTCCAAGGTAAGTTTCATTCATCCTTGCACTTCCCTTGGGATTTGCTAAAATTGCATCTTATGCTTCCATAAAATTCTTCCATGATCACTTGATGTAAAACAACATCATCCCCAGTGGCTCAAATATGTTGTTAAATAAATTTCCTGGATTGGAGTTCAGAGAAATGAAGCGTCTTAGCTGAGCAGGCATAGCTGAAAAGCAGCACAGCCAGGATTTAGATCTGTGTCTCTCAGGCTCCAAGCACCATGCATTTCATGTCTCACCACGCTGCTGCCAACCATTCAGCACACAGTTTCACCATTGAGTTGAATACATTCTCACAGATAATCTCAATATAGAAAATGAATGGAAGTTCCATACCTGTTCCATCCCCACTGGAGTCTGAATCTGTGGCCTTAAATTCACAGGCCACTTCAAAATACACAATGTGGGCACACACGGGCTCCAGAACGCACCTACTTCAACCCCTGCATGGTTTGGGACCCTGAAACTCAGAGAGGTTAAGGGGCATCTCCTCATTTGACACACTCTGAGCCTCCCATCCTCCGACTCAGAGCTCTCTCCACTGAGTACAGCAGGTCCAGGCACAATCCCCAGGTCATAGATTGTTATAACTGATGTCCTAGTCTGAGAATGGAGACTTTTTCTGAGCAACAATTTATCTGAGCAAATAATTTTTTCTTTCCCTGGGGTCTATCCAGCAGTGCCAGGCAGGGTACACTATAAAAAATGAAGACTGAACCCAAGTTACCAGATATATAATAGTTATAGTTAATTAAGTCAATGCCATGTGGCAGGCACTGTTAAAACCCACTACTTGTATTAATTCATTGACTCTGTAACCCTAGGAGACAGTTTATCTGTCAGAATAAACTATGTCCTGCTCCAATAGCAAAGATCACAACAAACCTCTTTTGTTTCATACAGAAAGATGTTTTGATTGTTCCATGGTTTCTTGATCTATGGGCCGATACTGGTCAACTGAATATTCACACTGAATATTCACAACCGCACTGTTACAAAAAAAGACCCAGGACAGTGGAACTGGAACATTGCCAGTTGTCATGATGGGAGCAAATGGGGGGAAGCTATGGATGTTACTAATTATTAAAAGTCCTGTAGGAGAAGTGGTGTGTTACCACTTCTGCTCAAGAATTATTGATCAAAACTGCATGATGATATGGCCCCATCCAGCACCAAGAGAGTCAGGAAATGCAGACTACTTGTTTTAGTCAATCTGGGTTGCTAACAAAATATCATAGACTGGTTGGTTTATCAACTAACACTATATTCATTTCTCACATTTCTGGAGGCTAGAAGTCTGAAATCAGGATGCAGCATAGTGGAGTTCTGGTGAGGGCTCTCTTTCTGGTTTACAGACTGCTGCCACCTTCTGTCACATGGCAAAGGGAGAGAAAGAGAGAGGGAGGGAGTAAGGGGGAGAGGGAGGAGAGAGAGAAAGAGAAAGAGAGAGAGAGAGAGAGAGAGAGAGATCATTTCTCCATTGTCTTTCCTTATAAGGGCACTAATCTCATTCATGAGAACTCCACCCTCATGATCGAATGACCTCCCAAAGTTCTTACCTCCAAATACCATGACATTGGAGATTAGGTTTTCAATGTATGACTTTTGGGGAACAGAGTCAGTCCATAGCATGACCATAATTTCTAAAGTCAAAGAGCTAAAATATGTTGAACAATGCAAATGCCGATCTCAAAATAGTTGCCGATCAGGTAGATGCTGACATTAACCCTATTATACATATTTAACCAAAAAAGACTTGCAGAGAGTTGATGCACATGGCCAAATCCATACAACTAATGAATGGCAGAGGTGGGATCTGAGCCAGCAAGCTCAGCTGGAGAAACTCACTCCTAAATCACACCTTGGTATACATCACAACTTGGCTGGGAGAGTTGGTGCCAATCTGTGGGTTGATATGCAGTTTTCCCCAAGGATCAGGTAGATCACCATTGCCTTTAGAGGGACACTATTTCTATTGTATCCTAGAGGTTCTGGAAGGGAAAATCTAGGGTCAGAATTCAATGGACTGATGAGCACATCCCCAGGGGCCACAGCAGGGAAAAGGTAGGAGGGAGTCTGGAATTTTAGAGAACGGCTATGCTCAGGTGGCAGTGCTGGTCCCTTATTCCTAAGTTTCTCCAGTCCAGGCAGTAGCTGGGGATGTGACATTGGGCCAGGCCACTGAGAAGCCTCTCTTGGCCTGTTCACTTGTCATCACTTCTGCTCGTGCTGCCTCTAGACTCAGCCTGATCCCAGGAACACCATCCACGCTTAGGTTCATCTCCCTGTTGGTGGGTGAATGTTGTGTAGTGTCTCAGTCACATCATAGCAGCTGTGAGCAGATTTCGTTTATTTTAAACACAGATTTTTACAATTAACACCATATTTCACACTTCAAACACATAAAACAAACAAAAAGCACCTCATGCTGACACTAGGTTCTCCTTCCAGGCCAGGTGTTGTTCTACGGCCCTTAGGGGTAAGAATCAAAAGTCAGGAGAGGTATTTGGCCTGTGTTTCCAATAAGCAAAAACTCTAATGATAGACACTGTACTTTATTTCCAAACAAGGTCATGGTCACAGAGGGTACATAGCCGTAGAAACACTGATAGCATTATACGAAGAATACAGACTCATATAGCTGTGTACTTGTGACACATAAATACTTATATATCATTAAATAATTATTGCATAATTGCAGAGGTGATATCTACAACAGCTAAAACTGTGACAGCATAAGTATGCCAATCATAGTGGAAGCCAGACATTAAAAGTCACTATAGAAATATCAACGAGCACAGTGAAATATCAGTTCTGCACATTTGGGGGAAAAAAATCTATATTTGGAAATAAATTCATAATCTTCTTTTGAAAGACATTAGTCTTTTTTATTTGGGTTAAAGCATTAATGTAACAAATGTAAGCATTTAGATAATACCACACTTTTTAAAACCCGCTGGTATTAGTTTTTATGGTACCACAACAAATTACCATAAACTCAGTGCATATAGCAACATATATTTATTATCTCAGAGTCTGGAGTTTAGAAAACAAAAATAAGTTTCACAGGACTAAAACCAAGCTGTTCACAGAACTGTATTCCTCCTGGAAACCCAGGAAATAATCTAGCCTCAAAGTCAGCAATGGCCATGTGGCCTTTTTCATGCTGTATCACTCTGGCCTCTGCTTCTGACATGACATCTTCTCTGACTCTCCTGACTCCATCTTTTATCAGAAGTCCCCTGTGATTCGACTGGTCCCACCTGTACTGTGTAATCCAAGATTCCCTTCCCATCTCAAGATCCCTAATTCAATCACATCTGAAAATCTCCTTTTGCCATGTAAGGCAACATAATCACAGGTTCCAGGGATTTGGAGGTGGGTATTTGGGAGTTTATTATTATGCCTACTGAGATATTTTATTTTTAAAATATATATTCCGGGAGCTTTGTGCAAGGAAGTGCTCTAGGCTTTGTGCTCCTCTGAGCTCCTATGTCCTTGGCAGGGGCTGTGGCTAAGCACACAGGGAGTGTGAGCCAGCATACTCCCTGAACCCCAGAAATGTTCTCCCACCTGGGATGTCTCCAATGCTCTTCCTCTAGCAGTGTCTGAAATGTCCTTTCACCTGGGATGTCTCTAATTTTCTTCCACCTGGGATCAGGGATTTCTCTAATGTTTTTCTACCTGAGATCTGGGATGTCCCTAATACTCTTTCACCTGGGATATTTTCGATGTTCTCCCACCTGGGATATTCCTAACGTTCTTCTACCTGGGATGTATGTCATTTTCAGAGAGAACATTGATGTCAGTTCAAGGGCACATCTCTCCCTGGTTCCACTTTCTCTCTTTTCCTTAGCCCCTACATCTAAGCTATTAAGTCTTTTCATCTGAGAAACATTTTATTAAAGGCAGCCTATTCTCCACACCCATGTGACCACTGGAATTCAAGACAAGACTCTTTTCTACTGCATGAACTTCCAATGACCTCCTTGTTCCTGAATTAAGCTCCTTGTTCCTGAATGGTCCTCACCATAGCTGGACCATTTGGTCCTTTTGAAGATCACATCCAATTATGGTGCCAACCTACTTTACCATGTTATGTAGCTTCAGGATGAAGATTTGAGTCCTTGTGGTGGATTTCAGGGCTCTGCCTGGTCTGACCTTCCCAGATCCCGCCTGCCTCTTGCCCCTTCCTCATTATCTAGCCAAACAACACTCTATATCTCCTACAACTGAGCATTTGAATATGATCTTCCCTGTCTTGAATGCGCTCCCAAATTCCCTTTGTCTAGTCAGCTTTCATAATTTTCATTTATTCATTCATTCAACAGCTATGGGCTGGACACCCACTATGTGTATGGTTGCATGTTTAATTAGATGCTTATGTGATAAATGTCCCCCTGACAACACACACACACAAACACACACATGCACACACACACACACACACACACACACACACACACACACACACACGCACACACACAAACACTGACTCTACGTACCATATCTTTCCATGGTTAGGAAGACCTCATGCCTCTACAACCTGCCAACCAACCCAAAAATGCAATGGTCATGGAAAAGATGGGAGAGCAGTGGACATAAAGAGGAAGGGAAAAGGAGGAGGTACCTTAGAAAGAAAATGAGAAAAAGGGAAGGACTGGAATGAGAGAGAAAGAGAGGCAGGCTGAAGGGGATATTCCTAGAAAATGGCATCCGAAAAACCACAATGGATGTAATTTTTATCCCTGTCCCTCTTTCTGCTTCTACTTCTCCAACAAGCATTTGTCACACATCCGTCAGATGTCAAGCTCTCTTCTAAATGCTGAGAACACAGAAATATGGCAACAAACATGAGCTGTCCTCATGGAACTGATGCTCCTGTGAAGAGACAGACAAGTCACCAAACAAATAAATGTAACAAGAAGGTTTTGAAGAGTGCTCAATGTTATGAAAGAAAAAAATGTAGGTGCTTCAGGGATACCAGGCATCCTGTCAGGAGATGGTGGTGGCAAGGCTCAGGTGCTGGCAGTGGAGACAGAGTGGGTGGTTGGAATCTGGATGAATTTTGGAGGTGAGCGCCACTAGAACTTGCCAATGGACTCTGAACAAAGTGGACTGACAAAACCCTGGAATTTATTTATTAAATTTGTGTATTTATGGTCAGGCACGGTGGCTTATGCCTGTAACCCCAGCACTTTTAGAGGTGGAGGCAAGAGGTTGCCTGAGCCCAGGGGTTCAAGACCTGCCTGAGCAACTTGGCAAGACCTCATCTCTACAATAAATGAATAAATAATTGGCTGAGTGTTTTGGTGAATGCTTGTGGTTCCAGCTACTTGGAAGGCTGAGGTGGAAGGGTCCCCTGAGCCCAGCAAGTTGAGGCTGAGTTGGTGGCTATGGGCATGCCACTGCACTCCAGCCGGGGCTACAGAGTGAGACCCCAACTTAAAAAAAATTATGTATTTATTCTTACATGTTTAAAATTCAATCACCTTAAAAGTGCTCTCCATTTGATGCAATACACCTTTCTAGACGCTTTTCTACTGCTCAAAACAGTTTTTGAACTCATCAATTTTGATGTCTTTTAGTGTTTCTGCCATTTTTTGGGTTTCACCTCTTCCACATTAGCAAAATGCTTCCCTTTGAGGACTTTCTTCATCTGGGGAAACAAAATAACAACAACAAAAATTACATAAGGCAAGACTGGAAGAATAAGAAGGGTGGCACAGGTTTCTTGCCATTTATAATCAAAAACTGATGAACACTCAGCAATTGTGGACAAGTGTATTGTCATGGTGGAAGAACCAGTCACCTGTTTGCCATAACGCAGGGCATTTCTTCCACAAAATTGTGACCACAACCTTCTCGAAAATTCCAGATACTTTGGTTGACTGTTTGATATGGAGGAACAAATTCCAAGTGTACTACAAGGAGCCCACCCTCCAAAAGATAATTCTGGGTTTTTTTGGGTCCCCTCGTGTGTTATGATTGAAAATGGAGAGGCATCCTGGATGACTCCTATATTTTTATTATGAGCAACAGAATGGGGGTGGTGCCATTTGCTGATATACAGAAAACTGATAGGAAATTCTGTCTGTCAACACAAAGAAAAGGACTCGAAGAATCTCCTGAACCCTGAAATTACCAAAAGCTTAGCAAATCCTTTAAAATTAGGAACAAATGCCACCCACAGAGTCAATTAACAGGAATCTCACTGTACGAGAGGCTGCTTCTCAGAGTTACAGATGATGCCCTCTGAACTGGAACTCACTTTGAAATCACTGAGTATTCAACCCGTGGATCGGGAGCAGCAAGCTTTGTCGACTGGCAATGGAACAAGAATGAATTCCTGGGGAAGACAGAAATGGCCTCTGGCCAGGTGACTCTACCAGCTGATCACCTGAGATGTGCTTGCTGGTTTGCCTCTAAGGGGGTCTGCGTGTCCTGAAGTGGTGACACCCAACAGTGGTATCACTAAAGCCAGGAACAGACATGTGGCTGTGCCATAATCCTCAGCTCTTTTGCTGAATATTTCACAGGAAAGAACAAGGATTTGGAAACATGGGTTTTAAAGTCAACTCTGTCACTTCCTGGTTGGGTACCCTAAACTAATTCTTTCTGAACCATGCCTCAATTTCCCTCCAAAGTTGAACTTAACTAAGATGAACTCCAATTTTCCATTCAAATCAGATACAGTCTGTGAACTTTCAGCTCTTGAAATATAGCCAATAGAGACAGGGATGGAAATTCTAATGTCAACAAGAGCCGAGTATGCACAGGAGGGAAACAGGACAGGCTGGGCATGGGGACAGTGTGGGGAACTGGAGAACTGGGGTAGAAGTTGAGTGAGTGGACTCTGGAGTCAAATGGCCTCTGAGGAGGTGCTGTCATCCCCATGTTGCAGATGGGGGTACTGAGGCTCGGGGATGATCAGGGCTTGCTCCAGGTCCCAGAGCCAGTAAACTGTAAAGCAGAGGTTTGAATCCAGTTGGGCCTGACTCTAGGACCCAGTGTTCCTAGGCGCTGTGCTTCAGAGCTTTGCCAGTTGCTGACTTTCTGATACACCACTTCCTAGACCTCCTCTGCTCAAAATGGCCAAGACACAAATAGAGCCAGATATCTCCAGCCAGCAGACTCAGCTTTTTATCTCTGCTCCTTCCTCTGCCTTTGCCAAGGGGAAACAGCAAGTGATGACATCATTTAATCAATCAATCAATCAATCAATCAATCACTCTCTCTTCCCATCTCCCTATTCCTCTTTATTTTACTCTCTCTCTGTCTCCCTCTCTCTTTCCCCCTTCTCTCTTTCTTTCTCCCTCCCTCCATCCCTTCCCCTACGCCAATTATGATTTCCATGTAAATGTCAAGAACAGGATGTCTGTTTAAAAATGAGTTAATTCCAGGAATGCAAAACAAGTAAGCTACCATATTAATAATGTAAAGAAGACACACACATGTGAAATTGTATCCATAGATGCAGAAAAATCATTTGATAAAATTAAACAGCCACTTTTGACAAAAATGCTAGACAAAATAGGAATAGAATGCAATTCATTAAACTCAATAAAAGGCACATAATAATGCTAACAGCTAACATTGTACTTAATGGTTAGAGACTGAATGTTTTCCCTTTAAAAAAGAAAAGGACTAGTTTGCTCTCACCACTACTATTCAACATAGCAACCAAAGTTCCAGCCAGAGTAATAAGGCAAGAAAAATAAGTGAAAATGCATACAGGTTGGACAAAAAAGAAATAAAAGTGTCCTTATGTGCAGGCAATTAAATTGTTTCCATAGGAAATATCAAGCAAACTATATTAAAATTGCTGGAAATATAAAAGGAGGTATTTAAGCAAGATTGTGAAAAACAAGGTCAATATGAAAAAAAATTGTATTTCACTCTAAATGAGCACTTGAAAACTGAGTATT
This sequence comes from Cephalopachus bancanus, assembly GCA_027257055.1. NCBI lineage: Eukaryota > Metazoa > Chordata > Mammalia > Primates > Tarsiidae > Cephalopachus > Cephalopachus bancanus. Next base: position 421,160 of record JAPVLO010000269.1, read on the forward strand.
ATGTAGCCATAAAGAAGGACAAACATGGACTTCGCAGCAACCTGGGTGGATTTAGAGTCTATCATACTCAGTGATCTATCACAGAAACAAAAAACAGAGTACCATATGTTATCACTCAAAAGCAAAACTTGAACAATTATCATAATACTATAAGAAAGGGATTGGCAATAGAACCCCTACCAGCAGAGGGGGGTGGGATTGGCAACTGAGGGAAACTGCCAGGGGAGGGAGGGGCACACCTCATCAACAAGGGTACTTGCATAATGAACATTTATATATCTAACCCTGAATTGTACCCCACATCTTTAAAATAAAATTAAAAAATAATAATAATACCACTTACAGTAGCTACAAAATGAGATACTTATGGGTGTAAATATAACAAGACACATACATCATTTGTATGTTAAAAACTACAAAATACACCCAAAACAAAATGGAGATAATATGTTGAGTCCATTAACTATAATCGACATCAGAAAAAATGCAAATTCTTCTGTAAAATGGATGCTATTCCTATTAAAATGTTGGCTAAAATGCACAGAGAAAGGCTATGGAATTGCAATGGTTCAAACAATTTGAGAAAATAGTTAAAAGAACTGTATTATCTAATGTTAAAATTTTCTACATAGCTTCAGCAGGATCTCTCACCCTGGGCATTATTAGTATCTGATACCAGACACCTATTTTGAATGAGTCTTCTGTGTGCTATAGAATGTTTACCAGCCTCACAGGGCTCTACCCACTAGATGCCAGGAGCAATATCCCTTACCAAATCATGACAATTGAAAATGTCTACAGATATTGCTCAGTGTCACCCGAGGGGCCAAAATCACCTCAGATGAGAATAACAGTAATTGTGTCATCATGGCACTGACAGAGGGATCAGCACACAGGTCAGTGGCACCCAAGAAATAGAACCCAGCACACAAATATGGTCAACTAATTTTTTTTAACAAATAATGTTAAACAAGTGGATAGTCACATGCAAAAATATGTAAATAAACTTAAATGAAATAAAATCAACCTCAACCAAACAACTTAAATTAGACAAAATCAAAATGAGTCATGGATCTAAAATAAAATTACAAACAAAAACTATAAAGCTATTAAAAGAAATTTTTGTGGCCTGAGGTTATATGAAGAGTTCTGTTTCTTCACCATGCCACCAAATGCATGATTCATAAAAAAGAAAAACTGAGTAAATTAGACTTTATGAAAATTAAAACCTTTGCTCTGCAAAATAAACTGTAAATACACAAGATATATGCTAAATAACATATTTTCAAATACATATCCAACTAGGCCTTGCATTTAAAATATGTAAACTCACAAAATTCTGTAATAAGCCATGAAAAAATTCAGTTAAGACATTAGCAAAAGACTTGGACATTTGGCCAAAGAAGACACATAGCAAATAAGCAAATGAAAAGATGTTCAGCGCTATTAACTATTGGAAAAATGCAGTTGTCCTGGAAAACAATTAACAATTTCTTAGACAGTTAAACAGGACCCAATCCTTGTTCTCATATTAATCTGTCCTCCCAAAATAAAAAGGTATTTCCACAAAATTGTGTACACAAATGTTCATATGGACTTTATTTGCACTAGCTAACAATTCAAATGTCCTTCAGTGGATGAACAATTAATTGAGTGATATTTATAGGATGAAATATTATTGATAAACACAACAACTCGGATGAATCTCAGTTACCATTGTGCTGAGTGGAGAAAAATTCAAAGTATTACTTACTGTGTTTTTCCATTGCTATAACATTCTCAAAATGACAAATTATAGTGTGGCAAAGAGATGAGTGATCAGCAGGTATTAGATTTGGATGCAAGGTGTGTCTATAAATAGCTGCACCCTGAATCTGTATCTAACTGAAAAAAATCATAGAACTTTAACCCAAACAAACCACAACAAAGCGCACAGAAAAACTCCTGATATTAGAAAAAGTCTATAACCCATCAATGTCAATGTCCTGGTCTTGAAAATCATGTTGTGGTCATACTATATATACCAATGGGATTAACTGGTTAAAGGGCACATGAGAGTCCTCTACAGTATTTTTGTAACTGAAATACAGTGTAAATTATTTCAAAATAAAAACTTAAAAGTAAATGAATAGATAAAAATTGAAACACACTTTACTAATGCCATACAGAAATTCCACTTTTAGCTGTCTATCCAAAACAAAATAAAAACATATTAACAAAAATACTTATACACTAATGTTTGTAATAATATTAATTAGAAGAGCCACAATGTATGAAAAATGCAAATGCCCATCAACCGATGAACAGATAAACATATGTAATGTATGTACACACTATACAGCAATAAGAAGAAGGAATTTTTTAACTTTTAAAATTTTCTTTCTTTCAAAGATTTGGGGTATCATTCAGGGTTAGGCACATAAGTGGTCATCGTACAGATGAAGTTTGGGCCTCCCATTGGTCCTTACTTCTCCTGGTTTGAGATCATGTACCTTTATGGATGTTATGTGTCTCCCACCCTCAGCAGTGTCCCACTACTGCCAATCCCTTTCTTATGGCATTATGTACATATTCAGGGTCCACTTCTAAGTGTGAACATGTGATACTCAGTTCTTTGTTTCTGTGATAGATCCAAGAATAGGATGAACTCTACATCATGGATAAACTTCAGAAACATTCATTAGGTGAAAGAAACTAGATGCAAAAGACCATGTATTACAAGATTCCATTTATATAAAACATCCAGAAAAAACAAATCTATAGCGACAGAAATCAGATTAGTGGTTGCCTGGGATTTAGGAAGGCATGAAAGATGACTCTTAATAGGCAAAAGTGATCTTTTGAAGATAATGGATAATTTTTAACATATGGACTCTGGTGATGGCTACAGAACTCTGTAAATTTACTAAAAATTATTTATAATTGTATCTGTAAAGGGGTGAATTGTATGGACAGTAAGTTATAACAATAAGCTGTTGAAAATAGTAGAGAAAATGCATGCTAGATTAGCAGACAACCATGTGATGTATGTAACTCCTGCCTGGCACCCAGAAGGTGTTCCCCAGGCAGTACCTATTTTCTGGACATCTTCAAAGCCACTTTTAAACAGATGGTATAAAAAGAAGTTGGACTCTTCTCCATAAAGTGCCGGACACAGCTTGGTGTCTGAAGTTCCCATGACCTGAAAAGCGGGTGAGATCCTATAACCACTACCTGCTAAGTCGACATTTTCCAGAGCAAAAAGTGGTTCTAAGGAGGATGAGAAGATGGACAAGCCTTCCCCAAGGTCCACAGCGACTCTTCTCTTGGACTTTTCTAAATGTTCTTGCTTCTTCTCTGCCTCAAAAAAGAATCTAGAAGGTTCTCTAGACAAGTCTAAAGAAATAAAGGCACAATTACTCCACCCAAGTGGGTCAGTGTTTAGCTCTGGTATTTAGTCATGGAATACAGTGCTTCCTCCCTTATTAAATTCATTTTCCAAAAAAAGTAGCAGGATTCTGTTCCTGGAAAACAATAAACAACAACAACAACAACAACAACAACACAACAGCACATCTTTGCCAACATCTGTGACGGGAGATGGGAAGGATGGCGACCCCTCATCTATTGCCAGCTCCCAGCCCACTGCCAAGACACAGGCCCTCGGTCAAGCTGTTGAAGGACTGATTGGCAAACAACCTCCTCATTCTCATCAGCATGTCACAGGTTAAAGGAATATCGACGATGATTTTGTTCTTCTGAATCATGGCCTTTCCAGCAACATGGATGCAGCTGGAGACCATCCTACTAAGGGAACGCTCACAGAAACAAAGAGCTGAGTACTGCATGTTCTCGCTCAGAAACAGTCTCTGAATGCCAGCCACATGAGCACAAGTGTGGGATCGTCAGATGCTGAACACCGCTAGGAGAGAGAGGGAGGAAGGATAGCGGAGGGCATGTGACAACACGCTGGGTGTCAGGTCCACCACTATCAGGGAAGAGGAGGCTCACTGGAAGCGCAAACTCCCCTGCAGGCAACTTATTTATGTAGTAAATTCTCACTTGTACCCCACAACTCTAACAAAAAATAAAATACATATATTTTATTTTTTATTTTAGAGATGTGGGAAGCAAGTCAGGATTAGCTGCACAGGCAGGCTGTGTGCAGGTGAAGTTTGAGCCTCCAACTGACCCTCACTTCCCCTGGCTAGGATCAGATACTCTTTGTGATGCTTCATGCTCCCTCTCCCCTTCCCTCTGTCCCCTGGCAGTGTTCATCAACTGTTGATCCCTCCCTTGTGCTAAAGTGATGACTGTTCAGGTCCCACTTATGAGTGAGAACATGCGGTTCGGTTCTTTGTTTCTGTGATAGATCGTGAAGTATCATGGTCTCCAATTCCATCCAGTCTGGTGCAAAGTCCATAGTTTTGTTCTTCTTTGTGGTTGTGTTCTTCTTTGTGGTCCATCATGGATATGGATCACCATTTCTCTATCCAGTCCAGTTCAGAATGGCAGTGGGGTTGGGTCCATGTTGTAAACAGTGCAGCTATTAACGTGTGTGCAGGTATCTTTTTGGTAGAACGATTTATGTTCCTCTGGGTACCTTCCCAGGAGAAGTATTGTTGGATTGGATGGGGGATCAATTTCTAGTTCTTTCAGGAATTGCCACACTGCTTTCCATAGAGGTTGAACTAGTCTGCACTCCCACCAACCGTGTAGAAGCATTCCCTTTTCTCTGCATCCTTGCCAGCATCTGTTAAAAATGTTGGGACGACTGTATACTAACATTGGGTTTATCTCATTGATCCTCTAGATAACATTAAAATTACTTTAAAAAAAGAAACAAAGGTATGATCCCACAACAACAAAAAGAGAAGTTCGCAGCAGATAAAAGACACCAATCATCTCTGAGGATGGGAAGAATCAGATGGCTTTTTGGTGATTGTTGAAACAAGGAAGATAAGCTTAGCATAGTGGTCAAACAGAAAAAACAGTAACAGAAATTGGGATCCATAAGAGGTTGCCAATGTTACAAACTTTGCAATGGAAAAATGGAAAAAATTAATAAATATCCAGACAAGAGAAACGGGAAGAAATCTCAGACTGCCATTTCTTCCGTCTTCTAAAGAGGAGTCAAGTTTACTGGCCGTAACTTCAAGAAAGGAACAGCCGGGCTCGGTGGCTCAGCCTGTAATCCTGCACCTTGGGAGGCTGAGGCGAATGAATTGCCTGAGCCCTTGGGTTCGAGACTCGCCTGGGCAAATTGGTGAGACCTCATCTCTACAATAAATGAAAAAATAGCCGGGCGTGGTAGCGCGTGCCTGTAATTCCAGCTATTTGGAAGGCTGAGGTGGAAGGATCGCCGGAGCCCAACAGGTCGAGGCTGCGGTGGCCGTGAGTGGCCACTGCACTCCCGTCTGGGTGACAGAGTGACTCAACTCAAGAAAAAAAAAGAAAGGAACAGAGGTGGGAAGTTACGGTGTCAGAGGGGGCCATAGCCACAGCAGTGGCAGCAGTCATGGTGATGCACTTATTGTTACTATTATTGTGATAGTAGCTATTATTATATGGCGATAGTTATTAATATTACTATTGGTGTGATAGCAACGATTACAAGGTGATAGTTATTATTATTAGTGTGATAGCAGCTATTATTACATGGTGATAGTTATTATTACTATTAATGTGATAGTAACTATTATTCCATGGTGATAGTTATTATGTGTGATATACTATTACATGGGGATAGTTATTATTATTACTATTATTGTGAGAGTAACCATGATTGCATGCTGACAGTTATGATTATTAGTGTGATAGTAACTATTATTACATCACATATTATTATTACTATTAGTGTGATCGCAACCATGATTACATGGTGATAGTTATTATTATTACTATTAGTGTGATAGTAACAATTATTGCATGGTGATAGTTATTATTTTTACTACTATTGTGATAGTAGCTATGAGTGCATGGTGATATTATTATTACTATTAGTGTGATAGTAATTATTATTACATGAAGAGAGTCATTATTATTGCTATTATTGTGATAGTAACCATTATTACATGGTTATAGCTACTATTAAATTAATTGTTCTGCACCTTGATCTATTTTCTATTCAGGCATATTTCTCAATTTCAACTGCATATTTAAAAAATTTTAAAATGTATTATTATCAGTTAACAGTTATGGACTATTTAGGCTTTTTTCAATTTTATTGAGGTATAATTTCAAACAAAAATTGTATACATTAAAAGTTCACATCATGATGCTTATTATAGATTTGCATTGTGACATGTTTATAGCAGCTGAGCTTGTAAACACATCCGTCACCTCACCTTACTTCTTTCTCTTTTTCTTGTGTGGTAGATACTTAAGTTCTCCTCTTCCTTCACATTTCAAATGTGCATCATTGTATTATGAGCTACATTCGCAGTGCTGTTCATTAGTTCTCCAGAACGTAACTCATCTTAGAACTGTGAGTCTGTCCCTTTGACTGGCATCTCCTCTTTCCCTCCCCCGAATCCTGATAACCTGTCTTCTGCTCTGTTTCTGTGAGTTTGACTTTTTGGATTCCACATATCAATGAGATCATGCAGCATTTGTCTTTCTGTGCCTGGCTTATTTCACTTAACATAATGTCCTCCAGGCTTATCCATGTTGCCTCAAATACCAAGTTTCCTTCTCTTCTTTAAGGCTAAATAATGTGCATTGGTACAGTTATTATGAAAAATAGTATGAATAGTCCTCTAACAATTAAAAATAGAACTACCGGCCAGGCATGGTGGCTCACGTCTGCCTGTAATCTTGGTGCTTTGGGAGGCAGAGGTGAGAGGAACCCTTGAGGTCAGGAGTTGGAGACCAGCCTGGGCAGCATAGCAAGACCCCATCACTGCTAATTGTTTTAAATGAAAAAAAAAAAAAAAATAGAACTACTGTATCATTCATCACTCCCATTTCTGGGTATATATTCAGAGGAAATAAAATCATTATCTCAAAAAGATATCCCCAGTCATATGTTAATTGCAGCATTATTCTCAATAGCCAAAATATGAAAATAACCTAAGTGCCCACTGGTGGATAAATGAATAAAGAAAATGAAATATATATGTATGCATACACATATCATATGGCATATTGTTTTTTAGTGAAACACATCAACTCTATTTCAGATTCTTTGTCATCTTCTAACAACAAACAAGCATGAATTTAACATTTTCAGCAGTCGAATACAATTATTATAGAGTGAAATTTTATTGCTATCTTCTTATTCATCAAGCATCATCAATCTGAGGCTCATACTGGAAGGTGATGGGATTAGAGGGTTTTTTTTTTTCTTCCCATATTTGAAATGTTCATAATAAGCATGCCTCATTTTGAACAAAAATAATAACGCCTTTTAAGATGTTGACTGAGGGAGGTGACCACGGCCCAGGCTGTCAGAAACCAGGTGTCAAGCCCTGGGTGGGGCTGCAGGAGGGACCCCTCGTGGCCTCACGCTTAGGGTCAACCGCGAACCCCTGGAGACCCAAGATCGCGAGGAAGCCGCGAGTTACCTGGAGAGAAGGAAGGGCGGGCGCAGGTGGTGGTGGGGGGGCTCTTGGTGGGAGGGGAGAAGGCAGGGAAGGTGTGGGCACAACCTGGTCTGTCGGCGCCATCTAGCGGACACAGTGGGAACTGTCACCCGTGGTTCCCTTCTCTCGGGAAAGAGAGGTTAAAGCCTCTCAAAAATGCCATCTTGACTGTAAAATTAAAGCCACTTAGAAAAAGGTTTGCTGGGCTGTGCAAGAAGATATGCACACAAACACATGCACGCAAAATGTGTAGAAACATATGCCCGCCGTTTCTCTCAGAAGGGGCTGACATACAGCAAGTGATGCCCTAGGTTGAGGGGAGGGGCTCTGAGGAAGGGGCGGTGACCCCTCCACATCTGTCCAAAGCCCAGAGTCATGGCCCCCCTTTTTACTAAATAGCGTACGTTTCACTATTCTTGAGCCTCTCCTTTTTTCAGAACACCGAAATGCAGATTTTAAAAGTTGCTGACATTTCCCATATACTTTGTGTCATAATGTACAGACATGATTTCCTCACTCGGTCCACAAAATAACCGGATAAGGTCGTTCTAGTGGGAATTCTGTTACCCCCTTTGCAGAAAGGAAAGCCAAGAACCAAGCCTCCGGAAGACTAAGGATCAGCTCTCAGATCATAAGGCTTCAGAAACTGGCGGGGTAGGATTTAAGCTAAGGGATCTTGACCTCACTTAGCTACATACATTTCCACACTTCTCCTGCTGTGGAGAGAGATTGTTGCTTTATTGAACCGTACAGAGGCAGAGAAATACTTTGTGGGCAAGGAGTCCAGGTTGGGATTTCCAAGCAGAATCTCAGAATTAAAGGAGACCGAGATGGAATTCGGAAGCAACTTGAGTTCTTTCAACACTCATAAACACGTACATATTTATGACTTAACATGGTGATCAATGACCTAGTTTGCGTGTTGACAGTAAATGCAACTTTTTAAAGAAAATGATTGTTTCAGAATACAGACTCCTGGTTATTTTGCCACCTTTACGTTGGTGTAAAGCGTAGTATGAAATTCTTCACATAATTGTTCTCAATTTTGTCATTCAGGGCTCATCACACAACACGGCAGGACAATTCCAGGGCAGAAGTCTTTGATGGATGTGCCACACGACGGCCATTTTTGTGAGATGGGTCATAAATATTAATGGTATTGATGGAGTCTTTAAAAATTTGTCAAGTGGCATCCCTGCCATTGAAGCACCCAGAATTTGCGCACTTTGCTTCTCTGACTGACAATCACCCGTTTCTTTTCTGAACTTGCTTAACAGTGTCTATCTTTCCTTTCCACCTCTGGAAATTATACATCAGCAAAGGTTTTTGCAAACAGAGACAGGTCAGCTGAAACAGACACCCTTCATGGGCTTTTCCGTTCTTTTCTACATAGCTAACTTCAATCTGCATTCTGGGATCAATCCTCCTCTATTTCTCTGTGTTTGAATGGGTGTTAGTAAGCACTATAATTTCTAATCCCTGTCATGTACATATTCTGGTAATATGTTCACGCCAAGTGCTCACTGGTGCCCACGTGCTATTATTAGCTGTGAGTAGTTGAATTGCCTTGGACCCTTTAAAAAGCAGCCGCCTATTGGGTGGGATTTGCATATAGCCACATGTACAGAGTACCTGGCCCTAACGCCATCCAACAAAGACAATTACTGCTGGTCCTTTGCAGGACATATTCATTGGCTGACTTGGGGCAGGAGGATACAAAATCAGGCAGCTGATACAAGAGGAATTTCAATATGGCAGATGGAGTGAATCCAGTATCTCCTCCAGCCGTGTGAATGACTAAAATAAGCCATAGGTTAAAAATGACATGACATCAAATTCAATAAGACTACACTGCCCCCTACCCTAGGCTGTCCGCTGCTCATTTTATCATCCATTTATAATTTTTTCGTCTTTGATGCTTTCTTTTTTCTCTGGTGAGTCCAGGATTGTGCGTGTTGCATTTCTGTAACTTTTAGGGGCTGATGTCTCCTATGTAGGGAATTTTATTTTGCCAAAGAACCAAATTGCATATAGTTGCAAATCCCCATTGCTGGAAGCTGGCAAATATGATGGTTCAGTGGGGGTATGTATCATGGTGTCTCTCTTGACTCACTGTAAAAATTGGCTCTGAAATGACTTCAAGCTATTAGAGTTATTGACACAAATGGGACTAATGTTAGTACTTTACTTATTTTTTGTTATTTTTTAAATTTCTAATTGATAATAATTGCATATATTCATGGAGTACAAATATATATTTACATATACATAGTGAAACTATTATATCAAGCTGATTAACATAACCATCACCCCAGATACTTTTTATTTTTGTAGACAGACCATTTAAAATCCATTCTGTTAGCAGTTTTGAAATCTTGTCATTTGTGACAATGTGGATGCACCCTGAGGACATTATGCTAAGTGAAATAAGCCAGACACAGAAAGACAAATACCACATTATTTCACTGATATATTGAATCTGAAAAAGTTGATCTTATTTAAATTTTAATTAGATCTTTGAATGGTTCCCAAGTCCCATAAACTACTGAAAGAAGCCTTTCGGGGACAGTTCTGTCTACTGATCTTAGAGTCACATAGCTTCCCTACCCTGATTTTATTTTTTTAGTTTTTAATATTTTATTTTGAAACAATTATAGTTCCACAGGAAGTTGCAATAGTAGAAAAAAATAATTGTGTATACACTTACCCCAATAGTGAGATCCAACGTGGCTGTGGCATGCTATCAAGCCAGGATATTGACATTGATGTGTTACTGATAATTCCACCACTGACCTTCCTCAGTTTAACCGTCATTATTCTGTGTGTGTGAAGTTTTATTTGCAGTTTAACCCCATATAGAGATTCTTGTAGCCAACAGCAACATTAGACCCAGAACTTTCATCATCACAAGGGCTCTCCCTGTGTTATTTCTGAGTCTTCACACCCACCAAACTTCCATCCGTGTGTTTGGCAGGCACTCATCTGGCCTCTACTTCAACAGTTTTGTCATTTCAAGAACATTATAAACATGTGATTTTACAGCATGTAACCTCCTCAAGTTGGTATTTGTTTTTTACTGAGCACAATGTCCTTCAAGTCTATCCGGGTAGTTCTGTGCATCTTGTTTCTTTGCCCCAAGACACAGGAAGTCCCACGACAGCCGGGCCATCCAGGGGACACACCACCGATGGAGAACCAGTCCCTAGCTGCAGTTAAGTGGCTTCATGCTCTGCAGCTCTGTTCTTAGGGTAGCTGAACAGAAAACTCATTCTCATCAGAACCTGGGAAGGGATAAAAAAAAACTCTCCTATGGCAGCTTCTCATGAGATGCAGGGAGGTGGGTGAGGGGTCATCTCATAGTGATTCCTCCCAAGCTTCTCATCCCCATGTTCCTGGAGGACCTCAAGGGTTTCTGCTGGAAATCAGATGTGCTAAGCTCAAGTCTTTTCCTCTGTGGCTTGTGTGAGCAGGTCTCTAAGATGCCATCATGGCTCCAAAACGTCACAAGCATTCTCATGAGTTTGCCATCTCTGTGACTCCCCACAAACAGCACCCCTTTTATGCGCTTAAACCTTGTCTTTAACCCTGTTCTCAGATGTAGCCCCTGATGCTGGTCCTTAGTAGAACATGAGCTAAGAGTGGGAGATGAAATCTAATCACCTCCAGGACAAGGAAACCTCAACACAGGCAAACTTATGGACTTTGGGATCCAAACCAAGTGAAGCTGGGCAGTTTCCAACAAGCCTCTTGGTCCTCTTGCATCTCATTGTATTGTATTGTCGAGTAGAGTCAGGGTCTCACTCTATTGTCCAGGCTGGAATGCTGTGGGATGATCATGACTCACTGTAGTCCCGAACTCTTGGCCTCAGGCAATCCTTCCACCTCAGTCTCTTGAGTAGCTGGGACTATAGTCACATGCCACCACACCTGGCTAATTTTTTGACTTTTTGTAGAGACAAGTCTTGCAATGTTGCCCAGGCTGGTCTTGAACTCCTGGACTCAAGTAATTCTCCCGCCTTGACCTTCCAAAGTGCTGGGATTGCAGACTGGAGCCACCACGCCTGGCTTCCATCTGCATTTTAATGTTTGTCAATCCTGAGGCTGCTAGGAGATGCTCAGGACAGAGTCAGTTAACAAGGGACTGGTTACTTGGTATAGAGAGCCACTGTCCCTACCATGTAACTCTGACATGTTTCAGTGTTCACCCAGCATAGCACTTGGCCCAGATATGCACACAGATTGAAATGATAGGGGACCACTTGATTTCCAGGAAACAGCTCAGCAATACCAAGTGAAAAGGAATTTTCGTCATGGATCCTAAATAGTTCCCAAGGAGCTATAATGAAAAGAGGTAGATAAAATGTAATTCAACTTCATTTTCCTTCCTTAAACAAATTTATTAGATGCTTGGGAAAAGTCAGATTTTAAAATGATTAATTTTTTTGAATAGTAAACATGTGCAAAATAAACACCCTTGTGACACTTTTCCTAAAGTCCAGCTTCTCAGTATTTCAAGAGGGACAGTGCCCACATAGATGTCTGACTGAGGAAGGTTTTGGGGACACCCAGTTCATTCATGGAGTCCTCAGTGGGGCACTCCACTTGCCAGGAGATTTGCTGAACACTGGTAGGGTCATTTCTATTGCAAAATTTAACTGAAGAAACCATTTGTTCTGGGAAACAAACACATATTAAATTTCAATTTAAAATCCACGAGTCAGCAGAATGTCAAAAATGCAACAAATCACTTCATTCCTCTTTGTCAACCAAAAGCAAGATTGCCAAGTGTCGGGAGCCACAATCACTAGTAGAAGTAAGGTAAAAGGGACCTGAAAACAGGAAAAACGCCGGCTAGGAGCAAAGCCCCCGTAAAATGCGGCCATGACAGAGGCAAAGCCCCATGGATCCTGTTGACGGACCTTCCCTAACTTTGAAGGATTGCGTGCATAGGCTTGAGAATGTTCCCTCTTTAATTGAGATAATAGATGTGCAAATGGATGATGGCATTTGACAGCAAAAATTTTACATAGGCATAATGGAGGTGAAATTGCAGCAAAAAGGGTGCCCCTTAGGGTGTGTACGGATGTTTTTCCGTAACAGCAGGAGGTTGAGAAAAATGAGTCGACCACTTCCTCATAAACAACAGACCCCAGCTGACAGCTGGTGAAAAACAATCATTTGAGATAAAAAAATAGGTTAAGATATTTTAGGATTAATTAAGTAGTTTAATGAAGAAAGAATTTAGAATATTAATAAGATAGTAAGATAAGATAAACTAGTAAGATGAGATATATAATAGTATAAGTGATAGTTAAGAAATATAGAGATATAAGGATAGAAATAAGATTAATAGAAATAAATATATAGTAGTAAGTAAGTTAAAAATGACTTAGGGTTAAGGTTTAGCTTTATAGGGTAAGGATATTATAGGCCTATAATAGTAAATAGTTATGAGAAAGTTAGGAAGAAAACTAGTACGTTCATAAATGTTTGACTTAAGAAAAACACCATCTGTGGTTAAAATTGTTAAAGGTCAACCTTACTGTGAGTGCAAAAAGGATGCACGTGGGCGTTTGGTTAGCAACATAAAATACATTTGTGGGTACAGGGTTGAGTGGAAAACCTAAATAAGCTTGTGAAAAATAAATAAAAGGCAGGCAGAGTCTTGAGCTCTCCCCAGGAAGAGGATTCCTGTCATTTTCGTATTTTCTTTTTCGCCGCTTCCCGATTCTCCCGTCTCAAGCCCTGACTCTCTCCTGGAGCTGGGCTCCAGCAGCCAAGTCCAACAAGTCACGTGACAGCATTGACAGCGGCTAAGTCATGGGCTACCCATCAGCGACCCACACCTTGGAATGGACCAACAATCCATCCTCAGGGCTCCAAGTGTGGACAGCAGACTGGTCCCCACTGGATGTGAGACTCCCAGCATTTCCCTGGGCATGCACAGCCCTCTTCCCTCCCCAGCCCAAGTCTGCACGCACTGCAGGCTGAGCGCCACACCCAGGATATGTTCCCAGACCGTTTCACGGATCTTCCCTGCTGCTCCAGCCATGAAGCACATACTGGCCTCTGGCTGTTTCTATTTCTACTCAGCTGTGTGTCTCCAAGCCAGTGGTTCACACACTCTGAGCTTCAGAATCTGGAGGGAATAGTGGGGGCCTCATGGACATGTGGAAACATCAGGAGACCGAGAGTAGGAAGGGCTTCACAAACAACATGGTTTACCATATAAACATGAGCGATATAATAAAGTAGTCCACTCGCTGTTTCATTTCATCAGCCTGAAGTATGATTAGAAGTCATGAAGGAAAATCTCACATTTTTAATTGGATGAATCACTGTATGTGTGTTGGGGCTGGGGGGCCAAGAAGGTTGATGGGTTCTGTGTTACTGAAAAAAAACAAAGAAACGACAAGTGCTGTTCTTCATATTTTTATATACAGGGCTCCTCTCGCCATTGTTATAGACTTATAAATTGCAGGCGCTCACATTGACAGGGACATTACTGAACTTAAAACAAAAGTCAATCCGCCGTCCCAGTGACTCCTGTTTCCTAAGTCTGTCTCCATCACCTGAATCCAGCTTTCCCTGAATCTGAAGGCTTGAGTCATACAAACCAGCTTGTTTCTCCTCTGCCAATGGGTCTGCTGGGACCAAAATGGACTGGAAAGTCTTTTGCCTGCTTCTGGAGGTCTGGGCAAAGTCTGCAATCTGGACTCCCTACTCACCACTTGTAAGGAATGCATTTTTGGAGATAGTCTTTGAGGTGCTGCTTGTCCAACCTAATTCTTCTACCATGGACAGCTCCCCTGCACTGAGCCCTTCTGTTAGAACCAGATTGGGGAGACCACAATTATCTTTCTTATATGTGCCAAGAGGTGTCAGAGGCACATTCGGATAGATAAATTGCCCTGGCCTGCCTAATGTAAAATTCGATCCCAAACTTAACCATATTAGACTTTACAAAGAGTTGGTCATATCTAACTTGTTTCCACTTAGCTAAGGTTTTAAGATACTGTTTTATCGAACACTGTGGCCATCAGTTGGAATGACTATTTAAATTAAAATGCAAATGTATTAAAATAACATAGCCAGGTTTTCCCAGCTGAGCCCAGGATGGGTAGATACTTGGAAGCTATAAGTCTTCAAATATCTATTGGTCCACGTTGCTTTGCATGAGGGATAAAATGTGTGTTGAATAAGGGTTCCTATACTCATGAGAGGACTGAAATTGGGCAGACAGGGGTCTCCCTTCTTCACCAGGGGATCCATATTTTGCCTGAATATCTTCAGTGAAAGACAAAGAAGATATTGAAGCTGAGTTTGAATTCCCAAAGGGATTCCAGGAACTCAGGAACCTGGCACTCAGTTCTCTACAGTAACCCCCACCCCAATTCCCATCCACCACATCCCAGGCTCATATCCCTTTCCTGGTCATGGGGATTCTCCACACCCGTCTCTTAAGTCTCCTACAAGAGATGCTTGGTCCCATCAGGTCAAATCTTCCATTTCTCCCTGGGATACCTGTGCCTTGTAACCAGACATTAAGGGACTGATACTTCCTGTGCTCTCAGCATTCAGTGACCTCAGAGAAACTGATGCCCAGAGGTGAAAGTCCAGCAAGAGAAGAACTGGGCACAACTTTCTCTGTTGCCAGTTGCTTTCTTCTGCTAAATCTGCACTCGGGTCCTGGGGCAGACAAAGAGAAATAACTGGTCTCCGGGCAGGGGTAGGATCTGCATAAGCTGGTCACCCTTCACACTGTGGCATGTCCTGCTCCTCTCTCACTCTCCAGCCTGTGAGCTGGACCAGCTGCAAGAACTCTGCCCAGGTCCAGCAGTGAGTGGAACAGCAGTTAAGTCACAGTGACTTTTATGTCGAGTTGTTTTGTTCGCTTATTTGTTTAAGAGTGATTTCTTTCTATTGAGAGAAAGGAGAATTTTACTTTTAGGCAGCAGGTGTACTTGCTAATAAGTACATTTCTATGGAAATGGGTTCATAACTACTCATTTTACTTGCTCCTGATCTATTTTTGATAAGCCTTTCAAATTTAGAAAGTGCCCTATGTTTCTCTAAAGTTGATAATTGCAACTGCCTTTGAGGCATAAGAATCAGTGTTTCAGTCTTGAGATATTTATTAGGCATATTTCCCCCCCAGGGTAGATAAGTTTGTGTGTGCAAATGGGTGCAGGTGGGGAGGGTTTAGGTCATGTGTGAAGAAGATTTACTATTTGGCTGTTTCTTCCTCAAACTGGAGCACACAGCCTCCTTCCAAAAGAACTTTCTTCCCAGAAGCCCTTTTTCCCATGTGTGTAGGAAAGGTCACTTACTTGTGTGGTTCAGTCACCCCCACTTCCCACCCATCACACTCCCACCAAGAATCTTTGCTGGTCATAGGAATTCCTCACCCATTTATCTGTTTAGTCTCCTTCTTAAGGGCAGCAGGCTGTTCCTGAAACAGCTGCTCGCAGCTGGGCACAATGGCTCAAGCCTGTAATCCCAGCACTTTGGGAAGCTGAGGTGAGGGGATTTCCTGAATAACTTGGTGAGACTTCATCTTTACCATAAATCAAAAAATTAGCTGAGCACGGTAGCACATGCCTGTAGTTCCAGCTACTTGGAAGACTGAGGTAGAAGAATTGCCAGAGTCCAGCAGGTTAATGTTGGGGTAGCTGTGAGCGTGCCACTGCACCACAGCCTGGGCAATGGAGTGAGACTCCAACTCAAAAAGAAAAAGAAAAAGAAACGGCTGTTCTCAAGGCTAATCCTTGTCTAATGTCCAGATATGCAGATTCTGGGATAGTCTCTGCATTCTCTAAATGGTAAGAGAGGCTCATTGTGCCTAGATAGCCTGTACAGATCATAGAGTTCATGGTGAACACCCGCTTTCCTGATAGAAATCTGGGGAATGTGTAAGGCAGAGGTTCCCATCTAACTAGCCCCAGTAAAATCCCCGAGCACTGAGTTTCAGTAGGGTCATTGATAGAGAAGGAACAAGCTGCCCTGTGTGACTCAGGTCTTGGGGAGTCGGGGAGTCTGGGACTCAATGGTTCTTCTGTCAATTTCCCAGGATCTGAGTAAAGCTGGATTTAGGCGATGGAACCTGCATTTCAGAACAGGAGTCATTCACAATTCTGCACTGGGTGTTTTTGTTTTAACTCTGTGTTCAGTAACTTCCCTGTCAGTGCAATAGCCTTGATTTTGCTTCTAGGCTATTTTTGCCCTATGAGCCGACATTAGATGATAGAGCCCACTCAATCCCACACAAATGCAACTCCACAATAAAACAGATAAAAGTACAGCTGGTGGGCAACCCCCTCGGGTCCCCTCCCACTGTGAGAGCTTGTCTGTCCTCTCAATAAATTCTGTTTGTTTGTTTTTTTAAATTGAATCCGGGGAAGTGTGGCCTATGACTCTGTCTTCTTGACACCTCCTTTATTCCAATGGGGTCTCTGAGTCATTTTCATGTATCATAAGGTCCCATGGAATACAGTGTAAAAAAACATGGGCTAACCAATCTTAAACAAAATGTGTCTTAAAAACCCTCTGACTGAGGTCACTGACCAATCTTTACTACTTCCTTAGCTTTCGTCTGTCTTGTAACAGATCTCTGATTAGTTGAGCCCAACTTTTCGGTAGGTAGGCCCAAAGAACCCTTGATTTCACTCCCCAAATGGTCATCATTCTTAGGATAACTTGATCAACCTCTGACTTCCCTGTAGACAATCACTCCCTGAGGACAGAATGGTGCCGCTATTGCCCCCTGCCCCGTCATAGCAGCTGGCAGGGTGCCTGGAAAACTGCAGGAGCGCAACCAGTGTGTGTTCAATTCATTGAGCACACTCAATGGCCTCACAGGATACCCTGCAACATTCTGGGGATATAATTTGCCTTCTGGGAGACAAGTCATGACTAATCAATTGGGTTTTGAGCCACAATCTCATGCCTAGCTGTGAAGCATGTTTATATACACTCTGCTTCTTAGGAGACACATCTGTCTCTCTTATTACAACATGAGTTCTCAACTAGGAGCAATTTGAACCCCCAGGGGATATTTAGCAATTTTGGTTGTCACAACTTGGGTGGTGCTCTGCCACTTAGTGGGTAGCTTAATGATTAAGCATGCTGAAGATAAACAAGGAAATAGTTAACAGAAATATTAGTCAACATGATTTAATTGCCGCAGAGTACTCCATCCAACAACAGACTAGACATTCTCCTTAAGCTTGCATGAGAAATTCACAAAGATAGAGCGCTATCTGGGCTGCAAAATATACTTCAGTAAATTTAAATGAATAAATATTATGCAAAGTATGTTTTCAGTTAAAAATGGATTTTAAGCCAGGTTCGTTGGCTCAGCCTGTAATCCCGCGCCTTTGGGAGGCTGAGGTGAGTGGATTGCCTGAGCCCGCGGGTTCGAGACCCGCCTGGGGCAGTGAGACCTCATCTCTACAATAAATCAAAAAATTAGCCGGGTGTGGTAGTGCATGCCTGTAATTCCGGCTACTCAGAAGGCTGAGGAGGAAGGATCGCCGGAGCCCAGCAGGTCGAGGCTGCGGTGGCCGGAAGCGGCCACTGCACTCCAGTCTGGGCGACAGAGTGAGACTCCAACTCAAAAAAAAAAAAATGGATTTTAGTTAAAAATTAGCCAACAATTCCCTAAATATGCAAATAAAACACCACGATTCTAAATCACACGTATCAAGAAGGTGTCTCAAGAGGGTAGATGCCAGAGATGCTGCTGAGCATCCTATCACCCAAGATAGCCTTCTCCCCAGTGCCTATGATAATTTCCCTCTCTCTCTTCCTCCTTCCTTCCTCTTCTTTCTTTGCTTCTTTCTCCTTTCTTCCTTTTCCTTTCCTTCCTTCCTTCCTTCCTTCCTTCCTTTCTTTCTTTCTTTCTTTCTTTCTTTCTTTCTTTTCTTTCTTTCTTTCTTTCTTTCTTCTTCCTTCCTTTTACCTTCTTTCATTCCCTCCCCCTCCCTCCCTCTTGTCTTTCTTTTCTTCTTCCTTATTTTCTTTCTTGTCAAAGTCTCCTACTCTGTCACCCAGGCTGGAGTTCAATGGTTCAGTCACAGCTCACTAAAGCCTTGAACTTCTGGCAGAAGTGATCCTCCTACCTCAGCTTCTCAATTAGCTCTGACTATAGGCTTGCATCACTGCAACCCAGCGAATTTTTCCAACCCAAAATGTTAGTAGTGTCAAGCTGAAAAACTCTGCAGTGGATTTTCAGTTTTTAAAAGGCCAGAACCTGTTGTTAGCACCTTAGTTACTCCCAGGGTTTTGCACATTAGCTATGTAAAATAGACATATTTATTTAGACAGTCTCATTTATTGCATACCTACTAAATGCCAGAACTTGGGAATTCTGAATTAACCAAAACAGAGATAGACCACATTCTTTTAATAGGCAAATAAGATAATGCCTAGCTAAAAACAAAACAAAAATCTGCATATTTAAAATCAAACAGAGTAGTTTAATATGGTTTAGAAAGTTAAGTAGTATATTAAAATCACAATAGGATACCACCAAACATCGATCATAATGGTTAAAATTAATAATAATAAGTACTGGCAAGGATGCAAAAAAACCTTATGAACCTGTACATAAATGTTCAGAGTAGTCTGATTTGTGATAATCCCAGACTAAATATGAATGGAATGTTCTCTGACTGCTTAAAAATTAAGGACCCTGCAGTGTAGCTGTATCAGGGAAGGTAAGAAACAAAAAGCAATGTTCTATTGATACACACAACATCTTGGATGGACCTCAAGGGAATTACGATGAGTGAGAAAAGGTCAATCCCCAGAAGTTACATCCTCTGTATGATTCTGTTTATATAACATTCTTGAAATGACACAATTGTAGGAATAAACAACAAATTATTTTTTGGCAAGAGTTAGGGAGGAAGGTAGGGAAAAAAAGGAGTGGCAGGGACTATGAAAGCATTTAAAAAGTGTCCTGAATCTTGAGTATGATAGTGATTGCATGAGATGACACATGTGTGCAAGTGCATAGAACTAAGTACACACATACACACACACGTGCACATAAAGGTAGTGCATTCTAGATAAGATGGGTGGATTGTGGCAGTTTCAGTATTCTAGCAGTCTGGTTGTACTATAGTTGTGCAAGACGTTACCACTGAGGTGAAGTATATTTAGAATCTCTCTGTATTATTTTTTTACAACTGCCTGTAGACTGCATTTGTTTTGAAATACAAAGTTCTGAAAAGCTAAACAAAAGTTGCGATACTCATTATTCTACTCTCTCCCTCTGTGAGCTTTGCTCTTTTAAGTTCCACAGACAATAATAATGCATTGTATATTTCAAAATAACTAAGCAAGTGTCAAATGTCTCACCACAACAGAAGAAGTAAATGAGATGAAGTATGTATTAGTGTGATTCAACATTGCCATATTGCATATATATATTAAAATATCATATTGGACCGCATAAATGTGTACTGCTATTATTTTAAAATTTAAAATAGTACTAATAAAAGTCAAAATAATATCACCTTTAAATTTGAAGTTAAAAATTAAGATATCATTTTAAGATAGTGAAAATTAAAATATAAAATACAATAGGAAAGAATAGGCATTCAGGAGACGAACTGAGACTTAAAAAGTGGGTAGAAACCAGTCACGCCTTCAGTAAGTGTGTACCCAATATGAGTAAATCCACCTTAAACAAAATAGAAAAAAAAAAAAAAAAAACAAGGTACTGGTGGTGGGAATGATCCCAGCTCACCAGCATGAGTCCAAAGAATCAACACAAGGTAAAAAGAAGACACCTTCCTCCAGTACTCCTACTGCAGTAACATCTACCCTGACCTCTCAAGTTCCAATTTTGCCTCGTTTTTCCCTGCTCTGCAATTCTGGTTTCTAATATGCTTTGCCCTATCTCTTTCCATATTGTTTAACTTTTAACATATTAAGTTAGATATTATCATGCTTATTGTCTCTATTTCTCCACCAGAATGAAGTATTTCAAAGGGAAGGATGTGTGTCTGTTTTGCTCACTAAGGTATCCCCAGCACTGAGAACACTGTCTAGGACACAGGGAGTACTCATCACATACCTATTGGATGTATGAATGAACCAATGGGTATGACACAACAGTTTGCAGTTAGAGCAAGTCTCTGAGGAGCATGTGCTGTGTGCTTCAGAGAGACTGGGCTGCAGGAGTGTGTAGACCACCGACCAGGACAAGGAGGGCTCCTGGGCTGGTTGGGCTACGGTGAGCTTTGTGGAAATAGCTGGCAGAACAGGCAGCCACCACAGCCCTATTGTGGGGAGTGCCCTCATCCATCCTTCCTTTCGACCCTCGCTGAGTCTGCAGCAAGTTCAGTCACCAAGACAGGAGTGGGAACAACCCCTGCTCATGGATTTCTTCAGTGGAGCAGAGAGGTTCTTTCACCCATCCCTTGGCCTCTCACACAATTTTTTCATCATGATCTAATGGCTGGCTTTCTGACTCTGACATGAATAATTCATCTCCTTCTGCAATTTCATAAAATCCAGGCACTGTCTCATCATTTGTTTTGTCAGAGGAAGTTCTGCTTTCTCTGTTCTTGCTGTGAAAATAATATTTCAGACTGACAGGACACGTGGCCCTTGGCAATCAAAGGTCAAGAGCTGTGCTGGCCCTGGCCACATGTGGATGCTGTGTACTTGGGATGCTACTGATCTGCATTGACACGTGCTACAAATAGAAAATGCAGAGATGACATTGATGACTGAGCACAAACAAATGAAGATGCTTCATTAATATTTTTTAAAAATTAAATAATGAAATGTTAATATTTGGGTTATAGTGGGTTGAATAAAAATGCTTTATATGAATTTCATCTACTATTGCTTGATTTTGCTTATGAAGGTATAGGGAGCCACGGGGCCTAGCAATCAAAGAACAGAGTACTAAAGTACTAAAGAGGGGAGAACTGCACAGAGGAATGATTCTGGAGACCAGCAGAGGAATCCACACATGAATTCCGCAGAGTACCGGTGAGCATGTGTATGAAGAAATTAGCTTACCCCAAAGTATCACCTGAAAAATTGGAGAAATAGACCTTGATTTATAAATAGTGCCTGCTTCCATCAATCAGACAGGATAATCTTCTTGTTGCACTAGTTTTCAACTGCTGAATATCAAGTTGCCAGAAACATAGTTTGCTTTTTTAAAAAATCCATGTTTATCTTATAATATCTGGCTATCACAGTGGGGTCCTCTGCTCAGTCTCTTAAGGATGAGAACAAAGTGTCACCTGGTCTGTGTTCCATCTGAAAACTCAAATGGGGAAGCAGCTCCTTTTGAGCTCTCTCAAGTTGCTGTCAGAATTCATTGCCTTATGGTTGTGGAATGAGTGGTAGCTTGCTTCTTCAAAGTCAGAGACAGAGAAAAAAGTATCTCTGCTGCTTAGAGTCTCTGGCATCAAGACCCTCTCTTAAAGGGTCAGGACCAATCAGAATAATCTTTCTTTTGCTTAAGTTAAATTCAACTGATTAGGGGTTTAAATTACATCTGAAAAACCCTTCATCTTTGTTATATAGTGTAACTTCATCATAGTGTGATCTCTCATCATTTTGGCTTTGTTTTATTAGGTAGAAGTATGTCACAGACATGTTCGGCCCACACTTGAGGAGAGAGGTGCATATAAAGGCACGACTCACTGAGGGCCATCCTGTGATGTGTTACCACAATTGTCTAGAATTTACAAGAGTGTGGCCCCAATAGTGAAAAAAAAAATCCTTAATTAAAAGCAATGCTGGTTTCATTTGAGAAATCCTTAAAGAAATACCAAAAAAAAAAATACATTTCCAAGTAACATAAATGCATCCAAGAACAAAGTTCAAGAATTCTATTAGAATACAAAATTATCAACATTTAACTGGGTCAAATACGATATCTGACATCTAGTCAAAGGTTTTCATGAATTTAAGAGGAGGAAAACGTGACAATTGTATTCACATGTTCAAAAATCCAGAGGATAGATTGTAGCCTTCATGGTGAGGACACGTCTTCTTTACTCAATTCTCCAACTAAAATGCTAATCTCCTTAGCAAGCAGCCTCACAGATACACCCAAAAATAATGTTTTCCCCATTGTCCAGGAATCCATTATCTCAGTCAAGCTGACACTATAAAATCAACGATCACTCTTGCGGAACAATGAAAGAGAGTAACATCATGAAAGGACACATAAGGCTTGCAATTTTATCGACAATATTTTCTTTAAGATATGAAAGGAAAAATGTCATAATATAAAGGTTCATAAAGTTGATAAATATTAAAGAGTTGGGTGCCTAGGCATTTGTTTATTATTTTCTATGCTTTTCTATATCAGGCCTGTTTCCTTAATTGAAAGCTCACACCATCAAATCTCTAGTTTGGTCAATTCAGCTGTTGAATTGTTGAATTGCTAATCTCAAACATACTTTTTTTTTCCCAGTATAAACACTCTAAGTAATTCCCTGACTCTTTAATCAGTTTCCAACAAGTAAGCTAACGCATTACCCCACTTCCAAATCACAGGAGAGTAATCTTATCTTTTCTTTATTCTTCCCCTTTTTCTTCTCTTTTTATTATTTTTTAAAGTAAAATCTTACCTTGCAGACTGGTATAGATGACCTTATTTTGCTTAGCCAACACTTTCCCAGAACTGAAAACAATAAATCTTGATAATGAGCAAATACTTTGGGCACCTCCACTTTCGCAGCTGCCAAATCCATGACTATTTCTCAAGTTAACAACTCAAACTCACTTCCAGCTTGGCTGATTTTTATCAGCATCATCATGACAAGCTTGGAGACAGCTAAGACAATTGCTATAATTATTTTTTTTCTTTGCCTCTTTGCTTCTGACAACATCCCAAACCCTTTCAGGAAATGATGGCTCAGAAAGCATTTTAAAATAACTTCCTAAATGTAACTTTTAGGACTTGTTCCGGTTTTTATTTGTTCTTAGATAATAATACATACTATGCAAAATGACTTATTGAATTAATTTCTATTTTAATCTCCATATGTTAGAAAGACATCCTAATCTGGATGACTTAAAAAATCATGTGATAATTGCTATTGGTATATACAGCAGAAGGGTTGTTAGATCTTGTTAACTCTTCAATAGGGCCTGGGGTAAAGACTTTGGGGTGAGTATTCATTGATCTGTGTGTTTGTCTGAACATGCAGCTAGGAAATGTGTATTTTTATTTGTATAATGAAGTGTCTATTTTTTGAACAAGCAATACATCCCCAGGATTCAAAATTGAAAAGTATAAAAGATAACTGAAGCTCTTTCTTCCATTGCTGCCTCTTAAACTCTCAGCCAATGTTATTATTAATTTTCTTTATTAGTTTTCCAGAATTGTTCTGTGTATCTACAAGCAAAAACAACTTTGCCTCATTTTTAAACAAGGGTTGCACATTATGGACTCTGTTTTGCACCTAGAGCACTTGATCTCTGTGATTTGAGACCTCTTCTTGTTCTTGTCCATGGCAATGGAATGATTTGGCCTGGAAGTGAGGTCCTAACTGGTCACCTAGTCCTACCTGCAAGGGCAATCCTTCTGCATGCCCAGAAGGCAGGTGATGAGCAGGACTACTGACTAGAGCACAGGGAAGCTCTGGGGAAAGCTGGTCACACAGTTACCGAGGGGTGCGTCCAGGATTCACCATGTGTCTGACTCTAGAGTCCTTGCTGAAAAAGACTGAACATAATGCTTATTCTGTGCAAAGTTAGTTATTTTAGCCACATCGAGATGTACTGTTTTTAGTTAGCCATGTGAACTATGATCAATAAAGTTTACCAATTTTAAGTGTTAATTTCAATGAAAGCTAACAAATGTATGCAGTGATGTAATGACCACCATTATCAAGATATCAAATGTTCTTATCACTGCAAAAGTTCCCCATTGTTCCATCCTAGGTAACCTCCTCTCCATAGCTCCCAAATCTAACAATCACTGACATGATTTCTCTCATTGTTTTGCCATTACAAGAATTGCGAGTAAATGGAATCATAAAGTATGTAGTCATTGGTCTGGCTTTTTCAATTAGCATCATTCTTTTGAGATTTAATCATACACTTTCATCTATTATAAAATTCTTTTCTGTGTTGAATGGTATTCCGTTGAATGGTTAAATCACAATTTGTTTATCCATTTATCAACTCATGAACATTTGGGTGGTTTCTAGTTTTGTGCTATAAGGAGTAAAACTGCAATAACATTTGTATTCAGATTTTTGCACTAACATAGTGCTATATATTTTTGGTAAACTCCTATGAGTAAGATTGTTGTGTTCTATGGTTAAGTGCACGCTTAATTATGTAAGAAACTGCCATACTGTTTTTCAAAGTGGCGTTACAAGTTTTCATTCCTACCAGCCATGCATAAGAGTTCTAGTTGCTTGACATCCTAGATAGCATTTGATATTACCAGTTTTTAAAAAATTTTAGCCACCTAATGGGTATGTACTAGTATCTCACTGGGGTTTTCATTCACATTTCTCTAATGACTAGTTACATTAAATTTTTTTCATGTGCTCATGAGTTGCTGCACATCTTTTTTGTTATGGTCACTGTTCCGATACTTTGCATTTTTAAAAATGGGTTGTTTATTTTCTTATCATTGTATTATATTTTCTTCATATTGAATTATATAGTCTACAGGTATACTTTTTATAAGATATAAATTTTGGAAATATTTTCTCTTCATTTTTAGCTTGTCATTGATCTGAAAATCAGTTTATCATATATGTGTGCATAGGTTTCTAGACTCTTGATAATCTTCCATTGATCTATATCCTATTCCAATACCACACTGTCCTGATTACTATAGTAAGCTTTGAAATCAGTTTGTGTAATTCTACAATTTTTGTCCTTTTACTGTTTTAATACTGTGTTTTGTTTATTTTAACTTGTAATTTCAAGTATTGATTTCAATATTTCCTTCACGCGCCATTGCCTTCAAATAATAGTTGTTGTTGGTGGTGGCGGTGGTGTGGTGGTGGTGGTGGTGTGTGTGTGTGTGTGTGTGTGTGTGTGTGTGTGTGTGTGTGTGTGTGTGTTTTATATATAGCTGCTATTTGGAGAAACATTAATTGGAAAGTAGTCACTCAGCCATTAGCAGAAGCAGAATTACCAGTGATAAAATCTTGACAGCAGCTGTTGCCACACTGGTCTCTGTAATACATAGGGGGATGAAGACAACTTTTCAGGAAGATTAAAAATGACAGTGATTGCTAGCTTTCTCTGTGAAAAGCGGCTGTCTTTGAGTTAGTCATCACCAATTCTGATAGAACCTCAAAGCATCAAAAGTAATTATTTCAACTCCTTAAGAGCAAAGAAAAAAATAAAAGCAAGATCAATGGTGACAGAAAGAAAACATTAACCAAGAGAAAAATCAGAAATAGTCCATTGACTGAAACCAGTTCAATGTTAATTCCTGGAGTACCCACCAAGTGAAAGCACTCTGGGACATTTTAAGACAAGCCTAGCAGAACCCGCATTCTCAAAACTTTTGAAATTCAGTAGAAATCCAAGAACTTATTGACGCTGCTTGAGTCTAGGAGTTTGAGACCAGCCTGAGCAACATAGTGAGATATTGTCTCTACCAAATAATAATAATAATAATAACAATAATAATAATGTCTTTTGAAGCATAGAATGTTAATTTTGATGATATCCAGTTTATCTATTTCTTTTTTTGTTGTTGTTTGAGTGTTTGCTGTCATAGCTAATAAATCATTACCTAGTATAAGATAATGAATGTTTGCATCAATGTTTATTTCTTTTCTTTCTTCTTTAAAAATTAAAATAAAAATCACATAATATATTAACATTTCAGTGACATTTAGTCTATTCAGATTGTTTTGCCACCCACCTTAGTCCAGTTTCAAAAACATTTTCCTCACCCCAAAAGAAAACTTCATACCTCTCAAGCAGTGACTGCCTGTTCGATCCTTTCTCCCTCAAGTAACCACCAGTCCATTTTCAGTTTTTGTGGATTTACCTATTCTGGATACTTGATATAAATAACTTCATAAAATATGTGTCCTTCTGTGTCTTTTTAAATATAGCGTACCATTTTCAAGACCGAACCACATCATAGGGTGTACAGTATTTATTTATTTTTGTGGTGAAATAGTATTGCATTGCATAACACACCACATTGCATTCATCCATTCACTGGTTAGTGGGTATTGAGGTTGTTTCCAGTTTTGGCTATTGCAAATATTACTGTTATGAACATGATAACAGGTGCTTGTATACCTGTTTACAGTTCTTAGAGGTGTGTAACTAAGAGTAGAGTTGCTGGGTCACCTATGTTTGGTAGGTATCATATGTTTAGCATTTGAAGAAGCTACCAAACTGATTTCCACATTGGCTGCACATTTTACATTTCTGTTTGATGTGTATGAGGAACAAAATTTCTCTACATTTTCAAAATACCCATTATTATCATTTTAAAAAATATATAAACATCATAGTGGGTGTTAAATGGTATCACATTGTGGTTTTGATTTTTATTTCCTTACCAACTAGTGATTTAAGTATCCTTTCATGTTTTTGTCAGTCATTTGTGTATCTTTGGATGAATATCAAATTATTTACACATTTTTAAATTGCATTGTTTGCCTTTTGTCATTATTGTTGCTGAATTGTTAGAGTCCTTTATAGATTCTGGATTCTAGACCCTTATCAGATGTATGGTTTGAAAACCTTTTCTTCCATTCTGTAGGTTGCTTTCTCCGTTTTTTGATGATGGACAGTGATGCACAAAAATTTTTAATTTGATGAAGTCGAGCTTATCTATCATTACTTTTATTGTTTGTGCTTTTGGTATCATAGCTACAAATCCTTTTCCAAATTTAATTCATAAATATTTGACCTTATACTATCTTGTAAGAGTTTTACAGTTGTACCACTAATATTTAGATTGTTAATAAGTTTGGAGTTATTATACATAGTGTGAAGTAGCAGTTAAATTCTATGCTTTCATGTGAATAACTGCTTTTCCTAGAATGTATTAATGCTTTTTGTTTAAAATTTAAATATTAAGTTTTGAACCATTTCCTACAAATAACACCACAACAGTGCTGTTTCCAAAATTTTCCGAGTTTCATATAACATTTATCATAGCTCATCACCAAAATTCATATAAATTTATCAGAGAATCCTAAACTGAGGTGTGTACTAAATCAAGTCTAGCACTTTTTAATTTATTTTTGTGGTGAAATAGCATTGCATTGCATAACACACCACATTGCATTCATCTATTCACTGGTTGGATAAAAAGGTGCTAGACTTGATTTAGTACACACCTCAGTTTTCCTCCTAAGACGATTCGACTGGCCTCTCTGCCTTTGAATAGAATTAAGTCAAGAGACACTGCACATGGCATCACAGGAGCATTAAACTCAGTTTCTGACACTGCAGTGCAATATTCATAGCAATAACATATATGTTTGCTATTTATTACCTCTGTGGTTTAGATAAGCTACTTAGCCTTTCTTAGCCAGGGTGCCAACTATATGAATTCTCAAGTTCCTTCAAGATTTAGCTATCTTGCACATCCCAAACTGTATCACTTGGTTATCTCATATTGGGATGAGAGAAAATCCATTTAGGTGAATGGAGAGAAAATCACAGGGATTGGAGGTACAAAATGTAGTGATCATCACAAATGTGTGATATTAGGGGAAAAGTCTCTCAACACCAACAAGTGACAAACATTTGCTGATGAGTATAAACAAGAATCCTCTCTTCAATGTGATAAAATCACATTTCTTCCATTCAGTCTTATCCCAATTTCAAATTTTTATAGTAGATTATCATCTGCAAATAATTCCAGTTTAATCTTTCTTCTTCTAATCTGTATCAGTAAGGTTCTGCTCTTTGATGACCCTTCCAAAAGAGCAATTATTTGAGCAACAATCAATCAACTTTCAAGCAGTTGGCCATGGTGTGAATGAGTCTAGCTATGTCCAGCAAAAGAAAAACTCAGCTAAGTCCATCCCAAATTGTGGACCAACACAGTTCGTAATAAATAAACATTTGCTCTTCTGGGCATCTATATTTGGTGTTATTTGTTATGAAGAAAAAAATAAACAATATACAGACAACAAAACTCAATTCTTTTCCATGTATTATTTTGGGGGCCAGATATTCAGTCCAGTATCAGAAAACAGATATGAATGGGTATCTTGTCTTGTTTCTAATTTGAACTTTTTTGTTAGGTATGGTGATGATATTAAGTTTCTTGTATACATTAGATCAAATTAATCAAGCTTTCTTTTATTCCTACTTAATAAGGAAGGCTTCCCCCCGCACACACACACAAATTGGGAGCTTAAATAGAGACTGTCTTCATTATTTAAGCACTGAGCAGAATGTTGCTGACAAATAAAAAACTTCTCCAAAAAAACCACTTTAAGATTATATTGAATCACTTACAGTGAAAGAAAAAAAATCATAGAAAAATGTTCAAACATAATACAGGAGAACATCTATATCATATAATGCACTTTAAAGATATGAACTCAAGTTCAATCGATATTCAGAGAAAACTTGAGTTTGGCTTTAAAAAAAATAAGGAGACAGGAAAGAAGCACTTAATGAGAGAACAGCATGAACAAACTCAAAGCATAAGCAACATGAGCAAAATCAAAGCATGAATACAGAAAAATTACAGCACCTCATGGCAGCTGTATGTTCTTCTTCCTAGGCCCCTTAGAAAGACCAGTTTCCCCAGTTTCCCTTTAAGTTATGTTGGGGACATGAGTCTCCGTGGTGGCCAGTGAAACGTGGGTGGAGCTCATATAAACCACATCCAGACCTTGTCCTTGAAACATACTGTGAAATCTCCCAGCCTTTTAGCAACACCTTCAAGATGGTGGCCCACAAGCAAGTTGCCAGATGACATCACCCTGAGATGGAAGAGCAGAGTCACTGAATCACACTGTGAAGGAACCTGCCCAGGAAACTTACCTATGCTTCACTAGACTCTGTTCAACCCATAAGACTTAAGAATTGATACAATTAATTGCTCTCATTAGTGACCTAGACTAATAAGAGTTCAATGGTTTAGATGCCCCCCATGGATTCCTTTGTGACCAGCCATGCTGTGTTATGCCCAGTGGTCCAGAATTCTAGTTCTCTACTCTCTATGATCAAAGATGGCCTTCATTTTTGAATCTAAGAGAGCAAGGATCTTTGTCATATTTTCTGTAAAGGGTGATGTATCTGTTGTCATAAACCTACAATCTATCAAAGCTATTTTATAATAGGGTCATGAAAGGTGTGCTAAATAGTATTAAAGTAAAAGGTAGAGAAAATACTAAGGATTTCTAGTTCCAAGAAGACAAAAATGCAGTTCCTCCAGCATTCACAGATAATAGAGTTTAGATTGCTAAGGTTCTATCACACACACACACACACACACACACACACACACACACACACACAACTGAATTAAAATCTTATTTCTGAAAGAACTAGAAATTGATCTTCCACATGACCCAGCTATCCCCCTATTGGGAATATAGCCGGAGGAACTCAAATCATTCTACAAAAAAGATACCTGCACATGTATGTTTGTTGTAGCTCTATTCACAATAGCAAAAACATGGAACCAACCATGCTGCCTATCGAAGCTGGATTCGATTAAAAAATGTGGTACATACTCACAATAGAATATTATACAGTCATAAAGAAGGTCAAACATGGACTTTGCAGCAACTTGGACGAATTTAGAGTTGATCATACTTAGTGATCTCTCACAGAAACAATGAACAGAGTGCCATATGTTCTCACTCATAAGCAGACCTTGAATAATTATAATACTATAAGAAATGAATTGGCAGTAGTGGGAAACTGTCAGGGGAAAGGAGGTAGGATTGGCAGTTGAGGGAAACTGCTGGGGAGGGAGGGGCACACCTCATCAACAAATGTACTTGCATAATCAATGTTTGTATACCTAACCCTGAATTGTACCCCACATCATTATAATAATAAAAAAATAAAAGAAAAAAACCTAGTTACAGCCACACTAAAGGGAAAGAGACTATGTTACTCAGGATTGCTTACATTCTTGGGTGTCTTCAGACTGTTTGTTCTTCTCTCAAACTTAAGTCCTCATAACTTTAGCTAGGAGAATAATGTCTTTTTTTTTTTTTGAGTTGGAGTCTTACTCTGTCACCCAGACTGGAGTGCAGTGGCTGCTCCTGGCCACTGCAGCCTCTACCTGCTGGGCTCCGGCGATCCTTCTGCCTCAGCCTTCCAAGTAGCTGGAACAGGTACTACCACGCCTGGCTAATTTTTTGATTTATTGTGGAGATGAGGTCTCGCCAAGTTGCCCAGGTGGGTCTCGAACCCGCGGGCTCAGGCATTCTACTCACCTCAGCCTCTCAAAACGCGGGATTACAGGCTGAACCACCGAGCCCGGTTGATAATGTCTTTAAAACCAATCAAGAATAACAAACAAAGTCTACAAACTTCATAATCATTAAAGTTATCAAATCTTATGTGACGACATGCTTCCACCCACCACCAGAAATGCACCACTGATATGAAACAGGAAAACAGAAATTGAACAGATCAATTGAGAGGGCTTTTGCAACTCTGAAAATTTCTTATTTAAATAGCATTATCAGTCAATGGAAAAATACTATTCCTGAGAATTTCAAGAGTAATTTCCATAACTGTTCATGCTTCTGATATCAGATTCTCATTGCATCACAACACAATTGCAAGGTGCACATAAAGCCCATTCTCTTTGGGGCCTAGAAATTTTCAACTCAACAGGAGAGTGATGTTAGATTAATGACTCTATTCTAATTATAATTGAAAGAATATATTTCTTGCTGAATCCTTTTCAACTTACCCAAGATCAAAAAAATGACAGGGCCAAGATCAGATCGCTGACCATCTAACACCATAGCCCTTTCTTACAACCAATACACAAAACATTAATACACAGACACTGTTATCCATTAATACTGTAATACACTAATAATTTGTACAACACAATCATACAGTACAATAAAGCTGAGATCACACCTTATTTCACACCCAGGCTCTCTTTTCCTGTTCCTTGTTGCTCGGCTATCTCTTCTAAGCCAGGCAAGTCTCAGAGAAATTACACCCTTTCCAGAGTCATATTTTAGTTCTCCTTACCTCTTTAATCCTGCTCACACTCCTCCAAAAACCCATACAGACTCACACATAACCACAGGTACACATGCACAAGTCCTTACTCATTTCTGCTTCCATCCAATTTAATTGTCTTCCCAACCCTTAAAGTGCACATCAAGTGGAGCCTTTAGTTGAAAACTGGTAGAAAAAACCATGAGAGTTAGCAGGCCTAGGGTGGAATTATCATTGGTTATTAGAATTGGTACTGGGGAGAAAGAGAGGCTTACAGAAACTCCATTTGCAATGAGGGTGTGATACAGCTGCACACCCATCTGCCGAAAGTCACTGGATTTAATGCTAGAATTCATCTCCCAAAGCTATTCCTGAGAAGAAACCCGGGCTATTAGCTGACCCGGGTTTAGTGACAGGTCAGCAGAGCTATGTAACTTCACCAAACTCTAAAATGGAACCTTGGGGAATGTTTCGGATAAATTGAAATAGCACTATGTAATTTGACAAAAATAAATTAAGCACTTCCTGTGTGTCAAGTGCTGGTGTGGTGGGGAGGAAGATCATTAAGACTCAGTTTCAACCCTCAGGAAGATCATCAATCATTGAGGTGACTGATATGCCCCACCTCAATATGTTACAGGTGCTAATGTTTCTAATAGAAGCAGTGAAGTGTTAGGAGAACATAGAAACTGAACAACGAACGGTGTTGTGGATGCAACATGCAGACTTACAAAAACAAGTTCAGCTCAATAGACTGAGGTGAAAGGAGTCCAGGAGTTCAAAACCAGCCCAGGAACGGTGGCAAGATCCTGTCTTTACAAATAACCAAAAAGATTAGGTGGGCACTGGAGGCTGAGGCAGAAGAATCACCTGAACTCAGGAAGTAGAGGCTGTGGTGAGCCATGTCGTGTCACTCCAACTCAAAAACAAATAAAAGTATATACAAAAGAAAGAAGAAAATAAAAATAAGTACAACTTCGCATGATACACAAAACTCTTCCCCATGTATCAGCAAGTCTCCTTATATTCTATGGGTCCCTGGAGACCTAGAAATGCCTCTAACCCATCTCTGTTATCTCCTAAAGTGTGTGAGGGAGGTTCTAGCCTCTCAAATTATGCATGAAGCGTGTGAAGTGTCAGGTGTGGACTAAGATCTGTTGACTGACATGACACTATTGAATGCAAATATACTTCAGTGTAAGCAATCACAACACACAAAGCTTTATTCATTAATTAAGCCACTCAGCATGTATTAGACACCTACTAGAGGCCATGCACTTTGAATTTATCCTGGGAATTTATTAGCAAACAATATAAGCATACCATCCACTTTCATGGAGCTCACAGAATAGTTGTGGAGACAGGCTTCACAGAAAAAAAAAAAAGAGTAAATAATAGACACTCACAAACAGTGGCAAAAGCCTTAGGAACACCAGAGGATATTTGGGGAAAATAATGTATGGTGGTGAGGACTTTTGGAGTCGTGACGCTGGAGTGGAGACCTATAAAAGGAGTGGGCACCGCCAGGTGAAGAAGGCAGGGAAGGCATCCTTAGCAGGGGGGACAGCAAATGCAAAAGCCCTGAGGCAGGAATGAGCTTAGTGTGAAGGGGAATATAGGGAAGGTCAGTATGCCAGGAGTACAGAGAGTAAGGAGGGGCTTGCTCACGAAAAACCCGCAGCCCCAGGCTGGGACAGATACAAGCAGCTGTTGGACATGGCATAGCACTTGGCGTGCACTGGGAGGCCACATGAAAGGGATTATTCACTTTTTCTCAGCAGTCAAGGTCATATTCTTTTAACGGAATAGCAAGATTCCACATGCAACTGATAATATAACTGGACTCACAAACATCGCATTTACACAATCACTTGGCAGAAGAGATTCTGGTCCCAGGAGGAAGTTCTAAAGACACTGTTCCAGCCACAAAAGACATTGGGCTGTGAAGACACCTAAGTATGAAAGTCTGGGGCTAGAAATTTCCAGATCGCACATCCTCAAATGCTGAGTGATGGCTGCATTGCTCTGGCTGTGTCAACACAGACTATAAACTGAGGTATCTCCAATTATCGGATAATTCACCCTCCTTTAAAATACTACTCAATTTGTTTTCTAGCAAGGGGTTGCTAAAATCATTGCCCTGACTAACTTTACTCTCTTGAGGACCTGAGGCTTGGATGTCAGAATAGTCCTCCATTCTTTAAGCCACTGAGCAATTATTGATCACCTACTATGTGTCTGGAACTCTACTAGGCATCAAAACCACAAGGATGAATATGACATGCCATGTCCCAGGGAAGCCCTCTCTTGAAAGGAATTGGAGAGCTGCCCTTAAGAGTATACAGTCTGCAATAAACAGGCATGTGTATGTATCTTTTTTAGTAGATTGATTTGAGTTCTTCCAAGTATATTCCCAGTGCGGGTATTGCTGGGTCATATGGAATGTCAATGCCTAGTTCTTTTAGAAATCACCACACTGTTTTCCATAGAGGTTGAACTAGTTTGCATTCCAACCAGCAATGCAGAAAAGAATTCCTTTTTCTCCTCATCCTTACCAGCATCTGTTGTTTGTTTTATTAACAATGGCCATTCTTACTGGGGTTAGGTGGTATCTCAATGTCGTTTTGATTTGCATTTCTCTGATGATTAGTGAGGCTGAGCACTTTTTATGTGTCTATTGGCTGCCTGTATGTCTTATTCTGAGAAGTGTCTATTCATGTCTTTTGCCCACTTTTTAATGGAACTGTCCGGGTTTTTTTTTTCCTTTTGGAATGTTTGAGTTCCTTGTAGATCCTGGATGTTAGGCCTTTGTCAGATATCTAGTTGGCAAGTAGCTTTTCCCATTCTGTGAGCTGTCTCCCCACTCTCTTGATGTCACTATTCACAATTGCAAAAATATGAAACCAACTGTGCTGCCCATCGAAAATGGACTGGATTAAAAAAATGTGGTACATATACGCAATAGAACATTATGCAGCCATAAATTATGGACTTCTCAGCAACTTGGATGAATTTAGAGTCAATAATACTCTGTGATCTATCACAGAAACCAAGAACAGAGTACCAAATTGTTCTTTCTCATAAGCAAACCCTGAACATTTACCATAATACTACAAGACAGGGATTGGCAATAGTGGGATACCACCAGGATGAGGGGGGCACAACGTCAATAAGGGCACCTGATCTCAAACCAGGCAAAGTGGGGACGAAAGAGAGGCCCAAACTTTACCTGTATGATGTCCACTTGTATACCTAATTCTGAATTTTGTACTCCACATCTCTAAAATAAAATATATTAAAAATAAGAGTATACAGACTAGAATCAGACCAAGAAACGAAATGCACCTTTGTCCTGTACTCTCCATGTGAACGAGACAAGTCACTGAACCTCCCCATCAGGGACAAGGGAATTGTTATAACGCCAGTCTCAGCAGGACGTTGTAAGGACAAAGTGAGGCCACACATACAGAGTCAATGGCACTGGGAGTGGCATGCATCCAGTCCTCTAGAAACATCAACACCCAGGGTCACCATCAGGTGGTTTCTTAAAGACTCAAGTCTCCAATACATCAGACTCATAGCTTTACCCCCGACTTTAGGCAGGCACTATTCTCCTGAGAGCACTTCCCAGGCAATGCTCACCCACTCGATGACTTCCTGTAAAGACCAACCCCACTTTCACGGGGACAGGATGTCTGATTATCTCTATAGGGGACCAGAAATGCAGAGGCAGTTCCAACCCAAAATTGTCCCTTCTTTTCACACTGGGGAGTCAGCCATGCTCTTGTTGCTGTGAAGCAGCAGGGTTTCAGTCACACACTGTGGCCCTGAGCTGGTTGGTGACTGAAGTTCACTGGTAGGGATGGTAGATTTCACAACAGCTCCAGCCACTGTCTCTGTGGAAAGGCCAAAGTCTGCACTTGAGTCCACAAGTTCCACCCCCAGCAGGACACACCTGCCCCTGATCACAGTAGCCCCCTGCCCCTCACCTGGAGAAGACTCCGGCCCTGCACCCAGATGTTCCACTCAGCAAATCCCCCGGAATGAACCCAGCAGAAAGTCTGGAATGTTCAGCCCATTGGACACAATGATGTGCTCCATCCTTGCCAGCACATGGAGACCATTAGCAAAGCTCCAGGGGCACAGGCAGCCACGGACATCGGTGACTCCCGGCTGTCCTCGAGCTGCAGGAAAGCTGTCAAGGTTCAATCTCAGGCTCAACCAGAGCAGGGAGGGTCCCCATTTAATTTCAAATAAGTCACAGAAATGCTGCCTTCCTTCTCAGGCTGATCTCTGAGTTTGAGCACTTACAGAAGTTCAGGGAGATGGGGTTAGCAAAGCGGAGAAAAATGATCCCCAGTGAGCAACATGAACTTAGAAGGTGCCGAGAGAACAGAACTGTCTTCTTAGTCAGACCCATGGACATATCAGTGAACCCAGAAGGAGGCCGGCCTCCCAGGAATGACCCCTGGTGTCTGTATTTGCTTTCCAGACCCATTTTCAAAGAGACACTTACTTGGAACTCTTCTTTACCACTCAGTTTTCTTTGCAATTTCTTTTTGCACAAACTTGAATATCTGCTAGAGATGCCACTGAGATATGGCTCAGAGAGAAACTGGGTTTAGTGGCTCTAAAGTGACACCAAGAAAGAATGCACTCTGGACCGTGTGTTTCATAGGTCCTCCACAGACTGACAGGGGTGCTCCTGGTGTGTGCAGCACCCAGGTCCCAAGGAGGAGAAAGATGCTGGAAGCAGAGAGAATGAACTGAAGGGATCTGATTCTTTGGCCACAGTGTTGTTCTAAGGATCAACAAAGAGTAAGTGTTCAGTTTAACAGTAGAGTTCTCTTGCTGAAGAGAGAGAGAGAGAGACAGAGAGAGAGAGAGGTAGGGGAGAGAGAGAGAGAGAGAGAGAGAGAGAGAGAGAGAGAAGTGAGAGAGAACATGAGGGAGAGAGAAAAAAGAAAATGAAAGAGAGGGAAAGCATAGATCAAAGTTCCAGATATTCACAGATACATTATGAAAATTTCTTAAATCATCAAATCAGACACTTCTGAAACAAAAAGCAATTCTCAATCTTAATTACTATGAAGGATTGAAGGATAAGGATATTTTAATTTGTTCCATAATACTAGGGATAAAAGGTTAATCGTCTTACAATTAACTTCTCATGACAAGAATTCTGGTTTACATACATTATTCCGCGATCAGGTACCTAACACTTGTAATTTCCGTAATAGAATAAATAAGTGCACATAATTTTGTATTTTTTTTCTTAAAGAACTCTTATTGTCTTCAGATACCACCTAAGAAAATGCTCCCTCTTTGAAGTTAAAGTACTTAAATTTATTTATTGTCATGGAAGCTTTAATGAGCACATTTTTCAGAAATCTGACTTTATTATGCTTCAGTAGACAGTACATTTCACACAATGAATTAAATAGGATTCTTTGGTTTACTTCTCACCTCCCCATACCAGATGTTGCTTCATCGCCAAAGAATGAAGTAGGGAGAAAACTGGGGAAATAAAAATGAGGTTACAGGTTGTTGCAACCCTCACCCTGGTGGTTCTTTCCCCTGGGCCCAGCCTGCTTATTCACCAACAGTGAGTTCATGGCTTCGTCTCTCACCAAGAAGCCTCAGAAAAGAGGTTCTCCCTAGAGTTGGGTTTCCAGGATCCTGTGACCTAGCACTGCCCCTCACCCTTCCTATGTGCCTCAATTCCCTGCTGGGCTCAGCTTGAAGAGAGAACAGTCACAGGCAGGGAAGACCCAGGGTCTTGGGCTGAAGCATGTCTATGGTTGATAAAGGCGCTATAAGAAAAACAATACAAAATTGCTAACATAAAGATAGGCTCAAAACTGTTATTCAAAAATGAAAAAAAAAGAAATCACAATAATTTACAAATTTTGGAGTACTAACTAATCACAATATTTTTATTAATTAACTGCCTGGTGCACCTCTTATATTGCTTTTTCTTCATTGTTTTACTACAATCTTTGATCACATCTTTACATGACAATTTTTTAAAAAAATATATCTTTTATAGGGAACAGAAAGATAATTTACTTCTTTTTCTATGATACTTGACAGAAATTTGTTTTCTGTCACCTTTGAAAGTCATTCCTGGAAATATTGGACATTTTGAGAAAATCTTACAATGTTTATTTCATATGTGAGATGCAATCAATCATTTTCCATAGAAGATCTTCTGGTTTTGTACATTTGATATCCCACTCTCACCCTAAAATGCATGTGCGCTCACATACACACTCACTTCTGATACTGTCAGCTCCCTTAGGCACCATAAGGTGTACTCATCTGAGATTACAGTGCCAGGTCTGCACCATCACAGCCCAAAGCCCAGTGAGTCAGGACTGACCCACCATGACCCACTGGACACCTCTCTACATCAGAGCAGCAAACAATAACCTAACTACACACCAAAGAGTAAGTGATCCACGAGAGAGAGATGGTATCGGTAGAAAGATATGGTGTTGTTTACATGGCATCTCTAACTCAATTTTCCCTTATTTGGATGCCAAAAATATGCCCAACCACTGCCATGCCTCTCACCATGAAGCAAAGCATGACAAGGGGGAGATTGGAGTGGAAAGAGACAATAAGCATAACCAGATGTGTGTTCATGGTTAGGGACCTTGGGACTCGGAAGAGACCCTAGCAAATGGAGGCAGGGGAGGAGGCTGATGCCAAATCTTTCTCATCTTCAAAGTTTCTCACCTATGGCTTCAGAGGGTCTGGAGTACAGCCTCACCTCCCACAAATGGCTGCAGAGCAACAGAAATTGACTCTTACGTCTCATAAAATGTGCTGTGATTATCTCTCCATTTAATATTTTCATCCTTTGTTCCCCCCTTTTACTCACACCCTGCCTTTAATTCATCCACAGTCTCTTGAATCCACCTCCCCCAGTGCTCCCCCCCATCCAAGCCCCTGTCATTTCTGACCTGGATAATGACAAAAGCCTCCTAATTGTCTTCTCATTTCTTCCTCCCATATCCCATTGTTCACTCTCCACATAACATTTCTCTCCTCTGTTTAAAACAGCACCGAAAATTCCCACTGTGTTTTAGAACAAGCATGTGCACTGCAACGTGCTTTCCAGTGTTGCACACAATCCAGCCCCTCACTGCCTCTGCAATTCCATGCCGAGCACCCTTCCGGCCACACTGAACTTCCCACTCAGAGAACATTCGAGCTCGCCTGCTTTGGGGCTCCCATTCTACCTGTCACTTCCAGCTCCTCCATACCTGACTCTTTGTCCTCATCCTGTCCCCAAGGCAGAAGAGGCCTCCTCTGATGACTATACCTCCAGTAGTTTTTGAGACCCATAAACCTGGTCACTTCCTATTACGTCACCCTTTCACTGTATTCCTAGGAAGCATCACCATTTGAAGTTATATTTTTTAGGTGTTCATCATCTGTCTTCACCCAGCCCCTTGGAATGCAAACTCTCGGTGACCAGAGTTCCCTCCTTCCTGATCATTGCACCACTGGCAACAAACAGCAGACAGATTCTACCTAGTGAGGGGTTAGAGTACCGTTCAGCTAACACTCACCACCCCTCCTCTTGAAGCACAGTTTATCTCCTCTGACTTTGAACATGGGTGTGTGATTTTGGTCAGTGTTATGTTAGCAAGTGTCAGAGCAAAAATTTTAACCAAAGTTAAACAGACAAGGATGACTTTATTCAAGGATATTGTTATAGAGGAAAGAGATCAGTATCAGTGTGAACTCCACTGCACTGAAACAAAGAACAAGAGAGTTTTGGGGAGCTGTGATGGATGCATTAAAAGCCATCTGTGTTTGCTGACTGGTTTTACGCAAAGTAGAATTTCTCCTGATCTTAAAGCAGGAGATAGTTTTGAAACTTGAAGCTAGGTGGCTTACTGCAGTTAGGCTTCTAAGTTCCCACAAAGACCAGGAGAGAGGAGCGCCATCTTCCTTGATGTTTATACTTTCAAAGGGATAACTCCCAGGTCCTTGAGAAAGACATTCCAGATTTGTAAAACTGTCAAGAGAATTTTGAAAGCATTTATATCTCAAAGGGGCAAAAAAGTAACTTACAATGACAAGTTTTTGTATGTTTGCTTTTGTTTTTTTCCTCCTCTGACTTGTGATCATAATGACTAATGTGATTTTGGTCCTTGCACCTTGTATTGGAAGTTGTGAGTAGAATGACTTCATTTCTTTTTGACATTTTAATATTAGATTTAGGGGCTACACATGCATTTTTGTTACAAGGACCTATTGTGTAGTGGTGGGGATGGAATCCCAAGTGTCCCATTACCCAGAGAGTGAACACTGTACATGTTTTCAAAAGAAAATGCTGTAAGAAAACAGAAGGCAGGGGGTTGGAGACAGGAAGAAGCTTTTTTAAAGTTTAGTTAATCTGAGGGAAACGTTAAGGTCTTCTTTGATCATGAGTATGAGGAGAACAAGGTCTGGGATGATCTTGCATAGCTGGACTTGCTTTGTGATATTTCCACCATTACCATGAGGAAAACATGGCAAAGCCAGCCCAGTTGCCCAAAGAGAATGGAGAGAGTAAGACCAGACTTACACCCAACTTTTGAGCAGCCAGAAATCCAGCTGTCCAACACACAGCCTGTAGGAAAGAGGCACACCTTGAATCTACCAACCCTAGTACACAGCATACCTGACAGCATGAGAATAAATGTTTGCTACTGTAATTCACTAAAGTTTGGGTTTTTGTGCATTTTTGTAGTAACGGGTGCCTGGAACAATGCTTAATAAATATTTGTGGAATATCAAATGAAACTATGCTCATTCTTCTTAGATGTATTCCTTGATCCAGTGGGAATAGTTGGCCAATTTGCCTTTATTTTAACCTACCCCTCTATCTCTGGCTTTAGCATTTATATTTCACTTCTATTTGCATATGTATTCAACACGGGGGGGGGGGGTGACTTCAGGCATGTTGTCAGGGAAGGTCTCTCTTTGGAGATGACCTTGGCCATGTGCCCGAGGCTAGTAAGTGGTAAGCCAGGGTGCGAGGGAGCATATCTGTTTGAAGTCTAGCCACAATTCTCCATAACTGGTCTGCAAGCTACTTCCTAAAACCAGGCAAGCACTAGCCTGGATCATCTGGTAGCTTCGGAGCCCCTCAGGTTCCACTAGTATCCAAAATGATGACAACCAGATTCTTAAGACGCTTCTCGGTTTACTCTTCAGCAGTGGATTAAGTTGAGCAGGACACTGGCACCAAGTAGTTTATTTCTAGATATCCGAAAGATACATAAAAGCATAACATATTCCATATTAAAGTGAGTGCCTTACATGCTCTAGGCATTCATTATATAGTAGCTGATTTTTGTCTTCTCATCCTTGTTATCTGTTTCAGTGATATCAAGAGTGGTTAGAAGTATCAGAAGTTTTTATCATCAGAACTTACTGAAAATAACAGGTGGATTACAACCTTAGCTTGCATATATTTCTTAAGTAACTTATCATAATTAGTAGGTAAGTAGGAAATGAGATTTTGCAAGGTTTCAATGCAAGAATTTTCTTGTTTCTCTAATTACATGCATCTCAACTGGCCAAGGACAGCTGGTAATTGGCAAGGGACCAGACACGGCCACCCCCAGGATGAATTTGGTGAAAACACAGTCCATGAAGGGTTGAGAAACTACATTTATTCAATTATAAGTCATTTAGGATAAAATCCAAGCCTCTGTAAGGGCACAAAAATTAGACCAAGGACAATAAATAACTTGAAATGACACAAACAGCCCTAGAAGAGCTGTAAGACACAGTTTGAAATCTTTGAATTTTTGAGCCAGGTGTCCCCTGAAGGTACCAATGCACTCCCTCCTGTCCAGGTGCTTATTTACTTTTCTCTCTGCCTGCAAGACTGTCCACAGAAGTTTATAGATCTGACTCTTGAGCTTCATTCTGTTTCTACCCAAAAGCGCCATCCTGGGAGTGACTTTCCCTCATGCCTCTTCCTCATGCAGCTCCACCAGGCACATACCACATAAACTATACTCTTATTTGCAACACAGCATTTCACTCAATTAAATCATCTCACTTCTTTGATTCACTTATGTGCCTACTATCTGTCTTTACATTAGAATATAAACTCCTAGTGATTAGAAATCGGGCCCAATCCTACTTATTACTGCAATCCCAGTATTTTCCATGGTCCCTAGAAAACAGTGGGCACACGAGTAATATTTACTAAAACATGAACCCACTTATTTTATAGACTATTAAAAAGGCCCAGAAATGTTGAATAACTTTACAAAGATGACCTCGCTACCTAGTGGTAGACCTAGGGCTCATATATAGACTGTCAGCAGGTTTCGCCTCTGAGACATCTTGAGAGAGTCCTGACATTTGGGGTTCTTGATGCTGGGTTTAGCCCAAATCCTGATAATTTTGAGGCAAACAAAGATGGGAAAGATAATATATTTTTTGCAGCAAGATGTTGAAACCCAGGGAGAGATTAACATTGGAACTTTTCTATAGCATAATCATGAGATGTCCAGAAGAGTGTTTGAAAATGTTCTTTTTTTAGCCAACAGCATTAGCAAATTAGAAAATAATTTCACACCAAGGGGCCCTGCCTAGGATAACAGTAAAAATTATTAAATTTTTGTAAATGAAATACACCGATATAAAAACACTGCAATTCTTTTTCATAAAAAACTAATGAGATTAAGCCAAGAGTCTCTGTGCTATTTAGCTAAATAAATAATTACCTTCATGCCCTGGAGGCTGATTGTGCATTTGAGCATTGGTCTAATATTCTTTCAGTTTGTACTGGAAATCAACTCCAGAACTCAGGCTCAGGGAAACTAAGTCATTCACACAAAGCAATCACAGTGCAACACCACAGCGCTTGGTGTATCTCAGGTCACATGATGCCAATGATGCTTAGATGGGCTTTAATCATGATAAACAAGAAGTTACCACTTCAACAGTTACCGAGCACCTGCTCAGTGCCAGGTCCTGAGATATACAAGGGTGATCCGTCCCTGACCCTGGGTAGGCCACAAGCCCAAGAAGGATATTTGCTAGGAAGCACAGAATCCACCTTGGATGGCGACAAGTCCAAGTCTGTATCAGTGAGGGCCTAGAAGTATTTCAGTTCATCCAATGTTTAAACCAGATATGGTCATAGACAGGAAAAACCACAGCCATTTGCTGCCCATCTTCTAGCCCAGAAGCTAAAGAGGCAATTGGCCAGGCCCCACACAGACCTTTGATGTTCTGGACCAAGGTAATGAAAAGCCCACAGAGTACAAACAGTCCCCTCTCCTTTTGATGCTGCTGAAAGACTCACTGATGTCCTGTTCCAAGGGGAGGTGACCCATGGCCAAGAGGGAGTTGAGTTGCCTTCAGGTTAATATTATTTGCCATTAGCTTTGGGGCAACCTTTTGAATGGATGGATTTCAACAAGGCCTTTGCTGGAACAAGAAGAAAAGGATAAAATTAGCACTTCATTCCCCATCCTTCTAATTCTAGCCTGCCAGCAAGGAGGAGAAACTTTAGTAGATCATGACTCCAGAGCAGAGTTAGGGAGAGCTGAGATTTCAAGGACTCCATTAAAGAAAGACTGGATGTTTCTCTTGCTGATTCTTCTCCAAGTATACAGTCACAGATCTCCAAAGACAATCAGTCCAGGCAATCACAATTGGAAATATAGAAAATGACAGAAATAAAATCGATTGTATAAATCAAAAATGGGAAAAGTTATCAGCACAACGAGGGGGAATCCATAAACAACTAGCAGAATGCTTAGAGAGAAGGAATTTGATTCTGACATGCACATCACAAGGTGCGCACACCCCATAGCTACCCAT
Source organism: Cephalopachus bancanus (assembly GCA_027257055.1). Lineage (NCBI taxonomy): Eukaryota > Metazoa > Chordata > Mammalia > Primates > Tarsiidae > Cephalopachus > Cephalopachus bancanus. The sequence continues at coordinate 464,722 of JAPVLO010000269.1, forward strand.
TCTTATTACTGCAATAAAAGGGTGTAGCCATTCAGATCACAATGTGCATTCCTGTTCCCACCCCACTTTCAAGGAATGATCAGATAACGGAGGGCTATGAATATTGCACTTTAAAAACATCCTACCACTAATGAAAACCCATTTGCCTCACAAGTAGGATTTGAGTAAAGTAGTATGGGTCAGGAGAGGATCAAAAGTATCAAGTGGAAGTTTCATTTAGCTCAGAAGAAGTAGTTTAATTGCTTTTAGTCTTCTTAATGTTTGGGAGATATGTTATTACCCTGCAATTTAAAGTGGTTGGAAATTTAAATCAGCTTGGGGACCAGTTAGCTTTCCAGCTTTTTGCATTCCATACCCCATCCTTAAACTTAGCTGGTCAGCTCATTAGCATGGGCTCCTAAATCTTGGGTATGAGGTTTTGTGTGTAGCTTAACTGGAAAAAAAAGTACATAGTTGTATAGATTGCTAAGTACTGTATGACTGTATGTTGAATGTCCTGCCCCCAATGTGATTGTATTTGGAGACAGGGCCTGTCAGGTTATAAAGATTGCATGAGGTCTTAAGGGTGGGGCCCTAATCTGACAGGATTGGTGCCCTTATAAGAGAAAGAGGAGATATTAGAATCCTTTCTCTGAGTGCAATCCAAGAAAAGATATTGTGAGGACACAACAAGATGGCAGACACCTACAGCCAGGAGAAAAGGCTTTAGAGTGAAACCTACCTTGACAGCATTTTGTTATTGGACTTCCCAGTCTCCAGAACCGTGAAAAATAAATTGGTATTGTTGAAGCCACCCAATTTGATTGATCATCAACTGTTGATCAATCAAATTTTCTACTTATTATCCAGATACCCTCAGATCATGTCTTCAAGAAAGACATTTCTAGCCTCCCATATACCATTATGTCTCCCTGCTTAGTGTTCTTAAAGTTCTCTGTATTGTCTGTCAAAATACCTCTCAAATCTTTAATTAACTATTTGGGAAAATAATTACATTGTAGTTTTACCACCAAATGTGTTCATGAGGAAAAGAACTTTTTTTAGCCCAGAGTACCCCCACAACCTAGCACAGGGTCTGACAATTTAAGGAAATGTAGATTTATATACACAACACACACACACACACACACACACACACACACACACACACACACACAAATGTATATTCTAAATGAGACTTGATGAAGAGGTAAGATAAATGAGTTTTCTAATTCAGGTTAATTTTGGCCAACTTAACGACACATTTCCTTTTTTCTGATAGCAGTTTGCCAGTTTTGCTTTGGGAACTCATCATTCAACAATTTAGTCCATGTGGTTCAAATGGAGCTGACACCATCTGCAATTCTAGGACTTGTCATGTGAACCAGCCAGGCCAATTAGCATATTCCATTTCATTGGCCACAGTGATTGGTTCAGTGATAGGCACATGACTCAGCCTGGGCCAATGAGATCCAAGTTGAGACTTCTGCTGAAGTTACTGGGAAAGGAAATTCTCTTTCCTTCAAGATTGCACAACTGATAGGGAAGAAGCTTAGAGCTGCTGTCACCCCAGTGACATGTGGTCACCCCAGTGGAAATGAACAAAGCCAACACAAAGCTGAATGCTAGAGAAGCAGATTCCTGGTGATGTTATTATAGTGCTAGATCCAGCTGTGTCTGAGTTCAAAAAGGCCCTTGAATTTTTTTTATGATGTAAGCTCTTTGTTGCCTTCATAGATAATGCCATTTAAGTTGAGTTTCTCTTGCTTGAAGAATCTTCAGTTTAAAAAAATGAACCTGGGGAGTATGAGGCAAGTGTATTTTCAATCAAAACCACCTCATGCATATAACAAGGATGAAATGAATTCAGAATTCCAGAATTCGGTAGAAGAAGATTTTTCATAATGGGCTGGAACTGGGCTTGGCTTGAAGGGTAGGTAAGAGTCATATGGGCAGTCAGAAAAGCAGGGCATACTGGGGGCTAGAGGTGCCACACAGAGTGAGACAGAGGATCAAGGCATGTGGAAGGGGCAGGAAGAAACCTTCCTGACTAGAGGTGAGGTGACCAGCAGGTTACAAAAGAAGAAAGCGAGGTGGGCCTCCCAGAGCCGGGAGGAATGCGCTGGACATGTGGACTGGCATGAGATTTGAGGCTCAAGAGAAAAGAGAAACACAAAGACCAGAAGTACCTTCCACAGATGATGGGAGAGGGCCCATTACCAGCAGTTCCAGGGTGAAGTTTGCAGACTGATCTACAGATGTGTTTTCTGTTGCCCTTCATGGTGTTTTCAAAGTGTCAACCTTTAAACATTGAGTGTTAGTACCTCAGATTCAAATGTCTGAGTTCTTTGAAACAATCAACAGAAGATGGTATGGCCCCGGCCCCACATCTCTTTGTGACAACTCTTGGCTGAAGCTCAGGGGTTTTCCCGATTAGAGGGCCACACACTCCCCAGATCACCACCAGCCCTCCATGGCCCATTTCCTCTGATCAGCCTGGCCACAATAAGCATGTGTATGTCTGACCCTAACTGAGAGGAATCTTCTCCTGCTATCAGACTCATGAGCTCCAAATATGCCTCTCTAAATTCAAAGGAACTGCAGCCCACTTAAAGTAGGATCGTGACTTTAATTGAATGTTGTCAGCACCTTCCCTGCTGTGTATTCTGGTCTAATTCTGAAAATGTGTCTCACTAAGATCACCTTCCTGAACACCTTTATTATTCAAATGCATAGGGAAGTCCTCTGCAACAAACAGTCTCATAACTATGATTCTCATGTCCCTTCTTTTTGTTTCATTAATGAAAAGTACAGGATATATGAAAAATTCATTTTTTTAAGGCAAAACTAACTTACAGAGAGAAGCAGTATTTTAAATAAATTTTTTAAATGTTCAGAATTAAAGATACACACATACGTACATACATTACGTTACATGATCTTCAAAAAGGACAGAATTAAAAGATTACAAGATTACAAGAAAGGCCGAGATCAGATTTTGTGAGAATTTTCCAGTACCCTCCCTGAGGGTGAACAGCCAGTAGCTTGTCCTCAGAAGAAGTGGTTTCCCTTCAAACCCACTGCCAATGACATGCTCTGATGATGCCGGCCCCTGCGGTCTGGAATCAGCTCAGGTTTATTTCATCCTTTGATTCTTGGCTATGGGCGGAGAATAGCAGAAAGGCCAAGGATCCTCCAGTGGCTGAGCATGACTGTTCAAGAGTGAAATGGATTGAACTGGAGGAGCGATGATGTATGTGGCTTAATAACAAAAGCTCAGGTGTGTTCTTGGCAGCTTTAGAAAACACATCCTGGTCAGCAAGACCCTGGACAGGCAGGCAGGATAACAGTGAGAGTCTGCAGGGTTGACTCCCCCAGGGCCCCCAGAGTGACTTGAGCTGAGGACCCAGTGGAGTCCGTCAACCTGGAGGATGAAGCAACCTTCCCAGTTGCCTCAGTTTCAGCCCCACCTTGTGTTGAAGCCGCATGCTCTGGTCATATGGAAAGCAGTGATCACATGAAGCCTAGGAGGCCTCCCAGGCTCCACTTTAGGCATGAGATTGACAGGAGATTGAGTAGGGGTTGAACTTTGGCCGGTCCATACAGCATCTTGTCCATGCTGACAGGTGAGGCCGCAGCATGGAAAAAAATAAAGGCAACCAGATCTAGAGATGATGAGGCTCAGCGTCCTGCTCTGGTGGCTTCTGTGAATTGTCTTACTTTACCAGAAATGGTACAAGTGAGTTTCATGGCTTTCTCCAGACCTTACTTCTGGAAGAAGAAGAAAGAAGTCCATAGAAAGCGAACTGAAAACATGGGCTGATCTTCCAGCAATTCCCCCATATGTCTGGGGCAGAAAGAAAAGCTCTTAAGACTCACTGTCTGTCTACACACAGGCCTTACAGTCCTGCTAAGCAAGCAGTACTCTCAGTGAAGACTGCTTCAAGACAGCACAACTGGAAGTCAAATAAGTGGTCAACATCCGGGACTGATGGAGTTGAGAGGTGGGAGACACTTATGGGGGCTGAGTAGTTCTTCAAAAGAGGAAGCAGGTCTAGAATTTGGCTTCCTCCTTCAAACACAAACAAATGGAAGCAGATGCATAGATAAGGACATGCATGTTCACAGGGATGCACAGCAGCATCATAGTGACAGGAAAAGTTTCCAGAGCATTTCTGCCTGGGTCCAAATCTGGGTCCACCTCCTACTAGCCGTGTAACCTTACCAGTCCAGGATTCTTCAGTTATAAGAGAGGTAACAACAATCTCAGGCATTTAATAAGTAATCAATAATGTAATTCGCTTATTAATTTATCCAGCATATATGAATTGATCACCCACAGAACACCAAGAACAGTTTGAGGCACTGAGGATACAACAGTGTAATAAAACAAGCAACACTTCTTGTTTTAATGAAGCTAGTATTCTAGGGGCAGAAGCCGACATTTATCATAAGTAAGTGAAAGAATTAGATTAGCAGATAATGACTAATTAGAAAATAGTGAAATAAGCCGGGCTCGGTGGCTCAGCCTGTAATCCCACGCCTTTGGGAGGCTGAGGTGAGTGAATTGCCTGAGCCCACGGGTTCGAGACCCGCCTGTGCAGCAAGACCTCATCTCTACAATAAATCAAAAAATCAGCCGGGTGTGGTAGTACATGCCTGTAATTCCGGCTACTTGGAAGGCTGAGGCGGAAGGATCGCCGAAGCCCAGCAGGTCGAGGCTGCGGTGGCCGGAAGCGGCCACTGCACTCCAGTCTAGGCGACAGAGTGAGACTCCAACTCAAAAAACAGAAAAAAGAAAAAGAAAATAGTGAAATAATTAGATTAGCAGATAGTCTCATAGAACAAAAACAAAGTGAGATAGAAAGAGGAAGAGCCGGAGTTCTTGAAGAGAGGTGCTGGCTTCAAAAAAGAGACCAACCATAAAAAATTAAAAAAAATAGTGTCCTGACATATTGAGGTTCAAAAACATCATGCTAAGTGTAAAAATAACTGGATGGGAAGAGCTATGCAGTGCATGATTCCATGTATATAAAATGAACAAAAGAGATAAATCTATCAGGATGGAATGCAGATTGGTGGCTGCTAGGGACTGAGGGCGGGGAATGGGCAGTGATGGCTTAATAGTGGTGGGACTTTACCTCGAAGGGATGGAATGTTCTGGAATTTAATAGAAATGATGGTTGCACAACATTGTGAATGAGCTTCATGCCACTGATTTAAAGATGGGGAAAAGACAAGTTGTGATTTCCAGGTGCAGAGAGGAGCATGAAGTCCCAGGCAGGGGTGAAAGTGCTATGGTGGGTCTGTGGGACAATGAGGAGGGACCACTGTAGCCAAGGTATGTAAGGAAATAGGAGTAGGTGTGAGATCAATAGGGTATGAGCTAAATTATAAATCATAATTATAATTACTACAGACAGACAGGAACACACCCATGAACTCACAGCCATACACGCATTACACTTACAAACATTCACAAACGACTTTCGTCCTCTCTGCATAGGAAGCTTTTAAAGAGGTGGCACTTTAAAAGGAGAAAGAAAATCAATAAAATCTGTCTCACCTCTTTGAAGAAAATCTGTTCTCCCAGACAGAACTTGACCCTGGAGACCCTCGGGGATTTTGCAGCTGCTGACGCTCCAGTCGCTGCTAGGACCCACCCAAACTGAATGACTACTGTTGGCTCCTGGAGTTGGAGCCTGGTTTGCTTTCTTTCCTCTGGGATCACAGACCTGGGATGCCTGTTTAGTGTCTGAAAACAGCTGTTTCCTGGCTTCTGTGCAGACTTAAAGTTGCTTCTGGTGGAAGGGCTATTCTGGCCAGTGGCTCCATCATTGACACAAGCCCACGAGCTACACTTTAAAATAAGTGCACTTGGACTAGAACTCTCACTTCTGACTTCAGCCCAAGGCCCCTGTTTTTGACCTCTATTTCCTACTTCACTCCATTTTCCACTAGACTCTGTCCCTGAGTCCTTCTGGTGCTGGCCAGACTCATCTCTGGAGTTTTTGTCTTCCTTCCTCGTGTTACATCTTATGAACCTCCCCTCAAGACCAGCCTCTGCCACCCGATTGCCAGGATTCCCCTTTGACCACCCCCCCGTTGAAACTCTGTTTAACTCCCGCCCACCCCAAGTACAGAGCAGACTGCTGTCCATTAAGAGGATCCTCACGTCAGCTCATCCCCACCTGCCTGTCCAGGTCCAGCTTCTGCTGCTTTCATCACATGCAACTGGAGTTGCACACCTGCAGTCCTTACAATATGTTAATCGGGATGTGCACATCTGTGGGTCTTCCATCATGAACACCTGGATATGCACACCTGTGAGTCTTCCATCATAAGCTCTTGGCCATGCACACTTGTGAATCTTTCATCATGAGCACCTGGATGTGCACACCTGTGAGACTTTCATCACGAGCACTTGGACGTGCACACCTGTGGGTCTTTTATCACGTGCACCTGGGTGTGCTCACTTGTGGGTCTTCCATCATGTACACACCTGAGGGCCTTACACTATTTTTCTCCTGAATGTTCACACCTGTGGGTCTTCCATCATGCACAGCTGGATATGCACACCTGCAGGCCTTGCACTATGCTCACCTGGACATGCAAATCTGCAGGCCTTATGCTATGTTTACCTGGATGTACACACCAGTAGAGCTTTACACCTAGAACCTGCATGTGTGTAGGCCTTTGCTCTGCTCATCTCTTTGCCTGAAGATGCTCTCCTTCCAGCCCTGCCCTTGGAGCACCCCAGACAGCTTCTCTGTTACCTGTACAGTCATCTTGCCAGTCAAATTACTGTTCTCTCTCCTTGCAGATTGGCTTCCTGGGAGAGCAGAAATTACATTTTATTCTTTCTGCTTCCCGAGAACCCTGCAAGGTCCCCACCCAAACCAAATGCTAACATTCTGGCTGAACTGAATTGTGCCTGGGGGAGTGAAGGAGCCAGCTGTGATCAATAAAGAAATCCAGGGAGTCCAGAATACAGACCCCGATTCCAATTCTGAGCACAGGAGACCAATTCACCTTCCACCCCAATTACAACCTAAAATGGGAGAGTTAAATTGGGAAACATGAATCGGAAAGAAAATCTCCAAGCTACGCACAATCAGGAGGAAAAAGACAGTCTTGCAGGAGACACTATTGATCCCCCCGAGAAGAGCATGAAGAGAAGGAACGAGCTGAAGGTGTATTTCCTCAGCCATTTCTCTGTCCACCAGTTCCTTGTCACTTGATGAACTTACAGCTTTGTTATCAGAGCGAGTGAAGAAATGCCTCCCTAAGTCACAAAATGAGTGTGAACTTCAGAAGGGCAAAACCAACCCAGGACCTTCCCAGCCTAGACCTGCCTGTGGGTGGAGGGGGAGGTGCTGGTCCCAGAGGCAGGTGGCTGTGTGCTCCAGGGTCAGGAAAGAAACAACCACAAAGGAAGCAGAATAGGGGAGCTTCAGAGAGGGGTTCCCAGATGAGAGAGAATGGAGATTTTAAATACAATTAAAAGACATCTATTTTGCTACAGAAAACAAAATTCAAAAATTTCAAACATAAGGTTTGAGGGTCCGAAGTCCTTTCTGAAGCTCCTGTCTTGTGCCAGCCTCTGAGGACACAAGGATGAATGTGACACAGGCTTTGTCTCCAAGGAGCACAGATTGGCTGCAGGGAAGAGACCCATGAGTACAGAACCTGTGATGCCGTGTGACCAATGGCAAGGCAGAAGTGGGCCCAGGACATAGAACTGATGGACAGGAGACAGCGTTAGCAAGGAAGGCTTAAAGACAAGTAAAAATCTGAACCTCTGTCTTCTCTTCAGGACTGAAGGCTCTACAGCAGACAAAGCCCAGCAGAGGGAAGAGGCCGGACTAGCCCCACCAGACCCAACTCCCAGAAACAAGTGTCCTCTGCAGTCCCTTGAATCGTTCATGCAAGGAAACAAATTTAGACTGTTCCCTGGGAACCATTTTGGAAGCATCAGAGAAGTGCAGTTAGAGCACACAGCTGGTGATCAATAAATGCAGGCTTAACCGTAGCGGCCTGGGGACTCATTCTGGCCATTTTCCCAGGAAAGCTGCTTCGTTTTAAAACTGAAAGCACATTTGGCTTCTTTTCACCTTGCATCAGTCAAATAAGCTCAAGTGTGTTGAGGTAGCAAACATCTCCGGTGCTCGGAGTGTCTGTGGAACAAAGGCTTATTTCTCATTCATACTATATGCCTGGTGGGTATCAGTGGGGCACTCCTTGCATCTTCATTTCTAGAACAATCACTAGGGGGGACATTCTGGAAAGCTTTGCACTGTTAAGCAAAAGCTCGGGCATGAAAGTGACTCATCTAAGAGCTCCGCCAACCACAAGGCGGCTGGAAGTACAGCCTGATTTTTGGGAATTGCCCCAGTGGTGAACCACACCTCAAGGGGGCTTCCCCAGTTTCAAACACCTTGTGTTTTAAAGAATTCAGCCACTTGTAAAACAAAACAAATGGTCCATCCTGGGAGACTCATACACAGTATTCTTGTGAACTTTTCGGAAAACTCGGAAAGCTGATGAGAAAATTAGAAACTCACACAGACACACACACATCACACAGACACACACATTTCCTTTCTCTGATAACAATTTCGATCCTCCAGGTAGAAACATATTTTAGTCAATTTATCTGCCTTGTTGATCTGGGCAGAATTCAAATAATTTATTGCAGTCACTAAGTGAAAGCTTGTATGCTCACACATATCACCAAGTGACCGGCTTTATTTTCGTCAGCATTTTGCTCTTGACATTGATGTAGTTCCTTCAGCTGTTCAGATAGTGTTGGTGTTAAGTTAAAGATATCGCTGGAGCTCCAAAAATTTTAGGTTAACAGTATATCCCAATGGGGCTTCCAAATGTTAGGTCAGGCCCAACAGGGGTTTGTGTACGATCCAGTGACATGTGAAAGATGCAAAGAATTGCACAGAAGTTAGATTGAGAAATATAGCTTATTCAGAAAGTAAATAAGAGAGAGGAGAGAGAGGAGACTCACCTCCCCAAGGTAGGGGAAGAGGACAAAGTTTAGGAAAACATGGCCCGGCCATAGCTTAGAAAGCACATAAGCCAGACCACAGCTTAGCAAGGCAGTGGCAAATGGAGAGAGAGAGAGAGGGAGAGAGATTTACCTCTCCAAGGTAGGGGAGGTGGCAAAAACCAAGAAACAAGGCAACCATAGCACAAAGAGTCACATAGACACCCCAGAGTTTAGCAAAGCAATGGCTAGAAAGTAAATGGCTAGAGAGAGATTAACTTCCTCAAGGTAAGGGACAGAGTCAAAGCCAAGAAACATGGTGGTCATAGCTCAAAGAGCACATGACCACACCAGAGTCTGTTAAAGCAACAATGACTGCTATTTGAAGTCGAATCCTTTTTAAGCTTTCCCTTTGATGAGGGGAGGTCATTAAGTTGATTGGGTGTTAGTCTGCTCCACATCATCATGGAGGTGACAGGCAAGCACAGGTTCTGACTTCAGATGACAGAAGGCATGCAGATGGACAGGTCAATCACATGACTGGTGCCACACTGAAGGGGTCTGTGTCATGAAGGTCACAAAGGGCTGATTAGGTTAACTTGGGTCTTATGGGTGGAGGCAAATACTTGAAACATAAAACTAATTAGCACAAAGCAAGCTGGAGAGGGGGCTGTAAAACAATTATCAGTAGCTACCTTTGAGAAACTGCTTCTGTCCTTAGCTAGTGATTAGAAGGTACATTAAAGTGAACTGCTAGGGAGACATGACAAGATTAAACAATGTTAAAAATGGCTGCTCTTTGGCTATACTGACGCCGTTTTATGTCTTTTCATTTGGCCACTTTTATTTCATGACTCTTAGTGCTCCACTTTCTTCTTCTGCCACCCCGTCTCTCCCTGAGTCCTGCCGTTATTGTTCCTCCTTCCACTTTTGCCTTCTTACTGCAGCTGATAGTCCCACCATAAAATGTGTAAAGCTCTCTCCAAACTCCCTTCCCTGGCCTCACCTTCAACAAGAAGTATCATTAGAACCCTCTTGAATAAAGAATTAATTTTCTAGTGTGTTCTATTAAACTCAAGCTGCTACTTAAAAAAAACTCCAGAACATCTTTTCTTTTATTCAATTTGTTTAAGAGTCTTGGAAGGTAAGGTATATTTTAAGTTTTAATGAATTCAATTCAGTGTAGGCTCTTTTAAAAAGTAAGCTTCCAAATCCTTTATTAGCTTTGCAGACTGATGGTCAATGCATAATCTTTAAAATGTCACTTGTTATCGTAGAGATATTTTGCAATTTCTTTCATGATTTGATATAAGCATTAGATAAGATATTCCATCGACTAGTACAAGATAAGCACGGGAAAGGAAATAGGAATATCCTTAAATACAAATGAACAAATGGAAAAGGTTAGTGAGATCACCCACAATAAACTCCTTTTTATCTCCCTGGAATTCTCTTAACAGCATGTTTTCCTAAGAGGAAATAAACTTCTGATGGCAGGAATGCTGTATCTTCTAAGATTTAAGCAACAAATTAGCTTCGATGGGGTTGTTTTTCTATTACCTGTATGAGAAGGCTTTAAATATCTGATGTACTGAGAAGACCAAGACTATCCACTTCTGTTTTGATTTGTCTGATATACCTTGAAGATTTGATTCAGGTTATGCAGTGCTGGCTGGAACACTAGGCAGGCTATATTGTGTGCTGCACACACGACATTCATATGAGTAGATGTTCATTTTGATAACCTGATCAAGAGAGTGTTGTCCAGTTTCTCTCCTTATCATTTTACAACTCTTTCTTTAGCAACCAATACATCCTGAGGAGACACCTTAAGAACATACCAATATCACACTCATTAACATTCTTTCTACACTTGGCATACATTGGTAATTGTTGTCTGATCTAATTCTACTCTAATGGTTGCAAATACTTTTTTTTCTAAACTCTAGCACTTTCTAGCTAGAAAAATGATCTTTGGCATTCTTTATCAGATGGTTTTTGGTATTCTGCTGTAAGTAAGCCCCCTTTCCTGTCTATTTGTCTGTCTGTCTATCCATCTATCTATCTATCCATCCATCCATCCATCCATCCATCTTATCCTTATTGAATCCTCTGTTCTATATTTGGCCACCAAGAGCACCTTCAAGCTTATTCCTGTATTCTTGTGACACACATCCAACACTTTTCAAACACTTCCTATGTTCAAATATAACATTTTGTTTTGGGTTTATCTTGTACCTATCCTGCTCAGCCCTGAAGTCAGCTGTATCTCTGAGAAGGCAAAATTCTTTTTAGAGGAGAATTATAGTTGAGACAAATTCAGAGTGCTAAGTATGAATATTGGTACTGGCATAGCTTTCCTTTTTGGACTTTTTAGGACAGAGTAAGGAAATACATATCAATTAACCTATTTGTATCTATAGACAAATACATACAAATGTACATTCACACATACTTTACATACATATTTATACATGCACTTATATACATGCAGATAAATATGTATTTTGGAAATAATGAGTTTATAGCTATATCCCAAATTATAGTGCATTCCCGTAGGGTTCTTCCTCCATTTCCATATTTTTGTGTTCTTCCCTCAACAGTGAAAATCCTGACTCCCAAAAATAACAAAACATTTACTCATTCAAACTGTTATTAATCCAAAACTGTTTCAGAACTTTCAAAAGAAAACAGAAGCATAAAACAAGCCTGCTTAAAATAGTGAGTATATGTGTTCATGAGTTATATAGATTAGTTATTTGTTTTTGTTTGTTTTTGTTGATTTTCTTCCGTGTGATTATGGTATATGTTTGAAATATAATTAAGTTTGTTCATTTTATACATAGTCATATAATTTTTATATTCCATTTCCATCTTTATTGATTTTTTCTTCCAAAAGTCAAAAATTATTCCAGAATGTCTCCAAAAATCTCATTTCCTCTCATATCCCATTTATCCCATTTCTTCAACCCCACCTTTTTCAAGTAACCAATTTCATTGTTATCTAACTTATTTTCCTATGTATTTTTTTCTAGTAGTGATAAGCTGATGCATGTATTGTATCTTAGCGTCTGTTTTTTTTAAATAAGAGGAAAAACTTAACACTATCTCCTGGAAGTTATATTTTTACAGAAATTTCCTCCTTCTTGTTCACACTGGTGAAGAGTCCCATTATGTGACATGTAATGGTTTATATACCCACTTTCCTATACTCGGACGTCATGGTCAACAGCCTCTCAGGCAGCCCCAGTGATCCCTGCCTCATGAACAGTCCCCTCCTGCACAGTGTCAGAGTTGGTCTGTGTGACCAATAGCATGAGACAAAAGAGATGATAGGCTGTCACTTCTAAAATAAGGTTATATGCAGCCTCATCTCAGGCTCTCCCTTTCTTGCCTGTTCTCTGTATTCGATCACTTGTACTGGGGACAGCCAGCTGCCCTGGCCTGGGTACGTACAAAAAGCAACACGACAACCACATGTTCATGAATAGGAAACCCTTTCAAATCGTTTGAGATATGGATTATTTATTAATGTTATTTTTGGTTCATGGCACAAAATTCTATGATCATTTCATAGGGAAGAGAGGCTATTTGCTTCAATGGGAAGTATGAAAAATGAAGCTTGCAAAGATCTACAAGATAAGCAGATGCCACCATAAGTATAAAATGTGTTGACCTTCAAGTGGCATAATATAGAAGTTTAGTAAGTAGTCTAAACAATGAAATAAGTTACTATCTCTCATAAGAAGAAGTCCGGATATAGCTTTCCTGGGACTCAAGTATGATATAAGTAATAGAATAAAGATGCTGAATAAGGTTAGAAGACAATATTAACATTAATTCTTTATACTTTGTGCTCTTCAGTATTGCAACAATGACCTTGCATTGCATTTGATATATTTTTGAAGTAATTATAATTTGACATACAATTGTAAGAAATAGTGCACAATGTTCCTATATTTCATTAACCAAGTTTTCTCCAATGGTATGATCCTGTATAATTGTCTTAAAATATCATAGTCAGGAAGTGAATATTGATACAATCTATTGATATTATTCAAATTTTGCCAGTTTTACATGCACTCATTTGTGTGTCTTTGCATATTTAGCTCTAAGTATTTTTTTTACATATGTAGATGTGTGTACTCACCACCACAGTCAAGAAAAAAATTTCATCACCACAAGGATGTACCCTTTTGCAGCTAAGCCCACCTTTGTCCCAATCTCCCCACCCCCTCACATCTAACCTTTGCAACTACCAATTGTTCTCCCTCCATCTTTATAATTGTTTTCACTTCAAAATGTTCTATAAAGGAATCATACAGTATGGGACATTTTGGGACTGGCTTTTTACACTCAGCATAATTCCCTGGAGATTAATCTAAATTGTTGTGTATCAATATTCAGTTTCTTTTTATTGTTGAGTAGTCTTCCATGGTATGGAGGACATTTGCATTGTTTTCAACTGGGGGCTGTTATAAATAAAGCTGCCATGAGGTTTTATATACAGACTTTTGTGCACACGTTATGTTTTTATTTCTATGGAATAAATGATCAAAAGTCCAATCACTGGGTCATATGGTGCCTTATGCTACTTTTAACATTGTACAAATAAAATAAAAATTTTAAAAGATTTCAAATACACAGCACGTATAAGAATGAGATACTATTTCAGTATTGGATTTTTATATCCAGCTACAGATCCCAAGACTTATAAATGCAAATGAGGGTAGTAACCTAATCCATTCTTTAAAGAAAGGGGTGGGGAGGAGAATTATAATAAAGAAAATATATTTCTTCAAGCCAGAAGACAACTCAGACAGAGGAAGTTTTGCTCAGCTGATCAAATGACAACTTCAATAAATATTTTCATGGGGAGAAATGCTCTTTATGAACCCTGCTCTTCCCTATTTAGCTCAATTTCACAGTGCATGACTGTCTTCTATCTTATTGTCACCAAGGTATCAGAGAAAACAAATGGAATAAAGACAGCCATTATTAACAGGTAATAGATGCTTTTCTTGCAGTTTTAGTGATATATTAAACTTCAGTGGCATTTGTTCATCATGAAAGCTGTAACTACCTTAGTGGTAAATATACTTTAATTTCAAATATTTAATTATAACTTGTTTCTACGTAAATTTAAAATAAATTCCCTATACATTTTAAGAAAGAACAATTACCCAAACACAGAGTAGAAAAGATAAGAGAGGCAGTCATTACTCTGTTTCCTAATGCCTCCTTAAATAGAGAATCAAGTCAGCTCTTCCCAGCAGGAATCCCAGAACTGCCACTTGGAGTCTTTCAGGGACTAACATTTTATCACAAAAGAGACCAAATCAGTACACCATCCTATGCTTCCCATCCTCATGAAGTCCCTTAGCTCTGCTGGAGTTCACAGAGAAAGAGACCATCCTACAAACCCTCCTTGCACCAAATAACGTTTACAGTCAAGGAAAGCCTTATAAAAGTTTTACTCAGAGACCTGAACATGGCAGTCAGTCTCTTCTCCTCACAACAGTTGACAATGGTGTTCTTCTCTTGAACCAAAAGAAACAGTCCTGCACTGTACATCTGGGTCTCTTGCTGTATTAAAGTAAAAGGATAACCAACAGAAGACCATACTCTACTTTCAAGAAGAAAATGATAGAAGTGCCTCAGGTTACATCTCTCAAGGCAAACACAGCTCCCTAAAATGCTGCTCAGAGATTCTTCATTCTCAGTGTTGCTCTTTCAGCAAAGAAAATCCCTTGAGATTTGAGGTACTGATCATCAGGTAAGCATCATAAATCAAAATTATACATGACAATCTTAATGTATCCTAGGATAAGAAGAATGCAAATAGTCACATCAACTGCTTGGCCTATCCAGAGTTAAGTATACTGCAACAATTAGTGTTAAAAAAAATCAAATTTAAGGGACACACAGTTCTGCACAAAACCACCCTAACTTCTGACACTAACTCCAACTTTGGAGAGTTCCCAAACCAACACCCAGATATATTAATTTGCTTGAAGGACTCAAAACTCACTGAAACTCTTTTACTCATGGTCATAGTTTATTAAAAGGAAGGGAAACAAAACCAGCCAAAGAAGAGATGTATAGAACAGAGTTTGGAAGCGCTCCTAAAAAACTTTAATTGTCCTCTGTCCTCTCCTGTGGAATAAGGCCACATTTCCCTCTCATCATTAGAGGGTGACAACACGCATGGACTATGGCCAACTATGAAATCGCACCTGAGTCTTCGTATTCAGAGTTTTTCTTGGCGCTCCATTATGTGTCATGATTGATAGAATTTAGTCTCCATGTCAGTCAATAGCATATAACCCAAAGCTCTGCCCTAAATCACACAGGGTTGGTCTTTCTAACCAGGTCAGCCCCAACCCTAGGACATTCAAGTGTGGCTTGTTTCATCCTAAAATTCAGTACATCCAGCTTCTGCCCTAAACAAGATATTTCTATCAGATATGACATAGATTGTCTTCCAGGAGCTGAGGACAAAGAATAAATCTCTTTCTGGGGTGGTAAAGTGGCTAAATTCATTCTACACAACCTACTTGTTCACAAAGTTTAGAAATTGTTTGGAGTGTCACAGTTGCCAGGTGGAAAGTGAGAGCCAATATTAGATCACTGATCTGCCTCATTTGGCCAATCAGCACTTGTCAAAACAGATTATAAGTGCCATGCAAGACACACATTTCTATTAGTCAGAAACTCCACTATGACTTTTTGTGTACTATAGAAGAACACCTCTCCTATGGTCTTGGCATGGGATAGATCCTTGGTTCTTGCTCCTGAAAAGAACTTCCTCTATTATCTTTCTGAGGAAATTGTTCACTGAGGCTTTTCTCTGTTGTGATCCTGGCTTCTGAAAAAGCTATTGCTTAATTTGTCGTTGCCTTTGAAGCAGGTAAATTTAGAGCCAATAGGGGTTTCTGGGAAGGAACACAAAATACAGCATAAATTTTTCTTTGAGAATCTATTTTCATTTACCTAATTGTGTCTTTTCAGTTAAAAAAAAGTTATGCTTTCATGAGCAAGAAAATATTTTTAAAAAACTGCATTTAGATTCTAGTCTCTTTTGGGTGTTTAGGGTGGATTTCTGCTGAGGGAAGAAACCACTAATAACAACACATATTTTAGATTCCATATATAAGTGAGCATTTGTTGCTCTGTGCCTTGCTTATTTCCCTTCAGTTAGTACAATGGACTCCAGGTTCATTCATGTTTTTGCAGATGAGAAGATTTCTCTCTTTTCTGAGGCTGAAGAACATTCTATTGTGCATCTGTGCCACATTTTCTTCATTCATTCATTCACTGATGGATACTTAACTTGATTCCATAATTTAATGACAGCTAAACTCATAGAAGTAGAGTAGAACATACCTAAGAGGCCAGGGTGGTAGGTGGTCAATGAGTACAATAATGTGTCAGATAAGAGGAATAAAAAATAAATATTTGAGGTGATGGCTATGTTAATTAACTTGGCTTGATCATTCCATATTATAAACATAACTATAACATCATTTTTTACCCCATAAATATATATAATTATAATTTGTGAATATTCAATGTTTTAAAAAGAACAAAAATGTTTAAAAGGGCTGGTTGCTTTTTTACTTTGTTTAAACTCCTTGATGAGTCTGCAGTGAAATCTCTCTTTTATAGAAGAGATCCAAAGTCTGTTATCTGCTGAAATTCATATAGCTGATTAGAGATAGAAGAGCCACCACTGATTCCAGTTTTCTGCCTTTAAATCTCAGGATACCAACCACTAAAAAAAAAAATTCCCTTTTGTCTGAATTGGAGTCATTTCCTTCTAGACCAACCTAGGCTTCTCCCTCTATCTCCCAAGAGTAGGTAGGAGGTGTAGGGGATTGAAATGCTGAAAGGAAGTGCAGATGCCCTCAGGGAGGAAGACTGATCCCAGATATAACTTAAATGCTCTTACACCAGAAGGCACAGCCACCTTACTCATATTTAAAAAGAAATGTTGTTGAAATCTAAACCTCTTTATCTATTAAATATATTTTTCAGCATCTATTTCGTCTGTGTATTTACCATAGTAGTACTAAGGTTCATTTCTCACAAGCATTTTAAGTTGTTTCTTCCAGCATGAAAACTTTTTGTTTGCATATTAATCATATAAAGTATTATTCTGTGTTACAAGGAAATATGCTGTCTTATTTGTCTTAGACCATTACATTAGTTTTTCTCCTGACTGTTGGTACAGATGTGGATAATAATATTAATTCACTCAGTACTTATGGGTCACTTACTCTGTGCCAGACACTACTGTGAGGACCTTACATATAACAACCCTACAGGGTAAAGTGACAGGCTGATAACAGCTTCCAAAGCCATACCCATATCCCAATCCCAAGAGTCTGTGGATGTGCCTTTCTTTGGAAATAGGATATTTACATATATAATTAAGTGAAAGATTGCAAGATGTGTTCTTCTGGGATTACCCAGGCGAGCCCTAAAGCCAATAAATGCCCTTATTATAAGAGAAGAAGACCATGAGAAGGCGGAGGCAGAGATTGCAGTGATGCAGCCACAGATAATTTTGACAGTCATCAGAAACTGGAAAGGCAAGGAAGAATCCTCCCCCAGAGCCTCCGGCAGGAGTGTGGCCCTGCTAACATTTTAATTTTGAACTTCTGGCCTCCAGAACCATGAGAATAAATGTATTTCGTTTTAAACCAAGCTGTGGTCATATATATGGCAGCTCCAGGAAACTAATACAGGCCCTAAATGACATCACAAGCATCCTTATGAGAAAGAGACAGAGGACAAGGCAGGGGCCACATGGCCCCTGAGGTAGGTCGAGTAATGTGGCCACGACTCAAGGAATGCCCACACTATCAACAGAGGGAAGAGGCCAAGAAAAGACTCTCCCCTAGAGCCTCTGGGGGGAGCATGACCATGACAAACTTACCTTTAGTACCATGAAACATGATGAACTTCCAGACTCCAGAACTGTGAGATAACTAATTTCTGTTGTTCGAAGCCATTGAGTCTATGGTGATTTGTTATGGCAGCCACAGGAAGCTGACACAGATTTGTACAATATTTTCCGTATTTTAAAGGTGAGGAACCTGAGGCACAAGAAGTTTAAATCACTTGTTCAAGAACACATAGTTAATACGTGATAAGATTTTAAAAAATAAAAATATAAAGCGTTTTCTTTCACCCTTGCCAGCTCTGGCATGTCTCTCTATCTTTTTTATTTTATTTTAAAGATGTGGGGTAAATTCAGAGTTAGGTATACAAATTGTACAGGTAAAGTTTGGGCTTCCCTTTAGTCCCCCATATGACCTGGTTTGAGATCAGTTACCTTTATTGATGAAGTGTGCTCCCCACCACCTCTCCTGGCAGTTTCCCACTACTACCAATCCCTTTCTTAAAAGTATTATGACAATTGTCCAGGGTCCGCTTTGGAGTGAGAACATGTCGTACTCAGATCTTTGTTTCTGTGAGAGATCACTGAGTATTACAGACTCTAAATCCATCCAAGTTACTGTGAAGTTCATAATTTTGTCCTCCTTTATGGCTGCATAATATTCCATCATGTATATATGCCACATTTGTTTGATCCAATCTACTTTTGATGGGCAACATGTTTTTGCTGTTGTGAATAGTGCTGCAATAAACATGCATGAGCAGGTATCTTTTTTGTAGAATGATTTGAGTTCTGCCAGGTATGTTCCCAGAAGGGAGGTTGCTGAGTCATATGGGAGGTCAATTTTTAGATCTTTTAGGAACGTCACACTGTTTTCCACAGAGGTTGTACTAGTTTACACTCCCACCAACAATCCTTCTCTCATAAACTTTGTTTTAAAACTTAAAACAAACAGACAAGCAACAAAAACCTCCCCTATTAAAAAAGAAATGAAAAAGCACCAGTGCATACTTAGTGATAAATGCCACCTAACCAACTAAAGCCCAACTCCATTTTCAAGGAGGCCTTAGAACATGTCAGCTAAAGAACTGAAGGTCACTCATAAGACTTGCCCTAAATGTCAGATTTTACAATTTTTTAAGCATAGACTGAAATCTATTACATTATTTTAAATCTCTTGATTTTCTAATGTTGGGTCAAAACAACAACAACAAAAACGAAAAACAAACAACAACAACAGCAACAATACAGGTTTATGAGTTACCAATTTGCCACTGGTATATAAGAGGCTCCAAACCTGCCACAGTTAACGTGTCGATTTGCTGTGGCCATAACGAATTACCAAAGACTAGGGAGCTTGAACAATAGAAATCGATTTTCTCGAAGTTCTAGAGGCTAAAGTCCAAGATCAAGGTGTCAGCAGGAGTGCTTCTCCTGAGGTTTCTCTCCTTTGCTTGCCGATGACTGGCTTCTCTCTTTGCTATCACTAGAAAGTCCTTCCATATGTGTCTGTATCCTAATCTCTCCTCCTTATAAGTAGGCCAGTTGTATTGCATTAGGGCCTACCCACATAAGCTCATTTTATCTCAATTACCTTGTTATAGGATCTGTCTTCAAAAACAGTCCCATTCTGTGTTAGCTGGAGTCAGGATTTCAACCTATGAATTTTGGACGCAATTCAGTACATAACAGTTAACTAGCAACAGCTTGTGTGTTTAAACCATTCAGGAGACCTGGCATGCTCTTGAAAGCAATGACTTTTCTCTGCTTCACCCTTTTTATTCCCTTGATTAACCGGAAAATCACAATTTCCTGTAATAAGTCATTCAAAGTACAACAAATCCATCACTCCTGTTTTTATTTTTTTAATGATTAAATATCACTTTTTCCCCATTTATAGCATACTCCAAGTGACAGTCTATACATCAGCTTATTTGCTGATGCTTAACTACAGCATTTTGCATTTATTATTCCCCATTTATATCACTCTTTTAAAAAGAGGAATAACTTAATTCTGCCTCTTGACAGCAGAGAAATTAAATGGTGAGCCATAAAGATGAGTGTCTTTCTGAAAAAACACCAGATCTATAAAATCAACTGAAGATCTATAAAATCAAGCCAGCAGTATGTCACCCCAAACAAAGATATACAAGGACAAGCCAGTGGAAACTCCTTTCATTTCAGAAAGTTGAAAAATCTTCTAGCCTTGCATACAATTTGCCAAGTGATACAATCACTTTGGGAAGCATTTTGACAATACAGAAAGTTAAAGATACAAGCACCCAAGACAGCAGGGTGCAGACTCCAAAGCTCTGTCATCATATTTCCAACTGTAACCTACACTACTATTGAGTAGATTCTCCATGGATTTCAGAACACGTACAAGACTCCACACACATGTGCGTGTGTGCACACACACATACACACACACACACACACACACACACACACACACATCTTTGTATCAATGTAGGATTGACAACGATGCCTGTTTACAGTGCTGTCTAAGGATTAGGTTAACACTCCATATAGCCCATAGACATCTAGACATTCTGGGCAACCCATTGGGAATCACATGGATTTACTGCATTCAAGAAACCATTCTGATTAGAAAGAATGAGTCACAAGTAAAAAGTGTACTGGACCAGGCACAATGGTTTGTGCCTGTAACCCAGTACTTTGGGAGGCTGAGGCAGGAGGATTCACTGAGGCCAGAAGTTCAAGACCACCCAGAGCAACATAGCAAGATCCCCATCTCTACAAATTTTTTTAATTAGCCAGATGTGGCAACACACACCTGTAATCCCAACTACTCAGGAGACTGAGGCTTAAACCCAGGAGGTCAAGTCTGCAACCAGTCATGATTGCAGCACTGCACTCTAACCTGAGCAACAGAGCAAGCATCTGTATGTAAAAAAAAAGCCTATGGAGTCCTTGAAAAGAGCCATGGGCTAAAAGTGTGTGAAGAAGCTCGGAGATCTGCACTTCAGTGAGGTCATTTAGCATTGAGTTATCAAACATCTAGTCAGTTAGCATCTAGACCTCTCTGACTTGGATGGCAATTTGCTGCATCTAGTACTAATAAAGAAGGAAGCACAGTGTCTGGTGGGCTTCCAGAGGAAACACATTTCACATCTAGGAATACTGCTCCAGCTCTCATGTGACATAAAAAGCTGCCACTTTTGAGGCCAACAACAGGATGACTTTCTTCAGTTAGTCCATGGCTTGGTGCAATTGACCCTAATGTTTGGGCCAAACCACCAGCTGACTCTGTAGTGTTGGAGATGTTCGTGGGGAAAAGACACAGCATGAAGCTTGTGGAAGTCCTCCAAGCAGTGTACTGTATATTTTTAAAGAAACAGCTCTTAGTGGGTCTTGGTAGACAGAACACCTGGCCACCAGAAACACATGGCCACATGTCTGGAAATTCCCCTGAAAGCTAGGTTCTGTTAGAACTACCCTTTGTCCAGATCAGAAGGGCTCAGACACATTCCTTTGTAAGGAGAAAAAGCTTTATCTGGGCTTGAGCAGAACAGAGAGCACTGATAAGTGGCTATATCAGGCAGACCCAGCATCCATAGATCCTGTCTTTTTGTATCAGATCCGCTCCACGCTCCACAGCTTTTTTCTATGTGCTTTTCCCTCAGACAACATGGCAAGTGTCCAATGAAACTACAAGGTGCAGTTGCTACCAGGGTGCATTGGGTCCCTTGTTGCCTGGGACCTATAGGTGAGATGTATCATCATGGCAGGGTAAGGAAAGGGACCCTGATTGGCAGGAAGAGGGAAGGCTGCTTTTATAACTACGCACTGGGAGAAGCATGTGTGGGGCCCAAGAGATCTGTGTGAGCTGCCTGTTGCTTCTCCCTTGTCTCATTTTGACTGTGAACAAAAATGTACAGCAACTCAGACCTGAAAACACTCAGACATTTTGGGAATCAAGGTTCACATCCATCCGCCAGGTCAGTCACTGAGATCTTCTGAGGTGAGTGTTGAGAGTGAGGAGACGTGACCACGCATAGCAGGAGACTGAGGGACTGAGTCCTATTCCAGCCCTGATATCAACTGCAGGGACATGGAATGATTTGTCCTACTCACCTCTGTTAGAATCCTACGAGAACCAAGAAGAAGTTGCCCCCAAACACGCGTGGAGAGGTGGATCCGTGTGGTGCAACGGGTGGACTGCGGGCACTAGAAGGGCCCTGCTCAGACCTGCTTCAGAGGGCATCTCCTTGACGAATGGTCACTCCATGTGTCTTCAGAGACCATGCCTCCCGGAACTGTTCCCACATCATGACTGAGCATGGTCACTGTGCAAATGCAAGCACCTTTCTGTGAGTAAGAAACTCCTTGGGTAGGAGACATTGGCTTGAGGACTCTCCCTCCACCTGGCTGATATGCTTTCTGCTCAGTCCTCTGCCCTGGTTCTCTCCTTCCACAGGTGCCAGCCCCAACTCACATTCTCAAGACTCTCTCCATCTTCTCTGGCCCCTCTCATTCATCCTTCACACGGGTTTCTCCCACGAGATCTCAGGTAGTTCTAATTCCTTCTCAGCTGCTTCATCTAGGAAAAATGTAAACTAACACCCCTGGTTTAAAATGTGCCAGGCTCACTTGGACACCTCGATAAAATAATGATAATATGGAGTTTATACTCAGCTAATCAGGAACTTTGAAGAAAGAGATGACTTTGTCTGAATGATGCTCAGACAAATAATAGAATTTTCCAACATTTATGTGCCAGAGCACTTTGCACTATCATTTCACTTCATGCTCACATCTGCCTTATGGAATAAGAATTGTAGTCTCCTCATCTTAGAGCTGAAGTAAATGAGAGAAGAAAAGCTTAGGTACCTCTCCTCATGTTACACAGCTAATAAAAATATAGAAGTGAGAACAATCCCTTCTTCCGTTGTTTTTAAGACTACTGTAATAAAATGAATTCTATTTTGCCCCAAACCCAATTATTGCCTTTTGAACTTTTAGTCATGCAGTGAGTGTTGTATTTGACTATATCCTGGCTTCTCATTATTTTATTTTATTTTAATTTATTTTCTAGAATCACCTCCAGTCCTTTTTTAGCCAAAGAGTCTGATTACTTCTGACCTCTTTGATGATCTTCCATGTCATCTGACCCATGAAATCTCACACACAATTCCATGTTACAGATTTTGGTGGGTATTTTAAAATACAGACCAACTCTGATGTTTATTCCAAACTAAAGCAGTACATCTGTCAGATATCTGTGGCCTATTCCTAATATCAGTGCAAAGATATGATGTCTGTTTTTATTCTTTTCTGAGTCTGGATACTATGACAGCAACACAATTAAATATTTATTTATTTATTAGTATTATTTTGAATTTTCCCCCTGAGATTAACGTTCTGGCAATGCCAACTGCCTTTCAAGGATGGACAGAGAACTCTAGGAGTCAGACATTGGCCAGTTTTTTGTGCTCACCTGAAACAGTTCCTGACAGAAATCAAGGTCCTGAGATGATGTGCATTCCCAAAGGAAATCCTTCCCCCCTGGTGCTTAATTTAACAGTCTTGTTGCTGTGTCTGCTTTGCTGTTTTGTTGACTTTATGTTCTTGAAATTGACTAGGTGTCTCCAAACTCCATCACACTTTTCAAAAACATTTTGGGAATTCAGTAGAAATATAGCTGCATACAATACCATGGTTTCATCCTTCAAAAAATTCATCATGTATTTATCTTATTTAGTTAAAAAGTCAAGCATCTTTCTCCATATATTTTTTAGAGGGGCTTCACATTGGAGTTGTCATGCTTCTAAACTTTGATTATAAGGTGATGAAGCCTATTTGTACAGTGTCAACTTGGTTAGGGTGTGATCATGTTTCCCAAAACTTTATTTCTTGTAATTTCTGGGTGAGAGTTGGTCAGAAAAGTCTATGCACAATTGCTTAGACAGAGGGAAAGAGCAGCCTCTCAGCCTCTGAAGTTCATTTTGTGGCTAGAAGTGGTGACAGACACATGGTGAAGTGACAGCGGGTTCTAGCCTGACCTCACTGCCTGTACCTGCACACTCAGGTCCTCATCCATGGCCAGCCCTGCTGACCAACAGCAGCCTCCGACCCAACTCTCGATGTGGAATTGCACACCTGCAGAAGCAGTAGCTACCGTGAAGTGGTTGCTTCTCAGACTTTCCCACCACCTCCCCTTCCTTGTCCCACTCTGGCACCAGGGTATGCTTGGCTTCCCAGATTTCTCCCAAACCACCAATGTGTACATTTGGAAGCTCCTTTGTCCTAATGCACAACTCAGTGCTTCCAGAGGCCTTGCCACTGACCTTTTTCTAATTTTCCAACTGTAAAAGTCTATTGGCTTATTTTAAAAAAAAATTTTTTTTTTGAGTTGGAGTCTCACTCTGTCACTCAGACTGGAGTGCAGTGGCCACTCCCGGCCACCACAGCCTCACCTGCTGGGCTCCGGCGATCCTTCCGCCTCAGCCTTCCAAGTCGCTGGAACTACAGGCGCGCGCTACCATGCCCGGCTAATTTTTTTGATTTATTGTAGAGATGCGGTCTCGCCAAGTTGCTCAGGTGGGTCTCGAACCTGTGAGCTCAGGCAATCCGCTCACCTTGGCCTCCCAAAGCGCTGGGATTACAGGCTGAGCCACGGAGCCCGGCCAACTTATTCTTATAATAGTTATTTTATTCTGTGATATTGGCAGCTGATCTCTTGATTCAACCTCACTGACAAAAAACCATTACCTTCTATCTAATAAATGACAAACCTTCAATGCACTTTGTAGAGGGAAGACAGGCAAAGGGTGCCAAGTATACTAAGGCATCCACTCACCAACTGTATTCCTAATGCTGCTGACTGAGCTTTATTGTATTGAGTGGTACCAGGAAACCATCTTCATCATGATGACCAGAGGACAGTTTCCTGTGCTCCTTTGAGGACCAATTTAAAGAGAACCACTATTTATTCAAAGTATATTGAAGAAGGACCACCCCTGTGACACCCTAGGTGTATCACAGCTTCCAGGCCTTACAAGTCAGTGGTAAAGAACCCAGGAACAATCAAATATTTATTCTCAAAACATATAAATTAAATAAAATGTCATTGTATCATTGCAAGTGCTAAAATAGCACGGTTTGGGCATATTTTTAATGTCTCAATTTATAAAAATAATCATCAATAAGTATTAAGGAGGTACAGAGGAGAGCGGTGGGTCTAGCAATGTAAGCTCTTTATCTACCTGGGTTGTCTGAGCCTGAGACATGTGGGGTAAAATTACTGTTCACAGGTGTATTAGTTTCTTCTTGCTGCTATAGCAAATTATCACAAACTTGTTGGCTTAAAACTATAGAAATTCATTAGCTTGCAGTTCTGAATATCAGTTGCACAAAATGCATCTCACTGGACTAAAATCAAGGCATCATCAGGCCTATGTTCTTTCTGAAAGCCCTTAGAAAAATTCATTTCATTACTTCTGCAAGCTACCAGAGGTTGCCTGTGTTTCT
The DNA here is from genome assembly GCA_027257055.1 of Cephalopachus bancanus. Classification (NCBI taxonomy): domain Eukaryota; kingdom Metazoa; phylum Chordata; class Mammalia; order Primates; family Tarsiidae; genus Cephalopachus; species Cephalopachus bancanus. The sequence goes on from JAPVLO010000269.1 coordinate 490,098, forward strand.
TGACTTCTATCTTTGAAGCCATCAATTGCATCTCTCTTATCTCTGTTTCTATTTTCCTTTCTTCTCTGACTTTGACCCTCCTGCTTTCTTCTTATAAGAACCTGTGTGATTACATTGGGTCCACCCAGATAATTCAGGGTAATCCCCTCATCTCAAGATCCTTGGCTTAATTACAACTGCAAAGTCCTTTTGCCATGTAGGTAACATGTCCACTGGTTTTAGAGGTCTGAATGTAGTATCTTTGGCGTTCTTTATTCTGTCTTCCAAACATGTAAAAGTCATCAGTGTCATTCCATCTTCTGGAACTAGCTATGCTGGTAAAGATTCACAACTGTCTCAGATGTTGGTCTGTTTCATCAGGAGGGACATCTAAAAGGCAGAACAACATTAATAAGTAAGAACTGTGTTGTGTTTCATGTAACAGACATTTGAATTGCATTAATCCCTATTTTAATTCAAAATTCAATTTCTAAAGGTGCAACAGCAATACATTTTAGAAAACTGAGCATTATCTTTTCTGTGAACTTACAGTCCAGTGGCAAAGATTTTGATATAAGAAAGATCTGATTTCTTAAAATTTTTGCCTGATGTGTCCTTGGTTGACTAGGTCCAATGATTTTCCTTCCTGTGATTTCTCTCCTTTTCCATTTTCTATCAATTTGCTGTGCCTCCCCCTTCCTCTGCTTTCCCCCAACTTCATCATCCAAACCTTCCTATTATTGAAGCCTCTGACTGAAAGCCACGTCCAGAAGGACCTTATTTTATTTCAACAATATTTGTTAAGTATCTAGTATGTGCCAAAGATGTGCCAGGTTCTGAGAATGTAATGGTCCCTGCCCTTTGTTGCATGGAGTATTCAGGGGAGACCTCACTGTGCATGTCACATCTTAGCTGAAGGGAGAAAGACAAGAAGGCAGAACAGCAAGTGCAAAGGCAGGAGGTAGATTTGGGTACGCACCACCATGCCCAGCTTATTCGATATACATAAATATATATATATATATATATAGTAGAAATGAGGTCTTGCTATGTTGCCCAGGCTGGGCTCAATTGATCGTCTTGCCTTGACCTCACAAAGTGCTGGGATTACAGATATGAGCCACCACACCTGACCCAAGAGGGCACTATTCTAAGCCAAAAAAAAAAGAAAAATCAGTTTTTTGTTTTGTTTTGTTTGTTTCATTTTGCTTAAATGCATTGGGGCTCAGGATACCCCCTGGGGCCCTCTAGTAACCAGGAATGATGGTGACACTTTAGAAGGTCAAGGTTCCCTTCTGACGTGGGGCTAAGAGTGTGGGGTGAGAGCAGGCCGTTTAGCCCCAGGTGAAGATGGAGGCTCACTGGGGACCACCAGGTGTTGCTGGTTGGGGAAAAGGCTGCAGCCAGGTTTCTGGTTTCCCACAAACTGGCTTCTTACTTGCAACCTTCTGGAAGGCGAGTCACAGTCCTCAGACTTCCCTAGGGCCCGTGAGGCCTGGCCATCAGCGACCTCGCCAGGTGCTGCTGGGAAGACACAAGAGAAGGCAGGACAAGGAAAATCAGAGAGAAAAGAATGGGGCAGGGATGGAGGTACAGACACTCCTGCCTGTCTCTGCACAGCAAGGACGATTGCAGGGACAGGTCTGCTCCTGGCTCATGTTTGTTTCCTGAGTAGACCACATACGCGCACTGACGAAAGAAATCAAACAGCACAGAAAGAGCATGGATTGAAAAATAAAAATTTCCCCCACCCCCAGCCTAAGTCCCAGTCCCTTTCCCAAGTATATCAGGGTTCAGTTTCTGGCGTGGCCTGTGTATCCCTACCCACTTTCCTATTTTATTTTATTTTTGCATCATGCTTTTATTTTCCATTTAAAAACGCAAATATAGCCGGGCTCGGTGGCTCAGCCTGTAATCCCGCGCCTTTGGGAGGCTGAGATGAGTGAATTCGAGCCCGCGGGTTCGAGACCCGCCTGGGCAGTGAGACCTCATCTCTACAATAAATCAAAAATTAGCCGGGTGTAGTAGCGCGTGCCTGTAGTTCCAGCTACTCGGAAGGCTGAGGCGGAAGGATCGCCAGAGCCCAGCAGGCGAGGCTGCGGTGGCCGGGAGAGGCCACTGCACTCCAGTCTGGGCGACAGAATGAGACTCCAACTCAAAAAAAAAACCCAAACAAACAAACAAAAAAAAACACGCAAATATAGACCTTTCCATACTAAACCGCAGGGGCATTTTAATCTCCTGTTCCAGCAACCAAGACCAGAGCAGGGCATGACCCTTATGTAGGGGGCTGGAGAGGACAGACTCCGCTTCCCGGAAGGCCCCAGGAGGAGATGGAGGCATCTCCTTCTCTGTCTCCGCTCGCTGGGGCTCTGGGCAAAATTCTCCAGGGCTGCGACTTGCGACGCCCCCCCCCCAGGACCCAGGAAGCGGCTTGATGCAAGGAAGTTTCTCAGGCGGAGGAGCGGATTCGTCGGAGCTGCCCCTCCTCCCCGCAGCTCCGTCTTCCTGCAGCGCCGGGGCGGGGAAGGAGGCCGTGTCCAGTGCGGTCTCAGCTCCACGCTGCAGGCGGCATCCACCTGCCCTAGTGGGGGCGGGGCCTGGGGGCGGGGCCTGGGGCATCCACCTGCCCTGGTGGGGGCGGGGCCTGGGGGCTGGGAGGGACCGGAGGAGAAGAGAGAGGGCCCACGGGGATCCGGGCGCGTTCGGAGGATGGAGTGGGACCGGAAGTGGTGGAGCCGGCATGGCCACGGGGATCTGGGCGCGTTCGGAGGATGGAGTGGGACCGGAAGTGGTGAAGCCGGCATGGCCAGAGGCGGGGAGGGGTCTGGGGAGCAGGTGGGGGGAACTTTGGGGGGCTGTCATGAGCGGGTCCGGGGGACCGGGTCAGAGTGGGAGTTGGGAGGACAGGAGAAGGGAGGGAGCCGGGGGAGGAGCCCAGGTGGACTGCGTGGGAGTGGGGCTTGGGCGGGGCCTGGAGGCGGGGCGGGCTGGTTGGTTGGCCGGAGAAAGTTGTCCCGGCCCCAGCGCTGGCTGTCTCCCCGGGAAGCCCTGCAGGGACCAGCGCGGACGTCGGAGGAGCTGCAATGCCAACTGGGCTGCTCGGCGTCGCCCGGGACCTGGGGCAGCCGGCGGGCGGGGAGCGCGGGAGGGCAGGTCTCAGGGTGCGCCGGGGGCGCGCGGCCCGGGGCGGTGCCAAGCGCGGAGCCGGGTACAGGGCGCATTGCCCTCTCTGGTAAGGCGGGAGCGGGCATCCACTGCGCGGCGCGTTTGGGAAGTTCCTTCGGACCTCTGGGTGCGTCCAGGCGGGGGAAGCCTGAACCCGGAGTCTGGGATCTCGAGAGGGTGCGGGTCGCCCCAGGAACGCCTGTGCGGGCTTCTCTTCCCTGGATGGGCGGATTCCCTTTGGGAGTCCTCTCGTGAGGCCGGTTTGGCGATCCAGCGTCCCCTGGGTGCTGTCTCCGAGTTGAGGGAGGCGTGGCTAAGGGAACGGTTCGGGCAATTGTCCCCAAACTCCGGGATCCATGGAGTCCACTACCTTCCCCTAACATGGGAAGCCTGGATCCTGGCTCATCTTGGCCCCAACCGCTGGTGCTTTTCTTCCCCAGCTCAGACCACCTGCGTGAATGAAAGATGGAGCAAAGCTTTGCACACCTTCCCCACAGCCACGGAGTCCACCGCACCTCAGCTCCAACCGGCGGTTGGAGGTCCAGGACCAGAAAGCCCAGTTGTGCGCTCTCTTGGCCCAACTTGAGATCTCAAGGGCCTGTCCTGAATGCAGAGGAAGGCACTTTCACAGTCCATGTTTCTTAGCAGAAATCTGGGACCACCCCGCAGCCACCAGAACTTGATACTAAAGTCATTTGTGCCGGCAGGTGGTGGGGAATCCAAGGGCTCCAAGGCGCTAGTGTCGGAGGGAGGTGGGTTCGAGTCTCCTGGAGAGATCTGGGCTTCCCTGAGCACTATCCCTGGACGATTTTAGCCTCAGTCCTCTCTCCACAGCAGGGATATGCAGGTCCTTGGAGTGCAAGGAATTTAATGTGCACGTAAGAATATGGTGGCCGGGCATTAACTCGGAGGTCAGCTGGTGTTAGGACTATTGCCATTTTCATCATGCTCACTTAACCTCTGAAACAGACAAATGAACTAGGCAGCTCTGAGGCAGGAGACAGACATGAGGAGGTGGATAGCCACTGGGCTCAGGCCCTGAGGCCCTGGAGCAGCTGACAGGGGATCTTGGGCGCCTTCTCCACCTGACACAGGCTCCTGTCAAGATCTCAGAGTGGAGAATCACAGCATTTCTCCTGAGGACTTTCCCACCTAAAGCACTGAAAATCGGGCCCTAACTTTGTCGCAAATTGGATGGATTTGGAGTGGATCATACTCAGTGATTTATCACAAAAACAAAGAACTGAGTTCCATATGTTCTCACTCATAAGATGACCTTGAACAATTGTAATGATGTGGGAAGGCGATTGGCAGTAGCAGAAAACTGTCAGGGAAAGGGGGGTTGGGACTGGCAGTTGGGGGAAGCTGCTAGGGAGGGAGGGGCATGCCTCATCAACAAGGGTACCTGCATGATCAATGATTGTATACTTGTTGGGAGCCGGCCACGGAGGCCCACTGAGCGTTAGGGATCAGGGAGGGCCGTGGACCCTGAGACTGCTAGGACGTGTTTGGGAGCCATTGACCCCATTTTCCTCCCGCTTTTGCCATGCAGCACAAACAACCTAAAGGAACTCTGCTGGCCTAAGCTGAAGGCTCTGTGACTGTGACAGGCATGGCTCACTCTAGAAACCCATTGTTCCTGTTTCCCATAAACTGCGGTTTCGACTTAGGTATTAGATATAATTCAAACTCAGGTCACATTTGGGAGCCTTTTACACGGTACAAGCCTCTTTATAAGATTTTAAGGTATATTTGTAGAATTCGTATATACTTATGAAGAGCTGTTTTCAGCTTTTCAATGGCATAAATGATGACCCAGCACAAAGCTTGGTCTGGGGCACATTCCTGAGAGCCCAGCTCGTACTTTGGACTGGGCTGCATTCTTTTAGGCCGGCTTTAGCGACAGTTAATGTAAGGTCTTTTTTCTACCTGTTATAGAAATTGAATTTATTTTATTCATAGAAGGTATTGTAGAATAGGTCATGCTACGAATCATGTTAGTTCAAACATAATCAATCATAATATTTTTAGGTTTAATAAGAATATAGTTAACTTTAGAAATTTCATTGTCTCCACTTTCTACTATCGAAGTTTTGGCCTTAGTACATTTACAGTTTACATTTAGGTTTTAGAAGCTTTGCTGCTGCTAATCAGCTTTATATATTAGAATTAAGAATTGGAAAACTTTCATAGAAATTAGGATAGATATATAGGACTTTGGAATAGCCATTTTGTTAAGAGATGTAGTCTGTTGTTCCAAAAAGTTGCCCACCGTGAACCTTGGACTGGGCCACATCCTATAGAGCCCAGTGTGATCTTTGGACTGGGCCACATTCTTTAGGAATTGGTTTAAGCTATAACTAAGAGCTTCCGTAGCATTGTGTAAGTAGTTTTAGCATAGAATAGAAAGGTAATAAAGTTTAAGTTAGTCATCATGGGTAATGAGTGAGCTTTGGAAGTTATTGATTATCAGAACATCATTAGGCTAGTAGGGACTGTTGCACTGCTTTTGAAGAGCATTAACTAGCAAAAGGAACAATAAGACAATCTTGGGGTTTGTCCCTCCTCACACCTAAGCATCTGGCGGGTGGGGGATGCCCCTCCTGCACCTGGCTTTATGTTCACGTGAAAGACTTGTGAGACTGCCTGTGTAAAATTTGGGGATAAATACCTGCTGTAACTTTCGATAAATGGCTTCTGCTCATTTCACTGAACAGTTGTCCACTTTCTTTCTTTCTCTTTCTTCCTCTTTATATCTATCCTTCCATCTTTCTTTCTTTTAATATCTATCCCTACAGATTCGCCGACGCCACCACATCTTCCAAGGGACTCCCCAAAACTTGCAGGGGCTGGCCCCCGCATATACCTAGCCCTGAATTGTACCCCACATCTTTATAATAAATAAATTAATTAATTTTAAAAAAAAGAAATTGGGCCCTAAATGCATTAGATTGGGCATTGCTATACAACACTAAAAAGTTGCTTTTGCTTTCCCAAATTCATTATGCACAACCCTGAGTTCCCTGGACATCCACCATCTTTGAAGCTGAAGTTTTTCCTGTACATGCTCTCCATAGTTTAAAAAGTATGCCCCTTTTCTCCCTGAAACCCCAGGTATACAAAGGTGAATTCGGAAGGGGAATTTGGCTGAGGGCAAGATCATTTTTTTCTGCAATTTTAAAAAAGATAAAACATATCTGTATGAGCAGGTGCAGACTAAAGTGTGGTGAGTGATCTGAGCTGTTTTGGATGAGTGATCCTGAAGGCATCCTTGAGAAGACTGACTTTGGAGCAGACGAGCTGTCTAAGTGGGACAGAGTGTGTGAAACTGGAGTAATTTTGGTGTGTCAGGGAAACAGCAGGAAGGACAAATGGCTAAAGTAGCTGGGGTGGGGGTAGTTCGGTAGCAGAGGTGGAGGGAGGTGAGAAGGGCAGGGCAGATCCATGTGAACCCTGATGGGCTGAAATTGCCTTACCTCGATGTCCATTCTCCCTTCTCTTCCTCAGGCATAGAAATCCCAATTTTTAGCTCGACCGAATAATCACTATATTTTCCAGCTTTATTTTTTTTCTCTTAAGGTAGATGTGGCCCTGTGATTGACACATGATATGGCTGAGAGAGTGGCACCTGGAACATCCTTGAAATGTTCTGAATAGGAGGAAACATGCCCTTCCTATGGCCTAGACATGTGGATGTAGACGTCAGGTCTGGAATCCCGGCATCTGTCTTGAACATGAAGCAAACTTAGGAATGGAGGGTTTGCACAGTGAAGCAGCAAGAGAAGAGGATCTCATATGAGTTTCTGATACTAAACTTGGGCTGATTGCCTTTAGACTTCACTGGCATGAGAGAAAAATTAAATTTCTCTCTTGTTTAAGGCACTGCACTTTGGAGTCTGTGACTCACAGCTGTATCTAATTCTGTTTGATAGACCAAGGTAAGAACATCAAATTTTATTCTAACTTAATGGAGGTGTCCAGAAGGTTTTAAACAAAGAAGGGACATGACTTGATTCACTATTTCAAGGCCTCACTGTGACTTCTAGGAGAGATTGGGTGTCAGGGAAAAACCAAGAGTGGAAGTAGGATAGTTGGTTGGAATCTCTTGTAGTCATCCAGGTAGAAGGTGATGCTTGAATTAGACTATGGTGGAAGCACTGTAGGTGATGGTAAGTGGTCAAATTTAAAATGGATTTGTGCACTGTGTATTTTTGGTTTATTAAATGTATGACTAAAAAAAGGAATATGTAATTTATATGCAGTAAAATACACCCATTTTCAATTCACAGTTGATGCATTTTGGCAACCATATACACCTGTGCAGATGCCATCACAGTCAGGATATAAGAACATTTCCATCAATCCAAAAAGTTCCCTTCTTCCTCTTCTGTCAGTGCCCCCACAAACTCTAGACCTGGTCAAACTCTAGACACTAATTTGCTTTCTGACACTGGAGATTCGAATTTTTCCTTCCTAGACTATCAGGTAAGTAGAATCATGCAGTGTGTTGCTCCTAGCATATTTCACTTCACAAATGCTTATGAGATTCACCAATGTTTTTACATGAATTGGTAGTTCATTATTTTTTATTACTGAGTAGTATTTTATTGCTGGTGGTTTTTTTACCTGCTCACATGATCATGGGCACTCGCATTGTTCCCAGGTTTTGGCTATTGTGAACAAAAGTGCTGCAGATATTCATGTACAAGTCTTTGTGGGATTGTAAGTTTTTTCTCTCTTTTTGGTAAATGCTAAGAGTAAAATAATTAGGCTATATATTAAGTGAAGGTTTACATTTACAAGAAACTGGCAATTTTTTTTCTCCAAGTAATTGTGCCATTTTACATTCCACTAATGAAGTATGAGAGCTCCATTCTCACCAACTCTTTGTATTGCCAGTTTTTAAGGATTATATTCTTTACTCAGAGAACCTGGATTATATTTGTGCTGCTAATGTGTCCACCTCAAAACACAATAACAACAAAACCCTACATTTCCAAGCAGAAAATGTGAACACATGATAAGATCTGTCCAATGAGAGACAAGTAGAAATTCCTGGGCAGAAGTCCATAAACTGGGTTCAGTTTCTGTTCTCCAAGATGAGGCTTGAATTAGACTATGGCAGAAGTGCTGTAGGTGATGATATGTGGTCATATTTAAAATGGATGTGTGTACTATGTGTTTTGGTTTATTAAATGTATGACATTAAAAGGGGGCTATGTAATTTATATGCAGTAAAACACACCCATTTTCAATGCACAGTTGATGCATTTTGACAACCATATACACCATGCAAACACTATCATAGTCAGGGTATAAAACATTTCCATCAATCCAAAAAGTTTTCTCCTTCCCCTTCTTGGTCAGCACATCCACAAACTCTAGAGCCAGGCAAACTCTAGACCCAGCCCTCCACTGAACTCCAAAGATTGGGAGCAGGCCCAGCTCTGAGTTCAGCTGCTCTGCTCTTTGTCCTGGTGGCTTGTGACCCTATGTGATCAGCTCAGGCGGCTCCTAGGTTCTTGGTCTCCTTAGCTTATTGCATTAGCATAATGATTCCTCTGCAGAACAAGTTTTCATTCCTTGATGCTTCTGGAAGTCTGGGAATTAAGACCTTTGGGGGATATAGCTAGCCTTGCCCCAAACCTTTTTGTATTTAGATTTTGGTAGATTCTGGGCCCACAGCCCAAGATACTCAAGGCCCTAGTTGGGCAAAGATTTGAATTCTTCGGCTGGTTTCCCCGAGATCGGGGGAGGACGTGATAAATTAAATAGAAGAAGTGTGAGTCTTGGGTTACAGCTGCCCACAGAAAGCAAACTCTGAGTGAGAGAGGAGGAAATAAAAGGTCATTTGATGAATACACCATACATTTTCATTCAGGCAGATAACACCTTAACTTGGCAAATTTTCATCAGGGATAATTATCTGTGAAGCTTGTAAAGTCATTTACTGGCAGTTCCCAGAAAGAAGTTGACATTTCAAACTCAGTGGGGTTCAGAATTTATATTACTCATCTGTAACCTGCTTGTTGACTTAACTCAGTCTTCACAGGTCTCATTAGTAATTCTTTGTACTTTTTTTTCCACATAGAGCACCAGTGGGGTCAACATCAGCATAAAGACACTCTCCTCCCTAAGACCTTATCTACTTGGGATATGCCATGTAAGAAATCCAGAAACTTTCTCTTTCTGTAAGGAAGTCACCAAGAATTAAGTCATTCTTTACCTACAAAGCTAAGTCCAATATTACATGCTAGCTAGTCAAACAAGGAGGTATTGTTCATGCTGATGTAACCTTCACCAACAGCTCCATCGTTTCTAGTTCATCCTGAGCTACTTACTTGTGTAGTCAACCACTGGTAGGCAGAGCATGGTGAAGCAGGTAAGATGCTGCTGGGTTTTTAGAGAAGTTGTAGTCAAGAGAAGACAAAGCATTTCCCACTCCAAAGAGTTTGCTTTAATACTGAGAGTCAGTCATGTGGATGCACAAATATACATGCAAGTTCTACATTGTGTACTAATGGGACAGCCGTTACACCAATAAGAAGAAAGATGAAGACAACATAATATATTCATTTCCTATTGCTCCTGCAACAAATAACCATGCACTTAATGCTTTAAAACGGCATACATTTATTATTGACAATTCTGGAGGTCAGAAGTCTGAAATGAGTCTCATAGGGTCAATGTGTTAGCAAGACTGGTTTCTTTTGGAGTCCTTGGGAGATGTTCCTGATTATGTGTGTTTGCTTGTTTTGCCTTTTTCAGATTCTCGAGTTGGCTCTTGTGTTGGGGGGTGGGGGTGGAGGGGAGGTATTGCTTGACTCATGGTCTCTTTAAAGCCAGCACCCTTGCATCTTCGAATTTCACTCCACTTGGGTTATTACAGCACCTGTGACAATGTCCTACTTCGCTCTCATATACACCCATGTAGTTAAAATGTAAATCTATATAGGGATTTTCCACTTCTTATTTTTTATTGAAAACAATCACTCTGTTTCAGATCTGGGTGAAATTCAGAGCTGTCTACTGTAAGGTGATAGTGAAAGAAGGATAAATCAGTGACTTTGGGGTCTGTCGGGACAAACAAGTGAACATGATGTCTTATAGTTAAAAGGAGTCAGTAGAATGTAATAGTTAAAATAGAGGTCTCTGTCTAGAGCCCAGTGGTTTCGGTTATGGCTCCATCACTTTCTAGGCTTACACTTTGGGCAAGCCACTTATGCTTTTTGTGCCTCAGTTTCCTTTTTTATAAAACTGTGTCTACCTTGTAGGATTCTGTGAGCAAGAGACGAACTAATAAGTACAAAGTAATTCAGCAATGTCTAGTAAATAATAAACCCCCCATAATTCTCAGTGATTGCAATGACATTTAATTTATTTATGTGTGCTAATTGTCCACTAATGATAATCTCCAGCTAATATTGATTTCTTCTTTCCCTGAACTCTGGTAATATTTAAAACTTAGTTAAACTGTTTAACTTGGATTTTCTTTTATTGTTTGTCAATTTCTTTTTTCAATCTTTTTTTTTTTCAACTAAGTTGTGACTTATCAAGGCCACAACTCTGTCTGTCTTTCGCTTTAGTTGTTGCTTTTTTTGTCTTTTCCAGCCTTGTCTAGGTACAAACATAGGGAGACTTTTGATTGCATTGAGAAATTAATTTGCATAAAGTCTTGCACTTAGGCTGTGTTCTGTTTAGTTGATGAGGAAAATGATTTAGCAAGCAATTTAATAGCATAAGCACAAATGTTGATGGTACTTGAAATTGTGGTGTTTGGACACTAGAGTAACATCCATGCACATGCACACAGTTGAGATCATCATTATAAAGTATTTTTAATATTCATTAAAACATTTCCTACAGGAACATGTCACAAGCACCAGGCAACATGTATTTTACCCTCCTGTGGTTGCTTCATGTTCTTGAAAATAATGGACTGCATTAAGAAAAGGATACACAATATCCCATACCTGATGCTGACCCCCACAAGCTAATTAGGATTACTTGTATGTTACTATTTATAAAGCAAACAAGGTCAGGACTATTAACTCATCATGGTTCCAATGTTCAAATGATGCACCATCAGATTCTACCTCCATATCCCAGCCCTACTCCTCTCAGTGTTGGTAACGTTTAAAGCAGACTCTGTGAAGTATGACAAGAGGGTCAGAGAGAGACCTAAATGAGGGAAGTGGGCTGGTGCAGGACAATGATGAATGGTGGGAACTGTGGGAATCCTTAGAAAGCAGGCATGACCAGAGACAACTGTAACCATGCAGACTCAGCAGGCTGTCTGGGCAGAAATGCATGCCAATTAGGTGGCGGAAGCAGGAGCAGGTGGCAGAGCCATGTTCTTGGTTGGTAACTTATGTTTTCTTTCCACAGCATCACTTTCTTACAGAGGTCTTTATTGTAAAGTGATGCTGTAGGAAGAATACATAAGTATTTCAGGTAACCATACTGGACTTTTAGTAGGCATTGGTTTGCTTTGGGTACTGAGCTCAAATTCTCCATCTTATGATTTGAAAATACACTGTCAAACTCCAACTGTAAAAGTTATTTCTCTGAGGGAATTGCCTAGATAGCTAATGTACCATCATATATATATATACTCTTGATGTTTCTTTTTCAATGAAAACAGTTTTACTGAGTTTTAGATATGGTTATCATCAAATAAGTTATATTTTTTACAGTTTGTTGCATTTGCCAATGTAGTAGGGATTTGTTTGTTTGTTTTTTTGCCCCCCCCACTTCACATTTCTTGATTTCTTGTCACAAAAGTACTCTCATGATTCTTTGCAGATCCAGTCCGCTCCTGGTTTTTACATCAGGTGAAACTGACTATAGGTTAGGTACTCAGAGTGGAGCATATGTCCATGGCTGGTCTAACTAGCATATTCTATGTCCCTGATTGTAGTGATTGGTTTAAAGATGGGTTCATAGCCCATCAGATATGATAAATTCACACAATTATTATTTGGGTACTTCCTGGAAAGAGTTTTGACTAGTTCTTGTTGAACTTGAAGGGAATCAAATATGCAGTTGAAAGATGCTTGCTTTGACATGAAAAGGAGATTAAGAATCCAACACCATCAAAGTCAGAGATGACAGTTGAGTTCACATGTCTTAATAGCACTTTCTGAACTTTGATCTCAACTTAAAATGGCTTTATTCCTAGACATAACATTTACGACTGTTATTCATTTTCTCTTTCTAATTTGAATTGACTTTTCTGTTTCATCGCATCTGAAATAATCCTTGCAGACAGACAGAATGAGTGAATGAAAGCCGGTCTAAATTAGGAGCCCAAAGCAAATAAACTCCACATATGACATTTATCTAATTTAACTTATATGTATATGAGACATACAATTGAATTACCTCATGGAGATCTTGGTGGGTGTTAGTAAGTAGATCCCATGTGACAGGGAGGGAAATTGAATTTCAGAGAGACTAAGTGACTTGTCTTACTAGATAATTTGTGCTGATAACAGTTTTAGCTTCACAACATGGCTATCTCTCAGCCTCTCATAAGCCTCAGCTGCATCCCATTAAGATAATAACAGAGTCTCTAAGATTGATTATTGAATTTTTTATATTATTTAAACAATTTCTGAAATGTACAACTTAGAATACATGTGAATGGAAATTTGAACAAGCTATAAAAAATTCCCTACTGTTTAATGACTGATATTGCCTATAAACGATAAAAATTACTACTGAATTGAGGTCTGATTTTTAATAATGTTACTTTTATATCTGGATCCTTGTAGACATTTCATATACTGACTTTAAAGCCTTTCACTCCTGTTTGTCTTTAGGTCTTTTAATCTACACCTTGCCAATGAAACGGCAATGTTTATTAAGAAAGAGCTGTGTGATTCACTTCTTTGTGGGTTAAAGGGTCATGGTTGTGCAAACTGAAAACTGTTGCATTAGATAAGTGATTATTGCTGCTATAACAAATGAATCACAGCATTTCAGTGACTTTACATGTTCAATGTGTTATTTCTGACACACCACAGTGATCTAACATCTGTGATTATGTTTAGCAGGTGACTTATCTCCCTGTCTTAATTTATGCCATTGTCTAGGCCCTCAAAATGGTCTGCTCCAGCTGGTGAAGGGGCAGAAAGAGAGGCGGAGGCACATTTAAACCATTTAGCTTGGAAGTGATACACAGTTCCTCTGCTCACATCCAATTGGCCAGAAGTAAAACCTCATTTGGAAGCAAAGCAAAGGAGTCTAGGAAACCTAGTCTCTCTAGGCAGTTGCCCTTACCCCCATTATTAATAATTTGCAGAAGCATACATAGAAATTGGGTATTCAGCAGACCATTTCTGCCACAAATATGGTGTGGTATTTCCTCGCTTCTCAAATCCTAACTTTCTGCTTAATGGCGAATTTACTTGTCAAGCAAGCTTTTGTATTTACAAATACAGACTCTACTCAGAGTTTAAAGAAGCCTCTCTCCTCCTGAGGTATAAATTAGAAACAAAAACTGGCTTCTACTTCCAATGTTTGATATTTGTGGTTATGAGCCTAAATGAGATGCCTCTGGTGTCTAGAACATTTGACCCCAAAATAGAAAGTGAGGTTCATTGTCCTTCACTGTGTTTTGGGAAAAGTTCTAGACAGAAGGAGGAGATGCTGAAAGTAATTTCACATCTCAAACCAATATCAGAGTATGCACAACAATCGAGGAGAGGGCAAGAGAATGAAAGCATTTGTGGCTTACAGATGGGGTGATGCTTTTTTTCTCAGATGGTCCTAATCTATTTCCTACCCCAGTTTAGACCTGGTATCACCTCTTTCAAAGTTCCTATCACATATTCCAGCATCTTTTCTGGAGCACCCTGTTGCCTTTTGCATTTGTGTGCTTTTGTCAGACTGACCCAAGTTTTCTGCAGCGTCTCCTGCCTATCTCTTCTCTCACTGGCAAACTGTCCCTTCATCCTCAAGATTCAACGCAAGTTTTATCTCTTCCATGAACTGTTCCCTAAAAGATCTCTAGGCCATTAATTGATCCAGCTCATTGATTTCATAACACTTGGGGATTATTTTATTATAGCATTGAACCATATTGCTTTTGAGTCACTTTTAAGAACTACTTTCTGAGAGATTTCTGATTCTGTCATTGGGTAGGGGTTGAAGGTTCTTAAAGTGAGAATCTTGGTTAGTTTCTCAACCTCTCATAGTTGAAATATACTTGATTGTTTAAAATAAATATTAGAATGCAAGCCTGTGTACACTGTTGGATGTTATTCTATGTTATTAAAGCACACCTCCAGTAAAATTAAAACACTAGGGAAAACAAGTTCAAGAGATCTACTCTACAACAAGATTACTATAGATGATAACAATGTAGTCTCAAAAATTGCCATGAGTTGATTTTAAGTTATCTCTCACCACAAAAAAATTATAAGTATGGGTAGTGATGCATGTGGTAATTGGCTCTATCCAGTTATTACACAGAGTATACATATTTTAAAGCATCCTCTTGTATACAATAAGTATATATAACTTTTACTGGTCAATTGAAAAATGAAATTAACTTTAAATTCTGATGACCATTAATTCCTCCCTATGTTTCACTCCCTGCCCAGAGGCAGCCACATCTAACCTTAATAATGTTAATATTTAATAATGTTAATATTTCTACTTCTTGAGCAAGCAAATTTTTGTATGATGAGGATTAAGCATGTTTTTGCTGCCTCTTACATCTATAATAAATCATTTAGATCCACGTTGGGCTTCAAGTAACAGAAGAGCTCTCTACAGGTGCTTAGCCTACAGGGGTTTGTTTAATTCTCAACATATCAAGGAATTCAGAGGTGGGTCGTCCAGGGCTGTTCAAGAGCGCCATCAAGGCTCTAGGCTCTTTCTGGCTTTGTACAGCACTGTGCACGTATACTGCCTAACATTTGGACCACATGGCTGCAAAATTAGTTTTGCCTCCAACCCTTTTCACCATGCCAGTGGCAGCACCCACACTGGGAAGTCTGGCATTTGGAGTTTGGCTCAATTGATTTAGGGAAGAATTCTTTGTTCTCTTTTGCCTACAGGCAAACACAGAGCTTTCTGCTTTCTACTCAGAGAGGGGAAGTAAGGAGATGCGTGTGGATATGCCATACACAAAGTTTTACTCACTTGTCTTGCATTCAGCCTTTTTATGTTAGGTAGTATGAATGAAGCAAGCCAGGCATAGTCTCTGTCCTTATGGAGGGCACTTCGGGTCATTAAGGCAGGCATTGAACATACATTTTTTAGAGGGCTGCACATTTCTAAGAAAGAGAATGTTCAAGATGATCTTAGTAGCCTTGTCTGGAAGGTGGGGAAGGCTTTGTCAGGGAGGTGACACTTGAGCTAAGAACAGAAAGACTGGGCAGAGTCAGCCAGTCAAAGTACAGGAGGTGAGTGGAGGTGGGCAAGGTGATAGGAGGTGTGACTGGATGGGGAGAGCAAAGGGGGGGGTGTCCTCAGGGAATGGAGGGGCGGAAGTACCCAGAAGGTTTTGGGCCTCAGAGACCATGTTAAACACATAGTCCATGGAAAGTTCATTAAAAATGCCAGTCTTGAGTTTTAGAATGTGATCAATTGACTGGAAGAGCCCGGATTGACAGCAGGGAGACAGGTGAAGAGGAGCTTGATGTGATCCAGGAGAGGCTTTTAGGCTATGAAGTAGAAAATGTGAGGCTCTGGTATGATTTTTCTGGGTACTTTGTGAATTTTCAAGAAACTCTTAGGCAGCTGCCTCCTTTATCTCTATGTAACCTTTATTAAGGAAAAAAAAGTTTGTACCTTTATTGTGTTTTAAGATGACTATCCCTGTCACATAGATGGAGGATTTTAAAACTGTCTGAACAAGAAGCAGGAAGATAATGAGGATGGAGTGATATCACCTGGATATTCTACATTTGTAAGCCTAGGCATAATTTCTTTTTAATGATACAAAACTAGGGTCCTTTCTATATCAGTGTTCCACATCCACAAATCTCATTGCAAAGAATCAATCACTCTTCTTTTTTGTTCTTAGAGTATTTTATTTAAACTTCTAGTCTAGTCCTCATGCCAGTATATTACACTTAACACATCTGTCTCTTGCATGGTGATCTCTTTGCTGGCAGAAACTCTGGCTTAGAGATATTTGTGTTGACCATACTTAGTACAAGACCACCAGCTTGTAAGTACTCAGTCAATGTCTATTTACCTGGAGTGAGTTTGTAATACAATATAAGAAAACATGCCAGATAGCTTCAGAGTCCCTAGCAGGGATTTCTGTTTCCCTGTGGCAATGCCACTACATGTGCTACTTAGTAAGTGCATTTGAGTGTTTTTTCAAAATGGAAAATCAAAATCTTGATGCAGTAATTGTGCTTTATGGGATTTTGGTAGAAGAGCTTCCTTCCTGCCCTCCGGTTGGAATGTCAGGATTAATATTAGGAGCTCTTTCTTCCAAGGCAAAATGTTAAAAGATCAACCAGTAAAAGTGGTCACTTTAGATTGTTTGAGTTTGGAAATTGGTGATGATTTATAGGCCCTATTTGTAACTTTGAGTAAAAATATAGAAGGGCACCATTTTTCACTGAAAATTTGTAGGAATCATGTTTGTGAATTAAAGGACCCACTCTTTCTATGAGTAAAGTGTCAAGCTGAGTGTTCCCAAAGACAAGAATTTCATTAGAATCTCACCTCCTTTTCTGTTTACCTGACACCTCTGAGTCTGCTCACTATTTCAGTCACACAGGACTCCTGTTGGCTCCTTGAAAATCCAGACTTCGTCCCATCTCACCACTTTTTCTCTTGTTTTGTTTTTAAATGTACGTATGGATGTATTGCCTGAGTTCCCCCACTAGACTATCAGCACCATGGTAACAAAGAACAGGCCAAAGAATGCACCCCTGGATCTTCAGCACTCAGGACAACCCCCGTGGTGCTGTTGAAGACCCTCACCTTCAGATCCTGGATCCAGTGGTTAATTCTTTGATCATGAGTATAGGTTGGCACCCTATGCTAGGAAGTTATAAAATGCTGTTTTATATGTGTGCTGGAGAGACCCTGGGGCGGTGACCACCAATGAATCCTGCCTCCTTTTTATGTCTTTAAATAAACCTCTCCCCCCTTGAATATGAGCAGAATTTGAGAGTTGTCAATTGCTCTAACTACTGGAATATAGCAACGATGGGATACCTGTATCTATATATCTGTTCTATATCAATATTGTCTTTATCTATATAGCTATATCTGTATACATCTGTTTATAACTATATTGTGTCATATTCTTTTATATATGTGTGTGTGTACATGGTTATATGAATTTACATATGTAATATAAATGTTTTCTACAGATGGATACATATACTTATACCTCTTGCTCCCTCTCCCTTCCTACCCACCTCTCTCTCTCTAACTCTCCTCCCTCCCTCCCCTACATCTTCTATTTTGCAAACTGCCCATGGAGGAGCCATGTAACAGGAAACTGCAGCCAGCCTCTAGGAGTTGAGAGCCTCAGTCTTACAACCACAAGGAACCAAGTTATTTTGACAACTATGTGAACTTTAAAGAGGATCTTGGGTCTTAGATGAAAATGCAGTCCTGATGAACACTTTGTAAGACCCTGAGCTGAGAATCCGGTTAACTCAGACCTGGAATCCTGACTAACAGAAACTCTGAGATAATGTGTGTTGCTTCGAGTCATTAAGTGTTTGATTTTTTTATGTAGCAACAGATAACTATTACAGCATGTATCTGCTCATTCAGAAGTTATCTATTTATTCAAAAGTCTCTCATTCTTATTCTTCTGGTTATGATATATATGTGCTGTATGTGTGTATGTATACACAATTGGAATATTTCAAAAAGACAGAATAATTTTTTTTTAAAGTCTCAGTTGATGGTGCTACTTCTTATTAGTTTTGTGCTGCCAGCCCTTTTATTTCAACCTCCTTGCCAAGTATGTGAAATTGTTCTAGTCAATCTTTAATCTTTTAGTGCTAAATAATGTATTATGGTTATAGACTATTAAAGACAGCAGTTAAAGAAAAAAAGCAAGAATTGTATCTGGAATTATAAATGAATATGAGTAGTTATGTTTAATATTTTTAAGTGAAATAATCTTATTTTATGGTGGCTTCATATTTTAGAAAAAATCCAAGGGTTAAATTTGATTATGTGACATGGCTTAAAATCAGAATAACAAACAAAAAATTTTCTGCCATGGAGCAGGTTAAGATAGTACTTAATAGGATTTTCTGATACTAAAACCACCATGACAGTGTTTAACTTATTTCTCATTTATGTATAAGGTTTACTTACAAAAATTGCTTCAGATGTTTTATGACCAAAAATAACATACAATATACTATATTAAGTTATTTACATTTAAGTCACTCTAAGTTATAAACAATATACTATGTTATTTTTTAAATGGCAGTATATGTGAATGTGCATATGAATAATCTAGCCTGGTATTGATTTTTTTAAAAAACAACTGAATCTTATATTCAGAATCTTCTCTGCCATCATAGTAAACTTGCTCAATTAAAAATGCAGCGTACAAGACTGCTGGTTTCAGCTCCAACATGTAAATAAAGTCATCACTGCTCTCCATGCAACAAGAAAGAAACTCAACAAATAGAACATTCATGACTTCTTACATACATCAAACAACTGAGGTCACAGCACAGTTACCTCAAAATCTAGAGAGACAGGGTACTATACTAGGGGTGCCAAAAAATGCATGCACATTTTAAAAGATGGTTGCTATAATCAGAAGTGTCTGGGCATTGATGCGAACCACTTTGATTACCTCTTGTAATTACAGAAGTCAAACGTGACTTTTATTCGTCTTTTGTTACCACGGTATACTGAGTATTACAATTTTAATACAGTTTTTTCCTTTCTTAAAATGTATGCAATTTTGGCACCCTCTGTAGATATTTATAGTTGATATCAACTGACATGTGACAGAAATAACTGGATCCATAAACCTAGGAAACAAAAATTGCCAACACAATACTCAAAAAGAACAAAATTAGAGAAGTGCCACTACCTGACTTAGGACATTGTAAAGCCACCGTAATCAAGACAGTGTGTGGTACTGGCAAAAGAAAAGACAAATTGATCAGTGGAACAGAACAGGGAGCCAGCAATAGACACCCACAAATATAATCAACTGATGTTTAATAAAGAAGCAAAGACAGGAGAATAGGCTTTTCAACAAATGGTACCAGAAGATCTTGACATTCATGTGCAAAACAAAGAAAGAAAGAATTCAGAAAGAGAGAAGGGGGGGGGGAGGGGGGAAAGAGAGATAAAATAAAAGAAAGAAAGAGAAGAAAAAGAAATAATACAGAAACCGTCCTTAGAACTTTCAGAAAAAATAACTTAAAATGGATCTCAGATCCATTTAAAATTCAATACTATAATGCTTCTAAAATATAACATCAATGAACTTTGATGAGTTTTTAGACACAATTTCAAAAGAATGATTCATGAAAGAAATAAAGGTTAGGTTGGACTTTATTAAAATTAAGATGTATGCTTTCAGAAAGACACAGTTAATAGGATAAAAAGAAAAGTCAAGGACTTGGATAAAAGATTCGCTAAACACACATCTGATAAAGGACATCTGGTGTTGAAAATACACAAAAAACTCTTAAAATTCAACAATAAGTAAGTAACCCAATTAAAAATCACAAAGAGATGTGAACAGAGACCTCTTCCAAAAAAATACACAACAAAAAAGCATATGGGAAGATGCTTAACCTCCCATACCATTAAAGGATTGCAAATTAAAACCATAATCCATTACCAACACACTTATAAGTAATGAACAACCTGACCAAGGAAGTTGTGAACACCACAAGAAGTTGGCAGGCTTGCAGCTCTTGAATTTAGTGCAGCAGTTAAAAAGTCAAACCTAGCTTCTCTATGACTGGTTTGGTCTTTCCCTCATAGTTACATGATGGCAACCATTGCTCCAGAGTTCACATTGACATTCAAAGCAGGCACACTGTATGGAAGAGGTAACACCAGTGATATTTCTCCATTTATCTTGAGAAAGAAATCTGTACTAAAGACCTCCCAACCCACAGCATGTTCTGTCTTATTACCCAGAACTTAACACATAGGCACCCATAGTTGCAGCAGAGGCAGGGGGAAAAATCAGCATTTAGCTTTTTTAACCTTTGTAGTGGAAATGGGAAGAAAAAAGAAACTTCAAAGTAGGGGTTAGATTAGTCATCCATCTGCGATGGTCACACATTAGTTAGAAAGGTCAGTGTGGCCAGAGCTCAGTGAAAAAAGAGTTTAGGAGTAGAAACGTCAGATAAAGACAAGGCACACTTCATACTTTGGTCTTCATCCTAAGAGTATTGTAAAGTTTTTAAGCAGTGAGATTATGTGATCAGATTATTGTTTTAAAATGATGATCCCAACAGGAGTATGGAGAACAGACGAACAGTGAGAGGAGGTGATCAGTTGAGAGCCTGCCATGCTAGAGTATGCAAGAACTTGGAATGGGGTAATGGCTCCAGAGATATAGAAAAGTGGGACAGAGTCAAGAAATGTTTGGGAGGTAAAATAAAGAGGATTTCCTAACTGATTAGATACAGAGAACAGAGGATGGATATTTCTTTTTTAGAATAAATTCTGAGTACTTGGTAGGAGCGCCTATGTGGATGCATTTGTGCAGATGAACAGTAGAGGAGGAACAAGGAGTATTTGGTGGGGACAGTTAAAAGATGGCTACTGAAATTTTGAACATGCTGAGTTTAAGACACTAAATGATGTCTACCTGGAGAGGTCATGGTCAGACTAAGATACATGGTTTTGGAACTCGGAGGAGAGGTTTTGGCTGAAGATTATACAAGTGGGGGTTTTGGACATGAAGGTGGTAATCACAGACTCCTTGGTGTGTAGGGAGTAATTAAAGCCTCCAGAGACCTTTCGGGCTCTTTTCATTAGTGTTAGGCTTCATTTCTATTACTGCAGTCTTTGCATTTCAAAGACTTCAGAGAAAATAATTCATGTTCATTTCTCCAGAGATCCAGTCTCTGTCAAAGACCTAGAGCTAAAAGTTGAACTTCAATTTGATGAAAATGTGAAGACAGTGGGAAGAATTGCGAGACATACCACTGTAGGGATATGCAAGATTAAATAATGGAGGACCAGCCGGGCTCCATGCTTCAGCCTGTAATCCCGCACTTTGGGAGGCCGAGGTGAGTGGATTGCCTGAGCCCGTGGGTTCGAGACCCACCTGGGCAACTTGGCGAGCCCTCATCTCTACAATAAATTAAAAAATTAGCCAGGCCTGTAGCGCATGCCTGTAGTTCCAGCTACTTAGAAGGCTAAGGTGGAAGGATCACCAGAGCCCAGCAGGTCGAGGCTGTGGTGGCTAGGAGTATGCCACTGCACTCCAGTCTGGGTGACAGAGTGAGACTCCAACTTGGAAAAAAAGAAAAAAATAATAATATTAATGGAGGACCATTGAAGTATAAAGTAATGATATTTTTATATGATGAAATCTAAACTAATCTATTATGTGATCTTAAAATATATATATATAAAAGGCTGAGAAACAGAAGACTTTGAAGTCGTACCACTGTATTTGTTGAGGGAGCTAGTTTATATTCAGAAGAATTAGCCATTTATTTCGGCCATCCACATCTCTTTGGTAGATGCCAGGGTCAGAATATACCATCTTCAGGGCAATGAGAAACGAAACTAAAATAAGTGTCCCAGGCCAGAAATTCCAACTTCTTTTCTGCAAGATCTGATTTCAGCTGTGGGTGAGTCTTGGCAAGAAAGATGGGGGCTGGGGAAGGCATCTGGAGGAAGAAACAGGGAATGTCAGAAGACAAGTCAGAGGATTGTAGTTGCATGATTGTGAGCTCAGAACCCAACTGTGTATTTTAACTTACGATGCAACATCCAAGGTATAAAAAAGCACAAAAACGAATATGACAAGCAAAGAAGATAAACTACATTCACTCAGCATGCTTGTGACAACTACCAAGCTTAAGAAATAAAACATTACCAATAATTGAAACCCTCTGGGTGCTTCCTTCTCATCATATCTCCTTTCCTACTCATGTAGAGATAATTGCGATCCTGCAGTTTGTGTCTGTCATCTCCATGGATTTTTGTGTCACTACTACTTATGTCTGAACATCTAGAAAATATATCTTGGACGGTTTTCAATTTTATGAAAATTGAATCATTTGTATAAATAGGACAACTTTCATGACTAAGTATTATGAGATTCATCTCATGTTGACGCATGTCTTTTCAATTTAGTAATACTCCTGATAGAATTACATATTATGACCACTTTACAATGTACCTCCAGTAATTCCTCCCAAAAAGTGTTTTGAAAATGCAGTACTTTTACCTTTGCTTATAAGAGTCTGTTTGTGAGGTAATACAAGGTGTGCAAGGGGACATGTCCTTACTTTACTCACTCTGAAAAGCCACCCATGGACGAAGAGATAGTCCCTTAAATAACATCCTGTGATCAAGTGTGTGGATAACCCTTCACTTTCTCAATGGGCTTTGCTTGTGGACAAAACCGTCTTGGAGGTGCATGTGCCTATTGGCAGAGGGTGAAAAGCACTGATTAAACTCTTCATGGAAGAAACTTGAAATGAAACATTTAAACATTGGTAGCCTTATCTGAGTTATCCCCTTCCAAACATTTTTACCCAGCTTCTGAGATCTAGCTTTCTTGCACTTGCAACATAAAATAAAATAAAACAAAGTAAAATAAAGTGAAAACTTCTTGCAGCTCTTCTGTTAGAAAAACTAAAATTCATACAATAATGTTAAACATATGCTTTGGCAAAAGCTGTGTGTATATGTTGTGTGTGTTTGTGTGTGTGCAATACATATATATATATATATATAACGTGTATATGTGTGTGTATATATATATGTGTGTGTGTACATATATATATACACACACACACACATTTTAAGTATGAAGTCACTCAAAAGATGGTATTAATCAGATGAATGCTAGCATCACCATGCAACAGGCAGGGCAGTCAAAGAAAATCGCAGAAGCACATTTGAATGAACACCATACCACACATTGCTACTTTAATTTAATTCAACTTTGGAAAGTAATACATAGATAGCAGTGCATAAAATACGTATACATTTTGTATTATCCCCTGATTACACACACACTTGCACACACATCTAGGCCTTTGGTAAGAAATATATGTATTATCATGATGTTTATTATTTTAATATATCTTAGTATAAATTTAACATTATATATGTATATATACATATGTTTCTCAAAAACAGGGAAAGTCCTAGGCAAACCAGATGAGTAAATCACTCATTGTGACCCTTAAAGACTCAGTGGTCAGCAACAGGCCACTACAAACTACCAAGGCTTGGGCAGGAGAGACATTGAAAGGCTGTGTACCAGGAACCATCAAACTTTTAAGCACATCATAACATCTGGCAAGTTGGTGAATTGTACAGAATTCTGGAATCAAACCTCAAGGATTATGACTCAGATTTTTCTGGGGCAGGGCCCCAGGATCTGTATATGTAAATAGCTCTTAAGGCCTTGAAAATTCTCGTAAAGCAGTTCTACTCGGTATCAAATCCTTCACAAGACAGAGCCCATAAGATCTCATTTTGCTAAGGAAAGTAACACAAAGTAGCATCTGGCATTCAGCAGACATTCTGAGACATTCCCAGCCCTGGGGACTGAAGTATTTTCAGGATGTGATTAATGACAACTGTAAAGACACTTTTAATTTAGATTCCACAGCAAACCACATTCTCTGTGATAAATTAACCACAAGGAGAGAGAGAAACATGCAGCTCTCCCTGAGGACCTAAGAGGCTGGCAAAAGCACACTCCAAGGAAAGCTTGTTCCCAAACAAGATATACAATGCGTAGGAGAGAGTAGAGAGAATAAACTTTGAGAAGAGGCCCATGGCGCTGGACTTGACTATAAATCTGCCAAGCAAAAGGGAAATCTCCCTCTCCTATGCTGTCAAGAAAGGAGACAGAAAGAAAGAAAGCCCCTCTTTCTAATCACACAATAGCCTGGTCCTTGGAAATGCCTAATTTTGGTCTCTGAAACATAAAGTGAACTAGAATCATCCCGAAGTAAAATGAAATGGTGCTAGAAAGCCATATCTGCTAGAAAGACATATGCCAAAGTACTGATTTTAGTTCTGAATATTCAACATGATAAGGAGAACCTCTATGTACATGTGAAGTTATCCAAATGAACACACAGGATTTGATGGAGTTTAATCAAGTACCTGCTTACTTATTCCAAGAAACCTGAACTCTAAGTAACATATATAATGAAATAATT
Source organism: Cephalopachus bancanus (assembly GCA_027257055.1). Classification (NCBI taxonomy): domain Eukaryota; kingdom Metazoa; phylum Chordata; class Mammalia; order Primates; family Tarsiidae; genus Cephalopachus; species Cephalopachus bancanus. The sequence continues at coordinate 514,598 of JAPVLO010000269.1, forward strand.
GTACAACTCACCATTATGCAGAATCAATGGGAGCCCTGAGCTTGTTTTCCTGGAACTAGACACTCCCATCTTGCCACTCACCACCTGCCCATTGGAGCTTTGGAGCTCTGGAACTCCGGGCCAACCCTGGCTGAGGCACTCAGCGCATGACCCCAAGCTTGGGGACCTGGACAAGCGGAGAGAAATGGATCTACGAAAGAGAATCTGCCTCCACCTTTCTCCAGGCAGAGATTTCCATTGCCTTGCCCAACTATCAACAAACTCTACCTCGGTTCCTAAGGTAACATGGCTAACCAGGAGACAAAGCCCCACCCCTAAGCTGAATCAGATAAAAGCAACTCCCAGGTAGCTAAACCCAAGCTGTGAGTAAACCTGGCTGCCTGCAACAAAAAACAAAGGGGAGAGGCCGGAGATCAGAGCTGAAGTGATTTTAGTCTGATCTCTTATTGTGACTTATGATTTTATCATTTTGACTGTTTATATTGATCACATTCATTGTTTGCCTTCTGACTTACACTGTTTCATGATTATATTGGTCTATCTCTGTGTAGCTATCAGTATTCTTTAGGGAATCTTCCTTACGTGTCTTTTTTCACTTCTTTCCGGCCTTGTGTCTCTTTCTCACCTGATAGTTGGTATGTATGTCTGTTTTCCCTCTCACTCTTCTCTCTCTCTAACTTCCTATTGACCCCCCCTTCCTCCATTATTTCCCTCTTTTATACCCCCATTTTTTTTTTTTTTTTTTTTGAGTTGGAGTCTCACTCTGTCGCCCAGACTGGAGTGCAGTGGCCGCTTCCGGCCACCGCAACCTCGACCTGCTGGGCTCCGGCGATCCTTCTGCCTCAGCCTTCCAAGTAGCTGGAATTACAGGAGTGTGCTACAACGCCCGGCTGGTTTTTTGATTGATTGTAGAGATGAGGTCTCGCTGCCCAGGCGGGTCTCGAACCCACGGGCTCAGGCAATCCACTCACCTCAGCCTCCCAAAGGTGAGGGATTACAGGCTGAGCCACCAAGCCCGGCTATACCCCCATTTTAATCTAGGAACCAAGACTACCTACTGCTGAATGGACAGATTATAAGGCAGAGGGAAATAGGTTCCAGTGTGCTCATACACCTGTTTGTGGATGCTAGAATCAGCATATACATTCTGAACGACAGCTTCTCTCTCAATTAAACCTCAAAACTGCAAAAAGTATAGATTGCAGCCTACACTCCAACCTCAAAAGTTAACAAAGCCAGAAGACCCTCATAAGGAAGAACAAGATATTGCAGAAGAGAAATAAAAGCAACCCCACCTTCCCTCAAAAACAGAATTAAAGAAGGGGAAGGAAAGGGGGAGAGAGAGAAAGATCTACACAAATGAAGAAAAACCAAAAGAAGAGTATGGGTCTCTCCCAGACCCCTGGGAGGGCAGACACTGAGAAAACTGACTTCAGAATGCAAACAATGAAGAGCCCCCAGAATGAAGGGTCTCAAACTACAAACCTAGATATCAAGACATTAATGGAGAGATTAAAAAGAATTGAGGAGACATAAGAAGAAACTAGGAAGGAGCTGATATCTGAGATAACAATAATTAAGAATACTGTGAATTAAATAAATAACAAACTGACAAGCATGGAAAGCAGAATTACCCAGGCAGAAGAAAGAATCTCAGAGCTTGAGGGCCAAAATATAGAACTCACCCAAACTCTTAAAAACACAGAAAATAAGCGCAAAAAACAGAACAAAACCTTCAAGAGATGAGCAATTACCTCAAGAGACCAAACCTAAGAGTAATTGGGATTCCTGAGGCAGAAAGAGAGACAGAGACCACACTGGAACAAACTTTCTATGAGCTCATTCAAGAAAACTTCCCTTATCTAATCAATGATGCAAAAATTCAAACACAAGAGATTCAGAGAAGCCCTGTAAGACAACAAATGAGAAGACCAACTCCTAGACACATAATAATTTGCCTAAACAAAGTAGGCATAAAAGAAAAAATCCTAAAGGAAGCAAGAGAAAAAGGCCAGATCACCTACCATGGAAGACCAATCAGAATAGCAGCAGATTTATCTACAGAAACCCTGCAGGCTAGGAGAGCTTGGAGCCCTATCTTCAAAGTCCTAAAAGATAAACAATTTCAACCAAGAATAACCTACCCGGCCAAGCTAAGCTTCATCAGTGAGGGAGAATTAAAATCTTTCCCAGCTATCCAATCCCTAAGAACTTATGCTGCCACCAAACCAACTCTACATGAAACACTTAAGAAAGTACTAAACACAGAAGAAAAGGAAAAAAGAACAACATTCTTCATAAGAGTACAGGGAAAAGAATTAAATATACATGAACCAACCCCAAACCAAAAGAAAGACAAAAAAACCCCAAAAAACCAAGTGGAAGAACAACAACTCTATAAGAACTCTATGATAGGGACGAACTCTCACATTTCAATAATTAGCCTGGATGTGAATGGACTAAGTGCACCACTGAAAAGACATAGAATGGCAAAATGGATAAAATATCACCAGGCAACAATATACTGCCTTCAAGAGACCCATCTCACTAGAAAGGACATACACAGACTCAAAGTAAGAGGATGAGAAACAAATATTCAGGCAAATGGAACACAAAAGAAAGGAAGATTGTGATCCTAATTTCAGACAAAATACCATTTAAGCTATCAAAAATTAAAAAAGACACAGAGGGCCACTAAATAATGATAAAAGGTTCACTCCATCAACAAGAAATATCTATCCTAAACATATATGCACCCAACATAGGTGCACCAACTTTCATAAAGCAACTTCTAGGAAAACTAAAGAAAGATATTGACTCTAACACCATCATAACTGGGGACTTTAATACCCCACTCACTACCCTAGACAGATCATCAGGACAAAAAGTCAGCAAGGAGATCCAGACTCTGGACCAAATGGACTTAATTGATACCTACAGAACACTCCATCCAAAGACCACAGAATACACATTCTACTCATCACTGCCTGGAACGTATTCTAAGATCAACCATATAATTGGCCATAAATCAAGCATAAGCAAATTTAAAAGGACTGAAATTCTACTGTGCACCTTCTTGGACCACAGTGGAATAAAAATAAACACTGACACCAACAAGGTCCCCCAGAACTTATAAAGACATGGACACTAAACAGCATGATGCTAAACAATTTGGGTCAATGATGAAATCAAAACAGAGATCAAAAGATAACTGGAAACAAATGAAAATGAAGAAACATCTTACCAAAATCTCTGGGATGCCTTAAAATCTGTAGTAAGAGGGGAATTTATATCCCTACAAACTTACATGAAGAAATTGGAAGGAACACAAATTAACAGCCTAATAAGCCACCTAAGGAAGCTGGAAAAGCAAGACCACAAAAACCCTGATTTCAGCAGAAGAATCCAGATCACCAAAATAAAAGCCCAAATCCAGGACACAGAAGACAAAAAGATAATACAAAAAATCAATGAAACAAAAAGCTGGTTCTTCAAAAGAATAAACAAGATCGATGTTCCCCTAGATAGAATGACCAAGAAAAAAAGAGAAAAAAACCAATAAGCACAATCAGAAACACAAAAGATGAAGTAACATCTGACCCTGAAGAAATACAAAAGATCATTAGAGACTACTACGTACACTTGTATGGAAACAAATTTGAAAACCTTAAGGAAATGGAGGACTTTCTGACATCACACAACCTACCTAGGTGGGAACAAGAAGAAATGAAGACCCTAAATAGACCAATAACAATCAAGGAAATCGACTACATAATAAGAAAACTACCTACAAAAATTCCCTGGTTCAGATGACTTTCCAGCAGAATTCTACAAGACATTTAAGGAGGAGCTGATACCAATCCTGCTGAAGGTATTCCAGGTGATTGAAAAAGATAGAACTCTCCCCAAATCTTTCACGAGGCCAACATCACCTTGATACCCAAGCCAGGTAAAGATCCAACAAAGAAATAAGACTACAGGACAATATCTTTGATGAACACAGACACTCAAATTCTCAACAAGATCCTAGCAAATGGGACTCAACAATACATCTCAAAAATCATCCATCATGACCAAGTAGGCTTCATACCTGGGATGCAAGGCTGGTTTAACATTCGTAAAACCATAAATGTAATTAAATTCATCAACAGATGTCAAAACAAAAACCACATGATTATATCATTAGATGCAGAAAAAGCTTTTGATAAAATCCAGCACCCCTTCTTGATAAAAACCCTCGAACATCTAGGCATACGGGGAACATGCCTCAAAATAGTAAAAGCCATCTACGAGAAACCCACAGCAAGCATACTCCTAAATGGACAAAAATTGGAACCATTTCCCCTGAAAACTGGAACAAGACAAGGATGCCCACTCTCACCCCTCCTGTTCAACATAATATTAGAAGTCCTGGCTCGAGCAATCAGAGAAGAGAAGGCAATCAGGGGTATCCAAATAGGAAAAGAGGAAGTCAAGTTATCTCTCTTTGCAGATGATATGATTGTGTACCTTGAAAACCCAAGAGAATCTGTCAAAAACCTCCTTACACTGATAAAGGCCTTTGGCAAAGTCTCAGAATACAAAATAAATGTGCATTTCTTTACATCAATAATAAACAAACAGAAACCCAAATAAAAAACATAATTCCATTCACAATAGCCACAAAAAAATGAAATACCTTGGCATCTTCCTAACCAGAGACGTGAAATACTTTTACAACGAAAACTACAAAACACTGCTCAAAGAAATCAAAGATGACACAAACAAGTGGAAAAATATCCCATGCTCATGGATTGGAAGAATCAACATTGTGAAGATGTCCATCTTACCTAAGGCAATCTACAAATTCAATGCAATACCCATCAAATTACCAGCAACGTTCTTCTCAGACCTAGAAAAAAACAGCACAGGAATTGATATGGAAACACAAAAGTCCAAGAATAGCCAGAACAATCCTCAGCAAAAAAAAAAAAAAAACAAAGCAGGTGGTATCACATTACCAGACCAAACTTTACTATAAAGCTACAATCATTAAAACAGCTTGGTATTGGTATAGGAATAGGCATATAGATCAATGGAATAGAATTGAGATTCCAAAAGCAAAACCTCAATTTCTCAACCAACTCATCTTCGACAAAGCCTCCACCACCTACCACTGGGGAGAGGAGAACCTATTCAGTAAATGGTGCTGGGAAAACTGGCTGACCTCATGCAGAAGATTAAAACAGGACCCCTATCTATCCCCATGCACAAAGGTTAACCCCAAATGGATCAGAGACCTAAATGTAAAATCTCAAACCATACGAACCTTAGAAAATGAAGGACATATCCTCATGGAAATCCGAACTGGCCTCCAATTCCTGAACAAAACCCGAAACCCACAGGTCATAAGAGAGAAGATAGACAAGTGGGACCTCATTAAACTGACAATCTTTTGCAAAACCAAAAAACCATCAAGAGAGCAGGGAGACAGCCTACAGACTGGGAAAATTATTTGCCAACACCAGGTCAGACAAAGGCTTAACATCTTTGATCTACAAGGAACTCAAACATGCTGAAAAGAAAAAAACAAACAACCCCATTTTAAAATGGGCAAAAGATATGAACAGACACTTCACAAAGGAAGACATCCGGGCAGCCAACAGACACATGAAGAAATGTTCAACCTCACTAATCATCAGGGAGATGCAAATCAAAACCACACTGAGATACCACCTAACTCCAGCCAGAATGGCAATTATCAACAACTCAAAAAATAGCAGCTGCTGGAGAGGGTGTGGTGAAAAGGGAACACTTCTCACTGTTGGTGGGAGTGTAAACTAGTGCAACCTCTGTGGAAAGCAGTGTGGTGATTCCTAAAAGCTCTAAATATCAACCTCCCATATGACCCCGCAATCCCCCTGCTGGGAATATATCCTGAAGAACTCAAATCACTCTGTAAAAAAGATACCTGCACATGTATGTTTTTCGCTGCATTGTTCACAATAGCAAGAACCTGGAAGCAACCATGCTGCCCATCAAAAGAGGACTGGATTAAAAAAATGTGGTACATATACACGAATGAATACTACACAGCCATAAAAAAGAACAAAATCATGAATTTTGCAGCAACCTGGATGGAACTAGAGTCTATAATACTGAGTGACCGCTCACAGAAACAAAGATCCGAGTATCACATGTTCTCACTCATATAATGGACTTTGAACATCGAATGTAATACTATAAGAAAATGACTGACAGTAGTGGGAAACTCTGGGGGGGGTTGGAGATGGGATCAACAGTAACAAATATCTGTCTGGGGACGGGGAAACACCTCTTATCAACAGGGTACCTGAATTAAACGTTTGTATACCTAACCCTTAACTGTACCCCACAACATCATAATAAAAAATATTGATTAAAAAAAAAAATCTCTGCTAATGTTTGCAACATGTCAGAAATCCCATGCCCACACATTGCCCCCATGATTCCAATTTGGCTTTGAATATAGCTACTTTATCTGCCGACTTGAACACAGTTACCTTTCTCCCTTGAGAGGACAGATTGAGTTCGTTGACCAGGTTCAACGTGTCACACAGGTATGCAAGTTTTGCAACCCATGTGTGTCACTGAAATGTGCTGCCAGTGGTGACTGTTTTTTTTCTGAAAGAAATCTCTGGAGTGGCTCTCATAACTCAAAAACTCTGGCCAGTGATCTGCCTTTAGATATCCAGCTCACTGCTGTGTATAAGAGAAGATGTGTGTGCTCTGTGTCTATCTCCTCACAGAGCTGCACAATCAGGTCTGAGTCAAGGGCATGTACTTTAATGTGGTTTGGTCATTTTAATCACATTCTGGAAAATGTTGCTAAGTTCAGGTGATTTTTTTTGACTAGGCAACATTTTTCTATGGATGACACAGTGTATAGACTCACATTCAGAAGTGACCTCTTTGACCTGAGTAGTGAAACCAGAAAGCCACCCATTCATGGCAACCACTTTATCCATGCATGTACTGACATTAACAAGATGAATTCAGTTTTCTTGATATATAATCATTCAAGGTCTTGAATAATTTTCTGCAGCTGTAATATTGGTTGGCAACAAAACTGCACATAACACATCCCCATGCACATTCTTTGAAAAATATATTGCACAAAAACAAGCATTGTTGACTTGTCAACATTGGTAGACACATCAGCCTGGATTGCATACCATGACTCACCCATCCTCTCTAACAGTCGCATCTCAATATCCTTTGCTATTTCATCACTTTTTCTAGTTATGGTGCTGGCCAAAAGAGGGACACATGGCACCTTTTGAACTGCAGCCTCTCCTAAAAGTTCATACCAAATGTCCTTAGCAGCAGGCAGGATCAACTCTTCACCAACAGTAAAGGGCTTCTTAGCATTAGCAAAGTGGTTAGGCAATAAGAATGATGCTCTTGGTACAGACACGTTTAATGATATGATGACCTTCAATAATTGCTTCTGTTCTTTGTAATTCATGTTTTTTTAAAAAACACAAAAACAAAAACAAACAAACCTCCAAATGCTTATCTTTTAATGCAGGTTGCTTGCTCTCCATGTGACGAAGCAATTTTGAAGATTTCGTGGCTTTGTTGGATAGCCAGTTGCCACATATTATACAAAGCAGGCTTGGAGAATGTGAATCACCTATTGCAATGAACCTGTAATTTAAGTAGGGCTCTTGGTATTTTCTTTTAAATGCAGCTTTTTGTTGGCAATCTTAGAATCTTCTGCTGCCCCATAATTGGTGAAAAGACAGAGCATGGAATCAATATAGCCAATGAGCAGCCATTTTAGCATTACTTGGCTTTGTCATATTTTTCTAGCAGTTCACTTTAATTTGCCCTCTAATCCACTAGTCAAGGACTGAAATAGGTTCTCAGAGGTAGCTATTGATCATTGCTTTACAATCCCCTCCCCAGCTTGTTCTGTAAACAAATTAACCTAATCAGCTCTTCATGACCTTCATGACACAGATCCCATCAACATGGCAGCAGCCATGAGACTAACCCACCCATCTGCCTGCCATCCATCACCTAACATCAGTACCTGTGTGTACCTGCCCTCTGTAATAATGTGAAACAGACCACCACCCAAACACCTTAATAACCTTCCCCCATCAAGGGAAATGTTTAAAAGCGTTCAGCCTCAAGCAACCATTTGCCATTGCCTTGCTAAGTTGTGGTGTGGCCATGTGCTCTTTGAGCTATGGTCGTCATGTTTCTTGGCTTTGGCCTCCTCCCCTACCTTGGGAAGGCGAATCTCTCTCTCTCTCTCTCTCTCTCTTCTTTCTCTAAATAAACTATATTTTCTAATTTAACTTTTGTGCGATTTCTTTGCATCTTTCACACAGCACTGGATCATACAACCCCACCCAATCCAACCTGGTGGGTCTGACCTAACATTTTGGAGGCCCCACTGGGATATATTGTGACCTGAAATTTTGGTCTTTTCCCCTTTTCAAAGAAGCTCTCTGGTGACGTTCGCTTTTTACTCATTTTGTCTAGGGTTAGCTTGTAGGCTAACCAACACTGTGACTAAGATGAGTGCACAGGGCAGGAAAGAGGCGTGGATGACAGTGGTAAATAAAATTATGGGCAGGCCATGGATGGGCCAAAATAAATGTTGGATTCTGACTTAAAACCTGACACATAGGTATCACTGTTCAACTATAAATCTTCTAAGGTTCAAACAGTACAGAAATGTCCTCTCCTGGCTATACCCAACTCATTTTGCTTCTTTTGTCTTTCATAAAATGGGAATAATAATAAAATTATCTATCATGGATATTGTATAAAGATTAAACCAACTCATAAGTGTATGGCATTTAGATTGGTACTTACCATATTGGAACTGCTCAGTAAACTTTAACTTTTATGAGGAAGCTCTGTCTCTGTTGCTAATCAGATACTTGGAGAAGGGACCTATGGCCGTGGTCAATGACCAGATTTGAGATCCTTGGCCTAGGCAAAGCTGTGTTCCTCTGCATATTCCTAAGTGCTGATGTAAAGCCTGGACATTCAAGGAATCCTTTAAGAGTTAGAGAGTGAGTGAATAACATATGGTATAAGAACCCCTCACAGCATTGCTTCTTGATGCTAATTGCAAACACCCCACCCTCCACCCTGTTGTATCAACCAAAATTGTCTCCAGGCATTGCCAAATGCCTGGCAGGGAGGAGTGTAAAATGGCCCTAATTTGAGAACCACTGACTTAACCAAGCAAATGCATGCTTAAAAGTGCAATCAACTCTTCTCAAACTATGCAGAAGTGATGATAAAGAGATGCCTTGCCAAAGAAAATTCCAGTAATACCCAGAAGAATAAGTAATTATGAATGATTAATAACAAAACAAAACAAATAACAACAAAATCTAAAGTGGTTCTACAGAAGTTTTTATGAAAAAAAAAAATTTAGCAGATGGAGACACTTGCTCTACTTAAGATGTGAGTTGGATTTTCTGCCTAGGAACAAAGGGTAGCATCAGTACCATCAGATCTGAAGGGGAGCAAGTAGTGTTGTGGTCCTGGCTGGTGACAAAGGACCCTTCACAGAAAGAAGAAGGCTGGAGCCACGAGTGTATAGCTGTGTATGGCGTTTAGGGTGCGTACAGTATTTAGTGTTTAGATCAATAAAAATGGCAGCTGTAATTGTCTGAGCACCTGAAATGTGCTAATCCCTTTTCTAAGTGCTTCATGCACTTTAATTTATTTGCGTCTCATGACAATAACCTTTTGGAGTTGATCTTATTATCATTCCTATTTAAATACAAGGAAACGGAGGCCCAGAGACATTAAGTGACTTCTCCAAGTTCTCACAGCTAGTCACTCATACACCTGGAACTGAAGCCCAGGAGTCTTGTCTCCAGTTCTCCGCTCCCAACTCCTTGACCTGCATTTGCAGGTATATTCAGCTCTCCCAGGGATGGAGGGAGGTCCTGTGTTTTACAACACTCCAAAAGCAAAGGTGATTTAAATTTATTTTGTTTATTTTTCAGGATCTCTTTTAAAATTTTGTTTATATGTATTTTCTTGGTCCTTTATTCATTGCCAGCATTGCATCATCTAGTTAAATCCTAACAGCAATCTTATCAGTATTATACACCTTTGGAAATGCAGAACCTCACCAGCACAAGGCAAGTGACAAGCATGTTTTCTACACCTGCCCTAGTGACTGCCTTGCTATATGACCTTTCAGGTATGGACAGTGAAAGTGTGAGTGTGGGGGGCAGTATCCCTAGATTCCCATTCTGACTCCACAATAAACTTGTCCTATGATTTTGGTCACCTTACTTAACATTTTTGTCAAGTATCAGTTTTCTCATTTTTTAAAGGTGTAATAGTAATACCTACTCCTAATGTTTTTATGATAAGTAAATATATTAATATAGTAAAAATAAATTATCATGTAAAATGTTTAGAAAAAAAGTTTGATGAATAGCAGTGGCACTGAAAAGGTTAGATACTGTAATAGCACAGGCATTTATCGTACACCTGTTGTGTACCAGGCAGCACTCTAAGAATCTGCACCCCAGATGCCTAGTGCCCACACAGCTGTCGGTGTTTGAGAAGAACGGTTGTTACTGGTGTATTCATGGTATCCCTTTGATTTGATTTTAATATTCAGGTGTTGTCAGCATTGCTTCTGAATGATCCATTTCTGTTTAATTTCTTCATTATCAGTTTTGCTGTTGTAAGAATTTGATCAATCCTATCTTTCTGGGAGATGTATGCCTATGCATTTTGACCAATGAATTTTAAGAACTAGACTTTCAGAAAATATATATCATTGTTCAACTATAAGTCTTCTAAGGTTCAAAGAGTACAAAAATTTTCTCTCCTGCTTATCCCCAACTCATTTTGCTTATTCTGCCTTTCAGAAAATGGGAATAATAATAAAACCATCCCATCATGAATGCAGTATAAAGATTAAGCCAGCTCATAAGTGTATGGTGCTTAGATAAGTACTTACCATATAGGAGCTGCTGAGTAAACTTTAGGTTTTATAAGGAAGCTCTGTTTCCACTGCAACTCAGGTACTTGGGGAAGATGATCTATGACCGTGGTGATCTATGGCCATGCTCTGTGGCCAGACGGATTTGAGACACGGGCTAGACAGAACTGTGTTCTTCTTCTTATTCCCAGGTGCTGATGCACAGCACTGGACACTCAAGGAATCCTTTTTAGAGAGTGAGTGAACAACATATAGTAGAAGAACCCCTCGCAACATTGCATCTTTCAGAGTTCTAACTAGTGTTTCTGTCCCCCTCTTCCCACCTTTCCCAGGGCAAAAAAAGACATGCCCACTGAGTGCAAAACACTCAACAAAGGCTGAAGATACCTCAAAACCCAGTGGTCCACACTACAGGCAGAAAAATTCAGAAGTATATTCATAAAGTGAGTTTTTGGTTTTGTTTCTTTGTTTGCCACGAAGCTGGATAAAAGTGTTATTTGTTGGGAATAAGAAAGATGTGTGCAGTGGAGATGCCCTGGGTCTCTGGGCTCCTGCCTCTCTGTCGCTGTTGTTAGGGAGTTGGGCAGACTCTGGTTTGGCTCATGATTTTCTCCTCATCCTCTGAGAGAACCACTCTATTTGGGGGTCAACGTGATGCCCATCTTTAGTCCGGCAAGTAGGCATGCCAGTCTGGGTTCTGAGACTCTGGTAAGCAACCTTTCTCCATGTTCCAGGAGAAAGGTTCCCATGGTTTTCAGGACACCCCGAGACCCCAAATACTACAGTGTAGCCCTAGATGACACAGGTAATGGAAATTTGAAGGAAAGAATCCTTTTATGGATCCAAATGCAGGCATTGCTCCTGACCTCCAGGCTTCCCACTGAGCCTGGACAGTGGTGGAACTGCAAGAGCTTGTGTCTTTGATTTCCATATGAAAATATGGAACTTTTTACTGAACTCTGACATACATGCAGAAAGTGCATGTATAACATATAGAAAAGTGCTCATAATTGTACAGCATGATGAGTTTTCACAAACAGAATATACTCAGAACAAGAACCTGAATAGTACTGGAGCACCAGACTCTCCTTCAATGTAGTATCCTCCTTAGGATAACGTGGGGCTGACACCAACACCATGGGACAGCTCTGCCCACTTTTGATGTTCAGTGTTACTTCGTTGTCTCCTGTTTCTGACTTCTTCTTTCAACATCATGTTAGGAGATTCATCCATGCGGTTGTGTGCACTTGTACATTTGTCCCTTCTTATTCCTAAGCAGTATGATAGTATATGACCGAGCCACACTGCATTTATCTGCTCTTTGGTTTATAGGCACTTGGGTAGTTTCCGGTTTGGGCTAATCTGGTAGTATGTCTGTGAACATTCTTTTGCATGGTTGTGAGTGAACGCTATGCCTGCATTTCCATTGAGTACATACCAGCTTAGGAGTGGAATTTCTGAGTCAGAAGGTGCTTTCGTTTCCTACCAGTGCTGTAACAAATGATCACACACCGAGTGGCTTAATACAACACACATTTTTTATCACACAGTTCTGGAGGTCAAAACCACAGCTTTAAAGGACAGACGCTCATGTGTCAGCAGGGTTGCTCCCCTCAGGAGGCACTAGAGAGAACCTGTTCCTTGCCTTTTCTGGCTTCTGGAGGCCGCCCAGGTTCCTTGACTCATGGCCCCTTCCTCCATCTTCAATGCGCATTCTTCCAATTTCTCCTTTTTCTGACTTCTGCTCTCCTGCCTCTCTTACATAAAAATCCTTGTGATGACAGTGGGCTCCTCCAGACAATGTGTGATCATCTCGCATCTCAAGGCCCTTAACCTAATCACATTTGCCCTGTAAGATGACTTACAGGCTTTGGGAATTACAGTGAGGATGCCTTTGGAAGACCAGCATTCTGTTTACTGCCTGAGATAAGCCTAAATTCAATGACAGTAGACATTGTCAAACAATGTTCTTAAATGATGGTGAAAATTAGCCTCCCAATAAGAACGTCTGGTATTTCTTTAAGATCTTTGCCAAGACTCAATGCCTTTTGTTTATTTTTCTTTCTTTTTAGCCATTCTGACAGGGATGTGTCTGTTTGAGGTTTGTGCTATCGAGGGATGAGTGATGAAATTATGCTGAGTTTTGTTAGGGTTTATGGTGAGACTTGCTGGAATGAATTGTCAATAATAGTAACAAGAACAATAAAAACAAGAAAAATAGAAAATTACTAAAAAACCAGCCCAAGAGCAGGTCAGTGGCAGCTGTGGTATCTGATATATCACCCTCTTGGGTAGAGGTGGAATCCTTGGCACACAGAGGGTCTGTCTATACTCTTCCTAAATTGTGTCTCCATTTGATCATCACTCTTAGGGAAGGAACTTGCCCTTGGAATTTCTGTTGAAAGCAGCCACGAGGGAGGAAGGGCTGGTTTCTGAAGATTACATACTCTCTCTTTTCTCTTTCTCTCTCTTTTCCCATATATATGTGTGTATATATGTGTATACACACACACACACACATGCACAAACATACATAATTGCACAAGCATATGTACAAGTGTATATATATTAAATATATGTTATATATACTTGCATCATGTGTATATACGTATAAATGTATATATTTAGGGCCTCGTAACATACAGAAGGTGCCATGTATGCACATTTTAAGAAAAAAACTATTAAAATTGTGTATCAATACTTAATATATACCAATAACAAAAGAGGAATACAAGTCATATTTGACTTCTGCAATTACAAGTGGTGCTCAAAGTGGTTGCCATCAGCATATGTACAATATATAGATAACATTGCTTAAAATGTGTATACATTTTTTGTCACTCATGGTAAAATACATATATATATATATATATATATATATATATATATATATATGCATACATATGCCTATATCACACACACACATGTACACACACACAAACATATATGGTCTATGTATTTCTCTATCCAATAGAATTAAGGCAGCAGCAAGTGAAAAGGTAAAGACCATGAGATTCTTTATCCAAGAGCTGTGAGCAGTCCTGGAAGAAAGAGAAACAGGCAGCATGGGGCAAGCACCACCTCTCTAGGGACTCACACCAAGACACACAGAATGGGTGAGCAGGAAGATCCTCAGGAACCGAGGACAGGTGTGGGTGCAGCAGCACCAACGTGAAAGGGTGTCTGTCCTGGGAAATGGGGTTCTGGTTAGATATGAGGTGTAGGCTCTCTGCCCTTAAGCAGAGCCTCAGTCCCACAGCTCTGTGTGCACCACCATTCTGTTATATCATTATATTGTTATTGCTCTGTGTCTTTTGCAATACACAGCTGAGGGCTAACATGGGGAAAAATAGAAATCTTGTAAAAAACAGAAGGAAGTCACGCAATTCTATATATGTAGTTTGTGACCTAGAAAAGTTATCAGAATAGTACAAGTAATTCTCAGTTACTCATCAATCATATTCCATGAGTGTCATTATTTTGTTACATGTATTACATCTTCCTCTCCCTGTTTACTCCTACACATACACACAGATACATGCAAATATAAACACATACAGTTTATATTTAACCTTTTAAAAATAAGAAAATCCTACCACTTACAAAACATGGATGAACTTGGAGGGCATTATGCTAAATGAAAAAAATCAGACACAGAAATACAGATACTGCATAAACTCACTTATCTGTGGACACTATAAAAGTATAATTCATAGAAATAGAGAGCAGAAGGGTGTTTATTGTGAGGGAAGAGGGAAGACACACAGAGAGATTTGGTCAAACATACACAGTTTCAGGTATGTGCAATGAATAATTTATAGAGATCTGATGTACAGTGTGGTGCCTATAAAAATACTGTGTTGTGTGCTTAAAATGTGCTAAAAGATTAGCTCTTAAGTAATCTAAGAAAAAGATGATAACTATGTGAGGTGATGGATACGTTACTTAGCTTGACCTTAGTAATGATTTCACAGCATTTATGTATAATATATCATTTGAGTTAAATAAATACAATTTTTAATTAAAAAATAGAAACAGTGGGCATGCTGACAAGATGGCAACCAGACAGATTGGACTGTGAGAGTCTCCACAAAAGCAAGTGTCCATAAAGACTCTCTATGTGAGAGAGTGTAAGTCTATCTGAGGGGAGACTTGGGATCACGCACCTGGGACCCCCCTCTGAAGGTGACTGCAGGCCCCCATTACCCTGAGATTGGAGCCACGGGCACGCAAGATCGTCTGCTGTTCACTGGACTCTTCTGAGACGAGTCTGCTGAATCCAGCTGATTCTCATTGCCTGGCGACTGGCCCACACATCACCTGTTATAGCAGGTCATCTGGGGCCCTGGATCCAATCAGTGGAGAGAGAAGATTGGGGAGAGATGGAGAGGAGCCCCAGGCCTGGTGAAGAAATGCCAACTGCAGCCATTTTCTCTGTCCCAGGACCAGGCAGAGACCTGCATTGCTCTGGCCAGCTCCTCCCAGCCTCCAACATGGACCTAAGATAATCTCATCAAACTGGGAGAGACAGAAGCCTCTCCCCTATGCTGGATCAGACACAGACAGGTCAGATCTGAGTGGCAGCCTTGACAAGCAGCAAGATGGGTGAGTCCAGATCTGATCCACCCTCCTTCCACAGTAGGCTTGGGGCATCTGATCCAAGCTGTAAGCAACCCTATCAGCCTTGCTAAGAGCTAGAGATCAGAGCTGAAAGGATGTTGGACTTATAGGAACAACCTCAGAAAAGTTTAGTTCATTGTTTTTATTTTTATTTCTTGTCTGTTTGTCTTGCTCATTTTTGTTTGTTTTGGTTTTAGTTTTTTTCTCTCTTTCTGTTTTTGATAACATTTTTATACTTGCTTTGTTTCTGTTATTTTACTGATTTTTTTTTCTGTAGACTTCCTGTTTGTGTATGGGAAGAGTACATCAATAGGGATGTTTTTGTTGATTTGTGTGTTTGTATGATTGTATATTTTAGTGGGTTTTTTTTACTTTTTTTGTCTTTGTGTCTCTTTTCATTTGTTAGTTGGTACATCTGTCTGTTTTTCCTCTTACTCTTCTCTCTCTTCACCTTTCTCTTGCTGCCCCTCCCCCTTTCTTTTTCCATTCTTTTCTTTTTTCTTACCTCATTTTGCTTTCAGGGAGCAAACCTATACCCTCACTGCATAGATGGATTGTAAGGCAGTGGGAAGTGGTTTCCAGGGTGCCCACACACCTGTCAGTGGATACTGGAATCTGCAGATAGATTCTGAATCACAGTTCCCCCCTCAATTAAATCTCAAAACTGCAAAAAGTACAGCCCCCTACCCACAGTTCAGCTTCAGAATTGAACAAAGTCAGAGGGTCCGCATAAGTAAGAATAGGAAATTGAGTAAACAGAAGTAAAAGCAACCCTGCCATCCCTGAACAACAGAATTAAAGAAGGAGCGGGGAGTGTGTGTAGGGGAGGTGGGGAGGAAAATCTATACAAATGAAGAAAAACCAAAAGAAGAATATGGGTCTCACACAGACCCCTGGGTGGTCAGATACTAAGAAAACAGACTTCAGAATGTGAACAATGAAGAGCCCCCAGAATTACTGGTCTCAAACTACAAACTTAGATATCAAGACATTAATAGAGAGAATAAATAGAATTGAGGAGAGACAAGAGGAAAATAGGAAGGAGTTGATAACTGAGAGTGTGGCGGTAAAGAATACTGTGAATAAAATAAATAAAAAACTAATTAGCATGGAAAGCAGAATTAGCCAAGCAGAAGAAATAATCTCAGAGCTTGAAGACTAAAATATGGAACTAACCCAAACTGTTAAAAACTGAAAAGAAGCTTAAAAAGACAGAACAAAACCTTCAAGAGATGAGCGATTATTTCAAGAGACCAAATCTAAAAGTAATTGGACTTCCTGAGGCAGAAAGAGAGACAGAGACCACCCTGGAGAAAACATTCCATGAAATCATTCAGCAAAATTTCCCTCATCATCAGAGAGGCATCCATTCACAAGAGATTCAGAGAACTCCTACAAGACAACAAATAAGAAGACCAACTCCTAGACACATAGCAATTCGCCTAAATGAAGTAGTTATAAAAGAAAAATTTCTAAAGGCAGCAAGAGAAAAAGGTCAGACTACTTACCAGAAAATACCAATTAGAATAGCAGCAGATTTATCTATAGAATCACGTCAGAGTAGGAGAGCTTGGAGCTCAATCTTCAAAGTCCTCAAAGATAACCAATTTCAACCAAAAATAACCTACCCAACTAAGCTAAGCTTCATCAGTGAGGGAGAATTAAAATCTTTCCCAGGCATTCAATCTCTAAGAACTTATACTGCCTCTAGACCAACTCTACAAGAAACACTTAAGAAAGTATTAAACACAGAAGAAAGGGAACAAAGAATGACAGCGTTCTTCACAAGAGTGCAGGAAAAAGATTGAAAACACACATAAATCCACTCAAAATCAAAAGTAAGATAACAAACAAACAGAAACAACAACAACAACTCTATAAGCACCTAATAACAGGGATAAATGCTCACATTTCAATAATTAGATTGAATGTGAATGGACTAAACCTGCCATTGAAAAGACATAGAATGGCAAAAGGGATAAAATATCATGAGGCAACAATATATTGTTTCCAAGAGACTCATCTCATGAGAAAGGATACTCACAGACTCAAAGTAAGAGGATGGGAAGCAAAATTTCAGATGAACAGAACACAAAAGAAAGCAGGAGTTGTGATCTTAATATCAAAAAAATACCTTTTAAGCTATGAAAAATTTTAAAAGATACAGAAGGTCACTACATAATGACAAAAGGTTCAATCCATCAACAAGAAATATTCATCCAAACCATATATGCAACCAACATAGGAAGACCAACTTTCATAAAGCAACTTCTGCGTAAACTTAAAAAAGATATTGACTCTAATACTATCATAGCTGGGGACTTTAATACCCAACTCACAACCCAAACTAGTCATCAAAGAACCTCACTAGTCATCAAAGAAATGCAAATCAAAACTACAATGAAATACCACCTATCTCCAGTCAGAATGGCCATCATCAATAACTCAAAAAATAACAGATGCTGGAGAGGATGTGACAAAAAGGGAACACTTCTACACTGTTGGTGGGGGTGTAAACTAGTACAACCTCTGTGGAAAACAGTGTGACAATTCCTAAAATTTCTAAAAATTGACCTTTCATATGACTCCACAATCCCTTTTCTGGGAATATACCCAGAAGAACTCAAATCACTCTATAAAAAAGATACCTGAACACATTTGCTTATTGCAGCATTGTTCGCAATAGCAAGAACATGGAAGCAACCGTGCTGCCCATCAAAGAGGACTGAATTTTTAAAAAGTGGTACATATGCACAATGGAATATTATGCAGCCATAAAGAACAAAATCATGAACTTCACAGTAACCAGGATGGACTTAGAGTCTATAATACTGAGTGTTCTTTCACAGAAACAAAAAACTGAGTATCACATGTTCTCACTCATAAGTGGACCTTGAACAAGTATCGTAATACTGTAAGAAAAGGATTGACAGTAGGGGGAAACTGCGGGGGGGTGGGGGTGGGGGTGGGAAGGTAGGATTGGCAGTAGTGAGAAGCTGCCTGGGCAAGGGAAGGGTCACACCTCATCAACAAGGGTATCTGCATAGTGAATATTTGTAACTTAACCCTGAATTTTACCCCATAATTTTAAAATAAAAAATTTAAAAGTTAAAATAGAAATAAAAATTATCTACCATGTATGCTAGGAAACGCTATGCAGTTATTCATAAGAATAAAGTAAATATATATTTGCTAATATATCACAATCTCCAAGGAGCAGTCATCTAGAAACAATCTTTAAAGTGTACTGCTAAGGTAAAATAGTGAAGTATGTGACAATGTTTGCAGTATTCTTTCATTTTTCAAGGAATGCATGCAAACATACATAAACATACACACATCCACATGTGCACACTACTTCTACATGTTAAAATCTCTGGAAGGTTGCAAAAGAAATAATGATGTTTCTTTGAAGAAAAAAGTGTCTGAATTTTTTTCACTCAATACTTAATTTTATAAACATGCACGTGTTTTATTTAATAGAACCAGTTAGTTAAAAAGTATTACATACTCAGTGTAGAAACCATATAGTATACAGAAAAATAAAATTTCACTTATAATCCTCCTCAAAATAGTAGGTTAGACTTGATGCCACTTTGCCTCCAAAACATTCAATGTGTATTTCCTTGAAATAAATAAACTTCTTTCATAACCGTAATGTAATTGTTAAAATTAGAATATTGATATTGAAACAAAATGATGATCTAGTCTGCAGACTTTCTTGAGATGTTAATTGTCTCAACAATGCCCTCCAGAGGAAAAGCAAAACAGATATACATTTTATTTATGTGTGGTATCTCTTCAGTCTCCTCTAATCTGAGAAAACATCCTAATTTTTTGTTGTTTTTCATTGCTCTGATACAGTTGAAGATTTGTTTGGGGTTTTTGTGTGTGTGTCCTTCACTTTCCATTTGTCTCATGTTTTCTCAGCATTGGATTCCAATCATGCAGTTCTGGCAGGAATGCCACATGCGTGATAAAGAGTTCTCTGTGAATCACATCAGAAGGCATCTGCTGGAAATAGTCCCATCACCAGAGATGGAGATGATGAGTGCTAGGTTGTCCATCATTAAGTTACCATGTAGTCTTTGTTATCAGTCTGTATCTTTGGGGAAAACACTTTGCAACCATTTAAATAACCTGTCAATCCTCAAAATTATATTTATTTGTGAATCCACAGGTGAATCCTTTAGAGTGAATTAGAATGCTTGATACATGATGATCTTCTAACTCCATCATTGCTTTTGCTTGTATTAGTTTGTGTTCTAAACAAGGAAAAGCACTCCCATCTCCTCATATATTCATTTATTTATTATCTATCTGTTATGGATTGAACGTTTGTGTCCCCCTAAAATTTCTATGCTGAAGACCTAATCCCTAATGCAATGGTATTTGGAGGTAGGGCCTTTGAAGGTCATTAGGATTAGATGAAGTCATGATGGCATGGCTCCTGTAAAGGGATCAGTGCCCTTATAAGAAGAAACGTGGAAGAGGTTGCTCACTCTCTCTTTGCCACATGAGGACACCATGAGAAGTCAGCCTTCTGCAGGACCGGAAATGGACCCTCACCAGAAATGGAATTGGCAGGCACTTTAGTCTTGGACTTTTTACCTCTAGAGTAAGGAGAAATAAACATTTGTTGTTTAAACCACCCTGTCCATGCTATTTTGTTTTAGCAGTCTGAGCTGACAAAGTCACTGCCTATCTATTTATATCAGAGAGAATGCACAGATTCTTATTTTATTCAGCAGGTTATATTCCTTGATTGTCATCATTTTATTCTTATGCTTATTCTGCATTTGCCCAGAGGCAGTGCCTTCAAGCTGGTTCGTGTGTCCTACTGACGAGTCTCTGTCATTCTTTTAGTCTTTCCTCACTTTTTGGCCACCAAATTTTTTCAGGCACATCTTTTTTTTTTCCTGTGTCAGCCCTACTCAGCCATTTCTCAATAGATACACTTTTTAATGTGAAAAACTGGGTCTTGACTAGCAATTGGGTTCTCACCTCTTAGTGCTTAAATGTCATGGTTTTGTCAATATTACAACTGAGCTGTATACCATGGATAAAACTGAACATATCTCAGGGTTTCACAAGATCAAGCTGGATGAGCTTTGATGTTGCTGGCAAGCACTTTTTTCCTACAGCTTGGAGAACACTTCGAATTTGCGGCATTGAGCTTACCTGAGAAGCAGAGAGCATCTTACATGGAACTGCTTAAGGGATCTATGTAATATGTAACATCAAACATGTCTCTCCTTGCTCTTGTCAGATTCAAAACAGTCACTTGTGTCAAACCCTGACAGAATGCAGCCCTGAAGGAAATACTCACATGTGTATTTGCCATATAACAAGAACCATCACAAGAGACTGCCAGAAGCACAGCCCTCACAAAGGCCATTGCAACCCTGCACTAAACAGGTTCCTGCGAGGACATGGCCCATCCACTCTCTATCCACCCTTGGGCTGCCACAACCCTTGCTATTCTTGCAGTCAAAAATTGTTATTTTAAAACAGGTTTTGCATTCCTTTTCATTTTACTTTTTTAAAAAACCCTTGTCAACCTTTGCCTTCCTGAATGCACCCACAGTTGCCAAGGCAGGAGTATTTTACATTGCAATGCCCTGCTATTTCTGATTAAACCAAACATTTTTAGAGAGCCTCTCCTTCTGGTTACTTAGGTTGACACTTTATAGCTTTCATTGGCCCCCACAGCATTCAGAGTGAGACCTAAACTCAGCTCACCTTCTGAGGTCCTTTAAGTACTTATTATCTTATGTTGTCAACTGCCTGCTGTCTTTTTATTCTTTATTTCTTTAAAAAATTGAGGTTTGCTAGATCACATTCACAATAGCAAAAACATGGAGCCAACACTACTGCCTATCAAAAGTGAACTGGATAAAGAAAATGTGGTACATATACACTATGAAGTATTACACATACATAGAAAAGAACAAAAATATGTATTTTTCAGCAAATTGGATGAAGTTGGAGACTGCCATACTAAGTGAATTATCACAAAACCAAAGATCTGAATACTGCATGTTCTCACTCATAAGTGGGCCTTGAGCATGAGTCATATTAGCACCAAGTAGGGATCGGCAGTTCCTGGCCACTGCAGGGAAGGGAGGGAGAAAGGAAGGTGGAGGCATGTGACAACAGAAAGTGTACTTGGTTCATTACCCGGGGGAGTGAGGGCCCGTCAGAAGGCCAAACCTCACCAGCATGCAGCCTACTTATGTAGTTAATCCTCACTTGTACCCCCCATTCCTATAAAAAGTAAAATTTAGAAAAAGTTGAGCTTTAGAGTGTTAGGCACAAGGTATTTGTTTAATGAGAGAGTGAGTGAGTAAGCAGGTAGGATGGGCTGGAACTTATTTTTCTAGGGGAATTGGACAGGAAGGGTTATACTTTTGCTAACCCCAGAAAATCTCATCTGGAACTCCTTTCTGCCCACTGATGAAGATCTCGTCCAATGAGTGAGAAGTGACTGTGTTTGAGTGATCAAAACTTTCTAAGCAGACAGCAGTTGACCAAGTTATTTAGGAACCTAGGTACTTCCAGTCTCAATATTCTGGTCACATTCCATTATAGTCACTGAGAAAGGATCTCTTTATGTGACTTTGTTATCCCTATGGGGATTTTGGAATTTGCTACATGTTTCTTAAGTCTCAGTTGCAAGCATATGGAGAGGTTCGATACTTGTGTATTATTGGGATGATTTCAGCTGCAGTTAGTAGGATACTACTTAAAAGTGGCTGACATTATAAGAGTTTATTAGATAGTATAACAAAAAATTCAGAGGCGGTTGGCTCCAGGTTTTTTGTTTGTTTTAACCCAGTGGCACACCAGTGTTGTCCCCATGTTTCTGTCTGTCCACTTCATAATACCCAGCACACTGGCTCCCAGTCTTCACCTTGTTTTCTCTTGGTCACAAGATGGCTGCGGCTCTTCCAGGCATCACAAACTCACCCATTTATAATCAAAGGCAGTAAAAGGCAGTAAAAGAAGACAGCCTTTCCACAAATCCTGCCACCAGTTTTCCCTTCAGATCCCTCTGGTTCACATTGGATCTAAGATTCAGAGACTCTAGGAAAGGTATGTGTTTGGCATTACCAGGCTTCACTTTTGGGAGCAGGTCATCATACTGATGAAGTTGAAGTGTGAGCGAATGAGCCCAGAGTCAGCCTTTCTCTCAAGATGGCATCTGTTGGAGTCTCTGTTCAAGTGCGAGACCACCTCAGGTGCTGTTTGGCTTATCAGTTGGTTTTGTCCAGTTGACTCCATGAGGTACCATACTAATGAAGTTCCTTACACAGATAGAGAAGTGTGGGGTGGACAGGTACCAGACATGTGGGGCCAGGTGCTCAAGCAGTATCTCAGCACTCTTCTCCCTGTCTGCCTCTGGGTCAGCTTTTCCTCAGACTAGCTCTTCCCTCTTGGATGCCAACTGTTTGATCAAGGGTGATGTTTTCAAATTGAAAACCTCACTAGTAGCTCCCAGTGTCCCTGAGTTGTTGTGGTCCCTTTAGGGAGAAAGCTGCTTTCCCCAGACAGGCCCAGTACAAGTCCTGGGCAGGCCATCCCTGGCTCTGTCTGGCATGACTTGGATCATGTACCCACACTGAACCAATCACTGTAACCAGCCGAGAACCAGAGGTTGAAATCAGCCTCCGCCCCTGAAGGGCTTGGGCAGGGAGTGGAGAGACGTTCTAGGTGGGTGGTGTATGCTGATGGGGACAAGAACTAGAGGGGCCTTCTGGTTATCGTAGGGTCATGGGTCCTGCTATGGCGTTCCAGGAGTCCAAATGGGATGTTCTGGTTCTACAACCTCAGACACTGTCTGGGTACAAACTGGTAACATCTGTGGATTTTGCATGGGCACATGTTAAACTGTTTGATCAAGGGTGATGTTTTCAAATTGAAAAGCCAACACGGGTGATGCTCATCACATTTGTTTCGTGAGAGTAAAGTTTGTATTATTTTTTTTAGAAGAGACAAGAAAGATTACTTAAGAAGAGGCAAGTATGTAACCAGCATTACATAGTTAGGTGGAGTTCTCACATTTCACTGTCTCTTCCCCCTCACCTCTGTCTCTTCCCTTTTCCTATCTGACCTTGCTATGGTTTTAGAAGCACAGAAAGGTTTGCCCTGGCATGACAATGTGTGCCTATCTAATATGCCTGTAAAGTCTGTTTCATAATATAAATAAATACTATTTCTTTTTATCTTTCTGTTGAATGATGCTATCAAATGAGATGTTAAATGCAGGCTTATGGGATGTGTTTGACAGCTAACAAAGTGAATATATGAATATATTTCTAACGAAACATCCCGTGGAAGCTGTAATCTCTGAATTGTGACAACCTTGGGTAGAATCGCCTTAATAGAATATAATGCACAAAAGGCCTGAAATATTGTGATAAGAATTTTTAAAGCTGTTGAACGTAAAGACCTGATGCACTGGGTTAGAAAGGCAGGAAGGGTCTTAATTTGAAATATTTTAATGAACACTCATTGTGAGGAAAATTGAGTAATGAAGATAAGAATCATATGATTATAAAAAAGGAAAGGAGAGATTAACAAAATAAGCAAGGTTGAAGGTGTTTGGACAGACGATGTCAAGCCAAGGAAATGGAAGTTAGCTCATAGACTCCTTGCCTGAGTACAAGATACAACCAGATAGCTTGGTACTGGGGCTATTCCTTAAGTGGATGTTGTCATCTTTGTTTTTGTTGTTGTCATCTTTGGTTTTTGTTTTTTTGTAGGGACAGGCTCTCAATATGTTGCCCAGGCTGATCTCGAACTCCTGGACTCAAATGATGTTCCCACCTTGGCCACCCAATGTGCTGGGATTACAGATTTGAGCCCCTGCATTTGACAAAGTGCATTTTTTTTGTTGTTTCTTTATGTTTTTGGATACACTTGGATATTTGTAGGAATGAAATTACTAGGTCAACAGGTATGGGTATTTTCAGCTTGATTAAATATTGCTAAATCCTTCCTTTCAGTGACTGAGCTGAGTGAAGAACTTTCAATTCTTGTAGTCTCTTCCACACTTCGTATTTTCATACTTGGTTATTTTCAGCAACCTGATAGGTATGGAGTACTGTTGCCTTTAAATTTGTGTTTGTCAGATTACTAGTGAAATTGAGCACTGTTTTACATTTATTGGCCATTGGTTCCTCCTGTGAAGGATACGTGGAAAAGTCAATCATTTACCATGCTTATATACCTGTGACCCACACAAGTGTAGGGGATGCTTAGTCTATGGGGCCCCCTGAGCAGATGGGACCTACAGGGGATGCCCAGAGAAATGAGAGTGTACCTGCAGAGGCAAACTCAGAACTTTGAGATCCTGGGTTCACATCCTTAGATGAAATGAAGTTTTGGTAAATATTCTTCCAGTTCCCATTTACGTTTCTTTTTATAAGATGACATCATTGATTAAATTAGGTGATGAAGAAGCGAAAAATATTATTTTTGTTGTTTCTTTACTTTGCCTAGACAAAAAGTCATGTATCCTTGCAAATTATTCTAAAATCTTAGGTTATTGATATCCACCTGATTTTTTTTTTGAGTTTGGAGTCTCACTCTGTTGCCCAGACTGGAGTGCAGTGGCCGCTCCCGGCCACCGCTGCCTCGACCTGCTGGGCTCTGGCGATCCTTCCGCCTCAGTCTTCCAAGTAGCTGAAACTACAGGCGTGTGCTACCATGCCCGGCCAGTTTTTGATTTATTGTAGAGATGAGGTCTTGCTGCCCAGGTGGGTCTCGAACCCGTGGGTCCAGGCAATCCACTCACCTCAGCCTCCCAAAGGCGCGGGATTACAGGCTGAGCCACCGAGCCCGGCTTCCACCTGATTTTTATTTGAACTTGACCTAATCAGTTATGTCTTTTACTCATTATTTCAACATGTGAATCCCATAGCGCTATTTGGCAAAATTTAACTTCTGGGAAAGCTAATCAGCACAACTCAGCTAGGAGAAATTTATGGGAAGGGGAGGGATGGGATTTCCAGGTAAGAGGGAATAAATGGCTCAAAGAACTCAGCACCTATGGCTTCCTCTTGCCCTTTTTGGAGATGACCCCTGAAGTACTCCTTCCCTGCTTCCTGGAAGAACTCAGACTCGGATATCACAGGTGTTTCTGCCAGTGTAACTACCACCTTTTCTGTTGGGGTAATCTGGTCTCACTTTTTTTTCCCAGTAACAAAACTGCCTGTGAACAGTGAGGCTTCTCCTGCCCTATGGGTAATTTGGAAAAAAATAAATGAATATTTGGAACACTATAGAGACTGTCTCCATTTTAGATGAATTAAGAGCTAAGTGCTAGGGGAAAAGGGGGGAATTTCCCCAAGGTTCCACTCCCTTTTTAATGCAAAACAAAAACCAATCAGAACTCTAAATAAACCTAAGGGAGTCACATCAATTCTGACTTTCCCTCATGATGTCTATTTTTTTTTTTTTTTTTGAGTTGGAGTCTCACTCTGTCACCCAGACTGGAGTGCAGTGGCCGCTCCTGGCCACCGCAGCCTCGACCTGCTGGGCTCCGGCGATCCTTCCGCCTCAGCCATCCAAGTAGCCGGAATTACAGGCACGCACTTCCACGCCCGGCAAATTTTTTTATTTATTGTAGAGATGAGGACTCGCTGCCCAGGTGGGTCTCGAACCCGCAGACTCAGGCAATCCACTCACCTCAGCCTCCCAAAGGCGCGGTATTACAGGCTGAGCCATCGAGCCCAGCTTGATGTCTATTTTTATCTTGAGGGTTTTAAAACCAAGATTCTATTTCTCCCTTTTTGCCTTTTTAACCCGTCCTTTCCTCATTTTCTCCTTCCTTCCTCCCTCCTTCTTCCTTTCTCCTTTCTTTCTTCTTGCCTTTCTCTTCCTCCTTCTTCCTCTTTCCTTTCTCTCCTTCCTTCCTCCCTCCCTCCCTTCCTTCCCTCCTTCCTCTCTCCCTCCCCATGTGATGGTAGAGCCCTTTCTTAACCTAACGTATGTGTGGTAAAATTTTAACTAATTGAGTCTTACAGACTTGCTAAATTTTAAAAAGATAATGCTGAGGTGTTACATGTGGCCTATGATGGTAGATAAATTCCTTCCATCTGTGACTAGCCATCCATGGGAGGTTAGAGATTTGAGGAGGTCCCATAATTATCAGGATAGAAATTTGAGTGAATATCACTATTGGACCATTTGATCAATAAAATATGTTGGATATTGTGGTAAAATAGATAATAGTTCCCTACAATTTTCTCCGTCTCTCTGTAGGAGGATTATATGCCTCTTCCCAGTGTCCTATGATTTACTGTGCATCAGTGAGAGAAGAATCCATGCCCAAACTTCTCATTGTGGTTGGCAGAGAGTAAGGGATCTCTAAGTGCTGTTATAATCATAATCATTTCCCATGTCATGTTCAAAGTAAGAGAGCCAAAGAAGCATGCACTTTAAGAAAAAATGGGAGAACATATTAGTGTATGTGTAAAAGAATATCTGTGCATTACTGAGATGCAAACATGGCAGGCATCTCCACCTTAAAACACCCATAGGCAACACGACTTCATACATGCTGTGGTTGATGAAGAAAAATAATGTGATGGAAAATGTGAATGGACCAATAAAATGGCACTCAAGAGCCAACTGAGATCTTTTAAAACACAAGTGATAGTCTGGGGTCAGTGGTTCACACCTGTAATCCCAGCACTTTAGGAGACCAAGATGAAAAGATTGGTTGGGCCCAGAAGTTCGAGACCAGCCTAGGCAACATAGTGCCTAGCTGCTGCAAAAAATTTTTAAAAACTAGCCAGGTGTGGTGGCACATGCCCGTAGCCCTAGCCACTCGGGAGGTTAGGGCAGAAGGATCCCCTGAGCCCAGGAGGTCGAGGCTGTGATGAGCTGTGATCATGCCACTGCACTCCAGCCTCAGTGACAGAGTGAGATTCCAATGGAAAAAAAAAGCAGTCTACTTTCAATAAGCAGTACAGTTGATTCCATGCTTTTGCTGTTGTGAACAGAGTAGCAAGAAACATATTCACGATGGAGTATTATACAGCAATAAAGAAGAACAAAATCATGGACTTCACAGCAAATTGCATGGAGTTGAAGACCATCATACTAAGTGATCTATCATGCAAACAAAGAACTGAATACCACATGGTCTCACTCATAAGTGGACCCTGAACATTAATCATAGTAGCACCAGGGAGAGAGAATGGTGGGAACTGGGCACTGCTAGGGGAGGGAGGGAGGAAGGTGGGGGACATGTGACAACACAAAGGGTACTTGGGTCATTACAAGGGGAAGGAGAATCAGTTAGAGACCCAATCACCTGCATGCGGCTTACTTATGTAGTTAATCCTCACTTGTGCCCCACATCTCTATAATTAAAAAAAAATGTGTTTTTTAAAAAAAGCAAAGACATAGTTATATGTTTTACTTGGAGATGTCACTCACTGATGACACCCCTGCTATCTGAATTTCTCCCATCCTTCCTCCCATCTTACCCATGGATAATAGTAGAAACAACCAGGTGCTGCCTTAAGGTGCTGTCTCAGACCTGGGAAAAATATGATATTTTAGTTATTGTTTCTTTTTTTTTTCTTGTTTGTGTGTGTGTGGGGGGGTTGTATCTGTTTTTTGTTTGTTTTTGCTCTTTAACTTGTTTTTTACAGAAGGAAAAACTTAGAAGGTTTGAAGTCAGAGAGTTGAACTTATGGTTGGCTCTGTCACTTGGTAGCTATTTACTTTCAGTCAGGCAAAAGGGTTGCCAGACTTAGCAGAAAATAATACAGAATTGTACCCCACAAGTGATCATCATACAGATAAAGTTTGGAAATACAGCATAGAACATACTTATGCTACAAAGTTATTCGTTGTTTATCTGAGATTCATATTTAGCTGGGAGTTCTGATTTGCCTCTGACAACCCTCATCAGATGACACGGCCCCTTTGAATCATCTTCAGACAGGGATGCCTGGGCTTCCTCGCAGGTGCTGTGTGAGCTGCCTGGCCCAACACTTGCCTTGGCTGAAGTCCTCCAACAGTCTTGAATCCAACTATGGTTTTTTAGAAGATTCCTTCCTCTACCCTAAATGCATTCCTGGCATTTATTTTTTTTAAATTGGGAAGCACACTATTGAATGGATTATTATTATAAAATGAGTTTCATGTTACTCTTTGTTTTCCTTGCCAAAGACTGTTTTAAGTTCCACTTTAATACCGTTTAAAAGGTAGCAATAAAACAACAGCTTTGCCAGATGCATGGACTTATTGATGAGCAGAGAAGACATGGAAGTTAAGGTGGCATCCAGGGATTAAATTTATCATAAAATATTTGGGGAAGGAAGGTAGATTGTGGCTTAAATGAAGACATGAGGGGAAGTTATCTAATTGCAGTTCTACTAAAGTTATACCCACATGGCTGGGAAATGGAATTAAACCTAGGAACTCAGATGGGTTAAATAGTTTTCTCTGCATTCAGATAGTACTGAGTTTAAATTCTACTTGTGTGACCTGGGGTCATTCAACTAATGTAAGATTTTTTTTTTCAATTTTAAAGATGTGGCAAACAATTCAGGATGAGTTATACAAGTGGCCATCATACAGGTAAAGTTTGGACCTCCCTTTGGCTCTCACTTCGCCTGGTTCGAGATCAGCCCCTTATTAGTGTTTTGTGCCACCCTGCTCCCTGGCAGTGTCCTGCTGCTGCCAATCCCTTACTTATGAGTGAGAACATGTAGTCCTCAGTTCTTTGTTTCTGTGATAAATCATTGAGTATTATAGACTCCAAATCCATCTAAGTTGCTGCAAAGTTCATAATTTTATCCTTTGTTATGACTGTGTAATATTTCGTCATGTACATGTACCACTTTTTTTTTAAAGATATGGGGTACAATTCAGGATTTGGTATACAAGTGATCATCATACAGATAAAGTTTGGACCTCCCTTTGATTACCATTTTGCCTGGTCTGAGAACAAGTATACTTATTGATGTTGGGTTCCCCCCTATCCCACCCCGGCAGTATCCTGCTACTACCAATCTCTTTCTTATAGTATTAAGAATGAGAAAATGTGGTACTGTGTTCTTTGTTTCTGTGATAGATCACTGAGTGTAACAGACTCTAAATCCATCCAATTTGCAAAGTCCATATGTTTGTCTTTCTTTATGGCTGTATAATATTCCATTCTGTATCTGTGTCACATTTTTTAATCCAGTCCAGTTTTGATAAGCAGCAGGGATGGTTCCATGTTTTCGCTGTTGTGAATAATGCCGCAATAAACATGCATGTGCAGGAATCTTTTCCATAGAATGATTTGAGTTCCTCCAGGTAGATTCCCAGTAGGGGAATTGCTAGGTCATATGGAAGGTCAACTTCTAGTTCTTTCAGAAATTGCCACATTGTTTTCCAAAGAGGTTGCACTAGTTTGCATTCCCACCCTCAGTGTAGAAGCATTCCTTCTTCTCCACATCCTCATCAGCACGTTGTTGATTGTTTTATTAATGATGGCCATTCTTACTGGTATAAAGTGGTATAGTAATGTGGTTTTGGTCTGCATTCCTCTAATGATTATTGAGGCTGAGCACTTTTTCATGTGTCTGGTGGCTGCCCATATATCTTCTTTTGAGAAGTTCCTATTTATGTCTTCTGCCCCCTTTTTAATGATACTGTTTTTGTTTTTGTTTTCTTTTGGCACAATTGTGTTCCTTGATATTCCTGGATATTAGGCCTTTGTCAGATATGCAGTTGGCAAATATTTTTTCCCTTTCTGTGGGATGTCTCTGGCTCTCTTGATCGTTTCTTTGACTTTGCAGAAGCTTTTCAGTTTGATGAGGTCCCACTTGTCTATCTTATCTCTTATGGCATGGGCATTTGGGTTCTGATCAGGAAGTGTTTGCCCATTCCAAACAGACATAAGGGTGTCTCCTGTACTTTTTAAGGTTCTTGTAGTTTGAGATTTTGCATTTAGAGTTGATTTTTGTGTATGGTGACAGGTAGGGGTCTTGTTTTAATTTTCTGCATGTGGTCAGCCAGTTTTCCCAGCACCATTTACTGAATAGTTTCTTCTGTACCCCATGGTTGCTCTTAAAAGCTTTGTCAAAGATGAGTTGGTTGAGAAATTGAGGTTTTGCTTCCAGAATCTCTATCCTATTCCATTGGTACATATGCCTATTCTTGTACCAGTACCAGGCTGTTATTATTATTGTAGCCTTATAGTAAAGATTAAACTCTGGAAGTGTGATACCTCCTGCTTTGTTTCTTTTGTTGAGGATTGTTTTGGCTATTTGTGGTCCTTTATGTTTTCATGTGAATTTCTGTATTATCATTTCCAGGTCTGAGAAGAATGGTTGGTAAGTTAATGGGTATTGTGGTGAATCTGTAGATTGCCTTTGGTAGGATGGACATCTTAACAATGTTGATTCTTCTTATCTGCGAGCATGGAATAATTCTCCATTTGTTTGTGTCTTCTTGAATTTCTTTGAGCAGTGTTTTATAGTTTTCATTGCAAAGGTCTTTCACTTTTCTGGTTAGGAAGACCAAGGTATTTCATTTTTTTTGGTGACTATTGTGAATGGGATTGTGCTTTTTATTTGATTCTCTGCCTGCTTGTTGTTGGTGTATAAGAATGCAACTATCTTTTGCACCTTTATTTTGTACCTGGAGACCTTGCCAAAGTTCCTTATCAGTGAAAGCAGGTTTTGACTGATTCTCATGGGTTTTTGAAGTTTAGGATCATATCATCAGCAAAGAGGCGCAACATAACTTTCTCTTTTCCTATTTGGATACCCCTGATTTTCTTCTTTTGTTTAATTGTTCTAGGTAGAACTTCCAACACAATGTTGAACAAGAGGGGTGAGAGTGGGCAGTCTTGTTATGTTCTGGTTTTCAGGGGAAATGTTTCCAGTTTCTGTCTGTTTAGCAGTATGCTGGCTGTGGGTTTATCATAGACAGCACTTAGTATTTTGAGGTATGTTCCCTCTATGCCTAGATGTTTAAGGGTTTTTATCAAGAAGTAATGCTGTATTTTATCAAAAGTTTTTTCTGCATCTAATGGTAGAATCATGTGGTTCTTGTTTTTACATCTGTTGATGTATTTAATTACATTTATGGTCTTGTGAATGTTGAACCAGCCCTGCATCCTGAGGATGAAGCTTACTTGGTCATGGTGGATGATTTCTGAGACGTGTTGTTGGATCCAATTTGTTAGAATTTTGTTGAGAATTGTTACATCTATGTTCATTAGGAATATGAGCCTGTAGCTTTTGTTGTTGTTGTTGTTGTTGTATCTTTACCCAGTTTGAGTATCTATGTGATGTTAACTTTGTAAAATGATTTGGGAAGAATTCTGTCTTTCTCAATTGCCTGCAAAACTTTCAACAGGATTGGTATCAGTTCCTCCTTGTACATTTTGTAGAATTCCGCTGGAAAGTCATCTGTCTGAAAAGCCTCACTGTCTTCTTGTTTCAACCTTAGGAGGCTGTGTAATGTCAGAAAGTCCTTGATTTCATTTAGGTCATCGAGTTTGTTTCCATACAGGTGTGCATAGTAATCTCTGGTAATCTTTTGTATTTCTTTGGGATCAGTAGTGATTTGATCTTTTGCATTTCTGGTTGTGTTTATTTGGGCTTTTTCCTCTCTTTTTCTTATACATTCTAGCTAGGGGTTCATCAATCTTGTTTATTCTTTCAAATAACCTGCTTTTTGTTTTGTTAATTTTTTCTACAATATTTTTGTCTTCTATGTCCTGTATTTGGATTTTTACTTTGGTGACCTGGATTCTTCTGCTAAAGTTAGAGTTGGGTGGTCTTGTCTTTCGAGCTTCCTTTGGTGATTTGTTAGGTTGTTAACTTGTGATCTTTCCATTTTTTTGATGTATGTTCATAGAGTCATAAAGTTCTCTTTTAGAACTGTTTTCATGGCATCCTAGAGGTTTTGGTAGTATGTTTCTTTGTTCCCAGGAATCTTTTTTTTTTTTTTTTTTTTAACTTAAATAGCAACCATTTATTTATCAGGGTTCTGAAGGCCTTGTACAGGAGACTCATTTTATTTTTTATTTTTTATTTTCATATATTTTTTTTCTATAATCTATATTTTTTATTTTGATATTGTGGGGTACAGTCCAGGGTTAGGTATACAGATATGCTTCATTCAGGCCCCCTTGTTGATAATTGGTGTCTCCCCGTCTCCAGACAGATGTTTACTACCATTAGTCCCATCTCCCCCCCCATAGTTTCCCAACACTGTCAGTCATTTTCTTATAGTAGTGTATTGGATGATCAAGGATCACTATATGAGTGAGAGTATGTGGTACTCAGATCTTTGTTTCTGTGAGAGGTCACTTAGTATTATAGACTCTAGCTCCATCCAGGTTGCTGCAAAATTCAAGATTTTGTTCTTTTTTATGGCTGCATAGTATTCTATCGTGTATATGTACCACATTTTTTTAATCCAGTCCTCTTTTGATGGACAGCGTGGTTGGTTCCAGGTTCTTGCTATTGTGAACAATGCTGCAATAAACATTCACATGCAGGTATCTTTTTTATAGAGTGATTTGAGTTCTTCAGGGTATATTCCCAGTAGGGGGATTGCAGGGTCATATGGGAGGTTGATGTTTAGAGCTTTTAGGAATCGCCACACTGCTTTCCACAGCGGTTGCACTACTTTACACTCCCACCAACAGTGTAGAAGTGTTCCCTTTTCACCACACCCTCTCCAGCAGCTGTTATTTTTTGAGTTGTTGATAATTGCCATTCTGACTGGAGTTAGGTGGTATCTCAGTGTGGTTTTGATTTGCATCTCCCTGATGATTAATGAGGTTGAGCATTTCTTCATGTGTCTGTTGGCTGCTCGATGTCTTCCTTTGTGAAGTGTCTGTTCATATCTTTTGCTCACTTTATAGTTGTTTGTTTTTTCCTTTTCAGCACGTTTGAGTTCCTTGTAGATCCAGGATGCTAAGCCTTTGTCAGACCTGGAGTTGGCAAATACATTTTCCCAGTCTGTAGGCTGTCTTCCTGCTCTCTTGATGGTTTTTTTGGCTTTGCAGAAGATTGTCAGTTTAATGAGGTCCCACTTGTCTATCTTATCTCTTATGGCCTGTGGGTTTCAAGTTTTGTTCAGGAATTGGATGTCAGGTCCAATTTCCATTAGGGTATGTCCTTCATTTTCTTAGGTTCTTATGGTTTGAGGTTTTATATTTAGGTCCCTGATCCATTTGGAGTTAATTTTTGTGTATGGGGATAGATAGGGGTCCTGTTTCAATCCTCTGCATGTGGTCAGCCAGTTTTCCCAGCACCATTTACTGAATAGGTTCTCCTCTCCCCAGTGGTAGGTGGTGGAGGCTTTGTCGAAAATGAGTTGGTTGAGAAATTGAGGTCTTGCCTCTGGATCTCAATTCTATTCCATTGGTCTATATGCCTGTTCCTATACCAATACCAAGTTGTTTTGATGGTTGTAGCTTTATAGTAAAGTTTGAAGCCTGGTAGTGTGATACCACCTTCTTTGTTTTTTGGTTTTTTTTTTGCTGAGGATTGTTCAAGCAATTCTTGGTCATTTGTGTTTCCATATGAATTCCTGTGTTGTTTTTTTCGATTTCTGAGAAGAATTTTGCTGGTAATTTGATAGGTATTGCATTGAATCTGTAGATTGCCTTAGGTAAGATGGACATCTTCACAATGTTGATTCTTCCAATCCATGAGCATGGGATATTTTTCCACTTGTTTGTGTCATCTTTGATTTCTTTGAGCACAGTTTTGTAGTTTTCATTGTAAAGGTCTTTCACGTCTCTGGTTAGGAAGATGCCAAGGTATTTCATTTTTTTGTGGCTATTTTGAATGGAATTGTGCTTCTTATTTGGGTTTTTGTTTGTTTATTATTGAGGTAAAGAAATACGATTGTCTTTTGCACATTTATTTTATATCTTGAGACTTTGCCGAAGGCCTTTATCAGTGTAAGGAGGTTTTTGACAGATTCTCTTGGGTTTTCAAGGTATACAATCATATCATCTGCAAAGAGAGTTAACTTGACTTCCTCTTTTCCTATTTGGATACCCCTGATTGCCTTCTCTTCTCTGATTGCTCTAGCCAGGACTTCCAATACTATATTGAACATGAGGGGTGAGAGTGGGCATCCTTGTCTTCTTCCAGTTTTTGGGGGAAATGGTTCCAATTGTTGTCCGTTTAGGAGTATGCTGGCTATGGGTTTCTCGTAGATGGCTTTTACTACTTTGAGGTATGTTCCCTGTATGCCTAGATGTTCAAGGGTTTTTATCAAGAAAGGGTGCTGGATTTTATCAAAAGCTTTTTCTGCATCTAATGATATAATCATGTGGTTTTTGTTTTGACATCTGTTGATGTATTTAATTACATTTATTGTTTTACGAATGTTGAACCAGGCTTGCATCCCAGGGATGACTCCTACTTGGTCATGATGAATGATTTTTGAGATGTGTTGTTGAATCCGGTTTGCTAGGATCTTGTTGAGAATTTTAGCATCTATGTTCACCAAAGATATTGGCCTGTAGTTCTCTTTTTTTGTTGGATCTTTACCTGACTTGGGTATCAATGTGATGTTAGCTTCATAAAATGATTTGGGGAGGGTTCCATCTTTCTCAATCACCTGAAGTAGCTTCAGTAGAATCGGAATCAGTTCCTCCTTAAATGTCTTGTAGAATTCTGCTGGAAAGCCATCTGGCCCAAGGCTTTTTTTGTAGGTAGTTTTCTTATTATATATTCAATTTCCTTGATTGTTATTGGTCTATTTAGGGTCTCAATTTCTTCTTGTTTTAACCTAGGCAAGTTGTGTGATGACAGAAAGTCGTCCATTTCTTTGAGGTTTTCAAGTTTGTTTCCATACAAGTGTACATAGTAGTCTCTGATGATCTTTTGTATTTCTTCAGGGTCAGATGTGACTTCATCTTTTGTGTTTCTGATTGTGCTTATTTGGTTTTTTCTTTCTTTTTCTTGGTCAGTCTAGCTAGGGGACCATCGAACTTGTTTATCCTTTTGAAGAACCAGTATTTTGTTTCATTGATTTTTTTGTATTGTCTTTTTGTCTTTTATAACCTGGATTTGGGCTTTTATTTTGGTGATCTGGATTCTTCTGCTGAAATTAGGATTTTTGTGATCTTGCTTTTCCAACTTCCTTAGGTGGCTTGTTAGGCTATTAATTTGTGCTCCTTCCAATTTCTTCATGTGTGTTTGTAGGGATATAAATTCCCCTCTTACTACTGCTTTTAAGGCGTCCCAGATATTTTGGTAAGATGTTTCTTCATTTTCATTTGTTTCCAGATATCTTTTGATCTCTGTTTTGATTTCATCATTGATCCAGGAGTTGTTTAACATCATGCTGTTTATTGTCCATGTCTTTGTGGGTTTTGGGGGGACCTTGTTGGTGTCAATGTTTATTTTCATTCCACTGTGGTCCGAGAAAGTGCATGGTAGAATTTCGGTCTTTTTAAATTTGCTTATGCTTTATTTATGGCCGAGAATGTGGTCGATCTTGGAATATGTCCCATGCGGTGATGAGTAGAATATGTATTCTCTGGTCTTTGGATGGAGGGTTCTGTAGGTATCAATTAAGTCTTTATGGTCCAGAGTCACATTGAGGTTCCGAATCTCATTGCTGATTTTTTGTCCTGATGATCTGTCGAGGGTTGTGAGTGGGGTATTAAAGTCCCCAGTTATGATGGTGTTAGAATCAATATCTTTCTTTAGTTTTCCTAGGAGTTGCTTTGTAAAAGTTGGTGTACCTATATTAGGTGCATATATGTTTAGGATAGATATTTCTTGTTGATGGAGTGATCCTTTTATCATTATGTAATGGCCCTCTGTATCTTTTTAAATTTTTGATAGCTTAAATGGTATTTTGTCTGAAATTAGGATCACGACTCCTTGTGTTCCATTCGCCTGGAAATTTGTATTCCATCCTCTTACTTTGAGTCTGTACATGTCCTTTCTTGTGAGATTGGTTTCTTGAAGGCAGTATATTGTTGCCTGGTGATATTTTATCCGTTTTGCCATTCTATGTCTTTTCAGTGGTGCATTTAGTCCATTCACATTCAGGCTAATTATTGAAATGTGAGAGTTCATCCCTAACATGTAGTTCTTTTAGAGTTATTGTTCCACTTGGTTTACTGTCTTTCTTTTGTTTTGGGGGTTGGTTCATATGTATTTTATTCTTTTTCCTGTACTCTTGTGAAAAATGTTGCTCTTTTTTCCCCCTTTTCTTCTTTGTTTAGTACTTTCTTAAGTATTTCATGTAGAGGTGGTTTGGTGGCAGCGTAGGTTCTTAGGGATTGGGTATCTGGGAAAGATTTTAATTCTCCCTCGCTGATGAAGCATAATCTGGCAGGGTAGGTTATTCTTGGTTGAAATTGTTTATCTTTTAGGACTTTGAAGATAGGGCTCCAAGCTCTCCTAGCCTGCAGGGTTTCTGTAGATTAATCTGCTGCTATTCTGATTGGTTTTTCCATGGTAGGTAATCTGACCTTTTTCTCTTGCTGCCTTTAGGATTTTTTCTTTTATGACTACTTTGTTTAGGTGAATTATTATGTGTCTAGGAGTTGGTTTTCTCATTTGTTGTCTTGCAGGGGTTCCCTGGATCTCTTGTGTTTGAGTTTTTGCATCATTGATTAGATAAGGGAAGTTTTCTTGAATGATCTCATGGAAGGTTTGTTCCC
Source organism: Cephalopachus bancanus (assembly GCA_027257055.1). NCBI lineage: Eukaryota > Metazoa > Chordata > Mammalia > Primates > Tarsiidae > Cephalopachus > Cephalopachus bancanus. Next base: position 551,851 of record JAPVLO010000269.1, read on the forward strand.
ATGTGGTCTCTATCTCTTTTTCTGCCTCAGGCAGACCAATTACTCTTAGGTTAGGCCTCTTGAGGTAATTGCTCATCTCTTGAAGGTTTTTTTCTGTCTTTTTGAGCTTGTTTTCTGTGTTTTTGAGAGTTTGGGTTATTTCTATATTTTGGTCCTCAAGCTCTGAGATTCTTTCTTCTGCTTGGGTAATTCTGCTTTCCATGCTTATCAGTTTATTGTTTATTTCATTCACAGTATTCTTTATTACTGCTATCTCAGATATCAGCTCCTTTCTAGTTTCTTCTTGAGTCTCTTCAATTCTTTTTAATCTCTCCATTAATGTCTTGATGTCTAGGGTTGTTTTTTGAGACCATTCATTCTGGGCAGGGCTCTTCGTTGTTTGTATTCCAAAGTCAGTTTTCTCAGTGTCTGCCCTCCCAGGAGTCTGGGATAGACCCATATTCTTCTTTTGGTTTTTCTTCATTTGTATAGATTTTTCTCTCTTGTCCCTTAGTGGATCAAGTTCCTGAGATCTACTCTCCAGCCTCTCTCCTCTGTTTCTATTGCAGGCAGTTAGCTTGTTGTCTCTATTCAGCATAGGGGAGGGGCTTTGTCTCCTGTTAATGATGTCACCATGGGAACCAAGGTGGAGTCTCTACTAGGTGGGCAGGTCGATGCGATGTAAATATGCCTTGAAAATGGCGAAGGTGGTGGTTTTACTTTCGCTTTTAGGGGGTTCCTGTGGGTCTCTAGGTGTGACAGCTTCACAGCTGGGCGCTGGACCTGGGGTGCCTCCAGCTGGCTGGGGTGGAGGACAGGGTCAGGCATTTCCTCCTCTGGAGCTGGAAGCCTGCGATCGGCACCTTACACCAGCTTGGGGTTTTGTCCCCTTACACAGGATTGTGGTCACACACGCTGAGTGCCTCAGCCAGGGTGGGCCAGGGGGTTCCAATCACCAAAGCTCCAGAGGGCAGGTGGTGGCTCTGGGTCCCTCCCAGGGCACTTTAGCCAGAAATGGGACCGATATCTATAAGGGGCAGGCACTCAGAGCCTCCATGCGTGACCGGCAGCTTCGTGCTGGGTGCTGGTCTCCACAATGTGGCTGGGGATGGAGCTGGGGTCCAGGATTTGGAATTCCCCAGCCAGCCAGAATCACATATAGTGGAGCAGCTGCTGTCCGGCGGCAATGTCTGACCCTGCGTGGGACCAAAAGTCCCCAAGCCTCATACCAGTGTGGCTGGAGGTAGTCGGGGGGGTGCAGGAAGAAAAGTAATAGTCTTTTTGGGAAACTCACGTTCGGAGAATCTCAGGGATCCATCTATGCAATCACCATCTTCAGGTCTCTCCTCCAGGAATCTTTTAATTTCTGTTTTGATTTCTGTGTTGACTCAGCAGACAATCAGCATCGTGCTGTTTAGTATCCATATCTTTGTGGGTTTGGAGGGAATTTTGCTGGTGGTGATATTATTTTTATTCCACTGTGGTCTGAGAAGGTCCATGGCAGTATTTTGATCTTATGAAATTTGTTTATCCTTGATTTATGGCAAAGATATGATCGATTTTGGAGTACATTCCATGTGGTGATGAGTAGAATATATATTCTGTGGTTGTTGGATGGAGTGCTTTGTAAGTATCTATTAAGTCCATTTGGTCATGTGTCAAGTTGAGGTTCCAGATTTCTTTGTTGATTTTTACCTTGATGATCTATCTACCATTGTTAGTGGGGTATTTAAGTTCTGAGCTATAATAGTGTTACAGTCAATATGTTTTTTGTTTACTTCGTAGTTGCTTTATAAATGCTGGTGCTTCCATGTTGCGTGCATATATGTTTAGGATGGATATTTCTTGTTGATGGATTGAAGCTTTTATCATTATGTTGTGTCCTTCTGTATCTTTTAAAATTTTTGATAGCTTAAAGGTTGCTTTGTCTGATATTAAGATCACAACTCCTGTCTTCTTTTGTGATCCATTCACCTGAAAACTGATTTTTCCATCCTCTAACTTTGAGTCTGTGTGCTTCCCTTGTGGTGAGATGTTTTTTCTGGATGCAGCAGATTATTAGGTCATGGTTTTTTATCCAGTTTGCCATTCTGTGTCTTTTCAGTGGTGTATTTAGTCCATTCACACTCAGACTGATTATTGAAATGTGATCATTTATCTTCATCATGAGTTTCTTATAAAGGTTTTTCTTTGTTTGTTTCTTTATTTTCTTTTAGCTTTTGGGTTAACACATTTGTGTGTTTTTAAGTTTGTAGTCACAAGGTATTCTCTGTTGATTCTGTGTTCTGCTGTTCTCTTGGGAAGAGCAGGGTCATTCTTCTTTTTTCTTTCTTCTGTACTTAATACCTTTTAAGCATCTCCTGTAGAGCTTGTCTATAAGCTGCATAATGTCTTAAGGATTGGATTTCTCAGAAGGATTTTAATTCTCCATTGCTGATGAAACAGCTTGGCTGGGTAGGAAAGTCTTGGTTGAAATTGTTTATCTTTGAGGACTTTGAATATTGAACTCCAGTCCCTTCTAGTTTGTAGTGTTTCTGCTCATAGGTCTGTTGCTATTCTGATTGGTTTTCCCTGGTAGGTGGTCTGACCTTTCTCTCTTGCTGCCTTTAGGATTTTTTCTTTTGTGCTTACTTTGTGTAGGTGAATTACTATGTGTCTAGGGGTTGGTATTCTCATTTGATGTCTTGTGGAGTTTCTCTGTATCCCTTGTATTTGACTGGTCACTTCTATGATGAGATGAGGAATGTCTCATTGGATAACCTCCTAGAATACTCGCTCCAAGGTGTTCTCCCTTTCCCTTTCTTTTTCTGGGATACTAATCAAGAGTAGTTCAACCTCTTGATATAATTGCAATCTCTTGGAAGCTTTCATCTTTCCTTCTATGTTTTTTATAGATTGGGCTAATTCCATGTTTTGATCTTCAAGTTCTGAGATTCTTTCTTCTCCTTGATTAATTCTGCTTTCCATGCTTTTCATATTGCTATCTATTTCCTGGATGAAATTTTTATGGCCAAAACCTCTGTTACCAGTTCTTTCAGTGTTGCAGCTTGTCTTTCTTGAGTTTTTTTTTTTTTTTTAAACAGGATTTATTGAGAGAACAGAAATGCTCCCACAGTGGGAGGGGACCCAAGGAAGTTGCTGTTTCTTGAGGCTTTTCACTCATTCCACACAATCACTAATCTGTGTTGTATTCTGGGGCCAGTCATTGATGAATTCCATTGTTTGTGCTCTAAGGTCTGATTTTTCAGGTGTTTTCTCTTTGTAAAACTGCGAGTTACCTGTGTTCCTCTGTTGATTTTTCCTCATTATTGACAGTTCTCTTTCTTTTCTCTTTAGTTCCATTATTTAGTTGCAGTGAGAGAGGCTTTCACTTCTGATGTTTGCTCAGTCCTCTATTCTTCCTTGATCAGGGTTCTGAATTTTTTCTATTTTTATATGGGACTATGGGTGGTAAGGTTTGCTGTCTCTTGTAGTTTTGAGAGTCAAATAAAGTGGAGCATAGGGACCTAAGATTCAGAAGCTACTGGCAAATCACAGTGTTCATTGATTGTGGTATTTGTTCCCTGAGAACCACTCCTCAGCACCACTCTATATAAGTACATATGCAATGGGTACATATGTATACCTCCTGAGTCCAAGATACATTAACAGCAATGAGGAGAACAGATAAAAGTAGAATGAAATTAGATGGATAAAAATTTTTTAAAAAGTAAAAATAAAAAATGTAGAGCAAGAGCAGAAACCAAAGCAAAAAACAATTATACACATACACACTCCTCAAAATAAACTGGAATAACAACAAAGCAAAACGAAACAGAAACAATGACAACAAAAAACCAGGAAAACCACACACACATACACACACCCAACCTAAAGTGAAAGAAGAAAGAGAGAGAGAGATAAGGAATTCAAATTTAACCCTCACATATGTATTCACATGCACATTTAACTAAAAAAAAGAGAAGAACAAAAAAGCAAAAATAAATAAAAAACCAGAAAGATTAATAATTAATCCTTCATGTACACACACAGAAAACAAAAAATGAAAGAAAAAAGAAAAGAAGGGAGTGGAGGTTGATGCAAATCAAACTCTCACATACACATTCATGTGCAAAGGAAAAATATTTAAAGATTAACAAGCAGAAAAAAACCCTGCTCTCTCATGGCTGGTTTGTAATTGTTCCTCTCAGATGCCCCATGCTGTCTCCTGAAGAGGTTTGACCTCATTCACTTGCTCCTCAGTGTATGACCCAGGGAAGGAGGAGGGGGCAAAGGGAATGGATGGGGCTTCAGTCCTCCCCTCCCACTCCAGTATGATCAGAAGGATTCCCTCCAGTGGGGAGGTACTGGATTGTCTCTTCCCCAAGTACTGGCCAGGCTTGTCCTGGAGTGGAACCCTCCTATTGTGACTGATGTCTAGGCTCTGACTGGGTTTGACCCTCTTGCTCAGGCTCCACCCATGTGGATCTGGAGTTTAGAGGATTGCTGGGAAGGAGGGTATTGGGTCAGCCCTGGACTCATCACTTATCTCTTTGGAGGTATTCCTTTGTCCCGAAGTTGAATCAGGGTAGGGAGTGGGCAACCTTAGACTCTACACTTGTCCTGTCCCTCTAAAGTTTGTGTTTTCAAAATATTCCCTCTGGGTCATGATCAACCCCTGAGTAGTTAATCTGCCAGTCACAGAGATTGGGTCTGTGGTGAGCTAGCCAGAGCACTTTCCTGACCAGTTTTTAAGATGGTGGCAGGGTGCCTCTTTTGTCTTCTCCAGTGGGTCTCTGCCTCTGTGCTCCCTTACTGTGCTCCCTCCATAGCCCTTGCTTCCAGTGTCCAGCCAGGTGAGGCAGATCCTGAAGCTGGCAATCTCTCCTGACAGCTTCTTCCCTAGAGGGCTTTGGTGATTTTTAAAAAATGGCGGAGGCAAGGGGGAAGATGGTGGCCAAGCCAGTTGGACTGTGTGAGTCCCCATGTGAGTGAGTGAGTGTATAGAAAATTCTGTGTATGTGCTGGTGAGTGAGTGGGCATGTAAATGGCTGAGTGAGTGAGGGCTAGGAAGCTAGCGGCCAGGGCTCTTCTGGTGCAGTGGGGTGCCACCGTGGCTTGGCTTGGACCCTAGTGATTCCTGGGACACAGAAGCTAAGGACCATTTTCTTTTTCTTTTTTTTTTTAAATCAAAAAACCCTCCCTAGGAAGAAAATGCTGGGCGAGTCTGTCTAAGTGGAGCTCGTGAGAGGGTGGCAAGGCCCCTGGTGCAGCAATTGGTGCTGCAGCTTCTCTACTTCATCCCTGGCTCTTCCCAGGCCAAAGAAGCCAAGCACCATTTTTTTTAAATGGACAGACGTTTTCCTTTGAAAAAACAGCACCTGGCTGGGCTCTTGCAGGGACTGCAGAGGGAGTACAGAGTGAAGTTCCCACGGAAGAGGACAAGAGAGGTATCCCACCACCATCTTGAAGGTGAGGCAGGAAAGAGCTCCAATTTGCTCACTACAGTACAACAGACCCAATCTCTGTGACTGGCAAATCAACTACTCAGGGATTGATCATGGCCCAGAGAGAATATTCTGAGAGCACAAACTTCAGAGGGACTTATTGAGTGTTGAGTTCCAGGTGCCCCACCCCCTACCAGCCTTGGGACAACGGGTGTGGCCAGAAAAGGATGAGGAAGAACTCCAAAGAGATCAGTGGTGAGTCCAGGCCTGACCCAAACCCCCTCCTCCTTAGCAATCCTCTGAATGTCTGACCCACACAGCTGGGTCATACTAAGAGGGACAAACCCAGGCAGAGCCTGGGCGTCAGTTACAATAGGAGAACTCCATTCCAGGATAGGCCTGGCTGGGGAACCCCAATTGAGAGTACATACCTGAAGAAAAGACTATCCCATACCTCCCTACAGGAGGAGATCTACCTGACCATTCAAGAGTGGGAGGGGAGGGGAGGACTGCAGTCCCACCCACTTCCACTGCCCATCCTCCTTCTCTGCTTCATTCCCTGAGGAGAGAGTGAAAGAGGTGGCTCTGCAAGAGAGACCTCATTAGAGGAACAATTACAGAGCCTACAACAAGAGGGCAGGTTTTCTTTTGTTTTGTTTTCAATTTTCAATTTTTTTTTTAATTTTTAAAAATGTTTTGACTGTTTGTTTGTCAGTTCATCTATTTTAAAAATATTTTTCCTTTGTGGATGAATGTGTATGTGAGGGTTTGATGTGCATCCCCCCACAAAATTTTTTTCCTTTCTTTTTGTTTCTTTCTTTTTTTTATTTTTCATTTTTTGTTTATGTGTACATGTGAACAATTGAGTGTTCGTCTTTCTATTTTTTGTTGTTGCTGGTTTCTGGCATTTTGTTCTTCTGGGGGTTTTATATTCATTTTTCATAATTTAAGGTGAGTGTCAATATATGTGTGAGGGATTGACCTGAATCCCTCCCTTTTAAAAAAATTTTCCTCTGGTCTTTCTGTTTTTCTTCTCTATTCACTTTGTGCTAGGCATGTGTGTGTGTGTTTAGTTTTCCTGGTTTTTTGTTGCTTTTGTTGTTTGTTTTGTTTCTCTTTGTTGTTATTCCAGTTTTGGGGAGGTCTGTATGTATATGTTCAATTACTTTTGCACTGATTTCTGCTTTGCATCGTCATATAGAGTGGTGGTAGAGAGTGGTCTCAGGGAACACATACCACAATAAGTGAACATTCTAATTTGCAAGTAGTCTCTGATTCCTAGTGCCCCATCCCCTACTTTATTCAAATTTTGAAAACTACAAGAGACAGCAAAGCTTCCCATCCACCATCCTATTTCAAAATAGAACAAACCCAGAGCCTGGATCAGGAAAGAATGGAGGAGTGAGCAAACATCAAAAGGGAAAGCCTCTCCCACTGACACTAAATAACAGAACTAAAGAAAAAAACAAGAGATCTATCACAAATGAGGAAAAGTCAGAGGAAGACCTCAGGCAATTCCAAGTCTACCAAAGACAAAACTCCTGAGAAATCAGACCTTGGTGCCCAAACAATGTAAGTCACCAATGACTGTCTCCAGTATATGACAGGGATTAGGGAATAGACAGAGAAAGTAAATAAGACTCAAGAAAGAGAAGATGCAACACTGAAGATACTTGTAACAGAGATTTTGGCAACTAAAAATTTCATCCAGGAAATAAAAAACAAGTAGACAAGCATGGAAAGCAGAATTGATCTAGTTGAAGAAAGAATCTCAGAACTTGAAGACCAGAATGTGGAAATTAACCCAATCTGTAAAAAATATAGAAAGAAGACTCAGAAAGAAAGAAGAAAGTCTACAAAAGATGTGTGATTATATCAAAAAGCCGAACCTACACCTCACTGGTATCCCAGAGGAAGAAAGAGAAATGGAGAACAACTTGGAACAAGTATTCTAAGGGGTAATCCAAGAAAACTTTTCCCATCTCACCAGAGATGTGACCAGCCAAACACAAGAGATACAGAGAACCCCCATAAGATATCCAATGAGAAGACCAACCCCTAGACATGTAGTAATTTGCAAACACAAAGTAGGCACAAAAGAAAAAATCCTAAAGGCAGCAAGAGAGAAAGGTCAGACCACTTACCAGGGAAAACCAATCAGAATAGCAGCAGAGCTATCAGCAGAAACACTACAAGCAAGAAGGGACTGGAGCCCTATATTCAACGTCCTCAAAGAAAAGCAATTTCAACCAAGAATCTCCTATGCAGCCAAGCTCAGCTTCATCAGTGATGGAGAATTAAAACCCTTCACAGATATTCAATCCCCAAGACATTATGCAGCTTCCAGACCAGCTCTACAGGAGACACTTAAAAAGGTATTAAGCACAGAAGAAAGAAAAAAAGAAGGATCACACACTTCTCAAGAGAACAGCAGAGCACAGAATCAACAGAGAATATAGTGCAATAAGAGATTTGAAAACACACATATACATTAACCCCAAAGCCAAAAGAAAAACAAACAAAGAAAAAACTTTATAAGAACCTCATGGCAGGCAGAAACAATCACATTTCAATAATCAGTCTGAATGTGAATGGGCTAAATGCACCACTGAAAAGACACAGAATGGCAAACTGGATAAGATACCATGACCCACATATTTGCTGCATTCAGTTGACTAATCTCACCACACCACAAGGGATGCACACAGACTCAAAGTTAAAGGATAGAAAATGAGTTTCCAGGCAATGGATCACCAAAAGAAGACAGGAGTTGTGATCTTAATATCAGACAAAACAACCTTTAAGCTATCAAAAAATTTAAAAGATGCAAAAGGACACTACATAATGATAAAAGGTGCAATCCATCAACAAGAAATAACCATCCTAAACATATATGCACCCAACACAGAAGCACCAGCATTTATAAAGCAACTACTAAATAAGCTTTAAAAAGATATTGACTCTAACACTATTATAGCAGGGGACTTGAATTCCCCACTGACAATCCTAGATAGATCATCAAGGCAAAAATCAACAAGGAGATCCAAACCTTAAACCTGACACTCAAACAAATGGACTTAATAGATTCCTACAGGTTATTCCACCCAAATATCACAGAATATGCATTCTACTCATTGCCACATGGAACATATTCCAAGATTGATCGCATCCTTGGCCATAAATCAAGCATAAACAAATTCCATAAGGTTGAAATCTTGCCATGTACATTCTCAGACCACAGTGGAATAAAAATAAGTATCAACACCAACAGCATTTCCTCAAAGTTCACAAGGACATGGACACTAAACAGTATGCTGCTGAACAACTACTGGGCCAACACTGAAATCAAAGCAGAAATTAAAAGATTCCTGGAAACAAATGAAAATGAAGAAATATCTTACCCAAACTTCTGGGACACCATGAAATCAGTTCTAAGAAGGGAATTTATATCCCTATGAGCACACATCAAGAAAACAGAAAGATCACAAGTGGAGAGCCTAACAAATTACCTAAGGAAGCTGGAAAGAGAAGGTCACCAAAACCCCAACTTTAGCAGAAGAATCCAAATCACCAAAAGAGAGCCCAAATACAGGACAGAAGACAAAAATATCACAGAAAACATAAGCAAAACAAAAAGCTGGTTCTTTGAAAGAATTAACAAGATTGATGGACCCCTAGCCAGAATGACCAATGACCACAAAGAGAGAGAGAGAGAAAAAGAGAGAGAGAAAAAACCCAGATAAAAACAATCAGAACTACAAAAGATCAAATCACAACTGACCCTGAAGAAATACAAAAGCTTATCAGAGATTACTATGTACACCTATATGGAAAAAAACTTGGTAACCTAAATGAAATGGAGGACTTTCTGACATCACACAACCTCCCCAGGTTGAAACAAGAGGACATTGAGACACTAAATAGTCCTATAACAACCCAGGAAATTGACTCTGTCATAAGAAAACTACCACTGCACTCCAGTCTGGGCGACAGAGTGAGACTCCAACTCAAAAAAAGAAAAGAAAAGAAAAGAAAACTACCTACAAACAAAAGCCCTGGACCAGATGGTTTTCCAGTGGAATTCTACAAAACATGCAAGGAGGAGCTGATACCAATCCTACTGAAATTATTCCAGGCAATTGAGAAAGATAGAATTTTCCCCAAATCATTTTACGAAGCTAACATCACACTGATACCCAAACCAGGTAAAGATCCAACAAAAAAAGAGAACTACAGGCTAATATCTCTTCTGAACTTAGATGCAAAAATCCTCAACAATATTCTAGCAAATCAGATCCAAAAGCACATGTCAAAAATTATCTACCATGACCAAGTAGGTTTCATCCCCAGGAGGCAGGGCTGGTTCAACATTGCAAGACCATAAATGTAATTAAATACATCAATGGATGTAAAAACAACCACATGATTCTATAATTAGATGCATAAAAAGCTTTTGATAAAATCCAGCATTACTTCTTGATAAAAAACCGTCAAACAACTGGGTGTAGAAGGAACATACCTCAAAATAGTAAGTGCCATATACGATAAACCCACAGTTAACATATTGCTAAATGGACAGAAACTGTAAACATTTCCCCTGAAAACTGAAATAAGACAAGGCTGCCCATTCTCATGCCTCTTGTTCAAAATTGTGTTGGAAATCTTAGCTCAGACAATTAGACAAGAGAAGAAATCTGGGGTATCCAAATAGGAAAAAAGGAAGTCAAGTCATCTCTCTTTGCTGATGATATGATCCTATACCTTGAAAATCCAAGAGAATCTGTCAAAAACCTGCTTGCACTGATAAAGGACTTTGGCAAAGTCTTAGGGTACAAACAAACATGTAAGAGACAGTTGTGTTCCTATACACCAATAACAAGCAGGCAGAGAACCAAATTAAAAGCACAATCCCATTCACAATAGCCACAAAAAAATGAAATACTTCAGCATCTTTCTAACCAGAGAAGCAAAAGACCTTTATAACGAGAACTACAAAACCACTGCTCAAAGAAATCCAAGAGACAAACAAATTAAAAAATATTCCATGCTCATGGATAGGAAGAATCAACATTGTTAAGATGTCCATTCTACCAAAAGCAATCAATAGATTCAATGCAATATCCATTAAGTTACCAACATCATTCTTTTCAGACCTGGAAATGACAATACAGAAATTCATATGGAAACATAAATGACCCCAAATAGCCAAAACAATCCTTAGCAAAAGAAACAAAGCAGGAGACATCACACTTCCAGACTTAAAACTTTACTATAAGGCTACAGTAATCAAAACAGCCTGTTATTGGTACAAGAAAAGGCACATAGACCAATGGAACAGGATAGAGATTCCGGAAACAAAGCCTCAATTTCTCAACCAACTCATCTTTGACAATGCCTCCACCACCAACCACTGGGGAGAGGAGAACCTATTCAGTAAATGGTGCTGGGATAACTGGTTGGCCACACACACAAGATTGAAACAGGATCCCTACCTATCATCATACACAAAAATTAACTCAAAATGGATCAAAGACCTAAGTGTAAAACCTCAAATGATAAGAATCTTAGAAAACACAGGCGACACCCTTATGGAAATTGGAACTGGCAGCCAATTCCTACTCAGAACCCTAAAGGTCAATACCTTAAGAAATAAGATAGCCAAGTGGGACCTCATCAAACCTACGAGCTTCTGCACAGCAAACAAATCATCAAGAGAGCAGGGAGACAGCCCACAGAATAGGAAAAATATGTGCCAACTGTATACCTGACAAAGGCCTAACATCTAGGGTCTACAAGGAACTCAAATGTGCTGAAAGGCAAAAAATAAACAGCCCCATTACAAAATGGGCAAAAGACATGAATAGACACTTGTCAAAAGAAGATATATGGGCAGCCAACAGACACATGAAAAAGTGCTCGGCCCTATTCATCATCAGAGAAATGCAAATCAAAACCACATTGAGATACCACCTAACCCCAGTAAGAATGGCCATGATTAATAAAACAAACAACAGCAGATACCGGCGAGGATACGGAGAAAAAGGAATGCTTCTACACTGCTGGTGGGAATGCAAACTAGTGAAACCTCTCTGGAAGACAGTGTGGCGATTTCTGAAAGAACTAGAAATTGACCTTCCATATGACCCAGCAATTCCCCTCTTGGGAATATACCTGGAGGAACTCAAATCATTCTACAAAAAAGATACCAGCACACGTATGTTTGTTGCAGCTCTATTCACAATAGCAAAAACATGGAACCAGCCATGTTGCCCCTTGAAGCAGGACTGGATAAAAAAAAAATGTGGTACATATACACAATGGAATATTATGCAGCCATAAAGAAGGACAAACATATGGACTTCACAGCAACTTGTATAGGTTTGGAATCGATCATACTCAGTGATCTATCACAGAAACAAAGAACAGAGTCATATGTTCTCATTCATAAGTAGACCTTGAACAATTATAATACTATAAGAAAGGGATTGGTAGTAGTGGGAGGGTGGTGGGATTAGCAGTTGAGGGAAACTGCTAGGGGAAACTGCTAGGGGAAGGAGGGGCATACCTCATCCACAAGGGTACCTGCATAATCAACGTTTGTATACTTAACCCTGAATTGTACCCCATATCTTTATAATAAAAATAAAACGGCACTTGGCTTCTGTGCCCTGGGAAGTGCTAGGGACCAAGTAGAGCAGCTGCGACTCCAGTTTCTTCACCAGGAAAGTCTGACCACTTGCTCTCAAGTCCCTACTCAGTTAGTCACTCCCATGCCCTTTAATTCACCGACACATACGTAGAATTTCCCATACACTCACTCACTCACATTTGAACTCGCATAGTCTGACTAGCTCCACTGCCATCTTCCTGAGACTTATCACATTTTAAAAATCCAGACCAGTTTCGATAGGCAGGCAGCATGGTTGGTTCCATGTTTTTGCTATTGTGAACCTTTCCATGTTTTTGCTATTGTGAAACTCCCAGTTTCCCACATGTGAAAAGGAGGAGAGGATGTTACCTATCTCATAATCTTCTATGAGTATTAAATAAGATCATTTATTTTAAATGTTTAGTATAATGGGGAGAGAGAAATTATCCAATAAATGATTTTTTAACAGACAAAAACAAATTAAAAGTCTAGTTTTCTTTGCAGAAGTTACTGACATTTTACTAATTTAAGAACAAGCCCCAGGTGACGCTAACCTAGGTGAGCCAGATTAAGAGAAATTATTTTTTTTCTGGTCAGGCACGGGGGCTCATGCCTGTGGATCCTTTGAGGCGAGAGGATCCTTTGAGCCCAGGATATCAAGACCAGCCTGGGAGGCATCGTAAGATCTTGTCTTTACAAAAAAAAAAAAAAAAAAATTAGAGAGGCATGTTTGTGCATGCCTTTAGTCCGAGTTACTTGAGAGACTGAGGTGGAAGGAGTGCCTGAGCCCTGATATCGAGGCTGCGGTGAGCCTTGATCATGCCACTGCACTCCAACCTAGGTGACAGAGTGAGAACCTGGCTCAAAAAAATAATAAAAATAAAAATAAGTACTTTCCCTTGTTTTCATCTTTTCTTCACAAAGTGCAAAATACTTGTCTTCCTTTTAAGTTGAGCAATGTGGAGAGAACTTTTGACAAATGGTAAGGAGTACTTTTGTATAAAGTCTTCACATTTGGAAGGTTCACAGCTAGTCAAAGTTTTTAACCTTCCTGAGTGGAGCAAATAAAATATTTCTCTAAGTAGGATTAGGTCCAAGTGTCTCCACCATACCCTTTCTCTCTGTCATAGCCACTGGCCAATCTTGTTGAGTTATGAAGGAGTAGGTCAGATGATGAATTTGTGTGTGTGTGTGTGTGTGTGTGTGTGTGTGTGTGTGTGTGTGTGTCTGGTCAAGCACGCACTGAAAGTTTCATAGATAGTCATGTTTGTCAGATGGAGGACGCTTCTTATTTGATGAGAAAATTTTCAGGTAGGGGAACAAAAAGTCCCTGGCAGCATTCAATGGGTCATTCCTGACATGAGGAACACAGTCTGAGACTCTTTTATGAATTTTTTAATCTTAGATGAAAAGCCATTTCTGGAAGTTATTATTTTATTTAACCTTAAGTAAAAGGAGAAAAATATGTAGGGTGAAGGATTTTTTATCGTTAAAAAACTTGTCAAAGAAAACAAACAAACATGCAAAAATATATATTTTATATAGGGGATTGCAATAGAGACAGCTTCCCAGATCCAGAGATCAGAGCTCTCAGTGGGTCGGTCTTGCCATAGAGTTTTGTACGGAGGAGAAGACAGTGACTCATAGGATTATTTTCCAATCATGGCAAGTCCAGTCATTTAGCTGAATGGGGAGTATTTATCTCAGTGTCTCTCTAATTTTAGAGCTTCAGAGAGCAAGCAAGTCTGAAATTAACCAATCCCTCACGAAACAGAGAGAGAGATATTGGAGGGTTTGTGTTTGACCCTGTTCCAGGTAAATAAAGGAGTCATCTGTGAGTCTTATAGAGTCATGAAACAAAGTAAACTGAGTCTAGGCTTCTTTTTCTCTCTCTCTCTAACACTAAGAAAAAGAATGCGGACAGAACCATTCACAAAACAAAAGTCTTTTGGGGAGAAGACAAGAGCTTATCATTGTTGAATTTCAAGTACTCGCCTGTGATGCTGAGAATGTAACTGATTAAAATGCCCAGGCCTGGGAGTGAGAACATTTAGGAGACTTTCTGTGTATCACGCATTTGACTTATTTGAAGCAGGGAAGGGGTGGAATGACTGCTCTCCTTGTAAACTTCAGCAGAGCAGTTTTTTGTGTTTGTTTTCTGTGTTTCTTATTTTACTTTTTAATTTCATACATTTAAAATGGCGTATAACCAAGTTTCCTTTTTTCTCCTTGGAGGTTAAATCATTTTTCAAATCTTATTTTTCCTTTTCACATGAAGTAGTTATCTCTTAATGTCCTTGGCAGTGCAGTGCTATATTAAGCATGCAAACATAAATATGAGACCCTGGGCTTGTGCCCTGGTCCATCCATTGACTAGCTTGCTATATCCCCATGAGCATCTGGCCTCTGTTCACTTTAGTTCCTGAATCTGTAAAACGGGTAGGTGGAGAGTAAGGCCAATCTCACAGAGCTCACAAGAGGATTGGTACATATAAACATAACTTAAAATACTAATTGGCATATAACAGATCTTCATCCAAAGTTATTCATCATTATTATTAATGAGCATCTTTGTTAAAGACCCCTGAGGCAGGCCAGGGTGGAAACTGGAACTTTGGATTATTTAAGACTCTGATAGCACTATGTACTAATAGCCAAGATATGGAATCAACATATTGATCTGACAACAGATGAATGGATGAATAAAGAAAATGTGACATATGATGGAATACTATTCAACCATAAAGAAAAAGAGATTCTGTCGTTTACGGCAACATGGATGAAATTGTACGACATTATGTTAAGTAAAATAAGCCAGGTACACAAAGTGAACATCTCTTGTTCTCACTCATTTGTGAAAGCTAACAAATAATTGATCTTATAGAAGCAAAAATTAGAACAGAGGATATCAGGGGCTGGGAAATATAGAAAGAGGGGAACGGCGGTGGGAGATTTACGAATACAAAATCACAGCTAGACAGGAGTGCTCTCTAACATGGTATGATGACTATAATTAATACTAATGTATATTTTAAATAGCCAGAAACAGTATTGACAAAGAAATTACAAATGTTTGAAACGATGGATATGCAAATTACCCTCACCTGATCACTATATATGTATTGAAACATCACTGTACCCCACAAATATGTACAATTACTATGTTTCCATTAAAAATAAATTCATTGATTTTTAAAAGACTCTGATAAATCCTGAAGCAAGAAACCCATCTGTTTTATGAGACGATTGACATCAAATTTCAGAAACATCAGGAACTCTCAGATTGGTGTGTGAGGCCCCTGGCTGTCACCGTGTTGCCATCAGTTGCACTGCCTTGTTAGTGCCTATGTGGTATTTTCTCTTAACCATCCATCCTGGGAACAGGACCAGACCTGGCAAAAGGCATTGTCTGACCTTGCTGGATTTACTAAGAACTTGCTTCTGTGCATGGCTCTGGAGCTTTGCAAGGGAGTCCATTTTCCTGAATCACACAGACATTGTAGTTCTGGCTCAGAGTCACCCAAGTGGGTGCTAAGAAATGAAAACTTTAAGCACAGAAAGTGAAGCAATTATTATGAGATGGTTCGAGAGACCTAATTTTGATTTGTCACTGAAATAAAATAACAAAGTTTTAATGAAGTCATTGCACCTCTTTTTCTGGCCTTAATTTTTCATTATGAGTCCACAGACAGCAGCTGTTGTGCAAGAAATCTGCAAAATACATGCAAGGCAAAACTACAGACAGGAAGGGGTAGCTTCTGAGTCATTCCCAGCATTTCCTGGTGACTAGATGATGGAAGTAAGGGCCCTCTTTGTGTCAACAGCCAAGTGCCAACAACAAGCTTGGTAGGTTTTCTTTTTTTTCACATAGCCATTTCCAATAAATAAATTTTAATAGAAAACAACTTGCTTAGTCCTTAGAGATAAAATATTTTAGTCATACAGAAATATACTTACTTTAGGAAAATATACATCTTAGGAAAACATATACAAAGGTGCCCCAAATCATCCCATTCTGTTGTGATTTTGTTCAACTCAGTTCATCATTTTGCATTTGGCTGTTTTCATAGTCCTTTTTACTGTATTTCACACGTGTGCATACACACACACACACACACACACACACACACACATTCAAATGTCTCTTCTTTCAACCTTCCGAATAGCTTACCCATTCTCTGAAGTGCGCCATAATTCTAATTTCCTCTGAGAAGGTGTCTGAGAGATTAGATTACAGTTCACAAAACTATTCACTACCTTTTTCTACTCTCCGAACTGTATGGGAGGAGACATCTCCTCACTTTATTGATGTTAGATTTGTCCATTTGTTTGTAACTGACCATCTGATGGGTGAAATATCCTTCCTTTGAGTTTAACCATATGCCTTGCATTGACTGATTGGACTTAGAAAACATGAGGAATAGAGGCATGAAATACCCTTGTGTGAATGACTTTTCTGTTTGCTATTCCAGGTAGTTTGCTTGCCACCGAATAATAAAAGATACATGGCATAGAGCTGGCTTAGAAATGCACAGACTTGCAGTCTGAAAATCTGCTTTAGCTGATGTGAAGACCAATGAACCTGATCCTAGATGCTTATTATTTATACAGCTCTAATTTGTGGTGATTTGTTATTCAGCAATAGCCAAATGTTGCATCCATATCGATCTCTAACTTCTCTTACATGATTTGATCCTTTGCTATGTGTACATGATTTAGAAATAGTTTACACGTCATCTCAAAATATTCTCTAGCTGCATTGGGATATTATTTAAGGCTGCTAGTGTCAGAAATTCAAGTAAAACTTGCTAAATGCAGAGGAGAAATTTATTAACTCACATAACAAGAAGTCCACATTGATCCAGATGTTGAAATAGTATTATTATGATCTCTACTTGCCATGCTATCTGAGTCAATTACTCTTCCTTGTCATAGTAAGTTAGGCTCCCAAAAGCTCCAAGCGTCCAATCAGCCAGTTCAGTATAATCAGCAAAAACAAAGCTTTTCTTTTTCAGCGTAACTGATCTGGCTCAACTACATGTCTCTCCCTGAACTGAGATGATGGAATAGGATGCATTGATTAGCTTGTTTTGAATTTCAAGTCTCCCCCTGGAGCTGGCAGAGGAATCTTTCATTTTCGTTATGTGGACAGAGAATCAAGAAGAGAAAATTTGCCACAAGAAAATCAGTATGTTTTCATTAAAAGAGAAAGTAGATGCCAGGTTGGCTAAAACAATAGATATCCATCCACTTGAGTCATCACCTAAATTGAAATGCTAAGTTAGATTCTATAAATGAATATATTTAATTCCCCATCTAAATTCCCCCCAAAATATGCATTCGTGTATTCTTTTGTTTATTATTTAATCATTTTTAAAAAATGAGTACTTCCGTGTGCAAAACCATCTACTGAGATATAATGTACGTTGCTGCGCAATTCAGATATTGTTCTGGTGGTTAAGACATTGTAATTCTGGAAGCAAATATTGTTCTCAAAGACATAATTGCTTAATTTCAATTATGATGAGAAGACATGCTTCAATCTAGGATTGAGTAATATGGCCTGAATTTTTCCTCTACATGAAGCACCCCAAAACAAAACATGTATTAAACAATACTTTTTGAGACATGGGATATCAGTCGGTATATCACAGTGAACCCTGGGAAACAGGAAATAAGTGAGGTGAGCCCTGCAATTGTTAGGGATTATTGTCTTGGAAGAGGGTCAAGACCACAGTTCTTGGAAGGGGAAACCAGACAGAATCTGATAATTTCCGAGTTGAAGAAATTGAGATGGAGTCTAGGGAGACCAGGTCAACTACATTTTGAAGATTACGAAAGAGAAAAGAGGACAAAAAAAAAAAAAAAAAAAACACAGAGAGAAAACTCCAGAGATCTGCAGCGGATACCCACTGATTATTCAACAAGTAGTGATCAATGCAAAAATATGACAGAGCTACTTGAGAATGCAGAACGAACTACTAGAAAGAATTAGGGAGTACAGAGTACAGTGTGACACTCTCACAGGGCTGGGAATAGTACTTGTTTCCACCAGATATCCTGGAAAACCAAATGATTAATGGAGATTAAATAGTGATACAGTAAACTCATGTCCCAGTAGTGGGGAGTAATTAGTTCTAGAGTGAGCACTACACCATTTCTGCATTACAAATATAAAAACAAGACCTAAAATGCTTTGTCAAATTAAGTCTTCTATCATAATTTGATTTTTAAAATTTGAATACTAGTAACTAACATGTATAATTCTACTAACATGTAAATTCCTCTAACACTTAAAAATGTATAATGCTAGAAAATATTAGTTATTTACTCTAAAAGATTTGACATTCATTTTTATTAACCTTGATTTTAATTCAAGAAATATACCAGATATGCTGTACCTCTTCTCCAATCTCATTAAAAATCAAAATAATAATAATAAAACAAGACCTAAAAAAGAAAACTATTTCAAAGTAACTCAACTTTTTCCCAAAACAAACCTCAAGAACATTTAAGAAAATTCAAAAATATTCAATACAGCAAGATAAAATATACAATTTTTGGCATCCAGTGAAAATTTAGCAAGACATACAAAGAAGCGAGAAAATACAAACTGATATGAGGAGGAAAAGTGGCCAATCAAATCAAAGCTAGAAGTGGAATGGAATTTAGAATTAGCAGATGATGGAATTAAAAGAGTTGTAAGTATATTCTATACATCTGAAAGTTAATTAAGATTGTGGGAGACATTTTAAAAGTATCAGCTCAACATTAAAAACATGAAAAGTGCAATGTAATGAAAAATACACTTGATAGTGTTAGTGGGAGATAAAATATTGCACAATTAAAAATTAGTGAACTTCAAAACACTGCAATGAAAACTACCCCAAAGAAAAATAAGACAATATATATGTAGTATATGATATGTATCATATATGACTAATACATGAGCTGTATAAAAACTTCAAGAATGTGATGAGAGTGGAAAAGAATGTGGGATAATTGAGCTGAGAAAGACTAATTCTTCTAAATTTAATAAAAATTATACACTCACAGATCCAAGAAGCTCAATGAACTTGAAGCATAAGAAATATGAAGAAAATTACTATAAGGCATGTCATAATCAAATTATTTAAGCAAGTAATAAAAAAAAAAGTCTTAATGGTAACCAGAAAAAAAGTCTTATTACATACAGAGGAACAAAGGCAAGAATGTTAGCTGATTTCTCACTGGAAGCATTGCAAGTTAGAAGGCAGTGGAGCACTAGCCTTACAATACTGAAAGTTAAAGAACAAACAAAATAAAATTTCAACCTAGAATTCTACCCAGTGAATATCTTTCGAAAACCCTGACAACATAAATTGTTTCTTAGGCATGTAAAGGCTGAATGACATTATCAGGAGAAATGCACTACAGAAGACCTTAAAGATCGTTTTTAAGTCAGAAAAAAAAATGATATGGATTTGTTCAAATGAATGAAGGGAAGTAGAAATGGAAACTTTACAAGTTATTATTGATTATTTGATTTTACACATGAATCTGGATCTATTTAAAAGATAACTTACAGCCGGGCTTGGTGGCTCAGCCTGTAATCTCAGCACTTTGGGAGGCCGACACAAGTGAACTGCCTGAACCCGGGGGTTTGAGACCAGCCTGGGCAACTTGGTGGGATCTCGTCTCTACAGTAAATTAAAAAAAAAAAAAAATAGTCGGACGTGATAGTTCTGGCTACTTGGAAGGCTGAGGCAGAAGGATCACCGGAACCCAGCAGGTCAATGCTGGGGTGGCCGTAAATGTGCCACTGCACTCCAGCCTGGGCGACGAGTGAGACTCCATCTCAAAAAAAAAAAAAAGATAGCTTACACTTTCTATAGCACATTACCATAGTCTTAAAGCATCTCTCCCAGCAATCTAACCAATTACAAAGGAAAAAATGGTAACTTTGTAGTGAAGAAATTTTAAAAATACCTATTGCCTTAACTAAAGAAACAAGAATAGCAGTGCTAGTAATATGTTATATTGAAATCCTGTACCTCCTGACATAACGCACTGAACAGAACACAGTATCACTTGTGTGATGTCGGCTTTCTTGCCAACAACATATAACTCTAATCTAATCATGGGGAAAATACAAGCCAATCCAAAATGGAGAGACATTTTATAAAATAACCAAAAAGTACTCCTAAAATATGTTAAAATTAAGAAAGACATAAAAAAAAAAGAAGAACTGTCACATATTAGAGGAGATTTAAAAGTTACAACAACTAAATGCTTTCTGGGATCCTGAATTAATTTCTGAACAGGCAAAGTACACTAACATGAAAAACAGGTGAAAAACTACTATGGTTTATAATTTATCAACTATCAGTGTTAGTTTCTGGTTTAGATAATTGTATTGTCTCTGTATATTAGGTTAGCAACAGTGGAGAGCTGACTGAGAGAAATATGGAAATGTGCTATCTTTCACAGCTTTTCTAGAGGTCTGAAATAATTTCAAAATAAAACATTAAGTTATGACAAGGACTATGAAGTATAACAACAGATCACTTGAACATAAAACAGAAAATAGGTTGTAGTGTGGAAAACAGCCCAATTTCCCTAAGTAGCTGATAAAACTCAGAACTGAAGGACAAGCAGGTATCACCCAAGGAAGTGTGAATAAATTAGGGGATTGAGCATTGCCTCTGTGTATTCACTAAACTCAGAAAGGATGTCGACATAACGGTGATCATATATTTGATTTTAACACCATTCCAAGGAAATGAAAAAGTTAGACGACTCCAGAGAACTCCCCGAGTATAATTACTATTGATACAATTGTGTTTTATTTATCTGCAAGAAGGGCTTAAACGTCTTAATATCAACAGCTTGTGCACATCAAATCAGGCTTTTGATGGTGGTGATAGAAAGCTAATTGCTTTCCATGGGGATTGAAATTTTAAACCTTATCTCAGAAGTGTCATGGTCTACCTGTCTTAAAGATAGTAAGTTATAAATTTAGCTTTTAAAGGTTAAGTATGTGTTATTTTTTGAGTTACTGATGATGGCCATCTTGAATGGAGTTAAATGATAGCTCAGTGTGGTTTTAATTTGCATTTCTTTGATGACTAGTGAGGCTGAGCATTTTTTCATGTATCTCTTGGCTGCTCATATGTCTTCTTTTGAGAAGTATCTATTAATATCTTTTGCCCACTTTGTAATGGGGCTATTTGTTTTTTACTTTTTGACCTGTTTGAGTTCCTTATAGATCCTACAATGTTAGGCCTTTGTCAGATATACAGTTGAAAATATATTTTCCCATTCTGTGGGCTGTCTCCCTGCTCTCTCAATGGTTTCTTTGGCTTTGCAGAAGCTTGTCAGTTTGATGAGGTCCCACTTGTCTATCTTATCTCTTCTGGCATGAGTACTTGGGGTTTTGATCAGGAATTGGTTGCCAGTTCCAATTTCCATAAGGGTGTCTCCTGCAATTTCTAAGGTTCTTATAGTTGAAGGTTTTACATTTAGGTCTTTGATCCATTTAGAGTTGATTTTTATGCGTGGTGATAGGTAGGGGTCTTGTTTTAATCTTCTGCATGTGGTCAGCCAGTTTTTCCAGCACCATTTACTGAATAGATTCTCCTCTCCTCCAGTGGTTGATGATGGAGGCGTTGTTGAAGATGAGTTCATCTATATGCCTGTTCTTGTACCAATACGAGGCTGTTTTGATTATTGTAACTTTATAATAAAATTTAAAGTCTGAGAACATAATGCCACTTACTTTGTTTCTTGTTTTTGTTTTCGTTTTTTTTGCTGAGGATTGTTTTGGCCATTCATGGTTGTTTATGTTTCCATTTGAATTCCTGTATTGTCATTTCCAGGTCTGAGAAGAATGCTACTGGTAATTTAATGGGTATCGCATTAAATCTGTAGATTGCCTTGGGTAGGATGGACATCTTAACAATGTTTATTCTTCCAATCCATGGGCACGGAATATTTTTCCATTTGTTTATTTCATCTTTGATCTCTTTGAGCAATGTTTTGTATTTTTCATTATAAAGCCAGAGGGGATGTGGCGAAAAGGGAACACTTCTATACTGTTGATTGGAGTATAAACTAGTACAGCCTCTGTGGAAAACAGTGTGGCGATTCCTAAAAGATCTAAAAATTGACTTCCTGTATGACCCCGCAATCCCCCTACTGGGAATATACTGGAGGAACTCAAATCACTCTATGAAAAAGATACCTGCACATGCAAGTTTATTGCAGCATTATTTACAATAGCAAATACATGGAACCAACCAAGCTGCCCATCAAAAGAGGACTGGATCAAAAACATGTGGTAAATATACACAATGGAATATTACCCAGCCATAAAGAAGGACAAAATTATGAACTTCACAACAACTTGGATGGGCTTAGAGTCTGTAATACTGAATGATCTGTCACAGAAACAAAGAACCGAGTATCACATGTTCTCACTCATAAGCGGACCTTTAACAGCTATCGTCATACTATAAGAAAGGGATTGGCAGTAGTGGAAAACTACCAGGGGATGGCGGGGCGGGAGTGGCAGTAGTGGGAAATTGCTAGGGGAGGGGGAGGCATACCTCGTCAACAAGGATACCTGCGTAATGAACATTTGTATACCTAACCCTGAATTTTACCCACATATTTAAAATAAAAAACTTACTTAAAAAAAATAATAAATGAATAAATGTTAAGTATGGCAAAAAGTAATTGAATGATTGTTATGAGCTAAGTACAGCTTCCACTTGATAACATGTTTTTGTTAGTGGAAGAGTATCTTTAAAATATGTATTTATAGTTTGCCAATATCCATGACACTGATAAGAGAACTCACATTATATTCTGAGTTGTTACATCTCTTCATCAATATTGCAATAGAAATAGATGGCAATGAGCTGTGTTTATAGCACAATGGACACTTCAGAACTATATTTTCTCTCGCTTTTTAAAGGTAAAGTTACTCATGATTATTTATAGATATTCATTCATTTTTTCTGAGCACTTTTCATATTTCTGATTTATGAAAAGTTTCCCCTGTACATAATGGTGATTGCCTAGTCCTGAGAAACCCATAAATGTGCATTCATAGGTAAACTAATAAAGGAGAAAGGTCCATTTCCATGTTGGCAGGATCACTGAAATCTCAACAGTTTCTTATTGAAAAAGGAAATTTTGAGTCATGACCATTCCTAAGTTTCTCTTTGTGTAATTAGAATGGATGGCAAATGCAAAGTTATTCATTTTCTTCTCCTTTGGTCCCCAGTACACACTCTTAATACCCATTCACTGCAAAGTTGTCCCAATATTAATGATAAATTATATCTACCAGAAACCAGTTGAACTCCTTCTCCCAGAGATTATCTCCAATGGAATATAGGACACCAGAAAACTTTGAGCAGAAACAAAACCATAGAAGATGGTGGTAGTGGTGGGTTTTATCTGAAATTCTATTTGACTAGTACAGGAGGTCAAATGTCTAGATCCTTATCTTGGTTATTTTTGCCTTTAATATGTAATTAGGCAAGAAGCTAGATAGGACTTTCTCTATGTGTGCCATATCGGGTGTAAGTTTTGAAATAAATTACCTTTTCCTGCTCTCAGATAACATATTTTGTGATTTTGTTGTGGCTTTGAGCCTGTGTTGTTACTCAGATGAAATTGGCAATTTAGAAAATGATTCAAACAAAAAGGCATTTTACTTTTTTTGTGACACCCATATTTAGTGAACTCTGATGTGAGGCACTTGGAGTTACATTGTTCCTCACAGGCATGGCATAGAGGAGTTGCTTAGTCTCTGTTTGTGGATTTAATGACATTTTACCTTCTATAATTAAAGACAATCTGAATATATGTCAGACTTTAGTTTTATGTGCTACCTTCAGTTCACTGGACAGTGTTGTGGAGGCAGTGCAATGTTTTTAAAAAAGAAGGCAGTGAGTTTCCCTGAGCAAGGGGGTGTGATTATCAAATTTAGTCCCAGACAACACTGTAAGAGTATTAGTGTAATGAGCCAAATTAGCAATATGCCTCAAGGGCATAGTGTAATTACTTATTTTTCTAAGTAACACAGACATGCTCTGACTTAATTACAATAGTTTTATTGTGGACTAGAATAGTGGTAATTTCCAAGTTAGTATATCTCATTCATGAGATTTGCTAACTATCATTGGCAATAAGGTAAAATGCCTTTTTGATCAAATCATTTTCTATTGCAAATTTCTTCTGAGTAAGAAAAATATTTCCAAATTTTCTTCTGAAGGTAAAAAGGTATGTACTTCAGAAAAATCTTAATGGTAAACTTCCTCAGGTGACAAGACTTGACTGTACAAACAAAGCAAAAAATAATTATATTTCATATTTGTATGTCTCCAAAACATCAGCACTCAGTATAATATCCACCATTATGCATCAAATGTTACAAATTGCTTCACCAGGATCTGGAAAGTTGAATCCACCAATAGTTAAGGGTCTTAAATTTGAGTATTAGCTCTGCCCTCAGGATATTTACATGACCTTAGACAATTTAACATTCCTTGCCTCCAGATTATCCATCAGCGAAATAAGTAGGTCATCTTTTTTACTGAATAACTACTATATGCTAAATACTATTCTATTAGGAAGACAGGAGCAAATGGGAATTGACAAGTTTCCTAATTTCTAGGACCTTACATGCTAGTGGAATCCACTACAAACACATAGATAAACAAACAAGTTAGCAACTTATATTGCTAGGGATAATTCATGATGCAAATGCAATCAGGTAATATAATTGAAATAACCTGGGGGGAGTAGCTTTGCAAAGGACAGGGAAAGCATCTCTAAGGACAGTTAGCCACTTGAATGGCAATTTAAATAATGAGCAAAGTTCAACAATAAAGACTTGGAATAAATACATTACAGGCAGAGGGAATGGCACAGAGTTCCCTGAGTTAGGAACTTACTGATTTCTTAAAATACTTTCAACTAAGCATTTCAATGATTTCTGCACTTGCCATTTCAAAATTAACCCACCTGTAGTATCCTAGATTATCTATTGTCAAAGGCTGGACTGCAATTGCTTTTATATCGGTTTAGTTTTCTTTCTTACTATCTTGTTATTAATTCAATGTATGTACAGTTGATCCTTCAACAACTTGAGGATTAGGGGTGCCGACATCTAGGCAGTTGGAAATTCATGGATAACTTTTGACTTTCCAGAACTTATCTACTAATATCCTACTGTTGACCAAAAGCCTTATGGATAACATGGTTGACTAACACATATTTTGTGTGTTATATGTGGTATATGAATATACTGCAAATAGACTTCCTTTTCCTTATAATTTTCTTGATATCATTTTCTTTTCTCCAGCTTACTTTACTGTAAGAATACAGTATATGAAGGGGGATCCCAAGAATGAAATTTATTCTTCAAAAAGTTGTGTATTTATTCTTATATGTTTAGACATTAGTTACCTTTAAAGTACTCTGTGTTTGGTGCAACACAGCTATTGAGACACGTTTTCTACCACTCAAAACAGTTTTTTAACTCATCAACTTTGGGACCTTTTAGTGCTTCTGCCATTGTTTTGTTTCACCTCTTCCACGATGGCAAAACATTTCCCTTTGACGACGTTTTCATCCAGGGAAACAACAAAAAAAACTTACTCAGGGTGAGATCAGGTGAATAAGGAGTATGGGGTACGGGGGTCATGATGTTTTTGCTCAAAAACTGCTGAACACTCGGTGCGGTGTTGACAGGTGTGCTTGTAAATCACCCATCGTGAAATGGGCAAATGCACTGAAAGAATCTCTAAAAAGAATTAACTGATGCCGAACACAGCCTTTCACAATAGTTGTAGCTGGTACAAGGATGCTGATAAGTTCCTAGAACTTTTACCTAACCTATGCTACAAGAGGTTTGCCCTCCAAAAGATCGTTCCGGTTTTTTGAGGTCCCCCCCATACATGTCATATTTTCCAACATTTTAAAATATTGCTTCCATTTTTTGCTATCTTTCTTCTTTTTCATTTTCACGAGGAATTTATCAGCCTCTAGTGGGATAAAATACAGTCGATATTTTCTAACATCCCCTTATAACGGAAGAGAGATTTATGATCTCATAAAACCCAGATTTTCCCTGCCTTTGTTTATTAGCTTTTTGTTTGTTTAATCTGAGCTCAGCAGAGAGCAAGTAAATGAGTGAACCATCCTGACACGCACAGTTTGGGCAGTAAGCCCTGATGCCACATATTGGCCATGTCACAACTTATAATGTGCTGAGCATATCAGAAGGACTTTAGTTTTTCAAAGCTAAAGTTGGTCTGCATCCATGGGCAGTCTAGAATAGTGATCCAAATTCTTTTTTAAGCTCCTTCTACAACTGTGAACATCAAACATGTTGAGAAGAGATAAACATTGTCCCTATATTATCCATTCATCCCAGCCATGGATCTGTCCTTAGACACATAGTAATATAGTGGAATAAACTGTGATAATACTTATTTGCTTAATCAATAATCATTTATAACTATGTGCCAGTGACATATCTAGACACGAATGATGAGGCATCTAGAAAGACTCCTACAATTGTGGAGTTTATTCTCTTTGGAATTAAACAGACCACAATCAAATCAATATATATCATGTCAGGTAGAAATAAATGCACAGGGGAATAAAAGGTCAAAACAGGGGTTGTTATTTTAAAAATAGTTGTCAAGGGAGGTTTTAGAGAAAAGGTGCCATGTGACTAGAGGTCTGATAATGGTGGTAAAGAAGATGAAGACAACTGTGTTGATAACAGCCATAGTTGTCCTTTGTTGTGACTGTATTTACCACTTGGCATGTATTTTCTGATTCTTACAACAACTCTAAAAAATATATCCTGTTGTGACTTACTATTTTGAGGGAGCACAAAAGTTAAACTCTCTTTTTCAAGGTCACCTAACTAATAACTGGCATAGGATGCGGTAGGTTAAAGCCATCATCCCTACAGGGAATGCTCATTGTTGTAACCCTCTTGTACTCCTGACCCGGGAGAGGTGATGCTGAATATAGTCCATGCTACTTGAGGGAGAGTTTGTGACCCAGTATCTCCCCAAAATTCCTTGAAAAGAGGCACTCCCTGGAGAGGCTCTGTCATTCAAAGGGGCTGTTCTGTTGACCATCTTTGCACTCTCACACACTCCACTGGGCCCTCCCCCCATGAACATAGCCATGACGGGCTTCCAGCCCACACCATGGTTCTCTGCCAAGCTCAGCTCACACAGAGGGCTAATAGTTACAAGCAGGTGGAACCAAACTTTGTAGGGACTGAAGAGTTTATAATCTGGGAACGCTGTGTTAGAAAACCAATATGAAACTATGAACACAGAACCAGGTGTTCAAATAAGAGTTTACTTATAAGTTCGAAAATAATACCAGTTCAAAATATAAGTCCCTCAACACTCTTAAAAAGTGTGTGAATGTGTGCTAATGCTTTAGTTATTAACTGCCTCGTCTACTGCAGTAGTTTACCTAATAATGACTCAGTGTTCTTTGATCTTTCAGATTCACAGCTTGTAATGACATGTATGTTTTTAGAAATGTGGTTGAAACTCTAATAAGTTTCTTTCATATGTGTGCTGAAATATGAAAATAATTTTCCATAGACAAGCAATGTCAGATGAGCCAGTGAAGTGAAACCAACATGGTAGCCCCGGTGTTGACAAAGGAGTTTTCTGAATCATGGACCAAAAATGAAGGGGCAAATCTACTGTTACCAGGTTTTGGCACCATGGCAACCCAATTCTGTGATGCTTTCTTGTTGACTGTTTAGAAGTAAAGTGTATTGGACTGGACGTTGTTACTGATTGATACATTTCTAGATACCAGTTAGACTCCTCACTGTATCATCCATTCCTTCATAGAGTCAACGCCTTACCAGATCAGTGTGTAACGTATCCATGAGTTGCCTGTTCTAGTCATTTTTATCAATATCAATGTTATCAACACTAGGTAGAAGTGCTGGGATTTTTCATCTTCATGCCCTTCTGAAGATGCTAGATGAATGACAACATTTAAATTGGATGTATTTTTTAAGGCAATTGCTGATATCTGGGATAGAGCTTAGATACCTAGATCTACTACAAGGTTGGAGCAACAGGATTGTCTTGTTGCTCTAGGCTTTCATTTCAACGTGCTGGTTACACTGGGAGGCTTTCAAGCAAAAGGGCATGTATGTGATTGGGAATAGTAGAAACAAAACCCAGAAATCTGTGGGGGGAGAGAGTTAGAGACACATTTAGTTCCTTAACCCTTGAACAAGATGAATCTTTTTTTTTTTTTGAGTCGGAGTCTCACTCTGTCGCCCAGGCTGGAGTGCGTGGCCGCTCCCGGTCACTGCAGCCTCGACCTGCTGGACTCCGGCGATCCTTCCACCTCAGCCTTCCAAGTAACTGGAACTACAGGCGCGTGCTACCACGCCCGGCTGATTTTTTGATTTATTGTAGAGATGAGGTCTCGCCAAGTTGCCAAGATGAATCTTAAATGCATGGTCCACATCTACATGGATTTTCTTTTACCTCTGCCATCCCCCAGAGAGCAAGACCAGCTCATCTTCCTCCTCCTCAGCCTACTTAGCGTGAAGATGATGAAACCAAATACCTTTATGACCAGCCACTACCACTTAATGAACATGAGGGATGACGCCCCCCAAACCGGTATTTATCCTTACATGTTTAACCTTTAGTTGCCTTCAAAATACTCTCTATTTGATGCAATACACTGTTCGAGATGCTTTCCCACTGCTCAAAATCATATTTGAACTCCTTAATTTTGATGCCTTTTACTGTTTCTGCCATTTTGTGTTTCACCTCTTCCACACTGGCAAAACATTTCCCTTTGGGGACTTTTTTCATCTGGGGAAACAAAAAAAAATTATCTCAGGGTGTGATCGGGTGAATAGGGGGCATGGGGCATGGGGATCATGCATTTTTGGTCAAAAACTGCTAAACACTCACTGTGGTGTGGGCAGGTGCTTTGTCATGGTGGAAGAACCAGTCACCTGTTTGCCATAACGCAGGATGTTTCTTCCTCAAATCATGATGTAACCATCTCAAAACTTCCAGATAAAAGCTTTGGTTGACTGTTTGATCCAGAGAAACAAATTCCAAGTCTACTACAAGGGGCTCACCCTCCAAAAGATTATTTCATGCAGCACTAATTTGATATCCTATGTACATCCATGGACATCACATCCTAGAGAGACAATTAGTCAATATTCTAAGCAATTAGAAAATAATAATTTCTGAATTAGATGGCCTGACCAGGAATTCAAAATTGGAAACCCTTTTTAAAAATTTCAATTCATGAAATATGCTGATTTTCTAAAGTTTCAGTTTTTTAAATAAATGAACTTATAAAAAATGCAATAAAAATTAAATGAGCTTAATTAATTTAACTTAGAAATAAATATTTTCTAATGGAATTACTGAAAGGAATATGATCTAGCACATTTACATTTATTTATTTCTGTTATGTAAATCAAAATTATTAAGTGACAAGCTTAATGTTCCCTCTCAGACTAATACTTTTGTGTTAATGGAAAACTGATTTAATCAGAAAACTTTCTCATCTAATAGCCTAGAATAAGTCACAGGAGACTGTCCTTCTAGGTAATTAAAGCTTAAATTTAACTTTTTGCTTTCAGAAATATTGATTTAATCATTCTAATTTACAGTAAATATCAGAGTATGTGGTGTCAGAATGTTCTTTTCTTTTCTTTTCTTTTTTCCTTTCTTGTTTCCATGGGGACCCTATGGACTTGTGGGTTTCTTAGATTACATGAGGGGTCTTACTGATGATAATACTGATAATACATAGAACACTTACGGTGGGTTGGGTATATTGTTAAGAGATTTATATGACCATTCAGTCCTTCCTACACCCAGTTTACAGAGAGTAAACAGAAGAGCAGAAAGGTGCAGTTACTACCTAATAGGCTCAGAGCTAAGAAGCTTCTTCCTTTCCACCTCTGAGCCCTGCCATCTCTGTACCAGCTTCTACCTCACCATATTGTCCCCATGTGTTGACAGACACGACCACCAGCATCTGTGGATGTGTATTTTGCTGGCATAGCAACCCCGACAGAAAGAAAATAGCTGAAAGGTTTCTGTCCACAGCCTGTGACACAGCATTAGAGCATTTGCTGTAAAGGACATTACTGAGAAATTTGGTGACATCAGAATGAGGTTTGGCTGTTAAATATTAGTAACATGTTGGTGCAAATTTTCTGATTTTGATGGTTATCTGGACTTTTTGTAGGCTTTGTTCTTATTGTAGGAAAGAATTAATGTGGGGTAACTGGGCATCAGATAGGCAGTTTATTTCCACTCGCTCCAGGGGACAAAAGTTACTTGTATTCTACTTACAATTTATATTTTCCTTTGTCACTATTTCAAATTAAAATGCAATACAATTATTAATTATTACCCCTCAAACATCTGTGAATTCATCTGCTCCTGCTAGAGGTGACTCTGCTCCAAGGACTTCTTATCTCCCCCTGGCCCAGTAGGCCAGTCCACAATGCTTTTCTCAAGATGTGAGAGGCCCAGGAGAGCCATCAGAACTCTCAAGGTTAAGAATCAAAACATGAACTCATCTGTTTGTTTGCTTTTCCCTATTAGCCTAAGTAAGACATGTAGTTGAACTCCAAGTAAAAGGGGCCTTTTAGTGGGACAATTTGGTACCACCCATGGCAATAGGGGTGAGAACTGAGGCCAGTAATGCGATCTACCATGGTGCTGTAAACAGAAAAGGATGGAGTTGTGAGAGGATGCTGGGGTGATGTCCACCACACCTATCGTATATACATACTGAGGAAAGCTTCATGAAAGTACGTGTACAGAATACCCAGCACAGTTTTTGATCTATAGTTAGCATAATACATGGTAGTTCCTTTCATTTTAACAACTTCCAATTGCCAAAGTTGCAGACTGTCTCTAAATAGATGTCAGACCAAGAAGATAGACTGAAAAATATCTTCATTATCTCTGTACCTTTCTTTGTGATGATGATAAGAAATTATTTTTCCTGGGCTAAGCAGATAGTTGGAGTTAAATGACTCTGGAACATTATAATTTCCTTTCAATCATTAATTATTTTTCAATATCACTTTCATAAATTTTGAATATAAAATACTTATAAATTAACTTATCTCTGGCTTATAGATTGGCAACATAAAAATGTCATATTTTGTATACCTTATAATTCAACCGTAATTCATCTGAGTTAAAATTTGGAAAGAACAGGTCATGAAAATGGGGTAAAAACAAAAATAGAATAATATGCACCTATTTGGTTTAAAAATGTAAAAGAAAATATAAAAGGCAATATTTTTAAATAATTATGAAAATTAATTGCTTAATACACAGGTCCTTATCCTAGTTAAAATGCCTATCTCCTAGGATTCACTACTACTTAAAGCTTGATTTTTCTCACAAACATAGTCCCAGTTGCTTGTGGAGGGAAATGAGAATTCAGCCTAATTACCTGAACCATTTTAGGATTTGGAAATGATTTGTATGGACTATAATAAAACTTAATCTTCCTCTTCACCTAAATTTATAGTTGAGGTGGATAAGAATTTATTATACGTGGAGTGCTGAGCATATTTCAGAAGAGGATGATGGCCCGCTTACAATCAGGCTGGGAAAGCCATTCTAATCACGATTTACTACCATTCCTATCAGAGCCAACGTCTCTTCAACCCCACACAAATGATAATTTATGTTGTAGGGCCTGAAGCTCCGTATTTCTTATTGAATTTTGAGTCAAACTTGAATTTGTGTCCTTCTTTATAGAATGATATATATTTTGTCATCTTTCGGAGGTGGTTGAGTGTATTATAAAAGGTTTTGAAATGCAAAAACAATCTCCTAATTTTAAAAAGTCTCAAAAAAAAAAAAAAAACCTGAGACAAGGAGATAGTGAAGTAACACAATTATTCTGATTTATGGTACATATTTTTGCTTTCTCACTCAATTCACTATTGCTTCATGAGGTAAATTCTGAAGAATTATTTAGTTAAAGTAAGTAACACTTTTACTTTTCCTGTTTTATCTTTATCAGTAAAATCCACACATACACACATACAATTTTTGTCCCTAGAACCTGAATTTATTTATTTTTTCATTATTCAGGTAACATTTTGAGCATTGGGGAAAAATTTAAACATAATAATGTGGGCATTCTGGATTTTTAATTTGCTTTCTTTTAAAATGAAAATGATAGTAATTTGCTCTCATGAATTTGTGTTGACTTGGGAATCTGAAAATTGTTTACTCTGGTATAGACAGAACCTTAATTCTTGAGAAGAACTGAGCCCAGGTACCACTAGTACACACAATGTTAACTTTATTGGAAATTCTGGATTAGTTAGTGAAATCAAAAGCTGTACTGAATAACACAGCATCTGCAGATAAAAGCCAAGAGTAGCTCTAAAAGCCTGAGAAGAAAAAATTCCTGGAGCCTTTTAGTAATAGTCAGTCCTCAATAATGACTCACTTGTTCAACATCAGTATTTGTGCTTTTCAATTCAAATTCTTGAGGCTAAGCATCTGAGAGACATCCATTGGCCAGCAAGAAGCCAATCAGATGATTAGCCTCAAGACATCCATGACTTGCTGCCAATCTTAGAAGAAAAGCATCTGGCATTCGTCATGAAGTATAAGGTTAACTGTATGTTTTCTGAAACTGTTCTTTATAAAGTTAGGAAAGTACCCCCTTTCCCCTAATTTTCTAAGAATGTGTGTTGAATGTTATCAAATGCTTTTTTTCTGTGTTTATTGATTATTTGGTTATTCTTTTTTTAGCATGGTAACATGGTAGATTATATTGACTGATTTTCAAATATTGACCCAGTCATGCATGATTGGAATAAACCTCACCTGGTCATAATATATAATCACTTATATTTTATTAAAATATATTTTAATATTTTGTTAAATATGTTGCATCTATATTGATGATTGATATTGGTTTAGTTTTGCTTTTTTCTACCATTGTTATCTAGTGTTGATATCAAAGTACTAAAGACTTCATAAGATCGATTGAAAGTGTTTTCTTCTCTCTTATATTTTGGAAGTTATTTTAATCAGTCCTTCCCAAACTGAGATGGCTGGATTCACAGCATCACTATTACCTGAGAATGGTTTATTTCTCAGAAAACTAAAAGCAGAACTACCATATGATAACAGCAATATCACTACTGGGTATTTGTCCAAAGAAAAGAGAATCAGTATATCAAAGGGATATCTGTACCCCCATATTTATTGCAGCACTATTCACAGTAGCAAAGATATGGAATCAATCCAAGTGTCCATCAGTGAATGAAAGGATAAAGAAAATTATATATGTATATATAAAATGAGATGCTATTTGACCATAAAGAAATTAAATCCTGTCATTTGGAGCAATATGGATGAACCTGAAAGTCACCATGCTAGATAAAATAAGGCAGACACAGAAAGACAAATATTGTATGTTCTCATTCATATGTGGGAGCTAAAAAAAAAAAGTTAATTTGGTGGAGGTAGAGAATAGAATGATAATTACCAGAGGCTGGGAAGTGTGTTGGGGAGGGAATAATGAAGAGAGAATGGGTACAAATATATAGTCAGATAAAAGAAACAAGTCCTAATGTTTGATAGCAAAGTAGGGTGACCATAGTTATCAACAATATAGTGTATATTTCAAAATAGCTAGAAGAGAGGACTTGAAATGGACCAAATACATAGACAATAAATGGTTGAGGTGATGGATATCCTAAATACTCTGAATTGATCATCAAACATTTTATACATGTAACAAAATATCACATGTGCCCACAAATATGTACAAATATGAGTATTATATATCAATTTTAAAACTTAAAAAAAAAAAAAACACTTGCATGTGCATTCAGACCTACTGAATTAGAAATCTGAGGGTGGGGCATTGCTGGTTTAACAAGCTCTCCA
This sequence comes from Cephalopachus bancanus, assembly GCA_027257055.1. Lineage (NCBI taxonomy): Eukaryota > Metazoa > Chordata > Mammalia > Primates > Tarsiidae > Cephalopachus > Cephalopachus bancanus. The sequence continues at coordinate 585,888 of JAPVLO010000269.1, forward strand.
TATGATTCAGATCCAAGACCGATGACTTTAAAACCCAGCATTTCATGCATTATCCAACCACAGACTTTCAAGCTTAGCTTCCATTAGAATCATCTGGGGAGCTTTTTAAACTCCTGAAGTTCAACTGTTGCCAAGACCAGTTAAAGCAGAATCTCTAGGGTGGAAGCCAGATATCAGCAGTTTTTGTGTCTTTCCAAGTAATTCCAAAGCGCATTCAAGCTTGGGAAACTCTGATCTAATTATATCCTTATAATAGCAGGTAAGGTAGACATGGTCATCCTTTTTTTACAGATGAAAAAAACAGATGTGAAGAGGTCAAAACAACTATATGTCAGAGATAGGATTCAAATGCAATCCTAGCTAACTTTCAATTCCATGTAAATAAGCATAAGCTTTGAACTGCTAGAGCTGGTAGGTGTAAAATACAGTTCTAACACACCAAAACAATCCAAAATCTCGAATTGGCCTCTTCTCATCATAATAAACTTTATTTCTCCTCCGCCTTCTTCTCATTTTCCTACTTCTCTGAAATATGGTAACAATGGTAAGATCAATATGCCATCACAAACCATGAATCTCAAATTCCTTCTCCAATGATAAAGAATCCCAAGCCTAGCAGCCTTCTCTCCCAGGGCCAATAACCCTTAGAGACCCACAGTGGAGTAGGGGGCTTTGTCATTGGGAATGTGAAGAAGTGAAACTAACTTAGCTCAGTCCATTAATAAAGTGTTCCATCTAGCCCACTTGGTGGTCAACAGCAGTGTGCTTGTTTTGATGCAACCATGCAGTCTGTTTCTCTAGGGCACATTAGAACTCAAGATTGAGGAGCTTTTAAAAAATATTTCCTAAGTTCACAGTGAATAAAACAACACAATATTTCAAGCAGATTAATTTCGAGGAGTCAGAATAGAAAGAGAAACATATGTTTTTGTGAAACATGGTCTAGATAAAAAGATAACTCAAGACAGCTGTAAAAATGGTAGTTGATCCAAGTTTTGTTTTGTTTGTAATTGAAGTGGCAGAAAGTTACACAAAGAGGGGACATAAATATAATCAAGAAGGAACAGTAATCCTTTTGGTTGAAAATGGTCATAGTTGTGAAAATTTTGGCACAGTATTGGGAAAATCTTGGCCCAGGAAAATTGGTCACGGCACTGGGGCACTAAACAGTTTTCTTCTTAGTCAGAGCTGTGATTTGCCAGTTAAGATGGAATGATGACAGATGAGTTTTTCATCTGTCTCCCAACAACCCTGCCAGAGACTTCTGTTGAAAATATTTGAGTACCACATGTTCTCATTCATAAGCGGACCCTGAACATTTGCCGTAATACTATAAGAAAGGGATTGACAGTAGCAGGATACTGCCAGGGGTGGGGGGGCATATAAAATCAACCAGGGTACCTGATCTCAAACCAGGCAAAGTGGGGAACAAGGGGAGGGCCAAACTTTACCTGGATGATGACTACTGTACCTAACCTAAATTGCATCCCATTTTAAAATTAAAAAAAGAAATTTGAGCCGGGCTCGGTGGCTCAGCCTGTAATCCCGCGCCTTTGGGAGGCTGAGGTGAGTGGATTGCCTGAGCCAGCGGGTTCGAGACCCTGGGGCGAGACCTCATCTCTACAATAAATCAAAAAATCAGCTGCGTGGTAGCTCATGCTGTAATTCCAGCTACTTGGAAGGCTGAGGCGGAAGGATCGCCGGAGCCCAGCAGGTCGAGTTTGTGGTGGCCGGAAGCGGCCACTGCACTCCAGTCTGGGCGACAGAGTGAGACTCACTCAAAAAAAAAAAAAAAAAAAAAAAAAAAAAAAAAAGAAATTTGCATCCTCCTGCTCCTCGAAGCTTCCTTTAAGTGCTGCTTCCTGCCTTTTAGGTAGCTAATTAGACACATCCAGTGTCTGGCAACCTACGTGTGAATTCCTCTCTCCAACCTGCATCCTATCTGGTGATTCAGGCCAGGGATGGAGGTGATGAAAGGGAAGCCTGGAACTGAGTTGTTTTGCTTCAGATATGGATGAGGTTCCTCTCTGTCTGTGTTGTAATGCACCAATTCTATTTATCGAGGATTTGTGAAAATGGCATTTTATTTGGTGTTTCTGTCTTCTTTCTCCTTCCAGCTTTCTGCACAGGGACAAGGGCTGATGGGCAAAGAACTTCCTGGGTGCAGGTTGTTGATGGTGCCAACAATTGCTTTGCTACTGGGGAAACATTTATTGCAACAGGGTGTATGAGCAGTTCTTGACAGGTTGGTTCTGAGAACTCCTTGTCCTGAAATGTTTCCAGAAGATATCTGAGATTGAAGAGGAAGGATGGAAATGGCTTGGCCTGTGATTTTGCTTGTTTTTATGGAGCCTATAGTCTCTTCTCCTTTTTTCGGTGCTATGGACTATATTTGGAGACAGGAACTATAAGAAGGTAATTTAAGTTGAGAGGTCAAAAGGATGGGATGCTGTTCTGGTAGGATTAGTGTCCTTAAAAGAAGAGGCTCTCTCCCTCTGTCTCTTTTTTTTTTCCTCTCTCTCTCCATGTACGGGCACAGTGAGAAGCTAGCTGTCTACCAGTCAAAAATAGAGCCTTCACCCAGAGCTAAACATGCCAGCTCCTGGATTTTGAACTTCCCATCTGCAGAAATGTGAGAAATAATATTTTGCATGGTTAAGCCACCCAGCCTACAGTATTCTGGTTTTGGTTAACAACTGTAACAGACTATAATCAGTAAGAAAATGGCTGAATAGATGAGTTGAGTCTATACCATCAAGAAAAAGGTATGGCCTTTGGCAAGTCGGATTCAATCTCTAAACTTGTTTCTTCATCTTTCATGTGAGATAATAAAACCATTTGTTTGTCCATTCATCCATTCATATACTCTACAGATTTTATTAGACCCAATATATGTTGGGCACAGAGTTAATTACTTATATTTTTAATACAGTATACTGAGCATACAACAAAACAACAAAAAAAAACACATTCTTGACCCCCATAAAGTTTATAAGGGAGACAAGCAATAAACAGTTGACTTTGTGACCCCCCCATCCCCAAATTTCTTTCTTTTTTTTTTGAGTTGGAGTCTCACTCTGTCGCCCAGACTGGAGTGCCGTGGCCGCTCCCGGCCACCGCAGCCTCGACTTGCTGGGCTCCGGCAATCCTTCCGCCTCAGCCTTCCAAGTAGCCGAAATTACAGGCATGCACTACCACGCCCGGCTGATTTTTTGATTTATTGTAGAGATGAGGTCTTGCTGCCCAGGTAGGTCTCGAACCCGCAGGCTCAGGCAATCCACTCACCTCAGCCTCCCAAAGGCGTGGGATTACAGGCTGAGCCACCGAGCCCGGCTCCCAAATTTCTATGTTGTAATTTAATCTCCAGTGTGGTCATAGTAGGAGGTGGTTTCTTTGAAAGGTGATTAGGTCATGAGTGCTCTATCCTCATTAATGGGGTTTAAGTCCTTATAATAGAGGCTCAAATGAGTGAATTCACATCTTTCATCATATAAGGATACAGCAACAAAGCACCATCTATGAAGCAGAGAACGAGCTCTCTCCAGAACCAAATCTGTATGCACCTTGATCTTGGGCTTCCACTTTCCAGAAGTATGAACGATACATTTCTGTTGTTTATTAACCATTCAGCTCTTGGTAATATGGTACAGCGGCACAAATGGGCAGGCTCCTACACAGTAGGCTGAAATTTATGAATTGTTATTTTTATAGGTTCAATTGATAATTATACATTGTAGCATGTATTACAGAACACAGAGGTAAGATTATGCTTTTCTCAAACTGTTACTTCTGTCATGAATTTCTAAAGTAAAAAAGATATTTTACTTGAAACTCAAGAGTTGATAATTGACCTTCTATGTTTCTGCCGGAATCCAGAAGTCTTGAGCCCCTGAGTGCCAGTGTCTAGTTTGAAGGAGGTAAAGGAGAGACATCAAAGAGTGGATAATGCAGCTCATTGGCTAACGTAGCCAGATATTATTCTGCTATATATATAATATATTTTAAAATTTACATCAAAAACTTCCTATCCACTTTTGCACTTTGCTTTGTTTCACTGAAACCTTTTCCTAAAATATTCTATGATAATATAAATAAATCTATCCCATAATTCAAGAGTGTATACAATATTGCATTTTGTGGGTGTTCTATAATTTTATTGAAAGTCAATTCTTCCATTGATAGGCATTTAATTTTGTAGTCAATATTTGCCATTGCAAAGCAGTATACAGTGAACAGGATTTAAAATATAGTTGGTATGTTTGTCCGTAAGTCCTTAAGGATATGGACAGCACAAAGTGATTTTGTATAGATCAGGCCAAAATATCCTCCAATAAGGTCACACAAATGTACACCTCCACCAACAGTATATGAGAGTATGTTTCCTCACTCTGTTATGAAATTTGAGAGGGACATTGTGAGAGTCACTTCTGGAAAGGTGGTGTAAGGTCAGGAAAAAAGGCTGCCTTTGCATCCTAGCTGTGCCAATCCCTGCCTCAACCTGGACTCCCCACTCCAACATTCCCAGCTTCACTCATGACTTGAGGCACTGCATCCTACTGCCTGCCTGGACTCCTTTGCTGACTGGCTTTCTGTGGGGCTCGGCCACGTGCAGACCCCAGTAGGAATTCAGAGTAGAGGGATCAAAGAATAGGGCTTATCTCTTCTACTTTCTTTTTTCTGGATCACCTTCCGGCCTTTTTGAGCAACTGCAACTCCTGCCAGTCACTCCCAAGGGTTCCAGCCTCATAGCGCTCAAATGAGATCCTCCCCTTACTAGCCTTCTGCTGTTAGTTCTAGCTCCTGGGTGCTGATGTATCCTCTCTATTTACATCAACAAGTAATTTCCTTATTATTTCAGTTAACCTATTTTGAGTGTAACCTCTTTCTTGCAGGGACTCACACAAATGAGTTTGTCAGCAGTGAGGAGAAATGCCTGCATTTGGTCATCATAGTCCAGCTCCAGGACCCTACTGGAGGCACTGGAAGATATAGAAACACCAGAACCTGAACAACTCCCATTCTGGAGTTAGTTTTTGCTTAATGTTGCTGGTGCAGGGAGAACATTGAGTGTATTCCTTTGGTGCTCACTTATGAATATGTCTTTGTATTTTAATATAAAGTCTTTAATTTCCATTTAATATTTTGCTACATTTGTTTCAAGAAAATTCTATAAACATTTAATGTGCAATAATGTTGAAAGACTGTTAAGGGAGATTAATTCATTTAGGTTAATTTAAACTGTTCACATCCCATCCACAGTCTCCTGAAATTACATTATCTTCAACGCTGGGATTTCTTCATTTGGCTGAGCTGTAAGAACTGTCAGCTACAAAGCTCCACATTTAGAAAAAATAAAAAGGAAAAACCAATTTTCTCCATGGATTTTTTTCCCAGCTTTATTGAGGTATAATTGACAAATAAAAATTGTGTATATTTAAGGCAATGCTTTAATGTATGTATATATTGTGAATTGATTACCACAATCAAGTTAATTACAACACATTTATCTGCTCACATAGTTACTCTTTTTTTTGTGGGAGAGCAAGTGTGATAACACTTAAAATCAACTCTCTTAGCAAATTTCAAGAGTACTGTACAAGGGGGACCCAAAAAACTCCAGAATTTATTAATTAAAAGTTGTATATTTATTCTTACTTGTTTAAACTTTAGTCACCTTCTAAGTATCTCTTTGATATAATATACCCATCAAGATGCTTGTTCCACTGTCCATAACAGCTTTTGAACTCATCAATTTTGATGCCTTTTAGTGCTCCTGTCCTTTTTTGTTTCACTTCTTCCACGTCAGCAAAAATTTTCCTTTGAGGACTTTTTTCATCTGGAGAAACAGAAAAGTCAGTGGGGGGTGAAAAGGGAGGGTGGAGGACAGGGATCATGCCGTTTTTGGTCAAAAACTGCTGAACAACCAGGCTCGGTGGCTCAGCCTGTAATCCCGCGCTTTGGGAGGCCGAGGTGAGTGGATTGCCTGAGCCTGCAGGTTCGAAGACCCTCCTGGGCAACTTGGCGAGACCTCATCTCTACAATAAATCAAAAAATTAGCCGGGTGTGGTAGCGCGCGCCTGTAGTTCCAGCTACTTGGAAGGCTGAGGTGGAAGGATTGCCGGAGCCCAGCATGTCGAGGCTGCAGTGGCTGGGAGCGTTGCTACTGCCTTCCAGTCTGGGCGACAGAGTGAGACTCCAACTCAAAACAAACAAACGAACAAACAAAAAACTGCTGAACACTCAGCTTGGTGTGGGCAGGTGTGCTTGTAAATAACCCATCATGAAACTGGCAAACACATTGAAAGAACCCCTTCCAAAAAAAATTAACTGACCCCAATGGGTTCCTAGAACACTCACCTAGCTGGGTAAGCCTGTACTACAAGGAGCTCACCCTCCCAAAGATAATTCTGGTTTTCTTTGGGTCCCCAAACACTATTATAAACTTTAGTCACCATGCTGTTCATTAGGTCTCCAGAACTGATTCATCTTATAACTGAACATTCCCACCTTTTGACCAATATCTTCCCATTTCCCCCACCCCCAGACCCTAGTAACTATCATTCTATACTCTGTTTTTATGAGTTCTGTTTTGTAAAATTCCACATATAAAGAATATCTTATATATTTGTATCATCCAGAGGACTTTGCAAAAAATGTTGAAGGCTTGTGATTCAGTCTTTTGTTGTTGTTGTTGTTGTGTTTAAATCTGAAAAGAAGCCAGCTACAAAAGGTCATATCTTGTAGGATTCCATTTATATAAAGTGTTTAAGATAAGCAAATTATGAAAGATGGAAAGTAGATTGGTAGTGTCCAAAGGTGGGGTGGAGGGAAGAATCGGGAATGACAGCTCACGGGTACTATTGGAGTGATGAAAACATTCTGGAACTAGATACTGCTGATGATTGCACAACATTTTGAATGTACTAAATGTCACTGAATTGCACTCTTTACAATGGCAAAAATGGTAAATTTTATGTCATGTTTGTTTTATCAAAATAAAATTAAGATAAAAGATGTAATCCAATAAATAATATATGAATGCATTATCTTGAAATAATTACAGATAAGGCTAAAATCTCAACAAATGCTTCCCTAATCCAGTCCCATTCCTCAAATTAGCAATTGTTCAATTTTGGCATTTTTATCCAAACATTTTATCTTTCAGTTTGAATATATACATGAACACACACACACACACACACACACACACACACACACACACACTCATATATGCATATATATGCGCAACTATTGAAAATAGAATTGTTCAGAGTAGGTATGTGTTTTAAGATAGTGGACATTATACTGTATGCATTGGTTTGCGTAGCCAATAGCATATCTTAGAAAGCTTTCCAAGACAGTGTAGAAGTTCTTCCTCACATATTTTTTTTTTTTTCTGAGTTGGAGTCTCACTTGGCTGCCCAGACTGGAGTGCAGTGGCCGCTCCCGGCCACCTCAGCCTCGACCTGCTGGGCTCCGGTGATCCTTCCGCCTCAGCCTTCCGAGTAGCCGGAATTACAGGTGTGCGCTACCACACCCGGCTGATTTTTTGATTTATTGTAGAGATGAGGTCTCGCTGCCCAGGCAGGTCTCGAACCCACGGGCTCAGGCAATCCACTCACCTCAGCCTCCCAAAGGCGCGGGATTACAGGCTGAGCCACCGAGCCCGGCTTCCTCATATTTTTTAAAACTGCTGAATATTGCTCCTTGCTGAATATTTAGCCATAGGTATTTAGCCTTTTTCTACTAATGAACTTTTAAGTTACTTGCATTTCCAAGTTTTCCTTGTCATTGCAGTCCTTAAAGTATGGTCTGACTTGAGGATGGAAAACAGGTTTTATATTATAGGTTAATTGTCTGTACTAATCACAAGAATACTATGATAAAAATAAGTCTGTGCCGAATGCGGTGGCTCATGCCTATAATCCCAGGCCTTTGGGAGGCTGAGGTAAAGAGAATTGCTTGAACTGAGGAGTTCCAGACCAGCCTAGGCTACATAGTGAGACTTCATCTCTACAAAACAAATAAAAAATATTTGGAATTTAAGAGTAATAATAATCCTAAAGACAAATTTGTCCGTTGATGGGAAGAGTGTTGTGATTGATTAGCAATATCTGCCTTTAGTGCAGAAATGGCATGGATGCCAGTTGGGTCATGGACTTGCTTTCCTGGATGTAGATGATATGATGGAATTAGCAAAATTTCCTGCACCTTTCCAGTGTCCAGTGAGACATTAAATACAAAATCCTGACTTGGGAAAAATACAGTTTCACACTGAGAAGTGTAATTAGTTTCTGTATGTTAGAACAAGAAATAGATTCCTATATATTCAAAAGTTTGATTAAGGTCAGGCGTAGTGACACACCTGTAATCCTAGCATTTTGGGAGACTGAAGTGGAAGGATCACTTGAGCCAAGGAGTTCAAGACCAGCCTGGGCAACATAGTGAGACCTCATCTCTACAAAAATTTAAAAAAATAAAAAAATTAACCAGGTGTGGTGGCACATGCCTGTAATCCTAGCTACTCAGGAAGTTGAGGCAGAAGGATTGCTGGAAACCGGGAGCTCCAGGCTGTGATTAATCAGCATCATGCCACTGCACTCCAGCTCAGGAGACAGAGTGACTCCCAACTCAATTTTTAAAAATTAATTCTTGCTACATAAGATTTTGAAAACATTGTAGAGCAATGTTGTCAAGATTTGTTTGAGGCTATGTGCCCCAGAGCAGTCTGTTGTATGGTTGTTAGTTTCAAGGTAAACTTGAGGCACACTTTTGCATGAACTGGAATGAACCAAGTGTTTTACTCGTACAACCTCTTCAGAGTTATGTACAAATGGTTTGACAAGTTGACCAACCTGTCCCGAGATGAAAAGCAGTTGCAAATCTCACAAAGACTGTATGTCCAGTGAATACACTGTACACATGACCAGAAGTAACCATCTTTGTTGGCTGAGATTAAAGCCACACACATTGTAAATGCTGTTGTATGCACTCACCACAGAGCAAGTGGCTATATTTCTTTTTCTTTTTTAATTTATTTTATTTATTTATTTATTTTTGAGTAGGAGTCTCACGCTGTCACCCAGACTGGAGTGCAGTGGCCACTCCTGGTCACTGCAGCCTCGACCTGCTGGGTTCCAGAGATCCTTCCGTTTCAGCCTTCCAAGTAGCTGGAACTACAGGCATGCGCTACCATGCCGGCTAATTTTTGATTTATTGTAGAGATGAGGTCTCGCCAAGTTGTCCAGGCGGGTCTCGAACCCACGGGCTCAGGCAATCCGCTCACCTCGGCCTCCCAACGTGCTGGGATGACAGGCTGAGCCACTGAGCCCGTGCTTTTTCTTTTTTAAATGTGGGGTACAATTCAGGGTTAGGTATACATATGGTCACTATGCAGATACCTTTGTTGATGAGGTGAGCCCTCCTCCTCCCCTGGGAGCTTCCCACGCCTGCCAATCCCACCCCTCCCTTCCCTGGTTGTTTCCCATTACTACCAATCCCTTTCTTATTGTATCACGATAATTCTTCAAGGTCCGCTTATGAATGAGGACATGTGGCACTCAGTTCTTTGTTTCTGTGATAGATCACTCAGTATTATAGACTCTAAGTCTATCCAAGTTGCTGCGAAGTTCATAATTTTGTCCTTCTTTATGGCTGAGTGATATTCCATCGTGTATATGTACCACAATTTTTTTATCCAGTCCTCTTTCGATGAGCAGCATGGTTGGTTCCATGTTTTTTTTTTTTGCTATTGTAAACAATGCTGCAATAAACATGCCTATGCAGATATTTTTTTTCCATAGAGTGATTTGAGTTCCTCTGGGTATATTCCCAAAAGGGGATTTCGGGGTTGTATATTTCTAAGGTGCCCCACCCAAAGCAGCCACCCACCACTGAGCATCACTACAGCACGTGATACTCACATGCATCTTCAGTTAACTTATTACTACAGTGGTCCAGATAACAGGATTTATATACAATGCCATTTCCTAGTACATGTTCAGAAAAGCAAAAAAAAATCTTAGAGAGCATATTGGAGTTCACGAAATGTAAAAGAAGGAGAAAAATAAATATAAAAGTATCTGGTTCAGCGAACCTGCGTCTCCTCAGGAAACCCTAGCTGATGTGCAATTTCTTAAGACAGATTGGAAAAAAAGACCCAGTTAAACAACTTCGAGAGAGAAACTGTTGTTTCCCAGTCATCAATAGAATCCTGGGTGTTTTTTGGCAAGAATGGGTCATGACAAACTTTTAGAGGTCTGTCATCATTAATATTTATGATATACTTCTAAAACAATGATTGCAGCCACATCACGGCAGACTCGGAACCCAGAATCATTCTGTGTTGTTGAATGATGAGAGCTGAATGGGGAAGGAGTGGATGATGTAGGGGTGCTTAGCTGCAGTTTCACGCCTCCCTACGGGTGGTAATATCTTCAGGATGCTGTGTTCTCTGACAGTAACGCTCTCTTTGAAAAAAATAAATAAATATGTTCCCTGTTGTTAGGCAAACTGGTTATTTATCACAACATGAAGTCATGAATACCAAGCTGTCTATGAGAGACGTGATAAAACACTGCTTCAGAATGTCTACTTCCATCGCCTCCAAGTCTGAGATACCTGCTTGAAAATGCCAAAGCATACTCCTCACCTTCAGAGTGACTTTATTAGCTTCCCTGTGGCTGAACACAAATGATGGATGTAGACATGGGTTCATTTTGCTATTCTTCAATTTCTTTAGAGACATAATAGCATAATGTGCTCAGACTGCCTGAGTTCAAATCCTAGCTCTCCATTCACATGCAGCATGACCTACACAGTGTTCTCAGGATGATATGACCTAAGGACCTTTATTTATAGAGGGGTAAAATCAGTTCTACCGTAAACAGCTTACGAGGGTATTTTGAAGATTAAACGTATATAATTCACAAAATACTTAATGCATGGTAAGAGAGTGAAAATTTAAAATTTCTTTCATTTGAAACTTCAAGAAAAGGGAAAGAAGAAAAGACTTAAGGGAAGAAATAATATTCAAAGTATTTAACAGAAAAATGTCATGGGCACTAATCAATTAGAGAGGACACTTGCTCTAAGAGTGTGGCTCAGACTGACCATGCACAGTGTGTTGCATCACTCCACCTAGCAGGGAAGAGGGAACCAGTGGCCATGGGGCATTTCTGGATCTGGCATTTTCAAATGGCGTTTATTACAACCTAGTCTCAAGAAGACATTTTAAATTGTGTTTAAACTCTCCCTACTGCATATACCTGAAAAGAGAGTCATATTTATTATATATATAGATGTACGTGCATATATTATATATATGTCTTGTATATATATATATACAAAACACATATATAAATCTTTATTAATAGATATTATATATAATCAAATATTTACATACTAGCTGGGCGCAGTGGCTGATGCCTGTAATGCCAGCACTATGGGAGGCCAAGGTGAGAGGATTGCCTGAGCCCAGGGGTTCTAGACCAGCCTGGGCAACTTGGTGAGACCTCATGTCGACAATAATTGAAAAAAATTAGTGGGTATGATGATGTACACCTGTAGTTCCAGTTACTTGGAAGGTTGAGATGGAAGGATATCTTGAGCCTAGCAAGTTGAGGCTTCTGTGGCTGTGAGTATGCCACTGCACTCCAGCCTGGGTTACAGAGTGAGACTCCAACTCAAAAAAAAAAAAAAATTACATACAATACAATTCACTCATTTTAAGCATGCAATTCAATGGTTTTAACTTTGTTCACAGAGTTGTACAACCATCACTGCGATCAATTTGATAACATCTTTATCATCCCCAAACAAACCTCACACCTATTATTTCTCTGCCAATCCCCATGTCTCACTGTCTCCAGTTCTGGAAAATCACTAACCTATTTTCTGTCTCAATGGACTTGCCAATTCTGGACATGAAATTAAACAACCTGTGACCTTTTATGTCTGGTTTTTTGAATTAGCATCATTTTTGCCATGTTCATCCATGTTGTGGCAGTATTGGTGGTTCATTCCTTTATATGGCTGAGTCATATTTCATCATCTGGATGGATCACATGTGTTTGTACACCCATCAGTCAATGGACTCTTGACATCGCCAACCTTGCCATTGATATCTGCTCTGCTCCCTGGTGGTTTACTTGGTCCTCTCTGCTCTGGGATTTTCTGCTGGAGCACACTCTTGACTCTCCCCTGTTTTTCTTTCAGCTCCTTGGAAGGTGGGACCACCTTCTCTCCCACCATCTGAGTATGAGAAAACTCAGGTTCTTTGCTGAAGTTTTGCCAGGTGCCAGTGCAGTGATGGTCACATGGCTCCGGCAGCCTTAAAGGTGCATCTGCCTTCATCTTCCAATGTCACAGCCAGCCCCTTGGAGACATGGGCACCCATGTGGCTTAGTAATTGCTTCAGCTTTCACTTAAAATAATGTTTATTATAAAAATTTCAAATAGTATAGAAGCATGGAAAAACTATCTCAAGTCATAAGACCCAATTTTTTTATGTTTAATATTAAAGGGCCTCTGTCCTCTAAGTCACCATTCTACTCATGATATATATAAACAAACCATCAGATGAATAGGAGTAATATGTTAGTAAGTCAAATGCACTTATACTTTGCATGCCTTTTTTGATTAAAAAAATGTGCAAAATTTATTTTTACTTGCATTTAACAGGTGACCAAGAATCTGAAGTGACATTGCTGGATTTCAAACAAAATTTAGTTGACTATAGGTATTGATTTTAAAAGTATCCTGCTGAGATTTTAAAAGGGGCTTTATGCCAAATCAACCTCTAGAACCATTGTTGTAATTGTTGCTGTTGCCATTATTGTTTTAAATTCTATTATTTAATTTTAGTTAGCATTGATGGGCTCCCTCTTTCAAAAGATGGAATTAACAATTTTCTTGTTTCCTTCACTCTATGTCTTCATTAGTTGTGTGAATTTCTTTTTTTTTTAAGGTCTCTGTGTGTATTTATTTATCACACTTTCTCATTTATTTCTCACACAGCCTCATTAGGAGCTGTGCTGCAAACCATCATCAGTTGTGTGAACTTCTTAACATTTATAATATGTACAAGTTGTAGTGGAATCACAACTTTCACAGGGGTTTAGTCTTAGGTCTGTATTCACATCCTATAGGAAGCTTACCTCATTCATTTGTTTTTCTTCTTCCCAAAGTGCATTGGTGTTGATCTGCTGATGGCTGGTCTTCACCTTTCTCATTCATTTCCATCATTTTAATGAATCTGGGAGGGGCAGAAGAGAGTGGTCAGTGCAGGGAAGTCCTATCCTACTTTTTAAACTGCAAGCGGCTGTACAGTTATAAAGGACAGTCATTTAAGTATTCACTCAGCAAGCATTGACTGAGACCTGTGTGCTAGGTACTGGGTTCCTGGCTGAGCCTGGACAACAACAAGCAGTGCCCAGAACTCAGCATCTTGAGCTCAGCAGGGCTCCCAGGAATTGTGTTTTGTCCAGTTTCAGACTTTTTCTACATTCCTAAGGACATTGCCTTAATAAGTGCTGGAGGATTTTGTTCTTGAAATTTATTGTTGTGTAAAAACCCTCTACAAAGCTGAATGGCTGAAAACAGTGGCTAATGGTTTATTTGGTCATCAGTCTCTAGCCGGGCTCGGTGGCTCAGCCTGTAATCCCGCACCTTTGGGAGGCTGAGGTGAGTGGATTGCCTGAGCCTGCGGGTTCGAGACCCGCCTGGGCAGAGAGACCTCATCTCTACAATAAATCAAAAAATCAGCCGGGCGTGATAGTGCATGCCTGTAATTCCAGCTACTCAGAAGGCTGAGGCGGAAGGATCGCCGGAGCCCAGCAGGTCGAGGCTGCGGTGGCCGGGAGCGGCCACTGCACTCCAGTCTGGACGACAGAGTGAGACTCCAACTCAAAAAAAAAAAAAAAAAAAAAGTGAGCAATGATTTTTTTTTTTCTTTGTTAGATCTGAGGCCTCAGCTGAGAATACTCATTCTAGGAAGTGAGATTGACTCCATCACAGGGGTTGAAGTGATCTGAGAGCTCCTTTGCTCACATGTCTGGCAGTTGATGTTGGTTGTCAGCCGGTGGTGTTGGCTTTCATGTGGCTTTCTCATGGGGCTTGGGGCTCCTCACAGAATGGCAGCCAGGTCCTGAGAGTGAGGGTCCCAAGCAGGACCCACCAGAAGTTGGACTGCCTTATGTGACCTCACCTCACAGGTTACATAGAGGAATTTATACTGTGGTCACAGATCTGCTGAGTTCAAGTGGAGGAAATGTCGACCTCACTTTGGGATGGAAAGAGTGTTAATATCACATTAAAATAATGTAGACGACATTATCACAGCCAGTTTTGGTCACTGCAATCCACCATAGATTTTACGCCACAGCTAGGCAGCACGCTTAAAACATGGATGCCCTTGAGGAAAGTAACTTACATAAGATTACGTGAAGGAAACAGCAGAGATTTTTAACTGAGAACAGAAAAGGCGCAAGAAAAATTGGAAGAGACCAAGGGAAGGCCGATGGTGGACCTCTGGGCTCACTTAGTAAAATCTCCCCAGAATCAACTGCCACCTCTGGAAAATAATTACCTTTGGCCAATGAGGCAGTTCATTTACAGATGATGATAGTGAGGTCCTAATCTCCCTCCAGGGGATGGAGTTTGCAGCTGGAGGCAGTTACTCGGCACAATGAGCTACCCAGGCAGTAGAGATCCCAATGGGATATAACATGGTCTCAATTTCTGAGAGCCAGGCAGCCATCCCGAGATTTTTCCAGTCAAAGCTCCCATTTGGGAATCCCCTGGGGGCTGCCGAGAACTCCCATGTAAAAGCAGTTTTGTAACCTTTCAGAGAGTGGGGGCTCTGTTTGGGTGTATAAAGTCACCTTTGTTATCTGCCTGTGAGAGGTCCACTTTGCCCTCAATTTTCTGCTCCTCTGTCACTGCCAACCCGCCATATAAATAAAGGCACGGGGAGTCCTGAACATAGTCCCCCAAATCGAGGCCATTTCTGCATCCCTTTTGACTGCAAAGGGATGCCAAACTGATACAGATGGAAGTGAGATGTTGAAGCTAAAACGAAGTTGCTTTACATGCAGAGGAGATATCACCAAGAAGGAAAACAGAAATCTGAACTTCCAAAGTGGAGAACTTGTGTGGCAAGAACGCCCAGCTCTCTCTGTACTTTTGTTCTCCTGTGTCATCCATCTCTTGCCTCCTGATGCCAGTTATCAAGTTTTATGCTCATGGACTCTGATAATGCCCAGCACAGTGCCAAGAACACACAGCTCAGAGTCCTGAAAATGTCTCCAAAACACTAGATCCCTAATGTAGAAGAGTGCAGATGCCAGGGAGTAAGACGAAAAAGGGGGTGGATTCTGGTGATTCTGGAGGGCTCATTCCTCCCTCTAAAGGGAATTCCCGACTCAACACCCACTGTTAAGTTTGTGTAGGTGTGTGAAGACGGTGCAACAGAGCTTCCGGGATTTCAGGACCAGCCAGAAAGCTCGATGTTTTCCACTGTGAAATCTTTTCATTTAAAAATGTGAGCCAGTGTACCTGATCTCAATCCAGGTGAAGTGGGGACCAAAGTAGGCCCAAACTTTACCTGTACAATGACCAGCTGCATACCTAACCCTGAATTGCACCCCACATCTTTAAAATAAAAATTTAAAAATACAAATTAAAAAATACATACATACATACAATTTCCTGAAAAATGAAAAACAAAATAAAATAAAAATGTCAGCCCATGTTGGATGCACAGTTTTCAAATATCTTCTCCCATCCTGTACAAATGAATGAGCAAGGCAGAAATGTGCAGAACACTTTTCAAGTTGTACAGTCATCATCCTAATCAAGTATTACATATGCATTACCCAGTAGAGTCCCTCATACCCAATTGGAATTAATTTCTGCTTCTATCCTCAGCCGCTGCCAACCACTAATCTATTCTCTCTGACTCAGTAGCCTCATCAAAAATTCCCTTTTGTAAAATTTCATATAAGGGGACACACATGGAATATGTCCTCTTGTGTCTGACTTCTTTTGCTTAGTGTGATGTTTTTGAAGTTCAACCATGTGGTAGCATGTATCAGTACTTAATAACTTGGTAAATTCCATTGTCTCTATTCATTAGTTGGTAGACATTTCAGTATTTTCATCTTTGGGCTTTGGTGAATACTGAAGCTACAAACGTTCATTTGTAAGTGTTTGTATGCATGGATATTTTTATTTGTCTTGTTTAGATACTTAGGAGGGGAATTGCTAGGTCATTTGGTAAATTGCTATGTAATGTTTTCAGGAACAACCAAATTGTTTTTCAAGATGGCTGTCCCATTTTAACCTTCCCATAACAATGTATAAGAATTCCTGCTTTTCACACACCCTTGCCAACACCTTTTAAGTCTCTCCACTAGAATAGTTTTAAGGTGTTTCTGTGGTGTTTCTGGAAGTGGTAAGAGTTTTACAGAAGGTGAAAAAGGGATGTTCTTGCTGAATTATGGACTAGGCTACATTACCCTGCTCAGTTGCTATAGATTCTGTCTGGTATTGATGGAGAGAGTGGGGATTTGCTCACCTAGTCACCTGAGACATTCATGGAAACAGGTGAACTAGCCCAGAACTGATCTGAAAGAAAGGCGTACAACAGGCTTAGTGTTTCCACTTCCAGGATTTTATTCCACAGATATTTTAATATATGAGGACAAAGGCATATATATCCAGCCATATACATCACAGCATTATCCCCTGTAGCAAATTTGGAAACAACTAAAATTTCTATCTTTATGAGACACCTTGGGCAAAAGATGAAATAGGCAATCCTATGACAGTACAATGGTTATTAAAAACAAAATAGAATTTTCTCTCTGTTGGCATGGAATACCCACCAGTATATTTTGCTCACAGAAAAAAGCAAAGTGCTTAAAACTTGGTTTCATTTGCTGCTGTTTGTGTAAGAGGCCTGCTATGTTCACCTCCATGTATGTTTTACATGCCTGTACATATGTATATTTGTATATGAATAGATGGAGTCTGGAAAGATTTTTTAAAAGTGAAAAGAAGCCGGGCTCGGTGGCTCAGCCTGTAATCCCGCGCCTTTGGGAGGCTGAGGTGAGTGGATTGCCTGAGCCCGTGGGTTCGAGACCCGCCTGGGCAGCGAGACCTCATCTCTACAATAAATCAGAAGATCAGCCGGGCGTAGTGGCGGCGCTGTAATCCTGGCTACACGGAAGGCTGAGGCGGAAGGATCGCCAAGCCCAGCGGTCGAGGCTGCGGTGGCCGGGAGCGGCCACTGCACTCCAGTCTGGGACAGAGTGAGACTCCAACTCAAAAAAAAAAAAAAAAAAGTGAAAAGAAAAACTAGAGCACTGTTGTTGAATATTGGCAGTGAGAGCTTCCCCCCCAAAAAAGTTAAATATGTGTGCACAAGAACATACCCATATACACAAACAACCCTATGTTGTGAGAAGAGTAACAACAAATGAATATTCACGCAATTAACATGCAGCTTAAAAAAGCAGAACATTATTAGCGTGAGACTGATCTGTTTCTGTATACCTTTACTCTTTAGTACTCTTTATTTATTTTATTGTCTGCATGTATTGCTATGCAATACATGTTTTGAAATTGGAAAAAAAACAATAAGGGGCAACATTGTAATAGAATAAATACATCAAGGCAAAAGCAAACCAACAAACCCAATAAAAATTAGTTTCCTAAGACTGCACTAAGGCTGAAACATAATTTGAACCAAAGTCTTTCTGGAACTGAGGTTAGCTTTATCTTCACTGCCCTATGTTATACCTGTGATGAGTCTCAATGCTTTATTGTTGGCCATGGGCATTCAAAACACCCTAGAGCGGACATCTTGCCATTGCAATGGCCCCAGGAAAGGGTATTGTTATTGACACTGAGACCCTGCTCTGTGACTGCTCAAGTCACATGTAGAACAACCACTATTCCCATCTTGTCTGGTTTAGTACATTCCAAATAGAATTATCATGGGGGGAGAGAGGAAGAAGGGGTAGAGAGGGATGATGGGGGCGGGGTGGGGGGGGGAGAGAGAGAGAGAGAACCTGCAAAAAGTCCTTGACTTCCCAGAACACTGAGCATCACCTGACAGGATGAATAAACTCTGTATGGTCAATGCCTACCTGGGCATTTGCAGCAGGAAAGCTGAAGAAGTTAGAAATTATACCCTTATTATTTTTTATTTATATGTTTAATAATCTTATTGTTAAGAGCATTTTGAGCCAGCTTGCAATATTTAAATTGAATGGGGTTTCTGAACAGAGCATAGACATACAAGCCAAAACAGCCCCGTGTGTAGATGAAATAACAGCTTTTTACTTAATGGTGCTTAAGCAGGAACATTGACAAAATGAGCTGCCTGTGGCTAAGACCCATCAAGGGCTGTTTCCACACTCTCAGGGCAAAGGGGTCAGGCTGGGAAGCTGACTATCCTGCTGGCAGTGATGTCTGCCCACCCCTCACCAGGCTGTTTAGTCCAGAATGGAGACATCTGGCCCAGTTGTGGTTTGGCCATCTTCTATCCCCGGGCAGGGGACATTGAAGAAGTGGATAGATCTGAGAAAGAATGGGAGAAGGGGTTCCATTGTGAGTTCACAGGATCACTGCCAGGTCTAGAATCAAACCCCTGCTTTACCACTTGCTGGCTGTATGACCATGGGCAAATCGCTGAAACTTTCTGAGCCAGTGTTTCCCGACCTGCCAAATGGAGTGATACTGTTGAGAAAATAAAGACATGGTGGCAACCAGAGTGTCCTGCATTTAGTAAACCCATAAACAGTAATGGAGGAAAAGTGGCAGCAACATGGTGGCCACAGGAGTGTTAAAATGACATACTTGCCTCATTTCATATGACACGCATATGTGGTTGCAGTCTGTAAACCAGTGGGCTGGACACCAGTGGGCTGTCCCACAAAAATGTGTGTATTTTTTACTTAATTTTCAGGATTCGAATTTAAGAATTTTACTTGAAGTTAGAAGTTCTAGATTATTATCATGAGAGAGAGAGAGAGAGAGAGAGAGATTTAGCAAAAGTAAATCCACATTACCCCATGGTAATGATTGGTGGAAACCCCAGAGAGAGAGTGGCTGGTGGCCAGGACAGTGCAGACAGGACAGTGCCCTCTCATGGCCACAACGATAATCGTTCACACATGTATTTTTTTTTTTTTTTTTTTTGAGTTGGAGTCTCACTCTGTCGCCCAGATTAGAGTGCAGTGACCACTCCCAGCCACCGCAGCCTCGACCTGCTGGGCTCCGGCGATCCTTCCGCCTCAGCCTTCCAAGTAGTTGGAACTACAGGCGTGCGTTACCACTTCCAGCTAATTTTTTGATTTGTTGTAGAGATGAAGTCTCACCAAGTTGCCCAGGCGGGTCATGATTTTTTTGATGGAGGCTTCACAAAAGCCTCCTGAGGAGGTGCTATGGTGTTTTATTTTATAGGTGAGGACACTGAGGCACAGAGTTTAAAGAACTTGCCAAGGTCAGGCAAGGAGGAAGTGGCAGTCTGACCAGAGTTCATACCTCAGAGACCAGAGACCCCTGCCCTCTTCTCTGTAACACCCCTCACCCCTAACCAGGGTTTCAATCAATTACCAGCCTGACTCTTCTTTACATGAGAATATTTACGCCTGTCCCAAAGGGCCATAGTTCACAGGCTACAAGTTCATAGGCTGTGCCTAGTTTGGATGGAAACTTTACAGATTACCTAATCAGTGTTAATCTCCAGGACTCAGGTGGGGAGAGAGACTTTCCTTAGGTCATTGTTTTGTTAATTCCAAGGTTCAGAGAGAATTTGCTGGTCATCACGCAGCCAACCAGGCGTTGAATGCCTGGAAAACTCACCTCTCTGGAGTTCGGTTCTTTCCTGTGTTATGTTTGCCTCACACTGGGGAGGAAAGTGACCTCTTCGAGGAAGTCTTTGCTGTTTGAGTGTCATGCCCCAGCAATTGTCAACTTCACAGGCAGGACACAGCCCAGCATCGTTAGGGGCAGAACAGCCCGTTCACTGCAGATGACTAACAATTAGGGTGTCATTTGGACAGAAGCCACTTGCATTTTTCACCAGAAGGCTCACTCTCATTTTATTGCCAATCTATTCAGCTCCCTCCTCCCAGGCTGTGGCTGATAGCTCAGTAATTTCAATGTGAGTTCCAGTTCAAAGGGCATCATTTGTAACAAACATTCAATATAGTGAAATGGATAGATGGCAAATGGATGTGTGAACATGAAAAGATGCTCAACATCATTAGTTATTAGGTAAACGCAAATTGAAACTGCAGAGATACCATTGTGCATCTGTTATTAGAATAGCACCTTTACAAAAATTCAAATTTAAAAAATAAATTGAAAAATTTAAAAAGATTTTGCAAGTGTTGGTAAGGATTTGGAGAAGCTGGAACTTTCTACTGAAGGAAGGTGAAATAGCCTAGTCATTTTTTCCCCAAGCTAAATATATGAAGTACGACAATTAGGTTTGCTAATCAACCAAGAAAAAGTGCTACATATCTCATTGCTGAATATCACTAAGGTAAACTTTGAAGTAATCCCCTTGGGAAGCTGTGCACTGACCCTAGTCCACTTGTCAAAGTAATTTTGGAATTCTTTTTCTGGAATGGCCATCAGAGTTGTCATCATTATTTGTTGAGGTCTGACAATTTAGTTTGCGAACTTCCCACTGTGTGCTTACATTGGCAGCACTGTATTGAAACACACTCCCTACTCACGTGATGTGACCCCTGGTGACTTTTTTCTTTTTTTATTTGGAGTCTCACTCTGTCACTGAGGCTGGAGTCTAGTGGCACGCTCATGGCCAACCCAGCATCAACCTTCTGGGCTCCTGCAATCCTTCCGCCTCAGCCTTCCAAATAGCCAGAACTACAGGCACACACTACCACACCCAGATAAGTTTTGATTTATTGTAGAGATAAGGTCTTACCAAGTTGCCTGGGCTGGTCTCAAACCTGTGGGCTCAGTCAGTCCACTCGCCTCGGTCTCCCAAAGTGCTGGGATTATAGGCTGAGCCACGGAGCTTGGCTGTGACTCTTTTATTTACCCAAAGATAAAGTAACTATTGAAAGAAAGACATTTGATGACATTCAGGACATCAAGGGTAATATGACAACAGCTCTGATGGCCACTCCAGAAAAAGAGTTGCAAAATTGCTTTGATGGGTGAAGTAGGCACTGGCTTCAGTGCATGGCTTCCCAAGGAGAGTACTTTGAAGGTGACTGTAGTGATATTCAGCAATGAGATATGCCACACTTTCTCTAGGATGGTTTGCAGATTTGCTACAGGGGATAATGCTGTGATGTATATAACTGGATATATATGCCTTTGTCCTCATGTGTTAAAATATCTGTGGAATAAAATCCTGGAAGTGGAAATAATGAGTCTGTTGCACACCTTCCTTTCAGGTCAATTCTGGTCTAATTCACCTGTCTCCATGAATGTCTCAGGTGACCAGGTGAGCAAATCTTTACTCTCTCCATCAACACGAGACAGAATCTATAGCAACTGAGCAGAGTAGCGTAGCCTGGTCTATTTCAGCAAGAATATCCCATTTTCACCTTCTGTAGAACTCTCACCACTTCCAGAAACACCATGGAAACACCTTAAAATTGTTCTAGTGGAGACAGACACTAAAAGGTGTTGGCAAGGGTTTGTGAAAAGCAGGAATTCTTATACATTGCTATGGGAAGGTTAAAATGGGACAGCCATCTTGAAGAACAATTTTTCTGTTCCTGAAAACGTTACATAGCAATTTACCAAATGACCTGCCCTATGATACAGACCTTCTACTTCTAGGTCTTTGCCCAAGATAGAAGCAATTGAATGCCCATACAAAGACATTTCATGAATACTCATAACAGCTTTTTGTATACTAACCAGAATCTGGAAACAGCTCAAACCCCTATCAATAGGTTAATGGATAAACAAACAATGGCATGACAGATACTACTAAGCTATGCAAATAAAATGCTACAGGTAACAAAATACTACTAAGCTGTGAAAATAGGTTATTCTTGGTATATGCTACAATAGTGATGGCTCCAAAACATTTGTTAAACAAAAGAAGCCATGCAGAAAATGATTCTATTTTTATAAAATTATCAAAAATGGGCTGGGCTCGGTGGCTCAGCCTGTAACGCCAGCACTTTGAGAGGCCAAGACAAGTGGATTGCCTAAGCCCACGGGTTCAAGACCAGCCCGGACAATGTAGCTAGACCTCTCTCTACAATAAAATAAAAAAATAGCTGGATGTGGTAGCACGCATCTGTAGTTCCGGCTACTTGGAAAGCTGAGGTGGAAGGATCGCTGGAGCCAAGAAGGTCGATGCTGGGGTGGCTGTGAGTGTGCATGCCACTGCACTCCAGCCTGGGTGAAGGAGTGAGACTCCAACTCAAAAAAAAAAGAAAAGAAAATTATCAAAAGTGCAAACAAATCTATACACTAAGAAAGCAGATCAGCAGTTGTGTTTAGGTGGGGGATGGAAGGGAGGAGTAGGAGGCAGGGGGGGTAGAGGAAGGAGGGGGTGTGCAGGCATCCAGGGAGGATTGCCACATGGCACACATTTTTTGGTATTATGTTGATTGAAGTGGTAGGTTCCAAGGCTTATACATACAATATTTTATATTTAAATAGATGTGCTCTATTTTATAGCACACATACCTCAATAAAATTCCTTAAAATAGTACTTGACACATGGTAGAAATAGCATGAAAATTAAGGCAAGGAAAATGATTTAATCCTCTCTGGTTTTGTTTTTTTTAACTCAAAAAAAAAAAAAAATCCTCGTTTTCCATAAAGAAGAAATACCAGAAAATAATGATTTTATATTGCGTGTCTTCTATGTCCCAGCCCTGGGCAAGGCATGAGGCAGTGGGAACTAGAAATAAAGAAATCCCCTGCCCTGAATATCTACCAGATGCTATGTGCTAGCAGTCATGTAAAAAGAAAGGCTTCCAATCCAACACTGGAAACGCTGGAGAATAAAGGGGGCATGTATTGTGGGAACACCGGGGTGAATGGGGGGGCAGTGGAAAGAAGCCAAGCCATTCTGCCAGGCTTTAAGGAATTTGGTCTTGAAGAAAACACAGGGGATTCCTAACCCAGGAACTTAGAGTGCAGCCTCCAGACACACCTGAACACCCACACTACAGAGCAGATGTGTGTTAGGAGCACTTCCCTGCCTTCTGCTTCTACTGGGGTATAGGCAAGGGCAGGAAGGAGATGGTAGCATTTGCTTTAAGGGAAAATAAATAGGTGTTTCTCAGAATCCTTTCTCAGATTTGATTCCAATCTGTAGAGTAGTCTGAGGAACTCAAACTCTCTCCTTCCCTCAAACTCTCTCCTTCACTGTTACTTTGTTTCTGTTTATTTCTCTTCTCCTACTTCCTTTTCTCTGTTTAATTTTTACATGGTCTCTTTTCCTTCTGTGTTGTTTTTGATCTCCCCTTCTTTTTAATCCTCTTTCTTCTTCTCAGTGTGGGACAGCCGGATTAAGGACAAGGACACAAGGTCAGCCCATTCCCAGCCCAACCCCACCGCACACACAAAATAAGAGCCCTGGCTCTAGAATTTGACACAATTGGCTTAGCCGTGTTTTGTTAACTGGACCACCCTGGGGAAGTGGCCCAACCGCTCTGTGTTCTGGTTTCCCTTTTTATTGAATGGAGCACATTCTACACCTGACTTCAAGACTGAGGATCAAGGGAGACAGGGCAGGAGGTGTGCTTAGAATGAGCCCAATGTTCTGCAAGCATCACTGCATGTGGCCATGGTGATTAGCTGTTGTCGTCATTATAATTCTTTGACATTTCTCAACTTGCTTTCTTTTTTTCCAGGGACTCCCTCAAAACCAGTTCTGTTGCACCTTCCTCTGTTGCCAGAGATGCACGGGGTACCTGACATTGCTCAGGGAACGCTAACTACCCACAGTAGTCTACCTTGACTATGCCCTTTCTGCCACATCTGCCTGCCCCAGCTGCTCAGCTATATCTAGCACCAACTGCACAGTCAATTGCTGAGACGTTTGAGATGCCTTTTGTGCTCGTGTCCTGTTGCTGCTGTAACAAATTATCACATACTGAGTGGCTTAAAACATCACTCGTTTATTATTGTACAGCTCTGGAGGTCAGAAATATGAAACAGGTCATCAGGCTGCATTCCTGCTGATGGCTCTAGGGGAGAATTTGTTCTTCGCCTGTAACAGTTTCTAGAAACCGCCTGTGAATACAGGGTCATAGTCGCTTCCCTTTATCTTCAAGGACAGCCTTGCAGTGTCTTCAGATATTCCCTTCTCTGAACTCTGCTTTCTTCATCAGTGTCTCTTCCGCTTCTTCCCTCGTTGGCACGTTGCCCATCTTCACCACATCACAGCCTTCTCCGATTCTGATCCTCTCTTCTTCCTCTTACAAGAAGCTTGTGATCCTTTGGGCCTTCCCAGATAATCTAGCAAAGTCCCACCTTCTTAAAATCCTTCAGTGAATCATATGTGCAAAGTCCCTTTTACTAGGTAAAGTACTACATATTCATAGGTTCTGGAGACTGAGATGTGAATATCTTTGCCAATCAATGTTAGGTCTGTTGGACTCTTTGGTACCCCTGAGGATAAGAATTGCAGAGAAATTACAATGTGCCTCGTTCATATAATCATTGATTTGTCTATATTAGGGAGCTTTTGTGACTTCTTCAGTGTTTTCAAAAAGTATGGATAGGGAATCCCAGGGCAGACCCATGAAGCATTGATAGACTTGGGGCAATTATAGGATACCACTTTCAGACAGTGGTACAGAAGAAAAGAGAATCACAGGGGGGAAAGGAGGAGGCAGTTTTTGTCCAGATGACCACAGAGAAAACCTACATTGTATGATGATCATAGTGGAGGAGCCTTCAAAAGTCATATAGCATCCCAGCAATAAGACTGTGATGCGGTTTTCAAATTACTACCTGAGCACTAAATATGTAATTTTTTTCAGGTTCCTTTGACAGCCAGTTGTCTGCATAATAATCATTTCCCACTTTTTAAAACATACATCTAATTTTATGTGGGGCAGTAATGTTCCCAATTAAGAGCCAGATTTTCTAGCATTCAGCGTATGTCCTTGTAACTTGGTCTTGGTGGATGAATAAAAGGAGTTTGCTTTCAGGGTGGTTGAATAAAAAGAGTTAACTCAATTTAGAAATTGACTCTTTTGTCTTTCCTTCTGCTGATGTGAGCTTGCATGCGATAGCTGGAGCTCCAGAAGCTGTGTTGGACAATGAGGTACTTTGAAAATGAAGGCTCCAAGCTGGGATGATACCAAAGAAAGACAGAAGCACCCTGAATATTTTTTAATGGACAAGAAGCTGTTCTATCAATCATGGACCTTCATTTTCAGGTTTTTTTACATGAGAGTGGGATGAGTTTTTGTTCTGTTATTTTGAGTTTTCTTATAGATAAAGCTATGCCAAATTTTAATTAATAAAATGTGTACCTTATGTTATGATCAGATATTTCTAATGTTCAGTGAAAATTGAATGGTCTCATTTCACCTTTAAAAAAATAATAATAATGTGCATTAATGTTAGCTTTTGTTTTTATTCTCCCTAACTTCTTAAGGCAACAAATGGATACACGTAAATTGAGTGAATCAAGTTAATATTGGATTCCTTTGTAAACAAATAGTCTGTTTTACTAATATCTTCATAGTCATGGGTATGATAATAATAATGAGGTGGGATCCTAATAATGGAATTTATAAAAAATTGTGTATTCTTACCTGCTTAAACTTCAGTCACCTTCAATGTACTCTCTGTTTGATGCAATACAACTGTCAAGATGCTTTTTCCACTGCTCAAAATAGTTGTTGAACTCATCAATTTTTATGTCTTTTAGTGCCTCTGCCATTTTTTGTTTCACCTCTTCCACAACAGCAAAACGTTTCCCTTTGAGAACTTTTTCATCCTTGGAGACAAAAGTTGCTCAGGGTGAGATCACGTGAATAAGAATGGTGGGGCACAGGGGTTATGCCATTTTTGGTCAAAAACTGCTGAACGCAAGCATGGTGTAGGCAGGTGCACTTATAAATCACCTATCAAGAAATGGGTAAACACGTTGAAAGAATCCCCCAAAATTTTTTCACTGATGCTGAATGCAGCCTCTCACAACAATGCTAGCTGGTGCACTGATGCTGATGGATTCCTAGAACACTTAGTGGGGAAGCCTGTGCAACTAGGGAGCCACCTCCAAAAGATAATTCCAGCTTTTCTTGGGACCCCCTTATATTTAACACATGCAGTCAGTGGGAAGATTAAGTAAGATACTATGTGTAAAGTTTTTAGCATAGTGTTCTGCATGTAGTGAGGGTCTAAGAATTTATATCTGCTCTGAACCATCAAGCTGTATTTGAGCATCTTTTCACAGTTAGACACATCCTTTCAAGCTCTTTAACCAATTTAATTCCTAGAAGGTCTAGCAGGCAGGTGAAGATACCTGATTATCACAGAAGAAAAGTCATATAGCATTCCAGCAATAAGACTAGAATTTACTTCAGAATGAGATGACCCGATAATGTGTAATGCAAGCCACAAACTTACCCTAAATTATACCATTTAGTGTGTTCAAGTCAAGTGCTATGTTATTGACATTTTTGTCGTTGTTGTTTTTCCTCTTTACATCCTCATTCCTCCTTTTGTCGGCATAATTGTTCCCATTGTACAGCTAAGAAATCTGGGCCTTCAGAGTGCCAAGCAATTTGCTTAAATTGACACAGCAAGAAACTGTTAGTGGCAGAATTTGGATTCTGGTCTGTCTGCCACTTCAGCCTGGTAGCAGATCAGGACTGAAAGGCACAGGTCTTCAGGAAATGGGTCTATTGGGTTTGTTATTGTTATTTTCTGTGAAGTTAGAATAGTTTTTAATAACGAGCTTTGTGGAAAGGTAGCCTCTACATATTTGCAAGAATAACCTTGACGTTCAAACGATGATGATAAACAGATTCTGTTTTTAAATATTTATTTGCAAATTAGCATTAAAGTTTAACTGGTACATCTACTTAACTTTTATAAAACAAAATATGACCCGATTTTAGAAAGATCCTTCACTGGAGGCCCTTTAGGAGGTCTGCTGTCAATATTATACCATATCATTCCTGGTTCATGTACATGAAGTTTAGCTGCCCTAGGGTTGAAGTAACCATGCAATGGCAGGGAGTCAATGTAAACTAGAGTCTCTCCCTCTCCAAATTGCCTGGCATAGTCAGAGACCTCAGTGAACCTTGCCTGGATTCTTCAAGAGTGATGCTAATTCTCAGCATCCTGTCTAATGGAAATTGTCAACTGCTGACATGGGATTTGGGGTATCCCAATTTATTCCATTCCATTTATTTTTACCTGGAGACATGGCCATTTTGTAAAGCAAAACTTGAAAATTTAACTAGAGGTCTTTGAATGCAGAAAAATAGTAAAAATATGCCAAATTTGTAATAATAACATCCCTTTATTAAAGAGATCTATATTTTCTTTTTTTCTTTTTTTTTTGAGTTGGAGTCTCACTCTGACGTCAGACTGGAGTGCAGTGGCCGCTCCCGGCCACCGCAGCCTCGACTTGCTGGGCTCCGGCAATCCTTCCTCCTCAGCCTTCCAAGTAGCTGGAACTACAGGTGCGTGCTACCACGCCTGGCTGATTTTTTTATTTATTGTAGAGATGAGGTCTCTCCAAGTCTCAAACTCAGGCAATCCACTCACCTCAGCCTCCCAAGGCACGGGATTACAGGCTGAGCCACCGAGCCTGGCTTATATTTTCAAAGTGCCTTATTGTGCTCTTTCATACTTGATGGTGAGGCATGCAGGTTTAAAGTACAAATATTTTTCTTGACCTCTCAGCAGCATTCAACAAAGTTGATGTTCCCTCCATTCTTCTAACCCCTTTTCACTTGGTGCCTGGATACAATTTTTTCCTATCTTATTAAATGCTTCATCTCTATCCCTGTTCCTAGTTCTTCCTTCTTCAGCCTGAAATTCACGTTTCCTTTACCTTTAATGGCTAATTCCTCTTTTCATTCAAGTCTTTTCCCAGTTGCCATCTTCTGTGGATAGTCTTCCCAGTTATCTTTCTAATGTTTCTGAGCTCAGAGACAGGCCTGTTTGAAGGATGTCTGCAAGGGCCACGGAGGCCCAGTTGCAGAGTTCGTGACTCTCCACTGCACCTGAAAGTCAATCCACAGGTCAGGAGTTGACACTGGGGACAGGGTTTCACCCAGGGACTATAAGTCTGCATTCTTGAGGCTGCAAGTTTCACTGAGTTTTTTACATCCCATCTGCTGAGAAGTTTGAGGCTATATTTACCAATTCAACATCTGTTTTGTTTATGTGATTCCATACACAGTTTTAAATCATAACATAATAAAATTTTATTTAAAATACTACTTTGCATTGTCATATATTTACTCTCTTTGTATTGGATGAACGTTTGCTGTATGCCTGATTACAGCCAGGGGCTTAGACACATTTTAGTCACTTAAGACCAATTTCATGCATCATAAGTCAACAGAAAAGCAAGTATCTTATTTACTAAGGACTATGAAGGCATATACATGTGCTTGCAGATATTTTTTAGTGTTTTATTTGCTTGATTTTCATTTAATCTCATTCTATTTCATACTAAGTCTCACCTGCTATGTGAGATATCAGATGAGAAACTATATGATAATGAGAATCTCAGTGAAAGCAACTTATACAGTATAAGTTGTGATTAAAGTCTCAGATATTAGCATTTCATAATATAAAGCGTTGTGTGGTAAGAATATCTGGTTTCATGCTATTTTTAAAAAATGCTCTAAGACAACAACTTTCAGAGGAGTTTTTGGAGGAGTGGGAAAGTGACAGAGGAATGTAGGAAAGTCCATACAAGAGTGTTAATAATTAGGGTAACACAGGGAGGCTGGGCTTTAGTATCAGAGAACCACAGAACACACCTCAAATTTTTCTAAGCAACGGCCAAAAGAATTGAGCTGTTTCAAAATGTCTGCAAAGCTTAAAATAACATGAAGTTGTATGCAGTTTGCATGGATGGCAAAGACACAGGTGCTGGGTTGGGTGCCCATAATCATAATTGAAGCGAATGTTTAATTCTGGTGAGCAGCCAATGAAAGTTAAAAAAAAAAAATAAGTCACTTGATCCCCCTGTCCACCAAATCTCTCAGAACTCCTGAATTCTAGTCACTGAATCCAGATTAAGAAACCCTTAAGTGGGAGGAGACAGACAAAACATAGGAATATAGACAGGTAAATAAATAGATCATGCGGTGGAGTAGGTGCTGAACTCTGTGAAGCTGAGTGAGGCAGGATGGGGAGACTGAGCTCGCCAGGGAAAGAATGACAATTTTTGTACACCTAGAGAGACTCTCTGAGAAGATGCTATTTGGGCAAAAAGCTGAAAAAGCAGAGGGAAAGCAAAGAAAGAGTCAGAGGGAACAAGTGCAAAAGCTGGAGTTAGGGTAGCAGGTGAGGAGTGGAAAACCTAGTGCTCAAAAATCTTGAAAACTAACTATTCTCAGAGGGGCTGTGAGAACCAAGTTATACAGAAGAGGCCAACACCGAAAGAATATAAATGTTATTCGTGATGACCGGCCATCTTGACACCATGACTAAACAATGAGTCACTATTTCTATTTGAAAGAGCTCAGCGGTTGCCATGCCATATATGGTTAAATCAGAATTGTCAATATATGTAACCCACCTCTCTATTTTAGTTACATGTGTTGACATTTCAGATTCAACTAAATTT
This sequence comes from Cephalopachus bancanus, assembly GCA_027257055.1. Lineage (NCBI taxonomy): Eukaryota > Metazoa > Chordata > Mammalia > Primates > Tarsiidae > Cephalopachus > Cephalopachus bancanus. The sequence goes on from JAPVLO010000269.1 coordinate 615,685, forward strand.
GGCTTTGATGACTACTAAGCTCTTTCAAATAGAAGGAGTCGCCAGTCGGTTTAGAACATCCAGTGTACTAAGAGTAAGATAAGAGAATGAACCATCTTGAAGGCAAGTGTGAACATAGGAAGAGGGTGGAGAATTATTGCAACAATTCAGCTGCCATGAGAATGTATCCGTGTTTCCTCACACCACTCAATAAGCGTCTCTACAGGATTTTATTGACCAGAGTATTACTAAATGTCTACAGTACAACTTATCTAACCAATTATTTTTTATTAGATAAAAATAATTTCCCAATGTTTAATATTAAGCAAATGTTAGCAGATTTTTAAATATATCTTTGTCTACTTCTCTTATTTTTTCTAGATAATTCCTTAAAATTGGATGATTAGTGTATTCTTATACATATTTTAAAGATCTTGCTATACATTGCCTAAATGTTTTTGCAGCAAAGTTTTGCCAGTTTACTTTCTCATTTATAGTACAAGAAATATTTACACACACTGTATTAGTCCATTTTGTGTTGTTACAAAAATATACCGGAGTCCAGGTAATTTGTAAAGAAAGGAGGCTTATTTGGCTCGTGGTTCTGCATGGGGTCAGCATCTGCTTAACTTCTAAGGCCTTCGGAATCTTGTGCATGTGGCAGAAGCCAAGGGGCAATGACTTGTCACATGGAGAGAGTGGGAGCAAGACAGAAGCCAGGCTTTTTCCAACGACCAGCGCTTGCATGGACGAATTGAGCAAAAACTCACGTGATATTGCCAGGAGGGAACCAAGCCATCTATGAGGGATCTGTCCCCTGGACCCGAGTACCTCCCACTAGGCCACACCTCCAACACTGGGATCACATTTTAACATGAGATTTGGGGAGGCAACAATACAAACTACACCACACACTGACACTGGAAAGTACCAATTTATTTTCTTAGATAGTTGTACATTGGACAAGTAGAATAGTATATTGCTTTTATTTGTGTTTCTTTATAACTTGTAAGGTAGAATGTTTGTGCTTATTGATTTCTGATATTTATTCTCTTGGAAAGTAGAGCACATATATTTCAGTCATTTTGAACTTTCTAGCAATAGTCTGTGTATAAAGGCCACATCGTTGACAATTCTCTTATCATTTTTTTCAATAATTTATTCAAGAAATATTTATTGAGAGCCTATTTATAACATGCGTGACTATGGGCACTAGAAACTTAACAAAGTCCAAAACAGCAGCAACTCTTTATTAAATTCCTTTGGGACAGGCAAAAAATAAAATATATCAGTGGTGTGTTAGATTGTGAAAAGTGCTAAGAAGAAAGAAAAAAAAGATTATGGAGCCAAGAAGGGAAAGAATATGAGTGGGAAAGAGGAAAAGTTGCAGTTTAGAGAAAGTCTGAGAAAATTTTCTCCAGCAAGGTGGCATTTGAATGCAGATGGAAGGAAATGTGTATGACCTGGTGACACCTGGGGATTTCAGGGACAGCACAAGTGCAAAGGCATGTGGAGGATGGACAGGGGATCCTGGCCGGTCTTCTTGGCTGTTGAAGGGCTGTGACTTTTTCTTTGTAGGAATTAGGGAACCCTTGGAGGAATGGAGCAGAAGAGAAACTTGCTGTGTTATAAATTTTATTTTATTTTATTTGGACTAAATTTTAATTTGTATTACACTTAATAAATGGAGAACTTATTTTGGCAAAAATATAAGTTACGCAAATGTTTAAAGATAAGGTTAATTAGATGTGGTCTTTAGAGCATTAATCAGCCTAAAACAGTGATAAAACATTTGTTCAAAACACCAGAACCATGCTAAAAATTCAACCAAAACAAATCAACGGATTGCCATAAAAATCAGTTTCATTTAAAAATATTTGATCACCTTCCCTCTGATTTTTCTAGTTTATAGATATTTGAAAAAGCAGCAAGTTGGGGGAGAGAATGTGTGCAATTTCAATCTTAAGTCAGGTCAGTGTAGATCAAAAAAGGGCAAAGACAAAATTGAGGAGGATAGTTAAGAAGCTGTTGTAGGCAGTGACCCAGGTAATGAATGATGATGGTAGCAGCTTGGACCAGGATGTCGGCAACAAAGGGCTCAGGTTTTTTTGTTTGTTTGTTTGTTTTGTTTTGTTTTGTTTTGTTTTCAGTTGGAGTCTCACTCCATCGCCCAGGCTGGAGTGCTGTGACACACTCATGGCCACCTGCTGGGCTCCAGCGATCCTTCCGCCTCAGTCTTTCAAGTAACCAGAACTACAGATATGTGCTACCATGCCCGGCTAATTTTGATTTAGTAGAGTCATGGTCTCTCCAAGTTTCCTGGGCTCAGGCAATCCACTTACCTTGGTCTCCCAAAGTGCTGGGATTACAGGCTGAGCCACCAACCCGGCCAGGCTAAGGTTTTTGGTGATTGAAGTTGGAGCTGACAAGATTTGCTGATGGATTCATGTCTGGGTGTGAACAAGAGATGATGCCAGTGCTTTTGTTTGTTTTCTCTTTCTTCTTCTGAACTACTAGAGAGAAAGAATAATTTTTTTTTTGGAGTTGGAGTCTCACTGTCGCCCAGACTGGAGTGCAGTGGCCGCTCCTGGCCACCGCAGCCTCGACCTGCTGGGCTCCAGTGATCCTTCCGCCTCAGCCTTCCAAGTAGCTGGAACTACAGGAGTGCACTACCAGGCCCGGCTAATTTTTTTTTTGATTTATTTTGGAGATGAGATCTCGCCAAGTTGCCCAGGCGGGTCTTGAACCCGCGGGCTCAGGCAATCCACTCACCTCAGCCTCCCAAAGGCGCAGGATTACAGGCTGAGCCACCAAGCCTGGCTAAGAATAATTATTAATTGGCATGATAGACTTGGGGAGGTTATTGCATCGAATTATAATTACTATGCACTTAGTGATTTTAAATAAAAACCTGTGTCAGTTTAAAAACTCCAGCACTAGCTGGGTTCGGTGGCTCACACCAGTAATCCCAGCACTTTGGGAGGCAGAGGAGAGAGGACTACCTGATTTCAGGGGTTCAAGACCAGCCTGAGCACCATGGCGAGACCTCGTCTTACAATAAATCAAAAAATCAGTCAGGCATAGTGGCGCATGTCTCTGGTTCCAGCTTTCTGCAAGGTTGAGGTGGAAGAATCGCCTCAGTCCACCAGGTCGAGGCTGCGGAGGCCGTGAGTGTGCTACTGCACTCCAGCCTGGGCTACAGAGTGAGATTCTGACTCAAAAGTACTCACTCACTCTGTGTGAAACTTTGTAACTGATTCAGGACCCTGAAAGTGTGCATGGTACCTTGATGTCATCTTAAACCCTGTGTGTCCACAGATGGCTTCAATCACTGTCAGCCCCCATTCAGTGGGTGACTCAAGGATCTGTATTTTGATCTGAGAGAAAGGCCTTTCTTCTTCAAAGGACAAAATATTCCTTTTTTGTGTATGTTATTTCCCGTCTCCTCCATTCTTGGATAAGGAATAACTCCTTCATATTTTCTCCCAGGTTCCTCTCAGTACTAGTACTTGGCACACTGGATTATCTACGAACACCCAAACTTGGATAAAATACCATCGGATATAATAAGCTGCTCAATTTTTCTCTTCAGATAGAAATGAGGGAAATATTGGATTACAAGAGTGGATAATGTTGTTGTTTTATAGCACCCGTCATATCGTGTAGAAGGTGCAATGCAGCTGATGGGAAGGCCTGAAGTTGGGTTTCCATGCGTTAGTGGGAAGAACAGGACAAGAACATCTATTTGGACTCTACTCTGACATTTTGGCAAATAAAAGGAAAATGTTCCCTCCCCACTTTCTTTGGTATATTCACTGTCGCCTCTCAGTAAATTCAGAGCGATCATCTCTACCAGGGATTATCAGTCTCAGCGCTATTGACTTTTGAGGCTGGATAATTCTTTGTGGTAGGGGAGTTCTGTGGGTTGCAGAAATTTAGCAGTATCCCTGGATTAGACCCACTAAATGCCAATTCTGTCCCCTGCAACCTGTGACACCCCAAAGGATCTCAAGACATTGCCAGTGTGCCCTTGGCTGAGAACTATGGTCTAGAATGAACAGTGTCCCTGAGTTCACAGAATTATGATTTGTTGTAACCCCATGAAGGAGGAACACAGCTAAAACAATCTAAATCAATAGCCTCTTGATTGCCTTCACAGTATCCCCCCTCCATGGCCAGAGGCCTGCAGAAAGGACTCTTTCTATTCTCTGCTCACTTTGCCCGCAAAGTCACTGAGTCTTTTTCTTTGCACCCATGGTCTGTGTCATGCCTACTTTTGAACATGCCACAATCTTGGGATATGGGCTTACTTAGAGTTTAGTAGCTTTACTATTTTCTTTGCCTACTGATTTTGGTTTTAATCCTCCGTAGTCCTAGAATCTGTCATTTATACGAATATTTCAAAAGTCTTGATGGGATTTCCATTGCGTGAAAGGTCAGGGAAGGGCACACTGGAGGTTGGGTCTGGCTAGGACAGAGGAGTTGCCCGAGCCCCTATTACATGCCAGTCCCTGGGACATAAAGGAACAAAAAAATGCAGTCTCTACCACTGTGGAGCTTGTGTTCTCATGGGAGGAGAACACAACCAACAACCAAGGATACACTTGAGTCTATGCAACAAGAGTCCAAGTCTATGTAACTGTGTAGGACACAGGGAGGCTCCACCATGATGATTCACAATGAATATGTTGGGTGGGTGGAGTCGGAAGGAAGAAAACCATGAAATTTAGACTCAGGAGGGTAAACTGCTACCGTATATTCTAGAGTTCCCAAAGGGAAGGACACATAGCTGTTAACAGCATGATTATTTCAGGTCATGCCTTTCAACAGAAGGAGAAACACCACAAAAACAGAAAGCATAAGTGATCTGTACTGAGTTTTCTCTAATTCTTTCTGACTAGCTCAAAAAGAAGTTCAAGCATAGTGTTGCCATGTACCTGTCTACACTTGCTAATCTCACACTGTCCCTTTCACCTCTTTGGACGAGTACAAGTGTTTACCATATTTTATTTAATTTTCATTTTGAAGTAATTATAGATTCACAAGAAGATTTTTTAAATGTACAAGAAGCTACATTATATCCATTATCTAGTCTCCCAATGGTAATATCTTGCAAAACTGTGGTATAATATCAATAAAATCCACAGAGTTCATTTAGTGATGGCTTGTTTGTGAGGGCATCTGCCCTTATTGTGCTGAAGCTGAGTGTCCAGCAGTTTTTAAACAAAAATGGCATGACTCCCATGACCCACCCTCCCGCTTTCCCTGATATCTCCGAGAGCAACTTTTTTTGTTGTTTCCCTGGATGAAAAAAGTGTTCATCAACTGCCACGATCCACAAAACCTGTTCAGGTTTTACCAGTGCTATGTATAAAAATCTTGTGGGTGTGAATGTGTGTGTGTGTGTGTGTGTGTGTGTGTGTGTGTATGTGCTTGTGCACGCCCACTTGTGTCTAGTCCTACGTAATTTGTCACATGTGTAACCATCATTCCACCTGCTGCTTCTATGAGAGGCCATGATTTTTAAAATCAGGGACTTCTACTTGGTGTTTGATAAAATGAAACCTTGTTAGCAAGCAGTTCGATATTAGAGAGACAAAACTCACGGTCAGTTCTAAATCACCTACATCAGTAGGTGTTTCGGGAATTATTTTTTTAACCACTAATTAGTTAGTCTTCCTGCCTAGAAAGGTATGGGCAAAGACAAATAACACTTTGCTTTGGGTTGACTTGACAAGTATTTTCTGAGCATCTACTAACCCTAGGTTCTGTGCCTGACCCTCTGATAGGGTACTACGGGAGGGGGCCAGAACGTCATGCTCATGGAATTCACAAGACAGAGTGGGAGATAGGCAATAATAAGAAAATAAGCCAGATAATCTCAGAGACTGAGTAATGGTGAGACAGAAACATCACCGAGTAAGAAGGCAAAGACACGTGTTACCTTTTGAGGTTTCGGAATTGGCTTCATATCAGCCAGATAGAAGAGTGAAAGACCCTGCTGGGACACCAGGATGCCTGGGATCCAGCCACAGGAGAAGTGAGGGGTTAGTGGGAGTGGGGCGACCTCCATGGGAGGAGCCTGCAGGGAAACTAGACCCAGATTCTGGGTCCAAGGGCAACCTGGATCTGCTCATGGGCAGACACTGCAGATGGTTGATTCCATCTGTGGCCGGAACCTGATCATTCCTACTCCCACTATAGTGAGTGTGCTTCCAGCCTGCCTTCCTGTGACCCCTCCCCTCTCTGGAGTCAGCATGCAGGCTGTCGCAGATCATGTGGACCAGCCAGGTGACTGGGGGATTAGCTTTGAACTCCATGTGCTGTGCTTTGCCATCTGTCCCTCAGCGCCAATGCTATTTGATCTTCCCCTCAGGAGGGGTGACCGGTGAATTTAGAGTTGAAACATGTGTCCGAAATCTTTGAAGTTAATGAACAGAACCAGAAAGTCTATCCTGAGGCAAAGCTGACATTCAGACAAAGACCATGATTTTTATTTTTCCAAAGGAAGTAAATCAACCGGGTGGAGACTGGCTTGGGTGACCCTCTGTGACCTGAATTCATTAGCATAGGTGGTGATGCCTTACTTGAATTCACTTTTTGTAGAGGAGAAAACTGAAAATACCTATTAACAAGATTTTATTTTCATTTCTTCCATATCTCATTGATGACCATGAATTTAAGAAAATTCCTACAGGACTGGCTGGCATGTTTGGTGTTTTTTGTTTGTTTGTTTTCAAACAAGGATCAGTTCATTAGGATGAACATTTTCATAGACGCCCCCCCCACTAAGATCAAATCATTGCAGGTGTCAGAAGATCACTTAGTCAGTAGATTGATTCATCAACTGATATGTTGGTAGGAACATCCTTCCAAGATCTCCCTGCTTATTCCGGGTTTGTCATCAATCTGATTCAGATTCACTTTCTGTGCCTGGCAGTGTTTTCAGATCCTGATTCAGCTGTGAGCCTTCCAGACAGATGCTATCCCTTCCCTCATGATCCTATTACCGAGCACAAATAATCCCTGAGTCTTCATATGATGAGTACTTTGAAGAAAATAAAATAAAACCAAACTAGAATGGAGAGTGTCAGGCTCCTGGACAGGGAGCTTCTTTACACAGGGCGGTCAGAAAGAGTTGGTCTGAGGAGGCACTTATTGGAGAAAGGCATCAATGCAGAATGCTGATGTTGCTGAAACCAATATCTTGGGATGAGAGCATTATGGAGAGATGAGCTAGCATGTGCAAAGGCCCCAAGACAGCACTGACTTCATCTGGTATGAAGAACATACAGAAAGTCAATTGGGCTGAGACAATGGCAGGAGGCCAGAGAGGGATAGAATTCTGGGGTCTTCTTCGGCTGTGATGTGAGTCTGGATTTATTCTAACCAATAAGAGCCTCCTGGTAACCATACTTATGGATAGATTAAATATTTCTTCAGCTTCTCCTATGTGACAGTGTCGTCCAGTAGGAACTCAGTAGTATATGAGGGAAAGGACTTGGACTAGCCAGATGACTTCCTTCTGTCTGTTTCCTCATGTATTTAGAGGGAATGGTCATCCCTCCTCTGATCACCACCCAGGGTGGTTGTGAGATTCATGGATACAAAGGTAGTTTCAGAGGCCTGTCGTGAATTGTGGAATGAAGCCACAATTACTGTTATAGGTGACTGTGACAGTCTTAATTAGGTCAAAGTTTTAATTGAAGTTGTTTTTGAAAAAGGTGTGACACAACATCAATAAGGGTACCTGATCTCAAACCAGGCAAAGTCGGGACCAAAGGGAGGTCCAAACTTTACTTGTATTATGACCACTTATATACCTAATCCTGAATCGTACCCCATCATCAGCACTGTTCAGTAATCACTTCTTTGGCCATGACCTGTGCTGGGTGCTATGTAACATCTCCTCTGACCTTCAACCCCCACAGAACCCTGTCTCTAAGTGGATTGTCTTAGAGACTAGCATACAGCCCTTGACAGCATTACGGAGGAAAAATAAAGATTATATTCCTTTTCTCTTGTGATAATAAAAAGGATCATTTTCTGAGGTAGGTAGACTTTTTGGAAAGAAAAATACAACTTTTGTGATGATCTTTGTGGTATGTGGTTGATGATTATGTTTCTTATTAATGGTTGTTTTTGCAAATTAAAAGTTCTTTGCAAAAATGGGAAACCAAACAATTTCCCCAGATTACTAAGGCACTTATTAGGGGATGAGAAAGTTGAAGCTTTTTCTCTTAATACGGAGGAGGGTCATTGTGATTTTTTTGTGTGTTTTTCTGCCCAGACAAATGCCAGGAATTGAAGCATTTGCATCCTGCTTCACACAACCTTGAGAAAGGAGCTTGCTATATGCTCTAAGATGCAGGAAAAGAAACATTGGGGTTTACTTTGATATAATAGGATACATCAAAAATAGTATTGCTGGGCAACCCTCTTTCAGCCCCTTCCTGTTTGGGAGCTTTTATGTCTTCTTTATAAATCTTACTTAAAATAAATGAAATACATTGCTGCTGGTGGGCCAACCCATCTGTACTTATACCCTGAAGTATGACTCCAAAACGCTGGTGCAGCACGTCAGAGTTGTTTTAGGTAATCATAATTTAGCAAAACATCTAATTTTTATATTAAGTTGGCTCAATAAACATATCTCCTCGCTCTTTCATCAGCAGAAAAAAAGTGGTGAATCATTATCAATTTTTAAAAAAAGCCAGCTGGGCTCGGTGGCTCAGCCTGTAATTCTGCACATTTGGGAGGCTGAGGTTAGTGGATTGCCTGAGCCTGCGGGTTCGAGAACCGCCTGGGCAGGCGAGACCTCATCTCTACAATAAAATTTAAAAAAAAATTAGCCGGGTGTGGTAGCGTGCGCCTATAATTCCGGCTACTTGGAAGGCTGAGGCGGAAGGATCGCTGGAGCCCAGCAGGTCGAGGCTGCGGTGGCTGGGAGCGGCCACTGCACTCCAGTCTGGGCAACAGAGTGAGACTCCAACTCAAAAAAAAAAAAAAAAAAAAAGCGAAGTCACTCTGTCCTCTAATTTGCATTGTTTAAATGGCACAGAGGACGGGTGGTCCAGCCAGACCCTTTCTGAGAGCACCTCTTTCCGAGGGATGGGTCAACACAGAAATAATCGATGAGAAGTGAGCTCTAGCTTTTAAAGAATATGGCTATCCTTGCCTTCTTTTAGCCTTTCCGGAAAGATAGCTATTCCAAAGGCTTTGGGGAATAAAAGAGAGGCTTTCTATTAACTTGGTCCATCACAACGTAGAGGCTTCTTTCCTTATACATAGATACTTCAAAAATAACTTAACTCTACAAACTCCCAAGATGAACTTTACTTAATGGTACCAGCAAGGTAGTAGAGGGGCACACAGGGCAGGCTCAAGAATAAGGAAAGGGAGTTGAGCTTTCAGACTTCCTCTGCCAGGAAATGGCCACCACATTCCTCTTTGCAGCTCACCTGTATTTGCTGTATTGGTCTTTCCACCTGTCTGTGCTGTTGGCTATTTATTTCGACCTCTTTCATTCTCTGCCTGTCTCTGGGACTTCCTATCTGTCTTTTAAAATCATTCTGGCTCACCACTTTGTCTCCCACTTCCCTCATCTCCACTCTTCTCTATCCTCCTCCTTCCGCTTCTCTCTCTCTCTCTCTCTCTCTCAATCTCTCTCCCCCCCCCGGCTTGTTCTCTGTTTTTGCTTTATTTTATCTTTGTCTCCATTCATGCTTATAATCCCCGCCTGTCTTCTTGGTATCGTCCCATCTCTCTTTCTATTTCTCTGCCTTTGACTCTCTTTGTTCAGGCATTTAGGCTCTGGATCTTTCTCACTGTGTGTGTTTCTCTCTAGATTTGTGTCTATTTCTGTCTTCCTCTCCTTCTGCATTCCCATCTTCTTTCCAAATACCCCGAGCCAGAGTCACCCAAGGGATTGAGAACCAGTCAGAAATTCCAGCCAGACATCCCCTCATCCACTAGACCTGCCAAAAACTAGTTTGCAGTAACTACACAGGAAAATGTATTCATCTTTCAGTAGCATCATTATTGTGGACTTGAGTTTTATGCTTCTCTTCCGGAGTATTTCTTTCAGTGGAGTTGTCTCATCACGTTTAGGTGTTAATTAAATAACTGATATTTGCATTCTAGTTCTGTGGCAACTTGGTGCTGTGTTAAATTTTAATTTGGCCTAAGCTGGATGAGATGATTCCTTCAGTCAACAAATAAGGTTGTATTAGCGGGTTACAGATGTAATTAGGCAGAGCTTGACTGAAGTGCTAATGGATTCACGTACAGGGAAGGAATGAGAGGTAAATACCTGCACACTCATTATTCAGTGTTGCTGCTGGGGTCTGGGAATAAGCGGGACCTCCCTGAATGCGTGAAAACAGTGTGCACAAATGTGGAAGCGCTGATTTATGTTGAAACCCATTATCTCTTCCACCCCTGTGCTTCTTTGTGCATCTGCCTTCACCTCTCTACTAGCCTTTGTCTCTCGTTCCCGGCTTGTGTGTTTGCTGTCTTCTGTTTCTGTCTCTGTCTGATGGTGCATTTGTTTTCAGCTACTACTGTGGCAAAGAACCACAAACTAGATGATTCAAAACAACAGAGATGCATCCTCTCACAGTTCTGGTGGCCAGAAATCCAAAATCATCGTTTCTGGGCTGCAATCAGGGTATCAGCAGAATGGCAGTCCAGGGGCTCTAGCGAAGGATCAGTTCCTGCGTCTCCGTCTTCTGGTGCTTCCAGGCACCCCGTGGCTTGTGGCTGCATCACTCCACTCTCTTTCTCTGCAGTCACATGGACTTTTCCTGTTCTGGCTGTGTTAAATCTTGCTCTGCTTCTCTCTTTTGAGGATATATGCAATTATATTTAGGGTTCACATGGACAACATGTGATAATCATCCCATCTGAAAATCTTCAAATTAATGATGTCTGCAAAGACCTTTTTTGACATTAAGGTAACATCATAGGTTCAGAGGATTAGGGTGTGGATGTCACTATTCAGTCTACTACCGAGAGGATCTCTGACTCTCTCCCGTATCTTCTCTCTCTCATCACTAAGCAAAGAAAGCTTTCTAAAGGATTCTCGTATGTTCCCCTTTGGCCCTCTCATAGGCTTCCCTTTGGCCCATTCTACAGACTGAACTGTGCCCTCCCAAAATTAATATTTTGAAACCCTGAACCTCAATGTGATCGTATTTGCAGATGTGGGTTTTTGAGAGATAATCAGGTTTAGAGGAGATCAGGAGATTGGGAATGTTGAAGTAAGATTAGTATCACAATAAAAAGAGGAAGAGATACTAGCATTGTCTCTCTGAGATGGGAGGACACAGCTGGAAGGCTGCCCTCTGCAGACCACGAGTACCTTTCACCAACACTTGACCGTGTTGCACTTCTAGCCTCTAGAACCAGGAGATAATACGTGTCTGTTATTTAAGGCACCCAGTCCATGCAGTTTTGTTATGACAGCCTGAGCTGACTAACACAACAAGAACCAGAAGTTAACTTACATGTCTAACAAATGAGACTGAGGAAACTTCCCTCTCAAGCTGCATCTCCTCCTAATGCTGTAACTATGGAAGCCTGAGCTTCTTTGCAACAGGAGCATACCATGACCTACTTCTTTAGACTAGCATCCCTCCCAGAGGACTCCAGATGAAAAGGATGTTGCTTTTTGTTATGATAATATCAGAGTGTCCAATAGACATCAGGGGCAGGGAATTAGCCACCACTCCCCTACGAATGAGCTGGAACCAGCACTGTGTCTCTTATTTCTGCTTCCCTTTATATACAGAAAAACTTTCTGCTTTTCATTCCATGTAACAGAAAACGACCACCAACTTCTTTGAATTTGTACTTTTACTTTTCAGGAAGAGAGTGAAGGGCAGAGACTTGATTCCTAGATTCCAATCCTATTGTTTTATGGGCTTCCTTCTTTGGGTAAGGCGTTCACCTACAGTCCTGTCAACAGTGTATAAGGTGGGCAGGTTCATGCTTCCAAAAACAGACACTAGGATCCCTGTGGATATTACCACAGTGATAGATATCAGGGAAAAGGAAATTTCTAATGGGTGATTAGTATAGCATTAGAACAAATCACATTATTTGATAACGTCACATACATTCAGTGGACTTTTGTATACCCCTCACCATGTGCTGGATACTAAAATTGGTCTCTGTTCTCACTGGCTTTATGGTCTCTTGAATTTTTCTTGTTTCATTTTCTTAACTCTCTATGGAAGAAACATTTATCTTTATTGTAGCTTTGCCAGCTCAACACTTTCCACAGAGAGGTTAAAGACTCACCTGCTTTATATTTTGTTGTGCAAGCTTTGGAGATACACTTGATCAAGAAAACTTGCTGAACCAAATATAAAGTCTACTGGCCAACCATCTTCCCTGTAGTGACCACAGGTGGGGTCACATAGGTGGAAGTTAGTACCTGGTTCATCTTATAAGAGCAGCTGAAGGGTATTCCCTGTTCACAGTGAGAGAGAAAATGGAAGCATCTTTCAAACAGTTTCTACTCCTCCCCATATTGGCTATCCACCCATTGACATAAAAATTGTGATTTGCCAGACTCGGTGGCTCAGCCTGTCATCCCGCGCCTTTGGGAGGCTGAGGTGAGTGGATTGCCTGAGCCCGCGGGTTCGAGACCCACCTGGGCAGCGAGAACTCATCTCTATAATAAATTTAAAAAAAATCAGCCGGGTGTGGTAGCGCATGCCTGTAATTCTGGCTACTCAGAAAGCTGAGGCGGAAGGATCGCTGGAGCCCAGCAGGCGAGGCTGCGGTGGCCGGAAGCGGCCACTGCAATCCAGTCTGGGTGACTGAGTGAGACTCCAACTCAAAAAAAAAAAAAATTGTGATTTAAGCTAAGCTGGATTTTTATTGAATTTTTTGCCAAGTACTATCATATTTGAAATGACTTTCTTATTTGAAATGACTTTCTTATTTGAAATGACTTTCTTATTTGAAACGACTTGTTTTCTTTGGGGAGCAGCAGGTATCTGAGTTTTGAAAACACATACTTCCTTGCTAGTATGTCATCAAAGGTCACAAACATGGAGTTTAAGTGTTGGGCTAGGGAGACTCCAGAGATATTGAATGTTGAGCACTGGAATTGAAAATCATCATTTAAGTAGGAGCAAACACCCTAGGTTTTCCCTGACTGAAGTTTATTGCTGTCATGGAGTTTTAAAAATCAGAACTTAGGGTAACTGAAGGCAAAGGAAGAAAAGCAAAATGAAGTTGTCATGAGAGTCACATTCAGAGGCTGGTTGGGAATACCAGATGACAGAAGGTAAGCATGTGGACCTCTGAATTGGTTCTTATTCTGGGGACTTTTTGTATATAAGAAAATCCAGAATATAACAAGCCATAAGCCTGTGGTCAATATTCATGGGATTTGAGGCTCTTGAGATATTTTTGCTACTCACAGAACTTCACATTGTGTAAAACACACTTAATCTGCTGCTTTTGGATATTTTGCTTAACCAAAGTATTTATTGGAATTTAATTTTAAATGCTGAAGATTTTTTTTTTTTAGTTAGAAAAGATGGAATTTTAACTTCATTTGTCTGACAAGATGACTGTATGAAGCAATTGTCTGGTAGCTAAGACTCTGGATGTTGACTTGCAAGTATCTCTTCAAATTTTGGCTGTACCACTAAGTAGTCATTCTCTCAACCGTATCAGCCAGGTGATATGAAACAGAACCAGTATGATATACACAAATTAACGGGTACATTGCAAGAAACTGGCTTAAGCAATTGTTGGGGCTGCCTAGGCAAGTCTAAAATTTATGTGCAGATTTTTAGGAAGAGGAAATGTAAACTCAGGCAGGAGCTGATGTTACAGTACTAAGGAAACATTTCTCCTTTTTACAAAGAAATTCAGTTGGGATCTTTTTAAGTGATTAAATTTTTTAACTGATTAAACTAGGCTCACCTAGATTATTGATTATAGTCTCTTTTACTTAAAGTCAACTGATTAGAGAGGTTAATACATCTACAAAACATGTCCACAGAAACACCCAGATTAGTGTTGGATTGAATAATTGGAGACAATAGTTTGGTCAAGTTAACACATAAAACTGACCCTCACATTCACAAATTAAGCTTCAACCTTTGATAGTAAGATGAGTATTAAAATCCTAACATCCCAAAGAGATATTATATGGATTAATGAGATAATAACAATAATGTTTGTTATTTACTGAGGTGCTTACCATATACCAGACACTACTTAGTGTTGTTTCATTACCATATGTTAATATGCTTTGTATATAATGTGAATGTGTATCATCAAGAGACAGTGAATGCAAATTACTTGGCACAGGACTTGATGCGTAATTAAAGGTTTATTAGAAGTTGGGTTGTATGAATTAAGCTCTTAATAGTGCTTACCATAATATATCATTGCTTTATGCATTGGTTTGGTTAATTGTTTTGTTTTTCTATCCTTTCTTGTGATCTGAACTCCATGAGAGCAGAGACAAAGCCTCGGGTTATTCATCTTCTCTGTGCAACCCGGCACAAAACAAGCATTCAGTAAATGCTTTTTTGATGAATAAAGGTGTATATGAGGTATAAAGAAGTGACAGGTTTTGCTAAATCATCAATGACATTAATGCATACCAAGTGACACTTATAATGTTACTCCGACCAGGACCATAGAGGGTCATGAGGTGGCTTAGGGACAAGAAGGTGAGATAAACTAACTATATCTGCTCTGTGATCACCAGCTTGCACCCTCTTCAGAAGGCTTTGAGTTAAATGACTAGAAGTCACCATGTTGAGGTTGTTGACATTCTCATTAATTATTACAAGTCCACTAGAACTCTGACATTAGTTCAAACTTTGACTTCATTGATCAGCCCTCCTGAGTCAACTTTGATTTATTTTTATTTTAGTTTATCTTGTATTGTACATATATATTTGGGGATCCCCCAAACCCGGAATTTATTTATTAAAAAAGTGTGTATTTATTCTTACATGTTTAAACTTCATAGTCACCTTCAAAGTACTCTGTTTAATGCAATACACCTAGCAAGACACCTTTATCACTGCTCAAAACAGTTTTTGACCTTGTCGTTTTGGATGCCTTTTAGTGTTTATGCCTCCCCCCACCTCTTCAACATGGGCAACATTTCCCTTTGAGGACTTTTTTCATTTGGGGGAAACAGAAGTCACTGGGCAAGATCTGGTGAATAAAGAGGGTGGGGAATGGGAATCATATCGTTTTTGGTCAAAAGCTGCTGAATACTCAATGTGGTATGGGCAGGCGTGCTGGTAAATCACTCATCATGAAATGGGCAAATGCATTGAAAGAATCTAAAAAAAAAAATTTACTGAAGCTCAATGCAGGCTCTTAGAACAGCGCTAGCTGGTACACTGATGCCGATGAGTTCCTAGGACACTTACCTATTGGGGGAAGCCTGTGCTATAAGGGACCTGCCCTCCAAAAGATAATTCTGTGTTTTTTGGGAGGTGCCCATACATATTTATAGTTTATTACACAGACAATATATAGAATGCTTATTCAAAAATAAGTATAAAGATAGGTCGTCTTCCATTTAACTGTTAATATACAGAGAATATTTTACATGAACAAATATCTTTTTCTGGTATCAAAAATCAAAAACAAGTAAGAATTGTACTTGGGGTTTCTGAGAGACCGATAGACAATTCTGGAAAAGACAGATACAAAAACTCTGGTGAGGGGAGCTTAAAAAGATTGATATGGCTGCAAAGAAATTTGTTAAAAATTTAAAACCTGGGACATTTTTAATTTGCCATTCTGCAAACTGAATTTCTCTTCATTTGAAACTCCACTTTAGAAAAATTGTTTGTGTCTTACTTTCCTTGGGCTTTCTAGGGTAGCAATTGACATTTCTTCATCTCTGTTTTATAGAGTCTAGAAGGCACCTTAGCACATGGGTTATTATTAACTGGTTGCAAATGAACAGTAATAACAAAGGATGAAACTAATATAAGTTAAACATGTAACAGCTTCTGAAGATCACTATCCATGAAGCCACCTATGATTTTCCTTAAAACATGGCATTATAGCCAGGCTTGGTGGCTCAACCTGTAATTCCGTGCTTTGGGAGGCTGAGTTGAGTGGATTCCCTGAGCTCACGGGTTCGAGACCCACCTGGCAACTTGGCGAGACCTCATCTCTACAATAAATAAAAAAATTAGCCGGGCGTGGTAGCGCGCACCTGTAGTTCCAGCTACTTGGAAGGCTGAGGCGGAAGGATTGCCAGAACCCAGGAGGTTGAGGCTGTGGTGGCTGGGAGCGTGCCACTGCACTCCAGTCTGGGCTACAGAGTGAGACTCCAACTCAAAAAAAAAATGACATTTATGTATGGTCTAATTTAAAAAGCATTTATCCTTAGAAACATTTATCTGGAATGATTTGGTTCCTGGGTTTGGAAAGAATGCCTTTTCCAGGAGAGAAAATGTGAATGACTTTAAAATCTTCACAAATCTTTGAACTCAAAACTTGTTTGTCTTGATTAAACACATCTAATGCTCTTAAATATTTAGGGATTAGAAAAGTCTGAACAAATCATGTGAGCACATCTGCTCAAGAATTAAAAATCTGGATGACATGGCCCAACTTTGCCTTTGACAGCACACACCATTTGCTGTACTCCATCATGAAGGAAGGGAAGCAGGAATGGTGGCATGTAAAGACTGGATCTGTGTGCTTTTCACCTTGCAAGCCTAAATGAATGGCAGTTCCTGAGCCTCTTGTTTCCTTTCTAGAAAGCCTGGCAGGAAGCCTTAACCTTCACCCCCGTGGCCTGGAAAATTCTTCCCTGAGAAAGGCCAGTCCAAGCCCATGTGGACGGTGTTCCACTGTCACATTATTCTTTATTGTCTCTCACTCATGGAAATTTACTGAAGTTATCCTGTGCTCAGCCCTATAGATAAATCAATTTGGGAGACTATAGTCTCATATATGATGGTCACACCCAAAGGTGCTTAATGTTTCCTCCCAGCTGATCAAGGCCAGAAATTGCAGGTTGGCCTGATCCTAGAGGAACAGATTGAAATTAAGGAAACACTTTTCAAATCTACAGGTCACTGACCTCTGTTCCAAATCCTGGAGCCTGTGTAGATTGAGTGGATTTAATTAATTAGCTGCAATGCCATTGCCACTGTCTTAATGTCAACAACAACTCTACCTCAAGTACAAGATGCAAGAGACTTCTGTGGAGGTGTGCTCTCCTTCACATCAAGGTCATCAAAGGCAGGAGTCCTTCCAAGCACCCTGTGGAAAGAACCCAGGTCTGCAGCATATCAAGAAAGCATTCGGTGATCTGAAAATGCAGGATCAGAAAGCATTCCGTGATCCCAGAAAGAGCATGTAGGGAATACGAAAGACACTTGTGAAGCATCTGCAAAAATGCATGTGTTTGAGGGAAGCCGGGGATTGGGGTCATTTTTAACTAAACAAGAGCATGCATATCAAAGGGAAATGGTAATTGTAGAAATATTACAAATCCTTTGTATCCAGGATTTCATAATGTTGTTTAGCAGAAAGGACATTTATTAGAATTCAGAATCTAGGAGCGAGGAAAAAAGTGTTGGACTGGAAATCAGAGCCTAATCTAGCAATAATAGGAACGGTGAAGTCAAGTTCTATGATAGAAGGAGCAAGACCAGAATTTCAAGACAGCATTTGAGTCTTTGGGAAATAAAGGGTGTCTCCAGACAGTTCATTTGGAAAATAAGTAATTTTTTTCCTTCAAAAGTATTCAGTAACTGCCTGAGCCCTGTGATCTTGGTTGCCAATCTGGGAGGAAAACAACAGCGTTGGGAGAGACACATTGTGCCTGGTGTCTTTTGCATCTGCTCTTTTGTTCTCTGCTACATGCTGAGCATGAGTCCATTGGAATGCGTTGTCTCAGACATGTTCCTGGTGAAGCTGGGCCCAGGAAATCAAGCCACAGGAGTGATCAGAGAAGGTGCGAGAGCATTTACATGGAAGAAGGCCCAGGCCTGGGGAAGGGGAAGGAATGGCAGCTCCTCTCAAGCATTAAAGAACGGCCATGTGAATTGGGTTGTTTTGTAAAGAAGATCCCAAGCGTGGAAGCTAAGAAGCAACCAATGTTAGCTTAGGATAAAGAACAAAAATATGCCAGCCCAGTACATCGTTTAGGGCCTAAACTTTTAAATTTCAAGGTCTTTGTCTAATCCCAGCTCCACAAATTTCTGTTTGAACTTGGGCATACCACTTAAATTCTTTGTGCCTTATTTATCTTGCCTGTAAAATGAGGATGATAACAATACAGTGAAATTAATCCTCATATGAGATATTAGCTCTAATGTAACCCTATAGGTCGAAAATAGTCCAAGTAATCCTTGGAAAGTACTTATTATAGTTCTTTTAGATCGTAGGATCTGAGTCCTTAAAAGCCCACATCACAAATAATTACTTTTTAAAATTTCTCTTTGTAGGTGGGCTGTATCCAAATTCCCCTGTGAAATATAGAGCAAGATTCTATTTTATGGAGGGTGTCAGGGGAGTCAGTGTAATTCGATTTTTCTCTCATTCCTTCTTTTTTCTTGAGATCAGGTAATTAAATTATTTTTTTACTAAACATGGCACAATTCTACTGTGGGGTTTTGGGAAGAAGAATATAAGATAGTGGTTATTAAAGATAGTTCACAATGCTTGATTTATTAACCAAGAAACATTGCTTACATGTGTGCCAGCGTGTATATGTAGGGGCGTATATCAATATAATTTTAGTGCCCACTTAATTGTAAGATTCATTTAGTAGGGCTATGTCTGTTTTATTCACCCATACTGAACATACAAAAGTTACACAATGTGTATGTAGAATAAATGAATATCAGAATTATTCAAAGATGCAGTAAGCGTTTTCTAGAGGAATAGTCACCCAGTCTTTGCTAAAACATCCCCAATGAATGGCCTGCCATTGCTAATCTTCAAAGAGGAATGGATTAGAGTTTGGAATATTTTTGTTGAAGTCATTCAACTTGGGCTCGAAATTTTAGGAACTAGAATTCCCGTTCTTCTTTTGATTTCATGGAATGTTTTTGTTCAGTATAGATACTGATAATCTCTTCTAAGCAGAGTGATGTGCAGTGAGCTTTGTGATCTACCAGTAGGGGATACACATGTCTTCTGCCACGTGTCGTCAAATGATAATAAACGGTTAATAAGTACCAGGCACTATTGTAAGCATGTGGAATGTCTTGACCTATTTAAGACCACACAAGCTTTTCAGGTAAGTGATACTATTTATTATATGATGTTATAACTGTGCAGACAGAAGCACAGAGAAATTCACTCAACCATAGTCACCAGCCCGTAGGTGGTGAACCCACAGAAACGCGGTGTCTGTTGGCTCCAGAGTCAGCCCGATAAGCACTGTGCATCATTGAGTTGCCATCCAGCAAGGTTGAGTAGATGCAGAACATTCTTAGGGTGTATCCCTCTCCTCTGCTTTACTCGCAAAAGGATCGGTTAGTTGGAATAAGCTTTGTATTGAACTTATAAAACACTTGTGTTTTTTATCACATCACCAATAAGGCACGCTTTTTTCTTTTTTTTATGAAGTTTCTTTCAAAGTCTTGCTGAGAAGGAACAAAAATGTGATTTCCAGAGTGTGATGAAGGACCCTTGAGAGTCCATCTTTCTGGCTACAGGGTGGGTTCATAATTTTACGGGATTAGTGACTATACTGTTTGCCAGTGAACCACAGCTTCCAGAATCCCAGAAGCCGTTCAAGCATCCTCAGCCAGGGGTGACATTTTTCACTCTCAGAAAGAAATAGATAAAACACTGTTGCTGCTCTGGAAAGTAGAGACTGCCAATTTGTCTCTGCAGTAATTGAGTTTTCAGGCTTCCAGGATCAGCTGGACTGGGAACTAATGAGACCATACTAAAGCTTCATCAAAGAGTATCCGCATTTGGAAGGCTTCGTTGCCCCAGGGAAGCATCTTATTTCCAAACTTGCCTTGAGGGGATAAGGCCAGGCAGTGTCTTCCCTTGGCTGTGCTGTCAGAAGAAACCTAAAACTACCTGCTGCCTACTTAGCAATGTGCAGGGAACCGGTCACTAAACAGAGCCTGATGTTACCTCTAGAGAGAATCAGTAGCTTCCAGATAGCAGCTGTGTTCCCTGCATCTATGCAAACAGCTAGCTACAAGTCTTCATTCCGAGATTTCCTTAAGTGGTTGAATTTCCAGGAGGGATACAATGGCAAGTGCTGTACTTTTTTATTTTTCTTGTTAAGAGATAGGTTCTTGTCTTCCTCTGTCACCTAAGTTGGAGTGCAGTGCCACCATCATAGCTCCCTGTAGCCTGAACCTCCCACGCTCCAGGAATCCTCATGCCTCAGCCTCCTGAATAGCCGAGACTACAGGTATGCACCACCATGCCTGATTAATTTATTTTTATTTCTGTAGAGTCAGGATTTCAGCATGTTGCCCAGGCTAGTCTTGAACTTCTGGTCTCATGCAATCCTGAAACGTAGGCCACCAACACCACTTGGTTTACAGGTGTGAGCCACCATGTCTGGCCTGTTTATTGAATGCAGTCCTGTAGAGTGGTATTTCTGAGCTTTAGGAGCTAAAATAAAGACATCACTGAAGATTCTGGCAGGATAGACCAGCATCAGGGTGGTAGATAGGCAGTGGATTCTTGTATGTCTACCATAAATGCTTAAATTAAGTGAGGTCTTTTGGTAGCATGTAACAGAAACCCAAATTAAACTGGCTTAAGCCCGCACCCCACTTCCCAGCGAAAGCGCATTGGCTCATGGAGCTAATGCTTAAGGTAAAGTTGGAACCTGTGGGCCTTCAGGACTTGGTTTCTCTCAATCTGTTAGCTCTACTTTTCTCTGTGTTGTCTCCACCCTCAAGACAAATCCTTTCTCTGTGGTTATACCGTTCCCTGCCCCAATTTCCATAGTTTGTATCATTCCAGTTTTAAGTCCAAGAGATAAAATCATACCAACAAGAGCCACAGATTTGAGTCCAAGGCTTATTTCCGAGTGAGTTTTGTTTTTTGGTTTTTTTTTCCGAGTTGGATTCTCACTCTATCATCCAGGCAGGAGTGCAGTGGCACACTCATGGCCACCCCAGTATCAAACTGCTGGGATCCGACGATCCTTCTGCCTCAGCCTTCCAAGTAGCCAGATCTACAGGTGCACTACCACACCCGGCTAATTATTTTTTATTTATTGTAGAGATGAGATCAAGTGCCCGGGTTAGTCTCAAACCCGTGGGCTCAGGCAATTCACTCACCTCTGTCTCCCAAAGTGCTGGGATTACAGACTGAATCACCAAGCCCGTCCCTGAATCAGTTTTTCTGGAATGTTGATTGGTCAAACCTAGGACCTGGGCCACAGCTAGAACCTGGACAGTAATTAATTCAACCTGAATACATGCTGCTAAGATGAGGGGGGATTTAGTTCCTTAAAGAAAAGGTAAGGTGTTTTCATCAGGAAAAAGGAGGTGGGAGACTGGGGAGAGTTGATGGCCACCCTTTGCGTTCCCAATGGCAGCTCCTCATGTAGCTTCTTGGAGGTCACAGGGTCCATCAGAACACACTGTCTGAATGTAAACTTCATGCTGTTCTTCATGCTGGACATCAGCGCAAGGTCACAAAGCAGATTTTTAAAAACCTATGTAGAAGTTTTTCAGCCTAGTTGGAGAGAAAATCTCAAGATGCCAAATATTTTTGCTGAGTGTCTGCTCATTTACTGTGTTTCTATGGTGCGCAGGCGTTATGTCAGATTCCTGTTGACAGAGTAGGCTTCCTAATTTGTGGGGCAAAATGAAGATGTGAGGTCCCTCTTCAAACAGCGGGAAAACATGTCATTTTTGGTACTAAATTATAAAGCGTTTTTCTTTCTTCAACAGTCTTTCTCTTAACTTTAGCATAATGTTTTAAATTTGCTATTTAATGTCATTAAGAAAAACTTTAAATTTAAATTATTCATCTGAATTTTATTATTCATATTCATATCGTACAATGACTGACTCAAATCCAGATATAACAGAATTTAACTTGTATATGGAACCTCTTAAACAATTTGTATTTGGTAGTCATGCATGCAAAAGCATTGAGTTCTTAACAGAATAATGAAAGAACTGCAAAAACCTAATTCAACAACTTTTATTTCATTTTTTTCTTCATGTAGGCCCAGTCTATTAATGCTCCACTTTGCTGATAAGTAAGAAAGACCTGAAAGGAAAGGGAACATAAGTTTCCTTGTCTCTTTCCCTATCCTGTCATGTCATCGTTTTTCAGTATAGGCGGTTAGCTAATAAAGCAAGTAACAGAAGCAAGAATCTTATGGGTTTCTTGATTGGTCCTGATCTTTGGATAATATTATCCTTTTTCTACATTTGAAGCAAGTTGCTTATATCCCTGCTGCTGTGTGCACATCCCATCATCACACCAAACTTCACTTAAAAAGCAGCAGTAAAAAGATAGCACCATTAAGAATTTCAAAATGGCAACATCTGAGCATTTAACCAAATGGACAGAGCTTCCCTTAAATGTCTTGAACCAATGCCTCTCCTAGGGTAAAGCCAGTGCTCTGTATACTTGTTGAGGCATGCCTTGAAACTCTGGCAGACTTTACAACTCTGCCTTAGCCTTCACTTCCTGCTTGTGAAGAACCTCGGAGATCAGTGCCTTCTCGGGCCCTTCCTGGGTGTATGCACAGCCCTGCATAAGTAGGTGGCCTTTGATTTTCTCAAGAATATTTTGGAGTTTCGCAAAGCTCCTATGGCCATCTCATTCCCCAGGCTTTCCTTTTCAGATTTTGTCTATACCTTGTTAACCACAACTGCTATCATAGCCTAAGGCAGCTACCATGTTACACATTTGTCAAAGATTACTTTTTAATAATGTGTATAAACTTATGGGGTACAAGTACGATTTTGTTACATGTATAAATTGCCTAATGATAAACTTTTGACAAATGTTGTTGGGGATAAATTAGGGTGTTCACTCAAGGCAAGTTCTGAAGAGGTGAAATATAAAAGAACCTTTAGAATGAATATTTCCAGGGCTGATAGCTTAAGTAATGACAATTCTCCAGAGATTTTGCTTTTGGGGAATCCACAAACATAATCTCCACTTTTTGGTTGGTGTTCTACTGATGGTATCCAGCATATCCCCTATGGTTATAAGACTGTTAGTTTTGGGGGGTTTTTTGTTTTGTTTTTTTTTTTGAGTTGGTGTCTCACTCTGTCGCCCAGACTGGAGTGCAGTGGCCGCTCCCGGTCACCACAGGCTTGACCTGCTGGGCTCCAGCGATCCTTCCACCTCAGCCTTTCAAGTAGCCGGAATTACAGGCATGCGCTACCATGCCCAGCTGATTTTTTGATTTATTGTAGAGATGAGTTCTCGCTGCCCAGGCGGGTCTCAAACCTGCGGTCAGGCAATCCACTCACCTCAGCCTTCCAAAGGCGCGGGATTACAGGCTGAGCCACCAAGCCCGATTTGCACTGTTAGTTTTTGAGGCTAGGACTGAGTTTGGGAGTAGAGGCATGGAATTAGGGTAAGTTAAACCATTACAAGGTTTATTGTCATTACTGAGATTCCATAGGTTGTTTCTTAAATAAATAGTCTTGAGATCTTTGTAAGCCTTTGGTTCGTTTATAGAGTTCTGAGAGAGTTGATTTTGACAACTGTTGCCAGTGTTGTCAAAATTTGGTGAAGAGGATTTTGGGAGGTTTGTCACTCCAGGAGAGCTTCCACTTCTGGATCTTGAAATGTTGCTAATTTATCAAGCAAATAATAAAACACAGCACCAGCCCACTTCAAGAAGTCTGCAAATAAATTTTGCCTGTTAACTGGTAGTACACTTTGCTATGAAGGGCAGGTAGATAAACTGAAAGTGTGGAAAGTGGATTCCAACCCAGACATTGTTAAGATTAACAATATTGCTGAGGGTTCCAGTTCATCCTAGTGATATATGAGAAGCATATGGAATGAAGAAATAGGTCTATAACACGCTTTGTACACTGATTTTTCTTTTTTTTTTCATTTTTTCATTGACCTTTCTTATAAGGTCACCTGAATGCTATGGTTTAGAAGAGCACCCAAAAGCAAGCAGCAAAGTCATGCCAACTCAATTCAGAAAAAGAAAACCTAGAGATGTTTAAGGCTATGTCTTTTTGGCAGTTTTTAGCAAAATACTTCTGCATTACTGGCATGGATTGCTTCCCCTTTTTCTGTTTCCAGGAGCCAAGTATCTAAGTATAAATTGGCAATCAACTTGGATGTTATGGCCTAATTTTGTCTTTTTTTTTAATACTGGTAATTTAGATACGTATTTAGTCTTTCTAATTGGAGTTATGGCATATATTTCCTATTGACTTGACTATAGAAAAGCTTTGTTTTTTGTCTTTTGTTCCTACCATGTGGATTATGATATCAATGTTAATTAGATAGTTCTTTTTTCTTCATTTCTGCTTTGGTTCCCTCAATTAAGAACTCATGTATTTATTTGAAGTCCTGTATTACAACAACTTAAAGCTGCAAGCTTCTCCGCTTCCCTCCTCACCCAGTCACCTTGCCAGGGGTTTTTCTCCTTCCTTGGCCCTGCCTCACATCTCCAGTCAACTGAAGCATCACCCCAGGAGAGCAATGTTTAGGAGCCTGTAGACCTGTAAATGTGTCTCAGATCTCAGGCCCTGTTGAAACATTACCTTTATTGTCTTTGTTTTTGTTTTTGGAGATATACTTATTTTGTGCTCCCTAAGACAAAAGACGGCCTTTACTTCTTCTTTGGTGCTTAGCTCACAATTTAAGCATGTGATGTGTGCAGAGTTAATCGGCTTTCTAATCCTTTGACTGGATTCCTGTAGAAGGTGCCACGAACATTAACCAGGATCCCTTCAGTTTCATGGGACAGAAATGCAACTTGAGCAGGGTTGAGGAAGGTGCTGGAACATTGATTCACATCACTAAACGTGATTCAGACTCAAGGCCCAGCTGGATCTTGGTTTACAAGGATGGCATTCAGGGTGCTGACTGCAATGGTTGGCTTTGCTTTCCTCATTTTAGAATCACTTTCAGGAAAGGTTTCCCTTGGTGAGGCCCAGACAGTCCCAGGCTTAGCAAACTCAGGTTTCCGGGAGCTTCTCCTTCCTAAGAGTTTCAGAAAAAGCCTTGAAATTTGCTTTGACTGGGGCAATAGAGGTTCATGGTCATCTCCAAATTAATTGTTTTGGTTAGAGAATGGAATGTGCCCATGTGCTCTGCTTGTATTACTTGATCACTCCTGGGTCCAACCTTACTCAAACAGAAGTGAAGATACTCTAAGGAAAATCAAAATGTTTTTACTCAAAGAAAGAGAAACGATTATTAGACAATCAAAAATAATAGTAAATGCATTCTCCACCATGCCTGACCTCTTAAAATATTAGTATGGTGTAGATAAATGGCACTTGATTAATGATGACAGCTAAAATTTATGTAATGGTCACTACATGCCAGTCACTGTTCTAAGGAATTTATGTATCCAGGTTCATTGAGGGCTCTCTAATTCTGAGAGAGATAAGTTTGCTTGACTATTTTGCCGGTAAGGAAACTGAGTGACAGAATAGTTAGGCAACTAGACTAAAATTTAACAGGTGATAAGTAATGGGTCAGAAATGTGAAGTCAGGCATCTCTTATTCCACTGTACAAACTTATAACTACCATTTGGGTTTTTTTTTAACATAATAAACCAAAGTTTCTCTCTTGTGTATTGACTCTGAACTTCAGCAGATTAACCCAACTCTGAGCATCTCAGTTTCTTCCTATTAACAGAAAAGATAAACTTAGGTCATCTCCCTGAGTCCTCTCATTATGTGACTATGATACAATATCATTATTCATCAGTCACTTAAACAACAAATGTTTATGTTTCTAAGTGCCTCTCTAACAAAGTGAGGAACAACCATGAGTAAGAGATTTTATGCAACTGGGAATTTGTAAAATGCAATCCATAAAAACCAATATGAGGTATTATTATTATAGCTCTTGTTATTTCTCCTGGAATAATTTCCTTGTATCTCTGTGAGTTTAAAAAACTAAGCAAGAGAGCATTTCCCAGGTGTACAGAGGCAGAAAGGAGAGCTCTGTTCCTGTTATAACCCGGAAGGGCCACAGCTCAGTCATGTTCAGTCCTTGTTGAGCTTGACTTTATAATAAAAGCTGCTATTAGTCACAGCTATTAAGGCTGTCAAGTTATCCTTTTGTGATCATTGTTCTAATACAAAGTGACATTCAGACGTTCCAGAGTTCAGAGGCAAGACTGTCCTGCGTTCATGTGGCTAACACCTCTCAGCAGTGCCTCAGCCCTGGCAGATTAAGTTTGGCTGACATTTGAGGACACCTGCTTTGTGGGGCTTGCTTTCCCCCACTTGTCTCTGTCCCAGAATGTTGATCTTTCCACAACAGACTGTAGGGTGTCATGCTTGCCTTTGTGAAGGAGAGAGCAAGGTGAATTTCAAGATGTGTGCAGAAAACTGGAGTTTTCTCATTGAAAACTCTCCCCTCAGTTCACTTTGAGCACAGCAGTGACCTTATCCCCTTGCTAAGTGTGGCCAAGGGATGTATAGATTCCCGAGATTTGATTGGGCAGCCCCCTGGTCAGTGGCCAGATGTTAGTGAGAGCCATGCTGACGAATTTGCACACTTTCCAAGTTCCAGAAGGGGCCTGATCCTTTCTTTACTTTTTCTGCTCACCAGAAGTCCTGGAAACTTTATTTGCTCCCTACTGCAGTTTTATATTTAAATAATTTTTGTAAACCTTCAAATTCCACCCTCATCACTTTATGCATGACAGCTCTCTCTGGGCATTTGTGTTTCTTCTCTAGTTCTGAACACACACATTTTCATTTCACATGTTAAACAAAATACTCCATTTCTTTTTATTTTGCATTGCTGATAGCACATTTGAAACAGCTTCTAGACTTGTGGTTGTATTTGCATATAATACCCTGTGTAGCCATCTACACAGCAGAGTCTCAACCACATGACATGGATTTGAATTCTGGTTCCACTATACTGTGTTACTTAGGGAAATTTGCTTAATATTCCTGAGTCCTGGTTTCTTAAAGGTTTAAAATACTTGTTCTGTCCGATGGAAGTGCCCTGTGGTTTGTTTTAGGGGTAGTATGAGAAGAATTATTGCAGATTTTCTCAGATTTCTTCATATTATCCTCTCTTTACAGCAACCAGGAGAGAAGGGGATGGAGAACTCAACTCATTGAGTCTCAGACACCTGACCCTACCTAAGACACTTTTATGTTGGTGATTTCAAGTGATGAATATAGCAGTTCTCTAGGATATGAGTGATATTATCTCCCTTTCACAGCAAGAGACTAGTAAGACTCTGGGTATTCACATGCTTGAAATTAGTCAGGTATCTGACAATGAAAGCGGTCTCAATTCACCCCATTCTAGAATCTGTGTTGTGTTGGCTATGGGCTGCCATCCATGATGTAGTTTATACATTAAGAAACCATTTAATGGTGCGCAAGGATTTTTTTTAAATAGGTGGCACACTTATGGGAGGCCCCCATGAGTCATGACTGTACACCAGTATTACAATAGATGCTGAAGGACTGGGTAGAGGATGAGAAGGTCGATCAAAGTCTAGGATTAGCTTTTGATCTCTGGGAAAGCATTTGGGAATCCAACATTCTGTGTGGAACCAGATTGCCAATCAATGACATTCATGTAGGGCAGCATCTCATCTTACTCTTGTACTGAAGATGAGGTGTACAACAATCAACAAGAACAAAAAATAACAAAAAGCCAAAACAAACAAAAAAGCAAAAACAAGAAAAGGAAACATTTACAGGGGCCTTGATCTGCAAATGAAACTATTCCTTGAATTTGAGCTTGAATCAATCATCTTCTGCATTTAATAGAAGTTCATTAAAAAAATCAGTGACCCAAACCAATCAATAACACTTCACGGACCAAGGTCTGTTAGAACAGCACAGAGACAGCAAATTGCAGAAAAGCAGAAATCTATTCTCTAGGAAGACAGAATTATTTCAAGTTGCATTAATTAGCTCATATCTACAGCCTGCACAAACCCTCAAACGGTTTATTTTTTTCAAAAAAAGAAGAAAAAATGAGGCTAATAAGCTTGTTGACACTTAATTTAACTTAAAAGGTATGTCTGTAACATTGACAAAAAAGGAGTGAAATCAGGAAAGTGTTTTCTACATCCATTCCAACAAAGACAATGTGCAAATGAGAATCAGTTCTTTTAACATGGACACTTCCCCTCCATAGGATGATTGTTCAGTGAGCTGACTCGCAGATCTAGTCTGGTGGATTGCCTCCTAGGGTAAAGGGTATGGTCTTCGGCATCAGGGCAAAACCTGTAGACATCAGAGGTATAAATGAACTGGTTAGGATTGTTACTATAAGTCATGAGTGAATCATCCAGAGTTTCCAGTCCCTGACATTTGCAGTTTGATAATTATTTGCTGCGTGTAGGGGGTTGTTCTGTGCATTTTAGAATGTTAATTAGCACCCCTGGCCTCTATCTATTAGATTCTTGTGGCAAACGCTTCTCAGAGTTGTGATGACCAGCACTGTCTCCGTATACTGCTAAATGTCACCGAGGGCAAAATTATCCCAGGGTGAAACTCACTGAATTCAACATCCAGAAAAAAACGATGGGCAGAAAGGAAATATTTTGGACCTCATGCGAGAGCCCCCTCCAAAACCAGAATTACCTTCTGGAGGGCAGGCTCCTTGTAGTACACTCAGAATTTGTTCCTTGGGATTAAACAGTCAACCAGTTTTTAACTGGAAGTTTTGAAAAGGTTGAATCACAATTTTCAGAAGAAACGTCCAGAGTTGTGGCAAACAGGTGACCGATCCTTCCACCATGACTACCCAAGAACCTGCCCGTACTGCGCTGATCTTTCAGCAGTTTTTGACAAAAAAACAGCATGATCCCTGAACCCTACCCTCCCTATTCA
Organism: Cephalopachus bancanus; assembly: GCA_027257055.1. Taxonomy (NCBI): domain Eukaryota; kingdom Metazoa; phylum Chordata; class Mammalia; order Primates; family Tarsiidae; genus Cephalopachus; species Cephalopachus bancanus. Next base: position 644,665 of record JAPVLO010000269.1, read on the forward strand.
CCTAATTTCACCCCAAGCAACTTTTTTTGTTTCTCTGGATGAAAAAAGTCCTCAAAGGGAAATGTTTTTGCCAAAGTGGAACAGGTGAAACAAAAAGGGGGGGGGCAGAAGAAATAAAATCATCAAAATTGACAAGTTCAAAAAATTGTTTTGAGCAGTGGAAAAAGAATCTTGATAGGGCCATTGCATCAAATGGAGAGCACTTTGAAGGTGACATGTTTAAACATGTAAGAATAAATACACAATTGTTCATAAATAAATTCCAGATATTTGGGCGTTCCCCTTATAATCTTTTTTTTTAATTATTTTAAAGATGTGGAGTACAATTCAGAGTTAGGTATACAAATGGTCATTGCACATGTAAAATTTGGGCCTCACTTTGGTCCCCACATCAGCTGGTTTGAGATCAGGTACCCTTATTGAAGAAGTGTGCCCGCTCCCTCCCCTGGCAGTTTCTCACTACTGCCAATCCCTTTTTTATGGTATTGTGATAATTGTTCAGGATCCACTTATGAATGAGAACATGTGGTGGTACTCAGCTCTTTGTTTCTGCGATAGATCACTGAATGTTGCAGACTCATAAATCCATCCAAGTTGTTGCGTAGGTCATAATTTTGTCCTTCTTTATGTCTGTGGAATATTCCATCGTGTATATATACCACATTTTAATAACTAAAAATTCAAAGCCTTCAAGATAATAGGAACCAGAGAAAAAAACTGAGACTGGATACTTTCTTTATGTTTCTTGTTTCTTACGTGCAAGTTTTACTTCTCCAAACAAACTTCTCCACAAAGTTGCCATAAGTAGCTTCCAGCTCATATCTGTGTACTCTGCAACCAGAAAGGAAAATAATTTTCCCCACCAAGTTCAGATCAACAATTCCCAAGGAAGGGCTGTAGTTCATTTTGGGTCATGCATCTTACTGCAAGTCATTCTGGAGTTATTTGTTTGGGGAAGTGGTGGTGGAACTCTGATTAGGTCACTTCTTCCTCCTTGGGGTGGAGTTTCTGACTTAGAAGAAAGGAAAAGGGGTTTCTCATTCATTCTTCAATTATATACTTTGCTGTTCGCTGTGCTGTGAGGATGTAAAGTTGAATAACTCACTTTGTTTCCATCTTTTAAAGGTTTACAATGTAGTTTTTTAAAAAAATTATTTTAAAGATGTGGGATATAATTCAGGGTTAGCTATACAAATAGTCATTGTACAGGTAAAGTTTGGGCTTCACTTTGCCTCCCCATGCCTCTGTCATCAATGTTGCCACTCACAGCAGCTAGGATAGCAGCAGGCCACTACAGGGTGTGTGGCAAATCCACAGAACTTGTTCATCCACCTGTCTAGTCATTCATTATTCTATTATTTTATATTCAGTCCTATACTCAATGCAGCCTGTAATAAATGCCTACTCTATAGAAGAATAAAAATAACATTCTTGAGACCGACTAAGGTAGCTCACATCTGTAATCCTAGCATTTTGGGAGGCAGAGGTAAGAGGATCGCTTGATCTCAGGAGTTTGAGACCAGCCTAGGCAACATAGCAAGACCTCATCTCTACCCCCCCAAAAATGCAAAACAAAAGTTAGCCAGCCATGGTAGTGCAAACCTGTAGTCCCAGCTACTCAGGAGGCTGAGGTGGGAGGATTGCTTGAGTCCAGGAGGTCAAGACTGCTTTAAGCCATGATTGTGCCACTACATTCCAGTCTGGGTGATAGAGTGAGTCCCTGACTCAAAAAAAAAGTAAAACATATAAAACATAGAACTCTCCAATGACCCACAATTCCACTCCTAGTTATATACCTGGGATAGACTATAGGTCTACACAAAAAACTTATACATAGAAGTTCATAACAGTTTTGTTCACCATATCTAGAGTAGAAAAAAATCCAAAATGTCCATCTCCTGATGAATGAATAAACAAAATGTATATTTGCAGTCTGGATTGTTATTCAGTCATAAAGAAGAATGAATACTGGTAGAAGCTGCCACTTAGATGAACTTAGGAAACATTAGGTTAAGTAAAAGAAGCCAGACACAGAAAACCACATATTGCATAATTGCATTTAGATTAAATATCAAAATGCAAAAGCCTTAGAGTGTGAAACACTGAAATAAGATAGCCAATTTTTGAAATTTGCAGCAACTTGGATGGACTTAGAATCTATAATACTCAGTGATCTATCCCAGAAACAAAGAACTGAGTACCACATGTTCTTACTCAAAAGCGCAACCTAAACATTTATCAAAATGCTGTAAGAAATGGATTGGCTGGAGTAGGAGACTGCTGGGGGAGTTTAGGGGCTCATCTCATCAGCGAGGGTACCTGCATAATGACCATTAGTATACCTAACCATGAATTGTGCCTCACATCTTTAAAATTAAAAAAAAAAAATTAAAAAGAGTCAATTTACCATTAGCTTTTAAAATAGTAAATCAGTGATATTTTAGATGATATGTCAACATGGCAAAAGTCTTAACTGTGGTATAGAAAGAGCCTGAAGCTTGGGAGATACCAAGATAACGAATGTCAAATTACACTGAAATATCAACTTCTATCAATGTTGGGGATTTCCTTTTATTTAAATTTTGATTATTATTATTGCAGGTGCAAGATATAAGGAAGCAAAGCAGGTGTGACTTCAGCAACAGGCAGGAAACAGAAGGCCACAGTCTAATTCTGGGTCCCCTGCATGGTGGTGACTGTATCCCTGCTGGGTAAGCAGATTGACTGCCAGAATCTCCATGCATGGAAATCTAAACAAAAGACCTGAGTCCACTTTCTGAAGATATCTCCACCTTTGTGTTTAATGTAGGGTCTTCTGGGCCCTTGAATGGTGACCAGATCACCTTTAATAATTGGACGGGGAACTCTTTTGTTGATAGCAAGGTTTTCAATCTACTTTGATAAGCTCAGCTGGGGACTGCTAAGAATGACTGTGTATATATTTTAAAAGATTATTATAATTTTGCGTTATAACTCACTGTGAGATAGGGTAGGATCAGATAACAGTCCAATTCATAAAAGAAGGAATCTTCTGCCACTTATGATGGTTAAAATAAGTCTGCTCTATGTATGGGTCGTTACCTGTGGTTTTTTAGGACAGATGATTATATCCCAGAATATTTGTCAGGTTATAGTAAAAATGTTTGATGAGTGGTCAGCGCTGTCATTCTGGGGCTTTTATTTCATTATGGTACCTCATACATGGACACCTTTAGTGGCTTCATCAAGTGAGACTCATGAATTCTCCCTCTAGGATGTCAATGTCATTTTAACTGGGCATGTAAAGTTTTCAGGAAACAAATCTCCTAAGTCAGTGTTTTCTAAGTATTTTATATGTGCTTGGAAAATAGTGTGCACATTGGAATATGAAAAAACTTTAGAACCTGCTAAGGACGTTGGACTTGAATTTATAGCCCAGAACGGCAGAGATAAAACATGCACACCAGAACACCCTAACACCAGCCAAGGAAGACATTACTAACCAATCCTAGCATGTCACTTGTCAGAGGCCAGATTCCTTCTCAAGATAGAGGCTGAGTAGCCTCTATGAACTGATTTGTCGTTGACAAATGGCCCGACAACTACGTCTTATTTATATTAGAGTCTGTGGGGAGCGAGGAAGAGTAATAACAACTGGAATGTAACATCAATAAGGCATGTATTTTTACCAGATGACTTCATGCATTGAAAGACAAAAATAAGCAGAAAAGCATAAACCCACTGCAGTTTCCTTCTCCTGACATCAAAACCCCACTGTCAAAGGGAGCATTATGCTAGAGGCCATAAAATACCACCTCTGGGGGTAAATACAGTCCTAAGATTTGCCTCCTTTGAACAGCACCCTGCTTTACTGTTTCCCTATTGGTGGCCAATGTTGAAAATTGATAGGTTTCACCCAGAACCTTGAATTCCTACTTCTCTTGACAAATCTGATGCTGTGAAAAGATGGCCCTAATAGCATTCCCGCATAGGCATAATTAGTTCTCTCCAAGTGATGCCTTGTCCTCTGAGTGAAGTATCCTCATTCCCCAAGTATATTGCACAAGATGCGATGCTATATTACCTCTCCTAGTCATGTAAGAATCAGGGTTGTTTTGGTCCTTGTTTACATGAGTCGCAACAGTACCTGGTGAAATGTTTCTTCTGTTCAGGAGTCCCTCAGATTTATGAGTACATTACCTATTTGTAAATAATTATATATGGATGCACAAGATAAGCTAGGTGTGTGTGTGTGTGTGTGTGTGTGCGTGTGTGTGTGCGTGTGTGTGCGTGTGTTTGTTTTCAAAGTAAGAAACTGGTATAATTTCACTATGGCAGTGTGTGAGTGGTCAGGACCTGGGGTTGTATATACAGGAGAAGCAGCTGCAGTTCTTATTTAAGAATTATTTCTATTGATGAGTTCTGTCTCAGCAGATAATAAGGTTTAGACAACTCAGAAAAAGACTGGCAAAGTCAGGCAGGTCATTTGCTACCAACCTTAGGAGACAGAAGTCAAAGTCCAACAACAGTAACTCTTTCTGTAACGCTAAAGTCACCACTTGTGCACCAAGATTTTTCTCCTAAAATATTTGTGCTTTTCTAGATCCTGAATGGCTGGTTCCCTTGGAAATTACTTACTGAGAGATAGTGTGGAAGTCCAGGTTTCTCTTGGCAACAGGGAACATACACAAGAGAGGAACCAAAAAAAACCCCAAACTTGGAATTATCTTTTAGAGGGTAGGCCACCTGAAGTCCAGGCTTATCCCGCTAGGTAAATGTTCTAGGAACCCATCGGCATCAGTGTATCAGGTAGCATTGTTGTGAGAGGCTGCATTAGGCTTCAGGGCGGTTGTTTTGGAGATGTTTTTCAGTGCACTTGGTCATTTCATGAAGGGTGATTTACAAGAGCACCTCTCCATACCGCACTGTGTTCAGCAGTTTTTGACCAAAAACTGGCATGGTCCCTGAGCCCTACCCTTGCTTATTCACCTGATCTTGCCCCAAGTGCCTTTTTTTATATTTCCCCAGATGAAAAAAGTCCTCAAAGTGAAATGTTTTGCTGATATAGAAGAGGTGAAACCAAAAAAGGGCAGAACCACTAAAAGGCGTCAAAATTGACAAGTTCAAAAACTGTTTTGAGCGATGGAAAAAGTATATACTGCATCAAACAGAGAGCACTTTGAAGGTGACTAAAGTTTAAACATGTAAGAATAAATATGCATATTTAAATAAATAAATTCCAGGTATTTGGGTACCCCCTCGTATTGTACCTACCAGGTCTTGTCAGCTTGAGTTTTACAAAGTTCCTTTTTTTCACTTTCTGATTGTAGAGCAGATGACTTGCAGGCAACCATTTGCATTTACTGTGTCACCCTTTCTCTGTAATGACTAAAGTAGATGTTCTATTTTTTGAAGCTTCCTGCCATGGATTTATGATATATAATTCTTTTTAAAAATTTTGCCATTTTTTTTTCCTGATAGAACCTTCCCTAAGTTGTTTTCAAAGAAGTTTTAAAAACTCTGCAGACCTCTTTCTCTCTTATCTCCTGCCTTGAAAACCTCCTTATCCTGCCAAAATACTTTTCTTTTTTGTGACTAATTTATGTGTAAACCCCAAGTGCCTAAGCTTGGGGTTCCAGCATCTGTGAAAATGGCATCTTTATTAACAGAGCTTCTCGCCAACAGGTTCAGTGAGCGCAGTTAGAACTGAAGCAGGAAGGTGGGCAGCGCTCTATGCTGAGCTTTCACCACATAAACAATGCTTCATCCCTTCTGGGGCAGCCTTTAATGAATATTAAGTGCTTCGATGTTTTCAAAAGCTTATAAAGGGGTTGGTGGCACTTTTCAAATCTCCCTATGTCATGGGATAAAAAGCTAAAATGAAGACGTCCTACAAATATGCATATGCTAAACTTTGTGTCACATCTTGGACCTAGGATGCCCTAAAATTTTGAGAAGAAATAATTTTTTTGGAAGACACTTGACTAGAAAGAGTAAAACCTTATTGAACATATTTTGGTCAAAGCTCTTTCCTTAAGGGAGAAGACCAACATCTACTGATTTTGCTATAGAGATGATCATCAAACAGAATCCAGAAACATGTGTGCTCCACGCTTTTGCCATCTAGTGGGGTGTGATGAGAGTAGGTGTCAGGGAATCCTGTTGTGAAGATGCCTGTGTATCCCAAATTAAAGTTAGCGGCAGCCCTTACTTATAGTCCTAAAATGAAAGCAGTCAGTGGGTACATTTGTCTCCCAGACCCCCAAGAGAACTGTTGAGAAAATATAATTTAAAATGAAATCTCCTGCTAGCCTAGAAAACCCATCCACACAATTGGAAGAGAAAGAAAATACTTTTGTTATTAAATTGGCATTAAACCAGATTGTAGTACTCTTTACAGGAAATCTGCTAAGAGAATGCAAAGAAAGAAAGAAATCTCACTTTTTTTATAGCCCAGTTAGGCATCTACCCTCCCACAAACACAAGAAGACAGAGGTGCTAACTTCCTTGATGATTGCATAACAGAGAGATGACTCCCAGGTTATTGAGAAAGACATTCTTGAATAATTGCAAAATTGGCAAAAGCCTCTATCTAGACTTTGAATAGATTCATGTGCATTTCAAAGGGGCAGAGAAAGAATTTGCGATTACAAGCCTTTATAATCAATGCTGTTATAAAGGGGGGTCTATATTCTTTTTTGCACTAGGGAAAATAACAATTAAGTTTTGCTATTTTTAAATTTTCATTTGCCAGTATGGAACCCCAATTTGTTTACTAATGGCTATATTTTCTGTATATCTGTCTCTTTTCCTAGGTTGCACAAGAGTGTATCTTTAATTACTGGGTATTCTCAATGTTGCACAAGAGTGTATCTTTAATTACTGGGTATTCTCAATGAGGACACAGGAAATCTTTCCTTTACTTCGTGCTAGTTATTTCAGAGAACACAATGAAGGGTGAGAGGAAAGAGCAATGACTATGTGTCTACAGTGGTAAACAGGACAGAAAAGATGTGTGTTCTCCTACAGGGAGCCTTCTATTGGAGAAGACCCATGAAAAATAAACATGGGTATTTCTGATGGTAATGGAAGCTATTCAAATGACAAAGAGTATTAATATGATTGGTAGTACCCATCTGGACAGGGGAACAATTCTGGTTTTGGAAGTTCTCAAGGAATGCCTCTGAGGAGTGGCAGCTGAGCTGAGACCTTATATTATTTATGATGCGTTTGCTCGCAAGTATCAGAGACGCAAAAATGACCTGAACAATTAAAACAAATAAGAAATACTATAAGGGACTCTTTCAGGTTTGATTAATTCTGTGATTACATGAGGTTATCAAAACCCCAGATTCTTTACTTCCTTCCATCCCTGTGTCCTCCTCAATTCTGCTTACTCCTCATGGTTCAGCAGTTCCAGGAATCATATGTGATTTGACATCCAAATAGATAAGAGGAAGTCTATTATGTTGTCTCTTTTTAAAGCTAGTCAACATTTTCCAGAAGCCTCCACTATTACTAGACTGAATTATGGCATGTCCCCATTTGGAAACCCATCACTACCAAGAGGGAGGTGTCCAGCAAGTGAAGGTGGGTAGATTATCTGAATAAAATATGGCTATAAAAGAGGTCAAAGAATGCCCTAATGCTAGTAAATGCTTCTGAGGTACATGATACAATTTTGAGTCAGGGCAAAGCTGGGAGAAGAGTATTACAAGCAGAGAGAGCAGCAAGCACAGGACTCTATCGTGTTTCCATTTCATTCACCAATATGACCTCCGAATAAGCTAGATGGACTTTGAAGATGACCAGTGACTCTTACAAGGTCACCTAAGTTGTAGCTCCAATCACTGCTGTGGTGTATTTGCTGGGACCAATGAACATGCCTCAGTTATATTAGACACCATATAAGGCAATCATTTACTTAATACATTGTTTCCTGTCCAAATCAAGAAAGAGGATCAAAGACAGTTTATATTTATGTGGCAAAGAGAATAATATGCCCTTATTTTTTTCACCCAGGGCTTTATTAACTTTTCTTTTTTGTTTGTTTGTTTGGTTTTGATTTTGGGGGTTTTTTTGTTTGTTTGATTTTTCTTGGTATCTTTATAAGATATCCAGACATCTGTTACTTTGATGATATTATGCTGATTAAAGAGAATGTTCAAAAGATGGTACATGGAGACAATGAAAGTTTAGAAAAGACAATAGATGAAGCAGGCAATACATATCTGTTTTAATCTTGAGAACAATTATAGTGATCCTACCACAAACCTCTGCCTTTTAAGTTTGTCATCAGGAATGGAGGCCCGATGTCTGGAATAGCTCCTCACCCTGGGGTTTCCAGTTACATGGAGGATTGTGTTTGAGTGACTCAGGATGAAATGTATGCAACACAAAGGTGTGTCCTCTAAATTTTCCTTCAACAGAGAACTCACTACACATTTGCCAGCAGTGTGTTAGGTAAAATTTTCTGGTTGTAAACTGCTTCAAGTTCACCTCCGCTTTTTCTCAAGAATATGCTTTGCTCCCTAAGTCTTCATTCAGTGACTAAACAAGGATCTACTTACTGAATGCCTGCATTTCTTGAGGCAGCTTCCAGCCAACAAACGAGAAGGATAAATCAAAAATTAGCCGGGCGTGGTAGTGCGTGCCTGTAGTTCCAGCTACTTGAAAGACTGAGGCAGAAGGATCACCGGAGCCCAGCAGGTTGAGGCTGCGGTGGCTGGGAGCGGCCACTGAACTCCAGTCTGGGCGACAGAGTGAGACGCCAACTCAAAAAAAAAAAAGAGAGAGAAGGATGATGACCTAGGTCACACTCTTACAGTGGCCTCGGCTAATGACCAGCAGGTGAAGATTCAAGGTGCTAGCTAGCCATTCCTATTTAACACAAGACTCCTCTATTATCCAATCCCAAGAGACCAGCAATGGTTCAGAATGCTATTTTTATTATTTCAGAGAGTTTCATTTCTTATGACTAAAATGTTTCTTAAGGTTTCCAAAGCTAATTCTCATCCTGAGATAGGATGCTATTGGAAATGCTTTGAAACAAGAATGAGTGAGAAGAAATGTAGCAGATAAAGAAGACATGGAGTTAAACAGTTATCAAAACTTTCTACAAAAGAAGGAAAGCTGGGACAACCCCTTCGAATCCTCTCCCACTGCGGGAACTCCTCTGTCCTCTCAATAAATCCTGCTTTCTCAAAAAAAAAAAAACAAAAAAAAAAACAGAAGGAAAGCTGGGTATTTAACTGTGAGTGGAAACATGGAGGAAGTTCTAGAAATGCATGATGAATACCAAAAACACACAAGGTGAAGGACAGCCTCCTACAGTTCATTGATTTGAGAATCATTTATTAATTCACAGCTTTATTTCCTTCGAGGTAATCTTGCATGTTGCAGACTACCTCAATCACTGGGTTCCAAAGGGTCATAGAGGAAATACTCATCCTCATTTTTTTCCAGCCTGTGTTTTGAAGCGGGGGCTTCTCTCCTGTGGCTTTTGTGGTCTCCCAAGGCACAGGTAGGAGTGGCTGTGAGATTACTCAATATTGTCAGCATCACAGATTTGTAAAATAACAAGAGACAGTCACCTATTCTGTTTTCAACTCTTACAGAAAAAATCCTGTCATGACTGATCTTTTTTAAAACAAGATAATGAAGTTTTAAATCCCTCAAACATGTCCTAAAAGAACAGTTGTTAGTTCTAATAGTGTGACCTTTTCAGCATGGTATAATATACTTTGTTGGTTCTTTTTCATCTTCTTTTCGACAGTAGCAGCAGAGATGGATGAAGTGGGTTATCTTACTGAAGAAATGAACCGTTAACAGAAGGTCTCTCTCTGCTCCTGTCCAACAGTCTTCTCTGGTTAAATGGTTTCACCAAAATTTATCTACTGTGGAATTTTCTTAATCAGTGAAAACCACAAAGGTAAGAAAACATACACAACCTGTCTCTTGCCAAAGGTTTTGCCCTTTTCCAAAACTTTTGTTCTTATTGATGTACTTTTACACTAAGAGGGAAACTAAATTGTCTCTGCAGTAAGCTTTGTGAATGTTCTTAAGAATCTGTAACTATATATATTTTCTTAATTAATACATAATACTAAATATTAAGCTTGTTTCTCAGGTGCAATAATCCAATGATCCTCAGAGCAGAAATTATGTCTGTTTTGGTCACTGGTGTGCCCCGGGTATACAAAACAGCATCTAGCACATAGTAGTCATTTAGCAAATGCTTACTGAATAAGGATTTTAAAGAAAAGATAAGGAAGAAAGGGACTCTAAAAGGATGGAATAGCACAGGCAAAAGTGCACAAGTGAGAGAACAGAAATACTAGGTAGTCCATGCAAATGTTCCTGTCATATCTATATCTCGACATTCCAGCGCAATCCTTGGGTAGTCAAATGTTGCTGTTTGCTGCAATATAATAAAGACATTAGATAATCCCCACAGCATTTTGCTGTTATTTCTATACCTTGGGTGACTCCATCAAGATCAGGGTTTAGAAAGGTCCATTCCCTCATGTTCTATTTATATGTAGAATACTTTCAGACTTAGGGATACTATAATAGTGTACAGGTTCCAGTTCTTGCTTTTGCTTTTGTTTTAAAGACAAAAACAGTAAAGGAAGCTGGGACATGGTGGCTCATGTCTGTAATCCTAACACTTTGGGAGGCAGAGGTAAGAGAATTGCCTGAGCCCAGGTGTTCGAGACCAGTCTGAGCAGCGTGGCGAGACCTTGTCTCTACAATAAATCAAAAAACTAGCCAGGCAAGATGGTGTGCACCTGTAGTTCCAGCTACTTGAAAGTCTGAGGCAGGAGGATCGCCTGAGCACAGCAGGTGGAGGCTGCCGTGGCCATGAGTGTGCCACTGCACTCCAGCCTGGGCGATAGAGGGAGATTCTGACTCAAAAGCAAACAAACAACAAGGACAACAATACAATAAGGAAGTATTTACTAAAGAAGAAAAACAAGGGGTTTTCAACCACACTGAAAGAAAATCTCATTTCTATTCAAGGAAATATAAATCAAACTCTATTGGGAAATCATTTTCCAAACTGATATGTTTAAAGTATGTGTTAATAACTTAGGTTGGTGTTGGCAGTGTGTGCTGAAGCTGACCTATCCCAGCTTATATGAGGCAAGTTAAATTCTAAAAAATAAAAAATATAACTGTAGGTTTTCTCTAAAACAAAATTATTCTAGATAGCTTCACAAGTGTTAATTTGTTTATCTTACAATTGAATATTCCACAAGCTACAATTATATCAAGTAAATTTTGCTATTTAAATAGTAATCTTCAGATATTTAAAAGAAATGCATGCCTTTAAAATGAGGATCATTTAAGGACAGACTCTCTGGTGACGCCCATGTTTTTCTCTGCCCTGTGCCCTTCAATCCTGCAGCCCCTGGTGCTGATCATGTTTACAGAATTACTTGTAAAGTGGAAATCATCTGAACCAGAGAGATCTCTGTGTGCATCCCAGCCCCACCACTGCCTGGCCCTGTCTGGCTGAGAGCTCACTGATCAAACATTCTGAATAACTTTGAGCCCACAGAGTGCTCTGGATAGTCAATGGAAAAATATATGTAAACCCCTCAGGTGGGTGCTCAGCCCACTGTAGGTTTTGCTGAAAAGTCTGTGTCCTAATTTCTCATCTAGGATGGAGAATTATGTTATAATCATCTTTCTATTCTTTTCAGCACTTGGCATGGAGGTGGAGACATAGTTGATATTCAGTCATCATTGGTTGAACAGTTAAATACTAAGCGTACTACTCGGGAACAGTTACCCCTATGGTTTCTCAATATGTCTGTTTTCTTGGATTAATATCTCTATGTAACAGCATCAATGATTCAAAATGAACAGGTGGTCATGGTCTGGATTAAGTTGTGTCTGGTTCTTGTCCTATTCTTTCTAGAAGAAAAGACTGAGATCACTAAGTGTGTCATGATGAGGAAGATCTCAAAAGAGGTCAAAGATAAATTAACACCCAGCTTCATTTTGCCTTTGGAGAATTAAAAACATCAAATTTTATGTTTTGTGCATTAACTAAAAATTATCTTATAATTTTAATCTAAAATCCCACCCACTGAAGCAAACTCTAATTTGGTAAGTTGTTAATTATGACACTTTTTGTCTACTTGTTTTCCATATCATTTCATCTGTGACTGGTAATTTTTATGCTTAAATTGCTATATAAGGGGACTATCATACCTTTCGTGTGTTGAAATATTTTTTTACATTCCAATAACAATGTCTGAAATGCTCATGACTAAATAGTGAATGTCAAAGCTTTCAGAAAATTTAGAAACATCTGTTACAATCTCTTACCCAGAAATAAGTAATGAACAACTTGCCCATTGTCTCATGTGCCTTTAGTAGTAAAAAAAGGAATCACTTAATGAACAGCTACTATATATAGATGTCAAGCATAGTTCTGAAGATTTAATATAGATCCCATTTAACCCCCAGACCAAAGTTATGAGAAAATTAGCGTTAAAACCCATATTAATAAGCACAGATAGGCTTAAAGTGGCTTAACAATGTATCCAAGCCCCAGCAGTAACTAGGGGAGCAGGGAACCGTCTGACTAAAACCCACGCCTTGGCCAAGATCACTGTCCTGGTTCTCCTGATGAGAACTCTAGTCCCCAACACCTCCTTGTCCTCTTCTCTTTGCCCTTTTTGTTCTTTTTGATTGTTTGTTTCCAGGAGATATCAGTGAAAAATGCAGATCACATTTTTAGAAATAGTACTGTAGTAGCGATCAGTGTCCATACTTGTTTTACACACATTCACCCTTCTGATGAGTAAAGTCTTGAGAAGACAAAACAACAGAAGCAAGCAAGCAAACAAAACCCAAACTCAAAGCTCCTGTGTTTTGAAGAGTTAGAAAAAGAGACCCGAGAAACAAACAGAGCCCTATTCACAGTCTCCAGGGAAACCTGATTTGTCGCTTTGCAAAGCGGCAAGCCCAAGTTAATGGCATTGTGATGCATCAATTCCCCTGTCCTCCAACGAACAGGCTTGATTCATTTTTATTTGGTTTAGTAAAAATCACTGACATCACTGTGACACAGTGAAGGGGAAATAAAAAGTGTTGTCATTTATTTACCTCCACTTGTTCTGTTTCTGGTGACCAAAGCGACAGGGTTTGTTTTCAGTTTCCTTTTAACAGTTTTTCACCTTTGTCATTATTTTCCCTCCTCTGTGAAACCACTGATGGGAATGCAACTCTGGGGTGGTGGAATCGGCTTTTCCTTCCCTTCCTATTGTGCATTCATAAGAGGACTATTTTCCTTGGACGTGATGGTTTGTCCTGAAGAGAGTGGCAGTGTACTTCCTGGGTACGAAATTTCAAGAGGTTATCTAGACCCTCCTGACATATTTCTTAGTGACACTTAGAGTTGAAGCAGTTTCTTTCTGCAAATTCTTCTGGCTCCTGGACAAGAACTGAGGCAAAGAATGGCAACTGTAGGCCAGGAAATAATCATAACTCCGAGACAATGCTTCCTTCTTACCTGACACTAGTCTACATGCTGCTTGACACAGACAATTTATGAATTCCTCAGGACATCTCTAAGAGACAGGTCCTATATCGACTTCTACTTTGCACATGGGGAAACTGAGGTACAAAAAGGCTAAAATCTTGTATGGAGTCACCCAGTTACTCAGAAGCAGAGACAGAAGTGAGAGATTGTGTTTTTCTCTATAAGAGTGATTGTATCACACTGGGTTCATTTTACAGGGTGACAAATAGTTTTAAGTAAAATTTTAAAATCAAGAAATTTTGCCCAAATATCTGGATTTCCAACTTCTCCAGCAAGATCAGACAATCTAGGAGTGCAGTGTCCACTCTCCACCTGGGGACACTGGAGAAAGCCATGGGGTTCCTGCCCTGAGGATGGAGCTCCTGGCAGCCTGGTCCTCACTCAGCCTGCTTTCCAGAGAGTGAGCTGCCTGGTCCCTGCACGCATGCAAGTGAGAGCCTTGATGAGGAATTTGAGGCTTTCAGAGGTGATCTCTGAAAAAAAAAGTGGACTCATACTTTGAAAATAAATTTAGCTGTTACAGACAGCATCTCCTAAGAGGTATCCAAATCTGAAGCAAAGCACTTTCCGATTTTTATGAGTAATAGATTCCTGCTTTAAATAGGAGCTTACTACTTTGTGCTCTCCACATATTGGTATTTTCAGATTTGAACTCCCAAAGAGATGTTATTAGAAGGTAGGTCTTTGGGAGGTGAGTATGAAGGTCATGAAGATGGAGCTCTCATAAATCGGATGAGTGCTCTCAGGAAAGATACCCCAGAGAGCATGCTTACTCTCTTGTTATGTGAGGACACAAGGAGAAGTCATCGTCTATCAATGGGGTAGCAGGCCCTCACCTGATATGGAATATGCCAGCAGCATGATCTTGTATTTTTAAGTCTTTGGAACTGTGAGTAATACATTTCTGTTGGTAATAAGCCACCAAGCTTAAGGCATTTTTGTTACAGCATCTCAAACTGACTAAGACCCCATATCACCAATCTCAATATCTCAATTTTTGGAAGTAAAATATATTTAAGATTTTTTCTAAGTGTCTACTCTGGTTAACAAATTTTTGTTCATCAAAATATGTCTATATCATTATACATACTCTCTACCTACTAATGGATTACATTTTAGGGTACTAGATTTTTTTTTTAATTTTTGTTTTTGTTTTTGCCAAGCCTTCATTTTAAAATTCCATCAATATCAGTATGGGTGAATAGAACTGATGCTGAAAACAAAATGATTCTCATTTACCCGGTTGAAAGATTCCTCAATGTACCTGTGAATAACTTTATTATTTAAACTTTAAAAGATTAATACTAAATGGTCAAATGGCTATTGATAATATTTACTTTGTTAATTTAATTCAACGTTTTTATGGTATTTAAACATGAAAGTAATACATTAATTGAAGAATTCTCCATCTTAAATTGATTTTCAAAAGCAGTGTTTATTCAACATTTGACACAGATTAATTGAAAGTTGATAACTCAGGAGAAAACAGTGCTAAATCGAATTTTGTGTTAAATTTCTTTTTAACTCTGACAATTAAGTAACAGCTCTTTAGATTTCAAGCTAACCAACATTGGGTGCTGGTGTTTGGTTGTTTCCAACATAATGTGTCATTCTGAAATAAGGTTTTGTTTGTATAAAATAGAATAATGAGACTTGCCATACAATGTGGGTGGTTCAGGGAAAGATCATAAGATAAATCCTAATTTTCTTAAAAATAATGCAAAAACAACTGCAAGAGCAAAGTGAGGAGGAGGATCCATGAAGCATCCATGGGAGGTACTGACAGAGGCCCTTGAGACTGGAGCCCTGGGTAGCAGTAGGTGAGATGTGAACTGAAGTTTGGAGATGGGTAGGGAAAACAAGGGAGACCAAACCAGGCAAGCTTTCCTTGATTGTTTAGTAAGAAACCATGGAAGTGTTTCAACAAAAGGAAGACACAGTCATAATTGAGTTTGCACTGAGTGCTCTGGCAGAAATAGGGAAAGTGGGGGAGGAGCACACGTGGAGAGGCCAGTGGGGGGACTGTGAGAACTGTTCAGATGAGAAGGGATGGGGGCCTGGGCTTGAGTGACAGCAACCGAGATGGAGGAAGATGGAGGAAGTGAATGTGAAAATCACTACATGACAGCAATGTGAAAGAAAATATATATTCAAAGATACCTGGAAATAAATGAAAATGAAGAAGCATCTTACCAAAATCTCTGGGACGCCATGAGAGCTGTAGTAAGAGGGGAATTTATATCCCTACAAACGCACATGAAGAAAATGGAAGGAGCACAAATTAACAGCCTAACAAGCCACCTAAGAAAGCTGGAAAAGCAAGACCACCAAAATCCTAATTTCAGCAAAAGAACCCAGATAACAAAAATAAAAGCCCAAATCCAGGACATAGAAGACAAAAAGACAAAACAAAAAATCAATGAAACAAAAAGCTGATTCTTCAAAAGGATAAGATTGATGGTCCCCTAGCTAGACTGACCAAGAAAAAGAGAGAAAAAGCCCAAATAAACACAATCAGAAACAAAAAAGATGAAGTCACATGTGATCCTGAAGAAATACAAAAGATGTCAGTGGCTCAGTCTGTAATCCCGCGCCTTTGGGAGGCGAGGTGAGTGGATTGCCTGAGCCCGCGGGTTCGAGACCTGCCTGGGCAGCGAGAACTCATCTCTACAATAAATCAAAAAATCAGCTGGGCATGGTAGCGCATGCCTGTAATTCCGGCTACTCGGAAGGCTGAGGCGGAAGGATCACTGGAGCCCAGCAGGTCAAGGCTGCAGTGGCCGGAACCAGCCACTGCACTCCAGTCTGGATGACAGAGTGAGACTCCAACTGAAAAAAAAAAAAAGAAATACAAAAGATCACTAGAGACTACCATGTACACTTGTATGGAAACAAACTTAAAAACCTTAAGGAAATGGAGGACTTTCTGTAATCACACAACCTGTCTAGGTTGAAACAAGAAGAAATTGAGACCCTAAATAGACCAATAACAATCAAGGAAATTGACCACATAATAAGAAAACTACCTACAAATAAAAGCCCTGGACCAGATGACTTTCCAGCAGAATTCTACAAGACATTTAAGGAGGAGCTGATACCAATCCTACTGAAGGTATTCCAGGCAATTGAGAAAGATAGAACTCTCCCCAAATCATTTTACTATGCCAACATCACATTGATACCCAAGTCAGGTAAAGACCCAACCAAGAAAGAGAACTACAGGCCAATATCTTTGATGAACATAGATGCTAAAATTTTCAACAAGATCCTAGTGAACCGGATTCAACAACACATCTCAAAAATCATCCATCATGATCAAGTAAGCTTCATTCCTGGGATGCAAGGCTGGTTCAACATTCGTAAAACCATAAATGTAATTAAATACATCAACAGATGTCAAAACAAAAACCACATGATTCTATCATTAGATGTGGAAAAAGCTTTTGATAAAATCCAGCACCCCTTCTTGATAAAAACCCTCAAACATCTAGGCATACAGGGGACATACCTCAAAATAGTAAAAGCCATCTACAAGAAACCCACAGCCAGCATACTCTGAAATGGACAAAAACTGGAACCATCTACCCTGAAAACTGGAACAAGACAAGGATGCCCACTCTCACCCCTCCTGTTCAATACAGTATTGGAAGTCCTGGCTAGAGCAATCAAAGAAGAGAAGGCAATTAGCGGTATTCAAATAGGAAAAGAGGAAGTCAAGCTATCTCTCTTTGCAGATGACATGATCATGTACCTTGAAAACCCAAGAGAATCTGTCAAAAACCTCCTTATACTGACAAAGGACTTTGGCAAAGTCTCAGGATATAAAATAAATGTGCAAAAGACAATCGCATTTCTTTACACCAATAATAAACAAACAGAAACTCAAATAAAAAGCACAATTCCATTCACAATAGCCCCCCCAAAATTGAAATACCTTGGCGTCTTCCTAACCAGAAACATGAAAGACCTTTACAATGAAAACTACAAAACACTGCTCAAAGAAATCAAAGATGACACAAACAAGTGGAAAAATATCCCATGCTCATGGATTGGAAGAATCAACATTGTGAAGATGTCCATATTGCCTAAGACAATCTACAGATTTAATGAACTACCCATCAAATTACCAGCAACATTCTTCTAGACATAGAAAAAACAACACAGGAATTCATATGGAAACACAAACGACCAAGAATAACCAGAACAATCCTTAGCAAAAAAAAAAAAAAAAAAAAACAAAGCAGGTGGTATCACATTACCAGACTTCAAACTTTACTATAAAGTTACAAAAATCAAAACAGGCATATAGATCACTGGAATTGAATTGAGATTCCTGAAGCAAAACCTCAATTTCTCAACCAACTTATCTTCGACAACGTCTCCACCACCTACCACTGGGGAGAGGAGAACCTATTCAGTAAATGGTGCTGGGAAAACTGGTTGACCACATGCAGAAGATTGAAACAGGACCCCTATCTATCTCCATATGCAAAAATTAACTCTAAATGGATCAGAGACCCAAATGTAAAACCTCAAACTATAAGAACCTTAGAAAATGAAGGACATACCCTCATGGAAATTGGAACTGGCATCCAATTCCTGAACAAAACCCAAAACCCACAGACCATAAGAGATAAGATAGACAAGTGGGACCTCATTAAACTGACAATCTTCTGCAAAGCCAAAGAAACCATCAAGAGAGCAGGGAGACAGCCTACAGACTGGGAAAAAGTATTTGCCAACTCTAGGTCTGACAAAGGCTTAACATCTTGGATCTACAAGGAACTCCAATGTGCTAAAAAGAAAAAAACAAGCAACCCCATTATAAAATGGACAAAAGATATGAACAGACACTTCACAAAGGAAGACATCCGAGCAGCCAACAGACACATGAAAAAATGTTCAACCTCACTAATCATCAGGGAGATGCAAATCAAAACCACACTGAGATACCACCTAACTCCAGTCAGAATGGTCATTATCAACAACTCAAAAAATAACAGTTGCTGGAGAGGGTGTGGTGAAAAGGGAACACTTCTACACTGTTGGTGGGAGTGCAAACTAGTGCAACCTCTGTGGAAAACAGTATGGTTATTCCTAAAAGCTCTAAGTATTGACCTCCCATATGACCCCACAATCCCCCTACTGGGAATATACCCTGAAGAACTCAAATCACTCTATAGAAAAGATGCCTGCACACTTATGTTTATCACAGCATTGTTCACAATAGTAAGAACCTGGAAGCAACCATGCTGCCCATCAAAAGAGGACTGGATTAAAAAAAGGGGTGCATATGCATGATGAAATACTATGCAGCCATAAAAAAGAACAAAATCATGAATTTTGCAGCAACCTGGATAGAACTAGAGTCTGTAATACTGAGTGATCTCTCACAGAAACAAAGATCTGAGTATCACATGTTCTCACTCATATAGTGGACCTCGAACATCCAACGTAATACTATAAGAAAATGACTGACTGGTGGGAAACTATGGGGGGGAGGGGAAAGGAGATGGGATTAACAGTAGTAAATATTTGTCTGGGGACGGGGATACACCTCTTATCAACAAGGGTGTCTGAACGAAGCATATTTGTATATGTAACCCTTAACTGTACCATTAAAAAATTGATTAAAATAAAAATTAAAAAATAATAATAAAAAAGAAAGATAATATATATACACAACTGACTTTTGAACAGGACAGGTTTGATATTTGCAGGTCCACCTATAAATGTGGTTTTTCTTTTGCCCCCCTCCCCTCCTGTGACAGCAAGACTAACACTCCCTCTTCCTCCTGCTTCTTCTCTTCCTCATCCTCAGTGTGAAGATGTGAAGATGACGAAAATGAAGACCTTTATGATGATCCACTTCCACTTAATGAAAAGCAAATATATTTCTCTTGTACATGATTTGTAATAGTACTTTCTTTTCTCCAGTTTACTTTCTTGTAATAATAGAGTATATAATATATATAACAGATAAAATATGTGTTAATTGACGTTTTATGTGGTCACTAAAGTTTCCAATCAACAGTAGGCTATAAGTGGTTAAGTTTTGGGAGAATCAAAACTTGGGCTTTGGGTTTTATAGGGAATTAGTGCCTCTAAAGCTCATGTTCAAGGGCCAACTGTATTTGCAGATCATGGAATTTTATTTAGCCATAAAAAGAAGTGAATCTTGCCATTTGTGACAAAAATGGATCAACCTGGAAGGCATTATGTTAAGTGAAACCAATGTGTGGAATATAAAAAGTCAAACTCATAGAAGCAGAGAGTAGAATGATGGTTACTGAGACTGGGGGAGGAGGAAATGGAGAGATGTAGGTAAAAAGTAGAGACATGAGTTGTGGGATGAGTAATTTCTGGGAATCTAATGGAAGCATGACTGGTAGTGGATGTGTTAACTAACCTCATTGTGGTAATCATTACTTAATGCATACATATATCACATTGCATACCTGGAGTATGTACAGTCTTTGTCAATTAAATTTTTATAATTAAAAGCCGGATGTGATGGCTCATACATTTAATCCCAGCACTTTGGGAGGCAGAGGCAAGCAGACTGCCTGAGTCCGGGAGTTTGAGACCAGTCTGGGAAATGTGTGAGACCTTGTTTCTACAATAAATTTGAAAATTAGCTGGGCCTCGAGGCACATGCCTGTGGTTCCTGAGCCCAGTAGATTGAGGCTGCAGTGACCATGAGTATGCCCCTTAACTCCAGCATGGGTGACAGAGTGAGACTCCTACTCAAAAAAAAATTTTTAATTAAAAATAAAATTAAAATGTCCAGGTGAGGAGTTATTTGGAAAGCAAAGCAAGGCTATTGGGGCTGGACTGAATGTGAATAGTGGAGAAGACGAGGGAGTTTGGGAGACCCCCCAAGTTTCAGACTTGGAAGTTGGAACATATGGAGGTGACCGTTGCTATGACAGAAAACTCTAATGGAGTGAGTATTGAATATCATAATTAAGTTATGGATGTGTTGTGTTTGATATTCTTTTGAGGCCATCTCCTAAAAATGTCAAGGTGGCAGGTAGATCTGTGGATCTTCAGCTCATCAGAGATGCCAAGCTGAACAGAGAATCTGGGAGAGAGGAGAGAAGATAATGGGAGAAGGGAGAAGGGAGAGGGAAAAAGGAAGATACAGTTATATTTGTGTTCACAATGAGCATTCTGACAGAAATGGAGAAATTCGGGAAGAGGAGATGTGGAGAGGTCAGTGGGGTGACTATGAGAATTGCCTGGGCTTGCCGGATAGCAACAGAGATGGGGGAAATTGGCAGGTGCGGTAGATGTAAAAAAACACTACGCTATAGACATGGTGAAGGAGAGGGGAGAATGGAGTGGAGAGAGAAAGAAGAAGAGAGAGAGCCGAGAAAGAGGGGGGAGAGAGAGACAGGGAGAGCGAAAGAGACAGAGAGAGATAAGGACACACAGAGAGAGAGAGAGAGAGAGAGAGAGAGAGAGAGAGAGAGAGAGAGAGAAAGACAGATAATTCTGAAGTAGCTGTAAGCTTGTGGCCACAGCAACCCTGTGGGCATCCCATGTAGGATGTGGGTCTCTAAAGGTAGCCGGGCATTCTGGATGCAGACTTGTCCCATCACCTGGCCTCAGCTTTTTCACCTGAAGAATGAGAATGGAGGACTCATTTTTGCTGTGATCCTGGGGAGCACTTTTCTTGGACATGACACCTTTTTTTCATAGGAAGTTAGACTTGTTCATTCTCCTTCTCCCACCTACATAGACATTTCAGATATTTTCTGAAGACCTAGGAGAAAAAGTCATTAAATAGCTCATTTGTTCAACAGGGAGGTGTGAACTACAATAGGACCTTAACTTTTTTCAGGGTTAACCTGCTAATTAGGTAGCTCCTTCTGAGAGTGGAGATAAAGACCATCATGAATGCACTGCCCATCACTTTCCTTCTGCAAATTATGACTTAAAGGAGTAAAAAACGATTTACACTCTCGTTTCCAACCTTTGTTGAGCACTTTGCTCACAAGAATTTAAATTTGCCAGAAAAGCCTACAGTTTAATTGTGTTCAAGGATCCTGTTTACAGTGGACATAAAACAGTATCTTAGTACCATATGGCAACATTTATGTATTGTCAAAGATGGCCCAAGCACACAATTTGATGCACCAGAGATTTGATTTGTGGAGGATTGAGTACTACTGGGAAGGGACACACACACACACACACACACACACACACACACACACACACACACACACTCAGGATTATGTTATTCCATAAAACCACATACACTTTTCCTGGGCAGAATTGATCAGGACTAAGGGCTTTTTCTTTAATCCATTTATCATCATTGGTTACTAACAAGTGCTTAAAAATCACATTAGATACAAGTCTTGTTAGTCTGGATGTTGCAGTTAATCAGAGCAGTTCTGGTTTCATAAAGTTTCATTATTGTGGGCTTTTACGTGTGTGTGTGTGTGTGTGTGTGTGTGTGTGTGTGTGTGTGTGTTTCCTGCAGATGCTTCTCAAGACCTCACTCATTCTCCAAGGGCTTCTAGCAACTATGAATCTGTTTTTGTGAGTGGGAAGGACAGAAAGAACAGAGTAGACACGGTTGTGAACTTCAGTCACTAGGACCTCCCCTTCCAGTCCAAGGTCACCATCTGGACACCCAGACTCCTTGTGCTGATTGAGATCTCAGACACTGAGCTGAGTCAGATCCCAGGCTGGAGGATTCCAGTGGTCTCCAACAGAGACCCCAGAGAGGGCTGTGAATATCTGATGTTCTGGGACCCAGAACTCTTTGTAAATGTGGTAAAACCGACCCTGAGCAGCCCAGGCCAGGGAAGCAGCACCTACAATAGATTATAGTGGTCTGGGCTTGGGGCCAGATGGAGCTGACTCTCTCCCCGTTTTGTGGTGAGAGGGGACAGAGGTTGCAGGTGAGGGCAGGGGTCTGGAGCCCAACTCTGACCTTCACCAGCAAAATTACTTGAGAAATTACTGAAATTCTCTGAGCCTCAGTTTTATTATTCAAAAGTCGGAATAGTCATAGTCCCATCAGGCACGCACCATAGTACTGACTTGATAGATGGTTGTTGACATTAAGTAGAATAATGTATATAAAGCATCTAGTGCAGGCCTGGTGTTTAGGAACAGCTTGGTGGCTGCCGTTCGGTCTACGTTTCCTAGGTGTCTTTTCTGTTAGTCGTTATTTTGCTACTTGTAAATGCCAACGTGCATTTACTGAGCACAGTGCAATGTGGAGGGTGGATACTGGGATTGGACTGACTGAGATTTAATCTTGTTTTTTCCACTTCTGTTCTATGACACTAGATAAGTGACCTTAACTCCACATTCCTGAGTTTCCACATTTACAATCTGGGAATTACAATAATTCTTATATCGTTGTTCTAAGAATTCAAGGTAATTCTCTCTCTCTCTCTCTCTCTCTCTCTCTCTCTCTCTCTCTCTCTCTCGCACACACACACACACACACACACACACACACACACACACACACACGGAGCCCACACCATTACATTAACTGAAGCACACACTTTATTTTTAATTTTTATTTAGCTGGAGTCTCATTATGTCACCCAGACTGGACTGCAGTGGCACACTCATGGCCACCCCAGCATCGACCTGCTGGGCTCCAGAAATCCTTCTGCCTCAGCCTTCCAAGTAGCCGGAACTATAGGCATATGCTACTGTCCGGTTAATTTTTTTTTAATTGTAAAGACCAGGTCTCGCCAAGTTGCCTGGGCTGATATCGAATCCACGGGCTCAGGCAATCCATTCGCCTCGGCCTCCCAAAGTTCCAGGGCAACAGGTTGAACCACCGAGCCTGTCCCACGCTTTATTTTTATTTCATTTATTATTACCTAAGACGTTTTTTCTGCTACATGAACCTGTCCAGGATGCAATCTTACACTTAGTTTTCATGTCTCCTTTGGTTCTCCTTGTCTGTGACAGTTTCTCAAACTTTCCTCACTGATGATGACCTGATAGTTTTGGGTAAGACTGGTCAGGCATTTTCCATAAAGGCCCTCTGTTGGAAGTTGCATGGTATGTATGTCTGGTGTGTGAGCTGTGTGTGTGGGACTGGAGTGTGTGCCTGGTATGGGTGTTCCATGTGTGTTTCCAGTGTGTGAACATGGTGTGTATGCCTGGTGTCTAAGCCCGGGGTGTGTGCCTGAGGTGTGTGTCTTGTGTGCAGTTTGTGTGTCTCATATGTGTGCCTGGTTTGTGTGCCTGGTGAATGTCCCATGTGCGTGCACCTGGTGTGTGTGCCTGGTGTGTGAACCTGGTGTTTGTGTCTCATGTGTGTGCCTAGCATGTGTGTTCTATGTATGTGCTCCGTGTGTGTGCCTCGTGTGTGTGCTGGTGTTTGTGCATGGTGTGTGAGCCTGGTGAGTGAGCCTGGTGTGTGTATTCATGGTATGTGTGGGTGTGTATGCCTGGTGTGTGAGTTTGGTATGTGAGCTTGGTATATGAGCCTGGTCTGTGTGCTTGTGTTGTGTGTTTCGTGTGTGGCTGGGGTGTCTGTCTTGTGTGAACCATGTGTGTGTGCTTGGTGTGTGGTCCTAGCGTTTGAGCCTGGTGTGTGTGCATGGTATGTATGCCTGGAGTGTGAGTTTGATGTGTGTTCCTGGTGTGTGTGCATGGCGTGTAAGCCTGGTCTGTGTGCCTATGGTGTGTGCCTGGTGTGAATGTCTTGTGTGAACCAGATATGTGTGCTTGGTGTATGTTCCTGGTGTGTATGTCTTGTGTGAACCAGGTATGTGTGTGTTCCTGGTGTGTGAGCCTGGCCTGTGTGCCTGGTACATGAGCTGGTGCATGTGCCTGGTGTCTGTGCCTGGTGCGTGAGCCTGGTGTGTATTCCTGGTGTGTGTGCCTGGTGGGTATACCTGGTGTGTGTGCCTGGTGTGCATGCCTGGTGTGCTTCCGTTATGTGTGCTTGGTATGTGTGATTTCGTGTTTGATTGGGGTTATGGGCTTTTGGGGCAAATACCACAAAAGTAAAATGCTCTTTTATTGTGTCATATCAGGAGTACATGATTTCTCTCTCCTGATGGCCACATGGAACACCTGGTTGAGATCAGGTTTGTCAGGTGTCTCCTCTGTGAAGCTTCTCTTTTTCCCCTTTCTCCTCCTGGGCTCCATGAAACCAACTCACCTTGCACAGACTACATTTCAGGGGGGGTTCGTTACATGACATTCTTGAGGGAAGAATATTTTCATAAGCTCTTTGAAATTCTTTCATACGCAAAATTTGTGTCTTTTCACTATTTATCCTGTTTATTCATTTGTTTATTTATATCACTATGGACTCCTAGATATTTATTTTATGCTCTGAGTTATAATGCAATATTACTTGATTTTGTTCATTAAATTGCTCCAGCTTTGCCCATGGGGAGCTGTTTCACTTGGCCCGTGTCCCTTTCATTATTTCCATCATAGTACTTTTGTGAACACTTTCTTACTTTATGGAACTGCAAGATGCTCCAGGCTCCCTCTGCATGTTTCCTGCCAGGTCCTGGAGTACTTCATTTTTTCTAGTAACCCTGTTTTGTTTGTTTACTTGTTTGTTTTGATTTGGTTTTGGTTTTTTCTTTCTAAAGAGTATTAGAAACCAAAATTCAGGAACTGGATTTTCCCTTTGTTGCCAGGTAGTGTTTTTTTTTTTTTATTTTTATTTTTTGGCTCTTTCAGATGATAGCAACAATAGATGTATGTATACTAACCCCTATGTTCCCACATAACTATAAATATTTATTTATGTACATATCTGCCTCTATGTTAAGCTAAATATGAGTTCATAATGGTGTCTTCAACTGTAATCAACTGCCACCTGGATTGTTCAACCTCTTCAAGTTATCTCTAAAGTCCTACTCTCAGCCATTTACTTAATTGTTATTTTTTGTATAAGTGCTGGCAGTATCAAAATATTTAATCTGGAGCTGTTACATTTTTTTCAAAGAAGGGCACGACAGCATAGAGTCCAGAATAGCAGAAACAGATGTGGTCTCCTTTTGTATGAATTATATAACTTAATTCTTACAACCATCCTGCAAGGTGAATTCCGTTCTAATCTCATTGTCTAACTGAAGAATTCAAGGCACTAACAATGTATGCCATAAGTAATAAGAAATTGGGGCCTAAGCAATTTGGCATCAAAGCTTATGCCAAATTTGGTAGAGGATAGATGGGAAATATTTTAGAATATTGAGGCCAGAAGGTCTCTGTCACTGCTACCACCTCTGCTGTTATAGCATAAGAGCAGTCACAGACAATATGTGAAAGACTGAGCATTGATGTGTTCTAGTAAAACTTTATTTGTAAAAAAAAAAAATGGTGAAAGCCAAAATCTGCAGTGATACATGTGGCAGCCAAAAGGTGAAGATTGATGGAAAAAAGGAGAAATCAGGACAGAGTAACAGGAAAGGACTGTAAACCTGGTGTGTGAATCTGGTGTGTGTAAAATATATCTTTGAACATAATATCTTAGTAATATATCTTAGTATATGTAGATTAATCCCTCCAGCAAAAATATGCATTCAGATTAGTCAAATGCAATAATGAGAAGGGAGGAAAGAATAGCTAGAACAAGGAATTCAATCTGTAACTAACTCTGTACACTCAACTGAGATAACTTACAACCTTCATCCCAGTTCAGTGAGAATTTTTAAATTGAGGCTGGATGGTAATAGGACAGGTGTACTTTAGCAACCTTTAGAATCATAAGATCACAGAAAATCATTTCTATAGACACTTAAATGGCCCAAAGAATAAGGGTATTGGATTTTGAAACCATATATATATATATTTTTTTTTTTTGAGTTGGAGTCTCACTTTGTCACCCAGGCTGGAGTACAGTGGCATGCTCACGGTTACCACAGCCTTGACCTGCTGAACTCAGGCGATTCTTCTACCTCAGCTTTCCAAGTAGCTGGAACTACAGGTGCATGCCACCCTGCCCAGCTAATTTTTTTATTTATTGTAGTACCCAGGTCTTGCCAAGTTGTCCAGGTTGGTCTCAAACCCCTGGGCTCAGGCAATCCTCTTACCTCTGCCTCTCAAAGTACTGGGATGAGAGATGTAAAACCATTTCAAGTAAATGGACAATAATTCATATTTTCAGTGCTTAAAAGGTTATTCCTACAATGTCTTTATACCTTGTCTTAGTTGACCCGCATAACATTGCCTTTCCCTCTCCCTCTCCCTCTTTGTCCTGTTTCTCTCCATGTGCAAGAACCAGGAAAAGTCTGTGTGAGCACAGTACTCCACAGTACTCCAGCCTGGGTGACAAAGTGAGACTCCAACTCAAAAAAATATATAGAAATATGGTTTCAAAATCCAATACCCTTATTCTTTTCCAAGCTGAGTAGTGATTTCATAGCAATAGAGAATTGCATCTAAAAAGAAATGAGATGAAAAGAAAAGAGACTGATGTAGTAAAAGAAAAGAAAAGAATGGGATTGGAAAAATGTCCGTTGATGGGCAGAGAATCTATGTGTAGACATTCGTAAAGTATCTGTTCAAACTGTTGAAGTAGGGAAGACCGAACAGAAAGACACTGTTGGGAGTTCATGGGGAAAAATCCAAGAACTCTTTCCAGTGGAGAACGTGTGTCCCCTTACCTGTGGGGTGTGTGGGCATTGGCTGGACATGTCCACCTGAGGCTGTGGAGAGGAGGAAGGTCAGGACACTGCAGGCGACTCACCTGAAGCATGTGTTTGACCTCAGGAAGAAAAGCATTTTCCTACATATGGAGTTTCTTTTCAAAAACCACCTGTTAAAGACAAAGATTTGAGCTCTTAAGAAAAACGTGAAGAGCTGAACTTTTTAGAAAAAACAATGACTCAGTGTTTCCCATCTTTAATAGTAATAAGGGAGAGGCCTTTTTTGTTGTTGTTGCTTTCTGTTTTGTTTTTTTCTTTTAAACCATCTATAACGGAAGACTTAAAAGTCAACTTGAGAATCCTTCTTCACAGCCTGGCTGAAATGCAGATGACTCTGTTTGCTCTCTCAACTTTATTTGCACAACTGAGGCACAGGAGGGGTTTACAATCCTAGGTGAGTTCATCTGTTCCTCTTCACTGGTATTAGCAGACTGATGCCCATACCTCCTCTGTGAAAATGTCAGGCACACTGGAGGAAAGGGTTATGGGCACATGTCACAGATGGGAAAGCTGTGACCTGCAATGTCCTGTTGTGGATAGGTCTCAAAGTCCCCAAGAATAGCTTGAGGTTTTAAACCCAAATTTCTAAATAGGTTTTTCCCTTGGCCAAATCTGACCTTTAAATATATTTCGTTTGGTCTGAAAAACATTTCTAAAAATGAAAATTAGCTGTTTAAAACGTCTAAATGGAGAGTTCAGATAAGAGGCTTTAGTTCTGCTGACAAATTAGGGGATTTAGCATTGTGAATGTTACAGAGACGATGCTGGATGATGAAAAAAAGGGATGGGAAGACCACAGGTTTTAGGACTTGATCTCAGGCTGCATTTTTTTTAGAAACTGTTCTCGTATGTTTACTTTATCCAAATACTTGATCAAGAAACCAGGTGGTCCAGATGAGAACCATGCACTTGCAGCTACTTGGTTGCTAACATTGCCACAAAACAAACCACAGTGACAGAAATTTGTTTCTATGATAGCTCTTCCATAGCTGGTATTACAGAGAGTCTATAAAGAGATACACAGTATAAATACCCTGGAGGGGAAGATGGAAGAAGAAAAGAAGAAAACTTTCCGAAATCCCATCACAAATAAGCAATTTTTTTGTCAGTGTTGTTTTGCTTTGACTTTAGAAATAGTTATCAGCTCACACGAATTCAAGCATTTTTGAGGCAATGAATTCCCCAGCATGGGGGCCTAATGAGAGAACAGATAACTGCCTGAGGCTGAATATCTGATTTTTGAGGCAGAAGAAAAGCTGAAATGAGGGAATAAAGTGCCTATCCTGTTGTGTAAACAGAAAGTGAATTAGAGAGAAACATGTTTATGTTCTATAAAACCTAACAGCCACTTAAGTGGATGATATTATTTGAGAAGACAGAGTTTGCTGCTAATGGCCACTGAGCTCATCTCTC
Source organism: Cephalopachus bancanus (assembly GCA_027257055.1). Classification (NCBI taxonomy): domain Eukaryota; kingdom Metazoa; phylum Chordata; class Mammalia; order Primates; family Tarsiidae; genus Cephalopachus; species Cephalopachus bancanus. The sequence goes on from JAPVLO010000269.1 coordinate 673,279, forward strand.
TGCTGAGGCTTAAAAATATTCAAAAAACCAGAGTCCTGCTTAGTGAGCTGACTGTGAGTGCTAGGGTGATTCCGATGCCCTTTGAGAGACGGCAGGTGATCTGGAATAGTCCTTTAGAAACTAGATATATACGGGAAATAAAAACAGTGGTGATAACAGCTAATGCTTGCCCAAGAACTGATGACACACTAGAGAGTACTCCAGACAACATTTTGCATGAACCAACTCACTTCATTCTTTTAATCACTCTACAAGGCAAATCTTGTTACAATCCCATTCTCTAGATAAAGGATTCTGAGGCCCCGAGGTTTATTCTATGAGTAGTAAGAGATTTGGGCCCAAGCAGTTTGGCATCAAAGCTTGTATTTGACTTACTTTTTTTAGCAGAGGGTCAGAGAATAAATATTTTATCTCTGTCACAACTGTCACCTCTGCTGTTGTAGCGTAGAAGCAGTCATAGACAACATGTAAAATAATGAGTGTGGGTGTGTGCTAATGAAACTTTATTTGCATAAACAGGTGAGGGCCCAAATGTGTTCTGTGTGTCTTAGCTTGCTGACACTGTTCTAATCCTGCTCTGTCCTGTCTCTCTAGACCAAGCTGTTCAGGAAGAATGCCACTATTACAGGGCTCCAGGACCTCCAGGAATTTGTTCCGGGTCCTGGTGTGATGTCTGTCTGCCCTGATTCTGAAAATACAAACAGAAAGTAATACATGTTACTTTTCCCAAATTTTTTATGAAGTAGGGTTTTCTTTTCCCTTCCACTACAGGATTTTGAGTTAGAAGTTAAAAGAGTCTACTATGTCTACTCTCAAAAGAGGATGAAAACTCAGGTTGAGACATGTTTTGTTTTCCTGGCCCAAACTGGCAATTTTCTAAACACTTTACAAAAATACTTTTTTTTTTGAGTTGGAGTCTCACCCTGTCACCCAGACCGGAGTGCAGTGGCCACTCCCGGCCACCGCAGCCTCGAACTGCTGGACTCCGGCGATCCTTCCACCTCAGCCTTCCAAGTAGCCGGAATTACAGGCATGCGCTACCACGCCTGGCTGATTTTTTTTGATTTATTGTAGAGATGAGGTCTTGCTGCCCAGGTGGGTCTCGAACCCACGGGCTCAGGCAATCCACTCCCCTCAGCCTCCCAAAGGCGCGGGATTACAGGCTGAGCCACCGAGCCCGACTTAAAAAAAATACTTTTTTAATTAAAGAAATAACACCCTTATATAATACTAATTGTGAGAATCTGTATGGATGACTTGCTGGCTGGTTGCAAGTGAAGGAAACCCAACCAGACTGACAAAAATATACTAAAAAAATTAATAATAAATAGTTCAGTTGCCTCACATAACTGTATCACCAAAAAAAAGGACTAGGAGGGCCTTGAGAAAAATTGGATTTGGGGACTCACATACAATTGTCACACACTTGCTCATAGGTTCATTCACCGATCCATGGATAATCCAGGTGAGGTTAGTTCCTCTCAACACAAGACTTGGCGTAAAGCTGCCAGAAGAACTCTCCTATCTAGTCCATCTTCTCAGTTTCCCTCTTTCAACCCCAAAACTCTTTTCTACTTCCTACAGAGAAAATTCTACAAAACACAAATCTGACCATGCCACTCCTTTATTTTACACCCCCCAGTGGGCCCCATTTCTTATGACTGAGTCAAGACTCCCTGGATTTGGTGAGGACTAAATGACGCAGCACTCCATAACCACCCACTTGGTGTGGGTAAGTGCCCAGTGAGAGTTTCCTGCTGGGGCTGCCATTGAAGACTCAGCTCTGGAAGGCCTGCCCTGGTTGCCTAAAATAAGCAAACAGTCCCTTTTCTTCCATGTTCTGGATCCTGTGCTGAACTCTGTGAAGGCATTCCTTGCATCCTTCATAATTGTCACTGAATTTCTACCAAGCACTTGCCTTCTGCCAAACAGTTCCTGGGTCATTCTCCCAATGTTGCAATGACGATGAGAGAGGTGGGTATGACCCTATGATGCAGGTGAAGAAAATGAGCAGAGCACTCATGGCCTTTGTCCAAGGAAGGACAAGCAGGGCAGATCAACTGGATTAGTCTCTATCTGGAGCTAATATCAGACTCACACTTCTTTGGCATATTGGAATCACAAGGGGCTCTTAAAATTATACTAATTCCTGGCTCCACCCCCTGACACTCTGGTTTAATTGCTGTGGGCTGCTGCTGGTCACTGTGATATTTAGAAGCTCCCCAGGTAATTATAATGGGCAGCCAATTCTGGGAACCGCCAACTCGTACTCTTGACCCTGTAACTGCCTCTCGGGGGCTTGTATGCCTCCACTTGTGTGAAGACACGTGGAAAGGAAGAAACAGTGTCTTTGCCTTCTGAGTCTGGGCACGACTCAGTTCCAGCACTTGGGAAACAGCAACCTTGTGCCTTAGAACAGTGAGTGGATCAGTGGATGGGCTTGTCTGACCAGGAGAGGTGTGAACTTATATCACTTCACTTTACAATCACATAAAGTCTGAAAAATGAGGCTATGCAAAAACTTCTTAACAAGGAGGATGTTTATTCTGTTTTGGCTTCTTTGTGCTCCAGGCCTGGGAGAGTGAGGGCAAAGCCGATGAGGAGAAGGACGAAGCTACTCTCTGCAGTACTGGCACGCCACAATGTACACCTTCACCCAGTCTGTGGCCAAGTCGCCTGACTTAGGGCAGCTGACCTACATGCTGGACTTTGACTGGCAGTTTGACGTCACTGATCTCGTGACTGAGTTTCTGAAGGTGGAGAAGCCGAAAATCATTCAGTTACAGGGTGACAGGACTCTGGCTGGTTGGGAGATGAACCTCTCTATAGCTATGATTTACTACCTGGCACTTCCCCCAAATGCCTGACATTACTTTTAAGTGTTCAGATATAACTTTGTGTAAGTAATTCTATATGTGAGTGTATTTGTACATGAAAGAGGATAATAATGGAACACAATAGAAAATAATCATCAATCTTTATAACTTATATTCAGAAATTAGTTTGTAATGTAGGAAACAGAAAGACTTGTGCAAATTAAAGATGCTATTGAGATAAAATATCTTCCCCTTTTTTTCCAGTGAATGCTAAGTTAAAACATAAAATGAAAGCATCTTTATTTCCCCTGATACCAGGAGTTCTTAACCCCTGGGGACACTTGGCAACGTCTAAACACCTTGCTGGTTGTGGGGGCTTGCTCCTGGCATCTAGTGGGTTGAAGCCAGGGATGCTGCTACTTAACCTGCAATGCACAGGATAACTGCTTACCAAAACAAGGCAAACCACAAACACAAACTCCACCAGCCCGACATGTCAATAGTGTCCAGATTGAGAAATCATGCTCAATAGAACTGATACTAAACTTTCTGCATAGCTCATTAATAGAAATTAGTGGAAACTAGTGAATACTGGTTATTCTCTAACTGAAACTACTTAGCTTTGTGGGTCTTGGGGTACATAAAAGTATGAAAATCTTGAAAAATAGCATAATGCTTTCCTAATCAATTCCCATAAGTGCATTCATAAGCAGAGGACTGGGAGGACACTTTGGTGGAAACGTCATTTAAGAAATTTACACACAAGCTTCCCCACCTACTTTTCGACTCCTCTCCCAGCTCTCTGACTCCATCTTGCCTGAGAAGATGGTGATCGTCCTGGACGACCAAGTTACCATTGCAGGGCTGGGTGTCCAACTCGTGGCTGGCGTGTCTCTTTCTCTGTAACCTCACCTAGCGACAGAAGAGCCATCGTCTCCACAGCAATGGCCTAGGACATGCTTCAGTCCCCACAGCACATGAGATCCCCAGAGGCCCTGTGTCCCTGATCAGTGGAGACAACTTCCCTTTCGGTTATCACATCTTGCACAGAAAAGCAACAGAGCTCTCATGGGTAGTACTGGGGATTTGTGAAACTCTTCTTGCTTCTAATCCAGACTGCCCTGTCTCTGAGAAAAGTATTCCATTACTTTGGCACACTTCTTCCGGTATACTTTTGCACACTGACCACATGCCTTTATATAACTTTTTAGTCATTTAATCTATATAAGGGATACTATGTGTTAGACCCTTGCCAAAGAATCACACATTCTCACTTTTGTAATACAGGTTGTATTTGATACTTGAAAATTATATTTCAGCTGTTTAAACAAGTATAGAAAATAGACACTAATTTCTGTTGACTTATATTAGTTATTGACAATTCTACACCTCTGCTCCATCTTTAAACTTGGGGCAAATCTGCTTAAATTATACCAAGGTCATTTTGCCTTTCAAGCATTTAAATCCTCCATGAAACATCTTTCCTCAGCTACTTCAAGTCAAGTGTGTCTTCCTAATAAAGAATGCTTGGCATGATCTTATCTGGAGCCTGATTAGTTGCACCTGAAATTGATTCAGATGCATCATGTGATCTTTCAAACTCTTTTTGGATACGTCAAAGTCAAGTTCTATAATATGACATTCAGTCAGTTAATATACACATGACCGTATTCATTAAAATATATCATCTTTACTTCATACCACTGGGATTACAGCACACAGTTGCCAGTTCCACATATGACAGCCACTGTTTTGGATTTTAAAACAGGTTCATTTTTCTCAGTCTGTATATTGAGAACATACTTTATAAGAAACCATATTTATGCACAGGTTTACAAATTTGAAGGTACCTGATTATAACATAATGTTTCAGTTTTGTTTTTCTTAGGAAGCAATATTCTGTTCTTAGATTTTGCTCAGTGATAGATTGTTGACATCTTTAAATGCATATTATCCTTTGGATTATCCAGTTATTTTCTCATCATTAGATAAAATGGTGGTGTCTGTCCAGGCAGTGGCTGGTTCCAACTGCAGAGGGTGAAAGGCAAGGGCCTTTTATTAAGTTAGAAATGTTGACTAACGAATCAGGAGACCAAGGAGAAACATGTTCTTTGCTCTTCATAAAAAAAAAGTCAAGTTCCAGTTTGAACCAAGTATCAATAAGCATCAAAGAGGCACCCATGATATTGATGGCATAAATTGGGACTACTAAAACTACCTCAGTAATTCCATGGAGCGTGAAGGAAACCAGGAGAGAGCAGTTCAGGAATGGTTTCAACATGACGCATCTGTTGGCCAAGAGGAAAGTACCAACAAAAGCACAACCCTACTGGCTCCCTTGGAAGGATAGAATAAGAAGTTATTCAAAAGTGATGGTCCAGACACCTTCACAAGCTTCCCTACTCAAGAGAAGTTACTGGAGCCCAATAATCCTAGTGACCTTACAATGACCTCTAGGGGGTTAATGAACCTGAAGATTGGCATGTACACTCTGCTCTGTGTCTTCTGCCTGGCCATTCTGGTCTTTTTAATTAACTGTGTGGTGTTTGCTTGGAAATACAGACAGAAAAGGTTTGCTATCAGCAGGCAAGGCAACATCCTGTATTCCCACAACTGGGTCTGGCTTGAGAATGAAATGTAACTTTTGGAGAACTTCGCTGACATTCCATTCCCATCAGAAGAGTACACAACCATGATAGACAGGGACTGCAGTTTGATGAGAGGAACTTCCTTCTGAACAAGAGTTTCCAGAAGACTTTACATAGTCAGCTACTCAGACCATCTAGATATAGGACAGGGGACCCCAAATTTGGCATCTGGCCTAAGAGACCAAGTGGGTTTTTAGCTTCACATAGAAAAAATGCAAGAGTGAGCCACTGAAGTAAAGTGAGAGTAAGTTTATTAAAAGAAAATAGGAACAAAAAGAAGGCTACTCTGTAGGCAGAGCAGCTCCCATACATTGCTGGGGTTTCAATTAAAAAATGAAATACCATTTATTGAAATGACAGCTACTTTATAGACAGAGCATCTGGGATTTTATTTTTATAGCTATCTCTTGACTGTATGCTAAGAAAAGGGTGGAATCTTAAAGGATTCCCTGGGAAAGAGGTGGAGATTTCTAAGAATGGGGGTCCCAAATTGTTGCAATAAATGGGCAGGACTGGAACTGTCATAGCACAAGAAGGCTTGTCATTTAGGATATATACTCATTATAATGAGTATATAATGAGGGCAAGGTCTGGTAGTTGACAAATTAGCTGCCATCTTGGTTCTAGCTGACTCTAGCAGGTTCTTAACCACACCCTATTTTTATCTATAAAAAATATTTTATATTTTACCACATCCTATTTTATATCTATATTTACGGGAGTTCAGAAAACCAGGCTATTCACCTGTCTAAAGAAATTGTCTCAGCTACTGGTCTTGAAAAGTGACCTTTGTTTATCTTAGGAAATTAGTCCTGATGAGCTCCTACATCATTCTGGCTATATCTATGAAGAAGAAATTAACAATGATTCTATAAGCCCTTCAAGCCTATAATGGACTGAATAGTGCCCCCTCTGTCTAAGGAAAAATATTTGCCACTCCAGAACCTCAGAAAATGACCTTATTTATTTACTTATTTTATATATATATATATTTTTTTCTTTTGCCTCAGAGTCTCATTCTGTCTCCTAGCCTGGAGTGCAGTGGCACAAACACAGCTCACCACAGTCTCAACTTTCTGGGTTCAGGTAATCCTTCTGCTTCAGCCTCTCAGGTAGCTGGGACTACAAGAGTACGTCACCACACCCAGCTAATTTTTAAATTTTTTTTGTAGAGGCAAGGTCTCGCTAGATTGCCTATGCTGGTCTTGAACTCTTGGGTTCAAGCCATTCTACCATCTTGGCCTTTCAAAATGCTGGGAGTACAGGCATGAGCTACCATGCCGGGTGTGACTTTATTTAGAATAAGTGTTTTTGCAGATGTGGTTAAGGTAAGGATCTTTATGAGACTGTCTTGAATTACAGTAGACCCTAAATACGATGATGAGTTTCTTATAAGAGAGACGTAAGTAGAAGACACAGAGACACACAGAGGAGAAAATCCTACCAAGATGGAGGCAGAGATTGCGGCAACGAGTCCACAAGCTGAGGAACACCAAGGATTTCTAGCAGTCACTATCATCTGGGAAAGAGATAAGGCCCATATGCAACTCCATCCTGTTTGGCAGCAATGATAACATCAAATGGGTCTGCTAAGTTGTGGTCCTGAGGGACTTTAGTTAGAGACAACTGTTGTCCCTCTGCAGTTTGAGGGCCGGCTCCACATTCGTGGATTCCAGGAACCACGGATTGAAAAATTATAAACAATAATAATAATAATACAACAAAAATAATATATATAAAAGCAATACATATTAACAAATATTTGCTTAGCATGTGGATTGTATTGGCTATTACGAGTAATCTAGAGAGGATTTAAAGTATACGAGAGGATGTGCGTAGGTTATATGCAAATACTGCAATCGTTTATATAACAGACTTGAACATCCTAGATTTTGGTATCTGTAGAGGTCCTGAAACCAGTGTCCCATGGATACTAAAAAATGGAAGTATATGGAAAATGGGTAAGACCAGAAGTAAACGCTTTCCTTATGTTTGTATTCATCTTTATATCTTTTGTGTTTTTGAATAGTGAAGCAATGAGTTGGATCATCAATAGAGAATTATTTAACAAAGTTTAATTTGTGGAAGTCTGGTGATATCTTTTTTCAAGCAAGTATCAGAGGCCATAAGAGCTAAAATGGATCATTTGAAAGCCAGGATGTGTCCCAGACAAGGACAAAGAGATACTGGTAACATTGTAGGACAGCATTTTTACACACTTTCTGGAACTAGTGCTGATAGTAAATCTAAGACTCGTGGATGGTGTTGATCATCTGAAAGTAAACAGTCTCTTGGAATTAGAAAGGATTTGGGGATTGATTTTTCTATTCTTAGTTCTTTATAAAGCACAGCAGACATTACTTGTCCTTGGCCTAAGAGTAGATGTATATAGCAGATAATGGAATGTCACTATCCTTCTTTAGAAAGAGTGCTGCTCTTGTATTTTGCCTGTTTGTTTTGTTGTTATTGTTGTTGTTGTTTTCTTTCTTTAGAGAGAGGGTCTTGTGCCCAGGCTAAAGTGCAATGGCACAATCACTGCTCACTGCAGCCTCAAAATTCCTGGGCTCAAGTCATTTTTCTACTTCAGTCTCCCAAATAACTGAGATTATAAGCCTGTGCAACCAGGCCCAACTATTTTGTTATATTTTTGTAGATGTGGGGAGGGGTCTTGCTATATTCCCAGGTTGGTCTTAAACTCCTGGGTTCAAGCAATCCTCCCACCTGGACCTGCCAAAGTGCTAGGATTATAGGTGTGGGCCACAGTGCCAGAACAGTCACATTAGAAAGCGCTTGTTTTGATATATGGATGCAAAAGGCTAGGACTGGGGTTCGACTATGAAGGTATGGCGTGGACACTGCACAACCCTGAGAGGTAGCACCTCACTGAGCTTTGAGCCCCTGCCCCTACCTCCTATTTGTGTATGCATCAAGAACTGGTTTCTACGACCTGAGGAATTACTTTGGAAACACAAATAGGAAAAAAAACAAAGTCAGCATCTCTGTTTGATTGACATATAGGTTTTACTTCCTGTGGTTTGTCATGTCATTTCCAGGGTATTGGAGCTGGATGTCAGGTTTCTCCACCCTCCACTATTCCTTCCTTTGGTGTTTGAGAACAGCATCTAAAATCTTATCCCGACTTTGCCTTTTCTAGATTCCCTCCTTGAAATATCTTATATATGAATTGGAAAGATATTTTATTTAATATATCAGTGTATGATAAAATTGCACTATGATATAAATGATTTTTCCATAAGTCTTGTAGAGTTAGGGAAACACTGAGAACTATAAACATTCCTGGGGGGTAACATCTTTCTATTGAATCACTTTTAGCTATAAACATTCAAGCACTTGGTCAGCATCATATTTTAGTATCCAATATGAAATCTAAAAATACTATTGAAATGCACACAAAGGAAACTGCCCGGGAAACAGCTGCAGATGAGACTTGCCATTTACACAAACAGCAATAAAAAATAAATAAACAGAATAACTTTTCAATTTAGCATTATGTAGGAATCCATCTATGCGGTGATCAGAAAAATATGACAATTATTTTTCTGGCAGAGACCAGACATTCACAGGATTCTCTCTGAGGCAGAAAAGCAATGGGTAGTAAAAAGACATTTTACAGGTAAACAACTATTCTGAAAATCAAAAATGCTTGCCAGGAAAAACACAGGCTCTGTAAATCAAAGTGACAGAAGAGAAACATACTGCATAATTTCTGCATTATTTATAAAATATAAAATGTTACTGAATTAACCACAGGAATGTCCTTAAGCAAAGCCAGAATTCAAGAGTGTGAAGATTTAATAAAAATTTTACTTGTGAAGATGGGCTAGCTGTTGAAACAGATATTGACCTGGAATGGCCCATAATAGTCTCTATTGAGCCACTTTTTTCCTAAGCAGTAGAATTATCAGGAGTAGGCACTGCAGAGCCCGCCAGAGTCATCTGAGGTAGCTTCATGACTTCCAGTGGCTGATGACTCAGCTATTCAAAATAGAGTACAGCCATTCTCTGATTATAGCCGTCCATGGATGGAAGCATCTCAGGCCAGTTTCTTTATGTACTCATCACACCAGCAGCTGAGAAGTTCTTCCTGTGTCTCTTATCCATAGGACCATAGTGTGTCTATGGACAGTGTGCACATCACCAGGGTATTATGGTTCTGACCCCAGGAGTTGGTGTTCAACAAGTCCTGTAGATGTTACAGTTGTGGATGGAAAGTGAAGTTGTCAAAACTTAATTTTCTTTCTTTTTTTTTCTTTTTTCTTCAGTTCAAAGGAAGCCAGGAGACCCACGTCATTTGCTGTGAAAAGATCTTTTAAAAAGATGACTGATGCTGGTAACCAGAGCTCTTGGGCTAACTAGGGCACAACTTCATGGTTTTTTACAGTGTTCTGTGGGGAGAGAGAAGTACATGCTAATTCAAACATCATTATACAGATGAAGGCTGCTCCTTTTCAAAGTACCTTTTAATGTTCTTTCCATGTTGATGCTTGAAATTTGGCCCAGGTGTAATGGGAATTCATTACTGAAACCTAAGCATCAAAATTTAATTACAAGATGAGTCATATACCAAGTCAGGACAAGTCCCTCCGGAAAGGGGGATTTTGTAGAGTTTGGGGGCTTGAGGGTGGGAGCTTACCTGGTGTATAGAAGAGGCAATGGCATCACCTTAGTGATGAGGAGTCTGATGAAAGCAGCCTATACAATATAACAGTTCCCATGGCAAGAGTGCTTTGTGTGGTGTAGGGAGAAAACTCAGAGTATGAAAATGTGGCAGAAGCTCTCATCCAAGCTGGAAACTGCCATTTCCTGAGGAGAGCTTGCAAAGAGAACATCAAGAAATGACAGAGTAGCTCAATGAGATGCAGTCTCTCCAGGGCAGTCACGTTTCTTCCTTGTGCCAAAATATATTCAACTCTTAGTTTATTCAAATCATTCTACAAAAAAAGATACTAGCGTACACATATTTATTGCAGCACTATTCACAATAGCAAAAGCATGGAACCGACCATGCTGCCCATTGAAAGTAGACTGGGTTAAAAAAAATGTGGTACATACACATGACAGAGACAGAATATTATGCAGTCATAAAGAAGGACAAAATTATGAACTCGTAGCAACTTGGATGGATTTCGAGTCTGTACTACTTGGTGACCTATCACAGAAGCAAAGAATGGAGTACCACATATTCTCACTCATAAGCGAACCCTGAACAATTATTATTATACTACAAGAAAAGAATTAGCAATCGTGGGAAACTGCCAGGGGCGGGAGTGGAGTAGAGGGAGCACATTTCATCAATAAGCGTACCTGATCGCAAACCAGGTGAAGGGGGGACCAAAGTGTGGCCCAAACTTGACCTGTACGATGACTATTTGTATACCTAACCCTGAATTATACCCTACATCTTTAAAATAAATTTTTTTTAAAAAGAAATTTTCATTAAAGCGTTTTTATAATGCCAAAAAAGATCTAAACAAAGGACCGCAGTTCCTTGTGTCATGACTCTTAATTTTTTCAGTTTTGCTATAAACTTTCATCTTTATTACCTTTTATTCATATGTTTTCAGTTTCAAATGCGCCTTGCTAATTGATACCATTGCCTATATTCAGTCTTACTTCCCACATACACAACAGGTATTACACCCTGTAAAACATGAACCAATGTGGAAAGAGGAACATGAATTATTTGATTCTGAAATGCATCTTCCTGGGAGTCATTTATTTGCCTTGAAAAAATGGAATTTTAGTGGATGATATATCCATTTTTTTTTTAAATCTCAAAAAACAATTTCATCCCACATCTGACATAGATGAAATCCCTTTCTTTCCTGCAGGAAGCAATAGCTCAAATGAGCCCTGAGGCAGATATTAGAATTCCTCTTGAGAGCGCCTCAGTTGTAAATGTTTCAGATTCTTCAGAAAGAACATACCACCTAGAATATTAGAATGTGCCAGATGTCAGTTCCTATAGTCTAGGTATTCTATTTTAGAAGGCACAACACAGGAATGGAGAAGCAGTGGTCACACAAAAGAACTGGAACATAAATTCATAGGTGCACTAAGTTCAGAGAAAGCAGAAAGGAGAGACGCTTGAAGTCTTCCTTGGAAATAAACAGCCCCTAGCCAACTTCAGAAAATATTCTGTGTGCGGAACGAAGGGAAATTGACTTCCTGGCTTTTATTTTGCAAACAGCCCAGATTAAGTCCCCAGACAGGAATCATCCTGAATTCTAGCCAGAACATTTGGAAAATAAAGAGTATTAAGGCAGGCAGATGTATTATGTGTCCCATGGCTACATAGTAGCCTGCTCGTGTTGTAACATATTAGGTGATGCAAAAGCTATGTGATCAGAAAGTGGGTACAAACTGATCATCCATCATCTAAAATGCTGACATGTGGAATTCTCTGAAATCCAGAAACTTTTGAGCACCAGTATGGTCCCACATGTGAAAATTCCACACTTGACCTCATGTTGTCGGTCTCAGTCAAAACACAGGTGTACAACACACAGTTTATTCAACCTCCCCAAGTGAAAAACACCTTTCCTGTCTTCTTCGCCTGCTGTTATTTAACAGCTGAGACAGGTGATGTGGTGATTCCACTGTGGTTCTTAGTTAGCATCAGCACATCCATTTTTCACTGTATTAATGGGATGTCTTTTTTTCTTTTTTACTGTTAAGTACTTACATGTGAAGAAGTGTGAGTAAATGATTTCTTATCAGTAGAATATAATTTTTTTTTTTTGAATTGGAGTCTCACTCTGTCGCCCAGACTGGAGTGCAGTGGCCGCTCCCGGCCAACACAGCCTCAACCTGCTGGGCTCTGGAAATCCTTCTGCCTCAGCCTTCCAAGTAGCTGGAACTACAGGCGCACGCTACCACACCCAGATAATTTTTGATTTATTGTAGAGGTGAGGTCTCGCCAAGTTGCCCAGGCGGTTCTCGAACCCGTGGGTTCAGGCAATCCACTCACCTCAGCCTCCCAAAGGCGAGGGATTACAGGCTGAGCCACCGAGCCCGGCTTTAGAATATAAATTTAAAGTTGGGAAAGATGGTTTTGCCAAACAGGTTATCCACCTAGATGCTGAGACAGTGACACCCTGGCTTTCTGATGGTTCCACATACACACACTTTTCTTCATGCATAAAATTATTTAAAACATTGTATAAAATGACCTTCAGACTATGTGCCTAAGGTGGACTCAAAACCTGAATGAAGTTTGTGTTTAGACTTGGGTCACACCTCCAAGATATCTCATTATGTATACGCAAATATCCAAAATTTGAAAAAAAAAAATCCACAACACTTTTGGTACACAGCATTTCAGGCAAGGAATACCCAACCTGTATTACCCCAGAAAGGAGCCCCCATGGTCCTGAGTGTCACACAGTGATCAAAGTGCAGGCTTGCTTATAAATATTTTCTCCCATTCTACAGATTGTCTCTTCACTCTTTTGATTGTTTCTTTGATATGCAGAAGAATTTTAGTTTGATATGTTCCATTTGCCTATTTTTGCTTTTGTTTTCAGTGTTTTTGGAGGCCTATCCCATAAAATATTGCCCAGACCAATGTAAAGAAACATGGTCAGTTATATATCAGTAAAGCTGGAAAAAAATAAAATAAGAAGAAAATATTATAAATGTGCAGGCTGGGACCATCAGAGTTGACCAAGTCCATTAGCAATAGATAAGATAATCTCAACGCAGAATTGACACCATTTTTTTGTCCTCAATTCTCCCCTTCGCTGTCTATTTGAACACAATATATGTGCCTTCTAAACTAAACAGCCATCTCTCCAGTTAAAATCACACTTGGCTACTATAACACATATCTTCTACTTTACAAAGAGGACTAATTTAAAAGGATGGTGGAACTTTATGTCATAATATTGACTATAGAGTACCATTTATGCAAGATAAACAGCATATCGAAACACTAAAACATATATTAGAATAAAAACACTTTAAAATAAAAACATGCTAAAAGGTAGACTTTAAATATTAAGTGATCAAACTCTGAAATATTTAAACTGAAGGGAAAGAAGCATTTAGAAAGAACAAGACAATTAGAAGTCTGGCCTTCGTTTGTGATAGTTTCTAGTATCACTGGCACATTCTCTCTCTCTCTCTCTTCCTTGTGAATTTTCTTTTCCTGAAATGATTTTAGCAATAAAATGACTTTATATCCCAGCATAAAGACATCATTTAACCACAGGATGTCATCTGTTGAAACATGAAAATAAGCATTTAAACATTCTTCAATGTGATGCCATTATTTTTATACATACCTGTTTTAGCATAGCCATTCACAAGAACATTATAATTTAGAACAGCATCCTTGTCCCTGTTCCCCATTTCCAAGCTTAGGACTCAGTAGAAGTGGTCAGCGGCCACATTCAGACATTTAGATGGAAAGACATGGTCCATTCTGTTGTGTGGACTAGTTCCCTTACTAGGTTCCATGGATTCTTCTAGGTTTCTTTGCAGGGTTATACATACACCAAATGGGAGCGTTCAAAAAGTAGAAGTGACCTCTGTGGCTGGATGCCAGCTTTCTGAGAGTAATGAGCTAATCCTGCAATTCTAGTTATCCAGTCATGTGGTACGGGGCAAAACCAAACTTCTCTATGAGTTGGCAATATTCCCATCCAGATAATTTGATGTTGACGGTTTTAGCAAATCTAAAAAGAAAAATTTGAACTTAAAAGTAGTGGAAAATTTCACTTTTAAGAAGCATTTTATTTATTCAGACAAAAGTTATTTGCAAGCCGGGCTCGGTGGCTCAGCTGGGCTCAGAGGCTGAGGTGAGTGAATTGCCTGAGACCGCGGGCTCGAGACCTGCCTGGGCAACTTGGCGAGACCTCATCTCTACAATAAATCAAAAATTAGCCGGGTGTGGTAGCACACACCTGTAGTTCCAGCTACTTGGCAGGCTGAGGCGGAAGGATGCCATAGCCCAGCAGGTCGAGGCTGCAGTGATCAGGAGCGTACCACTGCACTCCATCCAGTCTGGGCGACAGAGTGAGACTACAACTCAAAAAAAAAAAGTTATTTGCAAATGGATGTGCCAAAGTGCTAAAGACAGGGAAAGGTTGAATGCTTCTCACATTCCACACAGGAGCCAAATTGGACTGAAACTCATCATGACTATTTGATAGTCACTCCTGTTCCTCTTTTGGGATGTATTTGCTCATGGTTTAGATGTGTGTATGTGTGTGAGTAGGTAGGGGTGTGTGTGTGTGAGAGACTTTACATTGTGTGTGTGTATGTCGTATGTGGTTTTGTTTATGTGAGTCTCTATATATTTATTTTATTTTATTTTATCTTTTTGAGTTGGAGTCTCACTCTGTCGCCCAGACTGGAGTGCAGTGGCCGCTCCCGGCCACCGCAGCCTCCACCTGCTGGGCTCTGGTGATCCTTCCGCCTCAGCCTTCCGAGTAGCCGGAATTACAGGCATGAGCTACCACGCCCAGCTGATTTTTTGATTTATGGTAGAGATGAGGTCTCGCTGCCCAGGTGGGTCTCAAACCCACGGGCTCAGGCAATCCACTCACCTCAGCCTCCCAAAGGCGCAGGATTACAGGTTGAGCCACCGAGCCTGGCTGAGTCTCTATATATTTATGTGTTTGTTTATAGCTGGATATTTATGTGCATATGTGTGTGTATAATTGTGTTTATGTGTGTGTGTTTATATATTTGTATGCTTATGTGCATACATGTATGTTTTTGTGTTGGCTGTGTGCATATTGATGGCAGGGACTCATGCGGGTCCTAATTCCTGAAGTGCTAATGCTGCAGAACAGGCAAAACTCCTGAGAATAAGAAGACGGGAGGATGACCAGGGATCTTGCTTTGCTCTCTGCCAGTTCCAGTAGGCATTTCAACTGAAAGACGGGTGAGTGATTTGCCAAGCCCGAGCCATCCCTGCATCTCCCAGCCACCTTTTTCATTTTGGCAAATGCCGTTCTGGTTTTTTTTTGTTGTTTTTTGTTTTTTTTTTTTTTTGAGTTGGAGTCTCACTCTGTCACCCAGACTGGAGTGCAGTGGCCGCTCCCGGCCACTGCAGCCTCGACCTGTAGCAATCCTTCCGCCTCAGGCTTCCGAGTAGCCGGAATTACACGCACACGCTACCATGCCCCGCTAATTTTTGATTTATTGTAGAGATGAGGTCTCGCCAAGTTGCCCAGGCGGGTCTCGAACCCGCGGGCTCAGGCAATCCACTCACCTCAGCTTCCCAAAGCGCTGGGATTACAGGCTGAGCCACCAAGCCCGGCTGGCAAATGCCATTCTATGCTCTCAGAATGAAAAGAGAAATCTTGGCAATCCAGAGTTGAATAGCTGGGTAGGTCTCAACTATTCCCTTAAACCAAGCCTGTTCTTTCTCCAAGCCCCACCGGCAGCCTATGAGTAAACGGAGATAGTACATCTGTGTGAAATCTGTGAAGACATGTTTTTGTTTTTCAAAGTTTTGGTAGAATATGATTCAAAACGCTCCCCATATCTACAAACCCATTCTTCCCCATCACCATAACTTCTCACAACTATAACAATCAGCCACAACCACCACCACAACAAAACACATTGTTTTCACGAATAGTTTCAACCAGTTCTTTTTCTACTGCAAAACAGGAGTGCCAAGCTGCGGGCCACTGGGGGTTCTTCCCAGGTCTCCGTGCCTAACTGTAGCTTTTTGGTGTAATTGGATTCAAAAACAGGAAGAACAGAGAAAGTTTGAAATGAGATTCAGAAAAGAAAAGCAAAACACTTTTTATTCAAAAGTGTATTTGCAGACTACAATACTGCATTGAAAATATTTTGATATTGAAGTTCTTAGTGCTTACTGAAGATTCCACCCTGTGTTTAGACAATTCATATTGGTTATGGTGAAAGGATGTTGTCTGTTTCTTAGAAAAAAAATAAAAATATACAGAAAGGTACAGAGTAGAGACTAATACAAACCCTCCTCTAACTGGAGACAAGTAGGGCACTAATAGTTTGGAGGTGGGAAATAATCCAAGAACCCACTAGGGAAATCTTCCTCTCATTCTGAGAAGGCTGGAATGTTATCAGTAGACAAAACAAGCCAATCTTTGTGTTTTAGGAGAGCATGAAAATATATCTGGATTATTGTTGCTCTGGTTAGATAACATGTTTTCATTTTATTTTAGGTTGAAGATTGTTTCTTTAGATACCGCAGAGGCTGAGAGTTGAGACAGCCCTTTAAGTCATAAACAGAATACAAAGGGATAAAACAGTATACAACAAGATAAATAATTTGAAGTTTAAGGTTTGTGTGAGATTGCCTTTTCTACTCATTTAAAATATCGTACTTGTTTAGGATGTCTTATATCACTATTGGCCTGACAATAGATACACAGAAACAGAGGGACACTCACAACTTTTATATTTTATTACAAGTTTAGAGCTTAACAGCTCATTACCTTTATGATAAAATATGGCCCACTAAGTGAAATAACAAAAACGTCCAGGTATAGACACTGCCTTTATAATACACTTAATTCATATCTGTGTTGCTTTGTTCCAAGGAGAGGGTCTTCCTCCTTTCAGTTCCATTTTAGACTGTCCTTTGTATCCTGGGTGTCTTGTGTACTCCTGTGCAGTGCTGGTATTTCCCACGTGCGTAAACATTTCAGCTGGATGTGGGGCAGACACAGCTGGCTGCTGTGAGCACACATCTGCTGTCACTCAGCACTTTCTTCCCATTCTGTTGTGACAGACTCCACTGCACATCTGTGTGATGGCATGAGGCCTACCACTTCACAGCTGCACTAGGGCATGAGGTTGTACAAGTCTCCAGCAGCCCTATGATGCCTTGGTTGGCAAAACTGGTTGGAAAATGGAAGGACACATTTGGTCCCTCTTAGCACAGGACATACGGCCTGAGCTGGTTCCCTTCATTTCATTTTGCATATGAGAATCCTAGCCATTAGAACTGACCACACATCCCAGGTAGCTGATGGAGAAACTGCAACTAAGATCCAAATCTTTCTCCCATTTCATGGCTCAGTCCAATAGCCCCCAAATAGAAGTCCACCACTGCCCTTGAGGCATGAAAATAAGACTACTGCAGCTATGAAATTTAGGACAAGAGAGCACTCAGCGCCCCTTTTCTGGGTTACCCATGCAGTGTGGTGGTTGGAGTACAAGCTAGAGACATTCCCACGTGTCCAAAATAGAGAAAACCCTGAAGTCAACCTTTTGAGCTGAGAATGTTCCATGCAGCACCAGAAGCTTATGTCAGCATCGTTTATTACCTGGAAAAGATAGATGAGAAAAGATGCGCTGAGTTGGGCAGGGGAGAAGGGTAATGAGCTATATAGTTGGGTCCTGAGACCCTGGATCAGCAATCCAGCACTAACAAGTGTTCATCCAAGCAGCAGGCCGATTACAGTCCATCATGTTCTGATCTGGAAGACAAAAGCTCAGGAGTTCAGTATCATGAGCCAACTTGGGAAAGGGTGGAACAAGTTCTGGAATAATAAAGATTGCATTGGAATAATGGGTTGATCGTGCTTACTTATTTTATTGAGAAACTGCTTTCGAGATACACAGCAACTCTCCCTCCTATGAAGTGCCTGGTGGCAGCGGGCCTGCCCATCACCATGTGGAGGAAGTATTCGGAGTGTTATTTTTAACTCCCTATTATTAGAGGAAACACACACATCTGGAACATTGTGAGGAGTGATTATTAGCTGTTCAGCTGAGAAATAGCCTGGTGCTTACAATGCATCATTTTCCAATTATTTTGATATTTTTCAATGCCTTAAATGCTGGAGGCATATAAAATCCAGCTCATTTAATCTCCCTAAATTACAATTTCTCCATATGCCATGGTCTTACAGTTTAATAAAACCTCTACTTTTTACAAGCCCAATAAAATCATGGAAATATTGGTGGGGCTCAGTTTCCACTTGGTTTTGTTTTTGTTTGGTTTTGTTGGGGGAAGAATTGATATACCTGAAATGGAAAATAATTTTTATATATTTGGTCTGCTAAAGAAGTTTGGGCATTTTTACAAGGCCATTTGCCAAGGTGACAAAAAAAAAAGTGCTTTTATATTTTTCTTATGAGATACTCCAAAATACTGAGGTATTTGAAAGCTGTGCTTTCCTCAGGATCAGAAAGAAATAAGCCAGATCACTCACCCCCATAACTCATTTCCAGATCCCCATGGTTTTGACTGCATTTATCAGTCTTTCTTTATTGAAACTGTCTGTCTCTCATACCCAGGCTAGAGCTCTAAAGTGTTGAACAGAGGCAGGGATGAAGTTTGTTTACCTTGCTGAGTTTGTGCCACGAAATAAATCAACACTCCCATATGCATGGAAAAGTGTTTGGCATTTGCACTGACAAAGAAAGGGTAGTAATGTTAAAGTCAGTTTTGTGCTAAAACAATAAGAAATGTTTTACTACGTTTACTTCTTTTTAAAAAAAATTTTCGGCCCTGGGGGAAACCCACATATGAACCCCAAATGTATATTTTTATCTATGTATTACAGCTTTTAGAATTTCACCTTTAGAGCATCAGTTTCCATGGAAACCCTCCCCTCATGCAACTTTGTATCAGTATCAATTAACAAATACTCAGGTGGAAGGATTTACAAAATAGTGTTCTATTATTTCATACAAAAAGACACCGAAAGTTACACACCCACGTGGTTGGTTCAGAAATGAGCTAATGTCTTCCAATACCCAGGCTTCCCATCCTCCTGTTCCAGTTTCTTCAGCCTATTGTTTTGGTCCTTCTGCTTGTCACCTCCTGTCCCAAAATGACTGTCAGAGTTCCTAGCATCATAACCTTATACAACATATTTGAAAGAAAGACAAAACCAGGTTTCTACATATGCATCTCTTTATGGACGAATACCTTCATAGATGTGCCCAGTGAGATTTCTCCATAGGTGCCTTTGATGAAGATTCAGTCACATGCCATTGGCAAAAGAGCTCAGGAAGCCTCTCAAGTTGCTGGGTTTTATCAGAAGAAAGAGTAAAATATCTGAGAACAGACAACAGAAATTTCCACACATATCTAGACTTGATTCAAGCGTACTTTGATCTCTGAAAGCCTTTTGTGATTTATAAATCTCATGAATTCACATGTGCTTACTGTGAAATGTGTGATGATCTGAACAAAGACAAGGTAAAATTATGAAAATATCTGGTAGTTAAAGAAAATATTTCAACATTAATAGTACAGAATGACAAAAATACAGGCATACCACCACTTCTTGTGAGGGATAAACAGGTCCACATTGATATTGACCTGATAAGATATAATTAGTTTAGTCTTACTTAGCCATTAAAAAAACTTGTGAAAAAATGTGGCTAGACATTTTATACCTTTATTTGAAATATGAGTGATACCATACTTTACAGTTATTATGATTTCAAAAATTTAATAATTAAAATTTTAACTAGCAGAGAAATAATGTTTTGTCAATGAGAAGAGTTAAAATTTTGCTTTACTTCTAATCTGAATTCTCAACAGAGGTTTCTTTGAAAAGGAAAAAAAAAAGACAGAAAGGGAAATCTTAGCTCATTTTGGCTATTGGTAATTTGGTCACGCTCTTCCTCACCCAGAGCTTGTTCACTCTGTTAGAACAACAGATCCTTAGCCTTTTGCTTGAAATCCTAGGCCCAAGTAGAAAAAATAATAACAGATTGAGGGCTGAAGAGTTGTGTGTGTTTCTCCTAAGTAAAAGAATGAGCGCCTGTGTTGTGATTTACACTGGGGGACAGCTTAATTTTGGTGAATCTTGCATACTAATGGCCACCTCTGATAAACCAAATTATGCCTGGGATGCAGAGATTCTTCTCTAGCAGGCACTGATTAAGTACCTTTCTGGTGGAGACAGGAACACAACTAAGAACAGCATTAAGTGTGACTCTACCATCTCTCCTAGATCCTGGGATTATGCACTTTTTAGCAAACTCTAACCTTGCACAAATTCCCCTGAAATAGAATATACATAGACAAGTGTCAGATATTTAAAAATCCTACCCAAAATTTTTGCCAAATTCACTCATTACCTCATATCAGCACACACTGCCTTTGTGCAATTTAGTCTCTTTTGATTACCTCACAGTTCTTCAGTTTTATCTTATTCTCATAAACAGAATTTAAACCGAAAACTGAAGTACAAACAAACACTCGTGCCTGGCTCTTTATTGCTTAACCAGAAGCCATTTTTTCCTCTTTCCCTGCCAAATAATTCCAATTTTGTACTGAAAGTAACTGGATATCCCCCCTCACCCCCCCACCGCCACCGCCAGTTTCAAGGAATGAAGCCTGATTAATCTGAGCCAGACATGTGTCACCACTCACGTTGCCTGTGATTGGCCTAAGGATGGGCATGTGATCTGTTGTTGGTGATAAATGAAGAAAAAGGAGAAGTCAGTGATGGTGCTTTGGGAAGAGAGAAAAACAAAAAATAACAAATTAGTAAAATCAAAATAAAGGGACAAGCCAAAATAAAAAAACTAAATAAAATATTTATTTAAAAAACAAGCCGGGCTCGGTGGCTCAGCCTGTAATCCCGCGCCTTTAGGAGGCTGAGGTGAGTGGATTGCCTGAGCCCGCGGGTTCGAGACCCGCCTGGGCAACTTGGTGAGACCTCATCTCTACAATAAATCAAAAATTAGCCGGGCATGGTAGCGCACGCCTGTAGTTCCAGCTACATGGAAGGCTGAGGTGGAAGGATCGCCGGAACCCAGCAGGTCGAGGCTGCGGTGGCCGGGAGCAGCCACTGCCCTCCAGTCTGGGCGACAGAGTGAGACTCCAACTCAAAAAAAAAAAAAACAACAAAAAACAAACAAAAAAAAACAAAAGATATTTTTTTCTTGCCCGCTTTCTTCTGCTTGAAAGGCTAATAGATTTGATGTTTGAAGCCAAGACAGCCATCACTTAGTCTGCTAAGTAAGAGAGGCAAAAAGAATTGCACAGCACAGACTTAGATCCCTGGGAAATTCATTCCTCCAGACTGCTTGTTGTATGAGCTAATTCACCATCTGCATTGTTTGACTATTAACTGCAGCTAAAGAATCTAACTGGTGCAATAACATGCCCATTTCTCCCTAGATCTTGATGTTCACCAAAGGTTCTGGGCTTGATGCTCACGCTGCCTTTTATTAAAAGGAAAACCAGTAAAAGTTGGTGTTAAAGACATTCCATCCCCTAAACAAGACTTTTTATTTAGGGTATGAGGGAGGAACCCCCCCCAAAAAAACCAGAATTATCTTTTGGAGGGCAGATCCCTTGTAGTACACTCAGAATATGTTTTTCCAGATCAAACAGTCAACCAAAGTTTATATCTGGAAGTTTTGAGAGGGTTACATCATGGTTTGTGGAAGAAATGTCCTGAATTGTAGCAAACAGAGGACTGAATCTTCTACCATGACAATGCGCCTGCCCACACCGTGCTGATTGTTCAGCAGTATTTGACCAAAAATAGCATGACCCCATGCCCTACCCTCCCTGTTCACCCAATCTTGCCCAAAGCTACTTTTTTTGTTTGTTTGTTTCCCTGGATGAAAAAAGTCCTTCAAGAGAAAAATTTTGCCAATGTGGAAGAAACAAAACAAAATAAAACAAAAATGACAGAAGCACTAAAAGGCATCAAAGTAACAAGTTCAAAAACTGTTTTGAGCAGTGAATAAAGTGTCTTGATAGTGTGTTACATAAAACAGAGAGTAGTTTGAAGGTGATTGAAGTTTAAAAATGTAAGAATAAATGCACACTTTTTTTGTAAATAAATTCCAGCTTTTGGGGGTTCACCCCTAATATAAAGGATTGAAAGAGAATTGAAATGAAAATCAAAAATGAAATAAGACGTCTCACCATGAAGCTGGTCCAACTTCCCCATAGAACTGATGGTTAAGGTTTTTTTATTTAAGCAAGCATAGAAATTGATCCTCCCTGTCTTAAAGTTTGAAATATTCCTTTCTCTGGGAACCAACCCTCAGGCCTGTAGTATCAAGAAACTGAAACTTACCAGATCACTGCATCCAGACAATGAGACATTAGATACTTTCATCTATCATAATTGCCTAATCAACCCCTGCTGCCTGTTAATCAATTCCTCTTCTTTATCCCTCTGTAATCCCTGTTCCCCACATGTACCTATATCCCTTCCCCATTATATATAGCCCCAATTTTAGTCCACCGAGAGAGGTGGACTTGAGGCTTGCCTCTCACCTCTCCAGCTGACATCACCCAAATACAAAGCCTTCTTCCTTGAGAATGCTTATTGTCTTAGTGATTGGTTTTCTGTGTGTCAATCAATGAGACCCAGACTGAACTCCTGGCATTTCAGTAACAACTATGTGACTCTGTGTTGTTTAGCACTGTCTGGGTATCACCTAAAGTTATGTTATTCATCACTAGTGAAGCAGGCACAATTTAGAAAACATCTTCAAAGTATGTACTACCCGGAATCAATATTTATATTCCTCTGAGCCTATTTTAAATATACAGCATGAAGCAGAAGAATTCTCTGGGTATAAAATATTGATGATATTCTCCCCATGATCTTTAGCATAGTTTTTGTTTATAAGCAACAGATAGTGTGTGTGTGTGTGTGTGTGTGTGTGTGTGTGTGTGTGTGTGTGTGTGAGTGTGTAGATGCATGTGTTATATACACAAAAAGATCAGCCCACAGTTCCTTCTATCACTTTAGCTCGAAATTTGAAAACAAGAAATCCATACACAGTTAATAATGTCTCTAATGTATCGGGCTGTTTTCAGGAAAAAAATAAAACAGTAATTGTGGCAGCAATTAATTACAAATGCCATTGTTGGCTCAGATGAATTTGAAACAATGTAATAATTTGATGATTAAAACCACACCAATTTGGATGTTTGGGGATTTATTGTAGAGTGGTGAGATGCTGTCTGAGGGTAGAAAAATCTGGCACAGAGCTTATGTCTTTATATAATTTGTCTTAGAAATTAATCTCTAGGCAGCTTTCTGGTTTCCCTTATGAGTCTTGCTGTACTGTATGGCTATGTCTCTCTTAAACCTTCTCTTTTAATATTCTATACATAGTATTTTTCAAGTTTTGGTCTTTTGTAAAGTATTCTTGTATTTTTTTCGTATAATGACCAAAATAGTTGTACAACTATCTATTCAATATTTATTTTATAAGTCTTATTGTGATTAAATAAATGTATTTGAAAAGGGTATTTTAAGAAGAAACTTCACCAACACTAGAAATGGAGAGCCATTGTCACTTGTCAAAAATAGAAGGTAATTATGAAAATGAATACAATATATAAACACAAAATATGATTCTCTAGATGCCACTGCCTGCTTCAGGCTTTGAGCCTGAGTCCCACCTCTTCTTCTTTTTTTTTTTTCTTATAAAGTAAGAATCAGGTGTATCAGGAGGATTTACAGATATACAAGCAACAAACAGACAATTTGTCCATGTAGCCAGAAGCACTCCAAGGCTTGTGGAAAGGGAACCTTTTATTCACCATGTGATTTCATGCAATGTAAGCCCCAGACATTATGCCCCCTCGAATTGTTACACTTATGGTAACTCCCTGTTGTGGCTGAGTAGGTGAAAAGTTTACTACAGGGAGCAGCTCTAGATCCTCCCTCCTCCCAGGGGATGGATCACAATTGGCCTAAGCCAAAGATAATCCCATTTCCCTGACAATGAATGGTCCAGGCTTGAGGTATGTGACTCAGTTTTGACCAATCCGAAATTAGGAAATAACTTCTGTGTCCTTTCAGGAAGCACTGTCCTCTCTGGTAATCAATGCAACGTAGGAAAGCTCATATTTTGCCTCTGTCTTCCTACCATGTTTAAGAGGCTGTTCTGGGAGGAGGATTGGAAAATGGCAGGAGTCCAGGCCCTTGATGACAAAAGCAATTCTGAACTTACCTTAGGGTTTCTTACACAAATAACACATAATCCTATTGGCTAAATTTTCTGCGCATGGCACCTGGACACACTTAGAATTAACACACTTATCTCTTGCTCATACTTGCTTATGCCATGATTATTCCTAGTGCTTAACTTTGTTCATCCTGTGCTCTCCACCGGTATAATCTTCATCTCATTAATCTATATAAATCTCAGCTCTCCTGTTAGCTCCAAAAATCTGGAGCAAGGTAGGTTTCTATGAGTGAGAATGTTTTTGAAAGAGATTCTGATAAAACAAAATATTCTGCAACAAATGCAAAACAAATACCCTTTACGATATCGTATCTGTCTGGATTTGATCAAGAAAATTGAGCCATCATGGTTGTTATTAGTATTAGAAGTTTAATGGATTTGATGTTGGAACTAGAATGTGGATGGAACCAGGAAAGAGAAGATCGAGAAAGCTGCAGCTGGTGGATCAGAGAAAATGCCACGTATGCCTTGCCCAAAACAATGGAAAGACTGAGCTCACTAAGAAGTCAGATATGCTGCTTTGAGTTTGTGGAGAGTTCTGTGAGGCCAATACATTTGCCTTCATACCCTGCTCGTGTTAATGACTTTCACTTCATTTTTCATCGTGCACATCTTATTTCATTTGCTCTTTTTGGAAGAGTTTTCTGGAAAGTAGTTCCTAGGCTTAGAAGGGAGTAGTGGTGAGGCTAACTTAGCAAAAGATAATTCAACATAGGATGACATCTACCAAGGAAATAGTAAAAAACAAGTTGGCAACCATCCTTCATTCATTTATTTATTGATTCATAAACTACTGAGTAATCATCTACTATATACCAGTCACCGTATCTGGGATGAGAGTTACTGTTGACTGAATTGTGTCATCTTAAAATGTACGTGTTCATGCCCCAACTTCAAATTTGATGCTATTTGCAGATGAGGCCTTTGAGAAATGATTAACTTTAGATGGTGGTCATGAAGATGAAGCCTTCATGATGGTCCTTGTAAGAAGAGACACCAGAGAGTCTGCTGTCACTCTCTCCCACCTCTGTGTGAGGGCACAGCAGGAAGACAGCCTATCATCTGCAAACTGATAAGAGAGCTCTCGCCAGAACCCTACCATGCTGTTATTCCAATATTAGACTTCCTAGCTTCCAGAAAATTTAGATAATACATTTCAGTTATTTAAGCCACCCAGTTTGTTGTGTTTTGCTACAGCAGCCTAAGTGGATGAAGTCAGTAGTAAATAAAGGAGACGTTATCCATGTTTATTACTTTTTTTACAATTATATGACAATGATGATTGATGATGATGATTGATGACATCCCCTCCCTTCTTCACTGTACTGTCTTTATTTTCCTGGGGAATAAATGTAATGATACTTCTATAGGTATTTAATGTTCAGAAAACCAGCCGGGCTCGGTGGCTCAGCCTGTAATCCCGTACCTTTTGGAGGCTGAGGTGAGTGGATTGCCTGAGCCTGTGGGTTCGAGACTCACCTGGGCAGCGAGACCTCATCTCTACCATAAATCAAAAAATTAGCCGGGCGTGGTAGCACGCGCCTGTAGTTCCAGCTATTTGGAAGGCTGAGGTGGAAGGATCGCCGGAGCCCAGCAGGTCGAGGCTGTGGTGGCCGGGAGCGGCCACTGCACTCCAGTCTGGGAGACGGAGTGAGACTCCAACTCAAAAAAAAAAAAAGAAAACCTACTTTTTCTGTTTAAATGCAAATTTATGTCTGAGTCCAAGATAGATGTGAGCTTGGAAGGGGTGAGATACCTAAGAGGAAGATGACGGAAAGAGTAGAAAAACAAAACAAGATACAATCTTGTCTGCCTTTTATTTCCATTCCTTTTTTTTTCCTTCTTCTTCCTAAATTAGATTCTTATGACACCAGTTTCTCTCTAGATTCAGGAAAGTCTCACTAAGCTGGTAAGATACACATGTTGGTCAGCAACAACTTCATTTTTATGGGTTAAGTGGGATTTGAAGTTATCAGCCAATGTTCATTTTTTTCGTCTTCTTTACAGCGTCAGTTTCCACTGAATGAACAAGCCACGCTGAGAGAGCCCAGGTTTCAGGCTTGCATGGCTATTAGTGAAGATTACATGTCCTATTTTGATTCTACTTTCCAGAACTCCCTTCCAATGAGAGTAAATCAAATAAGATGTATAAGATAAGAATGAAGTGAAAGCCACAATCACTGGGAGGCCACATGGATAGATGTGTCCACTTTACAGAGCCCACCACAAGCACAGAGCAGAGTATCACACTTCTCTGTGAGCTCCTGCATATCTGTTCCTTAAGGCTGAGGTCATTAGTGAAAATTCCTCTGATCTTCGATACCACTGCATCAGAGGGCAGTGCTTTCTTCACTCCTTTGAAGAAGAAAGGTGGTACCTAGACTTAGGTGCTCCTTCAATTGCCACAGCAGAAGGTAACTTAACACAATTCCCAATCGGGAATTCTGAGTTTGCATTGACAATTTTACAATTTCATATTAGCGATTCCTGCAGCAAATATGTATATCTGTGTTCAGATTTAACTGATATGGGGAGATGACCAGAGCTGGCGTTCCCTGTACTGTAAGTAGAGGATGTGTCCCTAGTGAATTTCAGGTTCTTTAAGCTTTTCATTTTAATAAATTCATGGCACAAAACATTGGAGGATAAACACATTAGAGGAAAAACACATTCTAAATGAGAATTGCTGGGGGTGGGAAGCTCCTGTCATTTATCGGATTAGCTATGGAACGGTATGCAGCCTGCAGTATTTGTTTTGCTGCTGCAGTGTGACTGGTAAAATGAAAAGATTCGTCAGGGGAGTGCTCGCCAAACATTCCTCTTATTTTTTCCATCTTTTGTATAGCTCTGGGAGAAATCTGCCACTCAGAGTTAGAAATTAATATCATACTTGTAAGAGAAACAAAAGTGAGGATATGAGATGGAGACATTTTGGCCTCAGAACGATAACTCCATTGATTGAGTTAAATGTGCTTAACTCAGGCAGAAAGACACGCTACCTGTGTGACACTGACATGGCTCCCAGCAGCCAGCAGGAGCATGTGCAGCCATGGAACAGGGGGCGGGGGAAGGCCTGGCAAACCAGATGTTCCAAGCTCCAAGTCTGTGTATTTAAAATGACTTGGGATTATTTGTGGATATTGACAGATTGAAATTCATAGGTCTCCAGCTCACAGATAGCATGGGACGTTTCCAAATTCCCCAAGTTAATTTATAACTGAAGATGGAATTTCCGTCTCTTCCTCTGCATAGTTGGAAAGCCAGTTAGTGAATTTGTATGTGTTCCTGGGGGGCATTTTAAGGACATTTGCTGAGAATTACAAATATTTCCAGTAATGTTTCTCCCCATGCCCACAATAGCATTAAGTGGAGGCATGTGGGATTGAGCCATCACATCTGTCTAACCACATTCACTCAAATGTGATGGGCCCAAGGCATTTAGACATGATTGCAAAACTGTAGGTTGAATTTAAATCAGGATTTAGCCTAAGAGAGAAAGATAAAGAGAAAAATGCACCCTGGTAATAACATACTATGGTTCTAGGAGGAACAAAGAATAGAACTTGAGGCTTTAACATTTAAGGGGGGAAAAAAGGTAGAAACCATGTCATGTGAACTAGACTCATGAAATAGACCGAGCTGGCTTCCTCCCATCATCAGGGCAGTCACACTCACTCCCTGCCTGCCTTCCCCCCATATATTAGACTCATCTTATTTTCTCTAATGTACCCACATGAATTTGAGTTTTATTGTTTGTTTCTTTATCTAGTACTTACTGTTAAGACAAGGGTATATTCAAAGTATATGAAATAGTAAAATAAATAATATTTTCTGGGTAATATAATAAAAGAAAGGTAACAGGCTTCTAGATGTCTCCTTTTGAGTCTGATGGCCCAATTGTAGGCGTTGGCTTTGCTCTCTCCATTATTTAGTTCCCCCAGGCAGATCATCTCCCCATGGTTCCAACTCTTCCTCTGGGAAACTTCCACATTGGCTCCAGCTCTGGGGGCCATTCTTCCAATTTTTCAGCCCTGTCCTGTGGTCCTGGCTCTTTGGCTTGTTCGCTCCAGCCCTGAGGTTACTATTAGTCGCCTGCAGTTGTTCATCTCTAGGTTGTCTAACTTTCCCCTGATTTTCTCTTTTAATGTCATTTCTATTGAAAGCATGGGCTTTCTTCTCCTGATGAGACCCAGACTAACACATACTCTGGTGGAAGAAGTTCATTTTGAGTATTTGCAACAATTATCAAAGAACCAATGGTGAATGATTCATTTAGTTTTGAATCTAATGTCTACTTTTTCTTGCCGATGCTGATGTCTAACTCCTGGGTTTAAGTGATCCTCTCGCCTCATCCTCCTAAGTGGCTGGGACAACAGGCGTTCACCACCATCCCTGGCTTAAAGTACACCTTTTTTATCATTTACTTTGTGTTTTTCCTGAAGAGACAGAGATGCGTAAGGCTCTCTCTCACCCTGCAGACACTTATAATCAAATGACAAAATATACTAATGAGCATTATAAGCTAATAAAATGTCTCAACGGCTACTAGTCAATAAGAGAAATAAAGGATAACAGGAGAACAGCAGAAATGGCAGTTACTTTGCAGGGGCAGAGTTAATGGAGATGGTGAGAACAAGCTTTATAGGGGATGTATATCTGAGCTGGCTTTCTACCAGTGGTCCTAAATCTTGATCCAGGACCCAAGGTCAAAGGGACAAACTTTGAGTTTGGTTCTACCACTGATGAGCTGTGTGAACTTGGGAACTTACTTACCTTTTCTATGGTGGTATTGAGGATTATTCATGTGAGTCAAAATTCTCTTCCTATCTCCTTTCAGGTGATTTTTCGGTTGCCCTTTTCCATGCTTCCATGCCTTTGTAGTTAGATATGGACATGTGACTAGCTTGTGAGGGGGATGACCTAAATCATTTAGGGACAACACATTTCACTTCAGGTGCAGAATTCTCCAGCTCTGCTTCTGTCTTCTGCTGGGCAGAAGTGCCTGTAGTCCCAGCCACTTGAGAGAATCACTTGAGTCCAGGAGTTTGACATCAGTATGGGCAAGACATTTTCTCAAGAAAACGTGGACATTAGATTAAAAACTGAACGAATCAGTCATCAAGGCTTGGTTGAGAAATCTGAGTTGTAGCATAGAGGGTCATGCATCCTTCAGCCTGAATCAAAACAATGTAGGCCAGACCCTATGGCCCCTCACATCAGTGGTCCCCAATCTTTTTGGCATCAGAGACTGATTTTGAGGAAGACAATTTTTCCATGGGTGGTGGAGGGATCATCAGGAATTAGATTCTCCTAAGGAGTGCACAACTTAAGTCCCTCATGTGCATTATTCACAACAGAGTTCACGTTCCTATGAGACTGTAATGCAACCTCTGCCACTCACCTTCTGCTGTGCAACCCGGTTCCTAACAGGCCACTGACAGGTTGAGGTCTGGAGCCCAAGGCTTGGGGACCCCTGCCTTACACTGAGAGAATGCAAAATCAACTTCGTTGTTTTAAAACCCGAAAATGTAGGGTTGTTATCTTCGCAAAACCTAGCCTTTTGGGAACGGGTCAATATCTGAAGTTCCTTATAAACAAAAAAGCAATAATGTTAGGTACCCACTTTACAGAAATATCCAGAGAATCATATACAGCAACATATTACAAATCATCCTGTATAAAATGCTGAATACATGATACATTTGTATTGTTTAACTGATTATTATCAGAAAATGCATTAAAAGTCCATTGTGTATCCCCAAAAGTCTGGGTCATCCTGGGTAGCTGGAACAGGCTGCACAGGAGTGAGGATGGGTAAGGCGGCTGGTTGGTGGGAGACACATGGTACAAGACTTTGTGGGTTCTGCCTAAGCTAGTGGTCTCTATTCATTGGGGTTCCGGGAGCTATAAAAGGCTTTCAAGTCATGAGTGGCATAAACACATAAGTGACAGTACCAGTATCTGTGATGGCTGATGGAATAAGAATAAAGTAGAAACTGGAAACAAAATTGTGCACTCATTCTTTGGGCCCAAGCTGGGCAGGAGCTCAGGATCCTCTGCAGGCTCTGACTCCTCTAGGACTGCACCTACCAATGCTTCCAGCATTCCCGTCTCTTGGACGCTTCTCCTATGGGTTTAGGGGGCATCACTGAACACCCTCTTCTATTATTTGTTGTTTTAATTATTTTGTAATTACTCCTTTCCTTTAATGTTTTTATTTACTTTATGCAGAAAATATGTGCAGGTTGAGCTGTAGACCTTCTACACACGCAGATAAAAATCCAGAACTCTACAAGGGCCCTGAATAGGCGGTTTTTCACCCCTCACCCTCCTTCTACCCTTCCCACTTCTGACTCTCTAATGTTCACTTCACTGCTCTGTGTGCCTTTGCAGATCCAGAGCTCAGCTCCCACTTGTAGACGAGAATGTGTCTGTTCCTGAGTTACTTCACTTAAGATAATGGTTCATTGTCTTTCTCTTACCAATTGCACTGACAGTCATCTGATATACTATATATTTCACTTATATACTTGTTTATTGTTGATCTTCCCCTACTAAAATATAAACCCCTTGAGAGTGAGGGTTTTCTTTATATTCACTTTTAAATTTTTTATTTCAAAGATGTGGAGTACAATTCAGGGTTAGGTATACAAATATTCATTAGGCAGGTACCCTTGTTGATGAGGTGTGCCCATCATCTGCCCTTTTCCCATACTTTATATCCCAGTTCCTGGTACATAGCAGGTGCTTAATGAAGAGTTGGGGTTTTTTTGTTTGTTTTTTAATCAATGTGGCTAACTGTCCACTTCAGGACAAACAACTCCCTTGATGAAGCCTTTGCCCTCCCAAGAAATCCATCCTCCCTCTTGGAAAAGCTCCCTGGTGGACCCTTGCACATTGCTTTATGACATGCAGCCACCTACATGATGACCATTTTATCACCACCCATTCATCATGCTGTCTGCCTTCTGGAAGTACTGTATTAAAATGTCACCCACGTCCCCATCTGCAGCAGGATTTCTCCTTGTTAGGTCCTGCTTTGTCATGGTCAGTGCAGGTGATGACTTGAAAATGTTGGCCGAGGATGAGATTTCTGGACAAGCAGTTGGTAATTCGAATATACAGACAATAAACTGTATATCCTTTAAACACTCAAGTGAGGAGGCTGATGAACACAATGAGAATGATGGCCCAGAAATGACACATAAATATGAACCATGTTTTACATACAGAGGGGAAATGAGGAGGTTGTGCTGCCATTAACCAAAGCTCTCACGGGACAGCAGGGGGAGTGTGAGAGGTGACTCCTCTTCCTCATGGGGAGTTGCCATGGGGACCACCTGTGGGAACCCAGAAGGACCTTGTTCTAGACAGGAGTGTCTCTTATTGCAACTTGGGGTCTTCAGTAGCTAATCTCTCAGACTCTGTCCCCGGAGCAGAATACAACTTTGCCTTCCCTCTGTCTGTTTCAGCTCCATGGACAAACCATCTTAGTTTCCTCATATGTGAAATAAGGATAACAATAGCATCTGCTATTACGAGCTTCTACCATTAAATCTCTTAATGTCTGGTGCTTAGAGTAGGATTTGGTTTATAATTAGGTGTTGAATAAAAGCCTAGGCTTCTATCTTTTTAATTCACACTAAGTCCCCTACATGCAAACGAGTTCCATTCTGAGAGTGCATTTGTAAGCCCAATTCATTCATAAAGCCAACAAACTTAATCTAGGGAACGCAATCGGCCATATCGTACTGTACTGTAATAGGCTTATGAGTTCTGACAATTAAGTTTACAAACTCATCCTTGAAAATGTACTACTTACCTCGTTGCTGAATATCATTACAGCCACCTTCAAAGTACTCCCCTTTGGAAGCTAGGCACTAAAATCAACACCTAGTCCACCCTTCAAAGCAATTTTGGAACTCTTTCTGAAATGGCCATCAGAGCTGCCATCATACTGCCCTGGATGTCCTGAATGTCATCAAAATGTCTTCCTTTCAATATTTCCTTTATCTTTGGGTAAAGAAGAAAGTTATTGTAGGCCAGATCAGGTGAGTAGGGAGGGTGTTCCAGTACAGTTATTTGTTTACTGGCTAAAAAATTCTTCACAGTGCTGTGTGAGCTGGTCAGAATGCAAGAGCTCCTTCAGGACCATTTTGTAAATGCCTTTCTCAAACCAAGATTTTTAGTTAAGATTTTCCTAACTGTTGCTCTATCAATGTTTATTTGGTATGCTATGCTTCCCATAGTCAGCTGACAATTTTGACATGTAATTTGACGAATATTTGCAATGTTTCATCAGTTCTGCTCATTACTGGTTGTCCTGACTTCTCTTCATCAGTGACACTTTTTTTCCCTTCAGAAAAATGTTTAATCCATTTGTACACTGCTATTTTCTTCATGGCATTATCCCCCATCAACTTAAACTAATATGTCCCTGATTTCACTTCCTCTCTTGCCAAATTTAACAAGAAATTTAATGTGTGTGTGTTACTCAAATACAAGTTCATGATGGCACACAAAAACATGCCGCAACAATGATGAATGCCACTCAGCAAGACACTGCCACATGTCAACATGAACACACCTATGAAACACTGATAGACCAAGGTTATGACACCTTACCAAGTTGTTTGTGCAGTGCTGCCAATGGAAGCTCACGGGGCCAAATTCGTGAACTTAATTGTCCGGCCACCTATAATACTTTTCACCTAAATGATACATTAAAAAAAAAAACACAAAAAATAAAGAAAACATTTTTAATCTTACAGTATAGTATGCCGCAATGTATGCCAGACACATGAACTAACTTACATGATTAGACGTGCAAATTCAGTTTGCCTATTTGAAATTTCATAACTTGAAGGTTTGTATATAGGGGACTTGCTGCCCTGTATTTTTAGCTTCCTTCTCTGTTCAGCCTTTCCTCTGTCTGCTTTGATTCCTCTTCTTTCCATGGTTTGGGTGTCTCATATATGTTCTTTAACCCCAATCCATCTGTCTTGGGGTCTCAGCTCCTTATAGCTCACTGACCCAGGGATTCCACAGGAGAAGAGAGCTGTTTGCTCTACCTAGGTCTCCTGTGCATCTCCTGTCACATAGGTGTGTTTCCGGGGGTGTAGTCACAAAGGAATGGCCACAGGGATGGAGTAAGGAGGCTCTGTCCTGACCTATGATAGGGAGGAGGGGGCGGGCATTCCTCAGATGCTGTTCTTCTCTTTAAGGTGACATCGTCTGGACTCCATGACTTTTTCCCTGTGTTCTCAGCACCTGCAGAGCCAAGGTGTCACATCTCTATGGCTCAGTATTACCTCAGCACTCAGGAACCTGAGACCCTGCATGCCTGGCCTACCCTCCTCCATGGCTTTCTTTGCCCCTTCCCTCTGACCATGAACCACATGGCCTGGTGCAAGTTCTGCCTGGAGACAAGCTGCTTCCTACCTTGGGTGAGGGAGTGTTCCATCTGAGCTGATCATTCCCTTGTCATAAAGCCCTCTTCTGCTGGCTGCTTCTCAGTAGTGCTAGCTCTTCTCACACACCCTCCCACCTCATATTCTTCAAAGCATCCTTTGTTGCCAAACACTATCTCATGTGTTTACTTTTTACCTGTTATAGTATCATTTTTTAATTTCAATAGCTTAAGCTTGTGCAGTGGCTCACATCTGTCATCCCAAAACTTTGAGAGGCTGAGGCGAGAGGACTGCCTGAACCTAGGGTTTGGGACCAGCCTGGGCAAGTTGGTGAGACCTCATCTCTATGATAAATTAAAAAATTAGCAGGGCATGGTGTTGCATGTCTGTAGTTTCACTACTTGGGAGGTTGGGGCAGAAGATCGAGGCTGTGGTAGCCAGGATCATGCCATTGCACTTTAGCCTGGGCAACAGAGTGAGACTTCGACTCCAAAAAAAATTGACTTAGGACTACAAATGGTTTTTGGTTACATGGATGCACTGCACAGTGATGAAGTCTGGAATTTAAGTATACAGCCACCGTCAGGGCACATTGCACCCCATAGGTGATTTCTCATTCCTCCCCCTCTCCCCTCTCCCTCTTCTGAATCTTCAGTGTCCATTATACCATTCCCAATGCTTAGCAGACCCTTGGCTTAGCTCCCATTTATAAGAGAGCGTATGTCTTTGGTTTGCTGTTTCTGCATGACTTCACTTAGGATAATGGTCTCCAGTTCCATCCAAGTTGCTGCAAAAGGCATTTCATTCTCTTTTTTTCATTGTTATTTTATATTTAGGGGGTACACCTGCATGTTTGCTACATACACATATTGTGCAGTGGTGGGGATTGGGTCTCAGGAGTCCCATTCTCCAGACAGCTAACATTGTACCCAATAGGTAATTTCTGAACCCTAACTCCATTCCCACCTCACCCATTATCAATGTCCCAAGTGTCCACTCTTTCCATCTTTGTGGACATTTAGTTCCTGCATATAAGTGAGAACATGCAGTGTTTGGTTTTCTATTTCTGAGTCAGTTCACTTAGGATGGTGATCTCCAGCTCCATTCATTTGTTGCAAAGGACATGGTTTTGATCTTTTTTATGACTGAATAGTATTCAAATATATGTCCATATATATCACTTTTTATTTATCCACCATCAGTTGATGTGCACTTAGGTTAATTCTACATCTTTGCAACTGTGAATTGTGCAGCTATAGACATACCAGTGCAGATATCTTTTTTTGTGTAATGAACTCTGTTCTTTTGGATAGATACCAAGTAGTGGGATTGCTGGATCAAATGGTAGATCTACTTTAAGTTCTTTGAGAAATTTTCATACTGATTTCCATAGAGTTTGTACTAATATACATTACCACCAACAGTGTATAAGCATTTCCTTTTCACTACATCATAACTTTTCTTCCTAGACCACAAACACCAGGAAACAGGGATATTGTCCTGCTGTTTCTCACCAATATACACACAACGGGAACACAGTAAGGAGTCTATTTTTAGAGATAAATTAATGAAGGGAAGAGTGAATGAATGAACTGGAATATATATTTTTCTTTTCTTAGCTGGAGCTTTCTATTCCTCCTTTCCCTTTACTTGTTCCAAAAGTCATGTCAGATTTAAAGGCATTGTGATCTGCTCATCCAGCAAGTCAAGGTGTGACACCAACCAGGTGTTTTCTCCTCTCCATCCTTACTTCCCATCTACAACCTGAACTGAAACTGAAATGAGATTCATCTTGGTAGTCAGCCATGTGCTTTGGATAAATACATGTGAGTGAGTCAGTTATCTCACTATATATTTCCAGTAAGCTGGGATTTTAACCACCAGAGAGGTCAGAGGGATAGATTGTTTTGAATGTCCCTCGAAAGCCAGTGCTGGCCTCGAGACTGGGTGAGTAGTCCCTGTTGCATGCTGGGTAGCAGCGCAATTCACAGTACAGAGACCTGGGTAGCGGCTTGCCTGCACAGTGACATGTGTATTCTTGGAAGGAACCATATTCTTCCTGGTATGGGACCTGGTGACTATTTTCTCCCTGTAAATATCTGTTAAATGAGTGAGTGAACACATGTGGGGATGAAAGCTAATTCTCTAAGAGACTCACCAAACTAACAAGCCCTGCTCAGGAGTGGAATTGGGTCCATTATAAACATTTGTGTGTCTGCCACGGAAGAGTGCCATCTGGATTTTTATACATTGCCATTTGGCTCCATGGGTTCACCTGGTTGACAGACCCCACCCTCTAAGGCCTTCAGAATCTGGATCTGTTATCAAAACCTGAGGACCAAGCCCTTCTCAAGAAGCTAGTCAATGACTGAGCAAAGCATGGACAGGGACATTAGGGTCTGGCTAACTCCCTCTAGTGCAGGACTCCTCCGATGGGCAACCGTGACTGTGGGCCTCCCACTATGTCGGCCGGGGCTTTGTCAGGTCTGTCTCTGAACCTTTCCTGCCCAATCTGACTTTCTTGTTCTTCTGTCTTTCACAGGCATTACCCTCAATAAACTGCTGCGACTCCTAACTCTATCTCAGCAAGATCTTTCAAGAGAAACAGACTGGCAGTATAGATTTCCCATCGAAATATCAAAGATTCCAAACTGTTCAGTTAGTTTTGAAAAATTAAACTATTTGACAACACATGCACATGGGAATATCAGGTGTGAACATACAAATTGCCCATGTTTTCTCATGAAGATGGGAGCTCTGGGAAAAATGGACTTCCTACCTGCAGCCAGCAGAGGCTGGTGAGGAGTTCAAATGAGTCCCTTCTGCAAGGGAACCCTCCTGCCTAGTCCCCAGCTCTGTGATTGCCATGAACACTGGGGGGGGGTGAGTGGGAGTTATAGTTACTGCAGTGTTCGAGGTTCATGCTGGGTTATTTCTTGCAGTAAGGTTAAGAGGAAAGTTAAGCTTTTTTTTTTTTTTTTTTTTGGTGACCGTGGTCTTTATTTAAGGTAGGTAAACAAAAGAGACTTAGAGAACCAGTTATTTCTAGGGAAGTGGGAGAGCCTATACTTGCTTTGGAAAATTTTTAAAATGCAAATAAGAAGTATGGGTCTGAGGAAATTCCCCAGCAAGCTTCACTCATACCACCTCCCTGACTCTCTGGGGGACCTGGATGCCATCTTTTCTTCTACACCGCCGTGAGATAACAGAGATCACCCCAAGTTCCATTAGCACTCAGGCATGTACAGATACAGTGATGGCCACAAGGTCAGGTCGGGTCAATGTTGAGCCTTCCTAATTTTTGCTGCTCTTCTAACCCTGGATGAATCAGTTCAGTCTGTTTTAGGAAAATCATTTTATTTGAAAAGATGTCATATGATCTTATGGAAAGTCATTTGATCCCCCATGAGTTAATAATAGCAGCAGTCACCTTGTCCAGAGTTTTGCCAAATAGGTGTGCCCTTTGTCTCAACTCTACAGAGTTTTCCCAAGTTTGCAAACCTGAAAAAAATTTAATATTTAGCTGCAGCCTTGATTTTAATCCCATTTATAGATGAACATTAAGGAGGGCAATAAAACTAAAGTTGGGTAAAAATGAAAGTCCTCCTTTTGTTAATTGGAGACATCTGTTTATTTCTGTTTTTTAATGTGCTTTTGCTTAATGGGCAGGTTTTTTTGTTTTGTTTTGTTTTTTGTTATTTGTTTCTTCTTTAATGCCAGTCAAGGCTATTGTGACTTTAGGAAATTTATCAGGGTCATAGCCATTTTTTGTGTGTGATTCTAAATGCATTTAGTAGAGCAGCTGCTCTTTACTAAATAGGAGGGGAAGGTTTAGGAAAAAAGGGTGATACTAAGAGCTTGGGAATATGGGTGCCTCTACTATTATAGGCAGAATAGTTGTCCCCTAAAGATGTCCACATCCTAATTCCCAGAACCTGCACATATGTCACCTTACATGGGGAATGGGACTTTGCAGGTACACTTAAGCTAAGGACCTCGGTATGAGGGAGATTCTCTTGGATTAGCCTTGTGGGATCAGTGTACCCTCAAGGGTCCTTATAAGAGGGTGAAAAGGGGATCATTCAGAGATGTGATGCTGGAAGCACAGGCCTTGATGATGAATGGGCAAAAGCCAAGGAACATGGGAGCCTCTAGAAGTTGGAAGAGGCAAGGAAATGAATTCTTCCCTAGAGCTTCCAGAAGGAGCCAGCCCTGCCTGTGCCATGCTTTTAGGACGTCTGCAGCCCAGAACTATAAGATTGTGTGTGTGTGTGTGTGTGTGTGTGTGTGTGTGTGTGTGTGTGTGTGTTTTAAGCCTCTGGTTTTGTGGTGACTTGCTACAGCAGCAATAGCAAGTGAATACAGTCTCTAAGCACACTGTTCCCTGAATGTTGGAGACCAAATTCAGCATAAGGATATTTCACTTGCAGATGAGCCAGGAACACAGTCATTAACAGCATTGGGCAATAACAGTAAAGCTCATCCTCATTTGCTGTTTCCTGTGAAGGTAGGCGAGATTATGGTCTTTGTGAATATTGGCTCATTTAGTTCTCACAACAAGCCTGTGAGGGAGGCGTTGTTGTCGTACCCAAGGGTCAATGAAGAAACTGAAGCCCAGAGATACAGATTATGTAGCCCCGAGGAACCCAAACAGCAGGCGGACTTGCAGGATCTGACTCCGGCGGCCGGGCTCAGAGTCCATGACCCTGCCCACTGCCTTGGACTGCCTCATCTAGGAGGTTGGGTTTTGAATGCAAAATTAAGACTAATGTGATCAAAAGGCCCATTTAAATGAGTAAAAATCTGAATTATAAGAATTATACAAAGAAATGTACACTGGGGCCTTGCAAACCTGAACTCTGAATTTACATCAAGTTTTAACAAAGGCTATCCAAAGAGAGGACTCTACGATACTCTGTGAGAGAAAGATCAGTGGGACCATTTGCTTTTGTAGTTATTGTTATTAGCATTTATATACAAATAAAATGTCATGTTAAAAAATACTTTCATCATACTTTGGTTTAAATATCCTCAATTGTCTTTGTCTGTTAGCCTAGAAAATCCTTTCATCTTAGACATGACAAATATACTATTGGTTCCAAATTAGATTAATTGTTCACAGAGTCTACACAAATAATGATCTCTAAATTAATGGAGCTTTATAGAACTTGCAAAATAATTAATGACCATTGTTGGTTTAAAGTTTGACACAGAGATATGTGGATTATCTGAACCACTGCAAATGACTTCGTAAACAGTTTAAATATATTTCACTGCACCTGAATAAAAATTGCCCCTTTACTACTATTATTATAATCATTATTATAAAATCTGTCTAAATTAGCATTTAATTGCATCATAACTACCTAAATGGTTTAATGCAAAAGTATACTTTTCATATGTGACAAAATCTCTTTAATATCCTGTCATTCAACTTAACACTA
Source organism: Cephalopachus bancanus (assembly GCA_027257055.1). Classification (NCBI taxonomy): domain Eukaryota; kingdom Metazoa; phylum Chordata; class Mammalia; order Primates; family Tarsiidae; genus Cephalopachus; species Cephalopachus bancanus. The sequence continues at coordinate 712,539 of JAPVLO010000269.1, forward strand.
TCTCATCTCCTCTCAAAAATTTCAGTGCTTAACACAGAGGTAATGACGGGTAGTGGTTTAAGGTGAATCATTTCTTACTTTTACTGAGCATTTTATTCATATAGATATAACTGTGTGTGCTATTTGGGACTTGTTTTCATAGTACCCTCAGAATACCACAGAATGTATTAGTGTGTGCAGATATCTACCAGGCTAAATGGTGTCAGGAATTAAGTTGGCATTTTCATCAGTGGCTTAATATTCCCCTTCATCAATGAAGAGCTTTCATCAGTGACAGAGCTTGGCTAGCTCTGCCACTTGGGGGAAGCTGGTGTGGCAGGCTGTGTCTTCTTTCCTCACTTCTGTTCTTTATCTCAGGACTGGGGAGAAAGAAGGTTTCTGGAGCACAAAGGAGGGTTGGAAGATCATCCTTCTGTGGGAATCCCTCTCCCAGCCACCCAGCTTCTGTTTGGAGTCCTGTTGGTTCATCACACACTTCTCCTCTTCCTGAAGTGGCTGCAGCTATGCCAAGTCAGAGTGAAGACTTGGATCAGACATGCAAGGTTTAAGTGTCACTGCCCCTTCTAATGCCAAAAAGGTTGCAGTTCACCTCACGTCCTTAAGACTGACTTTTCTTTGAGCTTCACAGGTCACCTTCATGGTGCCAGGGTGACATCCATGCATTTGACTTCAGAACAAGCGTATTTGAGCTGAATAAGCTGAACCCAATCCAGGAACAGAGGGGACTTCTTGGGCTTTGGGGTAGCCTGAGGATAATGGGCAAATATACCATTTTCCTCCATTCACCTCTCTGTATATATGAAGAATAATACTTTGTTTCTCTCTCTCTCTCTCTCTCTCTCTCTCTCTCTCTCTCTCTCTCTATCTATCTATCTATCTATCTATCTATCTTTCTTACTGAGACAGAGTCTTGTGCTGTTGACTAGACTGGAGTACAGTGACGTGATCATGACTCACTGCAGCCTTAAACTTCTAGGCTCAAGTGATCCTCCTGCCTTAGCCTCCTGAAGCCAGCAAATTTTTAACTTTTTTTGTAGAGATGGGGGTCTCACCATGTTGCCCAGGCCAGTCTCGAACTCCTGGCCTCAAGCAATCCTCTTGCCTAGACCTCCCAACATGCTGGATCAGAAACACGAGTCACTGCACCAGCCTAGTAATTCCATCTTTAACTCTTACAAGTAACTAAGCAAATTAATTGGAAGTCATTCTTTCAGTTTTAAAAGGGATGTAGCATCCTATCAGATCTTTATTCTGTGTCTCAAACTCTAATGAGGAAGAAACCTTTCCTACTCACGCTCGCCCAATTTGGGGTGAGAATGAAGTTCTGCTTTGGGAAATGTGGTCTTTTATTCCATAAATCTCATGGGCACCATCATACACCTGCCCAATTCCTCCTCCTCACGGAAGCATCTGGACTAAAATAAGTATGCACTGATTAGCTGAGAATTTGAGATGGGCTTTTTTTCTACTTAAAGTTTAGGAAGAATTGATTTCTTTACTTGCTTCCTACATTTTATTAGGTCCTGTTTGTCTCAATTCAATTCAAAAATTATTTTTAAATGATTAAACAACATTTCAACTGTATCTGTCTTTGTGTTTCATTCTCAGGGCACAGGGAAACGTTAAACATAAGATCAGCCTCCACTGGATTTACAGTCCAAGGAGGAGATGACCATGTAGACAGGGAAAATCCTCAAACCTGCAAAATCCAGCTGTCTGGGATTTTCACTGGTTTTTTCTTTTACTGAAATGAATTTTTATCAAATTGTTCTATATTTGTAGTAATTTATCTTTGGAGGATCAATTGAATAAGACTGAACATCTAATAAATTAGCCAGTCTGAATGTGATGAGATTTTCTCAAATCACAGTAGGTTGTCAACCACCAGTGTCTTTGCAATTGGCTGTTCCTTGACCATTCATCATTGCTTATAATTAATTACAGCTCTTAAATCCAAGCCATCATTATAGAGCTAATAAATAATAGAAGACTTTTTTGTTGGATTCTGTATTTTATTGTGAATTCCCCTCCTTCCCTTCCCCCAGAAAGCTCTTGGAATGGGTTTTTGTATGCAAAATTGTAATTCTCATTCTTAGGTTTTATGTGCCCTTTTTTCTCTCCTGCACCAGGAATCATTTTATTTCATGAATACAATTAGGTGAACTTCAGTCTTGGTATGGGCAGAACATTAATTAGCATTGGGAGAAATGCCCAAATGCCTTCAGGAGCCACACAAGAAACAATTGCTTTACTTTTAATTGGGAAATTGTACATAAAAAGTGAAAAGAAGAAGGAGGTACCCGTTGTTGAATCACTCAGTTGAAATAGGGCCAACTCTAGGGAATAGCTTTCTTGGACCAGAGTTCTGCTAAAATTAAGTAAGGCCCTGGTCATGATTTTGTTTTGAATTGTGGTTTTGATGCAACAAAAACTCATAGGTGAAATTGGTTGCTCCTGAAAAGGTATTGTCTTGGATCTTAGAAGAGAATTGCTAAGATTACTAAATAAAATAAATTTAATCATGTACTTAAGGAAACACAGCAAAGGTTCCTAGTTCTTACCCTACAACAAAGATGAAAGACTGAGCTTATTGCTTTCCTTCTCTAGACCTAATTTTCCCTCATCAGTAAGATGCATCAGCTGGTAAGATCCCAGGTCTCCATCGTGTTTTGGGTGAAATGCATCAACCAAAACTGAGCACACCAAAACTCTCCCACAGTCAGCCCTAGGACACTAGGCCAACGATATCCTCATCTTAACATTTCATGGGGCTTAATCAAATATTAATGATTCTAAAAAGTCCTGCAATAGAGAAGCCTGTTTAAATGAGTCTGATTCTTCATTCGTTCACTCACTTCCTTCTCAAATATTTTCTAGGAATATAAAAAAAAGAGAAGAGTACGAATGGACTGCATCCTTAAAGTAGAGTTATTCAAGCCAGCAACCATTTTGTACCACTTTTCTAGGATTGCCTTAACAAAGTACAGCAAACAGAGCAGCACACCCAACAAATATATTCTCTCACAGTCCTGGAGGCCAGAAGGTATTGTTAAGCCCTGATCCTGAGGAGCTCAAGGGCCATCTAGTTCATAATTGTGTGATAAAACTTGTTTTAAGTGTAGGTTGAAGCTTATTTTGAATGTATATTGAAACTTGTTTTTAAAACTCAGGTGTATGCTTACTTTCTTGCCCAAGCCCAGTAGTATACTTTTGGTAAACAAGTTCACATACCAAAAGAAAACCGCAGAGTCACGGTGCAGACCCTCTGGCCCCATTTCCTGCTCCACTCCCCTAGTAATCTCACATTCCAGATGTCCCAACCGGTTCCACCCAGCCCGCCTGACCGTTGATGGTCAGCCGCGGTCAGCCAATCCCAAATGCCCCCGTACCCAGTAGGAGAAATTACCCAATCATGTGCGAACAAGTTTAAAGTTCTTTCCCCTCCCTTGTAACTGTGTATATAAGGTGCTTGCTGCGCTGGGTTGGGGCTTTCGTTCCTGTACCGCTGCGCCAGTTACAGACGTGAGCCCAGACTCGAGCCTGAATAAAGACCCTCGTGTAATTTGCATTGAAGCTGGCTCTTTGGTGGTCTCTCGGATTCAGGCTTCGGGTACAATAATCCCTCTGAAAGACATGAGGGGAGTCTCTTTTCCAGGCTTCTTTCCTGGAATCTGGCAAACATTGTCATTCTTTGCTTTGCAGCAGCATAACCCCAGTATTCACAGGGGTTTTCTCTGTGTGCATATCTGTATCCGAAATTCCCTTTTTGGTTAGGCTCCCAGCCATACTGGTTCAAGACCCCATACACTTCAGTGACCCTATAGGAATAAGGACTTCAACCTATGGGTTTGGGCAGGAGATACAATTCAACCTGTGACACAGGTGCTCAACATGTTTTTCTTGGTAACTTCTGTGTCTCTCCATTCCACTCCCTCTCTTCCCTCCCACTCTATTTCCAGCCTCCACAATCTCTGATGTAAATATTCTTCCTTCCTACAGGTCTCCCTCATATCTCCCCTTGCAGCCCCTTTAATCTAATGACTCTGTCGCAACCAGCATGATCTTCCCAAATTTCAGATCTGATTCTCCATCTATACTCACCCCTCTGTCTTCCTCAGTCTTGTAGTCCCTCCCTGGTTCCCCACTGTTCTTGGGATAACAACTCAAGACTAGCTGTGTGTGTTTCTGCCGACTCATTTCTTACTCTGTTCCACCACCTGTCCGCCATTCTCCTACTCTCTCTGTTGTTTCTTCAGCCCATGCTCTTCTACTGGAATGCTTCCTCTAGGCATCGACAGTTTCTCCTAATGGAGTTGGTATCATGTCTGTTTGTTTCCACTGTATCTCAAGTTCATTGCTTAAGGCATGGCATACAGCAGGAGCCCAATAAACATTTGTTGAGTGAGTAAATGAAAAAAAAAAATTAACAACCCAGACTCTGTAGTAAGTTCCAAAGTAAACATACGGATTAGAGATGATAACTGTAAACACAAAGACAAGGAAACAGGTGGTTGCCATCGAGTATATCCTGATTAGCATGCATATAAAGTATGATGACTCCATGAGACAGAGGAAAAGTGAGGGAAAACTTCCTAACAGATGCTTCATTCGAGCTCGGCACAGAAGAATGACTCAGTGGCAGAGTGGGCCAGATGTATCTGTCTGTCTGCCTGGGCAACATTATCAACCAGTTATTCTGGGAATAACATTAAATCAGTTTTCTTGGAGGAGCCATTTACCGTCAATTCATTAATCTGTGTGGTTCTGCTGGGGCAAACCTAGGTGACTGTATAACTTCATATTGAAACTTGGCCACTAACTTGATGAGTGTGTGGACACCAGGCTTATACCAGAACTGGCTAGGATGGACCCTACCCTTCACCCTGGGAAACAGTATGTATTCTAACCCTGGCCTTCAGAGTTCAACATCAAAGTGGCTCCGTGAGTTGTTCATGAATGGATGTGTGGCTAATGAGAGTCAGGATCACAATGTTTTGAAATGTTTTCTCTTTAGTTGTTGGCGCCTTTTAGTAAATGTTATTATATTTATTAAAATGTAAGTAAGGAAGGACAAAGCAAACCCAAGCGGGACATTATAAAGTATGTCACCTTTTTAAATTATGCATTCACTATTTGATTTTCACAGTTACATGCCACTGCACTCCATTCACTTGACCCTCTGCCTAATACCATGACCTTAACTTTATTTTTCTAAGAATTATCGTTTGTACATTACTGAAAAATCAAAGCTTTATCTTTATTTTATGGAGAATGCTCCTTTAGAACTCAGAGAAATACCAGATGACTTAGAGGAACTAATGAAGTCACTCACAAAGGAGACCAATTGCCATCACTATGGATGACATGGGCCAAGTGTAAGATGAGCCATCCCCAGAACACAGCAACTGTCACAGTTATCTGTGTTGTGTTGTCAAACATCTGGATATTTGTAAGCATTCTCATGCAGGGATTAGCAAATAAGACCACCCATCTGGTTGTTTGGACGAAATTTGCACTATTCATGTAGACTTTGAAGAACGTTCTAAAGACAATCTCCAGTCCTGCTCATTTCTCTGGCTTTTAGAAGCCACAAGAAATGACACTGAAAATTGGATGATGTTTTTAAAATTGCAGTGGTGTCCTTCTTTCTATATTGTAGCTGCCTGGGTTGTATAATTCCAAAATTCTTCTCTGCATCTCAGTCGGGATAGTTGGCTGCACTTTTTTTTCCCTCTGAAGTTTCCATGCAATAAATTAATGGTTCTTTTCTTTGAACTATGACTAGTGGCATTAAATTCTGGATGGGTTTCTCTGTTGTAGACTTTTAATACAGTTCCAATTTCTCTTCCATTGGAAAGTTGTTCCTGGAAACAGTCCTATCAGTTTCTGGAAAATGTTTTCGATTGACGAATGTTCTCTGAAATGCCACCTGATTACTGAGTCATGTGAACTTCAGAGAGAAGAACTTTCCAAATGTATCTTCCTCTGAATTCAGAGGGCGAGATGAGACAGGGCCCTCAAACGATGTCTGATCAGTGTTGAGGCTGGTTGGGTCCACTTCTTTCCACAGCCAGAACCACTGTATTTGCCTCTCAGAGAATTTGGTTTGTGAGTGAACCTCAGATTTGAGCTTTATCTCATCAACCTTACACTCATGGCCTAAACAGTGTTTTCTTCTTAGCTACTCTGTTACATCCCATAATGCCCCTTACTTCTGAGTTTCCAGCGAGGCTGAAAGCACACTGGAGAGTTCAGCTGGTATCTTTGCACACCAGAGCCAATGGCCAGGTTGGTAGGGGAGGAAATTCACTGTTAGATGAAAAGCAAAGCAAAGTAAAGCAAAACAGCAACAAATGACAGCCATCTGTAGAATGCTGTCGAAGTTAAACAAGTGAAGTAGTTGCCAGATAATGTTTAAAAAGTGTATGCCTTCTTTGACAATGAATGATTGTTTTATACATCTGAAGTGAGTTGTGCTTTCTTTAAACAGTATAACTGTATTTCAGCCATTTTGTAAGGTATCTTTCCAAAAAGAGTTCTGTGCTTGCATTTTTGGTATCTGAAGCAGAGGACAGTGGACACATGTTCGCATGTGTATGTGTATGTGAGAGAGAAAAGTCATGGAAAGAATTTGTCATTTTATTCATGTTATTATTATTTGTATGAATAGTATTGGTTGGGGAGCTACATCTCTAAACCTGTTGGTTCCCTCTTTACATAACTTCCTGCTGAGAAGTCTTTGAAAACTTTTCATTTTAAAATCGTTTTCTGGGTCATTCTTTCTCCAACGTGCTATCCGTGCTATCCGTTTCACTGCTCTCAGCATGTTCCTTTGGCAGGTCCCATGATGAAGACTTCCCTCCTGTTTCTGCCCAGGAGCACATATATCCTCTTATTTAAGGAGGAATGGCTGTCGGTTTATCATGGTTGCTCCATGCCCAGCACACAGCTGTTTTATAGTATGTGCCCATTAAAGATGTGTTTCCTGAGTAAGTGAAGTTGCCGCAGAATGATATCATTCCTGGGATCCGAAGATCTTACCTTTGCCCACAGTCTGCTATGCTTTTTAAAAACCTTTAAAAAGAAAACCTTCTTAATTGGTGGCAGCTTAATGTGTGACTGTATTACTGCATGCCATAGACATCTATTTTGCTTTTTTAGAAATCTTTATCCATTTTTTTTTTCTGAGAAATTCTCCAGCCTTTTTCTTCTTCTAGGCAGGTCTTTGCTGACCAACCTTTGGGAACTCTCCAAGTGTGTCACCCGGGGTTTGCTACATAACCATGATTCTGAGAAACCCTCCAAGTATTCTGACCCCCTAACTGTTCACAGATTTTGCTCTGCAGCATATTCTTGGTTCCTTCTGTCTTTCTGAAATGTGCTGTGTATGCCTCAGCCTCATTCACAGCTGTCTATGTTCATTTCCCTCTCCAAATCAACAGAGGCCACTTGCTATTTTACTGATAATTGACTGACACAGGTGTGGATATCTGTGGTCTAACCAAGTCAAGTACTGATGTTCTTCTTCCTTCTGTATCCTATATGTCTTTCTTCCAGAAATAAAGGACTCACGCTATGAGGAGGCAGTTGACAGGTCGTTTTCTCTACTTCTTTCAATTTACTGAATGATTCTTTTCATATGACTAATTGTCCCATAGAATATTGGACCAAGGAATCCACAGACAGAACACAATGATCAAGTACGACAACAATTTGCATTGCTAAAAAAAGGTCTCTTTAAAAAATTTTTAATGTGGTCACCTTCACAAATCTGTGAGCTATGCTGAAGACATCCAAAAGAGCCCATGTCCCCCACAAAGTTACATGCTTTTGAATGCATGGTGAGCATCTTAAGAGTTTTTACTTGAAAAGGAGTCCTATGAATATGTGTTTCTGATTTCTTAGTTCCCCAAAAGTGTGCTACGTTATTTACATCCCATAAGATAATCATTTGAAATATTTGAAAATGTGAAACCCTTCATAGAACTATCAGGGTTGGTTTTTTCTATATTCCCTCCTTATAAATTCTAGTTTCCAAAACTGGCATTTATTAAATAGCTCAAATACAATTTTACATTGCAGTTTGGAGTATGCGTAAGCTTCATGTTTGATTTATTTTTTTAAGATTAAAGGTGGTAGCTGACAGTTATAGAGGGTATTGTTTAAAACATCTTCTCCCTGCAACTCTCCACTGTAGATTGACATCTCTAAGAACCAAAGAAAACATAAAGCAAGAAGGGAATAAATATTCAGACGCTATCCGTGCATCTCACAGAGGAGAGGCAGGGACAAGTCACGCAGCCACGCAGGTGCTGGGGGAGGGTTCAGGGAAAAAGACAGGACCAGAAATGCTGGACCACCCAGGGAACCCCCAGCAATTTCAAGGCTATAACCTCACCTGGGAAAGACCAGAAAGGGAAATAGAGATTTTGGTGTTGGGCAGGGAAAAAAGAAGAGAAATAATCCTACTATTTGTTGCTTGTGGTTATGGAATTACATTTGCTGTTGCAGCTTTCTTGATATATATTTAGTCTGGTTTAAGAGCATATGGTTGTGTCTGGGCATTTGATGTCTACCATGGGTTAGAAAAATATGAGATTCAGCAGGGTGGGGAAAAGAGGACACAGAATTTCTGCTTTTGTGGTTCTCTTTTTGGGGGGTTCTGCTTTAGTCATTTCCAGTTGTTTGACCAAGGGCAAATTGTTGGAGGTCAGGTTGCACACCTAGAAATGGGATCAGTAATTGCAGTCTTTTAGCTGGAAGCTTCTTAGTGCTTTTGGAGGTTGAGGCATGAGGATTGCTTGAGCCCAGGAATCTGAGGCTGCAGTGAGCTATAATTGTACCATTGGGTGACAGAAGAGATGGTGTTTCTAAAAACAAGCAACCTCCCCCTCGAAAAAAGGAACTACAACCTCAAGAATTTTACAGGTAAGCTCTGGGAATCCAATGGTAAATACAGTAATCATATTACTAATCGTTAATGAAATGATCTTAGCTTCACCGGAAGTTGGAACTTGGAGAGAGATTCCATTCTAGAAAACATCTAGAAAATAAAAACCTTTTACATAGGAGAGAATGGAGTGCAGTTCAGCTTCTTTGTCCTTGTACTCCTAAAGTGACATCTCACTTCCAGCAAGCATGGAAGAGCATTAGCACTTTGAACGTTTCACTAATAGCAGCCATTATTGGTTCCAGTGAAGGAAGTTAAGGCGCTATTAGAAAAGAGGAATAGTGCTGAGAAGCTACAAAAAAAATGAAGCAGGATATTACACATGGGGGGCGGGGTCCAAAATATTCCAGAATAATTCTTTGAAGGGCAAATCCCTTGTAGTATAGGCTTCTTCCACTAGGCAAGTGTTCTAGGACCCCACTGGCATCAGTGTACCAGCCAGCATTGTAGTGAAAGGCTGTGTTTTTTCAGTGTATTTTTTGGGGGGAAGATTCTTTCAAGGCATTTGCCCATTACATGATGGGTGATTTACAAGTGCACCTGCCCATACTGTATTGACTGTTCAGCAATTTTTGACCAAAAACTGCATGGCCCTGGTGCCCCACCCTCTCTGTCCACCTGATCTCATCCCAAGTGACTCTTTTGTGTTTCCCTAGCTGAAAACCTTCCTCAAAGGGAAATGTTTTGTCAATGTGGAAGAAATAAAACAAAAAATGGCAGAAGCACTAAAAGGCGTCGAATTGACGATTTCAAAAACTGTTTTGAGCAGTGGAAAAAGCTTCTTGATAGGTTTATTGCATCAAACAGAGTCCTTTGAAGGTGACTGAAGCTTTTGTTGTTGTTGTTGTTGTTGTTGTTTTTGAGTTGGAGTCTCACTCTGTCACCCAGACTGGAGTGCAGTGGCCACTCCCGGCCACCACAGCCTCGACCTGCTGGGCTCCGGTGATACTTCTTCCTCAACCTTCCAAGTAGCTGGACTACAGGCGCGCGTTACCACGCCTGGCTAATTTTTTGATTTTATTGTAGGGATGAGGTCTCGCCAAGTTGCCCAGGCAGGTCTCAAACCCCGGGGGTTAAGAAATCCACTCAACTCGGCCTCCCAAAGTGCGGGATTACAGGCTGAGCCACCGAGCCCACCCGGTGACTGAAGTTTAAACACGTAAGTATAAATACACAGTTTTTATTAAAAACATTCCAGGTTTTGGGGGGGTGTTTCCCCTTGTATGGTTTTAGCTTTCTTTGTTCTCAGATTGCAACTGAGTCTCCTCAGGCATGAGCACTGTTTGCATAACAAGACTCTTGTCAACTATAGCTGAACTAAAGCCAAAGGAACATGGCCTCTCCTTGCTAACTTGTTATTGAAGATTTTCATTGCCTATCATCATGGAGGAAAAAAATCCCAACTTCTTAATGCTAGTTCAGAAGAGGAGACCAGCTCGTCTGCCAATACTATTGATTTGCAATCCATTGTTTAATTCCTCATGAATTGTCGTAGAATCCCATCAGATTAAGGCAATTACTAGTAAGGACTGAAAGTATCGGTTTCATTAACTGAAAATATAAAGCATTTAAATTTAATTTAAAAATTCAAATCTGAGCTAAGCCTGTGTTTTTCACCCTGTGAGAAATTGCAGTTTTAGTATAAATGTCATTTGCTACAAACAGGAACCTGGAGATAAAGGAAAATTTTCAGACTTAAGCCTACCTGTGTTTCTCTGGCACATTTAGCTGAGCATATGAGCTGGGAAAGTGTATATGATTTTATCCGATAGGTTTGATTATGTAATAAAGGGCAGATCCCTGGGAAATGTTCATACTTCGCTTCTCTGTGTTAAGATCAATTTAACTTTGTATCCACTTTCCTGCCCAGGTAATAAGCTAAATCTTCAATTGCAATCTCTCTCTCTCTCTCTCTCTCTCTCTCTCTCTCTCTATATATATATATATATATATATATATATATATATATATATACATATATAACACACACACACACACACACACACACACATATGTATACACACACACACACACACACACACACACACATATGTATATATGGTTTGTGTCTGTGGCAAGTTGCACTTCCTGGTCATTTTAAGCACTTAGCATTCTCCAAGGGTTCCATCCCACTCCTCCTGACTACAATGCAGAATCTTTTACCTCCTTCTGTAGTCCAGCTCCAGAATCTAACTCGAGCCTGCTCATCCCTTCCTATCCCTTACTGGTACATGACGCTGACCTGGAACTTGGACTATTAGGATGGCTCCTCACGGCCCTTTTAACTTTTGTTTTATTTGCTCCAATTTATCTTACACTCGGCACCAAATGAATTCTCCTTCTTGCAAGAGGACATCCTCTCGCCTGGCCACTCCAACTTCCTATCTTTTCTCATTCTCTATGCAGGCTATGGTGAGCATGGCAGCTCCCTCCCAGTCCCTTGGCATGTCTGAGAGGATGCTCTAGTGCTGGGGTTGGCACATTTACCTGTAAGAAAAAACTCTGAAAGGAACGTGTAGCAAACACTTTAGACTTTTCAGGTCATAGGGTCTCTGTCCCCACTACTCAACTCTGCCAATGTCACTGTGCATGCCATCAGAGAGCCACTCCCCAGGACTGAAGACAGATGAGCCATGGTCAATAAAGAACTTTAAAATCCATGTTCCCTTATGGACCAAAAAAGGTAGTATACTGGGAATTAATATTTTCATAAATGATGCCATTATCTTAGGGTAATAACACATTATGTACATTCTATGCAGTATTATTTTGGCAAAGGTTGAGTGGTATTGGATTTTTAAAATGTAAATATTTAAAATATTCAAGATATTTTAAAGCATTTCCAGACCAGGTACAGTGGCTCATGCCTGTAATTCTTGCACTTTGGGAGGCTGAGGTAGGTGGATCGCTTGAACCCAAGAGTTCCAGGTCACCGTGAGCTGCTTTCCTAGCGATCATGCCACTGTATTTCAACCTGGGCACAGAGATTTCCAACTCAAAAAAAGAGTTTTTCTACATTTCTATAGTATATGATGACATTTCTCATATATATAATTATATAAATATGAGAGATGTGTGTGCATAGGCATATATATAAATATGCATTGCCACATATCGACTATGTGTGCCATTATGGACCATGTTTATGCCCTCTCCAAATTCATGTGTTGAAACCCTGACCCCCAGTGGGAAGGTATTAGGAGAGGTGGAGCCTTTGAGAGATGATAAGTTCACATGAGGCCTTGAGAGTGGAGCACCCATGATTGGATTAGTGCCCTGACAGTAAAAAGAGAAAGAAGCCAGAGTTGCTGTCTCCCTGGTGTGAAGATATAGGCAACAGGTGGCTGTCCACAAGCCAAGAAGGCAACAGCACAGACGAGGCTGGGGACACAGCCCTCAGGGCTCTGCTCACTGAACTTGCAGCCTTGAACGAGGACACTTAATTCTGGGAGATTAAATTAGAGCTACTACATCACTGTGGTTATCAGCCTCAGAAACATCTGCAGGGCGCCTGGCCATGGACACAGCTCCTGGTGACCCTGGCCCTGGACACTAAAGATCCCTGACTCCTGATCCATATTTGCACTGACTCTTGGACAATTAGAAATCAATATATAACGTGAGCTCCATGTTAATTAAAGAGAGACCTGCCCATTTCGTGGTGATAACCACCGTATCCAAATAAATTACGGAGCACAGCAACCTGGAAGTGAAGTCAGCATTTAGCATCGTCCACAAAGGGGTGCTCAGACAATTAGCCATTAAGTGGTGACAGTGTTTTTATGTGTTTCAAAAGAATATTTTTCTTAGGTTCGAATATTCTGGTAACATATCTGGCAAATAATGAAAACAACATTTTAAGGCTTTAGTGTTGTTTGGTTCAGATATTGCCAAGATTACACATTTTCTGTCTCTCAATTACTGAAAAACAGTGTTCCTCCAAAGGAAATATCCCAACAATCCACATTGTTTTCTAAAAAGCAATATTAGCTTTATTTTCCAATGTTTTCCAAAAGAAATGCTTCTAACATTCTCTGAGGACTAAATGAATGCCTTCCTCTGCGCTGATATGACAATCAAATATTTTAAAAGATGCTTACGTGTAAATTCAAAGAAGGGCAGTGCCCCCTAGTGGAAATATCAGTGATGTCACTGCAGGCCCAGAGGATGCCTGGAAGGTCTCCTTGAAACGAAATCTGAGGCAATCACAGCCCGTGAGCCCCAAAGATGCTCCACCCGAACCCTTGAAGTGTAAAACATCAAGTACCCAGAGTTTCCAATTCACTTTCTTGCAAAGAAACTAAAGTTAAATGTTATGGCATGAAATGTATGCTGCCAGAAATCAGACTTAAAATTAATATACTTTTGCTGTTATTAAGCAATGTAACCTTTACTTGCAACTTTCTGTGATTCCAAGACACATCTTAGTTATTTCTCTAAACTCTGTTCAGTTCTCTGCGATGTCTTTAATTCTTTGGTCATATTGAAAGGATTGCTGGCAACGGACTGTCATTGGAGAACAGTAAATGAAGTCAGGATTATCAAAACCAGTAATTAGAAGCAAATTCATTTTTATGTGTTTTACAAACCTTGCCATTTGATGGAATTAAGTACCTTGTCACATGTGAAATCAATGATAATTATAAATGATGGACTATTTGCAAGAAGGCAGCCCAAAAGTAGCTACTAGGCCTGTTTCCAAAGTTAGAATCAATGTATAAATGAGTTCATATTGACCAATTACATATGAAGTCTGTTAAATGTGTCAGCACTGCTGGTGGCAGAGGATTTATTAGTCTAAGTAATGTAAAATGCAATGCTATATTAAGTATTGTTTTAATGAAATAATGGTACCCATTAGATCTGGAGACTCTAAGTCTTAATACAATTATCCTCTTCGGGGACATCCTTCAGGGACTCTGGGTTGTAGATGATGTGGGTAAGTTCTCATCCTGCAAGCCATCCCAAGTCCCCAATTAAAAAGGCCACCAATAATGTTAAAAGAGACTGAGTTAGTGCTCACCTCTTACTGGACAGCAACAATTAGGGAAATTTGGGGAGAGTATAAGGGTGACTTTAATTGAATTTAATATTTTATTCTAAAAATCAGCATTGGTTTGTTAGTGTGCATCTTCTGAGAGCAAAACGCAAGATAAGATTAGATAGGCAAAGGTGTACTAGAGGAAGCACTTTTGGGGGAGCATAGACAAGGAGCTGGGGAGATGGGAAGAACCTTTGAGCTGCAAAGCAAGTCCAACAGCAAAGAAGGATGGCACAGTGGCTGGACATGTCTCGGACGTGTTATTTGGAGCATTCAAAAAGGTCAGTGTGAAAGTCTCAAGCCACAGTCTGCATCAACAAAGGCCCAGTCTTTCAGGATAGTCTGTCTTTGAAATTCTTCAGTTCTAACAAGTAAATCTGCTTGTGTTTGTATTAAATCAGCTTCATTGAGGTATAATTGCACACAATAAAAAAATCTGCTTATGTTTAGCAATCCCATTCCAAATATATATATTTGGCATATATATCCAAAATAATAAAAATCTGAATGCTGAAGAGTTATCTGAACTCCCATGGCATTATTCAAGACAGTCACAAAAGGCCACATATTGTACGATTTGATTTATAGAACATGCCCAGAATCAGCAAATCTATAGAGAAAGAAAGGAAGTTAGTAGATTTGCAGGACTAATTGGATTGGAAGAAATGAAGAGCAACTGTTAATGGAGAAAACATTTCTTTTGGGGATAATGCAAATGTTCTAAAATTGGTTGATGTGATGTTGCCACAGCTCTGTTTATATAGTAAAAAAAAAAATTGACCTATACACTTTAAATGTAGGATTGTATGGCATGTGAATTCATGGTATATAATTCATGGCAGGTGAATTGTATATCAATAATGCTATTTTTTAAAAATGAACAAGTGAATCCCTGCAGTCTGAGAGGTATGTTTTCACGGTTATCATAAGTAGGTCACTGGATGTGGCCACACTATTCTTTATATTTATTACTGGATGTTATATGGAAAGCTTGCTGGCTTTATTATCCAGTGGTAGGCAAATACTTCCAAATTCAAAAGTAAGTTGCTAACTTCTCACTCTGCATACTGGGCTAGAGCATATAATAGATTGGAAGTTGAAGAGTTCAGGAAGAGTCATGAGAAAGGGGAACCTTTTAGAGAGAGGTGACATGAGCTGAGAGTGCCTGACCTTAAGCCAAGTGAGAAATAAGATTTTGGAATTTTGCCCTGGAAGTTGTGAGGCATAAAGCCTAGAACCAGATCCATTCCTCCACTCCTCAAATGCCTACAAGACAGATACTATGTCTGGAGCCTTCTATTAGACATTAGAACAAAGATAAGTGTCGCTGTCCAGAAGTAACTGTTCTTCAAAGTCATGTTATCAGTGGCCAGGAGGTCAGACCTCAGGTGGTAAGACCCCAACAAGGAGACTTAGAACTGAGTGTCCTGGGTCTGGGTGGGAAAGGTGTTGTTTGGTCAGTCTAGGAAACACTGACCTCATTGAGGGATGTCTTGTCAAAAGACCAAGAGGGAATTTTTTTTAGTTTTGGCAAAAAGTCAATGTTCAATACATGTTTGCAGTGGTCAACTTATCTTCTCGTGTTGCATCAATGAAAGCAGACAACACAGGCATTTCAAACAGAGGGAATTTAATTCAGAGAGTTTGATGCAGAGGTGATGAAAGATCGGGAAAACTACCCAGAGTTGAACGACTGACACAAGTTGCTTTCACCCAAAGCTAAAGAAGCCAAAGGAAGCAGTGATGTTATTAAAGCCAGGATCTTGGATCTCAGATACAAATTTGGAACCATAGCAAACCCATCCAGTGGGACGTGGCTTCACAAGGGAGACTCAGTTGCCACCAAGATGCTGCCTATGGCAAAGAGAGAAAGATGGAGAACCTTCACCCTCTCCCCTCCTGCAAGCGCCTGCCAGCAGCTGGAAGGACATCTTTCTCCAAGGAACATGAGTTGTACAAACTCATCTAGACCAGGATTCTTAAGTGTTAGACCCTTTGATTTGCAAATTTTGAAATATTTGAGAAATTTTGCATAATGGTTACAGAATGGTTGCCCTGAGAGGGAAAAAAAAACAGTTCTGCTTTTTGTTTTCATTCACACAAAATTAAACTCTCACATTAGTGATGGTTCTCAAATGTGGTAATGCATCTTTTAACCTATTTACTATCAGATTCGGTTCAAGGCACTGCTGTCTGAGAATTATGAACACTTAAAAAGCAAATGAAACATGGTTTTTACAGTATCCCCACACAGAACTAGAGAGGAGAATATTATAATTACGATCACTATAGAAAGATTGACTTACGCCTCCCCCACCCAAAAAAGAAAATCAAAGCAAACAAACCAAAAAAAAAAACCAAGCTCCAGCAAGTTCTCTAAATTCCTCCAGGGCATTTCTGCATCTTTGGACCAACTCTTTAGTAGGAAAGTCTCAGAAATCTGCAGGGAAAAAAGTAGTCAAAGGTAATCATTGTTCTCTTTTATTGTTCTAAAGCAATTCAGCTCTAACCCCTAATTTGCACACCTAATTCAAAAAGTTACAAAAAGAATAATTACAACAACAAGGACAATGACAATAACAGCAATAGCAGGCCCTGTGGTGAATGAGAAACATTTTCTTGGAAATTCTGACCCAATATTTCTTCTTTTTTTTTTTTTTACACGATTTTTTGCTGAAAAGAGATTTGTTGAAGGCCATGCTCTATACCCCATGGCATTTCCAATGCCCATTAAGGGTTGGCATCCAGCAATGGCTAATTTGATGATATCTTACTATGGCCTCAGCCTAATGGACTGGAAAATGTAGGACACTGATGGAACTGAAACAAGCGTGGGTGGATGCTAAAAGACAGAACTTGAGCAAGAGAGAGCATCTCAGATAAAAGCCAGCAGAGGTGGCTCTGAGGTAGAACACGGGAAGATGGGCTGGTGACATTTCAGACAGGAGGCTGAGAATGAGATTGTGTCATTTCATGGGTTTCATTTCAAATGTCAGTGAAGCCCAAAGGGGTGGCATCCATCTGGGACTGGAGCACAAATGCACCGGCGAAGCCCAGAAAGCACAAGAAAGCTTTTGTTCCCGTCACATCTGCTAACATTCCATGAGCCAAAACAGGTGACATAGATAAGCCTGAATTCTATGGGGCTATCCCGGTTCCCAAACCAAAATCTCAATTTCTACAGAGGAAATAATACATCTTAGTACCCGGTAGACAGCCACCATTTTTTTGTTTGTTTGTTTTCATTTTAATAATTGTCTCAATTATTCTGGACTTGGCTGAGTAGACCCCTGGGCCCAGACTTGCTTCCAGGATGACACTATTTTAAGCTCATTTTTATTGAGTGTTAGAATCTCTGCCACGCACATGACAGTCTCCTCAGCAAAGACCGTATCATGGGTTTGAGTAACATCCAGGGATTTGGAGGAAGTCCCAACTCCTCACCTCATCAGCAGGAAAATGTCAAACCTATAAAAATGAGAGTAATAATAGGATTGGCCATATCTGTTACTACCTAGGATAAGAGGATGCGTTTTTACATGCATAGCCCATTGCTTGGAACATAGTAGATGTGTCATAAGTGACAGCTGATTTTATTATTATTGATAACATTCAGGCAACCTTGGTAGGACCCCAGATTGGCCAGGACAAAGTATTGCCTGTCATGTGTTTATATTTGATAACTAATGCAGGCAAAATCTCCACTAACTCCCTTTCTTTTTCTCCTTTTTCTTCTACGTCCTCGTGTTTCATACCCATATCTTAAAAATAAGATGAAATTGGGGGATAAAAAGTATTAAAAATGAATATACACTTCTATTGGAGTAAAAGGTGAATGGCTTTTTGGATAGCAGTGGTCTTCCCAAAATATGACTCACTCAAATTCTTGACACTAATATTATGAAAAGTATTGGGACTGAACAGAACGTTTTAAATGGAAATTCAGAGCAATTTAGTTATTTTTGAGAGAGAGAAGAAAAGTAAAGATACAAAGATAATTACTTTTCAGAAAAAAACAAAAATGAAGGCTATAGCTTCTCTGCAATAATCATTTCAGAAATAATTTTGTGTCGAGTAAACCTTAACAATTTCTTCTTGAATTAGCATCTGCTAGTAAGCATGACAGCTAGTTTAAATCAATATCAGTAAACAGTTAAAAAATCTTAAAAATGCCACAGATAAGGACAAATATGTATTTTTTTCTCATTTATCTCTATAATTGCCAATGTGTTTGAGAGCTTCAAACATCTTCCCAAGAACTGAGTAAAAGGAAAATATTAATTAAGAAGAAAGATGGATCAATTGGAGCAACATGTTTGGCTCATTTTATAAGAAAAATAGAGTATCTACAAATTGATTCTATGGTTTTGCATATTATAAAAACCTTGCCAATATTTCTGTGTGTATCAAAACATATAACAGGATGATAGAATGGAAAATGCTTGGAAGATAAATATTTTTAAATTACTATGCAAATGTCTTACATTTATGCATACATTCAGATAACTTTAGCAGCTTATAACATGTGAATATATAAATGAGAATGTGTGTGTTTATAATCCTGTACAAGAAGATCACTGTACCGAAAGAATGAAAGCAATTGATGTGAAACTAATTTGGGAAACTTAAATCTCAACTTGAACTCCAGATGTCTTCTGTAGTATAAATGAGTTTGCTCTCATGTACTGATATTAGGAATTGGATTGATTGCCAGGTTGTTAACCATGACTAAATGTGATAGTACTTTGTCACACTGTGTACATATTTTAACTGATGAACTTGGAGTACTGCCAGTCATTTGATAACATGTGACCTAGTCATTTCTAGAATTAGCTTTGATTTTATGTACTTATTAGGGAACTTGTTTTCAAATAGTTTTTGGATTAAAAAGAACTTCTGTTGCAAGTATATATGAAATTTTAAAAAGTCTGAATTTACCTTCCTGGCTTATACAACAAATGGGAAGAATATATGAAACAAGATTTTCAGACACTGAGCATTGGGCTTTTCAGGGCAATTGATCACTAAAAAGGAGAAACAGATGAGGTTAGCCCTACAATTGCTTCAGGGTACTGCCCAGAGAGAATTTTCAGGCTGTACACTAAAGAAGGAAATACTGGCAAGCCAAGATATCTCTCCATCGAAGAAACAGAGATGCGATTTCAGAAAAAATAAATGGCTGGAGTTCCTCAGACAGAGCAGCTGAAAGACAAAATAGCCACAATTCAGTATCCGTATCGTATATTAAACAAACAGTCTCTATCCATACTCTTCATCATATATAAAAATTAGCTCAAGCTGGGCTCGGTGGCTCAGCCTGTAATCCTGCGCTTTGGGAGGCTGAGGTGAGTGGATTGCCTGAGCCCGCAGGTTCGAGACCCACCTGGGCAACTTGGCGAGACCTCATCTCTATAATAAATCAAAAATTAGCCAGGCGTGGTAGCATGCACCTGTAGTTCCAGCTACTTGGAAGGCTGAGGCGGAAGGATCGCCAGAGTCCAGCAGGTCGAGGCTGCGGTGGCCGGGAGCGGCCACTGCACTCCAGTTTGGGTGACAGAGTGAGACTCCAACTCAAAAAAAAAAAAAAATTAGTTCAATATGGATCGAAGACCAATACAATTTCTAGGAGAAAATGTTGTGACCCTAGTGAAATCAAAGTTTTGTTCGTATCATCTACAGCATGATTCATCATAAATTTTTTAAATGATATGTTTGATTCAATAAGAATTAAGACCTACTGATCAAAAGACACAGATGGGTATTAATGTTTGTGATTTATGTATTTTTCTGATAAAAGACTTGGATCCAGAATATATAAAGTCTTCCCAAATAATGTGAAATGAAACAACCTAATTTTTTTTTTTAAAAAGATGGACTATAAGGGTTTGTAAAAATGTTAAACATCCTTATTCATCAGGCAAATGTAAATTAAAATCCCATGAGGTATTACTACACTTCAATTAGAATACACCAAATTTGAAAAATTAATCATGCTAAATATTGGTTAGAATATAAAACACCTGAAACACACCTTGCTAGTGGGAATGTAGAAATGTACATTATTTGGCATACTTTGGATACATTTGGAAGTTTCTTAAAAAGTTAGGTTTACTCCTACCATATGACTCAACTATTACACCCAGGGTATTTTCTTAAAGAAAATGAAAGCCTATATCCAAATTGGACGTGAATGTTCATAGTAGATTTATTTGCATTAGCCAAAAAACTAGAAACAGCCCAAATGTCCATCAACAGGCGAACAGCATAAACACATTGTAGTATACTCATACAACAGAACACTACCCAGTAGTAAAAATGAACAAATTACTGATACAACAAACAACATCGATGCATATTCAAATCAAAATGACAAGTGAAAGAAGGGCTAAAAGACCACAAAAAAGTCTACAAACTGTATGATTCCATTTATACAAAAATCACAAAAAATTTAAACTAAACTGTAGTGACAGAAAGCTAATCAGTGGTTGCCTAGAGCAGGAGTGGGGGAATTTTAAAATAAACAAAGAAAGATTTTTGGGAAGATAAACTTGTTCATAATCTTGATTGTGGTATGCTGTCATGGGTATAAACATGCCAGAACTTATTCAATTCTATACTTTAAATACATACAATTTATTATATGTCAATTATAAGGCAATGATGCCATATAAAGTAGGCAATTTTGAAGGATGATAAAGCATCATGTAGATGAGAGAAAATAAATTACTCTGCAAAAACATGTAACTAGATAACTGAATTGCTTATCTGTTATGCAAAAGTGACCCTGCATTTCAAATGTAATAATAAATGTATTGATTTCTTTAAACAATTTTCTTGGTAACCTATCAGATTCAAATATCTGATAGTCTGTATATTGCTTAAAGGAAAACAAAGTAAGGATTAATCATGTAATTTTTAGCTTAAGTTTGAGCTGACAAGCTTAATTTCCCAATTTATTTTCTGGAAACATGATTTGCATATATGAATAAATGTGCAGTTGCCTTTTTAATATTGCCTTTAGTATTATTTATACAGAAAGCATAAGGCATGCATTATTCACTTCTTCAAAATTCACTCTTTATCCCATGAGTGGTGGCATCTCTTGTATCTGGTGATATTGGTAGTAATAAGTATCACATATTATATTCAGGGTGATGAGAATTTTATAATAGAAGGAGAGTTTCATTATTGGCTTTGTATGAGTTCTGTTATTATTAGCATCAGTAAAGATGCTTAATCACGACCGTCTTTTAATGGTGTTGCAAATTCGAGTTGGTAACACACACAGTAATACAACCTTGTTTATCTATCCTAAACCTATACACACATGGCCAGTAAATCCTGTCACTTTTTGAGACAAGGCTTTGATCTTTGAGTTCCTCTCACCACATTACTTCAGACAACAACCACATATAGAAAGACAGTGCATGGAACCTGAGGCTAATTTGCCATCCCAGCTCTAGAGAATTCTGCAAAAACCAACTGTTCTGGTTATGTGCAATTTGGTGTGAAATGTGTAGTATCTGCCCAATAATTAGGAGGCTTATTAAGAATAACAATGGCAATGCATTTCCTTTTATATAAATTCCTTTTTTTAGTACAAATGTAATACATGCTCATTAGAGCAAATTTGGAAGATACCAAAAATCACAGAGAAAAAGAAGCACCTAATCCCACCACCATGATAAAAGCACTAGTGCCATCTTGCGGAATTTTTTTTTAGATGTTTTGGACTTCAAGATAAAGAGTAGATTTCAATATGCAAATGATTGCCATCACCCTGAAGAGCGCCCAATTCTTCCAAAATCAGTGGTGACTTAGATTGCTACTTGAGATAATTCAATTAACAAAATATGTCTGCTATAAGTTGGTTCCTGTCTGTGAAGAAAGAACCAAATACAAGGACAATACACATGCTTTCTAAGCAGGAGCCACCAAGATATTTTATGGTAGACAGAACCCAGGGATTCCCATAGACTCACTATTAGTGGTGGATGAGATAAAAGCATGAAAAGTAAGCAAAGAAGAAAAGGCTTTACTACGTCATGGATGAGGGGTTATAACAATAACCCAATGCATTGGATAAAAATAAACATGTAATTTCTAAAAAAAAAAAAAAAAAAAAAGTCATATTCAGTGATGCCAGATGACGATATCCATCAATTAGGCAAACTACATTCCATTGACTCTTTAGTATTTAGTAGCCATTCTTACTAGAGATCTAGTTTATTGAGGTCAGAGGTCACCTTGTTCATCATTGTGTTAGAAAAGTATAGTGTCTGTATGTGTCAAGATGGGCTAGGTTATGCTGTCCTAACAACCCTCTAATCTCAGTGGCTTAAAGAGAAACGTGGGCAAACTATGGATTGAGATCCAAATCAAATTAATGAGTTGCTTTTATGAATAAAGTTTTGTTGGAACACAGTAATTCCCATTTATATAAATATTGTCTAGACTGATTTTACACTACAAGAGCAAAGGTGAGTAGCTTTGGCAGGGACTGTCTGCCCCCAGGAGGCTAAAATTCTTACTATTTGGGTCTTTGAAAAAATATTTTTTCCCAACCTCTGGTTAAAAGCAACAAGAATTGCAAAAAGAACTAGTTTGTAATCATTCTAAAGGTCCACAGTTGGTTGGTCTTGGTGGTGAGGCTCTGCTAAATGTCTTCACTCAGAGATTCCATCTGATGGAAGTCAAACTGGGCATGTGCTTCTGTAATCACACCATAGAGATGAAAGTGGAGAGTGAAATGCCAATGAAATTCTTCCACTTGTGTTTAGTTTCCTCTCATACATTATTAGCTACACGAGCCAAAATTCCCATGCCTAACTTGAAGGAAGCTGGCAATTACAGCCCTTTCCCACGTGCTCAGACAAAATGAGCAACTGGCTATCAGTGCAAAACATCTGCCACGGAACTAAGAAAAATTGTTGTGGAATAAGTGAATAAATAAAAAATGATTAGCAGCTTGTGTCATTCATCTGTTTTTGTTTTCAAATTTATATTCATTAACCATCCACTCTGAAACATCTTTCTGGTACCAGACATCCACCAGTGAACAGAGTATATTCACCTGCATAACACGATATTTCACAATATATTCTGTACCTTTTCAGTTAAAGAGATTATCACATTAAAAAAACAAATTTATTGTGGCTGACATCATTTTCTAATTGTTAACTGGAGCAGTATACATTTTATTATTGTTATTATTATTATTATTATTTAGGAAGAAGTTTGGGTATTTTTCAATACCAGGAAGTATGTTGTTAATGCTGCCAGAGTCAGTTCTTCTCAGTTAATTCTGAATCTGATAAGCATTTTGTTACTATTGTTTACAATAACCCAGGATTTGACTTATAATTTCATGACACCTTAAAGATGCAAAAATGTTTATTTGTGGATCATTGATGAATAGGCACTGTTGGAGAAAAGACTCTGCTTTAACAGACATCTCACATATATAAAAGCAAGCGCCCTGCTGATAATCTTGCTTAGTTGTAAGGATGTCATCAGTGGATTTTCCCGGATTCTGCCTTCCAAAATTAGATTTTTAGCTAAAAAGTACTAGGTTTTGAGTAGACAAAAACGAGATTGAGAAACAAGGAGTACTTCAGTGAAACGGTTCTCTCTGACTATAGCAAAATGCAAAATACTCACCAATAGATAGAAGTATGTCTGTATGCCTACATTAGTAATTTCCCAAACTCCCCACCATCTTTCTTCTCACTGGATCTCTATGCTAAATTTAGAGGGAAAGCCTCAGTTGTTCTTCCTGATCCCACAAGCAGATGACACCGGTCTGTTGATAGGGGCACAAGCTGATGATGCATTGCAGGTTTGGCCAGTTGTTGAAACAAGAATATCAGGGCCAAAGACAAATGCTCAGGAACAACTTTGCATAGAGATAGATCAAATGTTGAAACTTCATAGAACTCTTCTTTCTTGCCAATGAAGAAAATGCAGGTCTGAAGGTATCAAGAAGAGGCTGTTACAGCTGCAGTTTCATTGCATGAACCACATATATTGGTCAAAAACCCCACACATTATAGTGGAAGGAAATGGTTTTCTACTAAAACAATCCAAGTCCAACTTTGAGCATTGACACAAAGGTTCTTTTAGTTTTAGTGATTTTCTCTAATTTTTTTTTTCTATTTCATTGACTTCTTATATTTAACACTTATTTTCTTCTCTTTCCTTGGGGTTTGACTTGCTATTCTTTTTTCCTGATGTTTTAAACAATCAATAATCAAGTCATAGATTTTAATACTTTCTGCTATTATGTGTTTATTGGTAATTTTTCTTCTAATGAAAATTGTGGGTTTGTCTATTTATCTTTTAAGTACTACCAGTGTGTTTCATGTATTTAAAGCTCTTTTATTAGGTACATAAACATTTAATATTATGTCTTCTTGATCAGTGACTCATTTTTCATGAAAAAATGACCCAAATTCTTGCCAATTTGCTTTTTCTGAAACCTATTTCATTTGGTATTAATAAAGCCTCTTCAGTCTTCTTTTGATTAGTGTTTCTAATGGTGAGTCTTTTTCTACATTTTTTTTTTACTTTTAACTTAATTGTGTCTTTATATTGAGCTAATTATTGCATTTTTGTTTGTTTGCTTTATATTCAATTTCACAATTTTTATCTTTTTATTGTGTTTAAATCATTCATATTTTATTGATTACTGACATGGCTAGGTTTAAATCAAACATCTTGTTATTAATTTTCTTTATGTCTCTTCATTTTTTATTTTAAATATTTTTTGCCTTTATTTACATTTTAATGTTATTTAATTCCAATTTAAGTTTCATTTTCTCTTATTAACTATGCATTTTAATAGCTATACAATTTAGCTGGGCTCAGTGGTTCCGCCTGTAATCCCAGCATTTTGGGAGGTGAGGTGAGTGAATTGTCTGAGCCTGTGGACTCGAGACCAGCCCAGGCAACTTGGAGAGACCTTGTCTCTACAAAAAAAAAAAAAAAAAATTAAAAATTAGTCAGACGTGGTAGCATGTGCCTATAGTTCTAGCTACTTGGAAGGCTGAGACAGAAGGATTGTCGGAGCCCAGCATGTCGAAGCTGGGGTGGCTGTGAGTGTGCCACTACACTCCAGTTTGGGTGATAGAGTAAGACTTCAACTGAAAAAAAAAACTATATAATTTAAGATTTATAGTATATAGTTCTAATTCATCACAACCGACTAGCAAGTAATATTATATTGCTTCATATATGGGATAAGAAACTTACAGAAATATACTTCAATTTTTTCTTTCTAACTATTGTACTATTTGTGTTGCATATTTTATTCTACATGTGTTATAAACTTAAATATCACCATGATTTGATTTGTCTGCTTTAAGCAGTCTCTTATCATTTAGAGATATTTGAAAATAATGAATAGTCCTCTTATATTTCCCCACGTAGTTACCATTTTTTATACTGTTTATTTCTTTTTCTAAATCTGAATTCCATTTGCTTTTGTCTCCTGCTGACTGGTGGACTTCTTTTGGTGGTATGGTGGTTTTAAATCTCTCAACTTTCATATAACTGAAAAAAAACCCTTCATTTCTCCTTCATTTTTGAAAGATATTTTTGTTGGGTTTCAGAATTCCAGGATGACACATTTTTTGTGTATTAGTCTAAAGTAGTTTCATTATCTTCTTGCTGGAATTATTTTTACTGAGAATTGTGCTGTCATTCTCATATGTCCCTCTGTGCATGATTCTTTTCTCTCCTCATAGCTTTAAGCTGTTTTCTTTAATTGTTTTTCAACAAATTAATTGTGATATGACTTTGTGTAGTTTTGTTTATGTCCATTGTGACTGAAGATTACTGAGCTCCCTGGATTTGTGAATTTGTAGCTTTTATCCTAAAAATGTTAAAGTGGTCTTTATTTCTTCAACTATCCCTTCTTTCTTGCTGGGATACTGATTGACTATAATATTAGGCAGACGGATATTCTTCCACAGCTCAGCAATATTTTGCATATTTCCTCCAGACATATCCTTGTGTTACATTTTGGATAATCTTCAATTGTTATATCTTCAAGATAGATTCCCCCCAGTGTTTAATCCATGGTTAATCCTAATTAGAATGTGTGTGTGTGTGTGTGTGTGTGTGTGTGTTTTCATTTCTAAAGGTTTGATTTGGGCCTTTGCTTCCACATCTCTACTTACAGTCTCACTTTTCAATACCTATTTGAACTGTTTTTGAGTTGGAGTTTCACTCTGTCACCCAGACTGGAGTACCGGGGCTGCTCCCAGCCACTGCAGCCTCCATCTGCTGGGCTCCGGCGATCCTTCCACCCCAGCCTTCCAAGTAGCTGGAATTACAGGCGTGTGCTATCACGCTCAGCTAATTTTTTGTTTTATTGTAGAAATGAGTTCTCGCCAAGTTGCCCAGGTGGGTCTCGAACCCGCGGGCTCAGGCAATTCACTCACCTCGGCCTCCCAAAGGCACAGGATTACAGGCTGAGCCACCAAGCCCGGACTTGAACATATTTTATAAACACACACACACACACACACACATACACACACACACACACACACACACGTATACAATAGCTTATTTATTATTATCGTTCTAATTGTATTATCTTTGTCTCCATGTCTATTTCTCTTGATTGAAACAGGAATTTTTCCTCCTTATGGATTACAGTTTCCCATTAATTTGTATAACAATAAACATGAAAGTGGTGGGTTATCAGTTGTCTATGAATACCTGTGTGACTCCAGTCCATGCAACATGAAGCATAAATTAGCCCAGGGGAGCTAGGCCCAGATTGCTAACCTACAGAACTGCAAGCAAGTGGAGTATTGTCATTTTTAGCAATTAAGGGTTGGGTCGGTTAGCAAATGCTAAGTGATATGCCCAGTAAATATTCATGGAAATCATGAATGGATATCTTAGAATACCTCAGAACTTTGAAAGAAAAATTCTACATGACACATCTTTGCAGTATTTGAATGGTCCCCTAGCAAGACTGACCAAGAAAAAGAGATAAAAAGACCAAATAAACACAATCAGAAAAACAAAAGATGAAGTCACATCTGACCCTGAAGAAATTCAAAAGATCTTCTGAGACTACTATGTACACCTGTATGGAAACAAACTTGAAAGCCTTAAGGAAATGGAGGATTTCCTGACATCACACAACCTGCTTAGGTTGAAACAAGAAGAAATAGAGACCCTAAATAGACCAATAACAATCAAGGAAATTGAATATGTAATAAGAAAACTACCTCCAAAAAAAAAACAAAAAAACCCTGGTCCAGATGGCTTTCCAGCAGAATTCTACAATACATTCAAGGAGGAGCTGATACCAATCCTACTGAAAGGTGATTGAGAAAGATGGAACTCTCCCCAAATCATTTTATGAAGCTAACATCATATTGATATCCAAACCAGGTAAAGACCCAACAAAGAAAGAGAGCTACAGGCCAATATCTTTGATGAATATAGATGCTAAAATTCTCAACAAGATCCTAGCAAACTGGATTCAACAACACATCTCAAAAATCATCCATCATGACCAAGCAGGCTTCACCCCCAGGATGCAAGGCTGGTTCAACATTTGCAAGACAATAAACGTAATTAAATATGTCAACAGACGTCAGAACAAAAACCACATGATTATATCATTCGATGCAGAAAAAGCTTTTGATAAAATCCAGCACCCCTTCCTGATAAAAACCCTCAAACACCTAGGCATACATGGAACATACATCAAAATAGTAAAAGCCATCTACAAGAAACCCACAGCTAGCATACTCCTAAATAGACAAAAATTAGAACCATTTCCCCTGAAAACTGGAACAAGACAAGGATGACCACTCTCTCCCCTCCTGTTCAATATAGTATTGGAAGTCCTAGCTAGAGCAATCAGAAAAGAGAAGGCAATCAGGGGCATCCAAATAGGAAAAGAGGAAGTCAAGTTATCCCTCTTTGCTGACGACATGATTGTGTACCTTGAAAACCCAAGAGAATCTGTCAAAAGCCTCCTTGCACTGATAAAGGACTTTGGCAAAGTCTCAGGGTATACAATATATGTGCAAAAGACAATGGCATTTCTTTACACCAATAGTAAACAAACAGAAACCCAAATAAAAAACACAATCCCATTCACAATAGCCACAAAAAAAATGAAATACCTTGGCATCTTCCTAACCAGAGACGTGAAAGACCTTTACAATGAAAACTACAAAACACTGCTCAAAGAAATCAAGGATGACACAAACAAGTGGAAAAATATCCCATGCTCATGGATTGGAAGAATCAACATTATAAAGATGTCCACTCAACCTAAGGCAATCTACAGATTTAATGCAATACCCATCAAATTACCAGCAACATTCTTCTCAGAGCTAGAAAAACAATACAGGAATTCATATGGAAACACAAACGACCAAGCATAGCCAGAACAATCCTCAGCAAAAAAAACAAAAACAAAAACAAAGCAGGAGGTATCACACTACTAGACTTCAAACTTTACTATAGAGCCACAATAATCAAAACAGCTTGGTACTGGTACAGAAACAGGCATATAGACCAATGGAATCGAATTGAGATTCCAGAAGCAAAACCTCAATTTCTCAACCAACTCATCTTCGACAAAGCCTCCACTACCTACCACTGGGGAGAGGAGAACATATTCAGTAAATGGTGCTGGGAAAATTGACTGACCACATGCAGAAGACTCAAACAAGACCCCTATCTATCGCCATACACAAAAATTAACTCTAAATAAATCCGAGACCTAAATGTAAAACCTCAAACCATGAGAACCTTAGAAAATGCAGGACACACCCTTATGGAAATTGGGACTGGTATCCAATTCCTGAGAAAAACCGAAAACCCACAGACCATAAGAGATAAGATAGACAAGTGGGACCTCATTAAACTGACAAGCTTCTGCAAAGCCAAAGAAACCATCAAGAGAGCAGGGGGACAGCCCGCAGAATGGGAAAAGTATTTGCCAACTCCATGTCTGACAAAGGCCTAACATCAAGGATCTACAAAGAACTCAGATGTGCTGAAAATAAAAAAACAAACAACCCCATTATAAAGTGGGCAAAAGAGATGAACAGACACGTCTCAAAGGAAGACATCTGAGCAGCCAACAGACACATGAAGAAATGTTCAACTTCACTAATGATCAAGGAGATGCAAATCAAAATCACACTGAGATATCACCTAACTCTAGTCAGAATGGCAATTATCAATAACTCAAAAAATAACAGTTGCTGGAGAGGGTGTGGGGAAAAGGGAACACTTCTACACTTTCGGTGGGAGTGCAAACTAGTGCAATCTCTGTGGAATACAGTGTGGCAATTCCTAAAAGCTCTAAATATCGACCTCCCATATGATTCTGCAATCCCCCTACTGGGAATATACCCTGAAGAACTCAAATCACTCTATCAAAAAGATACCTGCACATGTATGTTCATCGCAGCATTGTTCACAATAGCAAGAACCTGGAATCAACCATGCTGTCCATCAAAAGAGAATTGGATTAAAAAAATGTGGTACATATACATGATGGAATACTATGCAACCATAAAAAAGAACAAAATCATGAATTTTGCAGTAACCTGGATGGAACTAGAGTTTATAATACTGATTGACCTCTCACAGAAACAAAGATCTGAGTATCACATGTTCTCACTCATATAGTGGACCTTGAACATCCTTCATAATACTGTAAGAAAAGGATTGACAGTGGGGGGAAACTATGGAGGGGGGGGAGGGGAAGGGAGGTGTGATTAACGGTAGTCAATATCTGTCTGGGAACAGGGAGACACCCCTTATCAACAAGGGTGTCTGAATGAAGCATATTTGTATACCTAACCCTTAACTGTACCCCACAATATCAAAATAAAAAATATAGATTTAAAATAAAATAAACACACATACAGTGTGAATTTTTACACATTTATCTCCCAACATTTCAGTTAAAGTAATGCAATTAGTCCCATAGACCGGCATATAGTTTTCTGATTATATATAAATAGTACCTCAATATTATTAATTATGTATTATGAAATATGAATTAGATATTATGAAACTATGAATATAGGTATTTCTAGCCCAAAGAAACCTAAGATACCTTCTACTCAAGGAATTTATAGATGGAAAACCCAAGGGTCAGAAAGCAGTGGAGTAACTTGCCTGAAGTCATACAATCACTTTGTTTCAAGATCAGGACTCAGATCAGGAGACCAGAGCAGGGAGGCTATTCCTGCGAGCAAGACAGTCTTCTCTAATGGTCAAGGAAGGCTATGGCTACCAATGTTATATAGTAAGAAGCAAAACCAACACAATCTGCTTTGGGGAAATTGCATTGCTGGTAAAGTCAATGCTATGTTTTCAGGCCCAATGGACTACGCAGACCCTTGGGGGAAAACTGAAGGAGAAGAATTGAGAATGGTGGTTGTAATGGCAATGGTGGTTATGGTACTGGGGTGAGGATGGGATTGGTGGTGATTGTGCTGTTCATGATGGTGGTGGGTATGGTACTGGTGGTGATTATGTCTGTGATCATGGAGATAGTGAAGGTGATGAAAGTAGAAGTGATCGTATTGATGATGGAGACGATGGCAGCAGTGATAGTGGAGGTGATGATGCAGCAAAGGTGATGATAGTGGTGGTGATAGTGGAAGTGATAATGGTGGTGGTGGTGATAGTGAAGTTGATGATGTTAGTGGTACTCATGGTAGAGATGTTGATGGTAGTGGCAGTGATGACTTTGTTCAAGCATCTACCTTGAAAGCCAAAATAATGTAAAGCTTTCAGGTACAAAAAAAGCAGAGTTATTACATGGAAGATGGAATCCATTCATTGCCAATGTCTACAGTATTTCATTCAAAGCTACTCATTCCAATCCTTAGATAACATAATATTTATATGTCCCAACTCATTGTCAAGGACACTTCTGTGTATCTCTATAAGCACAATAACAATAGCAAAAGAAAAATGAAAATGTAGTTACTAGAAAACAGTATAAGACCAGGCGTGCTGGCTCATGCCTGTAATTCTAGCACTTTGGGTGATAGAGGCGAGAGGATTGCCTGAGCTCAGGGGCTCGAGACCAGCCTGAGAAACATGGCAAGACCTTGTCTCTACAATAAATTTAAAAAATCAGCCAAATTTGTTGGCACACACCTGTGATTCCAGCTACCTGGACGGCTGAGGCAGAAGGATTGCCTGAGCCCAGCAGGTTGAGGCTGTGGTACCCGTAATCATGCCACTGCACTTCAGGCTGGGCAGGAAACTCAAACTCAAAAAAAGAAAAAGAAAAGAAAACAGTACATGTTCACACTATTTATCATTGTTTAGTTTTCACAACTCTTCTAGTTTGCATTATTTTCTCCCTTTATGTTGCTTTCTTTAGAGTTTTAAGTTGTATTTCCTTATCTGGAGAAAAATTGTGATGGTAATGATAGCACAGAGTCAAGGAATACAACTTCACAAGCCCACAATGCAAAATTACATTGTGTCTATACCCATAATTTCCACAAACGGGTGTGTGTGTGTGTGTGTGTGTGTGTGTGTGTGTGTGTGTGTGTGTGTGTGTGTGGAGAGAGAGAGAGAGAGAGAGAGAGAGAAATGCATTCACATTTTTCTCTCATTAGATTTCCAGCAATAGTGAGATAGTGGATACATTTCTTTTCCCTCAATCAACATGTCTTTTATTGCATCATTAAAATGTGACAAATAGGTCTTAGAAATCATCTGGCATCTTGTTTCTGCAGCTGGACAACTCTTAGATCTTCTTTTTCATCAACCTGCTGAACTGTTCCTTTCTCAGAGACATAGATACCAGTGGATACATTTCTTATGAAAATGTTCACGACAGAGGATGAACATTGAAAAACCAAGCAATATAGATAATTATACATTAGCATTTTAGTTGAAAAGATACCACTACAGAAGAAAAGTAGAAGTTACGGAAACAAGTTCACAATTTAATTGGTAAAAACTGCAGCACCTACTTACCCATTTCAAAGGAGAATGAATTTCTATGTGTTTTGAATTGATTTCCCTGAGGAAAAGAATTTCTCTGTAGTTTTAGTGGTTTAAGTTTTCACCAAAATACACTTTAACCTGATCATACTCCTGTTATTATTTGATTAGCAAGTGGTCATTTGCAACTGGCCAGAGGTTAGGAGCAGGAGGAATCTAGGTGAAACTGTTGAAAAATGACACAACATGTGTTGCGTTTAAAGGAGCCAGATAATTCATCGAACTAATGGATTACTGATTTCAATAGAGAAGATGTGTTTAAAAGGTGTTGATTTGGCCTGTAAAATACTTCAAAATGGCTTATAAAACTGAAGTAGATAGTAATAGCACTGAAATTAGGAATATGTTTTTAAACTGCTTTCAATGAGACATAGTTTATCTCAGTAAACTATACCCAAAAGGTATTAACACATTATGGTTGAGTTCTCTCTTTAGAATATATCTCCGTCATAGAAATTAGGGCTCTGTATCCATAAGCAATAGTAGTAGATCAGAGAAACATAGTATATTCCTTCATTTTTTTCCAATTGTATTTTAGATTTATGGGGTACACATGCATTTTTGTTACATGGACTTATTTTGTAGTGATGGAGATTGGGTCTCAGGTGGCCCATTTCCCAGAAAGTGAACTTTGTGCTTCATAGGTAATTTCTGAACTCTAACTTCTTTCACCTTCCTTATTATTACAGACACCCCAGTTTCTATTATTTCCATTTTTGTGAATATTTAGCTACTGCATATTAGTGAGAACACTTGGTATTTGGTTTTTTGTTGTTGTTTCTGAGTTAGTTTACTTAAGATGATTATCTCCAGCTCTATCCATGTTGCTGCAAAAGCCATTCTTTCTTTCTTATGACTTAATAGTATTCCATGTTTTCTTTATCCAGTCAACTGTTGGTAAGCCCTTAGGTTGGTTCCATGATTTTGCTAATATGAATAATGTTACAATGAACATATGCGCACAGGTATCTTTTTTATATATTGGTTTATTTTCCTTTGGTTAGTACAGGCATATGGTCAGGCCAAATGGTAATTCAGTGTTTAGTTCTTTGAGAAAACTCCATACTGTTTTCCAAAGAGGTTGAAGTAGTTTACAATCCCATCAACAGTGGATGAGCTTTCCCTTTTCTTCTCAACTGCCCAACATTTGTTGTTCCTTGACTTTCTAATAATGGTCATTCTGACTGGTGTGAAATAGTTCACTATGGTTTTAATTTGCCTTTCTCTAATGATCAGTGGTTGAGCATTTTTTCAGATTTTTTTTTTTTTGGCCATTTGTGTCTTCTTTTGAGAAGTTTCTATGCATGTCCTTTGTCCACTTTTTGATGAGGTTATTTGTTGTTTTCATGTTGAGTTGCTTGAGTTCCTTATAGATTCTGAATATTAGTTCTTTGAGACATAACTTTCAAATATTCTCTCCCATTCAATAGATTTTCTGTTCACTCTGTTGATTATTTATTTTGCTGTGCAGAAGTCTTTTAACTAAGTCCCCACTTATTTATTGTTGCTGCAATTGCTTTTGGGGTCTTCATCATAAATTCTTTGCCCAAGTCAATGTCCAAAAGAGTGTTTCCTAGGTTTTCTTCTAGGATTTTATAGTTTCAGGTCTTACGTTTAAGTACTTAATCCATCTTGAATTAATTTTTCTATATGGTGAGAGAGAGGGTCCAGTTTCATTCTGTATATGACTAGTCAATTTTCCCAACACCATTTATTGAATAAAGTGTCCTTTCCCCGATGTTTCGTTTTGCTGGCTATGCCAAAGATCCATTGGTTGTAGGAATGTGGTTTTATTTCTGGATTCTCAATTCTGTTCCATTGATCTATTAATATCTGTCTATTCATGCTTTTTAGTTACTACAGCCTATAGTATAATCTGAAGTCAGGCAGTATGATGCCTCCGCGATTGTTCTTTTTGCTTAGAATTACTCTGGCTATTTCAATTCTTTTTGGATCCACATAAATTTTAAGATTTTTTTTCACCTGTAATCCTAGCGCTTTGGGAGGCTGAGGTGAGTGGATTGCCTGAGCCCGTGAGTTCGAGACCCACCTGGGCAACTTGGCAAGACCTCATCTCTACAATAAGTCAAAAATTAGCTGGGCGTGGTAGCATACGCCTGTAGTTCCAGCTACTCGGAAGGCTGAGGTGGAAGGATTGCCGGAACCCAGCAGGTAGAGGCTGCGGTGGCCGGGAGCAGCCACTGCACTCCAGTCTGGGTGACAGAGTGAGACTCCAACTCAAAAAAAAGAAGGTTTTTTTTTTTCTAGTTTTGTGAAGAATGAAGTGGCATTTTGACCTGAATTGCATTGAATCTGTAGATTTCTTTGGAGAGTGTGGTCGTTTTAACAATATTGATTCTTCCAATCCATGAACATGGGATGTCTTCAATTTGTGTCATTACAATTTCTTTCATCACTGTGTTGTAGTTCTCCTTGTAGAGATTGTTCACCTCCTTAGTTAGGTGTATTCCCACTTTTTTTGTGTGTGTGATTAGTGTGAATAGGACTGAGATCTTGATTTGGTTCTTGGCTTGAGCACTGTTGGTGAACAGGGACACTATATATTTTTCATCATTGAATTTGTATACTGAGACTTAACTGAAGTCATTTATCAGGTCTAGAAACTTCTTAGAGAAGCCGTTGGTATTTTCAAGGTATACAATCATGTCATCTGTAATCAGGGTTAGTTTGATTCAGATGGCTTTCTATCTCTTTCTCCCCCACCCTCAACTCCCAGATTGCTCTTGCTGGAACTTCCAGTATGTATTCCTTAATTTTTTTCATATTAAATTGGATTTGGAATTGTACCTGTTTACATGTGTGACATCATCTTAGAAATGTTAGTTGAAATAAAAATTGTTTAAGAGTCTATAGCATCATTGTTGTAGCCATTCAGTCTACTATGTGTCTACGTGTATTGGTTTCTATTTGCATGGAAAACAGGACTCAAATATTCAGGCTTTTTTCATGAGTGATAGCATTCAGGCCATTTCAGTGATCCTCCCTTTATTTATATTTTTTACATTTTTTCCTAAAATGATTGCCAGATATGGCATTTAAAGATGCTATGAAATTGTACCATTCAGATTTCTCTTCAATAAATTATTGTGCAAGGAGTACAACATACTGATAGTCTGCAGTGACAGCACTTTTGCAGCACACTATAGATACTCAAGTCTAGCTAATTTTACCCAATATGAGACTTATCTATGGGCCACCACCAAGGAGCTGCCCAGGGAACTGGCCAATGCATTATCAAAGTTGCAGTGCCATCTAGGCTGCTACCTCTTTCCTTCAATCTCTCCTTTTGCTGGTGTCACACCTGCATTGTGTCAAGGCTGTTGCTTCCTTCTACCACTTCTTATTTATCATCTGTCCCTGATGTCACTCTCAATAAATCTTGCACTTCTTACTTTGCCTTGGAATCTATTTCCTGGGGAAATTAAACTGACATCAAGGATAGACTATTAATTTTAAAAGTAGACACTAAAGCCTTGCCATCTAAAGCCTTGCCATCTTCATGTTTGTTGCAATACAGTCTCATGGAAAAAAGTGGAAGTCTTCCATACAGTGACTAATTCATGTCAAGTTACATTCACCTCACTGGGACTTATCAGTCATTTGATCTCCTATTATTATATTCTGCCAAAAGTCTTTTAAATATTATGAGTTACCCCTGAGTAACTCTGGAAGTTAAAGAGGTGTTTGTAGCAAAAATGTCTGATTGAATGTGATAATCACTTAGTATTGAACCCCAATCCTTTCTTCAGTTGCAAATCTAACCTGGATCAATTCAACTAGACATGTCTATCTTGGACACCCATGAACATGGATGTTGGTCCTGAAAACTTAGTGCCGCTGCAATGTAGGAACTTTGCACAATGCTGTCTGTGAGGATATGACACTGAATCTGAGGCTGCCACCTGGGAAATTTTAAGTAAGTCATAGCAAAAAAGGCAACATGATGTTAAAGGAAGGAGAGAGACTGGATAGCATCATGGAGCTGCTGTACCAACCCTGAGAGTAAGGACCAGTGGATATCTCCAGCCAAGAACAAATGCCTTTATGTTTTAAGTCACTGTATTAATTACAGATTGATACACTTTACAAGATATACCTCTCTTCTCATCTTTGCATGTTCGGTTTTGCTTGTTTTTTTTTTTTTTCAACAGCAATTTTTTAACCTGGAACTTAAATACTAAATGTGCTTCTTCCGTCATGAACTCATGAATGTTACTCCAAATTACCTCTCCCCTCAGTTTCCTCATATCCCCTCACCAAACAAAGCAGTCACTACTTTAGAATCTAAGGTTTTATGATACACAGCTTGAAAACCACTGATTTATTTAAAAAATAAAATGGGCATATTAAAACACATTGTGAATACTTCTTCAAAATAGTGATTCAAATATTAACACAAATATGAGTGGCCTCAGTAAAGTTTCACGATTGGGTAAAATTTATATATTTTTTATTGCAGTAATGTTGTTTTGGGGACATAAAAATATCAAACTATTATTGATTCTAATTCTGTTATTTAGGAATATTTTGTGGGAGAGTATGGTATTTTTCACTCTGTAACTGTAATCAGTTAGGGTTATGTATAGTGTTAATTCTTTGTATACTGGATTATATTAATAAACATTTAGATGTCTCTTCAATTATAGATCATTCCTCATGAAGCTCATTAACTTATAATAACTTTTTGTTACAGGTTTCTATTTTAGTTAAACACCTCATGACTTATTATCTAACCCAATATTTTTCAAATTAATTTGAACACAGGTCCATTATATAATTATTATGTATTTCCAGAACATGTAGAAAATGTATAGAATTTAGTGATTATCTGCATTCAATAATAATTTGTTTTCAAGCCACAAATACTTAATATTAACTACAATTACAATTGTATGCCAAAACTATGAGAAAAACCTATAAATTGATGATTACAGATTACAAACGGAATCATTTGGCTTGCATGCCATGTGACTCTTTTTTTTTTTTTTTTTTTGAGTTAGAGTATCACTCTGTCACCCAGGCTGGAGTGCAGTGGCATGCTCACAGCCACCCCAGTGTCAACTTGCTGGGCTCAGGCGATCCTTCCGCCTCAGCCTTCCCAGTAGCTGGAACTACAGGTGTGTGCTATCACAGTGGCTTTTTTTTTTTTTTTTTGAGTTGGAGTCTCACTCGGTCGCCCAGACTGGAGTGCAGTGGCCGCTCCCAGCTACCACGGGCTCGAACTGCTGGGCTCCGGGCGATCCTTCCACCTCAGCCTTCCGAGTAGCCGGAATTACAGGCAAACACTACCATGCCCGGCTGATTTTTTGATTTATTGTAGAGATGAGGTCTCGCTGCCCAGGCGGGTCTCAAACCCGCGGGCTCAGGCAATCCACTCACCTCAGCCTTCCAAAGGCGTGGGATTACAGTCTGAGCCACCAAGCCCAGCTTGCCGGCTCATTTTTATTTATTGTAGAGACGAGGTCTTGCCAAGTTGCCCGGGCTGGTCTTGAACTCCACGGGCTCAGGCAATTTACTTGCCTCAGCCTCCTAAAGTGCTAGGATTACAGACTGAGTCACCGAAACTGGTTGCCAAGTGATTCTTATGTTCTAAATGAAATCATGACTTTTCTTATTAAGGTTCACCATTTCCGAACATCAAAATTTAACACACACACTCTCTCTCTACACTCATCTGTAGCCAGATGGTTTAGACTAATATTGCAAGCATTGCTAATACTCACCATGTTTTGACTTGATTCATCAGTTAATTATGCCATCATTATTGGATAAGCCAGGCCATCCTGGAACTCATGGCAGCCGAATTAAATATATATATAAATTAACTGTTTACATAATTTAAATAATTGCAACTATAACAAGAGCTGTTGATAAGAGGAACCAACATAGTCAAGAACTTCTGGAGAAATTCCTTGAAGAGGTGGCAATTGACTTGTGTTCTGAAGGAGGCATGATTTCACAGGATGAATGGGAGGAAAGGACATTACAGGCAGGTAGAGCAGCCCATGAAACATCCCTGGGGAAGGATAGAGCAGAGTGATCATGAAGGACAGAGCGTGGTGGCTGCAGGCTGCAGTTGTAACCACCATACCACTCTGCTCTCCAAGAACCACGCCACTTGAGGCAATAGCCCCAATTGCAGAGTAGTGGACAGGGATATGGTCTGAAGGGGCCGGTGGAGGACACTGAATGAAGAGCTTTGGATGTCTTGCTAAGGAGTCTCCTATTCTGAGAGTTCTACAGAGCCAGAGAGGCAGATGAGATGTGTGAAGGGGCTGTGTCAACTCTGGCAGCCAAAATAGAGGATGCTCATCTTTTAGGCTTATATACATCCTCGATGATGTACACTACTACTGTGGGACCTCTAGTTAGAGTTCTGACATGTAAGGAACTTAGAAGTAGTCAGTATTGTCTTTACCACAAGGAAAAGCTGGGCTAGCAAAAAATCAGTAACTTTCCTTGGACTATCAAAAACTGAGGCTGAAGGATAAACAGCCGCTAGGAATCTGGAGACACAGAAGTATCTGGGTCACAGCGAAGGTCGTCTTACCAAGAGCTAAAACACTGGAAGTAAGAATTAAATGGAAGCCGGGCTCACCAGAGCACAGCAGGTCGAGGCTGCAGTGGCCGGGAGCGGCCACTGCACTCCAGTCTGGGCGACAGAGTGAGACTCCAACTCAAAAAAAAAAAAAAAGAATTAAATGGAGCTGGGCTTGGTGGCTCAGCCTGTAATCCCACGCCTTTGGGAGACTGAGGTGAGTGGATTGCCTGATTCCGTGGGTTCGAGACCTGCCTGGGCAACTTGGCGAGACCTCATCTCTATAATTTAAAAAAAAAAATAGCTGGACCTGGTAGCGCATGCCTGTAGTTCCAGCTACTAGGAAGGCTGAGGTGGAAGGATCACTGGAGCCCAGCAGGTCGAGGCTGCAGTGGCTGGGAACGGCCACTGCACTCCAGCCTGGGTGACAGAGTGAGACTCCGACACACACACACAAAAAGAATGAGGAGGAGGGAGAAAAGCCAACAAACTCAATGAGAGCATTATTACCTAAAGATTAAAGCCAGATTAAGACATTAAAACATATTAAGAAGAGGAAAAGTACAGGTCAATATCTCTCATAATCATAGACAATAAAATCCTCAACAAAATATTAGTGAAAAGAATCCAACAATATATAAAAATAAGTTTAAAAAAATGATGAGTACCTGGGATTGTTCCATGCATGTTAGTCTTGTTGGACATTCACAAATCAATTTTGTCATCCTCATCAACAGACCACACATCATATGCTGATACAAAAAAAATTTGACAAGGTCTTATACCCATTTGTTAAAAAAAAACAAAACTCTTAGTAAGCTAGAAATAAAGGGACACTTCCTCAATTTGATAAAGAACATTAAAAAATAAACAAAATACAGCCGGGCTCGGTGGCTCAGCCTGTAATCCCGCGCCTTTGGGAGGCTGAGGTGAGTGGATTGCCTGAGCCCGTGGGTTCGAGAACTGCCTGGGCAGTGAGACCTCATCTCTACAATAAATCAAAAAATCAACCGGGTGTGATAGCGCACGCCTGTAGTTCCAGCTACTTGGAAGGCTGAGGCGGAAGGATCGTCGGAGCCCAGCAGGTCGAGGCTACGGTGGCCGGGAGTGGCCACTGTACTCCAGTCTGGGCGACAGAGTGAGACTCCAACTCAAAAAAAAATAAAAATAAAATAAAATAAAATAAACAAAATACATATAGCCAATATTACTTAATGTTGAGAATCTGGAAGCTTCCCCCTTAAGATCAGGAACAAGGAAGAGAGATATCCTCTTTCACAACTCCAGTTCAACATCATATTGATAGTTCTAGCTGGTGCAATAATGCAAGAGGTAAAAATAAAATATTCACAGATGGCATAATTGTCTATGTAAAAAAATCCTGGCCGGGTGTGGTGGCTCAAGCCTGTAATTCCAGCACTTTGGGAGGCTGAAGCGAGAAGATTGCCTGAGTCGGGGGTTTGAGACCAGCTTGAGCAACACAGCAGGACCTCAGCTCTACAATTAAAAAAAGTTAGCTGGGTGTGGTAGTGCACACCTGCAGTTCCAGTTACTTGGAAGGCTGATGTGGAAGGATCGCCTGAGCCCAACAGGTCTAGGTTGCAGTGGCTGTGAGCATGCCACTGCACTCCAGCCTGGGGGACAGAGTGAGACTCCAAACTCAAAAAAAAAGGGAAAAATTCCAAGTAATTAACAGTAAAATTCTTTGAACTAACTAAAAAAAAAATAATACAAAACAAATAAAATATGAAATAATACTGTGAATTAATAAATAATAAACAAATAGCCTATATATGAGCAAGTACAAAACTATTTTTAAAGAAATTAATAATCTAAGTAAATATTCTCTACTCATAGATCGAAAACTTAAAATGTCAATTTTTTCCAACTTGATTTATACAGTCAAGTAATTTTTGGTCTTTAACAAAGGTACAAAATCAACTCATTGAAAAAATGGCAGTCTTTTCAATAGTTGTTACTGGTAAATTGCATGTTCATATTTTTTTAAAAAACCAGAAATAACTGAAAAAGCTAGACCAATGAAAGAAAAAAAACTTAAGTTGAACTTTGTAAAATTAAAAACACTTGCTCTGAGAAATATACTGTGAAGAAAATGAAAAGACAAATCAAAGACTAGTGGGAAAGTGTTGCAAAACACATATCTAGTCAAGAAATTTTACCCAAAATACACAAAGAACTTTAAAAATTCAAAATGAGAAAACAAAAAACTTAATTTCAAAATGGACAAAAAATCTGAAGAGACGTCTCACCAAAGAAGGTATACGAATGGCAAAGAAACATATAAAAAGATGCTCAATGTCATATGTCATTAAGGAATTAAATTACAGTGAAATACCACTGCACATCCCCTTAGAGTGGCTGAAATCCAAAATACTGAAATACCAAATTCTAGTGTGGATGTTGAGCAACCAGAACTCTCATTCGTTGCTGGTGGTAAAATGATAGGACACATTTGTAAGACAGTTTAGCAGTATGATACAAAACTAAATATAGATTTGCCAAATGATTCAGCAATCACACCCATAGACATATGCCCAAATGATTTGGAAACCTAAATCAAGAACCTTCACAGGAATGTTGCTAGTAGCGTTATTTATGACTGACAAACTTGCAAGCGACCAAGAAGTTATTTGATTATCTGGGACACATCCAGATAATGGAATATTACTTTTGCAATAGTGTTGGGAGCCAGCCTGGAGGCCCACCAAATTGACAGGGTCCTGGTGACCCACAGGCTACTGGAAACTCATTGTCCATTTTTCCACTTCCCACTACGTTGTTTGACCTGTCCCTTTTGCCCATGTGATGACTCTGAGGCTTGTTTAAAGGGCTTTCTCTTGCTTGGTCGTGGGTTACAAATCTTATTTTTAGGATTAGGATTTGTGACTAATACCTGGTAAAAAAGAGGTTTCTGGTTCTGTTTAGGCAAAGAATTGTTTTGAATATTTTTACTTATTATTTGTAGTTATGGTGTTTGAATACAAGGCATAAGATTTAAGTGTAGTGAAAGTTTATATTAAGGTATATGCAGGTGATTTATAAGTTTGTTTTGAGTTACATATTAAAGTTATAAAAAGCTATAGGGTTTAGATGTAGAATTTAAATGAATAAAACAGGTTTTATCTAACAACC
Organism: Cephalopachus bancanus; assembly: GCA_027257055.1. Taxonomy (NCBI): domain Eukaryota; kingdom Metazoa; phylum Chordata; class Mammalia; order Primates; family Tarsiidae; genus Cephalopachus; species Cephalopachus bancanus. Next base: position 754,269 of record JAPVLO010000269.1, read on the forward strand.
GAAACTACCTTGAAGCCTGAATAACATCATTAGAAGTTTTTTCCTTAGAGATAGGATGTTCCAGATAGGAAAACAATAAAGGAATTCAAACAAGAGGAAACTACGAAGGGGCTTGAAAGACCAGAGGGTTTTCAAGAAGAAACTCCTTGTTCACGAGAAAAGAAACATCTGCCAGGCACTTCTAGAGGATCTCCAGGTGCACATTCTTCCGCCAGATGAAAATATTCTACCTATGAACTGCTCCAAAACCCTGGGCCAGAAACTGTTGTTCTGGCCCCCAGAGACTGTATTATGAAAAAAACCTATTTCCTTGGATAATTTGAATACGGAAGTTAAGTTTGTAAAGGATTGAAATTGTTAAAAAAATCATAATATATGTTAGTTAATTTGAGATATAAGTTTTGTTTTAAGTAGAGTTGTTTAATGAGAAGCTTTATAATTTGGGGATTTTATAATGGCAGGTTCCGGGAACTGCAGGGTAACATCATTGTGTTGGGACTATGTTATTTTGGGTGGAAATAGTCTCCGCCCTTAGAGAGAACATTGGCCAAGCACTGAGAGGAATACTTAAACTTAAGCATCGTTTTAACATCACAAAAAAATCCATGTAATTTGTTGTAAGTGATTTGTTTTGTAATGATGATTTTAACTTGCTCTGTGGCAGCAACTTGCAGAGATTATTTCTCTTGTAGAGAGAAATAAAAGCTCACTACTACTCGCAATAAAAGGGCATCTGTATTCTCATAACAGGTGTCCAGTCTCTCTCTCTCTTTTTCTCTTTCTCACAATCGCTGACGCCATCTCCACCTTTGGGATATCCTGGACTCTGCGGGAGCAGGACTATAGTCCATATATACAGCAGCACAATAGTCCAAAACTAAAGACAGTCTAGACATCCTTAAATGGGTGAATGGTTATAACAAGCTAGTCACATCCAAACCTATGGGATGCAACTCAACAATAAAACAGAGAGAACTACAGTTAAGTACCCTACATAAGAACGAGTTGTGTTCTGAGAGTGCGTTCATAAGTCAAATTTGTTCGTTACGTCCAACAAAATTAACCTAGGTACCCAACTAACACAATTGACTATATAGTACTGTTCTGCAATAGGTTTAGGATATTTCTCACACAAATAACACATAGCAAACAAACACAAAAATATACTATATACTATAGAGCACTGGACAATAAAGTACACAAAAGCACAACTACTTCTAGAGGATGCACACACATGACAATATATGCCAAACATGTGAACCAACTTATGTGCCTGAACATGCAACTGCACGTTCACATCTTTGAAAGTTTGCAACAAGAAGGTTTGCATTTAGGGGACTTAATGTGCAGAGTCATTCAACAATGCAGATGAATCTCCAATGACGAAATTATAGAAATGCAGATCAGATTAGTGTCTGCCAAGGTTTAGAGACAGGTGCTGTGTGGTTAGGAGATGAGAACAGTTATAAAAATGAAACACAGGAGGGTTGATGGGTGATGATTAATGCAACTGTGCAGCTTTCTGGCTGTTTTAGTGGGTGCATGAACCTACAGGGTGATAAAATTATGCTGGACTAATCACACACACACTTGCAAGTACAAGTATAACTGAGGAAATCCAGTTGAGACTGGTGGATTGTATCAATGACAATTTCTTTAATGTGCTATTGTATTATTGTTCTGTAAAGTGTTATCATTGGGAGAAAGTGAGTAAAACGTGCACATTATCTGTGTTATGTCTTACAACTTCATGTAAATTGATATTGACTTCAATAACAATTGCAATCAATGAGGAAGAATTTAAAAATACACTAATCAAAAAAATTGAAAAGAAGAAAAAGCCTGAGGAGGTTCTTTGATTGGTTTTTAAAAATGGGTGTTATTTTCCACAAACAGAATAGCACCTCTGGCCTTCTTGGTTCTTTCTGTGTTGTGTCATGTTGTGTTGTGTTGCGTTGTGTGTGTCCGTGGGTCTCTGGTCATGTCTTCATGGGTTTCTATTTCCTTGCTAATGATCCTCCATCTTGTTCTCTGACTCCCAGGTAGAGTACAACGAGAACACAGTCGGTGGCTCAGCCTGTAATCCCACGCTTTGGGAGGCCGAGGTGAGTGAATTGCCTGAGCCGGCAAGTTCGAGATTCGCCTGCACAACTTGTTGAAAAAAAATTAGCCAGCCGTGGTAGCGCGCTCCTGTTCTTCCAGCACTCCAGTCTGGGCGACAGAGTGAGACTCCAACTCAAAAAAAGGAGAACACAGAGGCTGTTACCGCAGAACTGGATTTCTATTTCGACGGCCCAGAAAATCCCAAATTGACGCAGCTGTTACAGTGGAGAAAGAGTATCATATCACCCATCAGAGGAGGGCTGGAGAAATCTCTCAAATATGCCTCACGGAGAGTTTAGAAAACGGGGTTTTTAGAGGAAACTTGGCAACCTCGGGAAAGGAGCTGTCGATTGGCTGATAATGTTATGGGGGTGGTTAAGACTGTCTTCCTGGTGGTTCTGTAACTAGTAGCAGTCCCCGAATTTTTGGCATCAGTGACTCGTTTCGTGGAAGAAATTTTTCCCTGGGGAGGTGGGGAAGGATGGGGGAGAACAAATGGGGAGAGAATGGGCTTCATCAGGCATTAGATTCTCATAAAGAACAGACAACCTGGATCCCTCGCATGTGCAGAGCTCAGTTCTACCCTCCACCACTCACCTCCAGCTATGAGGCCAAGCTCCTGGAAGGCCACAGACCAATATTGGTACTGGTCCATGGCCTGGGGGTTGGAGACCCCTGCCTTTGAGGATTTCCTGGTGCTCTGGGCCTGCGTAGGAGTTTGGGTCCACCGGAGTACAAATACCATGAAACACCATGCTGAGATTTTGCACTAGATGCTGTCGATGAAGCAAGTCCTGTGACCATCAGGTGGACCCCATGCCCTCTGCCCGTCTGCCATCCCCAGTCATTACAGAAGTAGTCCAGGAGGAAGGTGTGGGAGAAAATGGGTTCCCTGGAGATTGAAGCCGCTTTTGTCTTTCAGTGACTTCTTGTCTCCTCAAGCAACTTCAGGTTCATTGTTTAAGAAACAATACAAAATTATGGACTTTGCAGCAACTTGGATGGATTTAGAGTCTAGCATACTCGGTGATCTATCACAGAAACAAAGAACTGAGTACCACATGTTCTCACTCATAAATGTTCCCTGAACATTTGCCATAATACTATATGAAAAGGACAGTAATGGGACACTGTCAGGGGAGGGAGAAGGAAGGCACATAACATTAATCAGGGTACCTGATCTCAAAGCAGACCAAGTGGGGGCTCAAAGGAGGCCCAAACTTTACCTGTACGATGATCACTAGTATATCTAATACTGAATTGTACTCCACACCTTTAAAATAAAAAAAAAGAAGAAAACGAAAAAAAAAAATAGAAAGAGAGAATATATTGATCAGCCTTGCCCTTCCCCCAAGGGTCAGAACATGAAGGTAATTTTATTTAGATGGTTTCAAGACCAATTTCACTTCTCTGCTTTACAGATGGATCAACTTTCCCATCATCTCCTGGGAGAGAGCCCACACAAGAAGACAGACAAGGGTCTCCTTATTTTCAAGTTACTGTTTTTTGCCTTCAATTTTTCAGCCTCTGCCCCTTATCTCCTAATTTCCATCCTTAATTGACCATAATATAGAATTGAAATAAAAGACTGAATTCTTTCTCACTGTATTCATGAATACTTTCATATTTCTTATTTTTAAGCAGATAAGTGGAATATTTTATATTTCTCTGAAACTACTTCACTAAATTGATTTGCTTTTTAAACATAAGACCCATCATTTTCCTTCCAGTGATCCTAAAAGAGGAAAAAAATGCATTTTGTAGGGCATCACTGAGCACTCCATCCAGGTATTCTTTTGCAAAAAATTACAATTACTGTTGCTACTTATCATTTATAATAAGAATTAACAAGTTCAATGAAATAGCTCTGAGCAGTTTGACATCCACTTGAGAGATCAACTTCTTTTGTTTCCCAAATTGGATATATAGCAGATTGTATCAAATATTTGTTTAATTTTAAATCAATGAACGCAATTTTCTTCTTTGACTCACTTATTTTGGGAAAATGTCACAGTTCCAAGCTGAGCTTTATTGGTGAAATTTGCAAGTAATTATTTATAATGATATGCAAATTATCACCAGGCAATTCAGTCAAAAGATTAAAGATGGTGTGGTAATATTAAAACTCCAGGAACTGGCTGCCGTAAAAAACAAAACGCTATCTTAAAAAATAATCTGAACAATTTGGAGAAATAAATTAGAATTTATTTTTTAGGTATAACAGTAATTTTGAAAAAAAGTAAAATAGAAAATGAATCAAAAGTACTTAATCTCTACTAAAACTTTCCTCTTGGAAATTATCCTAAACATATAGCCCAGTTACCTTTCTACAGTCGTGAAAACACTGAGATTTGAGCAAATGAGTCATAGTCATGTGCACACGAGACTCCAGCCCATAACCTGTTTGAGATGGAAAGGATTTCAGAGTGCAATGGTTAAGTAGAATGAGTCTGAGGACTGACAGTACAGGTAACTAACTAGCTGTGTAATATTGGAGAGTGCTCGACACTCCTAATCCCTCATTTTTCAATCTGTAAAATAAGACTGTTAATATGTACTTTATTCATGGGAATTTCAGGCAGATTAAGTGAAACAACATCATTAAAGTTCTTAGTATAAGTCTGGCTCAAAATATGAAAGAAAGGTTTGATATTATAATTATGTAGGAGGCAGTAAAGTAATTCAAGATTTATAGGTGATGAAGTAAATAACACTTTATGTTGTCCATGATAAAAAAAAAATAGTAGGCTGAGGTGAGTGGATTGCCTGAGCCCGTGGGTTCGAGACCTGCCTGGGCAACTTGGTGAGACTTCATCTCTACAATAAATCAAAATTAGCTGGGCATAGTAGCGCGCGCCTGTAGTTTCAGCTACCCAGAAGGCTAAGGTGGAAGGATCACCGGACCCAGCAGGTCGAGGCTGCGGTGGCCGGGAGAAGCCACTGCACTCCAGTCTGGGTGACAGAGTGAGACTCCAACTCAAAAAAAAAAAAGAGAAAAGTACAAAGACGCATACATGGGGACCAAGCATTTTTGGGGGGTTTTGTTTTGTTGCCCAGGCGGGTCTCGAACCCACAAGCTCAGGCAATCCTCTCATCTCAGCCTCCCAAAGTGCTGGGATTACAAACTGAGACACCGAGCCCGGCTGAGACCAAGCGTTTTAAAAAAATTATTTACCTTTTCATCTATCCTCTCTGTTCTTGTCTCTATGAATAGTCATGATTTGTGTGTGTGTGTGTGTGTGTGTGTGTGTGTGTGTGTGTGTGTGTGTGTCTTCCAGAGTTACCTAATGCATATCCAACTGTGTATCACCCTTTAAAAAATACATCATGAAAGCAAGACATCCCTTAACTCAATCAATTATATATCTTCAAGATTGTTCTATATCGACTCATTTAGATTTACTTCCATGACTTTTTCTTAATCCTGCTCATGCTTTCCTTTAGAGGAAAAAGAAAGTCATTTTCACATTGACACACTGCAGTTATTATCTTTCTCTTCTGCTAATTACATGACAGTATTCAAGGACACTGGCAGATAAGGCATTTTTGACATTTAGGCAATCGTTCTTTACAATTATTCTAGCTGGACCTACAAAGACCTGACTGAAAAAGACATCCAGCTTCCTGAAATTCTAATCGAAATAATGATGAGTATGTTTAATCAAACCATTGTGAAATATTTGATTGAAACTGACTTCACTTTTCAGAACTATTAAAAAGGTTAGTTACCTTTTTGGGATCTCACACTATTTACCAAAGCTAATGTTATAATTCCTAAAAAGCACTGGATATAGTACATTGGGGGTATAAAGTGAATTTTCTCAGCAGTAAATCTACTAATCATGCAATTTAGACTCTTGTGCACATTCTAGAGCCAGTGCATAACAAATCTGGCAGATAGTCTCTGCCCTTCATGTTCAAACTTTGCTGTAATATGGCAAATAAGAAACTTATTTAGACTCGACTTTCAAACAGACCCCTAGCTTTCTTTTTCCAACCAAGAGGGTAATTCCAAGTGTTTGTTCTAAACAATAGGGTCTCTGTGTCAGGACCTTACTTGGCCTGAGTGGCAACTGTTTATACGTCACACAGCACATGCCTTCTAATCCACACATGTGGGTCTGAAGTGTTCACATGAGTGTGATGTTTGCACAATCTCCCCTACTTCAGAATTTAGCCAAAAGACCTTTTTTCAGTCAGAACAAAAATACTACATGGAGAGAGAAGAGTTGTTCGAATCACCCCCTCTCTGCCCTGTTGGTGAGGGAGAGATTCCCACACAAGGGCCATGACCTGATTCAACTCTTGATCTCTTGATCTCAACTCTCATCTAACCCTCAACAGATGAGATCAACAGGAGTTCATCACTTTCATAAACTTATAGCTTGGAGGAAGAGAACACTGCACACCCCACACAGGACCACATGGAGAGTTGCAGACAGGGAAAGAGTGACAAACAGAGGCTGCAGGAAGCAGTCTTTGTAGAAACAAGAGGGTGAGGTGCCTCCTGTTCCCAGGGAGGGATGTGATTGGCTTGTCTCAATAATTGTGCTTACTAGCAGGGAACCGGAATCTGCTCTTCAGGGTTAAAGAGGCACTGTGCTTGGTCTCATGGTAGGGAGGATTCTTTGGGTAGAGGATCCTATTCATGGGAGCAGAATGAGGAAAGGAGCCAGCTGGTAGGCCAATTGAGGCCTTCTCAATTTTTCCAGTGTCAAGGAAGCCCATGCTACTAGGCTTAACTTTAAGTCATACACTGTAATGGTAGATACAAGGGGCAGTGTTTTATATATTTGATTTTGTTTGCTTGTTTGTTTTGCTCTTTCCTCTTTACTGGGTGACTCACATGGTGAGAGTCCCCAGGGGCCACAGGATGGACTGATAGTAATGAGTTCTGCTGACAGGAGCTTTAGGAGACAGGAGGAGCTGGAGCTCACATCCTGCTATGTGAACGGAATCTCACTGAATTTCCCTCGGTGCTTCTGGTCGTGGCCATCCTTTTTTTAAACACTGACGACACGTCTGTAAACAATATATGGCTTGGAAAGATGCAGATATCCACAACAGGTTATTGCTTGTGTTTGAATACAACATGTATGAGTATTTAGTTCTATAGGAGTATTCCACATTCCAGTGCACATCCCAAGCATAAAGGGGTGAGGAAGCCGGGCTTGGTGGCTCAGCCTGTAATCCCAGTGCTTTGGGAGGCTGAGGTGAGTGGATTGCCTGAGCCTGTGGGTTTGAGACCCGCCTGGGCAACTTGGCGAGACCTCATCTCTACAATAAGTCAAAAATTAGCCAGGCGTGTAGTTCCAGTTACTTGGAAGGCTGAGGTGGAAGGATTACCAGAGCCCAGCAGGTCGAGGCTGCGGTGGTCGGGAGCGGCCACCACACTCCAGTCGGTGACAGAGTGAGATTCCAACTTAAAAAAAAGAAAAAAAAGGGTGTGGGACTGTTTTGACCAATCCCAGGAGTCTGTCAAATAAATCATTTTTCCCCCCTTTGGAAATGTTTCTTTATGAATTGCTGCACTATGACCTAGAAGGTTGGGAGAGGAGATGGAAAAAAAGTCATCTTGTTCTTTCAGAGGCAGCAAAGCCAAGCAATGGCAAAGATCTTGGGTAACCCAGGAGCTTCTACATTCGAGAAGATGGTGTAAAGTCATTCATTGTGGAAGCTTCCCTGTGACAGGGTTGCATTCCTGGTGAAGATTTCCAAAGACAGCTTTAAAGATGCTGGAGGAACACAAGGGTCAAAACCCCAGGCGTGAGAGTCTCAATACTGCCCCCTGGGAAGAGAAGAGCCCACTACAGAGCACTTATTGCAGACCACGCCCCAATATCTGTTTCTGAAACTTGTCATTTGAATAATAACATCAAGATTTTGCTTTATCATACACTATCTCCATTAATATTTCCTTAGTATATTTTATTTAAATTGATCCATTCTTTAAAGATAGTTTAAAAAAAAGAGATGGAGCCGGGTTCGGTGGCTCAGCTGTAATCCCCCACCTTTGGGAGGCTGGGGTGAGTGAGTTACCTGAGCCCGCGGGTTCGAGACCCGTCTGGGCAGGCGAGACCTCATCTCTACAATAAATCAAAAAATTAGCCGGGCGTGGTAGCGCGCGCCTGTAGTTCCAGCTACTTGGAAGGCTGAGGCGGAAGGATCGCCGGAGCCCAGCAGGTGGAGGCTGCGGTGGCCGGGAGTGGCCACTGCACTCCAGTCTGGGTGACAGAGTGAGACTCCAACTCAAGAAAAAAAAAAAAAGAGACGGTGTATGTTATTACTGTGTATGGAAACTAATATCAAATATAATAAATTAAAGCTACCAATAAATGAAAATATAGACAATACTATGTTGTTAAAACCCAGTCAAATAATATGATTTTCCTGTCAACAAGTTAACAAATATTAGGAAGGAAACAAAACCTGTACTAATACCAGCCTGAGACATCTCTTTAGAGAAATTATATGTTATTTTATGTTGAAACTATCATAATGTCCACCCTCTAACTGATGATAATCTATGTATAAAACAGAAATTCTATAGCCATTACAAAAGCTCAAGATGCCTCAAAGTAGATACCTATTGATAATCTGAGTGAATAAATGTGTCACATCTGGGGTCAGTGGGGCCTGTGACAAAGTGGAAAGCACCTGTCCTTTCCATAGGCATTGAACTTAGAGAAGGCCGGTCACACGTGGTGCCTCTGTCCTCCACTGTAAAGGAGAAAGCTAGCACTGAAAGTAAGTTCAAAATTCTGAATACTCCATTTCTTTGCTAAATTATCCTATAATTAAAAGACATGACCACTGACTTTTTTATTTATGAAGGATCAGATTTTTAGATTTAACACAGAAGGCCTGAGATGCAGAATGTATTTTTTTTTTTTACCACAAATTGATGAGGTGTAATTAATATGTCAACTGAATATCTGCGCATGTGCTTGCAATTCTTTGAGGGCACTCAGTACTGAATAATTAAAGGAAAAAGCTTTAAAGATCAAAGGAAATAATTTGCTCATCAAAAGTCAAAAATGTGCTAGAGTTTTTTCGGTTTAATGAATAATGAAGCTATTAAATTTTTTAATGTGGCAGGAAAAAAAAGTCAAAGCGATCACTGGAAATAAATATCAGTTTTGGTTCTAGTGAAAAGCAGTCGAAGTCACAGTCTGAAAGGGAGATATATCTATGTCCATTTCTACCACTACCTGTTTCTCTATCTTTTGACAGACCTAGAAAGATAGACAGATAGATAGATACGTGTATATGTGTGTACATATATATGTCTAAGTATAAGTATATCGATCTATCCTCTGTGTTTATATATATATACATATGTGTGTGTGTGTGTATATATATGTATATATATAAATATATAAATAGGTATAGCTAGAAAACACTGGTCTTACATTGTAGCTTAGAGAATTCATTAGGGCTGCTTTGGAAATAAATCTTTGTGATTTCACATAGGACTTTCTGAAAACTAGATTTCTCCTATATAAAATGGGAGTAAGTCGATAACATAGATAATATCATACAATGAATACAATGAATGGGGCAGGCTGGGTAGCTCAGCCTGTAATCCCAGCACTTTGGGAGGCCGAGGCAAGAGGATTGCCTGAACCCGTGGGTTCGAGACCCACCCGGGGAACTTGACCAGACCTTGTCGCTACAATAAATGAAAAATTAGCCGGGCGTGGTAGCGTGCACCTGTAGTTCTGGTTACTTAGAAAGCTGAGGCAGAAGGATCGCTGGAGCCCAGCAGGTCAAGGTTGCAGTGGCCAGGAGTGTGCCACTGCTCTCAGGACTGGGTGCCAGAGTGAGACTGTAACTCAAAAAAAAAAAATACAATGAATGTGAAGGTGCTTAAATTATACTGCGGAGCACATAATAACTAATAAACAAATTTTCCACCTGTGTAAATACGAATCAGCATGTATATGGAAAAATTCTTACCTCTGATATTTCTGGTTGTAGCTCTTTTGTGTGGTGGCTTGAAACCTAATACCAATCACCCAGCTGCAGCCCCAGAAGCCTGATGTCTGTGGACTGAAATATCTGCCTTGTTTTTCCCTTTGACTCGTAGATTGGTTCAGTAGACCACTGAATTATTTTGATAATAAGTTAGATCAAGTTGTTAACATTCATCAGAAGCACATAGCTGTGCCCACAAATAATTTTCCTTTTACCAAGCTTAAGTAGCAAAAAGGAAAGAAGAGAAGCTAGCAATGATAGGTCCACCTCTCATAAACTAGACACTTTTTATATAAATAGTCTTTTTATTCTCAACTTATCCAGTGATTTTGTTTCATCTCACAAATGAGGAAACTGAAGGTTCAGAGATGTCAAGACACTTGTTCAAGTGTACGAAGATTATCAGTGGAAAGACAAGCTCCAAATTCAGTTGTCTCTGAACACCACAAACTTTCAAATGTGCCAAAGGTTGATAGCCTTATTCATTAGTTAAAAGCATGTCAGTTCGTCAGTAATGAGAATTTACGAGCTATCAAAGAGTGAAAAGAATCAAGGAAAATCTCACTCGCCACTTATTTACGTCAGTGGTTTCCATTGTTCAAAAGGATGACGAGGAGAGCAACGATGGTGATGGTGATGGATGATGATGATGATGATGATGATGATATGATGATGTTGATGGTAATGATGAAAATGGTGATATGACTGTGATGATGATCATGGTGATAGGATGATGACGGTGATGGTTCCTTCGTATGCCAAGTACTGCTTTGTGACAGACAAGGGCTAACTTCTTAAATTCCCATAACTACTTGTGTATATATAACCAGTCTTTGTATTTTACTGTTGTTTCTTTTTTTTTTTTTTTTTGAGTTGGAGTCTCACTCTGTCGCCCAGACAGGAGTACAGTGGCCGCTCCTGGCCACCGCAGCCTCGACCTGCTGGGCTCCGGCGATCCTTCCGCCTCAGCCTTCCAAGTAGCTGGAACAACAGGCGCGCGCTATCATGCCCAGTTGATTTTTTGATTATTGTAGAGATGAGGTCTCGCCAAGTTGCCCGGGAGGGTCTCGAACCCGCGGGCTCAGGCAATCCACTCAGCTCAGCCTCCCAAAGTGCGGGATTACAGGCTGAGCCACCAAGCCCGGCTTGTATTTTACTGTTATTGGGCTTTAATAACAGTGGGGGCATTACTTGCTGATGAAGTGATGTCCCCACCCCCCAACAGATTCCCACTACTGCCAATCTCACCACCACCCCCAGCAGTTACCCACTAGTGCCAATTCTTTTCTTATAGTATTACACTAATTGTTCAAGGTCCACTTATGAGTGAGAACGTGTGATACTCAGTTCTTTGTTTCTGTGATAGATCACTCAGTATTACAGACCCTAAGTCCATTCAAGTTGCTGTGAAGTTCATAATTTTGTCCTTCTTTATGGTTGTGTAATATCCCATCATGGGCACAAATTTTGAAAGAAAAAGAAGCGTTAGCTGGGCTCGGTGACTCAGCCTGTAATCCCATGCTTTGGGAGACTGAGGTGAGTGGATTGTCTGAGCCCGCGGGGTCGAGACCCGCCTGGGCAACTTGGCGAGACCTCATCTCTACAATAATAATAATAAAAAAAAATTAGCTGGGTGTGGTAGCGCACGCCTGTAGCTCCAGCTACTTGGAAGGCTGAGATGGAAGGATCGCTGGAGCCCAGCAGGTTGGGGCTGCAGTGGCCAGGAGTGGCCACTGCACTCCAGTCTGGTTGACAGAGTGAGACTACAACTCAGAAAAAAAAAGAAAGAAAAAGAAGTGTTGAAGACTTAATTCCATTGTATGGCCCACTACAATTTTTAAAGTGAATAAAATTAAAATTCACCTTTAAATTATGTGTGATTCTCAAACAAACTCGTGTAAAATAAACTAGAGAAAATAAGATGGATTGAACACATGAATCCCAAGTGCACAGGGCAAGAAAAAACTGGGTTGGTTTGCAGGCTACTTCTAGCTACATCCTGCTTTGCCTTTAACAAATGCAAATTTGGAAAATTCCAGCATCTGAGTTACTTCATCTGTAAATGAATATACCTGCCTAACCCACCTTACAATGTTTTTTAGGAGAGTAAGCCCTAAGATAAGAGATATAAGTGCAATCATCGGTTAGAAAAAAATAAGTTGGATAGTAAAATTCACATACAAAATTGTATTATGCTTTGACACCTGCAATGAAAAATAAATGTGCAAAACACAGGAGCTCGTGAAGGCAGAGAAACGTTATCTTTGGTGTCTGAATGGCAGAGAAAGACAACAGATCCAGGTTCCATTTAGTAAAAGTTGCTGCTTCTGCTTAGCTCAACTCAAACTACCCAAGTATATGAAGAAGGATGATAGAAAGTAAGTACATTTTGGAATCAAGCCAGAATTTAAGTCTTAACCCTGGCATAAAAAACACCTACTGGTTCAGGCAACTTAGGGACCAGATATCTTAGCACAACAGAAACAACAAAAAAATCCTTTATCCTTAGACACAGACTCAGAACCAGCCCTCCAAGAGCTGAGATGAGATTTCTGCCATCCTTGAGGAATGGGAGCTCAGGAGGACACAAAGGCAAGTTATGAAACCGACAACAATGCTACTTAAAGAATGCTTCCTAGATGTGAATGCATAAAAGAGATACACACTCACCTTATTGTGAAGGTCTTGAAATGCCATCTGTACTCCTGATGTGCTTTTATTTTACTAATTTTCTGAAGTCAGCTCTCCTTTGTTGCTGAGTCATGGTGCTTCAAGCTCTAGAGTAAGTGAACAGGCTATTTCCTAGCAGGAGACAAAACGTGACTTCAAGAAAAAGAGTCCTTGCATAGAACTAAATCCTTCCTTTTGTGATCTTTTTCCTTTATTTCTGGTGAGCCATTTAGAAAGACCTTTGCGATCGCCTAAGCTCCAATCCCCAATACCTCTTTGTGAAACATACTCCAGGTAGGGTCAACTGAGGCAAACATAACTGCATTTTATTGTTGTTATGATTGCTGCTTCCATAAAGCCAACCGAAGCGCCCTGTTTGTTATAATTATAGTATGGTAATAAAAGAGCATCTTAAGTGAAGCAAACGCTGTCACCCATTTAAACTCAGATGAAATTTTATGTTAGGAATTAGCATCACTAGGATTTATCTCAAATCCAGCTATAGAAAGGCCAGACATGCAAAGAACAAATCCAAGCATTATTCAATGCAGAATTCTTTGTTCTTCTTTTTCTGAGAACTATTTAGTTTGAGTTGAGATGAGAAAAGAGGTGGGGGGAAATAGTGTTAATATTTACAGCATAAAACCTGATGCCGGATGGAGTGCGGCGCAAAACCCATGAATTTTTTGGCTTGTTTCTAAATCGAATTTTAGAGCAGCCAGCAAAGTTTTCAAACAAAGTTTATTAGCGAGAAAAGAAAGAAGATGGAAGAAGAAAGATTCATGGCAGAAAGACGAGCCATGGGAAAGTTTTTCAAAGAAGAAAAACCACACTTTTTGCTCTAAACTGAAAACTAGATATAGCTACCTAGTTATTGATATGCTAATACACGGAGTCCAGGTAACCATGGCTCCAGAGAGATTGACATCTCTGGGCTTCTGATGGGAGGAGACAAGGGGAGGGGTCTTTTCCTAACCACGTAGTTTCCCGAAGGAGACCTGCCAGAGGTTTCCAATCCACAAGCTCCATAGTTAAAAAATGATCTTATTATCACTTTGATGACTTTGGTGAGTTAAGGGGTGGTCTCTGGTCTTCCATCTTTGACAGGGAAACTGAAAGATTCTTAGAAATTTTTATGCTAAACTATTAATTGAAAGGTTGGGCTCTCTTAGTCTTGCATCTTATAGAGTCTTTTTTTTTTCTTTTTGCCGAGGGAGTGGGGTAGACTGCCAGCTTGGTCTGCAGTAAAATGTAGTTTTAAAAATGCCTGAATACTTCCTAAAGCCTGCCTGTGGGAAATTTATCTGTCTATGTCTAACTTGTGCTAGCTACCCTGCCTCAAAACCTCTCATACAGAAGACAGTTTTCCCACATAGAGCAATAGTTGATTCCTGTGTAGGGCATGGTTCCTCAGTCATCAAAAGACATGTAATTCTTCTAGCTGAAAGGTTGAGAGCCAGAGCACATTTTCTCTACTCTTTTCATCTACGGGCGCAACCAGCAGTTTCCACATGGGGCTGTCTCATCAGCTTAGATACTTGAGTGATGTGACAAGTAGTCCACAGATACCCATAAGAATCCACAGTGTGATCAAGAAGCAAACCTGGGATGTGGCAGGATGCGGCAAATGCTCAAATATATTTCTCGTATAATTGAGTGAATAAACACAGAAACATGTAGCTGGTTCAGGATCAACAGCTGGCCTCATGGCAATCACTAGCCCAGTGGCAAGAAGGAGGGGTTGATAGCAGTTAAAAGATATTTCCTTTTGAAAGGCAAGTTGCAACTTTAAAGGCCCTCCTAGCACCAGGCAGGTTTTGTTTAAGAAAGGCCAAATTGGGAGGCTGAGGTGAGTGGATTGCCTGAGCCCGCGGGTTCGAGACCCGCCTGGGCAGCGAGACCTCATCTCTACAATAAATAAAAAAATCAGCCAGGCGTGGTAGCACGCACCTGTAATTCCAGCTACTCGGAAGGCTGAGGCGGAAGGATCGCCGGAGCCCAGCAGGTCGAGGCTGCGGTGGCCGGGAGCGGCCACTGTACTCCTGTCTGGGCGACAGAGTGAGACTCCAACTCAAAAAAAAAAGAAAGGCCAAATGGCCCAGAGACTGGCTAGTTCATGGAAATGGAAAAGAGTCTTATCTAAAACCCCCCTTCTGAGGTTGACAGTTTACAAGACTGCAGTTTCTGGAAACCATTTGTTCTTTGAAAAATCTGATTTTGCAGAGTACAACCTTATAAGATTCCAAAGGAAGTATGTAATCACTCAACATGACCCCCCTCCCTTACCTAAACGAGGGTATGAGACCCCAGGTCACCTGTTCTGGGGTGCTCGAGCTTGATTTGGATGCATGAAATTCTCGACCCGCTGTGCTGTGCTAGCCAGCGTAATAAAGTGCCACTTCCTATAATAGTCTCGGTGTCACGATCTATTTTTCCTGCTACAGGGATGGTATTAGACATAGAGATTCTGGGCTTGTTTGTTACCACATCATGACTTAGACACTGCTTCCAATTTAGGCATGCATGAGAACCTATTTGAAGGCTTTTTAAAAACCTTATGTTTCGGCCGGGCTTGGTGGCTCAGCCTGTAATCCCGCGCCTTGGGAGGCTGAGGTGAGTGGATTGTCTGAGCCCGCGGGTTCGAGACCCGCCTGGGTAACTTGGCGAGACCTCATCTCTACAATAAATCAATAAATTAGCCGGGTGTGGTAGCACGCACCTGTAGTTCTAGCTACTCGGAAGGCTGAGGTGGAAGGATCGCCGGTGCCCAGCAGGTCGAGGCTGCGGTGGCCGGGAGCGGCCACTGCACTCCAGTCTGGGCGACAGAGTGAGACTCCAACTCAAAACAACAACAACAACAACGACAACAACAAAAACCTTATGTTTCTGGGCACAACTCTTCAAAGTTGTGAGTCATGTAGGGTCCCAAATGGGCATTTCCAGCAGGATCTCCTATGATGTGATGGGATTGGTCAACAGAACTCTCTCAGATAGCACCTACCATTCGATCCTGATGGGTACATGACAAAAATGAGACAATCAATTGCAGCTGCTCTCACTATTGCCATCTTTCTTATTATCACCATCATTCTCATGATCTTCTCCATTACCTGAGGTTGCTAGCTTTGAATAGAATCATTGGGAGCATTGAAATGACTGTCTCCTTTATTTAAAATGTCCGTATGTATACATTGTTTCAGCTTTCTCTTCCTCCATTAATTTCAAAGTAGTCTCATGTTCTGCATAAGAGTCCTGCTGATATGAAATAAATAATGCTCAGAGTAGTTTATCAACTGCTATACATGGCCTTTGGGCAGTTAATTCATTTACCATCAGGAAAAAAATGGTGAGAAATGGTGAAAAGGAAAGCAGAAGCACAACTAACCAATTGGGATGCAAAACAAATCTAAACATAACATCTGATGCCAAATCAGCAGGAAGCAAGCCTCTAATTTAAAAGTTAGAGGATATTTTTTAAAACAATTGACTCACCCTAATTTTGCTAATAAAGAAAAAAGTGTAAACATAGTCAGTGAAAATATCAAACCATACACCTGAAATTTTGAGAAAGATGGCAACCCAAGGAACTCTCTTGCAGAGAAAAGATCATAAGTTTTTGACACATGATTTTTTTTTATCATTGGGTGAAATGCTACACGGAATACAAAGGATTAGGCCCATTAATGTATTCAACACTTATTTCAACTTTAAAAAACAATCACGATAAATGAAATCTAAAAAAGATAGTGTCCAGAATAATAGTACCATTTTCACTGCATTATAGAGAAAAGCTTCCATCAACATTTTATGAATGCCACAAATGAAGTAAAATTCATTTTAAACTTTGCATTCTACTCGATTTTGTGATATTCTATTTTGACTTTTAAAATGCTGCTTACAACAGAGACTTCAGATACCCATCACTCATGCAATTGTAACAAGGAAACTGCCTCCCCTCTTTCCTACCCCTCCCCTCAGCAATGTCTCCCTTTCCTTACATCTTGATTAAATGATTTTCTCAACAGTTATTGCAAGTGAGAACCTGATGCCAAACTAGGTAGTCCAGTCAATGTCTCTGCAGTGATCAATTTCCTGGGCATTTTCACTTGCATTTTCTCATGCCAGGATTCTGAGAGTTAGAGTTCTGAACAGCTCTAGCTGTGAACAGAGGGAAGGGATACTAAAGTATATTTCCTTGACTTTAAACTGCCCATAGTTTCGTGTTAATTTTGTAGCGTTATTTCAGGAAAAACACACCACTATCATAAACAACATCAACCTTTAATAGAAAGTCATATTTCTTTATCCTTAAAAACCTGTTACTAAATCTGTGGTGTATCTGCTTTTGATTCCCACTCTTTGCAACTGAGATCCCTGAAAATAAGCTGGTATTCATTAAGCAGAAGTTATGAACCAGACACAGGTGAGTGTATACAACCATTCAACAATTCTCAGATATTGTACTCTGTTCTTCCTTTTATCAGTAAAGATTCTGAGGCACAGAGTGTCCATTAACTTTTCCTAGTCACACATCTCATGGGTTACAGAACAAAGGCATTGACGGGCTTGAGAAACCATACGTGGGCCTGCTTTCCTGACAAATTACATCCATTCCCGACCTGAGATTTCCAGGTAATCTTTGCTCCACTGCATCGACCGCCAGATCTATGTGTCCTGAGAGAGCTTTTACAGTGTGGAATCTGCAAACTCCAAAGATGTGGAGCTCTGGCTTCAGAACTGACCCATGTGTGATGGCTATCTTGCGCCCTTTAATTGACCATTAAACTGATGATTGGAAACAAGTGAGTGTTCCTCAAAGCCTTGAAAAAAGTAAACACACCTTAAATAATGGGCTTATTAGTTTAATTAGTTCATTCTTCCTCATGTTTAGTTGGAAAGCAAGGAAGCCAAGTGAAGCTAATTACAAACATGTGTTTGACAAATAAAAGACTGAGTGGTTAATTAAGTAAAATATCGAAGGACAAGCAGTGCCTGTGCATTTCACTCCTTGTGGAAGAAGAGGAAAGAGGTATCAGGAGTGGGTGGTGCAGCCTGAGGGCTGCTGGGAACCAGGCAGCTACTGTCAACTTGTCGTGGGAACCTCTGTGTGCTTCTCTTGGGGACACGCTGTGAACGATGCCTGATCAGAGCAGCAGAACCTCATGTCACATGAAATCACAGAACCTCATAGCAGGAAGAGGCACAGAGACCAGCTCAGGAAAGGCTAGGGGCCAAGAGAGGAACCATGAACTACCAAAGTCACTCAAACACATGGTGGCAAAGCCCTACACAAAACTTAGAGGCAAGGGCTCCGCATCCAGTTCTTGGTCCATTGCGGATTGAAGGCATCTGTTATGTACTTAGCATCCCTCAGTGTTTTAACCAAGGAAATCACGTTATTTCCCTTAGGAAAACAATTACTTATTTCATTTATTTAGTAAGAAGGGAGGACTCATTTAACTTATATGTGAAGTGTCACAGAGAAGAAAACCCAGCACTTGCTAAAAATGGTAAGACAGAATTTATTCAGATTACTGCCATAGAAGAGGAAGCTTTCAGTATAAACTGAGTTTAACTCCACTGAAGAATCTGGGTATACCAAATGAAAAGTACTGAAAGATATTAAGGGAGGCTTTCAATGTGATTAGGCCATCTGTGTTTTGCTCAGTGGCACTTATTCAAAAGAGACTCCCACCCTACCCATGAGACTGGGAGACAAAAGCCCTAACTTTCTTTATGACTCCATTTCAAAGGAATGACTCCTAAGTCCAAGAGAAAGATATTTCTGAATTATAAAGCTGGGAGAAGGCTGGAAGAAGATTTACATCTCAAAGAAGCAGAGAAAGAATTTACAATAGCAAGTTTTCTAAAGCAAATGTTTAAGAAAAGGGATGCAAGGACCTATAGACAGGATTTGACTGAGACAAACAGTAAATTCCTTCAGTGGTAGAGTTTCCTAAGAAAGGAACTTAGGAGTCTGAACTCATTGTCCTAGAGACACAGCCTTGAGCTGATGGAAACTATGCTAGTGTTAATTCATATCTCTCAGGATTAGGATTGACAAAAAATGTTGTGCTGATAGTCTGGAATTTTCATAAGACTGCTCAAGAAAAGGGCTCAGAGGGGCCTGACTAAAATTTGGTCAGGGAGAGGGACTCTGGCACAAAACCTTTATATAGCTCATGAAGGCAACAAAGAATCATGGCTTTATAGTGCTTGTATAATAGTAATGTAGCTTATTCAATTGAGTTTCATCATAGACAAATGTAACTCACTCAAATTCACCTTTGTGTGTGTGAGAGATGAGTGTGAGAGAAAGAGAGAGAGAGAGAGAAAGAGAAAGATTGATTTTGAAAGAAAGAGTAAACAGATTACGTAACTCGAGTAAATCAGTTGGCTATTCCCTTTAATGAGTGTTTGCCTATGAAACCAAGTGGAAATTGAGACCCAAATTTCCTCTGTTGACTGTTTACTTCAGCCTAAAAGATTCTCAGCATCTGAGCATCTCATTATACTGCCTTTTTGACTCCAGTGTTTGAAGATTCGTAACTGTTTATAATCTATCTCTTAAATGTTACCCAACAACTTCTCCTGGTTTCCATCAAAGAAATAGCCAGCTGTTCCAATGCTTGTGGGAATCGTCCACGTAGTATTTACTAAGAGCTAGGATGTCAGTCTTCAAAGTG
Organism: Cephalopachus bancanus; assembly: GCA_027257055.1. Classification (NCBI taxonomy): domain Eukaryota; kingdom Metazoa; phylum Chordata; class Mammalia; order Primates; family Tarsiidae; genus Cephalopachus; species Cephalopachus bancanus. The sequence continues at coordinate 773,705 of JAPVLO010000269.1, forward strand.
GAAACTTCCTGTATCAGTTTGGGCCCTGAGAGAAAAAGATGTCATTGACAAAGGGTTTCACTGAAAGTAATTCAATGAAGGGTTTATTTACAGAGACCTTGGCAGGATCATGGGACCAACAAAAGATGTCAAGGAACCCTGGAACTAGAACATGCAGAAGGTCGTTATCATGCTTAGGCCTGAGTGGGGAAAAGGAATCTGTGAATCGAACAGCTGGGTAGGTGAGGTGCCCAGTGTAATTGCGGTTGAGCAAAGCCACTGGCAGAACTCTCATGAGGCACGGAGGCAACAAGAGGATAAATCCTCCAAGTGCTCGCCTCTCAAACTGATGTTTCTCAATCGTTGATCACAGAGCCAAAGAGTCCACATGTAGCATAACATTGTTCAAACATAGCTAGTTTAACTCAGTCCTTCCATCCTCTCCTCATCATAGAGATCTGATTTTCTCTTTGCTTCATCATTTTAGGCTAACCCGTTCCTTGAGGGTCCCTTGCATCCTATCAGCTTAGCAACAGCAGCAGCAGAAGGGGGATGGGGGAAGAAGATATGCAGGGAAAGAGGGAGGGAGAGATTGGTTTTGAGATTAAAATGTTTTCTCACCAGTTTTAGCAAAAGTCCAGGATTGCATCTCACTAGGAGGTCTTGGGCCACATGTCCATTGCTGTCACAGTCCCCCTGTTGACTGGCTTATCCTGGGCCCTGGGTCCTTCCTTGGAGGTCTGAGTTTAGGTAACTCAATGAGTGGGGGTGTGGATGCCTTACAATTCAGGGTGCTGCCAAGAAAAGAGGGGGTATGGATGCTGAACAGGAAAAACAAAATATGAACATCCTGCCTTCTGTTCATCTTCAAGTCACTTGGATCTCTATATCTATTCAACTGTTGCAAGTAAAGATTGTATCTGAAATCTAGGGAGACTCTTCATGGCATCTTCAGAATCCATCTGGATGAATTCCATCTGTATTAGGATTTTTCCCAGTGCAGTGATGCTTTCAATGACTGTTATTCTCCAAACAGAGGAAATTTGCTAAAGTATCTGGAACATGTAGTATGCAATTATTCACATACAATCTTAAATTAATGAGAAAATAACCCATGAAAGTATTTTTTCTACTCTGTTCACGTGTAACATCCTGGATTAACCAGAGGGGAAGTGCATTTAAAATGACTGACTTCTTTTTGTAAAGGACTATGACTGTTTTAAGTAACATTGACCAGGATGAATCTTGGCACACAAGATTTTTAACATCTTTTCTCTAATTTGTTTTCCAAGAAAGACTTATAGAATGTGAGTTAAGATGGTTATGATGACAGTTTCTTGATTAGACATAGCCATAGCTATAGCTTTTATTCAGCCCAGCAATTCTCTTTCTGGGAACATACCTGGAAGAACTCAAATCATTCTACAAAAATATATCTGTGCACTCATGTTTATTGCAGCACTGTTCATTATAGCATAAACATGGAACTAACCATGCTGCCCATCAAAAGTAGACTGGAAAAAAAAATGTGGTACATATACATGATGGAATATTACACAGCAATAAAGAAGGACAAAATGACGAACTTCACAGCAACTTGGATGGATTTAAAGTCTATAATACTCAGTGATCTATCACAGAAACAAAGAACTGAGTACCACATGTTCTCACACATAAGTGGACCGTAAACACTTATCATAATATTATAAGAAAGGGATTGGCAGTGAACTGGCAAGTCATCTGGAGGAAGCCAAAAGGGTCATAACAATGGTCGGGAGAAAGGGAGTACCTGCCTAACTATTTTTTCTCCTCACAATATCTGCTTTTGTAAATAGCTTACTCGAGCCCCTGCTACCACCCATGTTATACTGCACGCACACAAAAATGTAAACTGCATGTATGTGGAAATGCAAACCTGATATAAGGCAAAGCTCAAGAAGGCAGGACCCGAGGACTTAAGCATGAGTCCTCTGGGCCTGAGATGTAAATAAACTTGTGTTCTCCTCACCTTCCAGGGGTGCCACTTGTCTCTCAACTGCAGTTGCCAACTCTGCTGCAACAGCAGGAGTGGGAAACTGCTGGGGAGGAGAAGGCACACCTCACCAATAAGGGTACTTGATCTCAAGCCGAGTGACGTAGGGACCAAAGTGACACCCAAACTTTACCTGTACAATGACCGTTTGCATCCCGAACCCTGAATTGTTTCCCACATCTTTAAAATAATTTTTTAAAAAACAAACAAAAAAAAATGTAAACTCTTCTTCTTAATATTTTTGTGTCCATATGATATACCTACCTTACATGATAAAAATAATTTCTGGAAGAGGGAGGGCTGGAGAGAGAGAGATTGTGAAAAAGGCATACTCACGACTCTCATACAGATATAAAATGAGCACATATCAGCCAGGCTCAGTGGCTCAGCCTGTAATCCCATGCCTTTGGGAGTTTGAGGTGAGTGGATTGCCTGAGCCCACAGGTTCGAGACCCACCTGGGCAACTTGGCGAGACCTCATCTCTACAATAAATCAAAAATTACCCGGTGTGGTAGTGCACGTCTGTTGTTCCAGCTACTTGGAAGGCTGAGGCGGAAGGATCGCCGGAGCCCAGCAGGTCTTGGCTGTGGTGTCCAGGAGCGGCCACTGCACTCCAGTCTGGGCGACAGAGTGAGACTCCAACTCAAAAAAAAAAAAAATGAACATATATCAACCATTTCATTTAAATCACTAATCAATGAGAAAATCAGAAAGATGCTATAATCAGTTCACAGAAGAATCTAAATGACAGACACTCATATGAGGTCAACGGAAATGATGAAATAAATGTGCAACACTGTCAAACCTGTCAATATCATGTTATCATAAACTGAATCTCCGCCAACAAAGGTTTCATTTTTATGGACAAGAATAATTTTCATTACCATAAGTATTCTACAACTTATAGAGTTAAAAATTAGTTCAGAAACAATAAAAGAGAGAAAGACTTCCATAGAATCAGATAATTCAACATTGTCTAGTTGCCCACTGAAAGCATCCAGTAATATTTTTAATATTTTTCAAAGTCACTCTCAATTTTCTCCATTTCAATTTTTTCCCAATTCATGATACATAGAATTAGGATAATAGAAGTACCTTCCTCATAAGACTGCTGTGAAGATTAAATAAGAGAAAGCAGATAAAATCCTTAGCCTGGGGCTTGGCATATAATAAGTTCCTAATAATCATTATTATTCATGATTATACTTTTTAACTCAAACCAGGAACAAGATACCCTTTAGGTGTTTCCCAAATTGCCATCAAATTTTGAAATATAGCCTGATACAACAATGATGGCTTGAAATACTAAAAATCATTTTCTTAGAATGACTGGTGTAGATAAGTTATAACTAAACATTCTGAGAAGTCAGAGATACATTTCTCACGACCCATTTATGAAAGAACTTACAAGGTGGAGAGAGAAATCCTAGCATGAACTGGCCAAAGGGAGTGAGATCAAGGTGGCGAGAATTTAGCAAGTATATAGATGCCCATATAATTCATAAAAACTGAAGACAGGTGGGAACAAAGACTGTCAGAAGATATAAACACTGGCAGAGCTAATATTTATATTTCTGGCATCTCTAAAACAATCAGAGAGTCTGGTTTCATAAAGTCTACATTCAAACATGGTGAAATTCTAGGACTGAGGAACAGAATATACATTGAGGTTACCTACCCGGTCCAGGAAGACGTTGGAATGTCTCTTCCTGGGTAAGGCTCTTGAGTGTGTATATGTGCTAAATAATGAAAGGGAAAATCATTACTCAGGTTGAGTAAGCTAGTTGAAGAAGAGGAATTCCCTGACCAAGAGTTTCCTAAACTTGTCCATCAACCCCCTAATTAACTCTACAGTGGAACGAAACCAATCATAATTGCAATCACCTTGCTTCGCTCAGAGTCTGAGCTGATCTGCATGATTCACTCCTCCCTTGAATTTTGGGTCTGAATTATTAAAAAGTGGCAGCGCTCACCAAGCACTCATATGAATGTTCTTTCTCCTAATAATAGTAACCATGTTATTTCTGCAGCACATTTTAACAAACATTTTAGTTAGCTGAGTGTGAAAGAAAATATCATAGCCGGGCTCAGTGGCTCAGCCTGTAATCCCGCGCGTTTGGGAGGCTGAGGTGAGTGGATTACCTGAGCCCACGGGTTCGAGACCCACCTGGGCAACTTGGCGAGACCTCATCTCTACAATAAAAAAAAAAAAAAAAATCGTCGGGCGTGGTGGCACGTGCCTGTAGTTCCAGCTGCTTGGAAAGCTGAGGTGGAAGGATCGCAGGTCGAGGCTGTGGTGGCCGGGAGTGGCCACTGCACTCCAGTTTGGGCGACAGAGTGAGACTCCAACTCAAAAAAAAAAAAAGAAAATATCATGATGTGTCCACTGATTACTGACGTATACTATTTTCTATAAAAACAACATATTCACCATGAATTAGGAGTTAGAAATATGTTTTATGAGTATGTTTATTTAGAAGAAAACTCATCTTATGGCAACTTTATTCCTGGTTGTTTCACTTTCCATTTGATTGTCATGAAAGTTGATTTTTGGACTGACAGAAGATGCCCTTTCTGAAGTTTATGTATGCCAAATGCCTTATGAGAAAATGTGAACCCTTTATTCAGAATCCAGTGAGAAATTTTGCTCATAAAATTTAACTTGGCACACATTTTAGTGCTCAAAAAATTGATTAAACACTATTCAGAATGCATCAGGTCTTGCACGTGTAGTTAACAATACTAAGGATAGATCTCATGCTTTGTGCTCTTATCACAATAAAATACAATTTAAAATAGATATTTATTGTGTGACTACTGTTTTCCAGGCGCTGTGGATCTCATTGTTGAACAACCCAGGAAAGTCCTTGCTCTTAATAAGTATTTGTCCAAGTTGGAACAAACATACATAAATAACAGTATGATCAGTGTCATGGTGGAGATTCAAGAAACTCAGACACTGAAGTAGGGACAAAAAGAGAATGTCAGAGGAGAAAAGATATTTCTAAGAAATTTATTTCTAAGCTGCAGCCAGAAATCAATTCAAAGAAGTCAAGCAAAGAAGTAGAGAGAGGTCTTCATGCAGACACAGCAACAGCTATATTGTAGGCTGTCACTGCCCTGTCCATAACCTATGAATTCTTCAGTTTGTTCCGGCCAACTTCCAGTTGACATGAACCTGAAGATCCTCTTTCCTGCTCCTGTCCAACTGCTGAAATGTGCCCTGCCCACTGCAGGGCAGGCCACATAGGCAGAGGAATTACGACCTCCAGGCTTCTCAGTAATCCTTAACCAATGGCTTTTACGGAGTCTAATTTTCAACTTTTTATACCCCTTGACTTTAGTGTGACCTTGTGGTTTGCTTTGGTTCACAGAATTTCGTAGACACAACAATGTACCCTTTATTGGCCCAGGTCTTGGGACATCTTGAATATTTCTGTTCCTCATCTTGGCATTCGGCCATCCAAACTAAGCCTGGACCAGCCCACTCTGGATACAAGACCATGGGAAGCAGAGCTGGACTTGCCAGCTGAGGTCATACATATCAGTCAACCATTAAGTAAATTTCTGCCTGACACGAGAATAGGCCTCAGACAAGATTGAAAAAATCCATTACGCTAACCCCAGGCAGGATCAGCAAAACTGAATATTGGAGTCATTTGTTATACAGCACTGTTCTGGCGACTACTAACTCATGCAAGCAATTCACGATTTTAATCAGGCTTGCTAAATATCTGGGGATTGTGACACTGATTCATTATGCGCTGCACATTCTGCAGCCAACGATCTGTCCTCATTTTCCCCTCTCACCACCCTTTCTCTCCCCTTCTTATTGCCCCTATTAAATAACCTTCACTTCTTAACCAATAGGAGATTACATCTGGACTCTGCATGCTTGATGAATGGTGCCAATGCTAAACTAACTGACAGTGCATGAGAGATTAAAATATATAGTACACTGTGAAGATATTATCTTTTTTTCACATAATAATAGTAACACCAATATTACAGGGACTGTGCTTAACAGGAAGAAATTACTGTAACCCTCTCATACAATGTATCATGTAGTCACCAATGTGTTGATTACAACAGCCCACCTGGCAGCCTCGTTCCATTAACAGAACAGTGTATACATCCAAAATTTATACAAAGCTGTTTCTATGAACTGTTCAATAATCCAGATTGTGTTTGTTCCATTGTCTTGAATTAGTTTAATCACTCAACTTGTCTAATTTTTAGATGATGAGTTTGTTCTTCTCTACGGTATTTCTAAAAGAGTCATGTGGTGTCTAGCAGAACTAGGTAGCTGGAATTCATCAGTAAACAATGTTCTTATCCATCCAGAGAAAATCTTAGATGGAACAAAAATCTTCTTTCCTTATTATACTTCACTGCTCCTTTTTAACTAGTGATGTCAATTAAGTTCAAATTTCTCTCTGAGCCACAGACTGGGTTTTTGTTTTGTTTTGTTTTTCAGTTTCCATCCAGATCAAAGAAAAACACAGTCTCCCTTCACGATTAACATTGGGACAGTTAATGCTCTCCAAACACACAGTGCCTCTAACAAGCTTTTCCATATTTATTCTGCTTGTGTTTTCTTCTAGCTGTGATAGATCATTGAAGATGAAGATGCTGGCACTTCCTTCAATGCAGTCGCCCTGGAAAGGCTAAGAGTAAGACAGAGATGAAGCCTCAACCTCCACAGTTTCCTGATGAGAGTAAGAAAAGAACAGCTCATGGAGATAATTTGGTATTATTTATTTATGTTTCCTCTCTCTGATGCTTCGGAGACCCCAGAGGGGGCTGGACTGATTGCCGGTTCTATAGGAGGGTCATGGAGAAAGAAGAAATCCCTCTTGGTAGAAAGTCATGGTAAAAAGTGAAGATCAGCTGGATTTTCTATCAATCGTTCAAAGAGAATAGAGCATTTAGTTAAAAGTGGCTGAACCGGGCTCGGTGGCTCAGCCTGCAATCTCGCGCCTTTGGGAGGCTGAGGTGAGTGGATTGCCTAGCCCGAGGGTTCGAGACCCGTCTGGGCAACTTGGCGAGACCTCATCTCTACAATAAATCAAAAATTAGCAGGCGTGGTAGCGCATGCCTGTAGTTCCAGCTACTTGGAAGGCTGAGGCAGAAGGATCGCCGGAGCCCAGCAGGTCAAGGCTGCGGTGGCTGGGAGAGGCCACTGCACTCCAGTCTGGGCAACAGAGTGAGACTCCAACTCAAAAAAACAAAAACCAAACGGAAATGAAGTGTGTTTGTCTATGTTCTATTTCCTATGTGGCACGATTCCCAGAAATGACCTAGGTGGCGGCTGCTCTGTCATCCTGGGTCCCAGAGAGCAAAAGAGGTGAACTGAAGCCACAGCAGTTCACAGTGAACATGCCATGTGAAGGGGAGTTAAGCTTTTGTATTATAAACTTTCGAGGTTTGGGAGAAATTTGTCGTGCAGCAAAAACTGGCTTATCCTGGCTAGGAAAGAGTCGATAAACATACAAAAAAAATGGATAGTTGTAATTCTGCCACAGTCAACACTTTGTGTTATCTACATCTAGACTCCTTATTTCTCCACCAACTCTGTGTTCTACTTCTGTGACTTTATGCTTATAGCTATATCTGTCATACATATGCATATATATACTTTATATGAAAATACACATATGAATATGTGCATATGTATGTGTATATATAATCTCTCAGTGTGTGTGTGTAAGGTGCGTGGATGCCGACGGACATAGAACTACGATCCAGGTGTAAGCATATCTGCAGCACAGGTAGGTGGGTAGACATGCAGAAAGATGTGTGCGTAGGTAGATAGAGATACCTTGGTCCCCCTGTATCCATAGACCTCATCCACACACCTCACACTGATTAGCCCTCCTGAAATTCTGATTGAACAAACAGAACACTGAACCCCAGGTTCTATGGAGCCTAGAGCTGAATGCATTCACGAGTGGGAGCTTGCTCCAGGGAAGGAAACTCACCCATGTCCTTCCTTCCTGGCACGTGGCCTGATGACCCTGGAAACTTATGCCTGTTTGATGAATATTTATAGAAGTGCCACTTCAATTAACATATGAAAGCCTGAAGCTAAGTTAATTGGACTGAGGAAAAAAAGAAACTCTCTTGCATTCTAGAAGATAACAAATGAGGGGCAGGGGTTGCCTCTGCCTTTGCTTTGAAGTATTTTTAAAGCCACAGAAAACACTTTGGCTGCTAAGGATTTAGGGAAGAGATATCTCTCAAAAGTACCACTGAACCGATAGGCTTAGGGAACACCTTCCACCCTGTCTTGCTGGTCTGAGTCATCAGGGAACAGGATGTTCATTAAATGAACATCCTCACAGACCCTTGTTAAACAGGCTGATGTTTCCCCAAGTGGCAAAGAGTCACCCCATAGGCACACAGGGAGCCAATCACTGCTTTTACTCAAATCCCCTAAAATCCCATCCCCTAACTCTATGGAAATACATCTTTTTTTTTTTTTTTTTGAGTCGGAGTCTCACTCCGTCGCCCAGACTGGAGTGCAGTGGCTGCTCCTGGCCACCGCATCCTCGACCTGCTGGGCTCCGGAGATCCTTCTGCCTCAGCCTTCCGAGTAGCCGGAATTACAGGCACGCGCTACCATGCCCGGCTAATTTTTTGATTTATTGTAGAGATGAGGTCTCGCCTGCCCAGGCGGGTCTCGAACCCGCGGGCTCAGGCAATCCACTCACCTCAGCCTCCCAAAGGCGCGGGATTACAGGCTGAGCCACCGAGCCCGGCTGGAAATACATCTTTTTAATCTCAGTACAGAAGGCAGCATTTACCACCAACTCACCTTCTCAAACATCTGCTGTTGATGGAGAAACAAGATGTGAGCATTCGTCAGGGATTGATGACTATGTTATTTTGGAGGGAAACCGTTTTCTTTCTTTTCAACATCTTATGGCTGTTATGTTGGTTTTCTTGGTTAAAATGTGTCTACCTGTTGAAAAGGCTGAGTCGTGAAAATGAGGAACGCTGCGAGGAGGGGGAATCAGCAGGTGCTGCTGGGACAGGTGGGGCGGAGAGCTCGATATTTCCAACAGGTGCTTGCATGGAATGAAATCTGTACTGATTTTGAATGTGTGGGGGAATGTAAACAATTAAATACAGGCACACACAGAGCAAGGAGAGTTCTCCTAACGGGTCTTTTTTAATTCTCCTCTGAAGAGAAATTCTTTTTTCAGAGATGGATTCTCACTCTGTTACCCAGGCAAGAGTACAGTGGAGTAACCATAGCTCAGACTTCTGGGATCAAGGGATCCTCCTGCTTCAGCCTTGAGAGTAGCTGAGATTAGAGGTGTGCACCACCATGCCTGACTTTTTATTTTATTTATTTGTTTGGTTAGTTAGTCAGTCGTTTTGTTATTTCGGTATTTTGGTAGAGATCAGGTCTTGCTATGTTGCCTTGTCTCAAATTCCTGGGTTCAAGTGATCCTCCCGCTTCAACACTCCAAAGTACTGAAATTTACAGGTGTGAACCATCACACCAGCCTTGGGAATTTCAGCAAGAGATTTGGGAAGTATCTGGTTTGCTTCATCAGGGCAGGTGAAGAACTCTAGGCCAAGTCTCAAGTACAGGAATCGACTCCCAGGACATATCCTAGACTCTGGGGGAAGTAACTGAACTTTGAAAGGAGATTCCTATAAAAAGGGAATTAGTCCTCCTAAAACCAGTTCGAGACCTAACACTGTCAAGACCATGGGTCTGAAAGTTTTGTCCAGAGGATTGGTCACCCTTCGGGCATAAAGAACTAGTCTAACTGTAAAGCCTGAAGTAACTGCCCATGGACAGGGTAAAGAATGGGATCACTTTTAAGGTGACCATGGATTTCAGTTTATTTGGTACAGTTGCAGGTCTTGGCCTGTCTTCCTGATAAAATTATCAATAGTCACTTTTTTGCTTTCAAAATTGGTCAGGATCATAAATTATATGTTCACTCTAATTATGTGCCAATTCAGTTTCTAAGGAGAGAAGACAGAGTAATTAGGAGCTCTCTGTGGTTTGCCTTTGAGCCACATTTTCTGTGTCTTCATAATTATTCTCTAAACTTCAAAGGTTTTCATCACGTCTGCCATTAGGAGGAAATGCTTGGTTTGAGCTTTAGCAGTCATCTGTCTTTCCAAGTTCTAAGAAATGTGCAGGGGACTTTAGGAAAACAGGTTGCTCCATTTTTATCCAACTACAGTCACTATGTTCATAACTTTGGCCTCTGTATCTTCTTCTTTGGTCCTGTACCTTTCTTTTTTTTCGAGTTGGAGTCTCACTCTGTCACCCAGGTTGGAGTGCAGTGGCATGCTCACGGCCACCCCAGCATCGACCCACTGGGTTCAGGCGATCTTTCCGTCTCAGCCTTTCAAGTAACCAGAACTACAGGCACACACTACCAGGCCTGGCCAATTTTTTATTTATTGTAGAGACGAGGTCTCGCCATGTTGCCCAGTCTGTTCTCGAACCCGCAGGCTCAGGCAATCCTCTCACCTCTGCCTTCCCAAGTGCTAGGATTATAGGCTTGAGCCACCACTCCCAGACAGACCTGATCTTCTTATACCACCTTTCTGCATTTTGCAATATTTATAAAGTATCCTGTCCTATTCACTAAATTATTTGCAAATAAATCTACATGAATTTATTTATTTTCAGGATATTTTATATTATCTTATGAATAGAAAATTGGTATCACCTGTCATAAACCAAAGATAAGAGGAACATCAACATGGGGATAACATAGTGATGTGATTAAATCACATTCTGAGACTATTCTGGTGTCTAAGGCTCTTGAAATGAAGCAGACTGCAGTTTTGATGAAAGGGAGATTATAGAGTATTCAAGTGATGTTTTTAAAAATCCCCTAGTGTTAAACTAATTGTTTCAACAGGATGCACTGAAAAACCAGAGGCAATCACTTTGCAATTCTGTTATCCAAGATGTAATCTTGGACTAATAGTAACCTCAAGTAAAACCAGTGGTTATAATTTATTCTTTGCAGAATACTAAGGTAGGGTATCCTCGTCTTAAACACTGAAATCCACAGACAGTGTCTTACTGAGAACCTTTTTTTTTGAGTTAGAGTCTCACTCTGTCACTCAGGCTGGAGGGCAGTGGCACTCTCCCAGCCATTGTAGCCTCGACCAGCTAGGTTCCTGCTATCCTTCCACCTCAGCCTTCCAAGTAGACAGAACTACAGATGCGCGCTACCACACCCGGCTAATTTTTGATTTATTGTAGCAGACGAGGTCTCACCAAGTTGCCCAGGTAAGTCTTGAAACCATGGGCTCAGGCAAGCCTCTCGCCTCGGCCTCCCAAAGTGCTGGGATTACAGGCTGAGCCACCGAGCCCGGCCACTGAGAATTTTTATAACTTAAAGAAAACACACAAAGCTCAATTCCTAGCCCAGTGTATGATGTCTTATAAGTGCCATGTAAATGTTAATAGTTGTAATAAAAATAATAATTATTATTGAAACGGAAAGTTAGAGAGGGCAGGGCTGTGTTTCTAGTCCAGATGTAATAGCTGAAAACCTACATGCTCTTGTGAAGTGAACCGCTTATTTATACATTCATTTCTTTCTTTTTAAAGTTGAGATTCAGTTTGACGAGGGATTGTCAAGCCTAGAGTTCTACAAATGGGCAGGGAAGCCTGATTTGGGGTGGAGATATTCAGCTGACTGAGTCCTGACCTCCTCTCGTGTTCAAATCAGAGCATTTCTATGCTTGAAGATTTCATACATTGAGGAAGGGGGACTGCTAAGACCCTGCTTAAGAAAGAACGTTTCAGAGCCCTCTAATTTCTTCAGACTTTAATGGGCCAAGATCCTAACAGGGCCACATCTGAGGCCCTTGGGTACCAGCTTGACTCTTGCCTAATAGTCCCTCACCCTAAGCATTCCAGATCTCTGTGCAGCAGGATCTGTACTGGACAAGGGGTGAGAAGGACTGGATTGGGTAACTCAAGTTTTTCTATCTGGCCATTTCTAGGAACCACATATTTGAGGAGCTTTGGTCAGCATCCACAAGGGGAGATTTTCTGTTTCAAGGACTAATGGCATGGAGTGCACATACCTCCATCTGCCACAGGACAGCATCTTCCAAGAGGTCATTCCTGCTACTGTATCCCTGGTCCAGACCACCAGCATTCCTTGCCTGGCAGCAGCCTCTTAACTCTGCCTCCCCTGGAGCTCACCGTCCATGCTCCTCTGGGGCCCACTGCCTGCACAAATCACAAATCCTATCATCACACACCCATTTTAATGCTGAAGTGGCTTCATATGCCACACTCTCTGTCTTGGCCCACATGTCTACTGCTCTGCTCCAATCTGCCCCTTGACTTTACTGCCTCCTGCGAACTCCAGCAATGCTGATCTAACTGCTGAGCCTACATCATAATAAATCAGTGCCCACCTCAGGGCCTTTGCATATGCTATGAACTGCGGCTGGAGTGAACAGCCTTCTACATTTTCTAGCATAAATCACTTCCTCAGAGATACTTTCTTTAACCACGAAAATTCCATGTAACCAACCTAACCCATTGCTATCTCTCATCTACCTACCCAATTTTCTTCATCACAAAAATATTTCTACCTCAAATGAATATTTATTTGTTTGTTTGTTTGTTTAATTAATTTATTTTTGAGTCACAGTCTCACTCTGTTGCCCAGGTGATCCTTCCACCTCAGCCTTCCAAGTAGTTGTAAGTACAGGCACACACCACCAAGCCCAGTTAATTTTTTGATTTATTGTAGATACTGCCTTGCCAAGTTGCCCAGGCTGATCTAAAATCCATAAGCTCAGACAATCCTCTTGCCTCTGCCACCCAAAGTACTGGGATTATAGGCGTGAGCCATGGTGCTTGGCCTAAATTAATATTTAAATGTCTTATTTGTTGATTATCTTCCTGTCCAAGGAGAGACAGCATCTAGTTGGTGCTCAAATAAAATTATAGGGTGAGAGAATTGTAGGATCGACATTTTATCTGGTTTCAGATATTTGAGTAATTGTATTTTCTGTACATAGGAAAGATACTTTGTTTTTTATCAAATAACTCTTGGGTGATCCCTATGTACCACGCACATAGTTATAAGAAATAAAATAAAATACAAAATAATTATACTTGTGCTGATTGAACTTACTTTCTAGTGTCAGAAACAGATATCAATTCAATAATATTTAAAATAAATGAATAATTACAAACTGAGATAACCTTAGGACATAAAGGCCTATGAAGTCATGAGAGTCTTAAAGACTAGCCTTCTAATGTCTGCCATATTAGGGAAAAATTCTTTGGAAGAATTTTATAAATCAAATAGGAAGATACAGTAGACACATATTGTTGAAAGCTAGATTGTTTTTCAAAAACATTCACTCCCATTCAACCATGTCTCTCAACAGGCCCACACTAATGGGAGCAAGAATATATCTTTGTTGTTTTCAGTTGTTGAGTTGTTACTCAGAATCACTGTGTCAATATCTGACAATATAGATGCATTTTTATTTTCCTCTTTCCTGGCAGTGACTGCCTCTTAGGAATGCCAGGTATCTTGAGCAGCCAATGGCCTAGGTTGGAGCATCTTTTGAGCACCTCACGTATCAACAAAGAGAGAACATCCTCACCACGCAAGGACCAAGCTTAAAAAGTAGCTATAGGCCTTCTCATTAGTTAGAAAAATGGGTAATTCGACACTCTTGTCGCAAATAAGCAACCCCAGCCCAAATTGGCTGCTCACACATCCACAATACATTTATCAAAGATAAAATACATTTCTCTTCCTCAAGAAAGACACAACTCTCAGAGACAGAGATATGGGAAAATGAAGTGGGCTTATGAAGGACAAGACTCTGTCCCTTCAATTAACTCAGCAAGTATTTGTTGATCATCTACTATACACTAACTGCACTATCTGTCACAATAGTAAACCAGACAGAACAAGTCCCTGACCAAAAAGCCTTACCCATGTTAGAATGTCACTTCACACTTCTACTGTTTTAACTTTGCTGACTGACTGGAAAATTGCTCAAACATATTATCACGATTTGTTAATTACAAAGAGTGAGACTTAATATTAAAAAAATTAAAGGGAACACTATATTAGTGATTAGACCAGGATTCAAACCCAGATGCTTTCAGCTATGTAAATAGGTGTGTCTCAGAGATTCCTATTTGAGAACCCAAATGAGAAAATACCTATTTGGAAGTCTTGTGTGTTTTTGTTTGTTTGTTTTCCTGTATGTTTTGTTTGTTTTTGTTTTATGAAGGGTTGTCACCTTACTGTAAAAATAGTGAGCTAGTTAGAGCAAAATTTAGACTCTATGATGATAAGTATGAATGACAGTTCTCTGAAAAATATTTTAAAATATGTAAAATTTCACCTTTAAATGAAAGCAGTAGCATATAGAAGCATTGCTGGATGTTTTCACTAGAAAATTCCCTCCAGGCCTTCTTTGGTAAATACATAAAAAATGCTGGGTAGCTATTTGCTGTTTGCTTTAAAAGGCTTCTTCTAAAATGTTCCCAGAAGGAATGTATTTCCTAAAAAGAACTGAGCAATTTCTTTAAATCTTATTTACTCACCAGATTCCTTGACTAAATCTCCCTTTATAAGTAACACAAGCCCTCTCTTTGGGTGTTCAGGATTCCGCTGATCTGGGTGGTACTTGTTAAAAGTGGGTCACCTGACACACAGAGATGGCCCCTGGTGCCCCTTTACAAATCACAGGGTGAAAAAATGAAGGTGACCTCATGGTTCTCACTATCCCTTCTACACAATTACATCTCGGGATTGCAGGTTGGCTCTTAGGATCTCTGGGAGTCGATAAAAGCAAATCCTTCCTTGCTCCTTCCTCCCTCCATTGTTAGGCAAGACCAGGGTCCCCCTTCCGACCCCATCTCAGTGGGTTGCCTGTTGGCGACAGGCATTCAGAGTCACCAGGACCCTGAGTTTGCTCGTGGGTGCGGCACCCTATCTCCCCAGACAGCCTCATCTCACACTTCATTGAACGAGGGGCCTCATGTTCTGCATTTCAATTATTTATTTTCATTGTGTTTTGAGTCTTCATAGTCATAGAAAATTCACCCTTTTGTTGCAATGCTTGAGTATAATTAGAAGGCACAAAACCAAATGAATGAATCATCACAATATTTTAAATTAAATATTGCCAGATGTAAACACATGAGAGGGTTTTCATTACCCTAGGACACAAACGAGCAGAAATTTCAATTATGTCTAATAATATCTCCTACTTTTGACCTTTGAAAGTGCCATGAAAATGAAAATGAGATTTACCCCATTGATGCAATTTTGAGAACGATTAATTTACTTATTGTAGCTAGTAGAATTCTATTGCTAGAAGCCAATTAAAAGTATTTAAAAACTTAAACTTAAAGGTAACAAAATATAACCATAGTGAAGAAATAAATTTATTTCAATCATAAAAGGATAAAAGTTGCTTAAAAACTGAATATCAAGATAAATGAAAATATTCAGCCACAAAAAAGGTGTACATGGATTTAATAATCACGTTGTTCATAATAGTCCAAAATTGAAAACAACCTTAATCCGTTAACTGATGAATGGATAAACAAACAGCCATACATTCATACAATAGAATATATGTGTCACTGAAAGGAATGAAGTACTGATGCATAAGTGAAGAGGAAAGCATGATGCTAAGCGAAAGAAATCAGACACAAAGGCCACATAATGTATAATTTCACTTATGTAAAATATTCGGAGGCAGAAAATACATTCATGATTGACAGGAAATGGGGTCAGGAAAGATTTGGGATGAATACCGGTGGATTCAGATTTTTCTAGAGGTGACGAAAAATGATCTAAAATTAGGTTGTGGTCTTAGTCATACAACTTTATACATTTTCTTTCAAAACATTGAATTTTGCACTTTACTGACGTGAATGGTATGGTACATGAATTCTATTTCAATAAAGCTGTTGAAAAATGGAACAGAAAATAGTACAATGACTATCCCCCAAGACACTACATTATACATAAAAACGTATTTGCCATATTAATATTTTTAATAAAAACCAAATCCAACCATAATATCTGTGTGCATAAGTAAAGCCTCATTTATTAGTGTAATTGGTACTGTTTGTGTGTCTTTTAGTTTTCAATATATTTTTTTCATCCTTCCTATTGGTAAGAATTCCCTTGATGACAATACTACCAGGAAATTTATTTCAGTGATATCTTCATGAGCCAACAGATACAAGATTAATACTTCTTGACTGTATTTTGCTTCTATGACTTTGACCTCAGCATTGCACACTCCTCATGGATGTGAATAATGGAGACATGTCAATAGAAGCCAAGACCTGAGTGTCAACACCAACACATCTTTAAGCTACTTGTCTCTATGCTTCCTGAAAATTACCCCGCCATTCCTAAACTTGTTAAGCGTTCAGAACAATCTGATTCTTAGTTTTACAAAATAAATTTAAATAATTTGTTAATAATAGTAATACTAGCCAACATTTACATAACACTTAAACCATAGGCAGTTGTATAACTACTCGTTTAATTATTAAAAGAACTCTATTATCTTGAGTCTCTTATTATGCCTAGCTAAGTGGCAATAACGGGGTTTAAATTAACTTTGGAAAATTAAAATATTATTTATAATTGCTCTATTAGCTTGACAAAAGTATTTTAAAATAAAATTTATTTTGTGAAATACTGCTTGTTAACTAAGTTAAAATTGGAATATATTAGTGTTTTTTTAACTCAATATAATTGCTTTTAGTAGACATCTGATGATACAGATTTTATCCCATAGATGTTGATTTTTAGTCATATGAAACAAAATAGCCTATTAATTAATTCAATCTCATAAGAATTTGTGTTTGCACCTCCAGATTGGATTTTTTCTTCATTGGCTACATTCTTCTCTTAATTATCAGTTATCCAACCTGCCTAATAAAAACTTTGGGTAATTATTTTCTCATGCACTGATTCTAGCCGCCCTTTTTTTCATCAGTGTTTCTTTCTTTCTTTTTTTTTTTTTTTTTTGAGTTGGAGTCTCACTCTGTCGCCCAGACTGGAGTGCAGTGGCTGCTCCCGGCCACCGCAGCCTCGACCTGCTGGGCTCCAGCGATCCTTCCGCCTCAGCCTTCCAAATAGCCGGAACTACAGGCGTGCGCTACCACGCCCGGCTGATTTTTTGATTTATTGTAGAGATGAGGTCTCGCTGCCCAGGTGGGTCTCAAACCCGCGGGCTCAGGCAATCCACTCACCTCAGCCTCCCAAAGGCGCGGGATTACAGGCTGAGCCACTGAGCCTGGCTCATCAGTGTTTCTTCTGTGTGCTAACTCTGAGCCTGTTACTGTGATTTCCTAGGTATGATGAAATCTGGAAACTGGTGTGTCACATTACTTCGCAGATAGTTATTCAAAAAGAAAAATATAGATCCTCTGTGACTTACCTCACTCTGTGGCTGCCACACTTTAGGTCTCAGTTTTTCTCTTTCTTCTGTTTTTGTTTGTACCAGCTGCTTAGAGGCACTGGGCCTATCCACTTTTGCATGTTTTGGATCACTTCAATCTACAACATACCTATGAGATAAATGTTAGCCATGTCCTCAGAGTGATTTTGTCAGGGTTCTTGCACTACTGAACTGAAAAACCAGAATTTGAATGCAGATGTGATTGTCTCTACTATAAACTGAATGTTTGCATCCTCTCAAAATTCATAGGTTGAAATCCTAACCCCAAGTGATGATATTACAAGGTGGGGTTTTTGAGAAGTGATAAGATCATTAGAGCAGAGTACTTATGGATGAGTGCCCTATTTATAGAACAGATTCCCGAGAGTACTGCATCCATGTGAGGGCACAGTCAGTGAGGGCACAGGGAGAAGTAGCCTTCTGCATCACTTTAGAGGGCTCTTTCCAGAACCTGACCATCCTGACACCATGATGACAAACTTCCAGCCTCCAGAACTGTAAAAAATATGCATGTATACATACATACATCTATATCTATATCTATATCTATCTATCTATCTATCTATATCTGTGGTTATAAGCTACTAGTCTATGATAATTTGCTTGAACAGACCAAACAGATATTCTTTAAAGCCCATGCTTTTAATTATGAAGCCTCCACCACCCACATTAACATAGGCATTTAATATTGTGGCCAATATTCCTGGTTTCACATTCAACTGCTACCCCTTTATCTTTCTGGAAGAGACCTTCTTCCCAATTCCTCTCGCAGTCAGGGCTTAGGTATATAACTCAGTAACAGCTGGTGAGATGTAAGGACAACCTTTCTGAAAGTGTGGGGATTACTTTTTCTTCTATAAAGAAGGCAAAGTGACAAACAAAAAGACTAGACATCTCCCACCCTCACTCACTGCCCTTCTAGACTCTGCTGTTGTTGTGTGAGAAAAGCCACCATAAAACTACTAAAACCATCTTTCAGTCAGAATTAGGTAAGTGAAGCTGCAGTAGCAAATAGTCCTCTCATCACATTTAAAATGAAATACTCCCCTAGTCCACTGCAAATTGGCTGGGGTCCTGGTCTTCACTGTCACTCAGATTCAGCCTATAGGAGTAGCTACTGTCTCAAATGTTGCAATTTCTGTTATTTCTTGCTTATTGGTTTGTCATTGATGTTTTAAAGCCAGTAGGCAAAGAGAACCTCAGGTTTGTATAAAATTAAATTATTATTTTGCTTGCATTAACAGATAAAATTGTATGTATTACTGTGTACAACATGATATTTTGGCATATATATACATTATGGAATGATTAAATCTGACTAACTAGCATATATGAGAATTTTCAACTATGCAAAAGTAGATACATTTAAAAACAATTGGCTTAAAATTTGCCTGTTTTCTACATTTGCACATTTGAAATTTTTATAATTGAAAATTGACATAAACATATAAATAACCTTTAAGGAATGTTTTATTAGTTGTAACCACACCTTTTCTGATAACATAACTCCTCCCCCCCCAGGATTTATTTTCTAGACACACACACACACACACACACACACACACACACACACACCACACACACATTTTTCTGGAACTGTGTTTTTAGACTTAGTTTTTCTAATCATGGATCTACATTATCTTGCTATTTTCATGATGTTTGTGACAGTACTTAAATCTTCTAAAACTATCTGAATAATTTCTTCTTTAATATG
Organism: Cephalopachus bancanus; assembly: GCA_027257055.1. Lineage (NCBI taxonomy): Eukaryota > Metazoa > Chordata > Mammalia > Primates > Tarsiidae > Cephalopachus > Cephalopachus bancanus. The sequence goes on from JAPVLO010000269.1 coordinate 792,908, forward strand.
CAGCAACATGCACTTATTAACAGTGAAATTTAGCTTCCATTTTTCTTCCCATGTATATCATGAGAGTGTTTTTGCTCATCAATTTCTCTTGATAATTTCAACTCAGAAAAGCAAAGTGTCATCTGCAGACTTAATGATTCCATAGGAAAAAAAAAATCCCTCCTCCAGATCCTTTATTGTAAAATATTAAATAACACTACTCCAAAGACACGTCTGTCTGCAATTCATTATTCAGAAGCCTTCCCTTTGCATTCTGATAAAAAATGAAATATTTCCTGCTGACAAAATATTGATCCTGAGCCCAGGATGGTTAATGGATTAAGCATGTTTGGATGTCAATCACTGTCAGAGGGTTCTTAAACAAAAGCTAAATTAATTGGCTACATTCACTCTATATTTTCTACATATTCCTTTTCTAGAATAATTGAACAATTTGCTTATGATATTTAATAAAAACAGACAGTGCTTTATACATGTCTTATTATCAGTGCTGCCATCTGTCCCATCAACCCACATAACAAGCTGGGCAGCTGGATGAATAGTTCACAGAGTCTGTTCTCGGGTTTAGAGGCTCATACCCTGGAACCATGAGCCGAGACACACTGAATCAATGCTGCTCTAGTGATCAGATCTATTTTGGGGAGAATGTGTCTTAGCTTGGATGTATTTTCAAACCTGCTTTCCCTGATGCCAGCAAACCATCAATGATTCCATGCAGTTGTGTGATTTTAGCAGGGGCTGAGGACTTAGGTTGCATAAGGCATTCTGTTAGACAGAAACTTTCTATTATCTCATTAAATCATCAAAGCAGCGTGGTGGATTGCAAGTATTCCCATTTTCCACTTAGGACATGAAGATCTGGGGAATTTGAAGGTTATCTTAGGGTCACAGTGTGAGCCTAACAGTTGAGATTAGAACTCAAGTATATCTGAAGATGCAGCCTTTGTTCTTTCTCTTACGTTGCCACCGTTGACTAACTACTTCCAACGTGATAGGCCTCCACAGTAATATAAAATACACAGGATAAAGAGTTAAGAAAGCAGGTTCTAGAATCCTGTTGAGGCTGGCAAGTCCCTGGCTTGGTGACATTAAGTCACTTAATTTCTCTAATTCCAGCTGACCATCAGAAAAGGGAGAGTAGAAATTAAAGATAAAAGAAAACTTAGTGTATTTATGTAAGAATTAACTTATATAAGTGTTTAATTAAAGACGCCTGAAGATTGGCATACAAAATTCACAAAGCATACTCTCCTGTAGGTGTAATCAGTTTCCAAATATAAGAAGGACTTCACAAACTCTGTGCATGTTCAAGAGAAGGATATTACTGTTTCACCATGGTGTGGGCCAAGTTCAGTTCTGCTACACAGTGAGTCCAGAATCCTTAATCCTTAGAGTGGATTTAATAGAATGTCTCTAAGAATTGCTCCAGTTTATATTTATAGCCCTGAAAAACCACACAAATACTCTGCCCTCTCTCGAGGCCTGTAGGCAAATATTTTGGTGAGTGAGAAATGGGCTACATTCACTTGAGGATGTGTGTGTCTGCGTACATGCACATGTGTGTGTGTACTCATGTGTGTGCTCAAGGATTTGCCCAGGTATCCCAAATTCCTAAAGAGCACACAGAGAATTCACTGTCAACAAATAACAATGCTATCAAATATCGAACTTAGAAGCCATAACGTTCATTATATGTAAAAGCATTCAATAGAAAGAAGAACAACTTTCTAACCAATGCATAGTGTTGACTGGAAAAATTCTACTTGGAGGACAATGACACCACATATAAATTGGAGATCTTACTGCTGGCGCTGTGAGGTCCTTATCTGGGGGAAGGGAATGCATTCCAGGGTGTGCTGTTTTTGTATTTGTGCGTTGTGATGTTGTTTCTGCGTAATCACATGTCTTTCCCTAATCTTTCTTTCATGTTGTGACTCTTGCGTTTCTCAGTGTCTAACTCTTTGTGCCAATAAATCAGGTAAGGAAATACTCAACAAAAAGTAAGACTCAAAAGTGCTTTGTAGCCGGGCTCGGTGGCTCAGCGTGTAATCCCGCGCCTTTGGGAGGCTGAGGTGAGTGGATTGCCTGAGCCCGCGGGTTCGAGACCTGCCTGGGCAACTTGGTGAGACCTCATCTCTACAATAAATCAAAATTAGGGCATGGTAGTGCGCACCTGTAGTTCCAGCTACCTGGAAGGCTGAGGCGGAAGGATCGCCGGACCCAGCAGGTCAAGGCTGCGGTGGCCAGGAGCGGCCACTGCACTCCAGTGTGGGTGACAGAGTGAGACTCCAACTCAAAAAAAAAAGTGTTTTGTTTTAGATACCCTGAACCTTCAGTCTAAGGTGGGTGGGGTTTGGGGAGCTGAGAACGACTGTGCAGTATTTTTCAGAAAATTTTGGAGAATTAAAGAGAAAACACTGTGCAAACACACACTTATGTGTCCATACTCGTGGAAGATGCAGATGATTATACAAGCAGGACTGTGGACAAATACATACAGACACTCTCACAGTCGAGCAAGTCTATGCACACATGTGAAAACTCACACTTGAGCTATTCTACACATACATGCAGACACACTCTCACACTTAAGCAGGGCTATGCACACAGACACTCTCACACCTGAGGAAGTCCATGCACATGCATAGACACATGTATGCAGGGCTATGCTCACATGTGGACAAACACTCATACCCTGGGGTGGGAGATGAGGAGTCAGGAAAAAGCAAGACTCCAGTGAATGGTGGATACCTGAGAATTGACGACTCAGCCTGATGAGGAGAAATAAAATGCCTAGATAAGATTTGAAGGATTTGAGTGGAGAAGTTTCAGACCACAGCTTCACTATCCAAGGTAGAGCTCAGGGAGATGAAAACACCCTAACGTTGCAATGGCTGCACAAAACACCCACTCCCATCATAGCTGACTGCGGAATAAGAAAGGCTCTTGGGTGTGGGATGTGAACAGGGTTAGCAGGACCTAAGGAAGCCTGACATCTTGGGGCAATTAGGAACCAGCAGTAGATGAAACAAAAGCCATACTGTTGCCATCTCAAAAGGTCCCAACTCGCAATATCTTGGGTATGAAATGAAATCATCCTGCATGGAATTTAAGGAAAGGAGATGATAACCCTAAATATGGTTGAAATTAAATTATATCCTCTTAGAGGAATCTAAATAAACATGAATTCAAATTATAGAAATCAAAGTAGGTCATATTTCTGGCATAATTGAGCTGGAAGTAGCCTAACATTTCTTTCCCTCTCCCTCTCTCTCTCTCTCTCTCTTTCTGTCAGGTGGGTGATTGTCAGGAAAAATGGAGCAATTGTTGTCTATTTCACCACACTCAACCTCCTGAGCAATATGTGATCACATCAGGGCTGATGACTCAGGTAGCACAGCCAGCTTCAATGCTAGGAAGGAACAAAAAGGCTGTAGGAGGAGGAGGGCTACAGTCCAGCTGGAAGCAGAAAACTTCTGTTGTGGCCATTGTCACTTAAAGCTAAGAAGTCAGCTTTCATGCTTGGTGCCACCATTTGGGGAACATCAGCAGGAAGCAGGGCATCCTGCAAGCCCTGCCTTCTCCCTCCTGGTGCACCTAGAGATACTCTGTAAAGAATGTAGCATGGAAACTTCTGAGCCTGGCAAACTTCTGCTTGACTTTCTCTATACCTTTGGAAGGTAGAGCTAACTAAAGAGACTCATAGGTGCCATCTTGTTGTATACAATTATTTGTGATTGGGGCAGTAATATCAATGAGCATCACTGACATTTAAGTAGACAATGAAGTCTCTGACATATGCACCATGTCTATGAACTAAATCTGGCTACCCCTAGATATGCGTGTTTGGTTTATTTTTCTTGATTTGATCTATATCAGGTTTTACCATCCTGGCTGCTCAATGAAATCAACTCAAGAGTTAAAAAACATACTGATGCTCCAGCCCTACCCCAGAAACCATGATTCAAGACGCAGTCACAAGTATTAAAAAAAAAAACCACGAAACTAACTAGTTAAAACTTTGGAGTACATCCAAATGTGCAGTCAGGGCTGAGAATCACAAACTCACTGTGGAAATATTTGCAATGCAAGATTTTGCAAACTTGCATTGCAAAATGCCTCATGCCCGACAGGCTGTGAAGGGTTTCTCTCATGAAAAAGTGGGACAACAATAAAAGAAATCTCTCTGAGGGAAGCAAACAAATACACTCAAGGCGACCATGCAGGGCCATTGGTTATAGGCACCAGCCTACATCCCATCTGCTGTGATCAGTGGCTTTAGTTGCACAAGTTTTTCTTGTCCTTCCCAATTGGGATCTGGGGGTTTGTACTGCTGGCGATAAAGAACAGTTCTGAGACACTTCCCTGGCACAGGGATGGAAGTTACGGCTCTGGGTGAAAGTCAGATGGATGAAATAAGGCAGAAGATGAAATGAACTTTCGAAATAAGGCAAAAGAGATGCTCGGTCATACAAGCTCTGTTATTCCAGTCCTAAGACAGAGCAAATGTTGCCTGCCTGGTGTTCTGACTTTGTACAGGGGTGATATGCAGAAACTAAAGATACCATCATGGTCTTTGAGAAAAAAGGACAAATCACAGATTTTTAAAGGCATGCCGCATGATGTTTTGATATAAATAATAGTGAAATGGTTACTACCGTTAAGCAAGTCAACATATCTCTCTCCTAGTTTATTTATGTGCTTTGGTAAGCACCCTTGAATTCTACTCGCCTGATAACTTACTGGTGTGTAACACAGTATGATTCACCGTAGCCATGTGCTGTGCCTTAGACCTCTGGATTTACTCATGGGGCATCCCTGAAATATTGGACCATTTGACCAATATATTCCCATTGTATCCTCCCCTCAGTCCCTGGCAATCACCATTCTACTCCATGCTTCTATGCATTTGACATTTTTAAATTCTGCATAGATTTATGCAATCACACAGTACTATTCTTTCTGTATCTGGCTTATTTCATTCAGCATACCATACTCCAGGATCATCTATGTTGTTGCAAATAACAAGAACTTCCTTTTTTGTAAAATCTGAATAATATTTCATTGCATATGAATATGCATTGGACTGATGCATAAGTTCGCAGCATTTTTGTTTGCCCATGGAATGCAAATATCACATGATGGTTGACAGATCACAGTTCATTGCCTTTGCCAATTACTGAGTTAGCTGACAGGATCGTCATGGATTAAAGAGTTTATTTTTTATTTATTTATTTATTTTTTGAGTTGGAGTCTCACTCTGTCGCCCAGACTGGAGTGCAGTGGCCGCTCCCGGCCACCGCAGTCTCAACCCGCTGGGCTCCGGTGATCCTTCCGCCTCAGTCTTCCGAGTAGCTGGAACTACAGGCGCGCACTACCACGCCCGGCTGATTTTTTGATTTATTGTAGAGATGAAGTCTCGCTGCCCAGGCAGGTCTCGAACCCGCGGGCTCAGGCAATCCACTCACCTCAGCCTCCCAAAGGCGCGGGATTACAGGCTGAGCCACCGAGCCCGGCGGATTAAAGAGTTTAAACGGTCTTCACCAAAGCCCAGTGGTCTTCCTGTGCATGGAGAATTACTCAGGCCAAATTGGCCCTCTTTAAGATGACAACACCATGTTCTTGTCATACTTTTCTTGACGGCATTATCCCCACAACACGACACAAATGTTCCGAGCTGCCTCGGTTGCCTTTACTCCTCTATTGGGTTTTTTTCTACCTGACATGCCACCTTCTTTAGCCCACAAATAGCATTAACTTTTCTTCAAATCTGAAAAATGCAAGGCATACTCACAAGTACAATGTTGTCACTACAGTTGACAAATGACAAACAATAAACAAACTCCCAACACCACAATGTTGCCATGCCCCCAAAAAATGCTATGAACGTTTGCATCACCTAATATAGATACAAATACATATATATTTTATATATGTAATTACATATATATACATATCACATTTTCTTTGTCCATTTATCTTCTGATAAATGCTTAGGTCATTTTTAGATCTTGGTTATTGTGAATATCCTTTCAATAAACATTGAAAATACAGATTTTTTTTGGTATACTGAGTTTATTTCATTTGACTGTATACCCAGAAGAGGGATTGCTGGATCATATAGTAGGTCTATTTTCACTTTTTTAAGGAACTTACATACTATTTTTCACAATGGCTGTACCAATCCACATTTCTATCAACAGTATATAGGGGTTCCATGTCTTCACATCCTCACCAACAATTGTTTGGTAACAGTTCTCTTTTTAATAATGTCCACCTCACAGGTTGAGGAGGTGATGGACAGCTCATTGTGGTTTTAATTTGCATTTCCCTCATAATTCATGATGTGAACACCTTTTCTTCCATGTAATGATATTGGTGATTTGACAATTCTGTGAATGCCTGTAATTCAGGCAGTTGGCTTCATTTAATGGGAACTGGGTGCCAACACACAAGGAATTCACTCTCTTGCCCACTAATAGTTTATTTATAGTGACCAACAATCTAAATTTATCGAAAGTGAAAGACTTTCCAGAATGTAGTATTTTCATGACTAAAGCAATGTCATTCACAGTCAAATCAGTGCAGTTTGTCACCTAAATACTGCAACAAACCATTCAATGTTATGGATAACCCCACAGATGCAATTAACTTAGCTACATAAATTATATGTACACTGAATTTGTGAGTTTAAACCTTAGAGAAGGCAAGACCGCTCCTGAGAAGGGAAGAGAAGGACAAATTCTTAATTTTTCCCCTTGTTGCAAATAAAGTTCCTTTCTCTCTTCATTTTACATGTTTGGGTGGTGAGTTCTTAAATTCATCCTTTCAGATCCTACTCAGACCCAAAAAAGTCTATGCCATGTGTTTTAAAACTGACAAAGAAGGGTCACTATGGTGTTTGTTGATGTCATCCAGAGTCTGGTCAAAGATAACTGTTGAACACGCTGTAGAAACGCTGTCTGGTACTTTGATAGAGATAGCTTTAGTTAGAAATATTGACCTTTTGTTTCTTGCTAAACTGCTTGGCACTTCTGTGTAGGAAGCAAACTTTATAAGGTCACCATTAGAAACATCTATGAATCAACTAAGCTAAGTTGATCACCATTATACAAATGATAAACTCATTATATGTAAATCCTATGTCATCTACAACGTAAGATCATTTGACAGTCATATAGGACAGATAGAAAAAGTCAAGAAATGATATTTTTAGGGTTTTATGGCTAGAGAAGGGTGATTTTTTTTTTTTAGTTGGAGTCTTACTGTTGCCCAGACTGGAGTGCAGTGGCCGCTCCCGGCCACCACAGCCTCGACCTGTTGGGCCCTGGCGATCCTTCAGCCTCAGCCTTCCAAGTAGCTGGAATTACAGGCGTGCACTACCACACCCGGCTAATTTTTTTTATTTATTGTAGAGATGAGGTCTCGCCTGCCCAGGCGGGTCTCGAACCCACAGGCTCAGGCAATCCACTCACCTCAGCCTCCCAAAGGCACGAGATTACAGGCTGAGCCACAGAGCCCGGCGAGAAGGGTGATTTTTTAAGATGGGTCTTGCAAAGCAAGAAACTTGGGATTAGTTTTGGATTGGTAAACACAGGGAGGCAAAGGTCTTAAATAGAATCTTGATGAGAAAAATATAAATCATGATAAGTAAGCTATTTTAGTATTTTTTTTACATTAATTTCACGATCCAGTATTCTCTGGTGGAAGTAGATAAATTGTGCTTGTCATGAGTGTTATTAAATATAAAAACAAAAAAAATGCCCACTCTCAATGTCAACACAGAAACGGGACATTATGTTGGCTTTGGCTTTGAAGAATTTAATATTGTGATGATCTATTATTTGGGAGAATAGTAGAACCTCTGTATTTCCCTGGAGGTTTATCTTTTCATATTGTGTCAAGTCTTGGTGGGACCATCAATATAGATAAGTTGGTACAAATATGATTCTGGGTAAGCAGGTCAAAACTTTTGTGGACTTTGATTCTTAAGCAGAAGGAGACAAACATTAACAATAACTGCAGGGTGTTTTTCAGTTGAATTACCTTGAAAAAGCAATTAATTCATTTCTGCAAACTGTTTCCCCTAAATTACCTTGTACTCCATGCTTTGGGACATTTCCGAGATTTCCTGTTAATTCTCTAAGCATTCACATACCAACAGTTTTATAGCTGTCTAAGTGAGCAACAGTTTTTTTCTGTTAGAGTCAATCAAAGAAGAATTGTTGATACATTTAACAATTGTCGTAGAAATATTATTTTGTATGCAGCTATTGTCTGGTCCCAACAAGCTATTATGGCAGCCCCAACAGGTGAATGCATCAGAAAACTGCACTTGAGAAATAATTTGCTTAAACCACTTAAACAATGTCTCCAAGACTCTCAGATGTAAAACATAAGGTCTTTTTCCATTAGAAATTCCTTTTTCATTTTTTTCCTTTACTCAACAACAATAAGCATTTTTTGTCTTATGCTCAGCACTGTTGTTGGTGTTGAGAGTAGCACAATAAGCAAAATCCTTTCCTTCATGGAATGTGTCTTCTATTTATCGAATGGCAATACTTATTTTAAAGAAAATAAAAAGCCGGGCTCAGTGGCTCAGCCTGTAATTCCACACTTTGAGAGGCTGAGGTGAGTGGATTGCCTGAGCCCACGGGTTCAAAACCTGCCTGGGCAACTTGGCGAGACCTCATCTCAACAATAAATCAAAAAATTAGCCAGGCGTGGTAGCGCACGCCTGTAGTTCCAGCTACTAGGAAGGCTTAGGTGGAAGGATCGCAGGAGCCCAGGAGGTTGAGGCTGCGGTGGCCGGGAGCAGCCACTGCACTCCAGTCTGGGTGACAGAGTGAGATTCCAACTCAAAAAAGAAAAAAAGAAAAGATAAAATCTGAAAAAAAGTGTTGGTAAGAGAGGAGAAGAGTTGCCATTCTACTAAGGCTTAGTCAGGGAAGGCCTCACTGACAAGTGACATTTGAACAAAAACTTGAAGCTCTTTGGGGATGAAAGCAGGAATAACTGTATGTGCGAAGGCCCTAGGGCAAAGGTATGGCTGGAAAGTTTGGTACCAAGAGGGCCAACTTGACTGGAGCCCAGGGAGCACAGGGAAGAGTTGAGTTCAGGGAAGTCTTTAAAGACAGTTCTTCCAAGACAGGTCTTCCAGCCTTGTAGGTCATCTTGAGGACTTTGCATTTTATCCCAGTAAATTGATAGTCATTGTGGGATTTTGAGCAGATGAGTAACATGATTGATTTGCACTTTAATAACATAAATATATTAGGAGAGGACTGAGGCACCGTGAACAGTTCTGGGCAGGTGAAACACCCTGCACCCAGTGGAGGTCTCTTCAAAAACACAGAAACCAGGAAGCAGAGTGTTGAAATGGCAGATGCTGGTTTCCAGGTGTGATATTTCCTGCTATGCGCCGGCTTATATAGTAACTGAATCCCTGCACTGTGAAAAAAAGGGGTGAGTGATCCCAACACACCCTAAGACAGTTCCTCTCCCATCATGGCTGCACTCAACTTATTGGTCTACATAGGAGAAGTCCTGGTCAGGATACAACAGCAGGTGACCAGAGCCCAAACAGAATGGGGAACAAACCTGTGCTTCAGCTTTCCAGCATGCGACTTCCAGCAGAGCCCCGCGGCCAGTCTCAGGAAAGTTCATCTGAAGATTAATTTTGGTAGTTGCCTGCCATCAGCCTCTGGAGACCAACCCCACTACCAGATCACGAAAGATCATCAACAAGAACAGGCACATAGACCAATGGAAGAGGATAGAAATCCCGGAAGCAAAGCTTCAATTTGCCAGTCAACTCATCTTTGACAAAGCCTCCAACAACAACCACTGAGGAGAGGATAACCCTATTCAGTAAATGGTGCTGGGAAAACCGAGTGATCACATTCAGCAGATTGAAACAGGACTCCTGCCTATCCCCATACACAAAAATTAACTCTAAATGGATCAAAGACCTAAACATGAAACATCAAACTATACGAATCTTAGAAAACGCAGGTGACATCCTTATGGAAATTGGTACTGGTAACCGTTTCCTATTCAGAACCCTAAATGCCCATACCTTAAGAAATAAGATAGACAAGTGGGACCTCATTAAAGTAAAAAGCTTCTGCAAAGCAAAAGAAACCATCAAGAGAGCAGGAAGACAGCCCACAGAATGGGGAAAAAAATATTTGCCAACTGGTATATCTGACAAAGGCCTAACATCTAGGATCTACAAGGAACTCAAACACACCAAAAGGAAAAAACAAACATCCCCTTTAAAAAGTGAGCAAAAGACATGAATAGAGACTTCTCAAAAGAAGATATACGGGCAGCCAACAGACACATGAAAAAGTGCTCAGCCTCACTCATTATCAGAGAAATGCAAGTCAAAACCACATTGAGATACCACCTAACTCCAGTAAGAATGGCCATCATTAATAAAACAAACAGCAACAAATGCTGGCGAGGATGAGGAGAAAAAGAAACACTTCTACACTGCTGGTGGAAATGCAAACTAGTGCAACCTCTTTGAAAGACAGTGTGATGATTTCTGAAAGAACTAGAAACTCACCTTCCATATGATCCAGCAATTCCCTTATTGGGAATATAACCAGAGGAACTCAAATCATTCTACAGAAAAGATACCTGTACACGTATGTTTGTTGCAGCTCTATTCACAATAGAAAAAATATGGAGCCAACCATGTTGCCCATCGAACCTGGACTGGATTTTTAAAATGTGATACATATACACAATGGAATATTATGCAGTCATAAAGAAGGACAAACATATGAACTTTGCAGCAACTTGGATGCATTTAGAGTCGATCATACTCAGTGATCTATCACAGAAACAAAGAACAGAGTACCATATGTTCTCACTCATGAGTGGGCCTTGAACAATTATAATACTATAAGAAAGGGATTGGCAGGAGTGGGAAACTGTGGGTGGGGATTGGGATTGGCAGTTCAGGGAAACTGCTAGGGGAAGGAGGGGCATGCCTCATCAACAAGAATACCTGCATAATGAACGTTTATATACCTAACCCTGAATTGTACCCCACATCTTTATAATAAAAAAGAGTGATTAAAAAAGAAAGACCACCAGCAAGCCCACATGCCCACAGGGCAGATTTTTTCCCCTCACCCCCCTCACCCCACCACACAAAGAGCTCTCTCTCTTTCAAGTGCTGAAAGCAGACTAGAATGGGGAAGTAATGACACAAAAGTCACCTGAAGCCATAATTGACCAGAAGGTATCTGCACTGTAAACTGCAAACCAGCAGATGGGGCCCACAATGGATAGAAAATAAGCCCAACTGGTCTAACCGTGGGAAAAATTCTTCAGCAGAGGCCACTTTTTCAGGGTGGAGCATGAAGCAGAAGTGAGTACCCCTCTCTCTCTCATTGAGTGATCTATACTGAATGACAGGACCCTTGAACAGAGGGACATTGACTAGCTTCAGAGCAAGATAACTAAAGACAAATGATAGGGAAGAGATGCTTTTCACAAATGAGGGGAAAAAAGCACAGGACATTCTCAGAGCCTCAAAGAGACAGCGTCTGAAAAAGCAGCTATCGGTGCACAAACAATTGAAGTCTCACAAATGACCTGTTCTAGATGACAGTCACAGAACTGAGATATTGGATGGCTGAAATGAATGAAGAGAGCTATAGGAAACTAGAAGAAAAACTCACCAAAGTCATACAGGAAGTAAAAGCAGAGTTTGTCAATTTCAATAAAAAGGCCCATTCTGAAATGCTGTAAATGAGAGCTACATCCTGGAAGTTAAAAGCACACTAACAAGCATAGGAAGCATGATCAATCAGGCAGAGGAAAGAATATCGGAGCTTGAAGACCAAAATGTAGAACTAACCCAGTCTGTCAAAAACATTAAAAAAAAAGACTCAAAGGAGAATGAGCAAAGCCTCCGAGAGATGACAGACTATGTCAAGAAGCCAAATCTATGCCTGATTGTTATCCCTGAAGCAGAAAGGGAAACTGAGAATACCATGGAACAAACATTCTACAAGGTTATCCAAGAAAACTTCCCACATCTTGCTAGAGAGGCGACCATTCAAGTACAAGAGATTCAGAAAGCCCCCTCAAGGTATTAAATGAGAAGACCAGCACCAAGACACATTGTAATTCATCTTCACAAAGTAAGCATGGAATAAAAAATTCTGAAGGCATCAAGAGAGAAAGGTCAGACCACCTACCAGGGGAGACCCATCAGAACTGTTCCAGACTCATCTTCAGAAATGCTACCAGTCAGAAGATACTAAAGTCCCATTTTTAACATTCTTAAAGATAAGCAATTTCAGCCAAGAATTTCCTGTCTTACCAACTGTGACAGATAATTAAAATCTTTTTCAGACACCCAATCCTCAGAGAATATGCCTCCTCCAGATCAGCCCTTTGGGTGATGCTTAAGAAGGTGTTGAACACAGAATAAAAAAGAATGATCATACTCAGCACAAAAGTAAAGGGAAGCACAGAGTTAACAGAGGATACAGAGGGCTCACAAAAATGAAAATATACACATATATAAATGCAAAAGTAAAAAAGAAGCAAAGCAGCCTCTCAAGAGCATTATGACTGATAAACTCTCACATTTTAATAATTAATTTGAATGTGAATGGATTGAATGCCCCACTGAGGAGGCATAGAGTGGCAAGCTGGTTAAAGAAGCGTAATCCAATAGTCTGCTGCCTCCAGGAAACTCATCTCACTGCAAAGACACCCTCAAGCTAAAAGTTAAAGGCTGGAAAATGGTCTTTCAGGCAAATGGAAACTAGAAGAGTACAGGAGTAATTATTATAATATCAGACAAAACAGACTTCAAGTCATCAAAAGTTTAAAAAAAAAATGGAGGAACAATGCCTAATTATAAAAGGCTCAATCTACCAGCAAGAAATATCCATCTTAAACATATATGCACTCAACAGAGAGGCACCAGGTTTTATAAAACAACTCCTATGTAAGCCAAGCGAGGACATTGACACTCACACAATCATAGTTGGAGACCTAAATATCCCTCTAACAGCCCTATACAGATCATTAAGGGGAAAAAAAAACAGCAAGGAAATCTGGATCCTTAACTTGACACTAGATCAAATGCATTTAATAGACATCTACAGAACACACCACCCAACAACTACAGAGTATACATTCTACTCATCAGCATATGGAACATACCCCAAGATCAGTCATATTCTCAGACATAAATCAAACATAAACAAATTTCAAAAGACTTAAATAGTACTCATCTTCTACGATTACATTGGAATAAAAATAAACATTGCCACCAACAAGAGCCCCCTAAAACACACAAAAACATGTACACCAAACAACATGCTGCTGAGTGGTTTCTGGGTCAACACAGAAATCAAGAGAGAAATAAAAAGATTCCTGGAAGTCAGCAAAAACAAAAACACATCTTATCAGAATCACTAGGCTGCCATGAAAGCAGTGTTGAGAGGAAAATGCATAACATCTCATGCACACATCAAGAAAATAGAAAGATCACAAATAAACAGTCTAACATCACACCTAAGGGAGCTAGAAAAGCAAGATAATCTAAATTCTAATTTCAGTAGAAAAATTCAGATCACTAAGATGAAGTTACAATTGTAGGATATAGGAGACAAAAATATCATAGAAAGGATCAACAAGACAAAAAGCTGGTTCTTTGAAAGGGTAAAGAAGATTGGTGGACTCCTGGCCAGATTGACTAAAAATAAGAGAAAAAGTCCAAATAAACACAATTAGAAACAAAAAAAAAGGTGAAGTTACAACTGACCTTGAAGAAATTCAAAAGACTATCAGGCATTACTATAAACACCTGTATGCAAATAAACTAGAAAATCTAAAAAAAAAAAGGAAGACTTTGTGACATCACAAAACTGTCCAAGGTTGAAATTGAAACTCTCAACAGACCAATGACAATTCAGAAAAATAAGAAAATCAACTCAGTCATAAAAAACCTCCTTGCCAAAAACAAAACAAAACAAAACCAAAACCCTGGACCAAATGGCTTCCCAGATAAATTCTACAAGACATACAACGAGGAACTGATACCAATCTTACTGAAAGTACAGTCAATTGAGGATGACTGAATTCTCCCCAACTCATTTTATGAAGCTAACATCATACTGATACCCAAATCTGGCAAAGACCCAACAAGGAAAGAGAATTACAGGCCAATCTCCTTGACAAACATAGATACAAAAATTCTCAACAAGATTCTAGCAAATTGGATCCACCATGACCAGGTGGGCTTCATTCCCAGGATGCAGGGCTGGTTTAACATTCTCAAGACCATAAATGTAATTCAGCACATTAACAGGTGTAAAACCAAGTGCTGCATGATTGTCTCATTAGACACAGAAAAAGCATTTGACAAAATACAGTATCCTTCTTTGAAAAAACCTTAGAGCACCCAGGCATAGAGGGAACATTCCTCAAAGCAGTATGATAAACCCACAGCCAACAGTTTGCTCAATGGACAGAAGCTGGAAGCAGTCCCTCTAATAAATGGAACAAGACAAGGATGCTCATTCTCAGCCCTCCTATTCAACATAGTGCTGGAAGTCCTCACCAGAGCAATCAGTCAAGAGAAGGACATCAAGGGTATCCAAAAAGAAGAGAGTAAATTAACCTATCCTTCTTTGCAGGCAATATGATTATATACCTAAAAAACCCTAGAGAGTCTGTCAAAAGCCTCCTTGTACTGATAAATGAATTTAGTAAAGTCTTGGCTTACAAAATCGACATGCAAAAGACAGTTGCATTTCTATACACCAGCAACAATCAGGCAGAGAACCGAATAAAAAGCACAATCCCATTCAAAATAGTCATAAAAATACTTTGGCATCCAACTAGAGATGCGAAAGATCCTTACAATGAGAACTACAAAACACACTCAAAGAAATCAAAGATAATACAAACAAATGGAAAAATATCCCATACTCATGGATTGGAAGAATCAATATTGTCAAGATGACCGTTTCACCCAAGGTGATCTACAGATTCAGTGCAATACCCATCATTTCACAGACCTGGAAACAACAATACAGAAATTAACAAGGAAACAAAAAGAGCATGAGTAAGCAAAACCATCCTCAGCAAAAGGAACAAAGCACAAGTTATCACACTTCCAGATGATAACTTGGTATTGGTACAGGATTGCAAATAGGACAATGGAAGAGGACAGAGAATCTGGAAGTAAAAACATCATCTCTCAATAAACTCTTCTTTGACAAAGCCACAAATAACAATCATTGGGTAAAGGAGGTCATATTTAGCAAATGGTCCTGGGAAAACTAGTTAATCACATGCAGAAGAATTAAACTGGACCCTCATCATAGTATAGAAAAATCAACTCAAAATTAATCAAGGGCATAACCATAAACACTCAAACTATAAGACTCCTAGAACAAAACACAGTAAACACCCTTCTGGACATTGAAGTATGTAATGAATTCTTGACCAAGTCCCCAAAAGTGAATGCCATAAAAGCTAAGATAGACAAGCAGGACCTCATCAAAATGAAAAGCTTATGCACAGTAAAAGAAATCATCAAGAGAGTAAAGAGATAGCTCACAGAATGGGAAAAAAAAATTGTAATTTATGCATCTGGCAAAGGCCTAACATCCAGGATATATAAGGAATTCAAACAAAGTGAAAGGAAATAACTAACAACTCCATTAAAAAGTGGGCAAAGGACATGAACAAATACCTCTTAAAAGATGACATATAGCCGGGCTCGGTGGCTCAGCCTATAATCCCGCGCCTTTGGGAGGCTGAGGTGAGTGGATTGCCTGAGCCCGCGGGTTCGAGACCCGCCTGGGCAGCGAGACCTCATCTCTACAACAAATCAAAAAATCGGCTGGGCGTGGTAGCGCATGCCTGTAATTCTGGCTACTTGGAAGGCTGAGGCGAAAGGATTGCCAGAGCCCAGCAGGTCGAGTCTGCGATGGCCGGGAGCAGCCACTGCACTCCAGTCTGGGCAACAGAGTGAGACTCCAAAATAAAGATGACATATAAGCAGTAACAGACACATGAAAAAATGTTCAGGTTCACTAATCGTCAGAGAAATGCAAATCAAAACTACAGTAAGATACCACCTAACTCCAGTAAGGATGGCTATCATTAGTAAGTAAAAAGCAACAGATGCTGATGGGGGTACAGGGAAAAGGGAACTTTTCTCCACTGTTGGTGGGAATGCAAGCTAGTTCAACCTCTCTGGAAAGCAGCATGGATATTCCTAAAAGAACTAGAGATTGATCTTCCATAAGATCCAGCAATCAGTCTCCTGGAAATATACCCAGAGGAACATAAATCGCTCTACCAAAAAGATACCTGCACATGCATATTTATTGCTGTTCACAATAGCAAAAACTTAGAACCAACCCTGCTTTCCATCAAATGTGGACTGATAAAAGAAATGTGGTACATATACATGATGGAATATTACACAGCCATAAAGAAGAACAAAATCATGAACTTGGCAGCAAACTGGATGGAGTTGGAGACCATCATATTAAGTGAACTATCACAGAAAGAATTGAATATTGCATATTCTCACTCATAAGTGGGCCCTGAACACTAGTCACATTAGCACAAGGCTGGGATCGGTAGTTGCAGTGCACTGCTAGGGGAGAGGGGAGGGAGGAAGGTAGGTGCCATGTCACAACACAAAGGATATCTGGCCCATTTCCAGGGAGAGTGAGGGCCAGTTGCAAGCCCAGACTTCACCTGCATACAATCTACTGATGCAGTGAATCCTCACTTGTAACCCACAACTCTATAATTAAAAATAACAAATAAATAAATCCAAAAAGAATAAAAATAAAGAGAGGACTGAAGCAAAAGTAAAGATTTACAAAAAGGAAGAAAACTAGATTTGAGACTTCATCATAAGCCCAATGAAGGAAACTGAGAACCTGGTGGTGAGGACGAGAAGTTGGAAGCGGGTAAGGGTGTTCATAAGTTACTTAGATTCTGAGCATATCTTACTGGAAGGATCAGTAAGGTTTGCACACAGAGTGGATGAAAAGTGGGAGAAAAGGGGCTGGGATTGAGGGTGAGCCTAAGGACCTTTGCCCTGAATCACAAGAACAATGGAGTCAACATTGCTGAGCTGGGAAAATTGGTTTTCGGGTGGCGTGGGGGAGGAAATTTAGAATTCTGTGTTGGATGCATCAAGTTTGTGGTGTCTCTTAGCATCCGAATGAGATGTTCAGTAAACAGCTGGGTGTAGCAATTTACAGTGCAGGGTAAAGATGGTAGCTGCACATAAATGTATCCATCACTTTAAATTAGAAGGGATCAGTCAGGGAACGAGTGTAGTTCGAAACAAGGAGCCTGGATGAAGACCTGGGCACACCAATGTGTAGAGGAACGGAGAATGTGGAGAAACTAGGACCGAGGATTGAGATAAGTGGCCAGTAAGTCAGACTAAGAACCAGCATGACTGAGGCCACCCTGTCATCACCAGGTGATGAGGATATTTCAGGAAGGAGGAGCCATTATTCGGGTTCATTGCTACTGCAAGGGCAAGGAAAACACCACGTTGACTCATCCAGCCATGTGGCTGTCTGAGCAGCCCTCACACCCATGAGCTTGAGTAGGAGGAGCGATATTCATGAGGAATTGCAGAAGGAGGAACACCTCCGTGAGTCCCTACCCATTAGCCAGGCCACAGTGTGTATAGCCAGCTCCACAGAAGCCAATGCCATCAGCTTTGTGAGTTTCCTAACTGAAAGTGATCTGTTCATTTTCACAACAACAACAAAAGTTTGCAGAAACAAGGATCTGAGCACAGCTTTGAAATCTATGAGGTGCTTTGGGCAAAACTGACAACTTTAATTGGGATACATCATTGTTTACCTATTCATTCTCCTAACAATTCCTAGTCCACCAAATCTGCTTCAGTTCCATTTGCGATGTTGATGCATGAGATGATAATGCTTATTGCAACGAAGTGCCAACATATTGGGCCTGTTCTTCCCCCAAATGAAGAAAAATGGCAGCATATGGGAGGCAAACCAGGCCTCTGGCACCCAATCCCGCCCTAGAAAAAAAACAGATGTCCAGAGGCATCCCTGTGTAAACACGACTGCGACCAAATGGTCTTTAAAATGTGGAAAAATAAAATTGCTTTAACATTCAGAAATGTGCTCCCATGCCAGACGAGACTTAGTCAAAAAAAAAGGGTACCTGGCCCACTTCCAGGGGGAGCGAGGGCCAGTTGTAAGCCCAGACTTCACCGGCATACAACCTACTTGCGTAGTTAATCCTCACTTGTAACTCACAACTCTACAATTAAAAATAACAAATAAATAAATCCAAAAAGGATAAAAATAAAGAGAGGACTGAAGCAGAAGCAAAGATTGACAAAAAGGAAGAAAACTATATTTGAGTCTTCGTCATAAGCCCAGTGAAGGAACCTGAGAACCTGGTGGTGAGGACAAGGGGTTGGAAGAGGGTAAAGGTGGTCTTCATAAGTCATTTAGATTCTGAGCATATCTTATTGGAAAGCTCAGTAAGATTTGCACACAGAGTGGATGAAAAGTGGGAGAAAAAGGGACGGGATTGAGGATGAGCCTAAGGACCTTTACCCTGAATCACAAGAACAGTGGAGTCAACATTGCTGACTCTGGAAAATTGGTGTTGGGGTGGCACAGGCAGTGGATTTTACAGCCAGGTTCCTCTGGCATGCAAATTTCAGAGGGTCTTTTCCAGGACACAGAATCTTCACAGACAGGCTCCAAAAGGCTTTAGACATCCCCCAGGATGTGCAGATCATATTTAAACTAGCTCACAGCAAACATAATGTACACACGTCACCATTAGCAGAGGCAGCAACCGCAATAACACTCTGTCTCAACGAGTTGCCTATCCCGATAACTGTCAACTTACAGCATAGCAAGTAAAAGTATAAGCATGTCCCACTGTCTGCCACCCTCTCAGGAAGGAAGTCAAATAAAGCATGCACAAAATTAAACATCTTATGTTAAGTCACCTTCAGCCTATGTATGTCAGGTGTGTATCAAACGTAAATTAATTTTGTGTTGAGACTTGGGTCCCATCCCCAACATATCTCATTATATGTATGAAACTATCCCCAAATCCCTCCCCCACAAAAGAAAATCCCAAATCTAAAACACTTCTGATCCTAAGCATTTCAGATAAAGGATACTCAACCTGGAATATTAAATAATTATGGTTAATGTTTTAGAGGCCCTGGTTGCTTTGCAATTGTGCCAAAAAGTCAGTAATTGTTAAATTTTTATGCTAAGACTTCTTTTTAACTTTCCAATATCTTTTTTTTCCTTGTTTTATTATTTATTTATTTATTTTAATTTTTATTTTAAAGCTATGGGGCACAATTCAGAGTTGGATATACAAATGGTCGCTGTACAGGTAAAGTTTGGGCCTCTTCTTGGTCCTCATTTCACTTGGTTTGAGATCAGGTACCCTTATTGATGAAGTGTCCTCCCTTGACCCCTACCCAGCAGATTCCCACTACTGCCAGTCCTTTTAATAGTATTATGATACATGTTCAGAGTCCGCTTATAAGTGAGGACATGTGGTACTAGGTTATGCTGAAACATTTATTATTCAAAACAGAATAATGTCTGCAATCTGTTTTAAAACACACCAGCAAGGAATGTTTGAGTCTATAGATAGAACAAGGTGATAATTAATGAAGTTGGAAGCACACGAAGATTCGTTACATTGTTACTTCAACTTTTAATATTTCCACAATAAAATATTTTAAAATGTCTAAAAGGAAAAAGTGCAAAATATTTCACTTCCAGTATAATTGTTTTGTGTCCTCACCTGGGTTTATTTTTCTTCTAATTTCTTACAGTTTTTGTTTTTATTTTCCCCTCCAGATGGACTTTCATGGAGAATAGTGTTTACTTGATTTTCTCACAGCTGAATCCACCTCTGGTCCCAAGACAGAGCCTGGATGCTAGTAGGGGCTCAACAAATACTGTCACTGTTTATCACACTTATGTTCTATGGAGCGCAGATCCAAGTTCATGAGAAAGGGAGGCGATAACCCTGGAAGACCCCTCTCTCCGCCTCTCCCTTTTAGAAGTTCACAGAGCATGCTAATATATTGATGTCTCTTTGAAACATCATCTTAAGAAAGAAAACTTGCTTCTTTTTGAGGAATCCATGTATTTCACCCTAAAACTAACATCCCCAGGATTTTTCTTCACAGAAGACGCTGTCGGGGGTACTGGCTTCCAGCATGAAGGAGGCACTTTGCGGGGTTCAGTCACAGGATCCAATCTTGACACACACACTAGCTATACCTTGGAAGTGAGCAGTGGAGGGCTAGGGACATGGAGTGACAATGATCTGAGCCCAACTCCTGTCTTGCTCCCTCTCCTCTTGCCAGTGTGCAGATGATTGTCCCAGTGAAATCCCAACACCATTTGACTTAAAGGAGGGTGGAAGGGGAGTCATGGGGCATGAGTGTGGGAAGGGAAAGGCGCCCAGATGGAGCTTACAGCTGCTGAGAAGGCCAGGCTGAGCCTCCGAGATGCCTTCAGGGGAGTATCTCCATTCAGCATCTGCCTGCCTGGGCAGGGATTCCAGAGAGGTTTTTTTATGTCACCACCAGAACCGGAAGATTATCTTGCTGATGCTCACACAGAGGTGTGAGATCAAAAGGCTCCAGTCTTATGTTTCCATCTCACACTGAAATATCTAGAAGTGTTCCCAGAAATGCCTGAATTTGGAAGCTTTTCCATTCCTCAGCTTCCAACCATGTTCCTGCCTCTAGCAGATAGAGACCCACCTGGGAGGAAACAAAAAGAAAGAAAATTTAAAAATACAAAGTAACAATAATAAACAAAAATTTTAACAGCTGTGCTATTCTCTCTAGAATAAAAAGGGTTAACCAAGTCAGGGCATTACCTAGAGATGCCTCTTTTCAAGTTGGTTTAAAGGTGAACTCTGCTAACAAAACTTTACAAAAATCTAAAATTTCACTGCTGAGGAAATTAAGCGCTACAGCATGAGGTGAAAGCACGTAATGATACTCTTATGTAATACATGAGCAGGACCACAAAAAAAAGCACCAACTCCATCTCCATGGTATCAACCCACGGATGCCGAACATCACCTTCCATTTGCAGTAGGTAGGGCACACGGTGCGTCTTACAACTCAGGGGAAGAAACGAAACTTCTCCAAACCAGGGTCCTTCTCACCTTGCCCTATGCCTTTCTGTGATCCCTGGCCACCTCTGAACAAGGACCGGTGGTTAGAGACAAAGCAAGGCCTACGCCACCCTCTGCCTCTCTCCTTAATCACCACTGTCTTCTGGGTCACCTTCAAAGTCGGGTGCCGTCTCTCCGGGGCCGTTTGCAGAAGCTTGGTATTTCTTCTTGGGAAAGAAACTTAATTGATATATTTTCCAGCGTGTCGACTCAGTCCTGCAGGAACTCATAGAACTAAATTAAAAGCTATGTTTCACATTTTGGATGAGATGTTAGTCGTGTCTATATTAAAATTAATGAGAGCAGCAGCCCAAGCAGCAAACTCCAATTTCTCCGAGGCAGCCTGAACATCCTGGCCAGAGTGCCAAGGGAGAAAATGCTATTTGAGTCAATGACAATGTTTTAAACTTTAATCACATTTTGCTTGAAAATAAATAATACGGGTCCTGTATGATTTGAATCTTGATATTACATTACTTTTTTCGTTGTAAGGATTATTATCCTATAATAACTACCCTTGCATAGCACTTTTTGCCTAGCATTCCTCTAAGGGCTTTACTATTGTTAAGGTAACAGTAGTAAACCTTAGTTCTCTGAACAGCCCTATGAGGTAGGAGCTGTAGCAATAATCCCTCTTTTACAGACAAGGATATGGAAGCACAGAAATGTTAAGGAACTTTCCCAGTGCTGTGCAGTCAATAAGGTTTATGCAAGATATGAGCTGAGGTAGGATTGCTTAAGTTTAGGTTTTTATCTCTACAGCAAAACCCTTAAATGACTACATGCTAGAAACAGCTGAAATACCCTTTAAAATACCCACATGAGGCTGCTTCTAGAACAATCAGTTGATTGTGTACCTCATTCCTTAGAAACGTCCTGACCCTACCAGGGGTACCAAGTAAGCCATCCTGATAAAGTCTTACAGGACAGATGCTCTCTCCTTTGCCCTCCAATATTGACCTGGGTTTGGCAACCTCTGCCATGACTGTGTCCATGTAAGTTTTAATAGAGCTGCAGTCAGTGCTGATTGAGGCTGCGTGTCGAGTATATCTTGTGTGCTGAGCACTGTGTTCGGAGTTCATTTCCTCATAAATGGCTCCATCTCTCTTCAACCCTGGGGTGGGAGTGGGGGCATTTAGGTAAAACATTTTCCCTCTGAAACTGTCAGTAGTCCTCATCTATAAATGGGTAGTACTGATTCCCACCTGGTGAGGTTGTTGTTGTAAGTATTCGATATAGGGTGACCACCTGACCTAGTTTATTTAAACTGAGTTCCTGGGAATTGGGAATTTGGGTGTTTAAACTGAGATAGTCAAGAACAAACTGGGACAGGCTGAACACCTTAATTAAAAGAGCTCAGGCCACATTTCAATGTCTGCTTTGCTCAGCATACATTGGCATAGAGTCAGCAGTAGTTATTGATTAATGTTGTACACACTTGTATATTACCTTAAAGTCACTCTACACCTAGCAAAGCGAGTTTCAAGGCAGGGGTGGCCAGGAATGTTGAAGGTCAGAGGAAAGCCAGTGTGGCTGAAGTACATCACACAAGAGGTTGCTTTTGTCAATCTCATTGGTAAGAGGGCAAGACAAAGCCAGAAAACAATGTACAGTGACAATGATTTCATCTGGTCGCATCACCTATACCACAGCAGTAGAGTTTACAATGGGAAGAGGTCAAAATCACGACCACTGAGCAGTTAGTACAAATAATGGGAGCGAGTCCCACCAATGACACCACTTATGAGGAAATGGATTCCAAGCACAGTGCTCAGCATACAAGATATGCTCAATATGCAGCCTCAATCTGCACTGGTTGCAGCTCTATTAAACTTACACGGACACAGTCGTGGTGGAGGTTGCAAAGTCCAGGTCAATATTGGAGGGCAGAGGTGAGAGTGTCTGTCCTGTAAGACATTATGTGGGGCCAGGACATTTCTGAGAAATGAGGTGACTGTCCCTTGTTCATTTCACTTCCTGTGGCTCAATCTCCTCAGTCTCAAGTCCAAAACCAACAGACTTTTTGCTCATGACTTTTCTTTGGGGTGTTTTGTATTGCCTTTTACAAATTGATCTGTCAATTCAGAGAAAATAAGTAAATGTGAAAAAAATACAGCATTGAAATTCTGACACAGAGCTAATTTTCTACCAGTTGGAAAAGTATATGAATGAGGAGATTTCTTTGAGGTGGCGTTTGTCTCTTGCACATGCACGCTTTCCAGTTATCCCTGGCAGTATTGCCTAATCTGGAGTCTTCACGTTCTGGGTAAGTAATGGATATATATGTGCAAGGAAGGCCTAGGTCCAGGCAACCAAGGCTGTGGACGGGGCCACTGGAGGGTTGAGCGTCAGGGCCAGGGGAGGAAGGAAATCTAGTTACAATGTGATTCTGATCCCAGAATCCTCATCCCAGCCCCCTCAGTGTCCTCACACCTCTCTCAGAGTAAAGGCCAGAGTTCTTACGGTCCTGAATGATCTCACGGCACCCTCCCTGCTTCTCAGACCCTTCCCTATTCTCTTTGCCGCTCTGTTCTTGTGCCCTGTGCTCCGGCTACATTGGCCTCTGAGCTGTGGTCTGTACTTGCCAGGCAAGTTCTGGCCTCTGGACCTTTGCACGTGCTGTTCCCAGAGAGCCCCATTAGTTTATTCCTTCATCTCCTTCAGAACTTTACTCAAGAGTCAACTTCTTACTGAGATCCTCCTTGGCCGTTCTACAGAACATTGTATCACTTCTCTCTTGCCCTATACTGTTCCTTGTTTGTTTGTTTCTTAGCACGTGCCATCATCTGACACAGGATATATTTATTTATTTCATTATTTACTGGCTGTCTCTCCCCTCAAATATATAAACTCTATGAGAACAGGGGTTTTCGTCTGTTGCTATTATTATCATTATTACTATTTTAATTTCTGTTTGTTTTTAAATGCCAGTGCCTAGAAGAATACTCAATAGGACATACGAGATAAATATCTGTTTGGTAATGCAGGAATAAGTGATTTTCTAGAATAAATTAAATGATACTCTAAATAAATGAATAAGGGTCCTAGCATGAATGAGGACTGCACATCTGTGTAAAAGTAGAACATTGGGTGAGAGGGGGGCAAATAAAATAAGCTGGAGGGTTGAATGCACCCAGGGGCTCCCAGCATGCACTGCTTTCATCACCATTTTGTGAATCTATTTTTTTATTAGTGTACTTGAGCTTGCCATGCTGTGTTACAGGTCGAAGCGGGAGAAGACAAGGGAAACAAAGACACAAAGCCAGTGAAGCCTACCAGCCTCGGTCTTCAAGTCTTTCACTCTCTGCTTAGATTCCACAGAAGGAAACTCAGAGCTCTTTTAGACTCAGCCAAGATGGCTGCATGGTGACCCAAAGACTGATTCATATCATGGAAACATTTTAATACCAACAGGAATTTCAAATGAAAGCAGAGATTTCTGACTTCTCTTGAACGACTGGAGACCTGCCAATACAGATGCTGTTTCGGCAGGACAAAGACTGGCTGACACAAAGACACACCTGTCCCATGTCTTTTCCATGTCCTGTGGAGTCCCTGGCATGCTCTGACTCAATCCAGTGTTTTCCCCATCTAGGGTCAGCACATACAAGTGAGGGAAAATAGGGGCTTAGGTGGTCTACATTGGTGAAGGTATACTGCCTGGAAGAGGAGGGAGGGGAGGAAACACAGCAGAGTCTGGGGGCATGGGGATGATCTCTTCAAATCATCCTTCAGTTACAGGGATCCCATTCATAAATTAATTACAGTGCTGGAATTTTAATTTAGGAAAATCTGTAGAAAACTGAAATTCTTATTGTTTGGAGCTTAGTTATTTTTATCCCTTATTTAAAAAATGTAATATTGTAGGAAAATATTAAGTTATTTCAACAGTATATGTTGTATATGTTGCTCTTTGTTATTAATTTGCTTTTCCTTATTCTAAGCACCTGATCAGGGCAGGCTTTTTGATTACGATTATTCTTGGACCTTAGGAATACACTTTGATATATTTACTGGTCATCTGACACAATGCTACATCCTGGTGTTGCCATAGGGAAGACACTCGATGATGAGTAAGTTGCGTTTATCCCTCTTGCACGTCATGGGAAGCCCTGGGACATCTCATTAGGAGGGTGTTAGAAAGGGCCTGTTGTAGGACTTGGACTGGTGCTGGGTCATCTAGAAGGATTCACAGAAGCAGGGATTTGCTCTGGGTAGAATGCTGTCAGGAAGTGGGAGTGATTCTATGACTGGATGTCTTCATCAATCTTTTCTGGGAGGAGGGAAGACTAGAGGGAGGCTAAAGCTAGAATCTTTTTAAAGGCCGCTGTCACTCATATTAGCTGGAGGAGAGAAATGTTTGAGATTTTGTGGCTTGGAAAATGTTCGTGTTTTGTCTGAGTTCAGGTGTGATTATAAAGTGGTCACAAACTGGGCTTCTCTGATGTCACAGTTCAGTGATACTATCCATCTTTAATAGGAAAACACCAATGCATATCTAAGATATCAAGGACAACTTTTCTTTTCTTTCACTGGATTATTGCAAAACAAATCATCACAGTTCTTGTTTTACCCTCCATGAACTTAAAATCAGGAAATGAAGCTAGGTGTTAGGCAATAAGTTGGTCCTATAATTAATTAATTCCTTTACCTTGTGGTAATAAAAGGCAAGTGAAGAATAATTTTGACAACAGCCTGTGTATAAAGCTGTATATTGTGGGGAAAAGGTGTGGTATTGGTGGAATGAGCCCCAGAGAACACAGATTTCTCAGTGGTTGAGAAAGATTTACATTTATACCTATTCTATTTCTGTTTCTATATTGAAAAAAAAAAATGAAGAAAGCACACACCAATGTGTTGTATTTCAGTGCTTACAATTAGCAAATTAATTACACACTCGGGCATAATGGCTGACCTTAAGCTGATGATGATGCCTGCTCACATGGGAGTTCCCATATAGGTTTGAGGCCAGAGGTCTAATGTTCCTCAGCCCTACTCTTTTGTTCTTAACTTCATAACAGCCCCTGGGAACTCCAGTGGCATGAACACATCTCAGGCTGGATTGTTTTGGCCAAGTGATTGTCGACTCAGAAACTTTTAATGAAGACAGAATGTAGAAGAAATAAGTCAACTGTTAAACTAAAAACTACAGCGTCTTTATCTTGACCCAGGTCCTGAAGGACAGGATAGGAGCAACTGCCTTAAATGTCCATCTAGGATGTTCTCACAGAGGAGTCACCTGGAGCCGGGTCACCTCTTCCTTAGACCCACAAGGGTGAACAGGAATGAAGATCCCCCCCATGATCACTTCCTACTGTGCCTCTTCCTGTCATGCAACTTGGCTTGCCTGCTTCAGCTGTGACCAGAGAATCAATTAACAGTGAATTATTAATATTAGCAGCTGCTGGAAAGTGTTTCCCAGCTGTTGTTTCGGGAAAGGTATCTTGTTCTTTTCAAATCGTGCCCCTCGGCTTTTGCAAGTGGCCAAATCCATCATCAAAATAAATGGGACTTTCTTTCCTTTTCTAAATATGAAGACACGCTCAACACAGGATCCCTCAGCTCACTCTTGCAAAGTTGAGATGTCTGTCTTTGCAGTGCAATTTTAATTCTAATCTTGCTAGATGGCTGTCTTAAGTGCCACCAGGTTGAATTTGGTCTAATTTGATATACACATGAGATAGCTTCTCTGCTTGACCAAATGCAGACACTTGAGAGTCATTTATAGAGTAGAATTCACCACTTCACACAGGGAAAATTCCCAAGGACTTGTCTCCTCCCTATCATCATAAAGTGCTCCTCAGAAACAGAGCTCATTTTCAAAATAACCGAAGCAAAAGGCTGTCAGCGAGACAAAGTGATAACACTTTCCAAAGAAACTCATTGAGAGTATCTAAAACTTTCTCATGCTTTCCACATCAAAACAAATCAATTTTCTTTAGGAAGTCCCTCTATTTCCATGGAAGCAACCTGCTGATTGAGAAATTAAGTTGGAAAAATAGTCAA
This sequence comes from Cephalopachus bancanus, assembly GCA_027257055.1. NCBI lineage: Eukaryota > Metazoa > Chordata > Mammalia > Primates > Tarsiidae > Cephalopachus > Cephalopachus bancanus. The sequence continues at coordinate 820,160 of JAPVLO010000269.1, forward strand.
TAAATATTAATGTGCTGACCAAACTCAGAAGGCAGGTTTTCCACTTCTCTAAGAGTCTTCCGGGAAGGCAAAGAGAAATTCTGATGTGAGGATGTCCTAAATTGCCAGGGAAATACCTAAAATTAAAGTCTGCATGGCATTAAATTTGCTGACAGCTTCAGAAGAAAGACAGCAGTAATTTGGGTTAGAGAAGGTTGTCCCAAGAGACAATGTGAGAGACAGAGTTGAGGAGAGGATTATTTTTCTGCCATGGAAGAGAAACCCTACAAAGTGCTCTGATCTATCAAGAACTGCTGACTTTGACATTATTAAGAGATAGCACCCTGGACTTTGAATTTGCTGTTGTCCTGATAGCTACCACAAGCAGGGGCAGCTATAGAGCTTCTTCTAGGGACTGTTCAGGTGTCAGAATTAGGGGGACCCAGGGGCAGAACCTGGTGGTCAATAAGTACTAACTCCGTTGCTGTGTGGGTACCAGTGAGATGCCTGCTTAGGGATCTGTAGAAAAAAGAACAAAAAGCAAAACAAATAAGAAAAGGAAGATGCTTTGAGGACAGCTGATTTTGTCTTTTAGTAAGTAGGGAGCTCAAATTTATTGATGTGTGAAAAAGAATAAGACTGGAACTGTTTGTCACAATATAGTTGAAAGGGAAAATCAATGTGTGGGGTTTGTGTGTGTGTGTGTGTGTGTGTGTGTGTGTGTGTGTGTGTGTGTGTGATGTACAAACTCTCCTGGGTCCATACTTTGCAGATGAAAGGTATAAAAAGGAAATAATTTTAAAACACTTTCAATGGTTATTTCTGGAAGGTGAAGGGCAATGCCTATTTTTCATTTGCATATGTCCTAAATGATGTTCAATGAGCACTGAGATCTTAAGGACTTATTTATAGACTAACTTCCTAGAAGAATCAACATGACAGCATGGGTTTCATGCAGACTCAGATCTTAGCTGTGCTCTTTGCCATTATAAGCATCTATTCTTATCTTTAAGGAGATTCCACTAAATATTGCAAATGTAAACTAAGATGTCATTTTGTATTGAATAGAGATGCTTTGTCTGCAAGTATCAGAACACCTGGCAACATTAGCTTAAATAAATGAAGATGCATTTTTTTCTTACATAACAACCACTCCAGGAGTAGATAATTTGAACAATGGTTTACTCAGTACTATCAAGGTCAAAGGATTTTATATTTCTGGGCTGCTTCCTCATGGTTACAAGATGACTGCAGCAATTCAAACCATCACAGCTTTGTTCAAGAGAGGAACAGAAAGAAGGTAGGAGAGAAGATACTGCATCTGAAAAGCAAATGCTTTCCCCCATACTCCATGACTGACTTCTAATCCTGCCTCACTGGCTAGAAAGGGGCTCTACCATCTGAAAGGTAACCAGGGAGAAGGTGGTTAGAGGGTATGCACCAGGTCATGCAATCGATGCTTATCATCCCAGCACTGTCTGGCACATAGCAGGCAATGATAATGCTGTTATTCTTTCCACATTTTTAAAGGAATTACCTTTCCTCTTTTTCAAAAAGTTTCCTAGAGGGGCTATGCACTTCCCAGGGCATTTTGTCCATCTATCCTTTTACAATCATCAATACTTGACAGTTGCAGTCTGCTCAGATGGCCGCTGTTACCAGCTGAAGATGTTTCCCCAGTCTTATCCAGCAGTGGTGCTCATTAGAGATCATCTACTTGGGTCCAGATGGTTCCTGAGGGCTCCCCAGAGAGACACAGCCTAGCAAAGCTCCCCTAAACCCAGAAGATTGGCCGACCTGTGAGCATTACCGCTGACAGACCCTAGAGAGACGAAAGCTGCCTGGAGACATGGCAAGAACTGGTGCAGCAGCAGCTGGGAAGTTACACTGCCCTCCCAAAACCAAGATCCAGGCAACTCCCATGTGATGGGCAGAAGCAGGTGGTGATAGTGTTTTCTCATGATTGGTTTAATTCACTCGTTTCTTGATTCTTGCCCTCAGCCAAACAAAATGGTTTAAAAATGCACAATTAGAAAACTCAAAGGATGCTTGTTTTGTGTGTTTGTTTGCCTTTAGCCATATAGCCAAAAAAGAAAATAAAAATCATGGGTGGAGAATATAGAAATCTGAGTTAAAACCCAAGATTTGGGACATATTTACCCACATGATCTTTCTCAGTAATAATCTTTGCTGTAATAATAATAATAATAAAAGTAATTTATTAAAGGTCTCTCATGTACTAGACAACATGCTAAGACACTGTTAATCATTACCTCATCCAGTGATTGCAACAACCTGATGAAAAATAAACTTTTTTCACAACTGATTTACAGATGAGGAGACTGAGTCTCAGAGAAAGGAAACAATAGACCCATCTCCATGCAGGGGAAGAAATGGAGCTCTGCTTTTAAATTCGGGTGTGTTCTTTGCTTTTCACCACTGGGTCATATTCTGAATGACCAGAGTCTATGTTTTGTTTCCTGTATCGACCTCTAATTGAACCTGTTAAAATATTTCATTGGCCACATTTCCGTAAGGGTCCAATAAAATTTCTTATTAATTCCTATTTAACATAGTGCAACATTTTGCTGAATTCTAAATGTTCTCATTCTTTCAACCTTAGATAAATGACTACAAAGCTCAAATGTCTCCTTGTCTGTATTATCATCTGGGAGTTTAGCCAAATTATGTCTTTGGAGCCGAGGGAGATGGGAACCCAAAAATTATTCTTTCCTTGTTTAATTCTGCAGCATACTGATGAGACTATTTTTCAAGGAATGTGTGTACCCTTCAGGAATGAAAGAGAGGGGATATGAAACACAGAGAGAGAGGAGACAGAAAGAAAGACAGGAGAGAGAGGAGAGAAGAGAGTAAGGAGGAAGGGGAGAAGGAAGAAGAAGGAGGAGAAAGAAGAAAAGGAAGGAAGGAAGGAAGCAAGGAAGGAAGAAGGAAGGAAGGAAGGAAGGAAGGAAGGAAGGATGGAAGGGGAGAGAGAGGAGAGAAGAAGAGGGAAGGGGGAATAAGAGGAAAGGAGGAGGAGAAAGACAAGGTGGAAGATGAAGAGGAGGAAGAGAAGAAAAATGAAGAGAAGGAGAAAGAGGAGAGAAGGAACAGTCCAAACTCCAGAAATTCCTCATGACAACTTGTGTATTTTTAGAAATACTTATCGGGCAACCCCTTCAGGTCTCCTCCAACTGTGGGAGCTTTTCTGTCCTCTCAATAATCCTGCATTCAAAAAAAGAAAAGAAATACTTATCACGAGACACCCCAATCCATTCACAGTAAGGTGAAAGAAAACCACTGGGTGTCTGCAAAGCACATGTAAATTACAAGAAGATGTGTCACCATGCACGTTCTGCCTCATGATTCTTTGATCACACCATTTCTGACTCCGAGGACAGTTAGATTTATCAGCAACACAGCCTTTGGAGGGCTCTGTTAACTACCTCTTGGAAAACCTCTACTGCAGACGTCTCTTGGGAGACACCTCTCTCCTCCTCTGAAGACATTCTAGATTAGCATGTAGCAGAATGATATCCTCTCTTCTGTCAGAAAGTTCCTTGTTTCATTAAGAAGGGGTTTCCCAGTCTTCAAATTTTTCCCATTCTCTTAAGTCCTAGATAAAAGCATAATATATAAAATGGTGTGAGCTGGAATCAGACTACCTAGGTTAGTGTCCTGCCACTAACTGGTTCCACTAGTGTGCAAACTTGAGCACTCTAACTTCTAGAAGTCTTGATTTACTCTTTTTTTTTTTGAGTTGGAGTCTCACTCTGTCCCCCAGACTGGAGTGCAGTGGCCGCTCCCGGCCACCACAGCCTCGCCTGCTGGGCTCGGCGATCCTTCCGCCTCAGCCTTCCAAGTCGCCGGAATTACAGGCGCGTGCTACCACGCCCGGCTAATTTTTTAATTTTATTGTAGAGATGAGGTCTCGCCTGCCCAGGCGGGTCTCAAACTTGCGGGCTCAGGCATTGATTTACTCTTAAACCCCCAAGAAGACTCATAGATTTCGCTTCACAACTATAGCAGTTATGAAGATTAAAGATGGCAAATGTGAGCCCTCAGTACTCTGAAGATTAGCAAGTACACAGTTCTTCTTGATATAATACTATAGACAATGACTACAGGTGTATTTGTGCTGGCATGCATCATTTATTCGGCAACAATGATTTTTAGAACCGGCATTTAAGTGCTAGGGGGACATGGATGAGCAGAGCGGCCCAGGTCCTTGAGGAACATGCATTAGTGAAGAGATTGGAAAATGAGCACATAAACAAATACACGGTGTGTCTGCGGCTGATAATTACTAAGAAGAATAATGGTTAAAAAGCTATGAGGCTATATAGTACTAGCTGTTATTAGATCAGAGGAAGTCTCTCTAGGGAGATGAAAGCGAAACTGGCCCATAACTCAAGTCTAACCACAAGAAAACCCCAGATATATACCGAGTGAGGAACAACCTATAAAATATTTGAGCAGTACTTCTCAAAGCTGCCACAGTCATCAAAAACAAGGCAAGACTGAGAAACTATCACAAATCAGGAGAGCCTAGGTGCCAGAGACCAGCTCCAGCTGGGTTCAGGGTACCCCAAAGGTGGAGACAGCGTCGGCGATTGGGGGGAAGAAGAAAGAGAGAGAGGGAGAGAGAAAGAAAGAGACTGGACTCCAGTCTAGTGCAGAAGCGATGTGTGTTATTGGGAATTACAACGGGTCTTTTATAAATGAAGTCAGATCTGGGAGGGGCGTCCCCCACCCACCAGAAACCTTAATCCATGAAAACTTAATCAATGATTGCCTTTAAACCCTTTTCATATGATAATCTTAAAATACCATAACAAAGGATAACCTAATCCATGACTGACATATTCTATAAACCTTTTTCATCCTAAGCTGATTGATTTATGCCAAGTTAAACAATTCTATAGAAGCTTAAGTATTTACTTTACAAACGAAAGTGGCCCATCCCAGAATGTTTGGAACGTGGCCCAGTCCAAAGTTCACAGTGGGCTACCTGCAAGTAACCCAGCCGTATTCTTTCAACAAAATGGCTGTCTTCTAAAACTCTATTCTACAATTTACACCTTCAATAAATCCTAAGATCATGACCCAGAAGCCTGTGACCAATACTAAGGCTCTTAGATGTGACACGAGTTTGAATTATAAGTTGTGTGAAAGCCAAAACTGCAGTTTGAGGAAGAATGGGAGCAATGAGCTTCTAAAGTTAGCTTGTGTTCATCCCGGTCTCAGAGTTTTTATGTTTTGAGCTCACAGGAGCTTAGTAGAAAAGGGGGAGGAAATAGGGTCAATAGCTCCTGAACGCATCCTAGTGGTCTCAGGGTCAACGGCCCTTCCTGATCCCTCACGCTCAGTGGGCCTCCGTGGCTGGCTCCCAACACCTAAGAAGATGGAATGACTACCTGTAATATGATCTTCTGTATCCTAGAGCGAAGGACATTAAGCTAAAAGTAAGGAAGTCAGAATAAAGTATGGGCTTTTGTTGATAGCGTAGCAGCACCAGTTCAGCAATTGTGACACATGTAACACATGTATGGTGCTGATGTAAAATGTTGATAATAGGGGCAACCATATGTGTGAGCATCTTCTCCATTTGCATATAAATCTAAAAGTGTTCTAAAAATATGTTACTGAAAAAAAGGAAAGTGGACCAGCTGAGTGCTTCCCGGTATTCTATACTATTTGGGGGTCTAAGATGTTAGAAATATGATGTGAGGTAATTTGGGTTTTAAATACCTATGAGAAAGTGTAAACAGCTCTGGCCCCATCAAAGCAGACAGCTCCCGTGTAGATGTTTCCCATCTGCACAAATCTCCTGCTCCTCGTGTTTCTGTAATTCTCTTTTTCAGACTGACAGAAGTGGCTACACCCCACAGGCCAGTGAATCACAGACCAGCGACCTTCACCTTTGGTCCACAATCAGAAATCTGATCGTCCAAAGCCCAATAATGTCATGAGGCTTAATAGGAATGAGTTGTCATTTTACATCAAATTACAAGCATACATAGGCCTTCAATCTCCCCCCGTCCAATTTATAACCAGATCCCACTAGCTCCAGCTCCAATTTAGATGTGAATGATTCACATCACAACATGTCCGTCGGCACCAAACTGGTCCACACCACCAACTCCTCTTAACTGGGTCATTGTAAGGGCCACCAGTTGTCCCCTGACCCTCTCCTGGCTCTGCCAGAGCAGGCCCCTTACATACTAAGTCAAACCTTGTCACTCTCCCACTTGAATGGTGTCAACCACACCCATTGTACTTGGAATGAAATTTGTATACACAGAATTCCAAGCGTGCATGATGGACCTCAGCTCACACACCACCTTCATCTGCTGCCCCTCGTCTTCCTCACTGTGCAAAGTCACCAGGGTTACTCACTGGAGGCAAAGCAACACTGAGACTTTAAGAAAAAGGATCTTGTTTCCAGACTCCATCACATAAGAGAGTCCAACATCCTAACTGAGCACACAGACTTGGTTTGCATCGCTGATGGATTCCGAGAAGAAAGAGACATGTGAGAGGAAAGTGTGCTTTGGGCCATTCCAGGAAGACACGTGTGTGGGTCACAGGTAGGACGGCCGAGGCAGCTGCTGTCACACACAACAGTAAGAGCTGCCGAGCTGTGACACTTCAGGCAATTCATCAGTCTTGGCAGCGAGTCGTTGATGGTGATTAAGCAGCAAGCACGGGGGAGGGAGAAAAGATGCTCTCATGCTTCGCCTTGGCACCTGTCTTTCCTCCAGACGCCAGGGCAGGGAGCGTCTGCCTGCTCAGGTGACACAAATGCTGCAACCTGGCTGAGAGATGAATTATAAACAGATTGAAGGAACTCGCTCTAGCAATTATTCTCTTCCTCACCCCCACCCATGAGGTAAAATTCAGTATAAAGAGGGATGAATGCAAATCTCCATCCACCTGAAGTGGGAGAAAAGCTTCTTAAACAACAGTCATTTGAGAAGTGGGGCAGTGCACCAAGTGGAGCTGTTTAATAAACCTTGAAAAAATCTCTCAAGGTCAGAGAGGAGCAGAGTGACTCACAGAATGTCCAGAGACAGCTTCTATCATCTGCCCTTTCCCGAACTCTGGGATTTGCCAGCTGGGAGGGGACCTGGCTGGTGGGCACCGACCACCTTGCCCTTCATGCTATTGACTTCTGCTGCCCTTTGCCAAGGCCAGGAGCAAATAATTGCTCTCAAATACAAATTCGTCAAACACACCACATATTTCCTGCCTACGGGTCTTTGCATCAGCCAGTCTCTCTGCCCCAAACATTTTCCTCTCAAAAATTCAGGCTCACTTCTTCACATTCTATTATTTTCTTTCTAAATGCCAGTTTCTCAGAGTATCTGGCACCAGTTTATTTAAAACTAGAAGATACCAACACTAGCACTCCTAAAGTAGTCTTTATTTTGCTATTTGTGTTTCTTGGAACTTATTGGTTTTTACTATATTATCCTTTCCCTACCCCCCAAACACATACACATGCACAGATACACACACAGACACACACACACACCCCACACAACACACACACATAGACACACACACACACACAGACACACACACCCCCACAGAGTTCTTTTGCACACACACAGGATTAGAAAATTATCTCTCAACTTCCACTAGTCAGAAAAGTACCAGCACTGTGTTCTTCATTATAGATTTATCTTGGTTCTTTTTTAAATCACAAAGAAAAATGTAAATATGCAACTACATTAGACATATTCTTTGGTTTTTTTCTTTTAAAATGTATTTATTTTTGTTTTCCTTCTTTTCCTCATCTTTTCTTTCTTCTTCCTTTCTCTTCTCTCTCTCTCTCTCTCTCTCTCTCTCTCTCTCTCTCTCTCTCTCTCTCTCTCTCTCTCTCTCTCTCTCTCTCTCTCTCTCTCTCTCTCTCTCTCTCTCTCTCTCTCTCCCCTTTTCTTTCTTTCAAATTCAGAACAAGGAGAATCTGGAAATTCTCCTAGTAACAGATGCCAAAGGTTAAAAACCCAGCCTGTGCAATATTGAAATGAGCTCTGTTGTAGGTTATCTTTAATCAGGCCATATGATTGGAATTCCATTTCATTTTCTGTTTTGAAGGGTCAAGTGGTTTTTAGAACATGGGATTGGAATATAAGAATTAAGAAAAAAGTGTACATGCTGGTTGTAATTCCTAACTTTCCTGACATTGACTACCAACTCTGAGGTTGGTGTCAGCCTGGTGACAGTGAATGTGGCTTGTTCCTGACTTCTTGCCTGCTGTGAGAATCTAAATTTCCTACTCAGTCATGGAGTATAGTAATGAACATCATAGAAAAATCTCCGCCCTCAGGGTTCTTAACTATCATGAAGGCTGACAATCTTGTAGAAAGGAGAAGAATATATATGGGCAATTTTGTTTAGAGCCTGGAGTAGAAAATAAGACATGGAATCTAAATAATACCTAAGCACAATTTATTTTCAACTAACCCTGCACAACTGAGACACAATACATAGAAGAGCATGGTGTAATTCCCAGGGTTGTTGTGGGGTGTGAAGTTGTGTATTATGTTGGGAATTCTATAAACTCAACCAGGACATGATAAGAATTGGCTACACTTTTTGTTCCCTTCTAAAATCTATGTGTGGGTTTTTCAACTAAAACATAATGACAGTGGGATAGGTTATAAACAATAACAGCTGTTCAGAGGATTAATGGCTTAAAAAATAAGTCAAGGCCTGAATTTTTAATTGACAACAGCATCTTTATCTTATACCGGTGATGAAATTTCAATTACCAACTTTCCAGAATGTTGCCTTAAAAGTGATACTAGAAGAGGAGTTTTTAACGGCTCCTAAAAATAAACTAAAACTAAAAAAAAAAAAAAGAAACAAAAGGATAAGTGAATAAAGGAAACAAAAAAATCCCTATCTGTGGAACAGATCTGGCCCACAGAATGCCAGCTTGCAATATTTGACTTACTCTCTGTCAAAGAGTGTTTTCTCTTTGGGTCATCAGTATGAATAGAAATATCCTTAGAGTCTTTCTTTTATGCACAGACTTCACTGCGGGAAGAAATAAAGGAGAATTGTTAGGTCAATAAATTATTGGGGAGGGGACAGACGAATATTTACTGAACCTCTACCATGTTCCATGAGCCATAGTTTAAGGCCTTATCTTTGTTTTTTTTTTGTTTTTTTCGTTTTGAGTTGGAGTCTCACTCTGTCGCCTAGACTGGAGTGCAGTGGCCGCTCCCGGCCACCGCAGCCTCGCCTGCTGGGCTCTGGCGATCCTTCCGCCTCAGGCTTCCGAGTAGCCGGAATTACAGGCATGTGCTACCACGCCTGGCTGATTTTTTGATTTATTGTCGAGATGAGGTCTCGCTGCCCAGGCGGGTCTCAAACCCGCGGGCTCAGGCAATCCACTCACCTCAGCCTCCCAAAGGCGCGGGATTACAGGCTGAGCCACCGAGCCCGGCTTTAAGGCCTTATTTTTTAACCCTCCCAACTATACTGCAAGTCAGGGACTGTTATTCATATTTTACAGACTAAAAAGTTGAGGACAGAGAGTAAATCAAATATTGCAAGTGGCATTCTGTGGGCCAGATCTGTTCCACAGATAGAGATTTTTTTGTCTGTTTCCTTTATTCATTTATTCACTTATTCTTTTCTTTCTTTTTTTTAGTTTTATTTTATTTTTAGGAGTTGTTAAAAAAAAATTTGTACTTTTCTTTCTTTTTTTCTTTCTTTTTTGAGTTGGAGTCTCTCTCTGTTGCCCAGATTGGATTGCAGTGTCACGCTCCCGGCCACCACAGCCTTGACCTGCTGGGCTCCGGCGATCCTTCTGCCTCAGCCTTCCAAGTAGCTGGAACTACAGGCGCACGCTACCACGCCCAGCTAATTTTTTTTTATTTGCGGTCTCACCAAGTTGCCCAGGCAGGGCTCGAACCCGTGGGTTTTCAGGCAATTCACTCACCTCGGCCTCCCAAAGCGCGGGATTACAGGTTGAGCTACCAAGCCTGACTTGGACGGTTTTTAAATTTAAAAGATAAGATTTCATATCAAAAACCTCAGACTCTAAGATTTTTTTTGTTATTACTATTTTTATTTTAAAGATGTGGGGTACAATTCAGGGTTAGGTACATAAGTGGTTATTGTTAGGTACATAAGTGGTTATTGTAAAGTTTGGGTACCCTTATTGATGTTATGTGCCCCCTCCTGGCAGTGTCCCACTACTGCCAATCTCTTTCTTATAGTATTATGATAAATGTTCAGAACTCGCTTATGAGTGAGTACATGTGGTACTTAGATCTTTGTTTCCGTGATAAATCACTGAATATTACAGGCTTTAATTCCATCCAAGTTGCTACAAAGTTCATTATTTTGCTTTTCTTTATGGTTGCATAATATTCCTTCATGTATATGTACCACATTTTCTTTATTCAGTCCGCTTTCAACGGGCAGCATGTTGCTGGGAAAACTGGCTGACCACATGTACAAGACTGAAGCAGGATTCCTATTATCACCATGCATAAAAATCAACTCTAAATGGATCAAAGACCCAAATATAAAGCCTCAAACTATAGGAATCCTAGGAGAATATATAGGAAACACCCTTACGAAAATTGGAATAGGCAACCAATTCCTGACCAACTCTAAGATTTTCTTTACACATTGGCGGGATTCACATGCCATCCTATGTGATAACAGTTCCTGGAGCGAGCACCTACTGCCCCCTGGAGGAGGCCTGGATCTCGTGGTCCTCTACAGTCCTAGGTCCATTTCTCTCTCTTTAGACCACCTGGGCTCCATGGGTATCGCTCCAAGACTTTTGTCCTCACTTTCTATTACCACAGCTAATGAATTATGGACGCAGGATGCAGACAGATGTGTCTGGCCAAAAGCTTGTAGCCCTTTCCTCACGCTGTGGTTTCTAAGCCTCTGTTGAGTCTCAACCCCCGCAAGTCTCTTCTCAGAGCTCCCCTGTGTAAAGTCAATGGTGAGAAAACCAAACTCGTTGAATTAGATGGAAAGCGAAGTAAGAGATAGGCTACAAAACTCCTTCCGCTGTGTAGCTCCCTCTGAACTCTCTCCACCTGGAAGGAGAAGCTATGCAGAGTAAGAACTGAAAGGATGACTTAAAGCAGCAGTCCCCAACCTTTTCGACATCAGGCACCAGTTCAGGGAAAACAAGTTTTCAATGGGTAGGGGTGGTTTGGGGATGACTTATTATTCAGCAAAGAATTCTTCAGCACCAAATGTCCATACTGCTGGCGTTGAGATACTGTTATGGGGACAGTTATTCTACTTCAACAGAAAGTCAACAATGTCGACTCTTTAGTAGGATGAAGATCTGATTTTAAGAGGTGGTAAGAAGCCACACCTGGTTGGTAAGCACACTCCCGGTTCTAGGTCTGCCACTGAGGACCTGGGCGTAGGACACTCTTCACTTCAAGCACATAAAATATACTGTGCATTTTATGTCTGTTATTATCACATTTTAATGTACAATGAAATGATTGCACAACTCATCATTTAAAAAGGAGGCAAAGATGGAAGTGGAAAATAAAATAATGGATGGGCCTCTGTTGACCTGACAAGAGGTAGAACTTACCCTCTACTCATCTCCTGCTGTGCTTTCCAGTTCCTAATAGGGTACTGGGGACCCCTGATTTAAAGAACACACTGTGAAAATATGTAGAGTGGAGGAGGCAGTGGTGGAGGCGAGATGAGCTGCCGTGTCGCTGGCTTGCTTTCCCTCACTCCTAGTGATCTGATGTTCTCAGCAGATCTTCACTTTTCTCCCCACACATGGTCATGTGCCACCTACTATCCACGCCACACCTGTGGCAGGCCCTGGAATTCTCAACAGACGCCTCCCTACAGGTCCTAACTAGAGTCCATCCAGAAGAAGTGAAGAGTGTCCTATGCCCAGGTCCTCAATGGCAGACCTGGAACCTGGCATGTGCTTATCTACCAGGTGTGTCTTCTCACCACCTCTTTTTTTTTTTTTTTTTTGAGTTGGAGTCTCACTCGGTCACCCAGACTGGAGTGCAGTGGCCGCTCCCGGCCACCGCAGCCTCGCCTGCTGGGCTCCGGCAATCCTTCCGCCTCAGCCTTCCCAGTAGCAGGAATTACAGGCATGTGCTACCATGCCCGGCTGATTTTTTGATTTATTGTAGAGATGAGGTCTCGCTGCCCAGGCGGGTCTCGAACCCACGGGCTCAGGCAATCCACTCACCTCAGCCTCCCAAAGGCACGGGATTACAGGCTGAGCCACCGAGCCCGGCTCTTCTCACCACCTCTTAAAATCAGACTCTTCATCCTACTTAAGAGAGGGGGTTATTGAATTTCTGGTGAAGCAGAATAACTGTCCCTATAACTGTGTCTCTCAACACCAGCACTATGAACATTTTGGGCTGGAGAATTATTTGCTGAGGGCGACTGTCCTGCGATGCCAACATTTTTGGCATCAGGGATTGCTTTTGCAGAAGGCAATTTTTCCACAGGGGTGAGAGGGAGAGTCATAAGGCATTAGAATCTCATAGAGAGCACGTAACTTAGATTCCTCACATGTGCAGTTCACGATGGGGTTGGTGCTCCTACCAGGACCTAATGCTCACACTGATCTGACAGAAGACAGAGTTTTATTGGCTGCCACTCACCTAATTCTGTGTGACTGGTTTCTTACAGGCCAGGGACTGGTACCAGTCCACAGCCCAGGGGTTGAGAACTCCTAATTACAGAATATTTAGCAGCATCCCTAGTTTTGATGCACTAGACTCCAATAGCACAACCCCACACACATACTGTGACAACCAAAAATGTCTTGACACATACAAGACATTGACCTCTTGGAAATAAAGTTGAAGATAAAGTTGCCCGCAGTTGAGAACAATTGCCCTGTAATAACAGTATTCTAAAATGTCTTCTTTTTTTCTTTCAGTTGGAGTCTCACTCTGTCACCCAGACTGGAGTGCAGTGGCATGCTCCTGGCCACTGCAGCCTCCACCTGCCAGGCTCTGGCGATCCTTCTGCCTCAACCTTCCAAGTAGCCAGAACTACAGGCACATGCTACCATGCCCAGCTAAGTTTTTTGATTTATTGTAGAGACAAGGTCTCCCAAGTTGACCGGGTGGGTCTCGAACCCTTGGGCTCAGGCAATCCACTACCTCGGCCTCCCAAAGTGCTGGGATTACAGGCTGAGCCACCAAACCCGGCCCTAAAATGTCTTCTTAAGAGAAATATAATTGCCTGAGCCCGCGGGTTTGCAACCCACCTGGGCAACTTGGCGAGACCTCATCTCTACAATAAATAAAAAAATTAGCCGGGCTTGGTACCCTGTAATTCTGGCTACTCGGAAGGCTGAGGCGAAAGGATCGCCGGAGCCCAGCAGGTCGAGGCTGCGGTGCCCGGGAGCGGCCACTGCACTCCAGTCTGGGCGACTGAGTGAGACTCCAACTCAAAAAAAAAAAAAAAAAGAAAGAGAAATATATTGAGAGTTATATGTCTGAGAATCCACCACATTTTGTTCGTGTTTTAATGAGCTGTTACTACTAACACATTATTCATTTTTGTGATGGTTATGAATTATTATAATGTTTTTTCCTTATGAATTTCTTTGATGTTTTCAAATAACAATTGATATGTGCCATCTGTCGTTTGTAATAGTGTCAAATAAAAACGAGGGATTTTTTTCTGAAAAAATCCCTCCTTTGTAGTAATAGAAAATCAAGCCCCAAGTTTCTTTTAGGTCTCAGCCCCTACAAAGCTCTTCTCAGAATGTCCCTGAGTAAAGTCAATGGAGATAAAACCAAGTCCGTTGAATTAGGTGGAAAGTGAAGTTTTTGAGACCATGATATACAAAATTAATGCTTTAGAATTGTTGTTTACAAAACTCCAAAGCATCGGTTGTAGACCAATTTAAATATCAGTGTAAATAATACTCAAGTGATCTTTCCAAAAATCCCTTTAAAATTGTATACAGATTCTTTACCGTCACAATTTAAAAACAACAAAGATTTTAAGAACAGCTTATGGAATATCAGGCACTTACTTGCTCAGACACTCTTACATGTCTTAAAGGCATTAGTCTATTTCGTTCTTATAATTTTAAGGTATAAGTTCAATGTCATGTAACATTGAAATCAAACAAGTAAGCAGCTAAACAAAATATAAGTCACTTTCTCTTCCCTGCACACGTCTCTTCACCCATGATGACTTTTTGTCTATGCTTTTCATGGCAAAACACCCAAAAGAATCACCTGTGATCCTTCTTGATTCTTTCATCTCTCATTTATATTTTCTCTCAAAGATCAGGGTTATGTAATTTTTCCAACTCACCAAAAGGGTCAGTATCAGGGCTGACACCTCAGTCTATCTTCTAAGTAAACAGGCAAAATATGATTGAAATCTATGTGTGAAAATTTAGCACTCACACAATAAAGCTAAGGTCCTCTTTTGGACTCTATAGACATACATACACCCACACATATAAATGCACATACACGTGCATGTACTTACAAACACAAGATATATATATATGTGTGTATATATATATATATATATACCCTGAAGTATACTTTCCTGGTTTTTGGTTTTAAATATACATAGTATCAATCTATAGGTTCACTAGCAATGCATGTCTGTGTCACTTAATAGAACACTAAGCATGGACCTACTTTATTATTTACAGTTTCTGGGCATACTCATAGAACATCCATACCACACAATTATTTAATTATTTAATTGGTGAGTATGTGATTGCTTCTAATGGATCAATTTAATGCTGCAATGAACATCTTTTTACATAAGTGCCTTGGCATGTGTGTCCTCAGCTGGCATTTAATATGTCAGGAAAACTACTTTTGACATGCTTTATGTAACTTAATTTTCTTTTTCTAATTTTCTAATTTTTTTATTTTAAAGATATGGGGTACAATTCAGGCTTAGGTATACAAACGTTGATTATGCAGGTATGCCTGTTGATGAGGTGTGCCCCTCCCTCCCCTAGCAGTTTCCCTCAACTGTTAATCCCATCTCCTCTCCCCTGGCAGTTTCCCACTAATGTCAATCCCTTTCTTATAGTGTTATGATAATTGTTCAAGGTCCGCTTATGAGTGAGAACACGTGGTACTTTGTTCTCTGTTTCTGTGAAAGATCACTGAGTACGATTGACTCTAAATCCATCCAAGTTGCTGTGAAGTCCATATGTTTGTCATTCTTTATGGCTGCAGAGCTTTCCATTGTGTATATGTACCACATTTTTAAAATCCAGTCCAGCTTCGATGGGCAGCATGGTTGGTTCCATGTTTTTGCTATTGTGAACAGAGTTGCAACAAACATACATGTGCAGGAATCTTTTGTGTAGAATGATCTGAGTTCCTCTGGGTATATTCCCAATTAGGGAATTGCTGGGTCTTAGGGAAGATTAGTTTCTAGTTCTTTCAGAAATCGCCACACTGTCTTCCAAAGAGGTTGCACTAGTTTACATTTCCACCAGCGGTGTAGAAGTGTTACTTTTTCTCCGCATCCTCGCAAGCATCTGTTGTTGTTTGTTTTATCAAAAATGGCCATTCTGACTGGGGTTAGGTGGTATCTCAATGTGGTTTTGATTTGAATTTCTCTGATGTTGATGAGTGAGACAGAGCACTTTTTCACGTGTCTGTTGGCTGCTCGTATATCTTCTTTTGAGGAGTGTCTGTTCATTTCTTTTGCCAACTTTTTAATGAGACTGCTTGTTTTTTCTCCTTTTGTCACATCTGAGTTCCTTGTAGATCCTAGATGTTAGGCCTTTGTCAGATATACCAGTTGACAAATATTTTTTTCCCACTTTGTGGGCTGTCCCCCTGCTCTCTTGACTGTTTTTTTGCTTTACAGAAGCTCGTCAGTTTGATGAGGTCCCACTTGTCTATCTTCTTTCATTCTTTTTTTTTTGTTTTCTTTTTGAGTTGGAATCTCACTCTGTTGCCCAGACTGGAGCACTGTGGCACGCTCCTGGCCACTGCAGCCTTGACCTGCTGGGCTCTGGCGATCCTCCTGCCTCAGCCTTCCAAGTAAGCGAAATTACAGGCGTGCGCTACCACGCCTGGCTGGTTTTTGCTTTTATTGTAGAGACAAGGTCTTGCCAAGTTGCCCGAGCGGGTCTCGAACCCATGGGCTCAGGCAATCCACTCACCTCGGCCTCCCAAAGTGCTGGGATTACAGACTGAGCCACCAAGCCCGGCCTCTTATATCTTATAGTATGGGCACTTAAGGTTCTGATCAGGAATTGGTTGCAAGTTCCAGTTTTCTTAAGGGTGTCTCCTGCATTTTCTAAGATTCTTATAACTTGAGGTTTTCCATATATAACTTAATTTTCAAAGCACTTTATAAGAAGGTGGAGAAGCTGGATTCATATTCAGGTCATGGTTCCAGAGTGAGGATGCTTCCCTATGCACGCATAAGAGAGTCACTGGGCATCATGGTTCTCTTTCAAAGTTTCCCAAAATGTCTGTCACATGTGCATCCATTATTTTGGATCTGAACAATACACACACACACACAAGCACCAACACACATAAAATGTATGTGTATGTGTATATGCAAGACACTCTAAATCAACCATGGAAATGCACGAGATAAAAAATGGAAGTTCTCCATAAAATCTTAATATAATTCTGTTTATTTATTTATTTTTAAACTTTTTTAAATTATAAAGATGTGGGATGCATCACAGGATTAGGTGCATAAGTAAGATATGTGCAGGTGAAGTTTGGGCTTCCAACTTGTCCTCACATCCCCTGGTTTAGGACCAGGTACCCTTTGTGTTGTTACGTGTCTCCCCTCCCCGACCTCCTCTGACAGTGTCCTGTGACTGCTGATCCCACCCTCATGCTATTGTGATTAATATTTCGGTTCCGTTTAAGAGTGGGCACATGTGGTATTTGGTTCTTTGTTTCTGTGATAGATCACTAGGTACGATTGTCACCAACTTCATCCAATTTGCTGACAAGTCCATGATTTTGTACTTTTTTACGGCTGCAAAATATTCTATCATGTATGTGTACAATCTACTTTTCTTGATCCAATCTACTTTTGATACGCAGTAGGGTTGGTTCCATGTTTTTGCTATTTTGAATAGTGTGGCAATACACGTGTGTGCAGCTGTCTTTTTTGTAGAACTATTTGTGTTCCTCTGGTTATGTTCCCAGAAGGGGGATTGCTGGATAGTGTGGAAAGTCAGTTTCTAGTTTCTGTAGATATAACCACACAATTTTCCATAGAGGTTGGACTAGTTTGCACTCCCACCAACAGTGTAGAAGCGTCCCCTTTTCTCCCCACCTGCACCAGCATCTATTGTTTTTAATTCATTAATGATGGCCATCCTTACTGGAGTTAGGTGGTATTGTGGAAAAATATTAAATAGCTATGTATCTGACAAAGGCTTTATATCCAGAATCTACAAGGAACTCAAACGAACTGAAAGAAAAAAGACAAACTGTCCTATGTAAAAGAAGAGCAGATGACATTAATAGAAGCTTCTCAAAAGAAGACATATAAGCAGTCAACATGTACAAGAAAAAATGCTCAGTCTCGCAAATCATCAGAGAAATTCAAATCAAAACCTTATTGCAATTCTTAAAAAGCACACACTTCATTCACAATTGCTTTACACCATTCTGAAGGGCTTGGGAAAATCCTAACCAGCCTACTTCATGGGCAAGAAAGTCTGAAAATACCACTTCCATCATTCTGAGGCTCTTCTTCTCTCTGTCTTTTTTTTTTGCCTCTTATCATTGCCCTGAAATTTGAGTGGCATATTTTAATGACCCATGACATAGCTTCTCAATGCTGGTTCACTTTTATGAAAAATGAAGACCCAAAGGATGGATAATTCAGATATATTATCCGATAAGGAATGTATTAATAAATCAAAATGTATATTTCCTTTTTATTTAGGTTGGTGTGTTGACAGTTCCACATGATGTCTCACAGAAAACAAATAATCCTTGCTACTTTCGACATAATCAGGATACATATTTCAATGTATTCACTTACGCAATCACTTTTACCATCAGCCCACTCAGTCAGAGAAGCTCATAGAACACAGTTTAATTTTTTTTCCGAAATGATGCAGGCAGCCAGTTTTCATGTCCTCAGCTGCCTTATTTTAGATCCCTGCACCCAAGCATGTGGGGCTGAGCAGATCCCCTCTCCCCGGGCCAGGAACTCTGTATCCTCTCCCTTCTTCCACTCCTGCTTGTGCCATCACCGGTGTGTTTCGACCTCACGCCTCTTTTGTTCTTCTGATTCTCAAGGAGATTGTTAGGCCTTCTTCCTAGAGCTGATGAAAGTGCCTGATTTATTTGTCTGGGTCCAATTATGAATAGATTTGCACTTTCAGGGTGAATGCGTCTTTCCCTTCTGGGGGCATGTGTGAGTCGCACATCAGCCAGGCAATTTCACTCTCCACAAATTGGCAAATTCACATCTGGCTCTGTAGTTGCTGGAGAAGCTCATAAATTGTCTCCATGGGAAAGAATACTCAGTGGACCCCTAGAATGTTGCTCTTCTCTCATTCCATGTTTATCAACAGAAACGTCAAGATTGTCTGTTATCTCTATCCACAGATGGACACAGTAACTGCCAATTTACATGCTCCACAAGACGTCGTTTGAGCTGGGATAGATGCTTTGTCTTTGGGACCCGTTCATCTGCTCATTCTTCTCCCATTAGCTGAAGACTCTCTGATAGTCTCTAAATATCATCCTTTGAGGTCAGAGAGACACATTTTCAATTTCCTTCTGCAAATTAGACTGGGGCATACTTTTCTGGAAAGATCAGAGAAAAAAAGATGTAAAACTCTAGGCTTGCATTTTTTTTCCACACCAGAGATGGGGAAGGAGTATTGGTTGAAAGAAAGACAAAGCTCAGTAAATTTTGTACTTCTTAAGTAAGAGAATTAAAGCCATGCCTTGAACCCTGGCTGAGTAGATGAGGGAGGAGCTAGTGCTGTAAATCTGCCCCAAGGATGTTGAGACCAACAGCAAACTCTGTCTTTAGAAGTGTTGAAGTAGACTCCTGTTTCTACCATACCTTAACTCACTCTACCTCAAGTCAACCAGTAAATGAGTACAGCACACCTATTCCCTCTAGCATGTGTTAGACACTTTAGGGATTGTAAAAAACATATAATAAGCCAAACTACCGTTGAAAAATTCACATTCTAACTAAGCAAATGGCAGGTTAGGGCTTTGGTTGCATTCAACTGTAGTCTACAACCAGAACAACAGAGCTACGAACAAGTGAGACATCACAAGACTGTGGGACTTAGACTGTCTAGGAGTGGTGTGATAATCCCACGTTGCCACCAAGGGCACAATCTCCTTTTAGCTTCCTTCTCTGTCAATTCTAGCATATGACTTTATCCCTTCATAGTCACAAAGTAACTGCTTCACCTCCAGCATTACAAACACATTCCAAAAATTAAGAAGGGAACGGACAAAGGAAAAAGAGCTGATGAAGACGATCATCTTAAAGAGGCCTTCCTGTAAACTCTTTCCAGAAACTTCTATTGGCATCTCCGCAGTCAAAACTGTGACTCGTGGTTTCTCCTAAATGCAGGGGTCCCCCTAGGAAACAGAGTTCTTCTTCAATATGAAAATACTTTCTACATTTTCAAAGAATAAAGGTGAGGTAGGTATGAGTATGTGAACAGCGTTTGTCACAGGCAAAAAGCAAGCATGGAAAGATAATTGGTAGTAGAGGGCAGTGAGTAGTAGAAAGGCATTTGTGGGAAGTCCGGAGAATAAGGTTCACAAAAATACTCAGAGGTGAACCAGAGCCTATAGAAGTTTGGGGTTTTCATTAAGATCATTACCTAGACACTGAGTGTAAGAAATGCAGACTTCTGTTTGCCAGAAGGTTGCCCTGCTTTGAGCGGCTTAGCTTGAGTAGTGGGAAACAGGTGTGAAAGGATGGCATTCAAGAACCGGTAGTTCAATCACCAGGTGCTGGTCTTGGAAGAATATTCAACAAGACAGTGATGGTTGCTAGCTACCTTTGTGACAGGTTCTGACTCCACACAACGTGCAGGCCTTGTTACCCCACACTCAGTTCTCTTTTATATCCTCTACATCAGTCTCTACGTTCTAGACACTTCATTCTAGATGAGTTGTTCTCAACGTGGAGAACTTAAAAATAGACATGTTCAAGCTCCACCCCAGAGAAATTAAGCCAAGATCTCTAGAAGTGGGGAGAGGAAATCAATGTTTTTAATTAATAGACTTACTTTTAGAGCAGTTTTAGGTTTATAGAAGAATTGAGCAGAAAGCATAGAGTGTTCCCCATTTTCACCATCCTGCATTACAGTGGTTACATTGGTGAAAGTTGATGAGTGAATACCAATATTGGCACATTATTGTTAACTGAAGTCCATAGTTTTCAGTGAACCTTAAGGTTACTGTTTGTGTCATAGTGTTCTACACGTTTTGGTATTCACCCTTACAGTACCAAACAATAATTTCACACCCTAAAATTCCTCTATGTTCCACCTATTCATTCCTACCTTTTCCTCAATTCCTGGAAACCACTGATCTTTTCCTGTCTCCATAGTTTTTACTTTTCTGGAATATGATATAGTTAGAAGCATTCGGTATGTTGCTATAGCTAAAATCAGCATATTTTGAAAGTATCCGGGTCATTGTAATATGCAGCAGTGCTCAGAACCACTACCACTAGACTACAGCAAATGAGGGCAGTCTGTTCTTCAAGATTCTCCAATGCAATTCTCTCATCATAGATGAATTGAAAGGGGAATTGACTCGGCCAAGCCCATGTGGGAATGTGAATACTTCCAGGTAAAAAATTATTGTCGATGACTCATATTTTCTTTCTGAGATAAATTTCCTAATGCCCTTATAAAAGTGCTTTCTTTCTCAGGGTTGTCTATACTCTAACATTCACGAATTGTATAGATATGTATTGAGAATCATTTCTTAGTTGATCAGGGTCCCTGGCTCAATGCATGCAACCATGAACCTAAAACCACAGCTGATATCACAGGAGTCATCTCAGTGGAGGTTACAGACAATTGAGAAAGTGCATATCACAGAGAGATGGTATTAATAGCCAACACTTGCATACCTGCATACTGTTGTAAATACTTTACAACATTAACTCATTGAATCCTCATGAGAGCCTGTGACTCCTTTATTCCATTTTACAGACGAACTGAGGCAAGAAAAAAGGAAGTACTTTACCTAAGTCACCTAAAACCCAGATGGCCAAACCAAGATTGAAACATGAAGCTGGGCTTGGTGGCTCAGCCTGTAATCCCGCGCCTTTGGGAGGCTGAGGTGAGTGGATTGCCTGAGCCCATGGGTTCAAGACCCGCCTGGGCAGCGAGACCTCTTCTCTACAATAAATAAAAAAATCAGCCGGGTGTGGTAGCGCATGCCTGTAATTCTGGCTACTTGGAAGGCTGAGGCGGAAGGATCGCCGGAGCCCAGCAGGTGGAGACTGTGGTGGCTAGGAGCAGCCACTGCACTCCAGTCTGGGCAACAGAGTGAGACTTCAACTCAAAAAAAAAAAAAAAAGAAAAAGAAACATGAGAGGGCCTTGCACCATGCATTAGAATGTTCACTCTTAATGCTCCAAGCTATCTTTCCTGTGTTCGACAGCATTTTGCACTTTCATTATTGTAAACATGGGGTTTTGAAAAGTCCCTTTCTTTTTAAACAACTCTGTTACACTAGATTCTGGAGATTATTTTTGAAGTAGGACACATGCTATTGCATTTTTACCTGAGAGCTAACTGCTTTCACCTAGCAAGTGTTCAAATGTCCCTGAAATCTCCTTCCTTAGAGCAAAATGTTTGAACATCTTCACATTCACTTGTCTCTCCAGAATTAATAATATCAACTTCCATGGTCTCAGAGTCAGTTACATAAGGACCACTTCATTTGTGGGAGCTAATCTGCTGCTCTGTATTTATTGGTATTCAATAGTTTCACATTCATGGGGGAAAAGGCTCACTTAACTAGGTCACCTCTTGTTGGTATTTACAAAATTTAAATCTAAAATGTATCCATATGTTATTGCATTGCAAACAGCAATTGTATTTTTTCCCCAATTGGATCTAATAAATAATGTAAAGTGTTTGGGGGAAAAATTCCTAGGCAGGAACAATTGATGTGCCAGTTACCTATAAGAAGTCACTCAATATCTTGGAAAATTGGAAGTGGTATCTGTAAAAGCTCTTGGAACTCAACTATTAAAAATAAGATACCACAAATACCATGCAGATACAATAAAGAAACTCTTGGACATAACGTAATAGGGATGCCAGCTTCTGATCTACTGCACATGATTTATCTACCCATAATCTTTTAGTACAAGATGCTTCCATATAGGTTCATAGTGATTGAGCCTCTCTGGCCCGTCTTGGGTTACATGAGTATTGTAGGACCAATCACTATATGAAGGGGGCTGAAATGCACTGCTGGGAAGAGTTTTGGACTCATAACCAGAATTCGTGCAAGAAAGTCAAGGCCCCTTCTTAACAGCAAAGAGTGAAAGTAGAGAAGAAGTGTTGTCTCAGGAAATCAGTATTGCATTACTAGGAGAAGGAGGGGTGGACACTGGTCAAATAAAAGCAACAGATACATTTACCTTCCATTACTGGGTTATGCTTACATTAAAAAGTCAAATTTTCTGTGAATATGGTTCTTTGCTGTTTGTTGTTATTGTTTTGTTTTTAACTTCATTCAATGTCTTGTTCAGATTTCAGAGGCAGGGGATGGAGAACAGAGAGAAAAATGTCTCAAAGGTGTGGCCAATATAGGAGAAATAATGTGAGCATAACAAGCATAGCCAAGATTGTGACAAGGGAAAAAATTGTGACATGAATCAAGCCGGAAGATTGAAGTCATATTGGTAGACTGAGGCAAGGGTCAGCATTGGATCACTGGTTCTGAAAGCTGTATTGGTATATAAGAATGTTCCAGGCCAGGCTTGGAGGCTCAAGGCCAGACTCGGTGGCTCAACCTGTAATCCCAGCATTTTGGGAGGCTGAGGCGAGTGGATTACCTGAGCCTACGAGTTCGAGACCAACCCGGACAACTTGATGAGACCTCATCTCTAATACAACAAGAAAATTAGCTGGGAGTGGTAGCCAGTGCCTGTAATTCCAGCTACTTGAAAGGCCAAGACAGAAGGGTCGCTGGAGCCCAGTGGGTCAACAATGGAGTGGCCATGATTGTGCCACGGCACTGGTATTGGTGCAAGGACAGGCATATACAAGAACAGGCATATAGACGAATGGAATAGAATTGAGATTCCAGAAGAAAACCTCAATTTCTCAACCAACTCATCTTCGACAAAGCCTCAACCAACAACCACTGGGAAGAGGAGAACCTATTCAGTAAATGGTACTGATAAAACTGGCTGACCACATGCAGAAGATTGAAACAGGACCTCTATCTATCCCCATACAAAAATTAACTCCAAATGGATCACAGGCCTAAATGCAAAACCTCAAACTATAAGAACCTTAGAAAATGCAGGAGACATTCTTATGGAAATTGGAACCGGCAACCAATTCCTGATCAAAATCCCAAGTGCCTACGCCGTAAGAGATAAGATAGACAAGTGGGACCTTGTTAAACTGACAAGCTTCTGCAAAGCCAAAGAAACCATCAAGAGAGCAGGGAGACAGCTCACAGACTGGAAAAAAATATTTGCCAACTCTATGTCTGACAAAGATCTAACATCTAGGATCTACAAGGAACTCAAATGTGCTGAAAAGAAAAAAAAAACAGTCCCATCACAAAGTGGGCAAAAGATATGAATAGACAGTTCTCAAAAGAAGACATACGCGGAGCCAACAATTACATGAAAAAATGTTCACCCTCACTAGTCATCAAAGAAATGCAAATTAAAACTACACTGAGTTACCTCACTCCAGACAGAACGGCCATCATCAATAACTCAAAAAATAACAGATGCTAGAGAGGACGTAGCGAAAAGGAAACACTTCTATACTGTTGGTGAGAGTGTAAAAGTGTAAACTAGTGCAGCCTCTGTGGAAAACAGTGTGGCAATTCCTAAAAGTTCTAAAAATTGACCTTCCATATGACCCTGCAATCCCCTTACTGGAAATATACCCGGAAGGAATCCAATCACTCTATAAAAAAGATACCTGCACACATACACTTATTGCAGCATTGTTCACATTAGCAAGAACATGGAAACAATCATGATGCCCATCAAAAGTAGACTGGATTTTAAAATGTGGTACATATGCACAATGGAATATTACGCAGCCATAAAGAAGAACAAAATTATGAACTTCACAGCAACCTGGATGGACTTAAAGTCTATAATACTGAGTGATCTTTCACAGAAACAATGAACTGAGTATCACATGTTCTCACTCATAAGAGGAACTTGAACAACTATCGTAATATTATAAGAAAAGGATTGACAGAAGCAGGAAACTGCGGGGGCTTAGGGTGGTGGGGATCGGCAGTAGTGGGAAACTGCCTGGGGAAAGGGGGACTACACCTCATCAACAAGGGTACCTGAACAATGAACGTTTGTATACCTAACCCTGAATTGTACCCCACAATTTTAAAATAAAAAATTTAAGGGTGAGCCGGGCTCGGTGGCTCAGCCTGTAATCCTGTGCCTTTAGGAGGCTGAGGTGAGTGGATTGCCTGAGCCCACAGGTTCGAGACCCATCTGGATAACTTGGTGAGACCTCATCTCTACAATAAATCAAAAACTAGCTGGGCGTGGTAGTGCACCCCTGTAGTTCCAGCTACTTGGAAGTCTGAGACGGAAGGATCGCCAGAGCCCAGCGGGTCGAGGCTGCGGTGCACTGCACTCCAGTCTGGGTGACAGAGTGAGACTCTAACTCAAAAAAAAAAAAAATTGAGGGTGAAAAAAAGAGAAAATATCACTAAAACTTTAATATTTTATTCTGTTCTACCCCTAGAAGCCTTTGGTCTTGCAAATCGCGGTGAACCTCCTGCTGAGCTTCTGCCTGAAGAGAGATGAGTGCAGAAGTCTCAGCAGCCATGGTCTGGGCTGTGTGGGCACTGAGCTGCCAGGACCCGTCCCCCCGGAATACCGGCTCCCTCCCCAGGCAAGTGTCCCCTCAGTCTCCCACCCTCATTCACTTCACAAAGATGAAAGTCCACCAGGTGGCCTACAACCTGGGAGAGAAGATGGACAATTAGACAGTCACAGTACAAGGACAGGGGATGTGCCCAGTTAGGTGCCACAGGACTGAGACATCGCACTGGACTTTGGCAGTCAAGGAAATCTTCCTGGAGGAGCAGAGGTTGGCTGGCAAAAGTGGGTGCAACGAGGTGGCATGTGTGAGCAGAGGAAGCTGAAAGGATGTTGAGGGAGGCCAGGCAGAGCAGTGTATGCGGGCCCAGCACAGCTCTGGCATGGAGGAGGCACGTGCACACCCCAGCCCGAGCTCCAGCCGTGCCTTGCCGGCATCCTGGGCCTATCTCTGGACAACTGAGCCTGCAGGTGAGACTGTGCCAGGGAAGGGGGTGCACACCTCATCAACAAGGGTGCCTGCGCAATGAATATTTGTATACCCAACCCTGAATTGTACCCCACAATTTTAAAATAAAAAAATTTTTTAAAGCAATGTTTCTTGAGGTGTTCCTCTACTTGCCTCCTCAAGGGTGCCATGCTAAGCCAGAAAACTGGTAATGTTGGTGTGGTTAATCCTGATTTTTTATGCTGTGGTTCTTCTTGGATGATAATGATGATGGCGATGATGATAAAATCGCTACCATTTTGGAAGGCTGAGGCGGAAGGATCGCCGGAGCCCAGAAGGCGAGGCTGCGGTGGTTGGGAGCGGCCACTGCACTCCAGTCTGGGCGACTGAGTGAGACTCCAACTCAAAAAAAAAAAAAAAGAAATCACTACCATTCAATGAGAGTCTATTATATTTTAAGCACTATACTAAGTTGTATTTACCACTCAATTATGACAACATCCTTGTACAATATGCATCATGATTATTAATATTATCTCATATTTAGAGATAAGGAAAAACAGGAATTTGCATACTTAATCAATACGTCATCCCCCTCAGCCTCACAGTTAAATCTGGTTTCTAGTCAATTCTAACTCCCAATTTTGCTTTATCATGCTATCATTGTCAGCAGTACCTATGATAAGGAGGAAAAAAATTAAATGTAAAGGCTCAATCTTGAAGACTGAGTGAAAATTTTACTGCAAGCAAGAAACCCAATTCAGCACAATGATTGTTCTAGGCTCTCGTGGAAGAAACTGAGGGAAAAAGAAATGTAATGGATCATTTAAAGCAAACAAAACAAAACACGAACTGCATCTCATCCATATTAGGAAAGTAAAGTCTCTGGATGGGGCTTCTTGGATGGCTACATCTGTGTCTCCTGCTTTTGTAAGACCTGGACTGTTTGGAGGTAGTCTTCTGCATACATAGGGTCCCTGGATCCAAGATTGGCATCCAGTTGTCTTGTGGAATGCCTGAGTTCAGCGTTCACATTTTTAAAATTTGATTTAATTTTTTTTTTTCGAGTTGGAGTCTCACTCTGTCCTCAGACTGGAGTGCAGTGGCCGCTCCTGGCCACCGCAGCCTCGACCTGCTGGGCTCCGGCGATCCTTCCGCCTCCGCCTTCCGAGTAGCCGGAATTACAGGCATGCGCTACCATGCCCGCCTGATTTTTTGATTTATTGTAGAGATGAGGTCTCGCTGCCCAGGTGGGTCTCGAACCCGCGGGCTCAGGCAATCCACTCACCTCAGCCTCCTAAAGGCGCAGGATTACAGGCTGAGCCACCGAGCCCGGCTTGATTTAATTTTTAATTGACAAATAATAATTGTACATATTCATGGGTACCCAGTGATCTGCAATACACACATTGGATTAGGGTAATTAGCATATCCATCATCTCACATGTTTGTTTTGTGTGTGTTTTGAGAACATGCAATATCCTCCTTCTAGCTGTTTGAAATTATATATTATTGCTAACCGTAGTCACCCTTCAGAGTTATAGAACACTGGGATTCATTTCTCCTGTCTAGCTGTTATTTGTATCCTTTAATTAATCTCTCCTTATTCCTCCCTTCCTCCACCCTTCCCAGTCTCTTGTTTCTTTTGTTCTACTTTTATGAGTCCTTTTTTTTAAGCTTCTGCATATGAGTGGGCATATGGAGTGTTTAAGTTTCTGTATTTGCATAGGTGCCTGATGATAAGATGGCCAGGTTAGAATTTATCAGTAGACAATGGACAATGTTCATGGACTAGTTGTTATTTTCCCTAGCTCAATATTTGGCTAATACGCAGAAAGACCAAGAAAGGTTTGAAACATGCAGAAGACCAAGAAAGGCTCAGCATTATTTTCTTTTCCTTGCTGATGAGGGATTCTTCTGGACCCCTCTTACTCTTCTCAACTCTCCCAGAGGTTCGGGATCATATTACAGGTAAGTACATATGATCTAGACCGCTTCTCTTGACATAATAAGTATGTGAACTCATTGATCAAAAGCTCCACAGCACTAGAGAGGCTTCCACGCCTTCCATCCTTCTCTATCCATGTTACCCATTCACCTAGAGAGCATACCCAGTTAATTGGGTGCATCCAGAAATCAGCTTTGTTCTTCATCTTACTGCCCCATAGTATTTCTCTAAACATATTTACAGATGCATTGATGACAATTGCTTAAGCTAGAAAGATGAGACAAGATATAACGGATGCTCTTTATTTAGAAAAAAAAACATACAGAGGTTGGGCAGGGTGAGGATAGAAACATGCAAGAGCATGGCAGGAAAAGGAGTAGACCCTCTTCAGGGACAGTCGGAAGCCCCTACTCCCAGAGGGAACATGGTAACCGTCAAATAGAAGGTAGAAGCCAGAGGTCGGAAGACTTGGAGGCAAGAGAGTTCCTTGATAACTTCTCTACTGCTGTTCTAGTGACCACACAAAGCTTATGAGCCCCCTGTTTGAGGAGACAAGGTCTCCGGAGCACCCATGGGGGAGTGGAGGTGTCCCTGCGATAAGGAAGTCTCCTTCCTCAGCAGAAGCAGCAGCTCCCTTGGGGGACAAGGATGTATTGCTGCCAGAAAGAGTCGAGACAGAGAGTGCCGCCTTGTACACAGGCCGTCAGCCCCAGATCTGCCTCTAAGACGGCCCTGTGTCCACGGGCTCCATATGTCATGGCTTAGAGGAGAAAGGGAGGGAGATCTAGAAAGTCAAAGGTATCCTATCTTTAGCTTTGTGGTACAGCAGAATCCACAGTGGGCATCTGAGTCATTTTCTGGGCACAGATAAGCAGCGGATTAAAGATACCTCACTCCAAGTTATACCAGCATGCAGCAAAAGAAAAAGATAAAAACAAACCCTAAAGCTGTCAGCATCACTGTCTCTTGAATGGCGCCAACTCAAAAGACAAAGGTTCTATTGTTGAGGGAACCTCCACTTCCCCACCCCTCGGACAACAATTCTAGGCAGAATACTTGGAAGGATCCCTAGTGGTGCCTGGCAGAACAGAGGTTAACACCATGTAAAGGCCAGAACCCTGCAACACCACAGGCCTCCAGCCCTGCACAAAACTGTTACCCAGCAGCCTGTAGACAAAACCTCAGGCAGATATCAGAGCTTTCTCTCTCTCTTTTTGTTTTTTTCAGTCTTAAGAACTATCTCAGTCTAGTGAGAGACTCATGCATGCCATGCCACGTCAAAACTCTGAAATGCATCCAATGAAATGGCTCTGTCAAACCGCAGCCAGGGCTGCTTCTGGCTTAGAAACTGTCACGAATAAAATGAGTGTGGACAGCACCTTCTCTCCGGCTCTATCCTCTCGCCCATTGCTAGCTACTGATTGACTTCAGAGGGAGAGGGCGGTGAAGTTAGCAGAAATGCATGATACAATCATGATCTGACATCAATGGGCCCTAGACACGGCAGATACCCAAATCCAATGCTTTCTCCCAGGGCGTCCTTATCTGAGTTTTGTGGCAGGCCATGACATGGACATCTCCCTGCATTCACTTGATCTGACTGGCATCTTTTCCTGCTGGCCACGACAACTTTCCCGTTCGTGGCTTGACTGAAGGTGGTCCACGTCCCCCAGGCTGTGCCCTTTGTAAGTTTGCTTTTAAGACCACCTTTGGCCTGGCTTTCTTGTACAGTCCCAAGGAAGCACACAACTTTTTCCCTCTGTTGTTAGTACAAGTGCAGAGTCTCCCACACGTTCCTCTCTGTCTGTGTTTTGCCCCAGAAGGTTCTGTCCCCAGCCTGTCACTTTTTGAATTCTCCTGCTTGGACTCAGGTGCCGGTTCTTTTGTTTACCCCACGCTAGAGGCCACGAGTCAAACTCTCCTTGTGGTTTCTCTGAAAATCAGATTTACCCATACCAATGACTCTATTCTACCCACCTCAGGCCTGCACTGGGTTTAGGGATTGTACTGAAAACAGGAAATGTGGTCAACTCTTTCTCTCTTACTTCGCTTTTCCAATTACTAGCTACTGATCGCCTCCCTTCTTGTGGTTTATTTAAAGCTACTTTCATTAGGCTCCAGAGGTGAGAGATGCTAGGACACAATGCCTTTCCTCAAGGTAAACTTTTTTTTTTTTTTTTTTTGAGTTGGAGTCTCACTCCGTCTCCCAGACTGGAGTGCAGTGGCCGCTCTCGGCCACCGCAGCCTCGACCTGCTGGGCTCTGGCGATCCTTCCGCCTCAGCCTTCCGAGTAGCCGGAATGACAGGCGCGTGCTACCACGCCCGGCTAATTTTTTGATTTATTGTAGAGATGAGGTCTCGCCTGCCCGGGCGGGTCTTGAACCCACGGGCTCAGGCAATCCACTCACCTCAGCCTCCCAAAGGCACGAGATTACAGGCTGAGCCACTGAGCCCAGCTTCAAGGTAAACTTTTATTTTAATTTCTAAAATAATGGTTTTATTGAGATGCAATTCACAAGCCATAAATTAATCCTTTTAAAATGCATAATTCAGTGTGTTTCTTTTAGTATATTCACAGAGATAAGCAGACATCACCACTATCTTATTTTAGAATATTTTCCTCATCACTGGAAGCACTTGAGCACCCGATAGCAGTCACTTACTATCCTTCCATCTCACCAGTTCCTGTGCCCACTAAGCTACTCTCCGTCTCTGTGGATTTGCCTGTTCTGGGCATTTCATACACATGAACATACATGACCTAGCTTCTTTCACATCACTTGATGCTTTCACGTTTTAGCCACGTTGCAGCCCGTAGGTGAAATTAATTTTAATAACTTGTAAATTCATCTTTCATGTCTGATACCTGGGCAGGAGGAAAGTGATTTCTGTTGTAAGACCCAGGTTCACAGTCTGGAGCATGCCTTGTCTACGTGGTCTCTTTTTAGCTTCTAGGGAATACCTGGCACCTATTTCATAATTCTCATCTCCTGATTATTAGGGGAAAGTATTAGTTGTATAAATGCTACCTTTAAAGTCTCCACTCTACTTTTTTTAAGGATCAAAACATTTATTTATTTTTTGTTACAAAAACAAAAATAAACAAGCAGACAATGAGATAAACACTTGCTCTAAGGTGTCCCCTCATGGGCTCTCTGTCCTAGAATTTAGTGAACAGTTCAAGTTTATGTTACTTCAATGCTTCATCCATCTGGATGCTATGAAGTCACCATCTTTTTTTTTTTTTTTTTTTTTTTTTTTTTTTTTACAAAGCAATACAACACTTTAATTCTCAATGTTTCCAATGTTCTAATTACAGTGTACTAAATAACTTTTAGTTTTAATTCTTTTTCATTTTTTGGATACATTTATAAATCATAGTAAGAGAGTTTTTAAGGTTTGGACAAAAATTTCTAGAGGTCATGGAACTGTCATAAACAATCATACTTTTTCCAAAGATCACCAGGGACTAGTTTTTATGGTCTTGAACTATTGTGCAAATGAGCACTGTTTATATATATATTTTTTTTTTTTTATAATCAGTATTTTTTATTATCGTTTTGTAGGGTACAGTTAAGGGTTAGGTGTACAATTACGTTTCATTCAGGCACCCTATTGATAAGAGGTGTTTTCCCAGTCCCAGATAGATATTAGCTACTGTTAATCCCATCCCCCCCCATAATTTCCCAGTACCATCAGTCATTTTCTTATAGTATTACATTGGATGTTCAAGGTCCATTATATGAGTGAAAACATGTGATATTCTGATCTTTGTTTCTGTGAGAGGTCACTCAGTATTATAGACTCTAGTTCCATCCAGGTAGCTGCGAAATCCTCAACCCCACTAATCATCAGGGAGATGCAAATCAAAACCACACTGAGATATCACCTAACTCCAGTCAGAATGGCAATTATCAACAACTCAAAAAATAACAGCTGCTGGAGAGGCTGTGGTGAAAAGGGAACACTTCTACACTGTTGGTGGGAGTGTAAGCTAGTGCAACCTATGTGGAAAGCAGTGTGGCGATTCCTGAAAGCTCTAAATATTGACCTTCCTTATGACTCTGCAATCCCCCTACTGGGAATATACCCTGAAGAACACAAATCACTCTATAAAAAAGATACCTGTACACGTATGTTTATCGCAGCGTTATTCACAATAGCAAGAACCTGGAAACAACCATGCTGCCCATCAAAAGAGGACTGGATTAAAAAAATGTGGTACATATACACGATGGAATACTACGCAGCCATGAAAAAGAACAAAATCATGGATTTCGAAGTCACCATCTTATAAGCATGTTTTCTAGTTCAGCTCATAACTGATTGGAGAAGTCATTCTCGAAATTGTCACCATCCCAGTTATCCTTCCAGACATGTGCATTTTCATCTTCATCTAAGCCAGTCCAGTCTTCAGCAGGGCATTACTTGAATTTGTCCTCCTCCAAGAGTCCCAAGTATACCGACTGCTGCTTCTCTGACACTGCGGCCCTCCATACCGGAGACCCCAGGTCAGCAGGAAACTTGGGAACCTCATACTCCTTCACATTTCCTCATGCCACCACCTACAACTTTTTTTAAAATCATAGATTTATTGGGCACAAGTGCAGATTTTTTTTTTTTGAGTTGGAGTCTCACTCCGTCACCCAGACTGGAGTGCAGTGGCCGCTCCCGGTCACCGCAGCCTCGACCTGCTGGGCTCCGGCGATCCTTCCGCCTCAGCCTTCCGAGTAGCCGGAATTACAGGCGCGCGCTACCACGCCCGGCTAATTTTTGATTTATGGTAGAGATGAGGTCTCGCTGCCCAGGCGGGTCTCGAACCCGCGGGCTCAGGCAATCCACTCACCTCAGCCTCCCAAAGGCGCAGTATTACAGGCTGAGCCACCAAGCCCGGCTACAAGTGCAGATTTTTACATGAATATAATGAGTGACAGTGAAGTCAGGGCCTTTGGTTTAGCCATCACTCGAATAGTGGACATTGCATCTGTCAAGTGATTTTTCATCGCTCATACCCCTCCTGTCCTCCCAAGTATCCAGTGTCTATTATTTCCCTCTCTATGTCCATGCATACACATTGTTTAGCTTCTACTTATAAGTGAGATTATGCGGCATTTGACTTTCTGTTCCTGAGTTACTTCGCTGAGGATAATGACCTCTATCTCCATCCATGTTGCTACAACATACAAAATACCCAATTTCATTCTTTTTATGACTGATTAGTATCCCTCAGCCTGGATTATGTATATACACACCACATTGTCTATATACAATCATCCGTTCAAGGGAACTTAGGTTGGTTCCATGGCTTTGCCATTGTGAATAGAGCTGCAATAAACTTAGAGGTACAGGTATCTTGTAGATATACCTCTTCCTTTTGTTAGACATCCAGTAGTTGGATTGTTAGGTTGAGTGGTAGTTTTATTTTTAGTTATTTGATAAATCTCTATACTGTTTTTCATGGAAGTTGTATTAATTTACATTCCCTCCAACAGCCTATAAGCATTCCCTTTTCTACGTATCCTCACCACTACCTGTTTGTTTGCTTTTTAAGACTTTTTAATATTAGCCCTTCTGGCTTGTCTAGATGGTATCTCATTGTAGTCTTAGATGACATTTTTCCTCAAATATCTCTCTTTTCACTGTTTCCTATTTTCCGTCCCGGCTGTCCACATGACCTAGTGTCTTCACTGTGATATCTTGTCTCATCTTTCATAGTTTAAGAGCTTGGCACCACTGAGCCGATGAACATTTTTAGAAAAATGTCTGCCAACTAGGAACTATAGGAACTATACCACGTGTCAGTCTCTGAGGCTTTTAGTGGAGATATTGCTGCATCCAGATGCATATGGTGCCTACTCTTGAGAAATGTGCAGTCTTCCCATGGTGGCTGAGAACACAGAAGGAACTTGACACTTGTGACTGGTGGTTAGTGAGCTACAGGAAAAAGAAATCAGATAGTGGTTAATGAGGGGGCACTTTTATCATACTGTAATGTGGACTTATCTTGCAGCATTGGTTGGTTTGTGCTGCAAGTACCACTGACTTTTCCCGAAGGGAAAAGCTTTCCTTTGAGTAGTGTGCAGCAGCATTCATACAAAGCTTCCTTCCTTCTGAATGACTTTGTCCATTCCTTAGTTTAATCCATTGTTATTCCATATCTTTTTTTTTTTTTTTTTTTGAGTTGGAGTCTCACTCTGTCGCCTAGACTGGAGTGCAGTGGCCGCTCCCGGCCACCGCAGCCTCGACCTGCTGGGCTCTGGCGATCCTTCCGCCTCAGCCTTCCAAGTAGCCAGAATTACAGGCATGTACTACCACGCCCGGCTGATTTTTTAAAATTTTATTGTAGAGATGA
Source organism: Cephalopachus bancanus (assembly GCA_027257055.1). Taxonomy (NCBI): domain Eukaryota; kingdom Metazoa; phylum Chordata; class Mammalia; order Primates; family Tarsiidae; genus Cephalopachus; species Cephalopachus bancanus. The sequence continues at coordinate 853,925 of JAPVLO010000269.1, forward strand.
GGTCCCGCCTCCCCAGGCAGGTCTCGAACCCGCAGGTTCAGGCAATCCACTCACCTCAGCCTCCCAAAGGCGCGGGATTACAGAATGAGCCACCGAGCCCGGCTATTCCATATCTATATAGCTGTGTTTTGTCAGATAGAGGAGGCAATATCCACCATTTGATAAAACACTAAAGAATGGACAGCATAAGAATACATTGATTGATGAATTCCCAATTGCATTTCAGTCGCGAGTAATACATTAGGAAATCAGATGAGTGACCTCTCCTTTTTTTTTGAGTTGGAGTCTCACTCAGTTGCCCAGACTAGAGTGCAGTGGCCACTTCCGGCCACTGCAGTCTCGACCTGCTGGGCTCCAGCAATCCCTCCACCTCAGCCTTCCAAGTAGCTGGAACTACAGGTGCGCACTACCACACCCAGCTAATTTTTTGATTTACTGTAGAGATGAGGTCTCACCAAGTTGACCAAGCGGGTCTCGAACCCACAGGCTCAGGCAATCCACTCACCTCAGCCTCCCAAAGCACGGGATTACAGGCTGAGCCACCAAGCCCGGCTTAGTGACTTCTCCTTAGGGTCTACATCATAATGGCCCTAGGAATAACTGATTCCATTCATAATTTCAGTGTAATATGTTTGTGATGTCTTTAAACTCCCTTCAGAGCCTCCCAATATCATCCCAACACCCTGGGGTGAAAATGGTGGTGCCTGCTTTGGGCACTGCCTGGTGACTGACCCCGCCATTATGACTCCCTCAGCATCAGGATGCCAGTGGCTGCAGATCAGGGACAATGGGCAGAGTAAGAACAACTCTATCTCTGAGGACACCAGAATCTAAAGGCAAAAGATCTGAGACACAACAGAGATGGCCCAGATTTGTCCAGCCACAGAGAGGGACGAACTCTTCAAAGGCTGCCCCCGCAGGCTGCTGTGTTCAAATCGTGCTCTGACATTCCGCTCTGGGGAGGTGTCTGATCTCAAGACTGCCTCCCTTCGTGTGGACAAGTAAACTGTAGGGAATTCCCTCCCCTTCTTCCCCTGCTGCTCAGACCCTCCTTGCTCTGCGAGTCCCTTTGCACCTGTGGCACTTGATACCTACCTAAGGAGCTCACCCTCTGCCATGTGGTCACTCAGGGTCACTTGCAGTGGAATAAGAAGACAGTGCTTCACCAGTTGCACAAAGCCCCTCTAGAAAACAAGTCTGTTTCTGTCATTCCTTTTTAAATGTCTCTCAGTGTTGACATCAAAAGGTAATCTGTCTCAATATCTGAATTAATTAACAATATATAATCTTTGGCCATTTTAGTTAGTTTCAGCATAATCTTATGGCTTACAATAGATTATGATTGGTGACAACGTAAAAATAAAGAGAATGATAAGCCTAATGGATGCCTCTTTTATTCAGCACCGCTTTTCTTTGGTGAAGAGTCCTCAATAGGCCATTTGCTCATAATTAGACCAGTTTGTGTACCCACCTTCAGGAGGTTGCTTGACATTTCCGTTACCTGAGAGGCATCAGTCACTTGTGTTTGTAGCTATTTTGCACATTCTAGCCAGGGTGAATTCTCAAACTGGGACTACTTGGCCTCAAAGGAGTATCCTAGAATCTGTATGCATAAAACAAAAAACAACAACAATACATAAAAAGCAGCCATCTACTTCCTCAGTATAGCCTCATATTCACTTTCACAGCTCTTATTAGTGAAATTAAAAAAAAACTCATGCAAATAGTCTTTATTCTACAGCATGGACTGTTGACATATGTTGGTATCCTTCAGCATTTGCATAATCTGTGTCACTTTTTTCTACTTCAAGAATTAGAAACAATGACAATTTTGGGTTAAAGGAATGTGATATTTATGCTTTATAGCATGCATCTTTTCCCTGAAGAATTTTGTCACACTCCCAAAAAATTTTGTAAAATTCATCTCTAGGAGCAAAGATATGTGAACCTTAATTAAATTGTTTCAGAGTAAAGTGTATTGCACCCAGCCACCAGCAGGAGGAGTGAGTCTGTAAAATCACCCTAAGCTCTCATATCTAATGGTATAACTGTGTACAGGGATTTTAGGATGGGATGCCCCAAATGGCCCTTCCTGATAATGTTAGTTTTCCATGGGCTTGTAAACTCAATGAACTAGGAAGGATTGGCAAAGTGCTATTAGAACTAATTTTCTCAGAGTAGGGGGTGAATGTGGAATGTCTAGACGACGAGTGTCATTTCTATATTTCTGCTTGTATCCATAAGTTCTGATATTTGGTCTTAATGCAGTTCAACCCTGGAGGTAAGACATATTCATTATTATAGGGTTTCTACAAATAGTAAAGTTATACCATTAAAGATATTTTATAACTCAGACTAGAGAACTATGAGATACACAAACATCACAAAAATGCACATAAACTGCTGAATATTTTGAAGTTAATAAAGTACCCACAGAACCCAAATTTCTGTTGCTGAATGAATTTGTAAAATCCAGTCTCATTTGAGAGCGTTCTTCAATTACTAATGTTCTTAATCAAAGCCTGAGACATCTCTTAAATCACGAACCTCGGGAATAAACAGGCAAACACAAGTATAATTCACAATAATTCTTCACTGCTACAGACAGTTGGGGGAATTGTCTTTATCAGGCAGTTCTTGTTGTCCCCCTTTACAGGAAACCTTCCTCGACTCCTGCAACCTGAGCTAGCTTTCTGTTTCAGTGTGGTTGCAATCACCACTTACCTTACTGTATTATCCTGAACTATATAAGGGGTTGGACTTCCTACTAAATGTTAAGTTCCTTGTGAACAAGACAATGAAGAATATCTATGTAATTTTTTGGAACACATAAATAAATGTGTATTAAAATGTGACCCATTAGCTCTGCTTCAATATTGCTGACCAAGGTCTTGCTAGAATGTCCAATGGAGAAGAGAGAGAAATAGACCACAGACTTCACTTCAATTTTCTTCTCCATACACCATACACCACACACCATACACCATACATCTACGTTCCTCATCACCTGCAGCTCTGTAAAATATTTTCTTCTGCTTTAGCAGAAGAACCTGAAACTCATGAATTCCAAAGACGAAAGAGTTCAACATACCACTTCTTCACCTCTCTTGGTATACATCCACACATGACATACAATTCGAATCATTTCAAACTTGTTCCATAAGATATTCTCTGAACAGAAATCGGGTAGTACATTTTTGTCTAAAACAAGAAGATCAAGCAGAAGTCATGAAAAAGTAACATAGCTTATTAAAAGACAGTCTTTACCTGAATAATTATGTTAAATGAACCCACGTATTTTATCTTCTTGGTGAACATAAGCAAGGAAGTCTTCCTTCCTTCCTTCCTCCCTCCCTTCCTTCCAATCACTCTTTAATAGTTTTGGAGAAAGGGAGGTAAACATTACAAGTTCCTCCACTTTCCTTCTACACCCTTCTATTCCAGAAATAATACTCTATGTTTATCTCTCAGCATCTTGTTTTATTTCCTCTCTCTCTCCACTCTTAGACTCTGTCCATGACTAGACTCAGTTCTTGATTTTCTACTCACCTGCTGTGGGAACTTTGAAATGGTGAGTTTTTTTTTGTTTGTGTGTTTGTTTGTTTTCTCTTTGGGCTTCAGTTAGCACATCCAAAATATGAGGATTCAAAGTGCTATCCAATAAGTGTTTTATGAAGATAATCGCCGAGGAAATGCAAGATAATTAGTTTAATCAAGATTCTGTTATTGGCATCTATTATATTTCTAAAGACATCATAACAAATTACTTTCTTTTGACGATAGCATGCATGTAGTAAAATACACAAATCTTAAGAGAGCAATTCAATTCATTTTTACACATGACCCACCAGACCACTACACAGTTCCAGACATAGAACACACCTAAAAGTGAATGCTTCCTTAATTGCTGCATTCTGGTCCAAAGTTTGCTTCACTTGAGTTCCAAACATAACCTGCTCTTTTTACCCTGTTGTCTTGGTGACTGTCGTTTTCTAGTAATCCTTGAAGTGGGTTCATGTATGTTCTTTAACTTCTTTCTTTTTCAAAATTATGTTGATTCTTCTAGTTCTTTTCCTTTCTACATAAATTGTACATGCATCTTGTCTATTTCTACAAGAATTTCCACTTGTATATTTAGTGAAATTTTATTTAAACTGCACATTACTGAGGAGAGTTTGTATCTTAAGGATATCAAGCTTTCCAGGTAAGAACACATCACATTTTTCATTTTATTTAAGACTTTGATTTTTTTCATCAATGATATGCTTTGTAATTTTATGCATACAATTCTTTCTCTTACTTGGCTATATTGGGATATTTGGTGTTTATATAAATGATATTTTTGATTTAAATTTCCAAATGTTCATTGTTAGTATACAGAAATGCAGTGAATTATTGTAAGTTAGCATTGAATCCTATAATCTTGTTAATTAACATTTTAGTTCTATTAGCTCTTATGTAGAATCTTTGGATTTCTATAAATAAATGGACATGTCATCTACAAATAGCAATAACGTTATATCTTCTTTTATATTCTATGTCTTTTATTTTTCATTCATTTCTTATTGTGTTACCCAAGAACTCCAACACGAGGTTAGATTTTATTTTATTTTATTTTTATTTTTTTTGTGTGTGTGACGAGGTTAGATTTTAAAAGTGTGAAGAAACCTGGTCTTAGGGGTTAAGCATTGAATCTTTCATTGTTAAGCATTGAATCTTTCATTGTTAAGCACTGAATCTTTCATTACTACCTGGATATATTTTTAGATGTCAATAAGGCATTTTCTTTCTATTCTTAATTTGATTACAATTTTTATCATAAACACATGATAATTCTTTTCAAATACTTCCCCATGCCTGTTATAATGATCACATGGTTTTTCTTCTTTAGTTTGTTTATATGCTAAATGACACTGATTTTTTAAATGTTGAAATAGTTTTGCATGAATGTGATCATGATGTACTAGCATTTAATGCATTTTAACTTTGATTTTGTAATAATTTGTTGAAAATTATTGCATCTCTATTTACGAAGGATATTTGTTTGCAATTTCCTTTTTTTGTAACATCTTTGGTTGCTTTTCGTATCAGGGTAACACTAGTCTAGTAAAATGAATTCAGAAGTGTTTCTCCTCTGACTTTCTATAAGAGATTGTGTACAATTCATGTTATAAAATATTTAGTAAAATTACTAGCATGTCATCTGATCTGAGGTTTTTCTGTTTGAAAAGTGTTTTTGTTCGTTTCCCCATAGAATTAAATTTCTTTGAGTTACAGAGGACTATTCAAGTTACTTATTTCTCCTTGAGTAACCTTTTGTACTTTCTGTACTTCAAAGATTTGGTCTGTTTCATTAAACTTAATAATAAAGTTGTTCGCAGTATCTCATTATTTTACTAGCTCAATTTTCTCAAGCTTAGTCTACCAAAGGTAGGGTAGCATCAAGATGAAGAAAAACATGAACTTTTAGTGAATTATTTTTTCTTGCTATTATTGCAGGAAACTTGCTATTAACAAAATTATTTTCTATTCCTTTGTGAGATTTGTACAGTCAAAAAGACCTTTTCCAGGACTGTGTTCATATCTACAAAATATTTTTTATTTATGATGCACTTTAATAGCTTTGTGAGACATCATTGACATAAAACACACTGTAAATTATGATTTTGTACATTGTGAACTATGCATGTACTCATAATCATCACCACGATCAAAGAACTTAACATGCACATCAGCCCCAAAGGATTCCTCATGCCTCTCTGTATCCCGTCTCTCTGGTCCTTCTAATCTTTTCAGCCATGTCCAGACAGCACTGACTCATTTCTACACTATAGCTTATTTTCCATTTCTAAGACTATTATGAAAATGCAATCATATAGTGTGATGAATAATTTTGTGTGTCATCTTGACCAAGTCATGAGATGCCCAGAAAGTTTTTCTTTTCTTTTCTTTTTATTTTAAAGGTGTGGGGTACAATACAGGATTGGGTATACAATGGTCATTGTACGGATAAAGTTTGGACCTCCCTTAGGTCCCCATTTCAACTGCTTTGAGATCAGGTAGCTTTATTGATGAGGTATGTTCCTCCCACCCTGGCAGTGTCCCACTACTGCCAATCCCTTTCTTATAGTATTATGGTAAGTATTCAGGGCCTGTTTGTGAGTGAGAACTGTGGTACTCAGTTCTTTGTTTCTGTGATAGATCACTGAATATGACAGACTCAAAATCCATTCAAGTTGCTGTGAAGTTCATAATTTTGTTTTCTTTATGGCTGCATAATATTCCATCATGTGTAAGTACCACTTTTTTTTATCCAGTCTACTTGCAAGGGGCAGCACTGTTGGCTCCATGTTTTTGCTATTGTGAATTGTGCTGCAATAAACATGTGACCACTGGTATCTTTTCTGTAGAACAATTTGAGTTCCTCTGAGTATATTCCCAGAAGGGGAATTGCTGGGTCATATGGAAGGTCAATTTTTAGATGTCTTAGGAATTGCCACACTGTTTTCACAGAGGTTGTACTAGTTTACACTTCCACCAAGAGTGTAGAAGTGTTCTCTTTCCTCTGCATTCTCTCGAGCATCTGTTGTTTTTTGAGTTATTGATGATGGTCCTCCTGACTGGAGTTAGGTGGTATCTCAGTGTGGTTTTAATTTGCATTTCTCTGATGATTAGTGAGACTGAGTATTTTTTCATGTATCTGTTGGCTGTTCAGATAGTTTTTCAAACATCACCCTGGATGTGGCTGTGAGAATGTTTGGGGAAGAGATTTATATTTAAAATCATAAACTGAGTACAGCAGATTATCCTTCATAATATGTGTGAGCCTCATCCAATGAGCTGAGGGTCTGGATAGAACAAAAGGCTGTTCCTCCCCCAGAAGGGAGAATTCGCCTACCTGACAGCCTTAAAACTGGAACATCAGACTTTCCTCTTCTTATAAGGACAACAGTCATAAAATTGGAGCTCATTCTAATTCAGTGTGAACTCATTTTAACTTGATTACATTTGCAATGACCCTATTTCCAAATAAGGTCACATTCTGAGATACTGGGGAATAAAATTGGAGTGACGCATCTGTAAGTCAAGGAACATCAAGGTTTGCCCATAACCACCAGAATCTAGCAAGAGGCAAGAATGAATTTTCCCCTAGAGCCTTTAGATAGAGTCATGGCATTGCCAACACCTTGGTTTCAGACTTCTAACCTCTACAACCGGGAGAGAATAAATTTCTGTTGTTTTTATGCCATTTCATTTGTAGTACTTTGTTACAACAGCCCTGGAAAACATCAACTATCAATAAAATATAAGCATAGAAAAAAATTGGAACTTCAGGTCTGCAGATTTTGAACTTGCCAATCTCCATAATCACATGACCCAACTCCTGATAATCATATATATGTCTCTCTCTCTCTCTTCCCACTCTCCTTTCCTCATATGTATATATAAAATTTCTACTCAATTCTGTTTTCTTAGAGAACCGTGACTAATATGTATAATAAGTGTAATTTGCTGTCAGGCTCTTCCATTCAGTACAATTATTTTGAGATTTAACCTTGTCGCTTTGCAATCAGTAATTCATTACCTTTTATTATATTGCATGGATTATGTTGTAATCCAATTTTACCTATATATTGCGTGACTATAGTATATGGATGCACCATAATTTTTAAAATCAATTCACCTGTTGGTTGACATTTGGCTTACACTATTACATACAAACATACACGGATGTTGGCTTTTGAATAAATACCTACGAGTGTTACAACTGGATCATCTTGTAGCTGTATGGTTGTTTCTTAAGAAACAATCAGACTGTTAGCCAGGCTCGGTGACTCAGCCTGTAATCCCAGCGCTTTGGGAGGCCGAGGTGAGTGGATTGCCTGAGCCCGCGGGTTCGAGATCCGCCTGGGCAACTTGGAGAAACCTCCTCTCTACAATAAATTAAAAAAAAATTAGCTCCTGTAGTTCCAGCAACTTGGAAGACTGAGGCGGAAGGATTGCTGGACCCCAGCAGGTAGAGGCTGCAGTGGCTGGGAGTAGCCACTGCACTCCAGTTTGAGTGACAGAGTGAGACTCCAACTCAAAAAAAAAAAAAAGAAAAGAAAAGAAAAAAAAGAAACAACCAGACTGTTTTACAAAGTGGTTGTAAAAATATGCACTTTCACTAACTATGTGAGTGTCCCAGTGATCAAGAGAAAGATAAATAACTGCTTCTTCTATTCCACAACTTCCTGACTGCCCATTTTTATGTGACTGTTTTAATATTCATTGATCGCTATTAATTTTCTGTTTTCTAACGACTTGATTTTTTTTTTTTTTGAGTTGGAGTCTCCCTCGGTCGCCCAGATTGGAGTGCAGTGGCCTCTCCCAGCCACCGCAGCCTCGACCTGCTGGGCTCCAGCGATCCTTCCGCCTCAGCCTTCCGAGTCGCCGGGACTTGATTTTTTGAAACTGCTTCTCTTAACTCTTGTTCCATTATATCTGATTGGCTCTCTACTATACATAAAGTATCACCTAGATACTTTATACTATATATAAAGTATCACTATATATAAAGTATCTCCCTGTCCTAGGAGATGAGGTCTCCTTTACTCAGAATTAGCACTGTGTCCTCTGAATAGTCAGTACTCCTGCACACCCTGTGGTGCCCTCTCTAAACTTCTCATTGTCTACTGCAGGCAAGTTTTTTTTTTCTGTTCCTTTTGGAGTCCTTACTTGCGGTGAAATTCTGATTTACTCAAAATTTTGTGTATTAACCCTTTTATTCACAGAGGCATAGAAATCTGAATGCTTATTCTTCATGAGACGGTAGACTCTGAAAAGTAAAAACAGAACACTGAGGTATTTCTATTCCATTAAATGTATACTATTAGCTATATTCATATATTAATTTGCCATAAATTATAAAACAGGAAAGTGGAAACCTGTGTGTATCTGCAAGTCACAGTTAGAGAAATCTGGCTCTTTTAAAGACAACCACAGCCAACGGCAGATGTTTAAGTTCCTCTGCCAATTTTTGTAAGGTTGGGACCTTTAAGGCCAGCTGTAATGCCAAACTCAACTTGAGACTAGAATAACCAAAAATCAGTTTGCTTTAGGGTGACCAACTATCCTTATTTGCACAGGGCTATCCTTTTCCTTTTTCTTTTTTTTTTTTTTTTTTTTTTTTTTGCCAGGGAAATCCTACATTCCTGAAAATCTTTCAGTACCAGGTGAACCAGGGCTGTTGGTGATCTGGGATGGCCTCCATTGTATTTTTTAAATTATTTATTTATTTATTTATTTATTTGAGTCGGAGTCTCACTCTCTTGCCCAAACTGGAGTGCAGTGGCATGCTCACAGCCACTGAAGGCTCGACCTGCTGGGTTCAGGCAATCCTTCTGCCCCAGTCTCCCAAATAACTGGAACTACAGGCATGCATCACCACGCCTAGCTAATTTTTTGATTTATTGTAAAGATGAGGTCTCGTCATGTTGCCCAGGCTGGTTTCAAACATGTTGGCTCAGGCAATCCCCTCACCTCAGCCTTCCAAAGTGCTGGGATTATAGGCATGTGCCATTGTGCTCAGCCCTCGTTGCGTGTTTTTAAATGGTGTTATTATTACTAATTTTCTTTAGTTTTTATTTTATTTTAAATATGTGAGGTACCATTCAGGTTTAGGTATACAAGTGGTCATTGTACAGGTAAAGTTTAGGCCTCCCTTTATCTCCACTTCATCTGGCTTGAGATCAGGTACCCTCATTGATGTTATGTCCTCCTCCCCTGGCAGTTTCTGGCTACTGTCAATCTCTTTCTTATAGTATTATGGTAAATGTTCAGGGCATGCTTATGAGTGAGAACATGGAGTAATCAGATATTTGTGCCAGATCACTGAGTATTATAGACTCTGAGTCTATCCAAATTGTTTTGAAGTTCCTATGTTTGTCCTTCTTTATGACTGCGTAATATTCCATCATGTATACATACCACATTTTAAAAATTCGGTCCACTTTCAATGGGCAGAGGGTTGGTTCCATGTTTTTGCTATTGTGAAAGTGCTGCAATTACTATTATTATTTTAAAGATGAGAATCTTATTATGTTGCTCAGGCTAGTCTTGAATGTCAGGGCTCAAGCAATCCTCCCTACCTCAGCCTCCCCAGTAGCTGGGATTACAGGTTTATATGACTATGTATGGTGCCTAAGATTACCTTTAATTGAGTTAAATATAACGATGGACCAACAGATGCTCCTTGAGACATATTCAAGTTGTATCCTTTGTTATGACAGCTGTGAAGTGCTCTGTACAGGTTCAGCATCTTCTTGTGCTGTCTTGAACTATTCATTTGACCACCCACTTTCTCTTACCAGTCTTGGCTGCACATAAAAGCCATATGCAGAGTTTTTAAAAGTATGTCTACCCAAGCTATCTTCATTCAGATTGCTAGAACAAAAATATCAAAGACTGGTTGGCTCGAAAAACACATTTATTTCTCACAGTTCTTGAGACTTGGAAGTCCAAGATCTAAGTACCAACAGATTCGTGCCTGCTTCTAGGTTTGCAGATGTGCCCTCACATAGAAAACAGAGAGAGAGAGGAAAAAGAGAAGGAGAGAAAGAATGGGAGAGAGAGGAGAGAGAGAGAGGAGGGAGGGAGAGAGAAAGAGAAGAGAGAAGAGAGAGGAAAGACAGAGAGACATGGAGAGAGAGGAAATAAAGACAGAAGGAGAGAGACAGAAAGAGAGACATGGAGATAGCTTCATTCTATTTCTCTTCTCATAAAGAAACTAATCCCGGCTGGGCTCAGTGGCTCAGCCTGTCATCCCGCGCCTTTGGGAGGCTGAGGTGAGTGGATTGCCTGAGCCCGTGGGTTCGAGACCCGCCTGGGCAGCAAGATCTCATCTCTACAATAAATCAAAAAATCAGCCAGGTGTGGTAGTGCATGCCTGTAATTCCTGCTACTTGGAGAGCTGAGGCGGAAGGATTACCGAAGCCCAGCAGGTCGAGGCTGCGGTGGCCGGGAGTGGCCACTGCACTCCAGTCTGGGCAACAGAGTGAGACTCCAACTCAAAAAAAAAAAAAAAAAAAAAAGAAACCCATCCTGGGGCATCTACACTCCTGACTTCATTTAAACCTAATCACCTCCTAAACCCCACGTCCTAATATCATCCCATTGGGGTTTAGGGTCTTAACATTTGGATTTTAGGAGGGCATGAACATGCAGTCTATAACACCTGCCCCATCCACACCGCTTACCCAAGAGTCTCTGGTATTGGTGTTTTAAATAATACTTTGCAGGTGATCCTAATATGCATCTGGAATTAGGAAACTTCTTCCTAGGACTTTCTTCCACTAGATAGAAGTAAATAGACAAACTAGGTGGGAAAATGGATTCACAAAATTTTGGTTTTTGTATTATTTGCTGTGCTAAAACCACTGGGATCTACAAGAAATATATCATGTAGTTGAGTCTCTTCTTACCAGTTCTGCTCTCAGATCTTTTATTTTTGTTATCTGTGCTCACGATCTGCCCTATGGAACCCTCGGAATCCTCATTTTCCTTCCTATGTACAGACACTGGATTGTTTGAAATTTGACTTGGTCAGGGATATACAGAGGGTGCCAAAAACGTATACACATTTTAAGAAAGGAAACAAACAGTATTAAAATGGTAATAATATATGCTGATAACAAAGATAGAATATAAGTCATGTTTGACTTCTGCAATGACAAGAGGTGCTCAAAGTGGTTCCCATCAGCATCCAGACCACTTCTGATGACAGCAAGCTACTGCAGGACTTGTTGCTGTGCGAGGCCTCCCGGATCTTCCCCTGTGCACATCCCACATAGGACGGTGCTTCTCAGACTCATCACGAATGCACGCAATTATTAGGCGCGTTAAGGTGTTCTGTGGCATACTCATGTCTCCATTGTCATACTTCCACAACATTCTCGAATTTCAAATACTACTTCAAAATGGTCTTACTCTCTTCGAATGACCATCATGCTTCTGCCATTTTCTTTGACTGTCCTGCCTGTCACATGGTGATGCCAGCGTTTATTTGACTAGCAGGTTTTGAGCGAATGCCATACTACACATTGCTGCTATGATTCAATTCAATGTTGAAAGTGATACATAGGTAACTTCTCTTAAAATGTGTATACATTTTTTGATACCACCCTATACATACACACACACACACACACACACACACACACACACACACACACACACACAGAGATTGATTTACAAAAGAAGTCTTTTTTTTAAATTTTGTGTCCCTGGCAAAATGACGGGTGGGATTCAGTAATTTTATTATCAGTAAATTAGTGATTTTATCATCAGGGGAAAAGAAATTAACCTAATTGTGGCAGAGGGAGAAGCTTGAAATTACAAACCAGGTGTAATAGTATGGTGCCAAGACGGTGAAACCCGTGTGTTGTGCTCAAGGCTCTCCAAAGCATGAGTATTTCATAGATGTAGCAAAGTGCCCAATAACTCAAGAAACATGTGATTATAGACTCCCTGATGCAGGCTGGATTTTGAATGCAGAGTATGGGAAGGCAGGTTGCCCCTGGGAGTGCTACAGACACTAGTGTAACTGCAGGACCAGCCCAAACTATGTCTACTTCGTTGCCAACCAAGTGTCGAGTTACCTTATGGGTGTAACACAAGAACTGCACGTCATGTAGACCAGGCACATTCAATAGAAAATGCTTCAACTTCTAACAACATCCAGAACCAATGCTTCCTCCTCATGGAACTGAGAAGCCCAGACATGATAGGAACCTGAATGCTAGAGCCCTTCCTAAAGGGAAGAGTCTATTGGCCTGAAAGACCTGGAGCTAAAATTCTACTTTATTGTAAATGGTCAAATGTGAAGCCCTCTTATTAAATCCTGCCAAACTAATACTCTCCAACCTTTTCCCTTGTCCTCCAACTCCTAAACACTTTCCCCAGACCACAAAACAAGGAAATAGACTTAAGCTGTGTCTACTTTGTCCTTGCTGGTCGGTCTTGCAATATGGCCTTTTTTTCCTCCAAAACTGGTTGCCAGAGTTTGTCTTCTAAGCTGGTTGGGAAGTGAGCCCATTTGCTCCATATCACCAGGAAATCTGAAAAGGGGAGGAAACATGGCCTTTTGTAAGACAAACACAAATGTGATGTTATCATCTGTACGTTTTCACTGATGAACAGACCAAAGGTGTGCAACTTCCTGTCACTAATGTGGTGAGCTGTGTGAGACATCAGAACTGTGATGCCAGAGGGAGAGAGAGGAAATCTGGAGCTGGAGCCACCGCAGAGAGTAGGGTTTCCAGACCAGGGTGGTTTAACTGGAGAGGGGCGATCTGAGAGGTGAGGCTTCCACAGTGCAGAGGTGACCCTGACTCTATAGAACACTGGAGAAGTGACTCAGCAAAGGAATCTCTAGAGGTACAGGAAAGAGGAACAATCTGACTTGCTCTTCAAGGAAACATTGACAAATAATTGGGTTCAGATAGTTATCTTTAGTGTTCTTATCACTTTGTCCAACATTACATTTTCGTAAAGGGAGCATTCATTTGACTTAGGACAGAGAACGCATTAAGCCAGCAGGTCAGGACGTGATCAACTGTATCCAACAGGTGTGCACAACTCTCCAAAGTAAATAAGGGAGTCATGTATATGACCACAACTGAAGTATGCCTTCAAAAGATATCTTAAAAAATAACTACTCTATATTTTTCAGAGCTTTCTCACTGCCCATACTTTTCTTCTTCTTATGTGACTATTTTAATGCTATCTTTCATTAATTTGAGCATTCTTGTCTTGATCTTATTGGAAAATGTTTGGCCATCACCTTTGAGCTATTTGACAATTTGTAAGCTGTCAATAAATGATGGCCATTGTCCACAGACAAGACAAAATCTTCTTGTCCAGTTGGCAGATGTTACATGGAAGTCTCTCCCCCTTTAGCTCCTTGAATTCTACCCTTTCTCACTGCTTCCTACTGTATTATCCAGGCTGGCTCTTAGAACATTGCCTGGGCTACTTACGGTCTAACACAAATTTCATTTGTGGATTGAAAGCTCCAGACTTTCTGAGACTGAGTCTTTTTCTTTTTCTTTTTAAGCTGCAAGCAGATGGGTGAGCATTTAATTACCAAACCAGTTTCTAGCCAAAGAGAGAATATCCACTCCCTAGGAGGAGGTGGGATGGGTCGCATGCCCTGAGACTCAACACACTCCTGACTCTATTCATCCATGCCAACATGACCTAGTCTCTGAATTCCTCCTCCCCCCACCATTTGGATGTGGAATTTAATTATTTCACCATATGCTTTTTTTAAAAGGCAGTCAAAATAATAACTATAACAGTAACCTTCCAAATATAACACTTCACATATATTATCTTCTCACAATATATTCTAAGCAATGGAAGAGATTTTGAAAAACGTTACTGTCCGTAGAACTTAAGGTGAAGAGTCTATAACTCAGTGAAATTATATTTATCACTGAAATGTTCGCACTATTCCAGCTATCATGAATAAAGGAGCCCTTAGTTTTTTTATTTTAATTTTTATGTGTGTGATAAAACACACAGAACATAAAACTCACCTCATTTTGACTATACTTAAGTGTATAGATGAATGGCCTTCAGTATATTCACTTTGATGTGTGAGGTTTATTTTTGAACAGTGGTCACTCTGTGTGTTCTCAAATTCAAATATATGCCATTTTCCTCCTGGAAAGAGGCATTGTGAATTCAGCCAATATTCGTACAAAGAAGAGAGTAGATTATTGTCCTGGGTTTTCTAACAAAATCAAAGTTGAGAAGAATCGTCACCACATGAAATCTCGCAGGGGAAGGAGTGAGTGGAAGACCCCCTCGCTGGGCCAGATTCGAGGCAGATCTCCAGGACACCCGGAGACTGGACCTCAGATGGTCAGCTCGTGTCTGTGCCTGACTTAAAATGCAAAAGCTCATTGTGGACACCAAAGTATCAAGGCCCTCTCCCCAGAGAGTGTCCAGCCTGACAGCCCAGTGTGGTGCTTGCCGTTCTTATTTGCAGCAAGGTCCCCGAGAACCTTCTTTAAAATGAATATTTGGTCTTTTATAAAAGACAGCACAGCAACTCCAGAGCCATTTTTGTCCATGTGCCCCAGGACCCACGAGGAATTTAGTTGTCTCAGAGGAAGAAGCACTGGGCCCTGTCAGTTTATCACGTGGCTTCATGTTTTCCATCCAGTCATTCTTTCTGTCTTCACTCTGTAAGAAAAGAAAAGAAAAAAAAAATACTTTAGCGGAAAACCATGCCTTGTTTAGAGCAGCAGTCAGCACATGTTCCATCAAGGATCAAGGAGTGAATACTTTAGCCTTCACATGATGACTTAATTCTGCATTGTATGTGAAAGCAACCACAGACAGGGAATCAACAGGTGAGCATGGCTGGGTTCCCATAAGCCCCTAGAACAAAGCTAGGGAGACTGGGCTTGGCCTGCTGGCTTAGTTTGCTAAACCCTGGTTTAGTGATGCCTTCCAGATCATCTGATCTTAAGGAAACCTTGCCTTTGGGCTAATTTCAATCTGTAAATTGCAGGTAACTGATAACAATGCAAAGTAGATACATATAGATAAATGATGATGATAGATAGACAGGATAGATAAGTAAATAGATGACGGATAGATGGTCATCAGTAGATGATTGATAGATACATACATACATATGCATATACATACATACATACGTGAATGATTGATAAATAAGAAGATAAACTCTTTCCAGTGGAGATACAGTTAACTTCCTCTTCCCCCATGGGCAAAGTCAGATTCATATCAATTAGTAAATTCATTTCAGTATAACATTGTTTTATATAATTTTTTGAAACTTTTCCTTTCAACTGCTTACCCGGTTCTTCACTTAACGCTTCATCTGCTCCCCCATGAATGAGTTAAATCACATATTTATTTTATTTATGTATAAGGTTGATGATTGTATTATTTTTTGGAAATTATCCGTGAGCACATCAATTGTTTTACAGAGTATCAGCTGAACAATGTTCATTCATGGTATTAACAGATAATGGGATTTTTACTTTCTCTCACCTTTCTCATGCGTGTCTAAAGCTGCTTTCTTACACCAGACCCCTCCTTTCTGAAACCAAGCCTCTCAGGCTCCCTGGACCACCTACCAGAAGTCTGTGAAGACTTTGACCAGAACCTCAGATGGCCAGTGACCCACATGTGGCAGTGAGGGATAACAGTCCCCAAGAATGAGGCACTAGGTATGTTCCAACATCTAGATTCAATTTTCACAGGTCTTTGCTTGTTTAATCCTCACTGCGGCACAACAAGGGATATGTTGTAAATGAAAGCCCTGGGAGTCAGAGAGGTCAGGTAACCTGTCTGTGATCACACAGCGAATGAACAGCAGAACAGAACCAAGACCCTAAGCCCTTAAGCATGATGTTGTCCACCTGCCTTTCTCAGTTCTGTGTCTTCATGCATAAAATGGGTATGGATTTATTCTGCGGTCTTAGGGGAGTATGATTAAATGTAACACAGACTGTACTTGGACAAAAGGTGAGTCCAGTGATCTGCTCCATCTGGGACTCCCAATGTGAGGTGTCGACCGTAAAGCAGGTGAGTATGTGATCTGAAAGGATGCGTCTCATGGTTGGTAGTTGCTTGCTCCGTCAGTCAAGAGTAAACTTACTGAGCGCCATATCTTCAGCTGACATCTCTGTCCAAGCCACCCTCCTTTCTCTTGCCAGGATCATCACCCTCTTCTCCTAACTACTCTCCCTGCTTCTGAGGTCCCCACTTAGAGTCCCCATCAGGGTGCATACACCATGAGGGCTTGTGCCTATGTCCATTTTTGGGGGGCTGTCCTGGTACCTAGAAAAGTGTTGTCGTCTAGTGGGTACTCAATAGTCATTGATTGAATAAATTCATATTTATTGGATATAAGTTGAATGAATGAATAAATTCTTCACATAGTATATCATTTGATAATTTTTCTTCTAAAGATAATGAATCATATGGTTATCCTTCTTTAACTTATTCTTTAAGTCCTGCCATTAAGATTCAAGATAGTTTATGGATTTTAGGATCATGAGTCTCTAACACTGTGACTATTAATCTGCCTGGTTTCGGGAGACCAGAACATTAAATTCAATTAGCTTGAATGCTATTGCAGACTGAACTCTGGGGAAGAGTCATTCTCATTCAAGTGATATTTTATAACATCAACCCTGTCTAGAATCACCAAAGGAGAAATCAAATTCAGTGATAACTCTGGAGCTAGAAAAAAAAATCTGGATCAAATCAATCTCTTCCTAAGCGTTTCTGCTCCCTCACAGAACAGCACAGTTTGCTCTATCAAAAATACACTTGCAGCCAGGTCAGTGGCTCAGCCTGTAATCCCGCTCCTTTGGGAGGCTGAGGTGAGTGGATTGCCTGACCCCGCGGGTTCGAGACCCACCTGGGCAGCGAGACCTCATCTCTACAATAAATCAAAAATCAGCCAGACGTGGTAGCGCGTGCCTGTAATTCCAGCTACTTGGAAGGCTGAGGCGGAAGGATCGCTGGAGCCCAGCAGGTCGAGGCTGCGGTGGCCGGGAGCGGCCCCTGCACTCCAGTCTGGGTGACAGAGTGAGACTCCAACTCAAAAAAAAATACGCTTACTCAAACTTCACCTAGGCGCAGATTACTTATGTACCCAATCCTGATGTGTACCCCACATCCCTATAATAAAATAAAGTAAAAAAATATATACACCCTCCAGCTTAGGCAACATAGCAAGAAGCAAGAACTTGTCTCTACAAAAAAAAATCTGAAAAATAAACCAGGTGTGCATGGTGGTACATGCCTGTAATCCCAGCTACTCAGGAAACTGAGATGGAAGGATTGCCTGAGCACAGAAAGTCGAGACTGTGGTGAGCCATTATCATGCCACTGCATTCCAGCTTGGGGTACAGAGTGAGACCCTGACTCAAAAAAAATACACTTACTCTCCTTATAGAAACCAAGCTTATGAAGCACCACATATGACCACAGGGAGATTCCTCTTTAAAAAAAAAAAATCCAGGCTCGGTGGCTCAGCCTGTAATCCCGCGCCTTTAGGCGGCTGAGGTGAGTGGATTGCCTGGGCCTGCAGGTTTGAAACCTCCTGGGCAACTTGGCGAGACCTCATCTCTACAATAAATCAAAAAATTAGCCGGGTGTGGTAGCACGCACCTGTAGTTCCAGCTACTTGGAAGGCTGAGGTGGAAGGATCGCCAGAGCCCAGCAGGCGAGACTGCGGTGACCAGGAGCGGCCACTGCACTCCAGTCTGAGCAACAGAGTGAGACTCCAACTCAAAAAAAACATATATATTTTTTATATATATATGTATATACATATATGTATACACATATATGTATATACATATGTATATATGGGCTGTTATCAAATAAAGCAACAGGCAAATCGTATGCCCTGCCAATCGAAGACAAGCTAACCCACAATATACTGATATCTTGTATGTTTTTCGGGTATATGCTTTATTTATGTAGCTTAAAATATTTCTATCCCCCTGTTTTTAATTTTTTATGTTTTCCTTCCTCTTGCTTTGCATGTGTTACTTTGGAAACAAAGTTGTCCTTACAGAATTTATCAATGGAAAAGAAAACACTTCTTTTAGAGGGTGATGTTTCCTGGTCATACAATTAATCCTTAGAAAGTGCTCATTAATGACAGAAACATGAACACACCACAGAGGTGACTTTCCTTGCACATCCATAGGCCTTCCAGTGGATGGAAAGGTGGAATGGCCTTGGTTCCTCAACAGACTCTTCCAAGGAATCAATACCTGTCAACTTTGATGGATTTCTGAACCTCGCATGACTCAGCTAAGTATCTGCATTACATCATGCCTGAGCTATTAAAAGCTGCATAATATTTTTCAGACCCAGGATTATGAAGCAGGCTATGAATTTATGCTTTTGTTGCTATGGTAATTTATGTTTCTGCTGTTTTAATAACCTCATCAAATGCAGGCAATCAGAAGCAATGTGGCACCTTTACATAATTCAACAGCAAATCATTCATAACAACTTGTGGTGCATTCGAGACGTTGCATAAGGAAATTAAAAGCAAATAGAAATAAGTCATCTCAAGCCTGAAACCTATAAATATTTGATCTGGGAGCATAAACACTCCAAGAAAGATTTTTGATGATAGGGACAGGTATTTCTAATAAGTGGTATAGAAAAATAATATATTTTAAAAGAAATAACTCAGAGTCACTTTTCCCTCTTTAAAAGAAAAATAGAAAATGTTTGCCTTTTAATCATTAAGACACAAAACATAAAGTGATTTTTTTAGAGGCCTCAATTTTATGTTTGTAATTGTTGATCACTTGGCCATAGATATCAGCTCTGTCATGAATATTGGTATTTAAAGGGTATCATTGCTACAGATTGAAATTGTGCACAAAATATTTATAATAGATTAAACTGCAAAATATAATAGTCCTCAACATATGATCAAATCTTGTGTGCACACACACACACACACACACGCTCTCTCTCTCTCTCTCTCTCATACATATAATCAATTTAAATACATATGACTTAGAAACTACATCAGTGTTTGTTTAGTTGCTTTTTTTTCTGAATTGTCATTATTTAATTTAAAGGTTGTTGTTGCCTTTATTCATGAGTAATCCCCAATGCTGTCAGGGAATAACTGTCAGGAAGAGCTGTATTTATGAAACCACAGAAGCCTGTATCTTCTACAAGATAATTTGAGGTGACTGTGTGGAACTGGAATGAATTTCAGAGTCCGGACAGAATCCAGCCCTCTCTGGAAACCATTCTGGAAAGATATCATTTCTCTGATCCAGACGGTGGGCCATGGAAATTACAATAGTGGCCAAAAACTGGATATGTTTTCAGCAGAGCCAGGAACACATAACCTACCACCTTTGTTCCTGCACCATAAACAGATTTTCACCATAAACAGATTTTCCTCCAGCTTGATGAGGGGGCTATAGGGTGTCTTCATGGTCAACCCTTACAGGAACACGAGTGGAAACCCAGACAGCAGGGGCCTCTAAATGATGAACTCCAGAGTGGGCAGACCAGAGCAGGAGGAACGGAAAGGGAATGGAAGTGGGGTTCTCATAAGGAAAATGAAACAATTGATCAATTATTTCGTCTTCTGACTATTGAGCATTTCTGAGGACCAGGCAGTCAGTCAGACTTGGAAACTCTAGTGGACACTGTTAGATGCCTATCCTCCATCTGCGAGTTCTTTTTCTTCTAATACAGCACTGTTTTGTTTTGTATTGCTCTTCTTCAAGTGTCCTCCCTACAGGTTTTCTTGGAAGCTGACTCCATCCTTAGCTGGTGAAATAGGCCCTTAAGTGTACATGATTTGTCATTCTTATGTCAAATGCTATTGGTGCAAGTATGAACCCATAACCTATGTTGACCCAAGCATGATTAGGGCAAGAATTATAGTATATGAGGTGTGTGTGTGTGTGTGTGTGTGTGTGTGAGAGAGAGAGAGAGAGAGAGATAGAGAATAAGAAAACTTACAGATCTGTTAGCCATTAGGAACTACCTTGCAAGAATTAAGGTAACTAGAGTTTTAGTGGAAACTGCTACAGACAGCAGAGTAGAGAGAGAGAGAAAAGCCCTGGATCAGTAATGACATTGTTTAGCTACTAAATCAACCATCTGTGCGGTCTTCCCTAGATATTGGTCTCTCTTGATATGTGAAAAATAAATCTCCCATTATTTAAATGAGTCTGAGTCAGGGTTTCCAACCGCCTGCAGCTGAAAGCATGATAATGGCTCCAGTTAGGATCTTTTAGTTGACAGAACAGATCTGACCTACTTCATTGTCCTGACCTTAAGCACCAGGGAAGTCATTATAGGAATGATGTGATTCTGGCAGCTTCATTTTCCCTGATTGAGAAGGCAGGAAGCAGAGTCTTCAAGCAGTTGCAGACGGAGCACCCTTCCATTATTGGCACTCTTCACGCTTTTCTGAAAATGATACCACAGATCCACGTTCTATACGTAAAGGGTCAGGGAATTCTTCTACTAGTCAAAGCTCTCCTTGAATCAATCATAATCTGAATTTGAATTTTAGGCCTTATTTCAAAAAATAATGGCAGGGGACCATTGGTTTCAGCTCCGAATTATGAGGAGCTTAGAAATCATCAGTCCTATTCCCACTACAAAGAAACATTGGAAGAACTGAAAGTTCGTGGCTTTTCTCAGATCCATCAGAGAAGTAAGGTGTCTGGGCAAACCACAATCTCAAAATCTGGAGGGACAGGTGAACCCAGAGAGTCACAGCCAAGATCTGCTCACCTGGGGCAGAAGCTACTGGAGCTCAAAGCTGGTAGGACCGGTTCAGTGGGGATTTGGATGAATTGGGGAAAACTGAGTGTGGACTAACACAGGAATGAGAGGACTCTTGGGGTCCACAGTCTTGAACTTTATCTCTGAAAAACCCCACAAGATGGCCATTGTGAGATTCATGAAAGAAACTCTCATGGCTACAGCAGAGGAATGGGAAGAATAATCACTGTGAAATAAATCTAGAGTGTTCTTTTTTACAAAGGGCCACTGTCCAGAAGAAAAGCCTACCAAAGTTTTATCCCAGCTGAGGGAAGGCATTTCTCCCACTACAACACCTTTGTCTTACTGACTCACTTCAGAGAGGAAAAATATATAGCCACCAAAGGCCAAGGGTTTCAGAGGAATAGCTTATGATCTATGCAGGCAGAGGAGGGAGTAGGGGACATGGGGAAATAAATAGCCATACTATTGGAGGAATGTTTATAACTGTTACAAGCCCAAGTCACAGGCCAACTAAAAGATACTGATTTAACGGGAAGATTATAGAGTGGTTCCCCTATACACCCTATCACTATGCCCACAGGACTCCAACACAGCAACAATGCATTGCAACTGAAAGGGCTGGAGGACACATTTTTTAAAAATGATACAGAATATTTAGAAAATCCTAAAGTCTAAAACCAGAGTAGCCCGGCTCGGTGGCTCAGCCTGTAATTCCGCACCTTGGGAGGCTGAGGTGAGTGGATTGCCTGAGCCCAAGGGTTCGAGACCCGCCTGGGCAACTTGGTGAGACCTCATCTCTACAATAAATCAAAAAATTAGCCGGGTGTGGTGGCACGCGCCTGTAGTTCCAGCTACTTGGAAGGCTGAGGCGGAGGGATCTCCGGAGCCCAGCAGGTCGAGGCTGTGGTGGCCGGGATCGGCCACTGCACTCCAGTCTGGGCGACAGAGTGAGACTCCAACTCAAAAAACAAAACAAAACAAAACAAAAACAAAACAAAAACCAGAGTAGTAAATAATTATCAACCGCTAGCACCCACAGCTACAACAAATGTTTAACATTTAACACAGCCAGGCTGACATAAATTGTCATCACACTAAAGGTCTATTATACTCAGTTCCAATGCAAACAAACAAACAAACAAGAAATAAGGCATGCTGAAAGGTAAGGAAAACACATTATGAAGAAACAAAACAATCGTCAGAACAAGACTCAGATATGTGACAGAAGCTGATGTGATCAGATAATATAAAATAACTATGATTAGTATGTAAAGTCTTCTGAAAGAAAATGTGGACAACATGCAGAAACAAATGGGTAGTATGAGCAGAAAGAAGGAAACAATAAAAAATTGAAAGAAAATACTAGAAATAAAAAAACACTACAGCAGAAACGAACAGTGTCTTGAATGGGCTTGTTAGTAGACTTAATGTGACCAAGAAAAGAATCATTGAGCTTGAAGGTGGATAATAAAACATTCCACACTGATGTGCAAAGAGAAAAATATTGAAAACAACAAAACAAAGACGACATAATCTTCAAGAATTGTACAAGTATAGCAAGCCGGGCTTGGTGGCTCCGCCTGTAATCCCGCTCCTTTGGGAGGTTGAGGTGAGTGGATTGCCTGAGTCCGTGGGTTCGAGACCCACCTGGGCAGCGAGACCTCATCTCTACAATAAATAAAAAAATCAGCTGGGCGTGGTAGCGTGCGCCTATAGTTCCAGCTACTTGGAAGGCTGAGGTGTGAGGATCGCCAGAGCCCAGCAGCTCGAGGCTGCAGTGGCCGGGAGCGGCCACTGCACTCCAGTCTGGGCGACAGAGTGAGGCTCCAACTCAAAAAAAAAAAAAAAGGTATAGCATATGCATAATTAGGATACCAGAAGAGTCTGGAAGGAATAGTGGAGCAAAATAAATAAATAAATATTTGAAGTGAAAATAGCCTAGAATTTTCAAAAATTAGTGACAGGCACAGCTAAGAAACAACAAGTAGAATTATACATGCATACTCAAATTGCGTACAACCAAGAGCAAAGCAAAACATTTTGAAAAAAGTCCAGGTAGAAGGCTGAGCATCTTACCTTACCTATAAAAATATAAAAAATAAAATAAATACCTATGGTAGACTTCTTATCAGAAACCATGCATGAACAAAGAACAAAGTGGTACAAAATTTTTAAAGCATTATAACCATTAATTCTCCTTTGCTATCCCAATGCAAAGTAAAATAGAGCTCAGAAGAAGGCAGAGACAGAAGACGAAGGGTCAGACGGCCTCCCTCCCTGCCTGGGATGCCCATGCCAGTGGGGGAAAGGGACTGAGATGCCACACTGGAAACAAGACTGAAGTCTTAACTGGACTACATTGACTAGAATGACAGGAAAACTATGGCTTCCAACTATACTATTACAGCACAAAGCGAGCAATTGAAGACAGTAACTGAAAAAAATCAAGCAGTTCATGTTTATACCATGCCAAGTTCAGATCATTAAATAAACTGCATATATAAATATTCTGTGGGGCAAAAGGTGGGTTTTCATCAAGTAAGACAAGGAAATAGTGGAACCTATAGTCTCCACCACCACCAATGTCGTGTTGAAAATGACAATGGGGCAACCCGCTAGGGTTCCCTCCCACTGTCGGAGCTTTTCTGTCTTCTCAATAAATAAATTTGTTGTTTTATGATAAAAAAATGAAAGTGAAATATCACAAGTGTATAATTCTATGTCCAGCAAAAAAAGAATCTTTCAAAGTGAAAGAAAAATAAAGACGTTCTCAGACAAATAAAAATCTGAGGGCATTCATCATTGGCACATCTTCCCTGCAAGAAATGTTAAAAGACTTTGCTCAGACAGAAGAAAAATGTTAGAAAGCAAAAACTGGAAACTGCATGAACAAAGAGAGAGCATAAGAAGGAGAATAAAGCTGGGCTTGGTGGCTCAGCCTGTAATCCCGAGCTTTGGAGGGCTGAGGTGAGTGGATTGCCGGAGCCTGCGGGTTCGAGACCTGCCTGGGCAACTTGGCGAGACTTTATCTCTACAATAAACCAAAAAATTAGCCAAGCGTTGGTAGCGCGCATCTGTAGTTCCAGCTACTTGGAAGGCTGAGGCACAAGGATCGCCGGAGCCCAGCAGGTCGAGGCTGCGGTGGCCGGCAGCAGCCACTGCACTCCAGTCTGGGCAACAGAGTGAGACTCCAACTCAAAAAAAAAAAAAGGAGAATGAAGTAAAATAAAAATGTTATCTGTCTTATTCATGATTGAAAATATAATTATTTAAACCAAAAGTAATAACAAAGTAATATTTTATTATAGTAGCATATAAATAAGTAAAATGAATTACACTCGTTTCCAGAGAGATAGAAGGGAAGAATTGGGAGCAGTCATTATCAAGTAGCAGAAAAATATAAAGCATAATTTGAAAGTAGATTTACCTAGTCCACTAGCAATGGGCATAAGGGTTGGTTCTACGATTTTGCCATTGTGCATAGTGCTTCAGGGAGCATAGGTGTGCAGGTGTGTTTTTGGTAGAATGACTTATGTCATCATTCTAAGTGAACTATCACAGCAAAAATCTGAATAGCACATGTTTTTACTCATAAGCAGGCCCTCAACTTTGGGCACATGAGCCCAAAGGTGGGAACGACTAACACTGAACACTATTAGCAAGGAAAAAGAAAGAAGGAGGGGTCTAAAGATCATATAACCACACACTGGGTACCAGGTCTACCAGAGGGGAGAGATAGGGCTCACTAGAATCCCAAACCTCAGCTGCACGTGATTTATTTCTATAACAAATTCTCACATGTACCCCCAACAACAACAAATAAAAACATAAATAAATAAAATTTAAAAAAAACAAGCACTAAAGGTGCTTCCCCCCCAAAGAAGACATTAGGTTAAAAAAAAGTTAAAACGAAAAGTAAAGTCTTTTGTTAATAATAGTGTATCAATATTTGTTCATTATTTTGAACATACGTATCACATTAATGTAAGATGCTAACCAAAGAAAAAATTAAACCTGGATTCTGCAGTGACTGTGTTATCCTCTCCATTTGCTGTAAATTAAAAACCATAAGATTAAATGTTTGTTAAAAGCTATGTAATCATTTCTACCTACTGTTTTTGGCCCCCTTCTTCCTTTTATCTTGTAAGATGCACCAAAGAGAGTGTTCCCATGACTATATAGGTGTCTACAGAAATTCAGTAAATGGTCACAAACACTCAATCACTCATTCTTGGGCATTGTCCTAGCCACTTGGGCTTAGAGTTCCATCGGAAGAGACATTACCGTCTGAAAGGCTGCCTTCTCCTCTCCTACCCAACTGAGGGTATCATTAGTTTGGAGTATTTTGTAAATATTTAACCACTGTTTAACACATAAAACATATATCTTGGGATCTTTCAGGAAGATAAGTTATTCCATATTCCTTCTGCGACATGCTAGTAAAAACCTTAGCACTACATAGAACACAAGCACCAGAAGACTTGAAAGGTGGACAGAGAGATGCAGATGAGATAGGGACTTCAGAGCCAAAGGAATCAAATGATAGTGAGTTCTCTGGGTTATTTTTTTATTTTTAATTTTATTTCAATAGCCTTAGGGGAACAAGTGGTTTTCGTTACATGGATGTATTACAGAGTAGTGAAAATGGGCTGAACTTTTATGTGTATGCATCACCTTCACTCATGCACATTGTACTTGATAGGCTTTTTTTTTTTCAACCCTCGCCTCTCTTCTGTGTCCCTTGCTCTGAGACTTCAATGTCCCTTGAACCATTCTATATGCCTTTGCAGGCCCTTAGGTTAGCTCCCATTTACAAATGAGAACATCTGATATCTGGCTTTCAATTCTTGCATTACTTCACTTGGGATAACGACCTCCAATTCCATTCGAGTTGCTGCAAAAGACATGACTTCATTCTTTTTTAAAAATAGTTCCATAGTATTCCATGGTGTATGTGAGTGTGTGTGTGTGTGTGTGTGTGTGTGTGTGTGTGTTTCACTTTTTTATCCTCAGATCAGCTGATGGCCATTTAGGGTGATTCCACATCTTCGAGATTGTGACTTATGCTGTGATTTTTTTAAAAAATCAAATAAAAATACATTTAACAATAATAAGAAGAAATTGTCTACTCTAATGAGAAGGAACCAGAAAAATAATCTTGGAAATATGAGGAAAAAAGTAAACGAACAGAATTATACCATGCCCACAAAAGACCATACTAACTCTCCAGCAGTGGATCCTAACCCAAATAAAATCTCCAAAACGCCAGGCAAAGAATTCAAAAGGTTGATTATAAAATTGCTTAATGAGATTCGAGAGAAAATTGAAAATCAGCTTAAAGAAAAAAAACCAATTCAGGACATAAATGAACATTTATCCAAGACAGATACTTAAAAAAAAAAAAACAACCCTGAACTTCTGGGTTTTGTTTTTACCTCTTCTATCCCAGACTGAAAACTGAGGAAGCTGAAAACCTGGAAATGCCATAGGGCACACCCAAAAGGGCCCCTGGAGAGGCCTGCTCTCTGTGTCCCAAGGACCAGGAAAGGGGGAACTAGCAAGGCCAAAGAATATATATAATGATGATAAAATAACAATCAAAAATGGTCACTCTTCTCCAGTCAAGCAATACAGAAAAAAATTTAAAAGGTGTGGTCGCACTCATTCATGCCAGCAAAGATCCAGTTGGAGCCCAGATTTCCAACCTCAGGAGGCTCTGTAGAGGAACTCCAAATCCCTCCTCACCCTACAGCCTGGAGTGGTACCAGAGAATGCTAAGTACGAAACTATCAGCAGAGATCATCATGGGAGTGTGGAAGAACTACAGAAATGAGCAGAAGAGTTGCCAGGGGTTAAGGGGGGAATGAGTACAGCTATACAAGGGCGACAGAGGTCCTTGTAGGGATGGAAATGCTTGTTTTGACTGATTGCATCAATACGAATGTCATGTTCGGGACTTTAGGCTATAGTTTTATTTATTTATTTTTGAGTTAGCATCTCCCTCTGTCGCCCAGACCCGAGGGCAGTGGCACGCTCCCGGCCACCGCAGCCTCGACCTGCTGGGTTCTGGTGATCCTTCCACCTCAGTCTTCCAAGTAGCCGGAACTACAGGCACATGCCACCACACCCGGTTAATTTTTGGTTTATTGTAGAGACGAGGTCTCACCAAGTTGCCCTGGCGGTTTTCGAAACCGTGGGCTCAGGCAATCCACTTGCCTCGGCCTCCCAAAGTGCTGGGATTACAGGCTGAGCCTCCGAACTCGGCCAGGCTACAGTTTTACAATATAATGTTTATTGTAAACATTACATTATAGTTTTACAAAGCACTACCACAGGAGAAAGTCAGAAAATGGTACTTGAATCTCTATTATTTTAAACAAATGTATATGAATGTATAATTGTGCCAAAAAGTTTTATTAAAAGTATGTCAACTACTCTGCAAGCACTCTATGGTCACTAACACAATACCTAGGCCATGCATTTTTATGCTTTGTATTACAGGACTTTCCCATGGCTCCAGAGTGTCCTGGGAATCACTCAGCAACAGCTAGCTCCCGACAGGAGGCCGGGGTGGGGAAGGGTGGACCATTCATCACCATGAGTGACTCACTAAGGACTGTAAAAGGTTACGCTCATCTCAGAAGGCACGACAGGATCAGGAGGAACCAAAGGACCAGGGGCCTCTCTTCCCAGGCCCAGGAACTGCTCTAACCTTGAGAAGTGGAAGAGAGCAGAGCTGAATGGACTGAGATAGGATAATCTAGAATCAAACGAGACCAGGTTTCTACCACTCAGCCCCATGGGGATTGGGAATGGAGAAATATTCACTTACAAAAGTATTAATGACCACTTCTGGCTCCAGGGTGTGTGGTCTGAGACTCCTATCTGCTACAGTGACAGTGTTGGTGACATTATGGGTGCTCCCACGTTATAAGCAGCATTCAGTAACTGGTCTACGATTTCTAGGTCACCAATGTTATTCCGGCCAGCCCACCCCAGCACTATAAGGATGAATACCTCACACGTGGTCCTGTCTGGAGAGCAGTGTCTAGTTCCAATTCCCTCATTTCATCAGGGCTAAGAAAAGTTGCTTCCTTACTTGGGGCCTTGTAGGAAACACACAGCACACAAGAGTTAGGAAAATCTGGAGAGAAATTAACAAATAGACGACGTGCAACACTGTGTGCAAGAGAAACTGAGGGTTGGCTAGAGCCAGACACTGCTCCCTCTTCTCAGCGTGCAGGGGTAAGGGTTTTCAGAAGACACAGGGACACAGAGACAGGGAGGGCTATGCTAAGGAGACACCAGATAAAAGTTATGACTGCCAGTGAAGGATGAAGCCAGAATGCCTCAGGGAGCATGCCAGGGAAATTAATATGGTGACTTCCCTTTTTCTTCTCTCTTCTGATCTCCTGCTGATGCATGCTACTGTCAGATACCAGCATAAATCCCAAGGAAAGAAAGCCCTTCCATGTGCAGAAAACAGAGCAGGAGGAGAAGGTGGAGAATGCTGCCTACTGATATTCATTCTCTCTTTCTTCTTCAGAAGAAACTTGATCATATTCATTGGTTTCACTATATACAACATTCATTGGTTTCACTATATACAACATTCACTATATATATAGTGAATATATATAACATTTCACTATATACAACATTCATTGGTTTCACTATATACAACATCCTGTGCCATGTTATTAACTACTGAGCAATGGGAATTCAGTTGTGTAGGAGTTCTACAAAGTGTCCCTAAGTACAGCAGATACAGGTGAGAAGGCGTAACCCATTGATTGTCCTGTGTCCTACTCTTTCTTGCTATTTGTAACATGGATGTAATGACTGGAACACTAGCAGCCATCTTGGGTCACGAGGTAGTCTTGAATTGGAACTATGTCTTGATGGAGAAAACAGGAGGAGTTTGGGTTCTTTGAGTCATTAAAGGAATCCCACAAGCCTTAGGCTGCCTGACTTCAAATTGCTGTTATGAGAAGAAGATACTTTTTATCTTATTTAAGCCTCTGATTCTAACCTTAACTGATGGGCTTTCACATGTAAATTGCCTGTAGGGAAGTCACGATCCCATGCTCTGGGTACATGTTCCTGGCCTCTCTTCACTCTGTCTTTGCTCCTATCACTCACCTTATTTTTATCTCTGTTCTCCACCATTCTTTTTGGTCCAAGATTTTTTTTTTTTTTTTGAGTTGGAGTCTCACTCTGTCGCCCAACCTGGAGTGCAGTGGCCGCTCCAGGCCACCGCAGCCTCGACCTGCTGGGCTCCGGCGATCCTTCCGCCTCAGCCTTCCAGGTGTCCGGAGTTGCAGGCATGCGCTACCACGCCCGGCTGATTTTTTGATTTATTGTAGAGATGAGGTCTTGCTGCCCAGGCGAGTCTCGAACCCGCGGGCTCAGGCAGTCCACTCACCTCAGCCTCCCAAAGGCATGGTATTACAGGCTGAGCCACCGAGCCGGGCTTGGTCCAAGATTTTATCTTCCATCTTTCAGATCACAGAAACATTTTTTTCTGAGGTAGCAGCTATGAGGCTAAGAACTCTTTTTAATTTTGAAACTTCCTTGATTTGCCATTTTAGGTGAAGAAAGCACAATGTCAAGGATACACAGTAAAAAGAAATAAGAACACAGAGGGAACTAAATCATCTTGTATGTGGAGGTAATAAAGGTCTGGGAATTCAGAGTAACAGTTAGAAAGAACAGAAAAGTAAAAAGGAGCTGAAAAAAAGAAAGAGAGTCAAACAATTGGCAAAAAAAAAAAAAAGATGGCCAGGGATAAATATCTAGTGGGGTCATCGCAGGATTTCCTTCTTGTTAAAGGCTGATTAACATATTTATACACACAACGTTGAATAGCATATAATATATGTTGTATATAATTATATATATATACAGTTATGGCTACAGAATGGATCCATTATTATACATATATTGGGGTGTCAAGAAATGTATACACATTTTAAGAGAATTATGGCAACAACGTATAGCATGATGTTTGCTCAAAAGATGGCATCAGTCAAATGAACACGAGCATCCTCATGCAACAGACAGAACAGTCAAAGAAAATGGTAGTAGCGTGGCTATCATTCAAGGAGTGCAAGACCATTTTGAAGTAGTATTTGAAATTCCAGAACTTTGCGAAAGCACAACAATGGAAGCATGAGTACACAACAGAACCTCCAACACGCCTAACAATTGCACACATTCATAAGTCTGAGATGTGTGGTCCTGTGTTAGATGTGCACAAGGGACAGCCCGGGAGGCCTCGCACAGCAACAATTCCTTCAGTTGTTCACCACAGTCAGGAGTGTCTGGACACTGATGGGAACCCCTTCGAATACCTCTTGTCATTGCAGAAGTCAAATGTGACGTGGATTCATTTTGGTCATTAGTATACATTGAGTAATACAATTTTAACACAGTTTTTTCCTTTCTTAAAATGTATATACATTTTTTGTCACCGTCTGCATATAAAATCAATCAATATATATCTCTATATAATCCTCTATTCATAGACATTTAGATTGATTCCATACCTTGGCTCCTGTGAATAATGCTGCAGTGAAGAGGCCAATGCCGAGATCTCTTGGAGATTCTGATATTATTTTCTTTGTTTTGGTAAGTGCTCAGAAGTGGGATTGCTGGGTCATATCATAGCAAGAGAGTGGAATGTTGGCTTCCAGAGGCTGGTGGGGAGAGAGGAAGGGGAGATGTTGGTCAAAGAGTGCACTGCTTCGGGTATGCAGGATGGCTACGCCTGGACGTCCAATGGTCAACGTGGTGATGATGTCAGGGGATAGATGTGTTAAAGAGCTCGAAAGATGGTTTGACAGTGTGTGCCCATGTCAAAATGTCACGCTGTCGAGTTTAAATATATCCAACTTTTCTTTGTCAATTGCACATCCATAACACTTAAAGTGACTATTGAGAATAAAGACGTGATGGTAAGGTTGAGGCTAGAAGGAAGAGAAGCAATCTATGGGGGCGGGGTGGGGAGAGACGGGTCTGCTTCTGGGAGGTGTGGGAAGAGCAATCAGAGCTTCCTGGGAATGGGAGTTGGGGCTCAAGGCGTGTTTGGATTGTTTGTGTCTGTGTAATTCTATCCTAAAGAGAGAAGACAATTAAACTCATATCCAAATAATGTAATGGCTGTTTTAGTCTCAGTATGTTTTCATCTTAGGACATGCAAAATAAGAGTTCTCATGAGGATGGTTTACTCCCCATGCACCGTCTCTGAGCCACCACGGCATGGAGGCAGCTGAGACAGGCCTCGATGCCGCCTGGCGAGTCTCTGCACGTCATTAACCGACTCGGATTCTGACCCTGTTATTTCTGAAATTCATCATGGCACAGTGAGACCAGAGAAGTGAAGTGAAATTACCTGTTCTTTCCTCTGAATATCATGTAATTGACATAAAGCATCTGAACCCAGAAGCCAGCAAAGTGTCCTTTTTCCTAATCACTTCTCAGAACAGCCCACAGCGGGCCCAGAGTAGCAATTATCTCGGACACCATGGAGATCTGCGGGCTGTGGCCTCCTAGAGGGAACGTGGGGGCGGCCCAGGGCGTGAGGCAGAGTGGGCAGCGGGGAGGGTCGCTTCCAGCCCTTTTCTGTCTTGTTCCTGTTTTAACAAATGATTTCATTTTTCTTCTTGAACAACCCATCTGTAACAGGAAGATGAACACGGGGTGGGGGAAGCCCCCCGTGGTGGCTACAAGCACTGTGGATTAGAAAGACTTGTAAGACCAGAGACTCAAGCACTTAGCACGGCTTTTGAAGGAATGAAGAGGTCTCTATGCCACTTTGCCCTTGGGGAAGTGGACATCATCACCTCTGGCTTGCTTTCTTGGGACAATTGTGTCCCCTCAGGGGTTTCAGACACCAGTACTCAGCAGAACACTCCATCTCTGTGATACTATTTAGACTCTTCCTGAGCTCTGGGAACATTCCAAGAATCCTATCACTAAACCTTTATAACCTGGGCCATTTTAACTGAGAGGGAGAAAGAGAGAGAAAACTTCCCAGAACAGGACTTTGAATCCCTACTCCCATGGTACTGAGCTGGTCTGCAGGTAGAAAACAGATAATTCCTGCTTTCTTGGTTTATTTTACCACCCATCCCTGACAGCATGGTTTGTGATTCTTGGACTTAAAGTCCACCCCCCTCATATTCAGGGTTATCCACCTGCTTTCTCTGCCCTACCTCCCTCTGGGGTGGCGAATGGTGGCAATCAACTTTTATTTCTGGGAAAACAAACAAACTCAAAACCCTGACATTTCCATTGATTGAACCCCACGTTTGGCTTCTGTTCCAGCTTCAGAATGCAACTTCTCTCTTAGAGACACCATCCCTTCTAGATCTTGCTGGACAGTTCGGTGATCCTTCAGTGATGCCTAGAAATAAAATCGGGACACCAGCACTCTCTCTTCTTCCTCCTCCTCACACTCTTAGAGCCAGATCTATCCCTGTGTGTCCTTTATCAGTGACACGTCATGATCCATCTCAACTCCTTGAGCTGCAGACTTGAGGCCACCGCTGAGCACAGGGAAGCTGCTCCTCTCCACCACAGGGAACCCAGATACTAGCTCTGAGGAGACTGCCCCACCAGTTCCTTAGACCACAAGTTGGATGGGAACTGACGAGACCTCCCCATCCTCACTGCTCAGCCCAGCCTCCATTCTAAGTTCAAAGCAGCCCTCTGAGGATTCAAGCAGCGTTTTCCAATCTCACCCACTGTTTCTCTAAAGCCCCTCAAAAGTGAGGTCTCTTTTCTGCTCCCGTGGCTAATGTCCTGGATCAGTCTTTGCTTTCTTTACATGAGGAATAAAACAGACTCCTGCTATGGTCTGAAGATGTGTGTCCCCCCCAAAGCCATATGCTGAAATCCTAACCCTCAAGGTGAAGGTATGAGGAGGGGAATCCTTTAGGTGGTGATTAGGTCATGAGGGCAGGGCCTCAGGAAGGGCATCAGTGCTCTTGAATGGGGCTGAGGAGACCAGAGCTCTCCTCTTCCACCATGTGAGAAAATAGCCAGAAGGCGTTGTCTGAACCAGGAAGTGAACCATCGCCAGACTCCATAGCTGCCTGTGCCATTGGACTTTCAGCCTCCAGAGCCGTGAGAAATAGACTTCTGTTGTTTTTAAGCCACTCAGTCTACGGTATTCTGTTACAACAGCCCCTGTGGAGAACTCTTAAACACCTTCTTCGCAGTATCTCCTTTTATCTTTTCTCTGCTTTCATCCTGTCGGCATCTCAAATCACCCTCTGCACTGCTCCTGAGTGATACTATGGAAACACCCATCTCCCCCCTTCCCAAAGCCTTCAAGGACTCCAGCCCTCCACCACCTGTACAACAGAAACAAATAAAGCATCCAGCCCACTCGTCTGAGTCCTCCAGGAGTTGCCTCTGACTTTCTAGTCTTTCCTCTCCTTCCCTCCCCCCGACATCCCCACGTCTCCACCAGCCCAAGTCCACCAGGTCCCCATCCCATTTGCCTTTCCATCTGTGCACTCGGTGCAGATGAACTCCCCCGCTCCTCCTCACATTGCCGACACCCACCAATCGCACCTGCCAGGCTAAACAAATTCCTGTTTTTTGAATGAATAAAGACACCTGCACACACGTGTTTATCGCAGCATCATTCACAGTAGCAAAAACTATGGAACCAACAGTGGGCTGAATTAAAAACTGTGGTACATATACACGATGAAATACTACACAGCCCTAAACAAGGTCAAAATTGTGAACTTTGCAGCAACTTGGATGCACTTAGAGTCTATCATACTCAGCGATCTATCACATATCCAAGGAACTGAGTACCACATGTTCTCATTCATACGTGGACCCTGAACAATTATCATAACACTACAAGGAAGGAATTGTCAGTAGTGGGAAACTGATGGGGGAGGGGCACGCATCATCAAGAAGGGAACCTGATCTCAAACCGGGTGAAATGGGGACCAAAGGGAGGCCCAAACTTTACTTGTACAATGGCCATTTCTATACCTAACCCTGAGTTGCATCCCACATCTTAAAAATAAAAATTAAAAAGAAAAGGAAAATAAATAAATAAATGGATAGATGGAGCAATATTTGAATCCAAGGTCGCTGAGGCTGACACTTCTGGAGTGGGTGACAGATTTGTCTTATCTGTCTAGTCCATTTCTTTCTTTTCTTTTTTTGAGTTGGAGTCTCACTCCATCGCCCAGGCTGGAGTGCAGTAGCATGTTCACTAGCCACTGCAGCCATCGACCGGCAGGGTTCTGGCGATCGTTTCGCCTCAGCCTTCCAAGTAGCTGGAACTATAGGCGCACACTACCACACCTGGCTAATTTTTTGTTTATTGTAGAGACGAGGCCTTGCCAAGTTGTTCGGGCTAGTCTCGAACCTGAAGCCTCAGGCAATCCACTCGCCTGAGCCTCCCAAAGTGCTGGTATTATAGACTGAGCCATAGTCCGTTTCTTGTTTCCATTTTTGCTTTGGCCCACACGGTGATATTTTAATTGGATGCTCAGTTGTTAACAATTGAACACTTTCATGAATCATACTGCCACGCGCCTGATGGAACTGAGACCAACGCTTTTCTGAACTCTGCCCACTTTGGGGCCAATGGGTGTGCTCGGTTCTGTCTCCCTCACACCACTAGGCTCATGGTAGGTGCTCAGCCAAGCTGTTACATTGCCTATATAGGACCCAGGCTGTCTTTGCTTGTACTAGGCACTCCCTGGAAACAACCACAAAGCCCATGTGGGCCAAACATGCCTGCAACCAAATCTGATTTCAGGGCAGCAGTTTGCAACCTGAAAGGAAAATGTTTTAAAGAGACAGCTGCAAAGAAAGGGAGGTTTCAACAGGTGACTTTTTGTGAGTTCTTTTCTTTCTTTACCATTTTTCTTTCTTTCACTTAACTATTTCCACCAAGGCACCTGAGGGCCTAACAGCAATATTGTGTTGGATTTAAGGCAGCTGGACTTGAATGGCATTAAGATGACTTTGTCTGATTTTACCTCTTTCTGCTATGCACCAGAACCTTCCATCATTCATCTTCTTACTATTTTTTTAAGTAAAGCAAAGGACCTCAAGGGGTTCTCGCATCACAGAAACAAGGACAAATCTGACATGAACTCTCCCTGCTCCAGTAAATGACAATGAATGACTCAGGGCTGGCCAGAGGGCAGAGGCTTTTGGACCAGACCAGGAGCTTGGCTGTCCAGCACCAACTTTACTGAGAGCATCATGGGCTCGAGGTCTGGCCAGAACAGCTGAAGGAACCACCTCAAATATCAGATGATAAGTCTGGGCTGGACTGGTGGAGCCCTCCTACCCTGCATATGTTTGGGATCTTCAGGACCATATCAATACTCACAGGAAGAGCTCTACTGTACAACACGTCAGACTGGGTCCCACCTAGTCAAGGGCACAGACTCCAGGACGCCTCATATATCATAGTTCTGTACTAAAAATGACATGTGGCTCATCCCAGCTTCGTTACCAAAAAACCTTGAAGAAATAGATATGCCAGAGATAAAACGGAAGCATTCATCCTTCCTGAGATAAACTCTTAAATAACCTCTTAACTTCTTAACTTTTAGCCCTCATGTATGTCTACCTTAATCCTTATTTGTACACACACCCACAAACAAATATATATATATATATATACATACATATATATATATGCATTCACCTACACGCATGCAGACACATGCACACACAAGTTAGATATATAGCTAAACAATAGATAATTAAACAAAAGGCATTAAACTCGATATCCATTTTTGGAGGTCTTAAAATGATTTTTCAAGCATCTGTGGTAGGTTATCTTTTTGTTCTCAATTATTCACATGAGACCATGCAGCACTTCCCACTTAAGACCTGACCCCTTGATTTGGGGCCTCATTATGTAATATGTTCTGGCCTTATACAAGGGATGTTAGAAATAATGCCACGAGCAAAAACTTTAAAGATGCCTGAGTGTGTGATGTGTGACGAGCCTTTGCATCCCTCTGCCAGCTGAAGTAAGGAAAGCTTGCTTTGACCCCTTCTGGCCCAGGAGGATAAGCATGGTGTGGGCATGTTGTGTGCGGCAGATCTGACCCCTGCCGAGCCACCACCAACACACAGGATCTCCAGGAAGGAAAACATATGTTGTGATTGGAAACAACTGAGGTTTGGGAATTGCTTCTTACACAGCACTGTTGCAGCAATAGCTGCCCAGTACAGCCTCCACCATGTCAAGGAAAACACTTGAAATATCAGTCTTAAAGCTGTGGTTTATTGCACACATTCATTCATTGAGGCGACACTAATACATTTCTGTAAAGTGTGTTAAATACGTATCACGTTGCCTGTCATGGTAAATACTCAATCACTGTAGCTGTTGTTAAAAACTGTACTTGAACAATTATCATAATACTTTAAGAAAGGGATTGGCAGTAGTGAGAAACTGCCAGGGGTTGTGGAGAAGGATTGGCAGTTGAGGGAAACTGCCAGGGGAGGGGAGGACAGACTTCATCAACAAGGGTATCTGCATAACTAACATTTGTATACCTAACCCTGAATTGTACTCCACATCTTTAAAATAAAATTTTTTCAAAGTTTCAAAATTGTACTCATTTATTTCACCAATTCCTATTGGTGAACATCTAGGTTTTTCGCATATTTTAATACTTTAAGCACTGTAATAATCTCTTGTTTGGTATTATTATTGATGACATTATTATTTCTTTGAGATAAAATCCTATAAGCAGGATTATTTGCTCAAAGAGGATGTACTAGGATGGGCATGGTGGCTCATGCCTACAATCCCAGCACTTTGGGAGGCCGAGGTGAATGGACTGCCTGAGCCCACGGGTTCAAAACCAGCCCGGGCAACTTGGCGAGACCTCATCTCTACAATACATAAATAATTAGCTGGAGTGGTAGCGTGTGCCTGTAGTTCCAGCTACTTGGAAGGCTGAGGCAGAAGGATCACTGTGACCCAGCAGGTCGAAGCTGGGGTGGCCATGAGCTTGCCACTGAACCCCAACCTGGGTGATGGAGTGAGACTCCAACTCAAAAAAAAAAAAAATTGAAAAGAGGCTATACTATATTTAAAGTGCTTTATTTTTTGAACCTGTATAGAATTGGTGATTCTAACACTTCTTTCCTATCATGGATGATGAGGCAAAGGCCAGCCCTATCTCAATATTGGGAGTCGCTCAAAATTCTGTGACTAGTTACAAATAAATTATCAAGTCCTCAAGTTCTTTTCCACACAGACTTACGTAAGGCATCATTCCAATGCACTTGTTAATTGTTG
Organism: Cephalopachus bancanus; assembly: GCA_027257055.1. Taxonomy (NCBI): domain Eukaryota; kingdom Metazoa; phylum Chordata; class Mammalia; order Primates; family Tarsiidae; genus Cephalopachus; species Cephalopachus bancanus. The sequence goes on from JAPVLO010000269.1 coordinate 891,564, forward strand.
GAAAATCACAGACCACACTAATGCAACAAAAGAAATACATAAGGTCTCCATATCTGTCCACTAGAAGCATAAAAGATGTCCAGTCCTTCCATCAAGTGGAGTACTTTGAAGAATCCTGCCTGAGCTGTCTTGTCCTGGGGCTAACTTAAGTTTATGTGTGCAAGTATTTTCACTAGTTTACAAGGGGGGACCCCCAAAATGAAATTTATTAAAAATTGTGTATTTACCCTTACATGGTTAAACTTCGAGTCACCTTTAAAGTCCTCTCCGTTTGATGCAATATACCTATCAAAATACTCTTTCCACTATTCAAAACAGTTTTTAAACTTGTCAATTTTGATACTTTTCAGTGCTCCCACCATTTTTTGTTTTACCTCATCCACATGGGCAAAACGTTTCCCTTTGAGGACTTTTTCATCTGGGGAAGCGAAAAAAAGTTGTTCATGGCAAGATTCAATGAATAGGGAGGGTGGGGCACAGGGGTCATGCTGTTTGTTTGTTTCTTTGTTTAACCAAAAACTGCTAAACACTTAGAGTGGTGTGGGCAGATGTGCTGATAAATCATCCACCATGAAATGGGCAAATGTGTTGACAGAATCTCCAAAAAAATTTCCCTGAAGCCAAATGCAGCCTCTCACAACAAAGCTAGCTGGTACACTGATGCTGTTGGGTTCCCAGAACACTTCCCTAGTGGGAGAAGCCTGTGCTACAGACTCCCTCCAAAAGATAATTCCGTTTCCTTTTGGGGTCCCCCCTCATATATTTAGAGGTACCTCATAAATAGTGTATAAAACAAGTAATAATTATTAAAGAGGTGAAGTTATTTGGAACTCAGACCAATTACTTACATAGTTTTGCTTGAAAGATTTGTTTATGTATGTAAAAGGAAATGTTGGCTTTCAGTACATCATATTTCAGGGAACAATGGATTATTTTTCCAAAGTGAAATGTCATCTGTTTTTCTGCAGATGAGAGGCCACTGCAGCTGAGCTGGGAAATTAACTGCTAAAATAGCAGGACAGAGAGAATTGCTGATAACAGGGACAGAGTGGCTGTTCTGTTCCATTCCACTCCCATTTATTTCGTGCGGTTGTTGATGGAGTTTCAGCTCCGTTCGACATTCCCTTTTGTATCCCTTTGGCAAAACACATCACTGCAGGTCCTCAGTGTGGACTCATGCCCAGGGGACGGAGAGCAGGGTGCTGAAAAGCAAAGCCTGTAACCTGGGAGTGTTTCCAAATTCACAATTTCATGATGTAATTGGGCTCGCTATTTTAATTTGTTTTCAGCCCTTCAAGGTGAAGCTTCACTCCGCTCAAATTTTAGCTAAAAATTCTTATTCAATCATGACTTTATTATTTCATCAGATTTTTCTTGAGCATCTCCCAGTGTTCTATTGAGGTGCAAGGGGAAATAAAAGGGCAAAGCCCCGTCTCATGGGCTTATATTCTAAATGATGAGCCTGACAATACATTAGGGGAAATAAAGTATAATATGAGGAGGACCCCCCCCAATGGAATCATCCTTTGGAAAGTAGGCTCCTTGTAGTCCAGGTTTCCCCTGCTGGGCAAGGGTTCTAGGAACCCATCGGCCTCAGTGGGCCTCAGCTAATGTTGTTGTGAGAGGCTGCATTCAGTTTAATGAATTTTTTTTTTGAAGATTATTTCAGCATGATTGGCTATTTCATGATGGATGGTTTATGAGGACGTCTGGCCACACCGCACTGAGTATTCAGCAGTTGGACCAAAAATGTCATGACCCCTGTCCTCTTCCCTACTTATTCACTCAATTGATCTCACCCTAAGCAACGTCCTCCCTCCCCCAGATTAAAAAAAAAAAACAAAAACTCCTCAAAGAAAAGTGTTTTGCCAGTGTAGGACAGGTGAAACAAACAAACAAAAAAATGGCAGAAGCACTAAAAGACATCAAAATTGACAAGTTAAAAAAAAATGTTTTGAGCAGTGGAAAAAGCATCTCGATAGGTGTATTGTGTCAAAAGGAGAGTACTTTGAAGGTGACGGAAGTTTACACATGTAAGAATAAATACACTATTTTTTAATAAACAAATTCCAGTTTTTCTGGGGTTCCCACTTGTATAATTTATGGGAATGTCAAGTGTGACAGATTTAAACAAATAAATAAATAAAGATGAGGGAAATATCTGAGAAAAGAAGTGCTGTTTTAGACAAAGCTCCAAGAAAAGGTCTCTCTTGTGAAAAGTGGAATTTGAATAAAGGCCTGAGTGAAATCATGAGAGAGCTGTGCTGAGATCAGAGCGAACAATATTTCAGGTGGAGGCCACAGCAAACGCACAGGCTGGGAGGCATGAATGAGGTTGGTGCATTCAAAGAACAGCAGGCAGTTGCTGGAATAGAGGCCAGAAAGGCCACCAGGACCATATATTATGCAGGATTTTGTAGACTGGTTTAGATTTTACTCAAAGTAGCATGAAAGTTTGTTTGGGTTTTGGTTTTTGCTGTAGCAATCTTCAAAAAAATTTTATTTCAATGTCTTTAGGGGGTACACATGATTTTTTGATTGCATGGATATATTGTATGGTAGTGAAAAAAGGCTGGGCTTTTAAGCGTACCTACCACCTTCCCTGTGTGCATTGTACTCAATGGGTGATTTTTCATCCCTACCCCCAAACTGTCCTCCTTCTGCGCCTCCAGTGTCCATGATACCATTCTCTATGCCTTTGCAGTTCCTTAGTTTACCTCCCACTTAGAAGTGAGAACATGCGGCATTTGGTGCTCTGTTCCTGTGTTACTTCGCTCAGATTGATGGTCTCCAATTCCATCCAAATTGCCATGAAAGACATGATTTCATTATCCACCACATTTTCATTATCTACAGATCAGATCAGTTGATTCCACATCTTGGCAATTATGAATTGTGCTGCTATGAACATCCAAGCACAGCTGTCTTTTTTTTTTTTAATAACCTCTGTTCCTTTGGGTAGATACCACGTATCGGGATTGCTGGATAAATGGTAGATCTCCTTTTAGTTCTTTGAGAAGTCTCTATACCAATTTCCATAGAGGCTGTATTGATTTACACTCCCACCAAGAGTGTATGAGAATTCCCTTTTCACCGCGTCTGCACAAACATGAAAAAATGCTCAATATCACTAATCATCAGGGAAATCAAAATTAAAACCACAGTGAGACCCTGTCTGACACCAGTCAGAATGGCCATCATTAGGATGGAAGTGAGGAAGCCATGAGTAAAGGGATGCAGCTGTCCTTAAAGGTCACCCAGAAAAATGGGGGAGCCATGTCCAACAGATGGTCACATAGCAAAACTCCATGCAGATGACTGAAATCAGCTCCATCATGCTGTATTTTATGAAATCAGCCAGTTTAATTTCTAGATGGAGGGCTTTGCCTCCACTGTTTGTCTAAAATTTTGTAAAATTTTGTAAAATTTTTCCTAAAAATGTCCTAAATTGTTTAAGACAATTTGTGAATGGTTATTAATGAAGCAGGATCTTTTGAAATTGCCCATGTTGCCACATACGGTTTAGACAGTGTGAACCTTTCAGCACCACAAACCAAATCATTCAATATGATACTGTTTGTCCTTTTTATTTTCCCTTCTAAAAGTAAATATTTTGAAATGTTCGCCAGACTTCATTCCCATTCCCCTAGTCCCCTGTCCTTTTTCACATAATCTTTTTGTTGGAAAGAGTTGAAATTGTAGAAAGCACACATTTTCTGCTGGACTTGCCGACTGGCATCTCAACAAGTGTAATCCACAAACAGGAATATTTGGGGTAAAGAGAAAATGTTATGAGCAGAAGCCCGAAGAGATAAGAATGACCTTCAAGTCTAAAGAACATATTTCCTGAGATTGGAGAGACTTGCACACGGGTGCAGTGGGGCTGTGTGGGTTTGTGCCATAGAAGGCAACTGTATCTCAAGGAGCTGATTGCACAGAGGACATCGAGACCAGAGTTTTTAGCTCTGGCTGCACATTAGAAGGACAGGCGCTATCTAAAAAGTATTCTGCCTGAGGATGCGCTAAGGTTCAGGTTTAGTTTTTAAAGAATAAGTTCACAGAATTGGTATTTAGAAAAAATTCCCAGCCAGATTGGGAACTCTGGATTCAGGTGCATAGGACCACAGGGAACCCCTTAGTGTTGGAATAAACCCTTGAAATTGCCTGTAAATACCCAACAGCCTCCATCTCTGAAAAGCCCATACCTTGAACACTGAAGACCAAGTCAGCAGTTATGCAAGTGGACAGCAGGGGCCTGCCCACTGTGGCTGACCTGCGTGGAATTTGGAGAGCACTGTGCTGGATCTTGTAAAGTGGTCCCCAAAGGCCTAAGAACTCAGTTTTCATTGTGTGAAGAAATGGGAACTCTTACCCACTGCTAGCTGGGAATATAAATTGGCAAAGAAGCTATAAAAGAGGTCAGTAATGTTCAGTGCCTCTTCATAAACCTGTTGGCCATTTGTAGTCTTCTTTGGAAAAACATCTATTTAGTCTATTTTTAAAATTGTTTATTAGTTGTTTTGTTGCTATTGAGTTGTAGGAGTTTTTACATATTTTGGAGATTGACCTCATCAGATTAATGGTTAGCAAATGTTTTCTCCCCCCCCCGTAGCTTGCCATTTCCCTCTGTTAATTGTTTTCTTTTCACGCAGAAGTTTTTTAGTTTAACGTAGTCTCACTCATCTATTATGGTCTATTACTGTGCTTTTGGTGTCATATTCATGAAATCATTGACAAGACTAATATCATGAAATTTTGCTTCTATAATTTCACGAGGATTACAGCATTGTGCCCAAAGATAATACTATGCTGTATAATTAAAATTCTGTTAAAGTCCAGGTATGGTGGCTCATGCCTATAATCCCAGCACTTTGGGAGGCCGAGGTGAGAGGGTCACCTGAGCCCGTGTGTTTGAGACTAGCCTGTGCAACTTGGCGAGACCTCATCTCTACAATAAATCAAAAATTAGCCAGGATTGGTGGCATGTGCCTGTAATTCCAGCTACTTGGAAGGGTAAGGCAGAAGGATCTTCTGAGCCAAGCAGGTCGAGGCTGCAGTGGCTGTGAGTGTGCTATAGCACTCCAACCTGGGTGACAGAAAAAAAAACTCAAAAAAAAAAATCTGTTAAGAAAGTAGAGCCTATGTTACGTGTTCCTATCACAATAAAATTTAATTAATTTAGTTTGCATTACCTAATCTATTTGAATATGTGATTACTCAACACTTGCTTACCCTTAAGTGTGAACTCAATAGACAGACTTGTGCACGGGCCCCAGTAGACAGCCACGAGCTTGCTAATCACCACAGGAAAAGATAGAAAAAACATAGTACCAAGAAGCAAATTATAAAAGTGTTATTTCATTAACATCCATTCAACACCAGGTAAAACTAAACACTTTCCAGGGACACAGAATCAATAAAATTTTTAGCTAAAAGCAGAGGAATTATAAAAAGTAATTAACGATAGTAGATACTTTGAATAGATGTAGGAAGTACCAGCAGTTTGTGAGGGGCTCCCAGGAGACAGTTCTAAATGACTGGTCATATTCATTCCATGTCTTAACCTGGGTTGTTGTCATATGCCAGAGTGTTATTTACTTTCTGTGTCTGAAGTACCAGCTTCTCTTTCTTACACATTTGCAACTGAATTTGACAGTTGTGTCTGTTTTGTAAAATGCATTGTATAAAATAGATACCATCACACCCACCACTCTTATTTACCCTGTCCCTGAAATTCGCCTATGCTTAGCATTCTCTCATTTCTAACCATGATTGCCTGTCTATCTGATCCTTTTTTCAAAACCCTTGTTTCCATCTCTAGCACTCACTCAAATCAATACACTAAGAAGGGTTGCTCTCAGATATAAGCATGAGGTCAGACATGGGGAAAACAAGGGCTGTATAGGGGAGAGTTACTTTGAGGACCATGGTAAGTTAGAAGCAAACAGAAATCAGCAGGGTGAAAGAACTGTTTAGTGAGAGTCATAATAGCTGTCATGAGAAAGGAGATTGGAAATAATGAAAGGCTATTTTTGAATGTTTTGTTGTGTGTTAAGATGTGCAAAGTTCTCATGACATCTCATTTCTTAGCATGTGACTCTGCGCTGAGGCTGGCTTGTAACTGAGTCAGATTACTACGGTGTGTGGAACAGGTAAATGGAAGATGATGGAATTTGTCCATTTTCCCAAAGGCAGTGAAGGCAGAGAAGAGACCTTGCAAATACATAGAAAAGTCAGACTTGATAACAGATATTGAACACTTAACCCATACACTATGCACACTGGTTTGTATTTTGTTTTTTCTTAACTCAATAGAGGTAAGTACTTTCAGCATCTCCATTTTATAGATGAGGAAACTGAGAGGTTGAATCACTTACTTGAAGTCTCTAGGAGATAGGGAGAGTCTAATTACAATATTGCCTTATCCTAAAGACTGGGCAATAGTTACCATACCACACTGCCACACAATCCCCAGTACCTTGACACAAGCCCCCTGGCACAAGAGGACTGTGGTCCTTTGAACAATGATGACCCTGGGTAGTCAATGTCTTAAAGGAACCCTCAATTGATTTCAATGAACTCTTTTGCCACATTTTAAATCTCCATTATAATCAAGAAATTGAATTCAGCTGAAAATAACATAAATTCAAAATAATCTGAGCTTAAACATCTTAGAAGTATATTTCTCCGGATGTGAAACAAGTACATGGCTAGCAGTTCCAGGCTGGTAGTGTGGTTCAAAGTGTCATCAGAGCCACAGATTTCTAGTGCTTGGCTTCCCATGCAGAGATACTTGAATCCTCTGTGCCTTACTTTCTTCGTGGATAGAAGGAGGAAATAATAATCTCAATTCACCAGGTTATTGTGAGGTTTAAATGTGATTTAACCCACATAAAATGCCCAGAAGCATGATGCCTAGTTAAAGTCAGTGTTCGATAAATGCCATCACCACTGCCATCATCATTACGTTTTGTATGACCCACTATTTTGTTTCCTTTATATCATTATTATCACATCACCACCATCACCATCACCCCACCACCCTTATCATCAACATTATCACCATGATGATCATCATCATCAATATCATCATTTTCTTCATCAATATTTTAATTATGGCTTAGGAAACAGTATGGTTTTCCACAAATTCTGTTCTGACAGAGTAATGGAATAATGACATTTCAGATTAGGAGTAATTTTTAGCCCATTTAGTATAACTCATTCTCACATGTAACAATAGTATTAGTTTTTTTCCAAAAATCAGCATTCCACAACTGCTTAAAGCTTTTCTGAAATTAGGAACTCTTTCCTTCACAATATTGTTTTACTTCTCTGATTATTTTCTTGAAATAAACATTGAGCAAAATTAGGGGGACAAATAGAATGCCCTATAAGACTTAAATCCATATTGCAAATTTGTTTTTTAAAACCCTCTATTCAAGTGCCCATTTCAACACCCTCTACCAACAAAAAATTATGTTTAAAAATTATTTTTCAGGTTGAAGAGTAAAACATAAAATGTTAAAATGTTGCATAGTGTTTTTTAAATAATGGAGTTGAATGTTTTTCTTATATATATTTTCTACATAATTTTTCATTTCTAGCTTGCTTGTTCATGGCCTTAATCTATTTTTATTAAAGTTTTTGTGTTTATATTGGCTGATTTATAAACATTTACTATATCCTAAGGATACAAATGCTTTGTCTTCTGTATTACAATTATTTCTTCAGTTTTCATTTGCATTTTAGTTTGTTTATAATGCACTTTAATAAACTGAAGTTTTAAAATGTTCTATAGTCACATATGTAAGTTATCCTTTACGGCTTATTAAATTTGTTTAGGATAGAAAAACTTTTCATATTTATATATCAGACACATATGCACCCTCTATTTTTTATGTTTATTAAAAGAGGCTTGCACAGTGACATAGTAACTAATACACTTCTGTTTGTACCTGGTCATTTCAACTCATCATGTGGTTTTTCTCATATTTAAGCCACACCAGGAGACTCTGGTTGCTTCAGAAAAAGTAGGATGGTGAAAATGGAAAAAATAATGTAATAACAGAAGGTGCTATGACTGTCCCTAAGGAAAGAACTGTTTTCTGCTTCCTGCCTCCCCCAGCTGTCCCCTCACTGCTGACCCTGGGGACTTTAGGACAGGGATGGGGCATGACAGAAACAGAAAGGAGGAGGTCTGTGCTGGGTTTCTTGGGATCTGGAGGATGCCAAGTTTCACAGTGTTTCCAGTTCCCAGCCCAGCCTAAGAACAATGCAGTAGAGATGCTCCTGTGGTCCACTCGGGCCCTGAGACTCAGATCCTGAGCTGGTGAAGACTGTCCTCTCATCCATGTGGTGAATGGAGCCTCTGCATGTCTTCCTGAACCCATGATGCATGTAGAGGAGGCTGCCAGAGAGCCCGAAGGAGCCGTGGTCATGAGTCCAGGGAATGATGAACAGATACTTTCGGGGAAGTCAATGGCCCCAAGGACCTGGAGTCCATTCCCAATTCCTGAGCACTCTGTAAGCCCCTGCAGGACACAGCCCTTATCTCTGGCCCTTGAGCTGAGTGAGAAGACCCTAACTGGAATTTGATTATGTCTCTGCAGCTCTACAAAAGAAAGATTACAAATAAAACTTCAGTTGGCTATAGATGAATGAATGCCATTTCTTATACATCCGAGTTTAGATTTGTATCCATGAAGTTATTTTATGGGGTGTGCGTGTATGTGTGTGTGTGCGTGTGTGTGCACACATGTGTGTGTGTATAGGTGGGTGTGTTTTGCTCTTCAGCCCAGTGAATTTATATCAGAGTATACGATAATGTAAATATTTGCCACTTTAAAACCATAAGTATAAATAGCTTGTAAACTATTTTTCCACCACTTATAATTAGATTTATGTGTGTGTGATTTACCACTAACTTTGAATGGTACTTCTTTTGTGTATCAATTCTAATAAAATCCTAATAAATTCTGTGTCTGTCATCCCTGGGCATTTTATTCTGTGCATTGACTAGTCTCTGTTTTACCATGGGCATCGAATAGATTCAGGTAATTACTACAATCTTGTAATACGTTTTAAGATTAGGCTGGGAAACTCTTTTATCAGTAACTTATTTCTCAGTATCTTCTTAGAATTCTTGTCTATTTGAACATTTCTTGTCATAATTTTGATTTTATGAGATGCCTTAGGTGGGATTTATACCTTTGCTACATGGATCTTACAACCCAGGATTACAGCATGTTTTGTTATTGATTCAAACCTTTCATCATCTTCAGTAGAGTTTTATGGTTTTATTTATGTAGGGTCTGCACATCACTTAAGGAGTTATTGCCAGGTGGTGGATTCTTTGTGTTTTTTGTTGTATTGCCATTATATTAAGAAAGAGAGAAGGACTATGTCCATTCCAGCAAGGGACCGTCACAGCTGTGTGAATTTGTCTACGTATTTGACGAAGCTATTTTACCAGAGACCTGATTTTCTAGGATGCTTTTTTTTCTCATCAGGGCATCTACTCTGGACTTTCAGTATGCTTGGGGTACGTTCTTCTGCCCTCTCCCAGGGACAGCCTCTGTATTTAGGTGAGACTGCACTGCAACACACTTTTAATCCTTGCCTCTACAGTCCCCAGACCTTGACGTTATGTATACATATATATTTTATTTTAAAGATGAGGGCTACAATTCAGGATTAGGTATATAAGTGGTCATTGTACAGGTAAAGTTTAGGCCTCCCTTTGGCCCCTACTTTGCCTGGATTGGGATCAGGTACCCTCTTTGATGTTATGTGCCCCTGACACCCTGTCAGTATCCCGCTACTGCCAATCCCTTTCTTACAGTGTTGCGGTGAATGTTCAGGGTTCACTTATAGGTGAGAACATGTGGTACTCAGTTTTTTGTTTCTGTGATAGATCACTGAGTATGACAGACTCTAAAATCCATCCAAGTTGCTGTGAAGTTCATATGTTTGTCCTTCTATATGACTGCGTAATATTCCATCGTGTATATGTACCACTTTTTTTAATCCAGTCCAGTTTTGATGGGCAGCATTGTTGGTTTGTGACTGTCTACTGCAACAAGTGAGGAACTTTTGTCTCCCCCACAGTCCAGTTCCCATGCATACCAGACCCGCTACAGAAGCTCTGTCAGGATCCCCTGCATTTCCTTTCCAAGATTTCCTGGTTTTTTTTTTTTAAGACACAATTTTACTCAGACCTTGGTCACTTGCCTTAATCTAACTCATCCTGTACCAAAAAAGGCCTTGAACAAGGCCTGACTCACACAAGGCAGCCAACAGACGTGGAAAATAGATATGAATAGAATGAATTAATAAATATTAATGTCTGGCCCCACTAGTGTGTGAGAATTTTAGAGAATAAGAGGGTTTAAGCAGTAAAATCTGCCCTAAAATGGCTTCCTAGAAACACACAAGTTTCAAGATCTTTGGGGCCATTGAAATGTTACTTAAGAAAATCCCAGCCAGGCTCGATGGCTCAGCCTGTAATCCCATGGTTTGGGAGGCTGAGGGGAGTGGATTGCCTGAGCCCACGGGTTCGAGACTCGCCTGGGCAACTTAGCGAGACCTCATCTCTACAATAAATCAAAAAATTAGCCAGGTATGGTAGCGTGCACCTGTAGTTCCAGTTACTTGGAAGGCTGAGACGGAAGGATCGCCGGATCCCAGCAGATTGAGGCTGCAGTGGCTGGGAGCAGCCACTGCACTCCAGTCTGGGTGACAGAGTGAGATTCCAACTCAAAAAAAAAAAGAAAATCCCAAATCTTAGGGTTGCACCCTCTTCCCCACTGGGGTTGGGGAAGTTTAAATAGAGCTTTGCAATGATCACCACCACTTTCTCACTGAGCACGATAAACCCAAGTTTTAGGAGATAAACCAAGAGGTTTTCCCTTACTGTGAGGCATAGATACCACACACACATGGTTTCCAACTGTTGAATATTTTATTAGCATTTATTAGTTAATGAAAAAGATTGCTGAACACAGAGGGGAAAATGGTTGTGACTCAATTCTATTGAAATGAATTATTCCTTGATTTGCAGACTATTTTTCTCTTTCATCTCAAGTTTTATTAAGTTGAAAATACAAACTTAAAACTCTTTCTATTCTACTGAAAAAATGACATATATAAATATATGTTATTAACGTATAAATGACCACATGTTACAATATATTGCTAAAATGTATAAAGAAAATATAATTCTTGTAGAAGTTTGGCAACACAATCACTTACTAAACGTAAAAGAAAGTTGCTTGCTTTTCTCTCTTATTGTTAAAAACACGACCAAACTTCAGAGACAAGTGCTGTACTTAGAACATTAAAAAGCTCATTGAAGGAATTCAGATTTGGGCGGATGACTCAGTAAGCACTGTTTAAAAATCAAGAGCCATTCCAGCCTTTTTAAGTTCCCTTCAGTGAGATTGCCTTCAAATCCATGAGAAGTCCGATTGAGTATCATGGGCATCTGGCACCAGGTCCCAGTCATCACCAAAGAGGGAGTGGGGTGTGCCTGTAATTAGGACAGGGACCAGGAAGATGCACAGCTTTCAGGACCGTATCCAAAGCTTTTGACCGCTTCTCTCTCAAATTCACTCTGCGTCCCAGACTCAGAAGCTTCCCAACAGGACTTGCATGCAGCCTTTAATTTAGTTGTGGGCATTAGTCCTCAAACACCGTCATTAACAGGTAGCAAGGCACTCAACAAACAGAAGTCTACTTGCTGCTTGCGAGTCAAAGAATTAGCATAAACAATGACTGGGCCCACCCCACAGATAGGGAATAACGCCCAGCAGCTCAGCCTCTGAGAGGAAGGCAGGGCAGGTTCTGTGTGGGTCACAGTGTCCCAGTGCAGCCCCGGGAAAGGGGTCACATGCTGTCGGCATCACTACGGTCCTTAATCCATCTGTTAGATTAGGTTTGGATGGATCTCTATGATGAAAAAAGAAACTCTGGAAATAGGAAAAAAAAAACCCTACTGCTATGTAAATTTTATCCACTTTAACTGATTTTTTTCTCCTGCCAAATATGTATTTACTAAGTTTGAGTCACACATAGATAAGGATTATTAAATGCCCCTTTTTCAGTCCAAAAACTCATCAGACTATGAAAATGGCAAGGGGAATTCTGACAAGAGGACTGCTTGGCATATTTCTCTGTGATGAAAGTACAGCATCATAAGCCCACTGTGTCTGTGGTTTCCAAGCCCAGGGACCATAATTAACAGTAATACCTAAAGCTAGTGATGATCAAATCTTCAGACCTACCATGTGGGACTCAAGCCCAGAGCATGAAGTTATGCCCATGCTGAGAATATAGTGGGTTCTCTCCTCTTAGCAGGACCTGAAAACTTCCTTGGAAAATGACTTTTGATCACCCAAACATTTTTCTCTGGCATGTTTGGTCCTTGTTCAAGTGGCATGAACCCACCACACCTGGGTGATGGGCTTCATTGAAGCCCAAACCTCACCAACATACAGTATACCTATGCAGCATACATACACATTTACCTCTTGAGGCTTAAAAAAATAAAAAGAAAATTAATGTTGTAAAAAGAGAAAGATCAGGGATGGGGTAAGGGTGGGGTTAGATGGAGCCTAGAGCAGGCATGAAGAGGGAGCATCCTTGGTGGCACAGGTCTGCAAGTGATGGCTGCTCTTGCCCTGGTCCTTCTCAGAGCACAAAGGCCCACTAGGCCTTTGCATGTTGTATGAATTACAATTCCTCGATAGAAAATGCAGTGATATTTGCAGAGGAGAAGGATGAAGGACATTGAATTTTCCAAACCACAAGGTTCTACCACTATGAGTACGGCAATGACTTCAAAGTGGGGCATCTGGACATGACTGAGAGTGTGTTGTACCTAGATAGGACATATGCAAAAAGCAATGACCTGTTAATGATACTTAAAGAAGAAAAGTTGCAAATGTTTTCATAAATTAGAATAGAGCTAATTCACTGGCTGAGATTCAATACGTGATCATCATGACAGAAGTTTGTTTCTCTCTCATGTAAAAGTACAGTGATGGGCACCACAACATTTCCACGAAAGCTTTTGACCATGAAGTTTTCGAGGTCTCGGGCCAATACTAGTTCATTGCTGCACCACGTTTCGTGTCCCTTTTCCCTAATGATTCAAAATGGTACATCCATGATGTACCTTAGGTTGGAGGAAGGAATATAAATAAAGGGAGCGTCTTAAGGAAGGTTCCCTGAAGTTCTCATACAAGGTTGCTTCATATCATACATACCATGAAGTGGAACATAGCCACATGGACATATCTGGTTGCAGAATAAGCTGGAAAATAAAATATTTATTCTGAGTGGTCATTTGACCAGCTAGACGTTTAGAGTTTTATTAATATTGAAGAAGAACTGTGGGAGGCAACTCTTTGTCATGCCACACCTTCTTCTAACTGTATTCATTTACCTGCCTGTACGCACTCTTGAATAAAAAGCCTCGTGGTTATATCTAATTCAGTGGCGCTTGTTCACAATTATGTTTCTCCCACGAATGTATGTTACTCATGTAAGCGTCATCCTCCATGGGTGTCTCAATAGAAAAGGAAAAGAGTCTTAAACCAAGGGTCTGAGATACATGAGCTACAATGTCCAAAACAACAACCTCTGGCTACAGCTGGTTATATTTGAGGAACTTTAGGCTACATAAAGTTGAAAACTCATGTGCTCCACCATTACCTCCCTAAGCTATGGTCTGGCCATGTGTTCTTTGAGCTATACCCAGGCCATATTTTCCTATGCTCTGGCCCCCTCCTGTACCTTAGGGAAGTTAGTCCCACCCCTCCCTACCCCCAGCCTTACTCTCACCACTCGCCATTGGTTTGTTAAACTCTGGTGTGTCCACTTGTCTCTTTGAGCTATGACCACTTGTTACGTAGCTTTGGCCCCCTCCCCTACCTTGGGGAGGTGAATCTTCAATCTCTCCCTTCTCTGATTTACTTTCTAAATAAACTATATTTTCTAATCTAAAAGGAAAAACAGCTCGTGTCCTCAGATACATTTCAAGTGCTCAGTAGTTGTCTATGATTAGCAGCTACTACACTGGACAGCACAGAGGTAGAAGATTTGCATCATCAGAATGTGTCTGCATGTTTCTTTGCAAAAGAAGCTTCTTTAGAAACTGAATGATAACCTCATTTCCAAGGAATTCTCGCTTTATATGGTGCATATCTCAATCGATGAAATGTTTCAGATTTTTTTTAAGTTTTATTTGTGTTGTTATAAGAATTTATTATACACTTTTATTCTAGAAAATTTGGAAAACACAAATTAAGCTCCCCCCAAAATCATTAACGTCATCAACTATTTTAGTGTTCAGAGGTGATCACTGCAAACTTTTTGATATAAGTACGCTCAGTCATTTCTTAAATAAATGCGATTTGAGGGAAAATTAGAATTAATTGTACATAATGTTTTGCAACTCGTTTCTTCCTGTTACCACATTATGGACATCTTTTAATGTCACTAAATATTTTATGATTTATCATTTATAGTAGGTAACTAAAATTTAATTATTAGAATATTTATTTTATCCAAAAGTCATGAACTCAAATACCCACAGGGTTTAAGCAAAGTTAAATACTGAAGGACACTGATAAAATACAATAAAGAGAGGTGGGTACTGTGGAGAAATAAGGAATTGATACCGAGTCTAGAGGGGGTAATGCTACTTAGAAGTAATTATTTAAAAAGCATGTCTAAAGTCAGTGTACCAGGTATTCTCATCTTCCAAGATATGCTAAAATTTTAGAACTCCATGTAAGAAAACCGCTGAATTAATATATGCTATTTGTGTTAAATCTCTGACTTGGCCATAGAAAACAAATCTGGATGCTAGATATCTCTTAAAACTGCCACTTCACAAATTCTGATTAACTTATCTTGCACAGATAGAATAAAAGATGGTAACCAATTTTTTGGTATTTTAACAAAGCAGAAACTAAAAAAAAAAAAAAAGTACTAGTATCTTTTCAAACCTATGTGATTAATTTAAGTGGATTAAAACCAAGAAGTGAAACATAAGATCAAAGACTATAAATTTTCAAAACGTTGATACATATTGGAAGAATGCTTGTAAAATTATACTAATTGACAAGCTAGCCTAGCCAACAGCTTATGAAAGTGTATTCCCTGCAAACTTTTTAAAAACATGAACTTGCTTTTATTTTAAAAATGATTATTTTGATAATACTTGTCTTTATAACTTGTTTGTCTTTGTTCTAGTAAAGTTGACCATTTTTGCATCTGTTTATTGCTTATATGCATTTGTTCTTTGGTGAAAATTTGTCTTTTCATGTTGTGTGTGTGTGTGTGTGTGTGTGTGTGTGTGTGTGTGTGCGGGCGCGCACGCATGTGTGTGTGCTTGTGTGTGTTGCTTTTTGATTTGTTAAAGCTCTTTATATATTAATATATTAACAAAGGCTTAGATTATGCATCATTTTGACATAGATTTAATATTATCAATATTAACATAGTAGTCTTAAAATTTTTTTGCACCACAAATATTCCAAATTTGAGGTCTATAACATTTCATTCTAAAGCAAAAGTATATTATTTGACACTTGTACCCTCTCCCTGGATCAGGATTGCATTTGATACTTGAGAAATGTGAAAATAGAATGTTTCAACAATAAAAGAAGAGTTCACACATTACAGCCAAGCACTGTGGGAGAAAAATAAGATTAAAACTTGCCTTCTGTGTTGGCACAATTCTGTGCTCCTCCCACTGAAATTACTGTGAAGATATAAATTATCTCTCAGCAGCCTTAGGCTGTATTTAGTATTCCTCCTCCAACCTAACATAGCACCCCATGTTTAATGTTAGAAGTATTCAAATTTATCTAAATCATCTTTTTATGTATTGCTCTTTCACTTAAAAAATGAGTTACTTGAATAATATTTCATGATATGAGTATAATGCATTCTGTTTAGTCATTCACCAGTTGATGGATATTTGTGTTGTTTTCACCTTTTGGTAATGCTAGCACTAATAGCACTACAATAAACCTTCACGTCCGAGTTTGTGCTTGAAAACATGGTGGAATATTGATGAACTTGACAAACATTATGCAAATGAGGAAAGCCAGACACAAAAGGTCACATACTGTGTAATTCCGTTTATATGAAATGACCTGAATAGATAAATATACAGAGACAGAACATGGATTAGTGTTTGGGTGGGACAGAGTGGAGGGAGAGAATGTGGAATGATTGCTTGATGGGTACAGAGTTGTATTTGGGGATGATTAAAATGTCTCAGAACTATATAGAGGTTAGGGTTGCACAACATTGTAAATATACTAAAAGCCACTTAATGGTTAACCTGAAAACAGTTGACAGCTAATTTTATATCGTGAATTTTGCCTTAACTATGCATACACAGAAATATATGTATATTCATATATACCTACCAGGGGTGCCAAAAACATATACACATTTTAAGAGATATTACCTACGTATTGCTTTTCGAAGTTGAATTAAATTATAGTAGCAAAATGTGATATGTTCAGTCATGCTTCTACCATTTTATTTGTCCTGCCTGTCACATGGTAACGCCAGCTTTCATTTGATTAACGCCATCTTTTGAGAGAACGTCATACTTAAAATGTGTATACATGTTTTTCACACCACAAATATTTTTTAGCACTCATATATATGTATATATGAGAAAGAGTAAAAAAATACAAATAGAAAAGGTTTAGAGCATCATTTAAATCTAAATCCTCAAGGTCTATCTTAGTCTTTAAAACACAGAAGTCACTCAATAAATGTTTGAAGTAAATTATAGGAATTAGGATTCAATCATCTATAAAATCCATTTTTGTTCTGATACTTTATATTATCTATGGTGTGAATGACCAAAAAAGAACCCATTATTCTTAATTTAAGGTGTGTGAAATGTCAGGCTGCTGGCTCCACTGTAATTCACAGTACAGCCACCTTTGGTAAAAGTTTCTTATGATTTATTAAACCTGCTTATTTTACGTGAATATAATTTATCACATCTAGCCCAGGTTGTTTCACTTCTCCTTGGGGTTGGGAGAAATGGCAGTGAGAAGGTACACACTATCTTAGAGCTTGGGGACATACATTTCTCTTACTCAACAACATCTTCTGGCTTAAATACAGGGACTCTATTCTTGAGTTTTGCTTCCTGAATAATAGCCATGTCTACATGGACTGCTTGGGCATGGAGAAAGGCCATGGGAAGAGGTCTTCGCTTTAATCAAGGTGACAGCATCTGCTTCTTCAACAGACAAACCATGGGTAATTAGTGGCTTGTCACCATGCAGACTTATTCCTCAATTAGTCCTGATGTAAACTGGGTAGCTCTCTTCCATCTTGTAGCTCTTAGGGTAGCTAATTGTCCCAGTCTACTCAGAATCGTCTCAATTTTAGCATGATAAGCCCCACATCCCAGAAAACCCCTCTCCCACAACAGAGATTGTCCTGATTTTTGATGATAAGTATGGAAGTTTAGGGGAAAGTACAAAGCCCTCAAGCCTGCTCTCAAAACAGAGACCAAAAGCAGCAAGTTTGCATCACTCTGAGTGATGGAACCAAGTGTGCATCTTCAAGTGTGTTGCCAGTTCTTCATTCACTCTACCTGTTCATGGATCAACTGGTGTTCTTTGTGTCAAGGTAGTGACAGTTTAATTTTGAATTTACAACACCATGAATGTTGGGGCTAGGTTTATCTAAGAGTTTAGATAATCAAAATGATTTTTTAAAAAAGCCATATCCACAACAGCATGACCATATATTACCAACAAGTTCAAGAGAATTAGTTTTCTGGGCTATTTAAACTGAAGATGGAAAGATACATACAATTATATTAGCAAGGCAAATGATCAGCCAAAAGCGTACTACTCATGGTGCAGAAAATAATTTGGGACTGGGCATGGTAGAAAAGGGTATGTGAGAGCATATATGGAAAATAAATCTCCCAAGTCCAGGAGGAGACAGGCCTTCTAAGGGTATGTGAGAGCATATATGGAAAGGGTATGTGAGAGCATATATGGAAAATAAATCTCCCAAGTCCAGGAGGAGACAGCACTTCTAAATCAGTCAGAAATTTCTTTGATTCCCAGAAGATACCAAAGCTCAAGTGAAAATAGTGACTACCGAATGAGGTTGGCACACCACACAAACACATGTTTCCACACCATTCCCTTGATTGTGCTAGAAAACTGAGCAAAACTACATTTTTCTGTTTCAGAGACAGTAACTAACATGTCCTTCGTAGGGGGGAGAAAAGAAATTTTGATAACGAATGCGTTGGCCCTTGACCTGTAGAACTGAGTCTACGAGCTCTTACCAGTAATCATGCTTTCTCCAATATACCAAATGATGTGTCAAAATCACTACCGAAAAATGTTCTCCCTGGCTCTGAGATAGTTCACTTTAAAACATGGGGTTTCTAATTGTTTCCTTAATTTTGTTGAAGAATTTAATAAAGCCACAAAAAAGACAGATCTTGTTTTTGCATCTTGTCAAAATACCAACTAAATTTTGCTCATCTATTTGCATGTTCAGTCAGCATGCAAACATAAATTTTGACAAATTCCACTCAGCGTATAAATTCTTACCAAAGAAAATAGTGATTATAGTCGTGCACAGTTTATGCTCGACTCTGCTGAAGAGGAATATGACGTGTTGATCTATGACATGGAGGCTTCCATCCTGAAGGTTTTGGGGCAAGTTTTAGTTTCCCAGACATTTGCCAAAATACTTGATATGTTTTTATTTTCCTTTCTTACTTACTTACAAATGAAATGAGATAGCCTTCTTAGGCATGAACTCCCAACGTACCATAAAAATATGTTAAGACATCAGCCTACCGTAAAATCATATTTTCAAAGTGCAGGATGAGAAGAGCATCAATCTTCTTTCTGGAATACTTTGAGAATGAGAATAGAGAAAAGCACGACCTTAAAACAGGAACCTGTGTGCTATTTTTCTAAAACAGTTTTATAATTTTTGAAGAGGCCATAAGGAGCTTAGAAAAGAATGTACTGATCCACTTGACTTGTTGGATGTCATGTGTAAGTTGTGACAATAGTTTTTACAGAAAAAGAATTTTTTTTCCTGAAAAGACTGCTTTAGAACTCAAGAGAATGTCACCAGAAAAGGACAACCAAGCTAAACAGGTCTCTCTCTCTCTGTGTCTCTCTTTATAAAACTTCTGACTTAATTGAAATTCAACTTTGATTATATAAGTCCAGACCACCTCTATGACTTTAAATCATTTTCTCTTAAAAAAGAAATTTAGCCTATAATGACATCTAATGTGCTTCAGAGAGTTTAAAAATGATGGGAAATTAAAGCTGTAGGTAACCAGTGTGAGGCATTTATTGATGCCAATGGTCTAATGGACAAACAACTAGTCTACTAGGAATAAAAAAAAAAAAACAGTGAAGCAAACTGAATGAACATTTATGGAGACCTAGAAAAGAATTTCTGCAAGGGTATAAGCATGGTGTTGCCAGTGAGAATCTCCCTATGTATTCCACAGTGAAACATTTGTCCTGAGAGGATTTTTAGCATGATGCCCATCCACTGCACTGAGAATTGTAATTTGGACTTGGCAAAAGTGCATGTGACTGCATTTAGTTTCAAAACTACGTAAAAGAAGAGGAGAAGAGGATCTTCAAGGCCATAGGCAGTTTTGAGAACCATCACCACACTGGGGGGGCAGTAAGGCGTATCCTTTAATCCCCACTGGCACGATGATCACACCACCAAATTATTTTGTTTTCTATTTAATTTTAGGGCAGGATATCCAGCCCAATTTATCAGCTTGAGCCATTGTTTGCTGTCGATGAATCAGAGGCAGGTGATGACCAAAAGGGGTCATTCAGGGATCTTGAAACCACAATTACAGTGATTTCAAGAGAGATGATGAAATTTAGCAGAAACTGCCATTGTTTCCTTCCTTTGTCAAATGCCTCTCACATGCTTGCTTGCAAAATCTCACAGATGGGGTCAGTTCTTTCTGGTTACTATTTCAGAACCACACAATGACGGTCTTCAATCCACATTCCTCTGCAAGAGAACCTTGACTCCCTTCTGTAGCCCAGATCCACGGGCATCTTCCTCCTGGCCCTCACAGCTGCAGCCTTTGAGGACCATGACTTGGGTTACTATTCTGGGTACCCTCATTAGACACAAGGTCATTGTGACCATGTGTGCCCATCACAGCTGCACGAGATCCAAGACACTGAAAACAAGCTCAGAACCTTGTCTTTCTACTTCGAACGTCATCGAGGTGGCTGCACTGTCCTGAGAAATCAATTATCTGGACAAACTTGCCTTCCCACTCAGGTGAGGAGAGGGATGTGGAAAGTCGAGACAGCACATTCTGCAAGGGGTAATCATTTGAGCGTGGTTGTCCTCAGGATACATTCTGTCTGGCTTTCTCATTTCCCAGTCTTGTGGTAGGATCACCCTCCCAAGCCTTTCTGAAGTTAAATATAGCCATGTGACGTGCCTCAGCCACAGAAATGAGCTCAGGAGAGGCCTGCGCTTTCTTCACCGTGGTCTCTCTCTCTCACTGTGCTGTGAACACCTGTGCCTCCATGCCACCATAGCCAGAGTCCTGGGGTGGGGCCCACGTGACACAGAGTCCTCAGACTGATGCCCAATGGAGGCATAGCGTAAAGCAAATCAACCTTTGCAGTGATGCTTTATACCTCTAAGATTTTATGCCTCTGTGCTACCAGAACATAATACAAACAGCGAGTTCACAATTGTAAGGGTCATTATGAAAAACACTCTAGTCTTTGAAACACAGTGACACCTGGAAAAAAACTCAGGTTTAGATTAATTTCTGAAGATGAGGTGAAAGCATCATTCAGTGGACATGACGGTAATTGGAAGACCAAGATGAGCTGAAGTAAGATCTAGCCAGAGGTACCCGTGGATGGGATGCCCAAGTGCTGAATTGAAGGAAGACTTTTGTTTTATATGAAGATGACTTCTGGAGCTTTCATGGAGAGAATTAGAAGGGTGGTGAGCAGAAAGGAAGGGGAAGAAAAGAGAGACTTCCATTCTGTAATGTCATCTGATATGACTCCTCCACACACACCCAACACAGATGCATTATTTTATGTTGCATCAAATATATAACATGCATGGCTAAGCATTTCCTTATATTGTTGATGTTCTATACACATCCCTTCTCCTTCCAACTAGACTACAGGCTTCTAGAATGTGAGGTATACATTTTTGCTGTCCCCATTATGAAGCACTGCTTTTACTTTAACAGCGCCTGACGATATTACTGTACTCAAGTTTCCAATACAGAGCAACAAGATACCATCTCATTCGCATGGGTCAGTGTGTCGAATGGCAGTAACAGACTCATCTCTACCATGAGTCAGATAACAATTCAGTGCTTCTCGAATTATATGGATGAACTTCTAATGAGTTCAGGCAAGCAAAAATATATGTCCTATTTTTAAATCGACAGGCTTCTTCCTTTATATTCAAATTCAAAAGAAGAAAACGATCACACATTCTCAAAGTAATTTCACATATTAACATATTTCAACTTGTCCTCAGCTTTGTGGATTGATTACATACACTGATCCACAAAGAATGGGGATAAGAATGAGGTTTTAGTTCAAGATCTTGTTCAGAATATGCTTTACTATTTTCTTCTGGCTTTTATATCATGAGAGGTTTTCTACATATCTATATATTTTGACTTAGTTGTTATTTTTCTACCTTCATAGAAATCTCTAAAGGGTTTTTTAATTCACATTATAAATCTCTTATTTCTGGTTTCATATGAACTATTTTTAAAATTCTTTTAAAATTTTCAGTGGGGCATATTGACTATTGATATCTCCAGTTGACTGGACAGGGCTCAGGGGGCAGCTTCTTCTGTACCTTCCTCCTTAGTGCATTTCAATATTCAGCAGAAAAATAGCAAGGAGAGACTGTCCTTTTTTCATACACCTGGTCTGGTCTTTCTACTTTCTCAGGACCAGGCAAACATGATCACAATGCCAGTCACCCAGATCTCCACTGAAATAATCACTGGGGTCTACACATAGGAGTTTCTCAGAGAACTAAAAATAGAACTATCATTCCACCCAGCAATCTTGATACTTGTTGTCTATCCAAAGGAAAAGAAATTGTTATATCAAAAAGATATCTGATCTCATATGTGTGTTGCAGCACTGTTCACAATGGCTAAGTCCTGGAATCAACTTAAGTGTACATCAACAGCGGACTGAAAAAAGAAAATGTGATCTGTACACAGTATGGAATACTACACAGCCATAAAATAGAACAAAATCATGTATTTTTTGAAACATCATGGATGGAGCCAGAGGCCATTATTCTAAGTGAAATGACTCAGAAGCAGAAAGTCAAATACCACATATTCCCACTATTAAGTAGTGGATAAACACTGTGTGCACGAAGACACACAGAGAGAAATAATAGACACTGAAGACTGTGGTTGAAAAATTGCCTATCGGTTGTTCACTATTCGGGTAATGGACACCTGAAAGCCCAAACCTCGCCAATACACAATCTATCCATTTAACAAACTTGCACACTCACCGCAAATTTACAAAAAAGAATTAAAAATATCAATCATTGGGGACAAGTAAAGAGTATCAACTCTGTGTCAACAAGCGACAGGGCTTCTTCTGAGAAAGCATACATCATCATAGGAGATAAGAAATCAGGTTTAGCTGGGCTCTGTGGCTCAGCCTGTCATCCCGCGCCTTTGGGAGGCTGAGGTGAGTGGATTGCCTGAGCCTACGGGTTCGAGACCCGCCTGGGCAGCGAGACCTCATCTCTACAATAAATCAAAAAATCAGCCGGGCGTAGTAGCGCGTGCCTGTGATTCCGGCTACTCGGAAGGCTGAGGCGGAAGGATCGCCGGAGCCCAGCAGGTCGAGGCTGCGGTGGCCGGGAGCGGCCACTGCCCTCCAGTCTGGGCGACAGAGTGAGACTCCAACTCAAAAAAAAAAAAGAAATCAGGTTAAAGTCAGTACATCTTATTGCTGTTTGGCTGCCCAGGTCTACCCTCCCTCTTTCCTTTGGTAAAAATACCCAAAATTTTACCCAGATTTTGTGGGAGTAACAGCCTTTGACCCTTTACAGAGGCAAACTTTCATTTCCTCATCCCTGCTATAGTGGCGATTGTATTTATGTCCAAACACATCACATTGTATGAGTTAAAAATGTGTAGTCTTTCAAATTTTTATTTTAAATATGTGGGGTACAATTCAGGGTTAGGTATGTAAATGGTCATTGTTACAGGTAAAGTTCGGACCTCACTGTGGTCCTCACATCACCTGGTTGGAGATCAGGTATCCTTATTGATGAAGTGTACCTCTCCACCCTGGCAGTTTCCCACTACTGTCAATCCCAACAATAATTGTTCAGGGTTGACTTACTAGTGAGAGCACTGGTACTCAGCTCTTTGTTTCTGTGATAGGTCACTGAGTAGTACAGACTCTAAATCCATTCAAGTTTCTGCAAAGTTCATAATTTTGTCCTTCTTTATGGCTGCGTAATATTCCATTGTATATTTGTACCACATTTTAAAAATCCAGCCTACTTTTGATGGGCAGCACAGTTGGTTCCATGTTTTTGCTGTTGTGAATAGTAAAGATGTGCAGTTTTAACATATCAATTATGGCTCAACAAAACTGCAAACAAGAAGGCATATAGCAGAGTCATAGCCAATGAGTACAATTCCTTCACTCTCCTCCAGTAGTGGTGGGTTCAGGAATGAGATTGTTCTGTAAGTTGGTCTGAACAAAAGTGTTTTCCAGGACCTATGACAAGCAGTTATCAACGCAAACATTTATTTTCTATAGGGACCAGAAAATACATCCTAAAAAAATATTCACTTTCTCTACAGCCAGTTTGATTGGAGGTTTTAGATATGTGCACTTAGAAAGGCATTAATGAGAGCAGATATCAGGTTAGAGCCCACCATCATGCCCCCCTTTGGAGGGGGAGAGGCACAAGGAGGGAACAGACCATCAAGTGAGGGGCACGTGTTTTTAGGGAGTCCACTTCATTGGGCATCCACAGCTGGTGAAGCAGCAGAAACTGATGAACGTTCTCAGGTAGGTGCATGCAGGAGACCATGCAGAGGCAGAAGCAGTGTGGCCAGCATCCTTCCCAATGTGGTCACATGAGCTTGGCGTGGTTGTGTGGTCTTCCACCATGGGAAAGAGGCCACATCAGAGCTAGATGCAGAGAGCTGAGCCTGCTGCAATGGAGCCACCCAACAGAGGAATTACTTCTGCTAGCACCTTCTCCATCCCTAGGACCCTGGGTCTGTGTGAATACACACTGGCCAACCCATCTAAGTACAATCTTCATACCTGTGTGTGAGGAAATGTCAGACCTGCTTACGCTTCACTTACAGATGGATCAGGGGATCAGGAGCACAAAAATCATGGGGTTTATGAAAAGACTCAGCAACGTAAGAAAATAGGAGGAACTCAGCCTTAGGGTGAAGAAGAAAAGCATGTTTTAAATAAAGTTTTACTAAAGAAAATAAACATAAATTTTAGACAGCAGCTGCTCTGGGCCCACAAATAAGGCCAGGCTAGAAGCAGACATGAGAGAGTGATCATTCTTTTCACCGGAGCAGCCAGATCCAGATGCCCTGTAAATATTGCCGTTGGCTGTCATCTAGCTTAGTAAACGAATGGTGTTAGGTAAAGCAACCTGGGGAAAGTGCGAACGATGGACACAGCAAGCTGAGCAGCCCTCTTTCATGTCTGTTTTCTCCATGGCTTAATTAGGCAGCGAACATAGATGGATGGAGCTGCACATTCTGTCCAGTTCAGAATGCTCACCCAACCCCTCGCTATCCTCTCTTTCACCTGCAAACGTGCTTCCCTGCAATCTGATTCTCCCAAATGCAGGGCTTACCAGCCCCAGCTTGAGCAATTGTTTGTTTGTTTATTTGTTTGTTTGCTTTAACATAAGTACATCCCATGAAATATTTAGGACATGATTACACTAAAAGTGTATTCATGGTTTATCTGAAATTCAAATGTATCTACTAGCCCTGCCCTTTATCTGGGAGCTCTGGCAGGAGGTGATTCATGTCATGGGGAGTGTGGAAGAATCCTTTGCTCAGAAGCAGACTGCTCGCAAATTAGAAAGCCCAGGAAAACACAAGGAGGAAGAAAATTAATTTGGAGACACCCAGGATAGCTTCAGTAATGATTCTTTAGAAACTTAATCAGGAAAAATGTCCTTGGGCAGAAAGTCTGCAGTCAAAAAGGCAATTTTTTTCCTTTTTTTTTTTTTGAATTGTGCCTTATCCCATGGAGGAAATTGAAAATAAAATCTTTGTTTCAGGTGGTGAAGGCCAAATAAAATCTGTGCTATAGCTCTTGCCTTACTATCTAATACTAGTAGCAAAGTGAGATTTGTTTGTTAATATTTTATAACTATTTAAGACTATGTATCTGACCAGCAATGTGGACCCCTAAACAAACACCCATGATTTTCAAGATATAAAAGCAAGATATAAAAAATTCACAAGGAGATGAATGGATTCCAGAAATTAATGTTTTTGCTTTTTTTTTTTTCCAAATGGCTGCTCCCAACACACTGAAACTTTCCTTCTTTTCATTTTTTTCTTCTTCTCTCCATCAGATTTTTCAAAGCTCCATACTATCGAGGGCACTCCTTCTCAGTTTTAAACCTTAAAAATAATCCTTGCTCTAACAGCTTTGACATTTCTCCAAAGGACGAAGAAGGATTACGTCCAAGAAAGCTAAACACAAAGATGAGTACTTTCTTTCCGGGGTGGATCCCGAGTGGGGCTGGAATGGACTTTGGTGATCAGGCCCTGCTTATGTTACCACAGATGAACCTGGGACAGCCTGACAGAGCATCCCAAGTTGCAGCCTGGACCATTAGTTTTCTTGAGAACCAGCGTCATGTGAGAGTAGAGAATAACTTCTATGTTGCTAAGAGAGACACCAGGGCAGAACAGAGGCCAAGAAATGCATTGGCAACCTTCTGATAGATAGAAGAGAAGATGCAGACGTTACCTACATGGGAAATGATAAAAAATAAAGATGGGTAGTCCTAGCGAATGTCCTCAAAGACAGATCAAAATGAAAATGAAAGAAGATTCCTTCCTATTCCATATCTCTGTTGCCTAGATCGTCACAAATTTCTGAAATTTAGCTGAAATGAAAGGAAAAAAAGGGCAAGAATTCTATCAATAATAAGACAGCCTCAGTATAATTCAGTATTTATTGGTCAGGTGCTTACCCTCTGCAGTTCTCATCCTCAAAGGATAGAGTGGAAGAGAAAGGGGATTAACAGGTCATCGTAAGTGGGATTGGTGCTATGTGATCCATGCCAGGCAAGAGTGAAGGTCTCTTTGAGCTACCAAGAAAAGGTACCAGAGAAGCACATCAGTTCAGCCTGAGAGTCAGAGAAGACTTGGGAGGTCTAGGTGAAGATGGGGAAGATGACTAGGACTAAGTCAAGTGAAGGGATTGAATAGAAGTGGAAATGTAGAGCCTCACGAGCATAGGAAGCAGTTTATACAGAAACCAGAGAGTGAAACATAACTTGACACATGTTCAGAGCTTTCAGTGGCTCTCATGGAGGGTGGAGGGTGGAAAGGTGAATGGAACTGAAGAGTGGAGTTGGGGATACCTGTGAGGGCATAATCTGCCGAGTCCAGATTTGGTTGTAATGACATAAAAGGATATTGTCACGATCAGATTGGCAGGGTGATGGGACATAGATTTGGGACATCAGGAGCAAGAATAAAGGCTGGAGACCAGTTGGATGCTATTGAAATGGCCAAACCAAAAGTCGAACCAACACAACTAGTGCACAGTCCTTAAGACCAATGGACGGAAGTGGAATTCCACAGGGAGTGAGCAGAACATGTGGTCTCTGATTCATTCTTTTGAGTCACTTTTAGGGTGCTATTAATAGTTTGCTTTATGCCTGAGACTCTCTCTTTACAAATGACAAAGGGAGATAGTGTCATCTACCCCCCACCAATATATTGGGCCTACTCTATACCTTCCAGATATTGAATTATGACAAAAAAATCAGCAGGCAACTGACAAAAACTCTAATAACTGTGATATAAACCATGGAACTACTACTCAATTCTTATTAGAGAAACCAGAAATAGGAAATCCCAAAGGATCAACAAAAGTGCCAGGAACTAGTCTGCCCTGCTCTGATGCCATCTTGAAAACACTGGTCTCATCATCATGCTTGTCTTCCTGTGGTGTCCGTGTATGGGGACTATTGCTCCACATATCACATGACATCCTCATATGACCACATACAAAGTCAAAAAATCAGGACAGAAACAATGTTCTCTCCTTCTGTAGTTCTTTCTTTTAGGAAACAGTAGACCTTTCCTAGAAGTGATTGGCTGACTTCCTCATTCATTTCATCGGGGGGGCATGCACCCACCACTACACCAATCATGGGTAACGAAAAAGAGATAGAGAGAATGACTTAATACAATCACAGTTTATCTCCAAGAGGTTGAGGGTATCTCATTACAGATGAGGGCACTAATTGCAACACTGGACCACAAAGACAAGAAGTAGAGGAAGACTTTTTGTGAGGTGACTAGCAATAACTGTACCATGAGGCAAAATTGTAGGAAGGAAGACAATTACATCCTCACTTCTGTAAAGGACCTGAGAGGTATCATCTCAGCCTCCCCATACTCTAGAAACTTGTCATTGTTTTCATATTACATGCGAAGCCAGGAAGACTTACAGTGGGAAAGTGGCTTGGCCAAGATCACATGGCCAGGAGTACAGATGACTTGGCAATGAAATTATTTACCCCTGGCTCAAGTTCTTTCCAAAACACCATGTTTTCTCTTGGTCTATATAAAATAATATTTGTTAAGAGCATTGTAAAATTTTTTAAATGTCCTTTTCATTTTTTCTACCATAAAAAATGTCATCTTTGCTGTTTAGAAGAATTTTATTTATAGTCCTTCTTTATGAAAGTATAGAAGCAAACATATATAGCCACTCTATAATATCACACATTCATGTAACAACTCATTTCATCATTACAACCACATTATGCTATGGAAGTATTATTATCTCAACTTTAGGGATGAGAATTCTGTGGCAGAAAGATTAAATTGCTTTCCCAGTGTTGCACAGCTAGTGAGTGTCAGAGCCAGGATGTGAACCCAGGCAGTTTGGCTTCAAATGAGTATATCATAAAGAATGTTAAATTTTCCCTGAGAACAGAGTTTAGTGCACAACGGGATTATATACACTATACTATAATAATATAATACACAGAGAGAGAAGGGGGGGGAGGGAGAGAATTTTCTTCAGCAATCCACATACCTGAGACTAGGTAAGGTAACAAAACCTAATAAGCAGTAAGTTTACTCAAGCAAGTGGTTAGTAAAAGGAAATGTTTAAAATGATTAAAATATAAAAAATGAATCACAACCGATACAATCATTTCATGAGATAGTTCAGTACAGAGTACAAAAAACAGCATCTACCAAAGCCAAACATATGCACATTCTGATCTGACTCTTTTCCACTCTGAGAGGAACTCCAACCTCCCCACCTGCAGCTTAGGGCTGACTCTGAGCCAGTGCATGTGCTGGGGGCTCCTCCTCTTGGGAACATTAGTTCATCACTATCTGGGTTAGAGGCTGTGAAATTACAAATGTTGCTAATCTGCAATCAAGAAGGCAGCTAGTTGGACAGAAAGGCTTCTGCCTGAGTATCTCTCTATGGGTGTGGAGAAGCAGGCCTATCTATGCACACACCATGACCCGGATAGCAATGAGTGCAGCCTCCTTGAGATAAAGGGTCAAAAGAGGTCAAAAGCCTTAAAGATTGTACAGAATCTTTAACTCAGAATTTTTTTGCCTGGGCTAATGCCCATAAGAGTTTTTCCTAGGTTTTCTTCTATGATTTTTATAATTTCACTTTCTATGTTTGAGTCTTTTATCTATCTTGAGTTAGTTTTTGTGTATAGGGAGAGATAGGGATCAAGTTTCATTTTTATACATGCAGCTATCCAATTTTCCCAGCACCATTTGTTGAATAGAGTGTCCTTTCCCCAGTGCATGTTTTTGTCAAAGATCAGTTGGCTGTAGGTATTTGGGTTTATTTCTGAATTCTCTGTTCCACTGGTCCATGTGTCTGTTCTTGTACCTGGACCTTGCTATTTTGGTGACTACAGCTTTGTAGTATATTTTGAGGTCAAGTAATGTGATGCCTCCAACTTTGTATGTTTTGCTTAGGATTGCTTTGGCTTTCCTAGCTCCAGCAATAAAAAAGAATAAGATCACATCCTTTGCAGCAACATGGATAGAACTGGAGCTCATCATCCTAAATAAACTGACTCAGAAACAGAAAATCAAACACCACATGATCTCACTCATGCACAGGAGCTAAAAAACCATAAAGATGAAAATAATAGACACTGAGGACACCAATAAGGGGTGAATGGGGAAGGGGGTTAGGGTTCAGACACTACCTATGGGGCACAAGGCACATTATCTAGGGAATGGGCCACCTGAGACCTAATCCCTACCACTATACAATCAATATGTCCATGTAGCAAACATACATGTGTACCGCCTGAATCTAAAATAAAAATCGGGCCTGGTGTGGTGGCTCAAGCCTGTAATCCCAGTACTTTGGGAGGCCGAGGCAAGAGGATTGCCTGAGCCCAGGGGTTTGAGACCAGCCTAGGCCACTTGGTGAGACCTTGTCTCTATGATATATCAAAAAAATTAGCTGGGAGTGGTAGTGTGCACCTGTAGTTCCAACTACTTGGAAGGCTAAGGCAGAAGTATAGCCTGAGCCAAGCAGGACGATGCTGGGATGGCCACGAGTATGCCACTGCACTCCAGCCTAGGCAAAGAGTGAGACTCTGACTCAGAAAATAAAGTAAAATGAAAATTAAGAAAAAGACAAAAATCTCCAACTCAGAAATTCTACTTCTATTAATTGTCCTGGAAAATAACTAGCAAGTGTTCACTCCATACTAATTATATTCCTATTTTATAAGTGCTTGGAATAAATATGATTTTAACTTATCTATCATCTAAGTAAGATAAAAGTTAGAGTAACTTAACACAGTTGTTGTAAATTATTACAAAATGAGAGCTGTTTTGAAACCTATAATTTTCAGGCTGGCAGGTGAAGCAAAAATCAATTTCTGATGGAATTGTGAAGAAGAGATTTCTAAGAAATGTGTTTATGTGTATCCTGGAATTCAGAGACCAGTCTGGATTTATTGCATCTTCCAGAAACCAATTTATTCCTAATAGATCACACAGAGAGATGTGTCTTAATTCTGCTCTTGTAACTGACACTCAATATTTTAATTTATTCTTCCACAAAAGAAATATAAAATTTTCACAGTTTATTATGCTGTACGCTCCGTAATGGAAGTTATTTGAAACCAATATGTTGTTTTCTTTGCTAGAATGAGTATAATTAGATTAGTGGATAGATTACATTTACCAATAATGCTTTTTGGAAATTCTGAGACATCTGCTGTAGCTACTTGAGGCTTTAACAAATGCAAGTGGAGCTATTAAGCTCAGAGACTCTCCCTCTCTCTGGCCATTGGGGGCACCCAGGGTCATCCATTAGCTTTGGAATTTCTTCTGCGATCCCTATCTCCAAGGTCAGTTCTTTTCTGAGAACTGGAATCTCATAAAAAGGCTTCGAGATAGAGACCTTGTAGGCTGATGGCCTACTGATCAGCAATTTTAGCAGCAGGACTGGTGAAAAATACATTAATTTATCACACCTGCAATTCTGACCCTTCGAGTCAAAGGCAAATGGAAAACACTGATGATCATGACCTTTCATTATCCTGTTGAGTTTTATGACCACAGTTCCATGTCTCTTTTCATTTTTTCATTACTGAAATTAAGGAGACAATTTCATTACCATCTCAGCTAATTTAAGCTTTCTATTCAAAGAGTGTTTTAAAATTTAGGTTTTATTATTATTCAGAGATGAGGAGACCAACAGTTCATCTGCCATTGAAAAGATAGTTTGTTACAGTTCCCAAGAGGAGGGCACATGTGCCACAGGGATCACACGGAGAAGAACCAGGCTAGGACAGGAGACAGAGGGGGGATCAATGTGAACAAGAGCTTTTATCATGATTTCTGCAGGAAATAACAGGTGAGGCAGGGTAAACATGATGAGGACTGACTGACTTTGATAATTTCAGCAGACTCTTTGGAGCAGGGGCTGTCTCTGGTTTTCTGGTGCCTGGCCCCGGGGGTGATTTGGGCAAGTGTACAGTGGTTCTGAGTGTGAAATACCCATAAAGGAAGTTGTTGGGGCTGAGTTCTGGATTAGTCCGTTGACATATGAAAGGTGTGCAGTCCTTTGTTATCTCTAGAAATTAACCACCCTTAGAAGAAACAATCACTCTCCGGTCAGCAAGATCCCAGATGTCAAATCATCAGAAAACAAAAATTGAAAAAAATGATGCATGCTTAATACGAGGGTCATGTCACGTGTGTGACCTGGGAGTCTGAAAGAGATCACTCCCTCCCTATCCTGTCCAGCAGCATCCTGCAACTGCGAAAGTCGAGCTCACATGTGCATATCATTGAAATTCAGGACACAGAGAAATATGGAATAGGCAAATGTGACCCTTTCTTGGGCATCTGAACTTCTTCATCTGCTAAACTGACCTATTGCATTACTTGGAGAGGAAAAAATGGGTTTTTTGTACAAACTAAATGTTCTGTTTTTATCTGGTTTATTGGTTGAACCAAAAAAAGTCTTTGAGGAGACTAGGGACACAAATTCCTAGGCTGTTTCAGGGCAAGAATTCAGTGAACTTTTTAAAAACAATATGGGAATAAATATAAACATGGAGACAGGTTTCACTAAAGGTCACATTTTCTCCCCTCTGTTTCTGATGTGACTAGAATAAGTTTTATGCACATTTCTGGCATCAATGTCAACTCTGCCACTTGCTACCTGTATGCCAAAGACATGCCATTCATTTTTGTGAGCCTTACTTTCTTCATCTGAAAAATGGGAAAAATAATAGGTTATCCTCATATGACTATGGTGATGGACAAACCATATGATACTGGCTAAACATTGAACATTTGTGATTTATGTGATAAAAACATTGAACATTTGTGATTTATGTGAAAAATGTTAACTCTGATAATCATGAGTGTTATTAGTATGGCAGATTGCGTTTTCCAAAAAGAACCATAATACATGCCTCTTGAAACTTGAAGTGGTTTTTTTTCTTTTGTTTGTTTGCTTGTTTGTTTTCTCCCACTCTGAAACTAAGTGGGCTTTTGTGAGAGTGTTACTGGATAGAGTGTGCCAGAAGTTAGACTGTAGGATTTCAGAATAGAAAAAAGACAAGACAACTTCTTCCTGGTCATCTTGGGACTCTGATGCTTGAAGCCAGCCGCCATGCTCTGAGGAAGCCAAGCAGTCACATGGAAAGACCTAGCTGAGGTTCCAGCGGTCAACCAGCATCATTCCCAGATGTGTGCATGAGCCAGGTGACCCATCCAGCCCTCACCTGCAAAACTAACACTGAGTAGGACAGAAAGGAGTTGAGTAGAGCAGAGAGGAGCATGCCCATCCTAGAGCAGCACTAATGAAATCTCCACGGGAAAATAAATATTGTTTTAAGCCACTGAGTTCAGGATATTTTTTACGTAGCGATAAAGGATTCTGATATAAAATGTCTGTAATATTTAAAAAAAATCCTACTAATGTGTGTGCTATTTATTCTCTAGTTGGCTAGCCTCAACTGTCCTCTCTTCCCAAATCTAAGATAGAAAAATTCAGAAGTTAAGAGATTTTTATTTTTAACAAGATGCAAAATTGCACACAAAATATATTACCTTGTGATGTATAATATATTGTGTACTAATACAGTATATAATGTTTTGTGCTAATTTCTGTGTGTATGCACATATGTATTTTATAACTACAGGTATACCTATCAACCAATGAATCAATAGACAATTATTTTCTTCAACTTTATTATTTTGTTCTGTGATCAGAACAAATGATGAAAACTTTTATTCTAAATGCTTAAAGTAAATACACTTCTGTGTTTATTATTCATTAGCAGTTTAACAACTTAAGTAGTGTAAATGCACCTTTATAAAAAGCAAAAGCAAAAAAAAAATATGAATATGTCTAAATCAATGAACATTTCCTTTGGTTTTTTTTGTTTGTTTGTTTTGGTTTTTGTTTTGTTTTGTTTTTTGGAGTCAGAGTTTCACTCTGTCGCCCAGGCTGGAGGGCAGTAGTTCCATCATGACTCACTGTAGCCTCAACCTCCCGAGTAACTGGGGGTACAGGTACGCACCACCATGCCCAGTTAATTTTTGCCTTATTTTTTGTAGAGATGAGGTCTCGCTATGTTGCCTAGACTGGTCTTGGACTCTTGGGCTTGGGTAATCCTCCCTTGGCCAAAATGCTGAGATTACAGACAGGAGCCACTATACTTGGTTCCTTTTCTACTTAAAGACTGGGAAAAAAAGAAAGGGAGCCCAAGATAAAAATGCATCAAAATGTAAGTGAAATTATAAAATGATAATATATTTGGAGTGTCTTTTAAAAAAATGCTATTTTTAAAAATGTAGAGACTTCTTGAAGCAAGAGGGAGTGTCAATTCACTTTGAAATGACTGTGCTTAGCTTGCTTTGTGCTGCCTCTCATCTTTGTCAGTTAAATGAGCACCAGAATATCCTTAAAGATGAACCAGAGAAAAATGAAAATATCACCTTCATTATTAACTCACAACCAACTTATCTTCTTTCTGGGTAGCTTAACCCACTGGATATATTTCTTATAATGACTTTTTTCTCAAACTGTACCACTGCCTTCTCTTTCCTTCCTAAAATAGTATTTTATAAACTATCCATTTTAATCAAGTTATGGATACCTGCAAGCCAATGTCCATTATGCAAAATCACTAGATAAACTTACTTTACCACTTTTTATTGTAGTATATACCAAACACAAATACTATCTTTAAAAGCAACTTTCCTTAGTTAAAAAAAAATGTCTGTATCAATAGGAAATTAGACTAACAGATCGCTAAAACCAACGTTTTATAGCATGTAAGCCATTGCTTTTTCCATCCAGATAAGAAGCATAAAATTTAGAATGAAGATTGTTCTTTTACAAAACCATGGTACAATCTGAATATTTTAAAGTAGTTGATTTTATAAATTCTTTGTAAACATTTACTGGAAGTCTTCAGATCATCCAAGAGTCCATCTGAGAACCAGCAGCATGGCTATACTTACTTCATATTCTCTCTCATGGTTGTGAGAACTTCTCATTTGCACACCTGATGGCCTGATATTTTCACTTTTCAAATATTTTTAACTAATTTTATTTTTAAGAAAAAGGCTTATGGTCATGACCGATGTTATCTCTTCAAAACACCATTACCACAATGCTTTGCTTAACAAACAAAATAAAAATAAAATTCAAGTGGATAGAAATGATGGATGTTTAGTTCCTCAATTCCAGATTCCGTGAATCAATTGTAGAGGCTCTGCAGGTCTAAGTTACAAAATGAAGCAAAACAAAAGCAAAGACTCTCTAAAGCTCTTCAGTTCTTCCACAGACTCAGATCCTCACGGCCACTAACGTGCACCAAGACAGCCTTTCTGATATATCTTTCTAAGATCCAAACATGATTCTTGAGTTATTTGCTGGATCTTTCTCCATACTTTGCTTTCTTGTTCAAGCCAACACATTCATGCATGTTTCTGTTGCTTATCAAATTTAAAGCCTATTCTGACACTACTGCTATTTGTTATCTGAAATGATTCCTGAACCTATTTTCCAATCAGCTCTAACAATTAACCCTCAAATTCTCTCCTAGCAGACAGATATAGCCCTAGGTGAAATATTTCCATGTAAGTAGGCATTTTTGCAATGAGAATTCAAGAAAAAAAATAAATGTATTTACTTTGAGGCTTGTATAGGCAACTATCAACAATTTTCTTAAAATATTTCAACTCTCTGAAATGATAATAGATGTGCTTATTATTCCACATAATGTTCTTTTTTTAATTTTACTGTCATAATTGATCTTTTTAAATATTTTGGTTATTTGCAATTATTAACAATCAAATTATTTGATCTTGGGTCACACTAAATTCCAAGGAACACTGTGTTCCTTCAAGGCAATACATAATTATTTGTTCTCTTACTGCATTTCTCTGATGCATCAATTTTCTTACTGGATGTCCTTAGTTAATAGGCACCATAGTAAATATGGAAAGTCATTAAATTCTTGATTTTTTTTTCCTCTTGATATGGGTTTGTGGTGTCTGCTTTCTGGTTGAGAGTAACAGCTTGCCCAATCCAAGATTCTGCTGCTAAGAAAAGGATTGACAGTAGTAGGAATCTGGTGCTGGGTGGGAGGGAAGGGAAGCTCACCTCATCAACCAGGGTACCTGCATAATGAACATTTGTATACTAATTCTAAATTGTACCCCACGTCTTTAAAACAAAAAATTTATTGAAAGAAGATCCTGCTGCATTGTTGTAATCTCTCAATCTTTCAACAAGATCCATGCAACAATAAGTATTTCTCAATTTGTGCAACTCGTTTTCTAATCAGCTGTAGCAATTGAGTCTCCAACTCTCTGCCAGCAGAGATCTGTAACCACAAAAGAAATAGTTCTATGCGTGTGAATATTTTCCCAATGAGAAAAGGATAAAGAAAATAACTTGAATTCATAAATTTTAAGGAAGTAGATGAAAAAGGTCAAAGTCTTACAACATTTACTAAGTTGGTTAAATTTATTTAAAATTATGCATAATATACAATGTTAGAAATGCTGCTTTTTCCATTCTTATATTTTCTAATGCAATTTACTTAAATGCATATGTACGTTTTATATATATGTATATCTATAACATCAATGTATTTTTTAGTCTAGAAACACCTGTCTAATGTAATTTTTCAAGAGCACATTTTTTAAGTTGCTTGAGAGAGCACATTTGTAATCTGTGTTTTATGTTTTGCTGGGAAATTTTACCTGAAGCCACCAGTGTCCATTTACTTAATCATCGGACACTTATATCTGTTTCCTTGTCCAGAGGTATACAAGATCACAACAAAAGAATTTCAATATTGCTTTACTAAAGTGTGTTTCTTTAGATGGTATGTAATAGTTAATGCTCGCAGTTTTAGTGTCATAGCCCTAGAAAAAGTTGCTAAATCTTTATTAAATGCTATTATTGCTATCATTTCTTTACTCTTCCTCTTTCTCTTTTTAATCTTGGCCTTTTAAGTTTTCTTCTCAACTGTTATTTTTCTTCTTCTCTCCTACTTCTTTTTGAAACAGTGATGTCAGAGGATATCTCAAGAATCTAAAACTTTCATGGATTGAGAGTAATCCACATGAATGTGCTTTCTTTTGTTTAGAAGCGTGTGTGTGTGTGTGTGTGTGTGTGTGTGTGTGTGTGTGTGTGTGTGTGTTTGTGTAGATTGGTATACAGATTGATATTTTCCTTTGCTTGTTTACCTTGGTACTTGAAAATTTTCACTTTCCCAAAAATCTTCTCTGTTGATATGTAAGTCAATATTCGACTCCATATGAATTATGCATCACTAGAAATAAAGTATAGAATAATTGCTTCAAGCAGGAATCTCACTATATTATTTATTCTTGTACAACAAAATATTCCAAAACTTAGAAACTGATGGCAACTGACACTTATTATCCCACATTTTCCCTGAGTCAAGAATCTGGGAGTGGCTTAGCCAGAATCACCTAGCTACTGCTGCCTCTCTCTTTGGTAGAGATTGTGTTATGTGAATGGGTAATCTGAATTATAATAATCTGATGAGAACACAAGCACTTTTATAAATAATTGGGTGCATGTTCAATTTCCTTGAGTTTAACCAGCTTGCTGTCCTGTGGCTATTCGCGCCCTAGAAATGTGAGGGCAGCTCTCACACTCTGTTTGAGTCAAGACTCCAATCCAGGCAGGTAAAAGCAGTCCATATTGGAGCACAAGACAAGCCAGATCTTGTCAGACCAAATGCAAAGAGGAAAGATAGATAGAGAAAATAATGGAGGAACCCTAACACATCAAGCATACAAACAGCCAGTCTCTTTTCTACCAATTTCCAGGCTCTGAGAGCAGCGAGAACATGTATTACCTGCCATCGTTCCTCCCATCCTGTGTTCAAAGCCCAAGAACCAAGGAGGAACAGCATGCAGGGTTCCATTTTCATATTTTGTCTTTGAGCTTAAAGAAGGGCAAGCTGCACAGAAGATGCACTGACATCCTTGAGGTAAGGGCAAGAGAAGTTTCCATCACACCTTCTGTCCTCCAGAATCATGTAACAATGACCTCCCGTGTTCTTTTCTTAATTGATCAGAGCCACTTTCCTGAAACAGAGTTTTTGAAAGAGATCCATAAAGGCTTTTTACCTCCAAAATAGCTTGTCAAAGAAACAGACCTTGTCGTTGATCTATGATATGTCCCAGCTTAAGGTGATGCAGATGTGATCATCCAAATTGAATCAGAGTCATTGCCAAAGGAAATGATGCATTCTGTGGTCAGGATCAGATTTCCAAATTTATCCTTTATGTTTTACCCACCTGAAGTGGAAATGGCACAAAATAACAGACAGTCTATATCAGGTTGTCACACATTGACCTTGAAGGCATGGAACGTTTTAAAGCCTTTCATTTTCTTAGCAATTTTTATTTGACATTGCTACTATGGGTGGTTGCTCAAGGGGGCACGATATATTTGATTAGACCTGGAATCTGAGCACAAGTCTTCAGAATTCTAGAAGATCCAGATCAATTCTCTCTGGTATGAGTAAATGTAACAGGATTGCTATAGGGAAGGCACCAGAGTTTGTCAAGAGTCGTACATTCTGGCTGCTACAAGCAGAGTGAGAACAGGCAAGAAATGACACAGCCAGGGAGGCAAGGAGGAATTTCACTCCATGTCACTTTTACATAGCTCAGTCCTTGGTTTCCCTTGCTGTCCACCAAAATATATTTTATAGTTTTCCTCACTTACTTTTCAGCTAAAATCATTGTTATCTTTTGAGTAATCTGTGTGAACCTCAAACATCTAGAATCCTCCACTATTCTGTGCCAGTCACTGGTAAAAATCCAACCTATTTAAAACAAATTTTTCAGAAATGATTTATGATGTTGGTTGTGCTAGAAGGAAATTCAGTATGCATATAATCGCTTGAATTTTGCCTGTAGGTGTTTCATTCACTAACGCATCCATCCATCCATCCACCCATCAGTCCATCCAGCCACCCATCAATCCATCCATCAATCCTTCTAACAACCCATGTATTTATTCACAAGCACGTACCATGTACCAAACCTTGGTCTAAGATCTGGTGGATGCCATGGTGAATGTGACAGCCAAGTCCCTGCCCTCATGGTGGTCAAATGCATTGAAACATTCAGGATTCAGACAACACACAAGAATACAGTAAACACACACATTGTAGGTTATGAAAAAAATGCCATGAAGGTAATAAATGGGTGGTTTAGTGGAGGGAGACTAGAAAAGGGTGATGAAGCTGCCGAAGAAAGCAACGGCAGGGAAGGCTCCCTGAGGTGATGGCATGGGGGTGCTGGTCTCCAAGGAGGGGGAATACAAAGGAGGCAAACTGGGGGCAGGAGCTGCAGGCACAGGACAAGCCAGGGCAAAGCCTGGGGGTGGAATTGGACTTGGTTAGCTTCAGAAATAGAGATGGACCTGGCTGGTGATGTGTGTGTGTGTGTGTGTGTGTGTGTGTGTGTGTGTGTGTGTGTGTGTGTGTGTGTGTTTACTGCCTGATTACATGTGAACATCACAGCTTAGAGAAACGGTTTGAAGAACTTAACTTCCAACAGATATAGAGAATGTTTGGAGATGTTTTGTGTTTTTGTTTTTATTTCTAATAAGCTTTTACCTGGATCAAGGTCTAAATCTAAGAAGATTCACTGATGCCATAAGTAGACCAATTTATATCACAGAATCAAAGAGTCCTATAACTGTTATTCTGACAGATATTCTCCAGGTACAGCTTTTAATGACAGTCTTCCCTGAAATCATCACACGTGGGTCCATTCAGCTGTACTTAAGGTCAAAGGCTTAGTCTATTTGTATCTGGGGTACTAAGTAGACAAAAAACAAGCCCAACATTACCGTGGAAGTGCTATAGGGTAAGTAGATGCTAACAGGCACTTTCTTGCCTCAGTGGATGTGGTTCTCACTCCTGTTATTACAATTAGAAGCTTAATGTTCACTTTCATTCATTTATTCTATTTTTTATTTTTTTATCTTTTAAATTTTTTATTTTAAAATTGTGAGGTACAATTCAAGGTTAGGTGTACAAATATTCATTATTCAGTTACCCTTGTCGAAGAGGTGTACCCACCTTCCCCAGGCAGATTCCCACTAATGCCAATCTCACCTCCCCACCCCCACCCACCCCATGCATTTTTCCACCACTGTCAACACTTTTCTTATAGTATTGCAATAGTTGTTCAAGGTTCACTTATGAGTGAGAACATGTGATATTCAGTTCTCACTTTCTGTGAAAGATCACTCAGTGTTATAGACTCTAAGTCCATCCAGGTTACTGTGAAGTTCCTGATTTTGTTCTTCTTTATGGCTATGTTATATTCCGTTGTGTATATTTACCACATCTTTTTTATCCAGTCCTCTTTTGATGGGCAGTACAGTTGGTTCCATGTTCTTGCTATTGTGAACAATGCTGCAGTAAACATACGTGTGCAGGTATCTTTTTTATAGAGTGATTCGAGTTCTTCCAGGTATATTCCCAGTAGGGGGATTGCGGGGTCATACGGAAGGTCGATTTTCAGAACTTTTAGGAATCACCACACTGTTTTCCACAGAGGCTATACTAGTTTACGCTCCCACCAACAGTGTAGAAGTGTTCCCTTTTCGTCACATGCTCTCCAGCATCTGTTATTCTTTGAGTTATTGACGATGGCCATTCTGCCTGGAGTTAGATGGTATCTCAGTGTAGTTTTAACTTGCATTTCTTTGATGACTGGTGAGGCTGAGCATTTCTGTAATGTATCTGTTGGCTGCTTGCAAATCTTCTTTTGAGAACTGTCTATTCATATCTTTTGCCCACTATGTAATGGGGCTATTTGGTTTTTTTCTTTTCAGCATGTTTGAGTTCCTTGTAGATCCTAGATGTTAGGTCTTTGTCAGACATAGAGTTGGCAAATATTTTTTCCCAGTCTATGGGCTGTCTCCCTGCTCTCTTGATGGTTTCTTTGGCTTTGCAGAAGCTTGTCAATTTGATGGGGTCCCACTTGTCTATCTTATCGCTTATGGCATGGGCACTTGGGGTTTTGATCAGGATTTGGTTGCCAGTTCTAATTTTCTTAAGAATGTCTCCTGCATTTTCTAAGGTTCTTATAGTTTGAGGTTTTGCATTTAGATCTGGGATCCATTTAGAGTTAATTTTTGTGTATGGGGATAGGTAGAGGTCCTGTTTCAATCTTCTGCATGTGGTCAGCCAGTTTTACCAGCACCGTTTACTGAAGAGGTTCTCCTCTCCCCAGTGATTGGTGGTGGAGGTTTTGTTGAAGATGAGTTGGTTGAGAAATTGAGGTTTTGCTTCTGAATCTCAATTCTAATCCATTCATCTATATGCCTATTCTTGTACCAATACCAGGCTGTTTTGATTAGATTATTGTAGCTTTATAAAAAAGTTTAAAGTCTGGGAGTGTGATACCTCCTACTTTTTTGTTTTGTTTTGTTTTTTGTGGTTTTTGTTTTTTTTTTTTTTGCTGAGTTCTGTTTTGGCTATTCTTTGTCATTTGTGTTTCCATATGAATTTCTATATTGTTTCTAGGTCTGAGAAGAATGTTGCTGGTAATTTGATGGGTATTGCATTAAATCTGTAGATTGCCTTAGGTAGAATGGACACCTCTAACGATGTTGATTCTTCCAATTCATGAGCATGGAATATTTTTCCACTTGTATGTGTCATTTTTTATTTCGTTGAGCAGTGTTTTATAGATTTCATTGTAAAGGTCTTTCACATCTCTGGTTAGGAAAATGCCAAGGTATTTCATTTGTGTGTGTGTGGCTATTGTGAATGGAATTGTGTTTTTTATTTGGATTTCTGTTTGTTTATTATTGGTGTACCGAAATTCAATTGTCTTTTGCACCTTTATTTTATGCCCTGAGACTTTGCCAAAATCCTTTATCAGTGCAAGGAGGTTTTTGACAGATTCTCTTGAGTTTTTGAGTTATAGAATCATATCATCTGCAAAGAGAGATAACTTGTTTTACTATTTGGATACCCCTGATCACCTTTTCTTCTCTGATTGCTCTAGCTAGGACTTCCAATACTATATTGAACAGGAAGGGAGAGAGTGGTCATCCTTGTCTTGTTCCAGTTTTCAGGGAAAATGGTTCCAATTTCTGTCTGTTTAGCCATATGCTGGCTGTGGGTTTCTCATAGATGGCTCTTACTATTTTGAGGTATGTTGCAACTATGCCTAGAAGTTCAAGGGTTTTTATCAAGAAGGGGTGCTGGATTTTATCAAAAGCTTTTTCTGTAACTAATGATACAATCATGTGGCTTTTGTTTGTATGTTTGTTGATGTATTTAATTACGTTTATGGTCTTACGAATGTTGAACCAGTCTTGTATCCTGAGAATGAAACCTACTTGGTCGTGGAGGATGATTTTTGAGATATGTTGTTGAATCCAGTTTGCTAGAATCTTGTTGAGAATTTTAGCATCTATATTCATTACGGATATTGTCCTGTAGTTCTCTTTCTTTATTGGATCTTTACCTGGCTTGGGTATCAATGTGATGTTAGCTTCATAAAATGATTTTGAGAGAGTTCCATCTTTCTCAATTGCCTGGAATACTTTCATTTGGATTGGTAACAGTTCCTCCTTATATGTTTTGTAGAATTCTGCTGGAAAACCACTGGTCCAGGGCTTTTTTTTTTTTTTTTAGGTAGTTTTCTTATGACATAGGCAATTTTATGGATTTCTATTGGTCTATTTATTGGCATTGATTTCTTGTTTTCTTGTTTCAATCTGGGGAGTTTGTGTGATATCAGAAATTCCTGTTTCCTTTGCGTTTTCAAGTTTGTTTCCATACAAGTGTACAAAGTAGTCTCTGATAATCTTTTGTATTTCTTCAGGGTCAGTTGTGACTTCATCTTTTGTGTTTCTGATTGTATTTATTTGGGCTTTTTCTTTGTCAGTCTAGCTAGGGGACCATTCATCTTGCTTATTCCTTTAAAGAACCAGCTTT
This sequence comes from Cephalopachus bancanus, assembly GCA_027257055.1. Classification (NCBI taxonomy): domain Eukaryota; kingdom Metazoa; phylum Chordata; class Mammalia; order Primates; family Tarsiidae; genus Cephalopachus; species Cephalopachus bancanus. The sequence goes on from JAPVLO010000269.1 coordinate 933,918, forward strand.
TTGTTTCATTGATTTTTTTGTATTATCTTTTTGTCTTCTATGTCCCGATTTGGGCTTTTATTTTGGTGATCTGGATTCTTCTGCTGAAGTTAGGGTTTTGGTGGTCTTGCTTTTCCAGCTTCCTTAGGTGACTTGTTAGGCTGTTAGCTTGTGATCTTTCCATTTTCTTCATGTGTGTTTGTAGTGATATGAATTCCCCTCTTAATACTGCTTTCATGGCATCCCAGAGGTTTTGGTAAGATATTTCTTCATTTTCATTTGTTTCCAGGTATCTTTTAATCTCTGTTTTGATTTCCATGTTGACCCAGGAGTTGCTTAGCATTATGGTGTTTAGTGTCCATGTCTTCATGGGGTTTGGGGGAATTTTTTGATGTTGATATTTATTTTTATTCCACTATGGTCCAAGAAGATACATGGCAGAATTTCAATTTTGTTTATGCTTGATTTATGGCCAAGGATGTAGTCTGCCTTAGCATGCATTCCATATGGTGATGAGTAGAATGAGTATTCTGTGGTCATTGAGTGGAGTGTTCTGTAGGTGTCAATTAAGTCCATTTGATCAAGACTCAGATTGAGGATCCGGATCTCCTTGCTAATTTTTTGTCTTGATGATCTGCTAGGGCTGTGAGTGGGGTATTAAAGTCCCCAGCTATGATGGTATTGGAGTTGATATCTTTTTTTAGTTTACCTAGGAGTTGCTTTATGAAAGTTGGTGCTCCTATGTTTGGTGCATATATGTTTAGGATGGATATTTCTTGTTGATGGATTGAAACTTTTATCATTATGTAATGGCCTTCTGTATCTTTTTTAATTTTTGATAGCTTAAAAGGTATTTTGTCTGAGCTTAAGATCATGACTCCAGCTTTCTTTTATGTTCCATTCGCCTGAAAATTTGTTTCCCATCTTCTTACTTTGAGTCTGTGAGTGTCCCTTCTAGTAAGGTGAGTCTCTTGAAGGCAATAGATTGTTGCCTGATGATATTTTATCCATTTTGCCATTCTATGTCTTTTCAGTGATGCATTTAGTCCATTCACATTCAAACTAATTATTGAAATGTGAGAGTTGATCCCTCTTATAATGTTCTTACAGAGTTGTTGTTCTTCCTGTTTGTGTGTTGTCTTTCTTTTGATTTTGGGGTTGATTCATATGCATTTTCAATATTTTTCCTGCACTCTTGTGAAAAATGTTGTCATTCTTTTTTCCCTTTCTTCTGTGTTTAATACTCTCTTAAGTGTTTCTTGTAGAGTTGGTCTAGAGGCAGTGTAAGATCTTAGGGATTGAATGTCTGGGAAAGATTTTAATTCTCCATCATTGATGAAGCTTAGCTTAGCTGGGTAGTTTATTCTTGGTTAAAATGGCTTATCTTTGAGAACTTTGAAGATTGGGCTCCAAGTTCTCGTAGCCTGAAGTGTTTCTGTAGATAAACCTGCTGGTATTCTAATTGGTCTTTCCTGGTAGGTAGTCTGACCTTTTTCTCTTGCTGCCTTAGGATTTTTTTCTTTTACATATACTTTGTTTAGGTGAAGTACTATGCATCTGGGAGTTGGTCTTCTCATTTGCTGTCTAGCAGCGGTTCTCTGAATCTCTTGTGTTTGAATGGTCACTGATGAGATGAGGGAAATTTTCTTGAATAATTTCATGGAATGTTTTTTCCAGGGTGATCTCTGTCTCTCTTTCTGCCTCAAGAAGTTCAATTACTATTAGGTTTTGCCTCTTGAAATAATTGCTCATCTCTTGAAGGTTTCGATCTGTCTTTTTAAGCTTCTATTCTATGTTTTTTGATAATTTGGATTAGTTCTATATTTTGGTCCTCAAGTCTGAGATTCTTCCTTTTGCTTGCTTAATTCTAATTTCCATGGTTATCAGTTTGTTATTTGTTTCATTCACTGTATTCTGTACTGCTGTTATCTCACTTATCTTCCAACTCCCTCATTCTTTCCTCTTGTCTCTCCTCAATACTATTTATTCTCTCTATTAATATCTTGTTATCTGGGTTTGTAGTTTGAGATCAGTCATTCTGTGGTCTCTTCATTGTTTGTGTTCTAAAGTCTTTTTCTTAGTGTCTGACCTTCCAGGTGTCTGTGTGAGACCCAAATTCTCCTTTTTTTTTTCCTTCATTTGTGTAGATCTTCCCCCTCCCCACACACGCACACATCTCCCCCCCACCCCCATTCTTAATGCTGTTGTTCAGGGATAGCAGAGTTGCTTTTCCTTCTGTTTGCTCAACTATTCTTCTTATGTGGATCCTCTGGCTTTGTTCAATTCTGAAGCTGGATTGTGGGCTGGGGGCTGTACTTTTTACAGTATTGAGTTTTAATTGAGTAGAGAGGTGTGATTCAAAATTTATCTGCAGATCCCAGTATCCACCAACAGGTGTATGGGCACCCTAGAACCCACTTCTCACTGCTTTACAATCTGTCCATGCAGTGGGGGTATAGGTTTGCTTCCTGAAAGCAAAATGAGGTTTACAAAAAGGAAAATAGGCCGGGCTCGGTGGCTCAGCCTGTAATCCCGCGCCTTTGGGAGGCTGAGGTGAGTGGATTGCCTGAGCCCGCGGGTTCGAGACCTGCCTGGGCAGCGAGACCTCATCTCTACAATAAATCAAAAAATCAGCTGGGCGTGGTAGCACATTCCTGTAATTCTGGCTACTCGGAAGGCTGAGGTGGAAAGATCGCTGGAGCCCAGCAGGTCGAGGCTGCGGTGGCCAGGAGCGGCCACTGCACTCCAGTCTGGGTGACAGAGTGAGACTCCAACTCAAAAAATAAATAAATAAATAAAAATTAAAAAATTAAAAAAGGAAAATAATGGAAAAAGGAAGGAGGGGGAAAGAGGAAGGTGGAGAGAGAGAAGAGAAAGAGGGAAAACAGACAGATGTACCAACTAACAAATGAAGAGACACAAAGACAGAAAAGAGTAAAAGCACTAAAACATACAGACAATCATACAAACACACAAACCAGCAAAAACCTTCCTATTGATGTACTCCTCCTATACACAAACAGGAAGTCTAAAGAAAAAAATCAGTAAAATAACAGAAACAAAGCAAGTATGAAAATGTCATCAAAAACAGAAAGAGAAAAAAACTAAACCAAAAAACAAATAAAAATGAGCAAGACAGACAAAAAAATAAAAAATAATAAAAACAAGGAACTGAACTCGTTCTGAGATCATTCCTGTAAGTCCAATGTCATTTCAGCTCTGATCTGTAGTCCCTCCCCTCTGCTCTCAGCACAGGCTGATAGGGTTGCTCGCAGCTTGGGTCAGATGCCCCTGGCCTACTGTGGAAGGAGGGTGTATCAGATCTGGACTCACCCAGCTTGCTGCCCATCAAGTCTGCTACTCAGATCTGACCTGTCTGTGTCAGCATGGGAGAGGGGCTTCTGTCTCTTCCAGTTTGATGAGTTTACCTAAGGTCCCAAGTTGGAGGTTGGGTGGAGCTGGGCGGGGCAATGTAGGTCTCTGCCTTGTCCTGGGACAGAGAAAATGGCTGCAGTAGGTGTTTCCCCAATGAAGATGAGGATTCTCTCTGTCTCTTCCCAATCTTCTGTCTCCACTGATGGGATCCAGGGCTCCAACTGATTTGCTACAACCGATGATGGTGTGGCCCAGGTGCCAGGTGATGAGAATCAGCTTGATTCAGCATGCACTTTTCAGGAGAGTCCTGTGAACAGCAGATGATCTTGCTCACCTGTGGCTCCAATCTCAAGGTAGTAGGTGGTAGGGGCTTGCAGACCTTCAGTGAACCCGAGTCTCCCCTCAGACGGACTTTCACTCACCCACCAGCACATGCCTACTCACGCAGAGAGTCTTTATGGGCACTTGCTTTTGTGGAGACTCTCACAGTCCGACCTGTCCAGTTGCCATCTTGTCAGCATCCCCCCACTTTCATTCTTTTAAAAACTAAATTTATTTCTTCCAATTGGATGATGAAATTTTCCACTAGGCTGGTAACAAAATTCAATTTTTAAACCAAGCTAAGCCTGGTTTTGTCTCAACAATTGGGTTATTTAGCTTGACTCTTACAGAAAAACAAGCTCTGTCATGAAGAAATGAGCAGTTGTGGATAGTACAGCAAAGATGAATGTAATTATGGGATTTGCTAAGTTTGGTGGAAAAAAGTGGATTGAAAGACTGCCATGCTTATCGATGGAAAAAAGAAGTAACATCCACAAAGGATATATTATGGGTTTAGAAAGAAGCTCATATATGCAAGGGAACTTTAAAATTGAGTAGATGTTTAATGCTATTAAACATTGTGCATTATATGAAAAAAACCTCAAAAGATATTCTTCAACCTTTGCAAAATTTTCTGATCACATTTTGTTTCCAAATGTTGTTTTGTTTATATTGCTTTTCTTGTTAGCAATAAGCTGCCCGAACTACCATGATATTTAGAATCCAACTCAGTACTTTCACATAGAGAAGAGATCATATTCATTATGCTTTATTCCTGTACAATTGAACATTTATCCTTCAATAATTTGCCAATCTTCGGACACTTATCCAGGAGGTTTCTTTGCATTCTCCAGCAATAAATTATTTCATAGCTAGTGTTGAATCTCATGTACAACAGAGGTTTTCAAATGGGTTGTTTGGCCACAATGAGAAATCTTTATTGGAAAAATCCCCTGATTGCAATAATTGAATAGGCATAATTGCAAAGCTCTGCATCATGTAAAATTGTAAATAGCACTGACAAAATAATTTATGCTCATTTATGATACAGTAGCTCATTATGGCTCCAATTTTCATTCCCTTCATTAGCCAAACTCATCTGTTTCTCAGATAGACATTTCTTTTGTATTATAGGCAGTCCTTTGCCCAGAGAAATGTTTGCGAATGTAGATGATGAGAACCGAGCATAGCTGATGACAGGGAATATGGGCACATTTGTGATCTGAATTGATGTTGACACCCCATCAAAGGAGGAGCAGGTACTGTAGAACAATGAGAGCAAACAGCACATTGGTGTCATTTCTATTACTGCATGAGTTTCAGAAATGCCTTAGAATACATGAAGAAAGCAGGTCACGATGAAAATACAGCAATAATGATAATGAATAGCCACAAGAAAAAGCAAGAAGCTTGCCATCAAGACCCATATTTCTCATAGATACATTTAAGGAAACCTCACTCATGGATTTTTTTTTAACCACCATTACTTTTCAAACCATCTAGTTCATTACTAGTTCATTGCTCCTCTCTACTGTGTGTTAAGCAGAACCCTGATGTCTCTGAGTTGCTCATCTTCAGCAGGAGCATTCCTTGGTGGTCTTGAATAGCTGTCCCTGGTGAGCAGGAGGGTCTTCTCTCCCTTTCCACTTGTTCCTGCTTTACTGTGATAGAAGAATGTCTCACCTTTTGGGAGCTGGAATAAAACTGAAACCCTTAACCACTTTACTGGTTCATCCCTGTGGGAGGTGGAAGAATGTCCGGCTATGGAGACGGAGGGGTGCTCATGGCATTTGGTCTCCTTTTCCTAACAAGCATGGTTAGTGTGTGAACGCTGCGATCACATGTGCCCTTACTTGTCAGGTTTCCAGGTTATCTGTGTTAGATCAGGTGAGAGGCAACCCTGGTCCTCTCTATGAATGGACCCAAAGGAGACCCACACTTACTGGCTACAATGTAAAAGGACAATTTTTCTTAAGATCCAAGGATGTCTACCAACCCAACATTAGGAACAATAAAACTACTATTTAAAGATTTGTAACATAAATATGTGACTATTTTTATTCCAATTGGTTCCAAACTCAGAGAGGAATGAATAGGGTTGATTTTTTTCTTCTTAAAACCTAAAAATGAGCCGGGCTCGGTGGCTCAGCCTGTATTCCCGCGCCTTTGGGAGGCTGAGGTGAGTGGATTGCCTGAGCCTGCAAGTTCGAGACCCACCTGGGCAGTGAGACCTCATCTCTACAATAAATCAAAAAATCAGCCAGGCATGGTAGCATGTGCCTGTAATTCTGGCTACTTGGAAGGCTGAGGCGGAAGGCTCGCCGGAGCCAGCAGGTCGAGGCTGCGGTGGCCGGGAGTGGCCACTGCACTCCAGTCTGGGCGACAGAGTGAGACTCCAACTCAAAAAAAAAAACCTAAAAATGAACAGTAAGGTTATATTATAGGGGTGGGGTATAGACTAAGTAAATATTTAAAAGACATAGAACTTCATTAAATTGTGTTGCTTCCTGTTAATGCCGGGGATGTGTCTTGTTCATCCTCACATCCAAATCAGGCGATATTTCGTAGATGAATCTCCAATCTTTTTTCTGGAAATTGTATCAGATCAAAATAGTGTTCATTTGAATTAAGAAGCCAAAATAATGGATGAAAATACAAGAGAGGCATTTGTTTATGAAAACATCTTAAGAATGAAGCTCTGTAGCTGGATTAGTGGCTCAGACTTGAGAGGTTTTCAGGAACTGAGACTCCTTGCAGATTGTTGCTCTGCTTTGGATCCCTGAGCCTCTTTGTCTCACTAGCAAGGTGGCAGCATCAGATCCAAACACCTCTGAATTAACGTCTATAGGAGAAGGAAATACAAGAAAGAAGCCAGGTTGGGGGCTCATGCCTATAATCCCAGTATTTTGGGAGGCAGAGGCGAGAGGATTGCCTGAGGTCCTGGGATTGAAACCAGCCTGGACAACATGGCAAGACCTCATCTCTATAATAAATCAAAAAAATTAGCTGGGCCTGGTGGAGCACACCTGTAGTTCCAGCTACTTGGAAGGCTAAGGTGGAAATATCACCTGAGTCCAACAGGTTGATGCTGTGGTGGCTGTGAGTAAGCCACTGCACTCCAGTCTGAGTGACAGAGTAAGACTCTGACACAAAAAAATAAAAATAAAAATAAGAAAGAAAGCAGGAGAAAGTCAGCCTTGTCAGCTATCATTAGACACTTCTGCTTCCATCTTGTTGGCTAGGATCTAGTCACATGACTCTTCCTTGTCCCTAGATGTGCTGGGTAATATACCCTTTATTCTAGGCATCCATCTATGAAGTTAAAAAACAGAAATTATATTATTTTGTAAAAATACATAGGGAGACAACTAGCAGACTCTTCCAGAGGAAATACAATTGCCTTTAAGTGGTAAAGATGAATATTTAAGGTACCCACAATTTCAAGACCAGTTCGAGGTGTGCCATATACTCTGTGGCAGTGTAGGTGTGTGATAAGACACTTTCGACATTATGACTGTGTTTCAAAAAGTAGCAAAGACATTTGAATATAAACAAATGAATCTGAGTTTCAATAGCAAGACTTCTAACTGCCCTGAGAAGTCTCAGTTCCCTTCTCTCTAAAACGAGCATAATTTTATCTAACGTTGTGATTATAATATTTGCCATGCCTTTTTCAGAAGGTGTTATAGGAGTCAAATGAGAGAACATATGGGAAGCAGAAAGCATGCAAAACAATGCAAAACTATGTGATTTTACTTTACTTAGGACTCTAGGAGTCCTTGTCATTGAGGATTATGAGACTTCCATAACATAATATATACTGTGTACTTAGAACAAAGGTTGTCACAGAGTAGAAACCCATTGCAAGGGAGTTCTTTTAAGGAAGTTAAATGAATCTTTATTTATTGGTCAGTTGATACGAAATTGGTATCTTCTTGACAAGAAATAATTTGTGTACCTAGGACTAGAAGATGTGGAAGGATTGAGATAAAATTTAAATGCACTTATTTAAATCTATTTTCTGTGAATTTCCCCCACTCCCCTACAGAGTATTCACAAGATCCCTGTTCTTCTGTATGATGGACATTAGTGCAGTTGGTATTCTGGGATGAGTTCATTACCTGTACTTCAAACTATATACTCTCTCTGACAGAAACCATTAAAGAGAAAGCCCTTTTGGCCAGGCATGATGGCTCAAGCCCATAATCCCAGAACTTTGGGAGGCTGAGGCAGGAGAATTGTCTGAGCCCAAGGACTCGAGAACAACCTGGGCAACTTGGTTAGACCTCGTCTCTACAATAAATCCAGAAAAATTAGGTGGGCATGGTAGCACATGCCTGTAATTCCAGCTACCTGGAAGGCTGAGGCAGAAGGATCCTTTGAGCAAAGCAGGGCATGCTGTGGTGGCCATGAGTGTGCACTGCACTCCAGTCAGGGCAACAGAGTAAGACTCTGTTGAATGAGACTCAAAGAGAAAGCCCTTTTGTTTTAAATTTGACACCCTAAAAGGCCACCTTCAAGTAAAAACAAATAATGACATTTTTATCACTAGAGTGAATTTATTTCGCTCTTGCCATCTAGTCAAAGGCACTGTCCCTAATCACTAATGTTTATGTTTTAGATTTAAATAGATAGGATTTTTGTCTTCACTTGTTCTATTTTAAGCCATGGATTCTGACACCTGCTCAAGTTGCTGTTTTGTTGAGTCGAAGTCTCAGTCTGTCACCCAGGCAGGAGTGCGGTGGCATGCTCACAGCCACCGCAGCCTCCACCTGCTAGGCTCAGTCTTCCAAGGAGTTGAACTGTAGGCATGTGCCACTGCACTAGGCTAATTTTTTGATTTATTGTAGCAATGCAGTCTCACCAAGTTGCCCAGACTGGTCTGCAGCTCATGAGCTCAGGAAATCCTCTCACCTCCGCCTCCCAAAGTGTTAGGATTACAGGTGTGAGTCACTGCATCAGGCTCTGTTCAAATTTCTCAAGAAGATAGAAAGAGAAAAAAAGCTCAGCTCATATGTGCAAAAGTAGAGAAAATGGAATATTGAGTTTTTCTACAGATAATGTTTAAGAAAAAAATTCTGGAGGAAAAAAGTATGCTGATTAACTGAATGCCCCAGTGTCATGGGAAAAAAATTACTATTATTTCTCATGGTTAAATATAGCATACTATGGACCATCTCCTGGTGTTTTGTGGAGATTTTATGAAATATTGGCACACAAATATTGTTTAGTACACACTGAATATTATTATGGGTAAACAATGGACTGTAGCGAAGGTTCTCAGATGTCTTTGGGCTTCTATGAGTTTTCCCTGCAATCAGGGGCCCAGGGAATGAGTAACCCCTCATCTAGACACTGGTCTAAGGCAGCTGCACCTCACTGGCCTTGCAAGGGGGAAGAAAAATGCCCCCAATGCAGGGTCTGCACACCTGCACCCTAAGCTCAGGTGGGGGATACAGGTGAGTGGAGGAGTTCTAAGGAGCTGGACCACAGGACCTCAGATCATCTTAATCAAGTAGGAATTTATTTCCAGTATCCCCAAGTCATCTAATGTTTCACACAACTAGACATTGATTAGACATTGTTATTTCATGGAATACATTTTTATTTTTTACATGTTGGGTTCAATTTTTTGTGTGTGAGTAGGGGTCTCACTCTGTCATCCAGGCTAGAGTGCAATGGCACAATCCCAGCTCACTGTAGCCTCAAACTCCTGGGCTCGGGTGATCCTTCTGCTTCAGCCTCCTGAGTAACTGGGACTACAGGTGCACATCACCATGCCCAGCTATGATTTTCTAATTTTTTTGTGTGTGGAAATGATTTCTTACTATATTACCTTGGTGGATCTTGAACTCCTGGGTTCAAGCGATTCTACTGTCTCAGCCTCCCAAAGTGCTGGGATTACAAACGCAAGCCACTGCACTTGGCTGGTTTCCAATTTTTTGAAAAACATCGTACATTCTGCAGGACAAACATTGTGTGCTTACAAACAGCACGAACCCAGATAACCACCAGTTCACAGTCTTGTTCTGACAGAGTAGAGAGTCTATCCTTGTGGATTCTGTTCTCAGTTTTGTAAGATTATTTCAAAACAAACGAATGCAGAGTGTGGCTTGCATGTCAGCACATGCAAAATGGAATTCTGGTGGAATAACTGGAATGTGGGGAAATACATAAAAGTATCCATATAGGGTGAAGGGTACAGAACGTGGAGTGGGCAAGCCACAGGTACATTCTGGCTTTTGGAACTGGATCCTATTGCTGCAATCACCTCTCTAAGTTCGCATTTTGTTAGTAAAAAAGTTGGCAATACAGCACACACACACACACAAAGTCAGGCTCTCATGAGGACCTCACCGATGCTGCAGCTTACATCATCAGCATCGTGGGCTAAACCCAGTGAGCAGCCAAAAATGGCAGCTGTTCCCTTTGCTTAACTGTAACCTGCCAATTCTCTTAATTCACCTCAAGAAAACACATTTGGTTTAACTGAGACTAGCGGGTGAACAAGACTACTCTGGATAGCAAATTAACTTTTATTTGCTCAGAAATGTGGGTTTCTTTAAAGTCCAGTGGAACACACAGATCCAATTGGCACTGGTGTTGATGTATTCACGATGTGTCTTAGTTAGCAATTCCCTGGAAAGGACATATGCATTATGTGGGTTTTCAAGCTATACTTACTTGCAAGTTAAAACTGCAGAGCCCTGTATAGTTTCAGGACTTGTGGGAACTGGCTCATTTAAGAAAATATATGACGAGAGAGGTCCCCTTCTGCCTGTTTCCCTGACTTTATAGCCTTGGGTTCATTTTTTTTTTCCTGTTCATTATGCGCATTGGAACAAAGATGTCAGCCTCACCGGGAGAAGAACCTGTCAGCGGAAACGAGAAGGATTAATGCCCCATCCCAAGCTTTTCCTCCCTGGGTGGTATTTTTTCCCATTTTCCATATATCAGATATTATTTAGAGGTAGTTCCCTCAAAGTCCTTTCCTAGGTATAATTATGGAAGCTTGGATTCATGGACTGGAAACTGATGTTGACATTTTGTCACTGGTTCTCTGGGGACACAGCTGCTGCTCCAAATTCTGCTAGCTGCCTTATCATCTGGGTGGAAACATTAGCAGAAGGATCTTGCACAAAGCCATGTCAACTAATGAATGTCCTTCTCACCGCCCACAGATGAGGGAGGGAAGCCTTCTCATGGTGGGTCGTGTTTTTTTTTTTTCAATATATATTGAACTAGAAATTGAAATTGAAGAGACTGCATGTAATTTTTAAAACATGAAACATTTTTATTATTATAAAGCATAGTTTATTATAGAAATATTTTAAAACACAGTAGAAGCAAATAATTGGAAAAAAGTCATCTAATATATCAGCAATGATTATATTAGTCCATTTTCTTAGACCACATCTTTCCTCTTATTAGTCTATTTTTCTCTTGTGCATTTTAATTGTATTGTGTTCATATTGGCATACAATTTTGAATCCTATTTCCTTCAGTCAAAAAAATAAAGTTTTTGCTGTGTTATTTCAGCTTTTTCATAAACATATTATTAATGCCCCAAATAGTTCATCTGCAGGTTTACCATAATTAAGCAATGACTTATTTTGGTGTCTCTAGATGGCTTCTGAAAAATTAGTATTACGCATAACGGTACTAGTACCAAACAGCATTATTGACCATTTACCTGTCAGGCCCGGTGTTACTGGCTTCATATGTGTTATTGTATAGAATCCTCAACATTGGCTGAGACAGGTGCTATTGTCATCTCTGCGGGCGTATAAGGACACTGAGGTTTTAAAATGTACTGAATAGCCCTAAGGACTAATTGAGCCCAATGGGTCACATGTGTTGGAGCAAGCTTTGGCTGTTGGTTGGGGTTTTCAATGTTTTCTGTTTTTGGAAGGCAGAGCCCTGTCTAGATTTGGATGCATGCCTGAGTGGGTCGGGCATTCCAAAGTCCAATTCCATGTCAAAGAAATTGACCTTCTTGTTGCTTGAACGAGCCAGAAGCAGTGACATTTGTGAATGGAATAGGAGTTCATTTGAATCACCTGTCTGGTTTCTTTTTGTCACTTAGGCTATTTCTACCTTTGCCCTGGCCGTAATGGTCAGTTTCATTTGAGGACATGGAGGAATGTCCAATTTCTATTTCTCTTTTGGATGAAGATGGGAGAGTGCCATTTGGCAGAGTTTCGAGTTGCCTTTGCCACCTGTCAGGTAGATGGGTACACAAATACTCTTTCCACAGAATGATCAATAGAATCTACAACAGGTCAGAAGTCCTGAGACTTAGTCTGAACTACTCCTCACAGTTGCTGTGGAGATACGTGAATGTCCATTGCAACTAGGGCCTCAACTTTCTCATGTCTTAAACTGGGCAAGCAGCATTTCTTTTTCCTATGCCCAAAGTGTGTTTTGTGAATTGAGTGGAAAATCAGGGTACTGTTTGTTTCTGTTGTTTCTGCCTCTCTCTTTTCTCAAGAGCCACTTCCTTTCCTTTTGAGATCAACTCTTTCTTCACTCTCAGTCTATGTCCTCCCAATGGGGCTGACTCTACTCCCTGGCTCCATGACCATGAGCCTTCTGAAGCCAAGAAAAGTACATTCACACACTCAGTAATCGATTCAGAGGGGACCTGTGACCCAGGCCATGTCTAGCAGAGTTTCATCTCTTGGATGTTTTCAAGAAAATCTTAGAAAATAGGTTATCTTTCTCCCAAAACTTTTGAGTTTGAAAATGAAGTGATTACAAAGCAACCCCAAATTGATAGAGTCACAGATTTTGTGTGATCTAATTTAAGGACATGGACTCAGCCATGCCTGGAACTAACCTACCTTCAAATCAAAAAGGTTCTGGGTGTGTTTATTTTATTAAACCAAAGTTTATATCCCATCTCTCCCCATGTAATGCAAACTCCACAAGGGTGGGATCTGTCTGTTTGCTTCCAATTGTAACCCCAACACAGTAGACAGGCGTCCGTCAAATATTTGAAAGAATGAATAAATTAGGAGTTAATATAAATTGCGTTAGGACTAAAAAATGAGACACAAAGAAAAAGAAAGAAAGAAGACCTTAATTTCTCCAGCAATGTTCTACAGAACACCCCTGAATAAATAAAGTCACTGTGGCTTTCACGTTAATTAGACATTTTTTTTCCCCAATGGGAAATACTATGTCTCTTCTGCCTAACTTAATTATTCTGTCAAATGCATTATGACTATGTCAATACATTACTATAGAGCCCCGCTATACAAAGCTCCTCAGAAAGAAGTTCTCTTGGTTGAGCTCTCCAGAAGCTGACCCAAAGAGAAGGCTTCAGAGGCAAGTAGGTTATTTGGGTGGTAAAGTAAACATGTATTTGGGTGGTGAAATAAATACAGGCAGCGGAGTGAAGGGGTAAGATAAGGCAGAAAAGGCAGCCAAAGCGGTGCTTTGTGGAGCTGGCAACTGTGGGCCGAGTCACTGTGGGAAGACTTGTAACCCCTCAGAATTGTAACCCCAGGAAATGCCAAGGGAGCTGAATTGACATGACAACTTGTGTTGGTGTCTCAGTCAGTTGAGGCTTCTATAACAAAGTGCCATGGCCCTGCGTGGCTTGTGCAACATGAGTGCGTTTCCCACAACTCTGGAGGCTGGAAGTCTGAGACTGAGGTGCCTGCATGATCCGATTCTGGGAAGACCCTCCTGCAGGCTGATTCTCCACTACCCTCATGACCTAATTGCCCCCCAGAAGCCCTACCTGTTGTGGTTAGTATCTCAAAATACATATTTTAGGGAGACACAAACATTCGGTCCATTGCAGTAGGTCACGAGTCAAAGACAACTCCCAAGATGCATTAGAATTCATGCTGTCTTTCTACTACAAGGACAGGTAAAGTACACTTGAAGCTCCATGAAGGGCCCAGACTAGGGAAAGCAGACTAGGCAGCTCAGAGTCTTACTGGCAGGTACTTACTGGTGTGGCATGGAATAGGAGACATATCCTGGACATTCAGGCTGCTATGAAGTATAAAGGCTGTCTGAGTCAGCTTTAAAGACCATTCAGTTTGCAGTTTACTGTTTATGTTATAAGCAGCACGGGTGCATTTCTCACAGATCTGGAAGCTGGAAGTCTGACCTCAAGGGTCTGCATGGTCTGGTTCTGGTGAGGGTCTCTTCCAGGTTAAGCCTGCTCTGCCCTTATAACCTAATTTCCCTTTAGAGGCAAATGCTCTAGAAGAGTGGGATTGTTGGGTGAATTAATAATTCATAGAAAAACTGCTTGTGATAGCTGTTAAGTTGAAGATCAAGCCCAGGAAAGCAATCTCTTTGATCATGAGTTCAGAGGTTTCTAAGAACCTTGGGACATTTTATCAAAGACTGAAGGGTAATCAGATGTCTACGCGCCTCAGCTCACAGGCTTTGTCTGTTTCTCTGGGCAGATGGCACCTAGCCTTCAAGAGTGTGTTAAAGCACCCTCTCCTCTACAAAACCTTTTCTGATTCCACAATGATCCTCGCAGAACCAGCATGTCCCATCTGTGCACGTTTCTTGACTTCATTTTTGCCCTGATCAAGTCGCCACACCCTAGGAAGATCCATGTAAAGCACTATGTTTTATTTAATTTTATTTTTAATTGAAAAATCTTTGGATACATTTATGGGGTACAATGTGACATTGCAGGACATGTATACATTGCGGAATAATTATATCAGGCTTCTCAGCATCTTCATCGCTTCATGCATTTATCATTTTTGTGTGAGGAGAACATTTAAAATGTGATACTTTAGCAATTTTGAAATGTAAAACATTGGCCGGACATGGTGACGCCCATCTGCAATCCCAGCACTTTGGGAGGTCAAGGCAAGGGAATTGCCTGAGCCTAGGGATTTGAGACCAGCCGGGGCAACATGGTGAGATCTCATCTCTGCAATAAATCAAGAAATTAACTGGGTGTGATGGCCCACGCCTGTGGTTCCAGTTACTTGAGGCAGAAGGATCAACTGAGCACAGCAGGTTGAGTTTGCAGTGGCCATGAGCATGCCACTGCACTCCAGCCTGGCAACAGTGAGACTCCAACTAAAAAATAAATAAATAAATAAATGAAATGTAGAATACATTCTTGTTAACTATATTCACCATGCTGTGCAATCGATCACCGAACTTCTTTCACCTGTCTAACTGAAACTTTGTACTCTTTGACCAACATCTTCCTCTCTCTCATCCCCCCATTTCTCAGCTTCTTGTAACCACCATTCTACTAAGTTCAACTTTTTTAGATTCCACATATGTGAGATTTTGAAATCACGACATGATCCAACAATCTCCTTGCTGGGTAGATAACAAAAGGAATTGAAGTCAGGAGGTTGAAAAAATATCTGCACCTCCACGTTTATTGCCCCATTAACCATAATAGTCGAGACACAGAAATAATACAAGTGGTCATCAATGGATGAATAAATAAAAAATATGGGCTACGCACACACAATGAGATACTGTTCAGACTTTTAAAAGGACACTATCATTTAGGATAACAAGAGTGAATTTAGAAAACATTACGCTAAGAAAACAAGCCAGGCAAAGAAAGAACTAACTTGATCGTACTAGCCTCCCAGTTAAAACCTTTCACTCCCACTGCACTTGATTTGAAGCCAAATTACTTTGAGCTAGCCAGGCCCTGCTATACACACACATTGCTCACAAGGTAACCTTAAACCCACTCTCTCTAAAGTCTGATTCTTTCTTCTCCATCTTAACCAAGTGCCTTCTCCCCATACATTCACCCATAGAGTACATCCTATAGTCTTTTTCACCGAGTTTTCAGGATGTCAGTCCTCATGCTTCTCTCATGGTCTATACTCTTCTGGTTGCCCGGGTGACTCTGTCTTCATCTCCTTGGAACCATCTGTACTGACTATAGGACACATGTTGCATTTATCTGCTCAGCATCCATCCTTCCCTCTACCTCAACCCAGTGTGATAAAGTAACTCCCTAGAGGTGATTTTAGTTGGGGCTGTCAATCAAAATGCCCGGTGCTGCCTTGGCTAAAGGGTGAGTGAACAATATGGGCAATCTACTCACATGGTCTCTTCAGAAATGTAAATCTTGAGTTAGCCAGGCTGAAAACAGCTGGAGCTCTTTTATCTGTTTGTTGCTGTGGCAACAAATACATCCTCTTAGCTCCTATTCAGTTTCCATGTTTTCCATAGCTTGGGTTTTTCTCTTTGCCTTTGATTCTGTGATCGATATTATTGTCCCTTTAGTAGAGCTCTATTCTGGGCTAAGTTAACCAAAATTAGTTTCAAAGAAAAACTGAGCTCAAACTTTTCCTCTTCAATATTGTTGATGCTGACATCTCCTTTTCTTTCATAGAACCTATCCATTCCTCTCTCTGTCTCCTATTCCACTCTCTTTCCAGTCTGCTTCATGAGAACTCAATAGTATATTACTGTTCTTGTTTATTTGCAGATTCATCTCCCAATGAACTGGTCTTTGAGCAGATGACTGTCTGATAACCTCTAAGACCCAGTGCCCGTGTCTGTACTGGACATGGGAGTGGGAGGTACCAAATATTATTGAATGGGAACAGTACTCCAACTGGTTGATTGAAAACAAACTGGGGAGGTAAATGAGAGAGAGTTGTCTCCGATGAATTTCCCATATGTTCTTGATCCTGCTTGAAACAACACTTTAACCAAAATCTTAAGTGAGTTCAGATACAAATACACACACCTACAGAAACTCAAAAACTCTGGATTATTATCTTAAAGCTTCAAATGTCTTTTCATCTTTCTCTACACTGTTTTAATAAAAAGGTAAGTAGACATATGTCTAGATAGAAATACTTGAAAATGTAAATCAACCCATCTTTACCACACAGCTAGTACAAAGAGAAGAGATAGAAAAATAACACCATTGATAAAGATCATGTTTCTCACTCCTGCCCCAAATATATCTACAAATGCCATGGCATAGACTACATTTATGCTACCTTGTAATCTACAGATAACTTTTCAATAAAAACCTAAATTTTTCTTGTCTCTCTCTGATATGCTTGCTTTCACATTTGTGGTTAATTGTGGGTTGTTCTAACATATTTTTGTAAGGGAAAAATGTATTTTTGCTTCTTTTCATCTTTTTTTGATATGGAAAGTTGCAAACATGCATGAAGTTAGAATGAAAAGTATGATGAATCGCCATGTAATCCTTAATTATTTTTTAAGAATTATCAATATTTTGCTCAACGTTTTCATCTCTGTTAATACCTATCATTCTTACCAACCACAAGGCAAAATTATGTTTAATTGATAGACTCCATGTAATTTTATTTGTAAATATATCTGTATGCATTGCTAATAGAGAAACTTTTCAATAACTAGACACATTATCATACATGAGAAAGTCAGAAATAATCATTTCATATTATCTAATACCATTCTGTGTTCATATGCCCCTACTATTACAAAATTGTCTGCTTGAAGTTTTAATCAAGCTCCAAACGAGATCTAGATATTTTCTTTGGTTGATGTGTTTCATAAACCTCTTTTAATCTTTCACAGTTTTATGTATGTGCTCCTATTTATCTGAGCTATTTGTTTTTCAAAAATAAATTTTCCAATTGAATTCTCCAGATTCTATATTTCACTGTATACAGAACAAAGACTACTCTTCTTAGAAAGGTCAACTTGCAAGTTGGCAATTTGCTGTTGTCTGGGAACTTAAATTTTGGGAAGGTTCCCATCATTCCATGGTAAGATTAACTCATCATACCTAGACTGTACAAACAATATGATTTAAACTGAAGATCTGCTTTTCTTCTGGGAGTTTTCCATTTTGGGGTGCTCCTGGCAAAGGATGCTCATGGGACCAGTTACCAATAAAACTTTATGTGTTGTGTCTCTAATGGGCTTCCTTGGGCAGAACCATGACCCATGGCCCATACTGCTACATTTTAATAGTTGGAACAAGAATAGACTCTCCCTCATGCAAGGGAGAAAACACGGGAAACCTACACATAGATTCCTACAGAACTTGCCTGTGTCTTTGCCTCGTAGGATCTGGCCAGGTATCTCTATCACATTGCTGTAATGAATCTTAGCCTTGAGAGCAACTATACACTAGAATCGGGGGACTTTCTAGAAACATTCCAATTGTGAGGTGTTCTTGAGAGCTCTTAATGGAGGCTGATGGTATCGTTCATGTATTCTTCTGTTCCTATGTTTTTCTGTAAACTGAATTTTAAATCTTGAGACTTGGTTTCTTCAAGGTCAGTTTTAGAGGACTACAGTGGAGGTGACCTTGTACTTCTTACTGCCTTATCTCAGCAGGCAGATCATGGCAAATCATCTCCTCTTCAATTGCGTTGCTATTGTGTAGTAGGTACAAATGTAGAGTCATTCCGTCATGGTTTTACAGAAGTTGAAATATGTGTAGATGGGTGTATGGGAAGCAGACTCGCCAAAGATGAGGCTGTTCCAGTTATCAAGTTCTTGACCCTTAGCTCTAAATCCACTTGTCTTGACAAGGAGTACTGCAAAGAAGTTGGCAGTACTGAAGCTAAACCTTGAACACCTTGTTCATTTTTCTAGCTGGAACAACATGCAAAAGGAATGTGCTTCTCTCCCTGATCCCAATACTTTCCTTCCTACTCCCTCAGGGAAGTGACCACCAGACAGCTTTCTTTCAGTGGACCCTTCTTCAGCCTGGTGTATGGGGGAGCCAGTGGCATATCCCTCCAACAAGCTTTGTGTGTGCCTCATTGGGTGATTTCCAGTTTATCAAGCCCAGCGTTTGGTACCTCAGTGGACTTCTATACCCGGGAAGCCAGAGGTATACCCTCTCCAATTTGTCAGAATCTCAAACTTAGAGATGACCCTTTCCCAGGTTTTCTTCCTTCTTGACCACCCCGTCTGTCTTGGAGATAGTAACTACTGTCTACATTTGTGATGATGTATCCTCTTTACCCATCTTAGTATACAACTGTCCTTTACAAATGTCCTTTCCACAGGGGTGCGGTTCTACCCCTCCCCTTAACTGAGGGAAAACAAGGTCTGAAGTCACTGCATCCATCACCAACTATACTAGTTATTCCTCAAATGTAGTCACGGTCCTGCTGGCCATTCTGTTGCCTAAAAGCTAAATTGTATAAAAATAATATACAATTTGTATATAAAGCAATAAAGAGAAGAAGAAAATAATCTATACAAATAAACACATACATATAACAAGGAAAGAACAAAAATATGCAAAGTCATAGAATACTTATTTATATTTGCATATTTAGATGACATTATTCTTTTACAATCCATTTTATATTTTCATACTTCTTTTGCTCTCAGCTAGGGAAATCAGTTGGTCAAGATTCTTTACCTAGTGGAGTAACCTGAACTTCCATTTCTGAAGAATCTGAATAAGGGTACCTGATCTCAAACCAGGTGAAATGGGCACCAAAGTGAGACCCAAATTTTACCTGTACAATGGCAATTTGCCTAACCCTGAATTGTAGCCTATGTCTTTAAAATAAAAATTAAAACAAGAATTTGTAGTTCTACCTTTGCTTGCTGCTTTGATTTCCTTTTGAAATATATGTACAAATTTATTTTTTTAATTGACAGATAAAATTGTATGTATTTATCATGTACAATACAGCATTTTGAAGTATATACACACTGTGCAATGCTAAATATAGCTAATAAACATTTCCATTACCTCACATAGCTATCAAGTTTGTGGTGAGAACACCACATATCATTACTCTTAGTGTTTTTAAAGAATACAACAAGGCGGGCTCGGTGGTTCAACCTCTAATCCCGCGCCTTTGGGAGGCTGAGGTGAGTGGATTGCCTGAGCCCACGGATTCAAGACCTGCCTGGGCAGCGAGACCTCATCTCTAAAATAAATCAAAAAATCAGCCGGGCGTGGTAGTACATGCCTGTAATTCCGGCTACTCGGAAGGCTGAGGCTGAAGGATCACCGGAGCCCAGCAGGTCGAGGCTGCGGTGGCCGGGAGCGGCCACTGCACTCCAGTCTAGGTGACAGAGTGAGACTCCAACTCAAATAAATAAATAAATAAAAAAGAATACAACATATTATTAACTATAGTTGCCATGTTGTGCAATAGATCTCATGAACTTATTCCTCCAGCCTAACTGAAATTTTGTATCCTTTGAATATCTCTCCAGCCCCTCCCAGGATTGTTGTTTGATTTTTCCATGAACCTTTACTTTGAGCGAGGAAGTACCGAGAGGCACCAGGATAAATTGTTGGACTCCTGGCATGGTCCTCCTTGCTTCTCTTATGTAACAATGACCCCATTTCTTTTTGGTAATTTTGATTAGTCACCTCAGCCAGCAGAGTAACCTTTTTTTTTCTTTTCCAATCTGTTATTTTAGCGATGGTTCTCTCTCATCCTTCGATTCTATATTGTTGAGTCCCCTGGGAGCAGCAGACCTGGCATGGGCCCTAGGACCTCTGAGCCAGCAGAACTCAAAGTTGCTGGGCCAAGAACACTGTCTTATGACTTTTGCAATTTTATAATTACAGTGGAGATGATTTCAGGGATGTCTTCAGAATGACCTCATTGCAAATTTCATCCACTGGATTTTATTTTGTCCCTTGCCATTTTTAATTTCTGAAACTGGTCGTTGCCGTCACCATTGTTCCCAAATAGGAGCACATTTGGATGTCTTTAAAGGCCAATCCCTGATGGGGAGACACTCCTTATCAACAAGGGTGCCTGAACAATGCATATGTGTATACCTCATCCTTAACTGTACCCCACAATTTAAAATAAAAAAGAGGTTTAAAAAAAAAAGGCCAATCCCCTCCCCATCAGGGTCTTTTTTCAGTTATGCTTGTGCAGCTGGACCTGCCTTCTAGTACCCTGTCTTTCAAACTGCTGGTCACAATAAATACAATGGTGCCATAAAATAAGTTTAATGGATTGACACCATCTATTGAAACATAGGGGAGGCTAGAAACAGAACAAAAGAGTGGACAGAGTGAGAAATTGCACATAATAAGGGTATGCCAACCTACTGTTTGAGTTTTGAATGTGTATGATCATGTCCTTAGTCACTGATGTAAAACAACCTTTTTACTGTGGGTTATGATTTTTTAAAATAAATTTACTTGTTTAGGATTCATACCATGAAATTGCTATTATTTATGCTTAAAAGCAGAGAACAGGCATGTATGGGTGATATAGTGATATTAATTTAAAAGAAACACTGATCCATAGTATTCAGCTCTAAATTAATAAAAAGATAACAGTAGTCACACTCACACACACATAAATACACATACAGAAACACACACATACACACAAACTATCTCCCAGGCTGTGTTCTAAGTACTTTTTACCATTGTCCTATTATTCACATCTCATTTAATCACCACGAATGCCCCCGGAATTGGTGTTATTATTATCCTCACTTTGCAGATGAGGAAACCTCATCACAGAAAGGTAAAGCAATATCTTGAAGTTTGCACTGCTACGAAATTGTGGAGCTGAAATTCATACTCAAGACTGTTTCCCTGGCTCTCTTGGCAAAGTTTCTTACCCCATCATCAGGAGAAAAGAAGTGAATGGAAATTTGCTTTAATAGTGCTATTAGCATAAGGCCAATTTGTTTCTAACATAACAAGTCCAGCCTCAGCAACATGGCAAGAGGACTGGATTAAAAAAATGTGGTACATATACATGATGGAATATTACACAGACATAAAGAAGGACAAAATTATAAACTTTGCAGCCACTTGGATGGACTTAGAGGCTATCATACTGAGTGATCTATCACAGAAACAAAGAACTGCATATCCCACGTTCTCACTCACAAGCAGACCTTGAACAACTATTGTAATACTATGAGACAGAGATTGACAGGAATGGGAAACTCCAGGGGAGGTGAGGGGCACAGCTCATGAACAAAGGGTACCTGCATGATGAATGTTAGTATACCTAACCCTGAATTATAACCCCACATATTTAAAATAAATAATTAAAAAGGAAAATATAAGGAGAAAACTAAAAATCACAAAAATAAAAACTAAATGAATAGATAAATAAATAAATTTTTTCAATTAGCCAGAATGTGATGGCACGCATGTAGTTCCAACGGCTGAGAAGGTTGAGGCAGGAGCATCACTTGAACCCAGGATTTCAAAACTATGTTGTGAGCTATGTTGACACCACTGCACTCCAGCGTGGGTGACAGAACAAGACCTTGTCTCTAAAATCATCAGCATCAGCCGGGCTCGGTGGCTCAGCCTGTCATCCCGCGCCTTTGGGAGGCTGAGGTGAGTGGATTGCCTGAGGCCGCGGGTTTGAGACCCGCCTGGGCAGCGAGACCTCATCTCTACAATAAATCAAAAAATCAACCAGGCGTGGTAGCGTATGCCTGTAATTCTGGCTACTTGGAAGGCTGAGGCTGAAGGATCGCCGGAGCCCAGCAGGGCGAGGCTGCGGTGGCCGGGAGCGGCCACTGCACTCCAGTCTGGGCGACAGAGTGAGACTCCAACTCAAAAAAACAAACAAAAAAAACAAACAAATAAATCATCATCATCATCATCATAAATAAAGCAATAGGCATTTGGTGTTGGAGTGAAGATGATGCCATTATGCCTCTGTATTGACCAGCAGCTCCAAAGTCCTGGCAGCATCAATAAGAAGAACTCTGATGTCAGGTGAGAACCTAGTGAGGAAGTGCTATGTATGATTAGCAATGTCTGATGTGGGCACAGGATGAGATACTAGGGACACGCATGGCACTGAGTATGCACTGTTTATCCTTTCATCAAAACCTTAGCTATTAAGGGCCTGGGTTCTAGGTCCTGAAGATACAGACGTGAACAAAAAAGACAAAGAGTCTTTCCTGTGAAAGAAAGACAATGAAGATTGAAACAAAATGAACAGTTTAAATACATGATAAAATTTTCGGTAGTGAGTTTGGGTACTCAGAAGGAAAAGAAAGCACTGGAAAAGGGATGACAGAGAGGTGGGTGGCAGATCTATAAGGTGACAGGAGGTCAGTTATAAGGAAGGCTGTTTTAGTAGGACAGGATAGAAGAAGAGTGAGTTCACAGGAATCTATTGAAAGAGCATCCCGGGCAGAAGGAACGGCAGAGGGAACCATTAATGGGCTTGTTAGAGGATCAGACAAGGCCTGTCCTAAAACTTCATCATCTATTTATAGTTTTCAATTGTAGTAAAATCTCAGAAGCAAAGGTATGAGAATGCCAGGAGAAGAATCTATGAAGAAGGAAGAACGTCTTTCAGTTTCTACTTTGTACATTTCAATGTTTATTTTTAAGTCACATATGAGAGGTGCATACTACTTTTATTAAAAAATTAAAATATTTCATACATTGTACAAATGCTGTCTCAATTACTAGCACACTTGAGGTAGGGGTTTGAAATCCTTCTAGGTATTTATTGCTTTATATCGCTTGTTTGTTTCTCTATGACTACCAAAAACATCTTCAGAATAAGTTTGTTTTTAAAATAAAATCATGTATTATATGAGACCCAATGCACTCTGGTCCTATGTTCCAGTGACTCAGTTCAATGTTTCTCAGCTAGGAGTGGGTAATTTTCCCAGAAGACATTTGGCAATGTATGGAGATTATTTATGTTGCCACAATTAGAGATTACCGACATCTACTGGTCAGAAGCCTGAGATGTTGCTAAACACCCTACCATGCATAAGACAGACCCCACAACAAAGACTTGTCTGGCTTGTAAGGTCAATAGATCCAAGACTGAAATGCCCTGAATAAGGGAGAAAAAAGGCCTCATAACCAAACGGATGCTGGACGCCTCGTCTCTGTCTCTGCTCTGATTTTCTGGCACAGTTGCCATGGAGACCAGGGGGTACACACTTGCAAATTCGGTGGCTGTGCAGAAGTTTCAAGGTCAGGGTGAGGGAAAAGACAGATAGTAAATGAGGCTGCAGAAGCAGCACTAACAAGCAGGGTTCTGCAGGGGTTGGACACCACATTCATCAAACTTGAGGTCTTTCCTGGGAGACCCTCTGCCCCCTCCTGGAGAGGGGAAGTCCCGAGCTGTCAACTACCGTGTGGATGCTCAGAGCCACGGTCAGGAGGGCCAGTTTTTCCTCCATTCTCCCCATGCTCTGAGGAGGACGCCATAATGAGAAAGTTGGCTGCAAAATGCCTTCCGAGAGATCCCAGCCATCACAATCAGAGAAGTTTCAAAGCATAGGCAGCACAGGCTGAGTGGAAATGTGGACTGGAAATTCAGAAAGATTCAGAGAGTTTGCTAATTTGATAACAATTCGAGGTACCATTACTTCTTGTGGGGAATTTGACATGAAAGCAATCACCTTGGATTTTATTTTTCCTTTCTGGTTTCAATTCCTTTCTGCTTGATTTTATTGTTATCACTGAGAAAGCATTTTTTTAAATAAATTTTGATATTGATCTCCTTACCAGAAAAGACAGAAGAGTGTGGTCATTTTCCCAGAGAGTTATTAAAACAATTACAGTGTCAGATGGAACGACAGAGGCATCATCTCTGGAAAAGAGTTCAGTCTTCTCCAAATATGATCTCTCTGTCTCCATCTCTGTCTGTCTCTCTGTCTTTTTCTGTCTCTCTCGCTCTTCTGTTTTCTCTCTTCTGTCTTGTCTTCTGCTCTCTCTCTCTCTCTCTCTCTCTCTCTCTCTCTCTCTCTCTGTCTCTCTTTCAAACCTAAATACCAGTATCTCATTTTAGCTGTAATTGAAATGTTAATGAATTGATTATTAGTATCAGGCTAACACCTATAGAGAAAAAGATGTCTTTAGTTATCAGAAATCAACTTAGTATACTTTAACTATTTTTAACATCTTACACCACTAAAAAATAAAATAATACTGGGGTGAGTATACAAATAAGTGTTATATAATGGAAAACAATGAGCAATTTTATCAGAAACTGTAAAACGTATTTATACTTTGAATCCAGATTTCACTACTGAGAATACATCCTGAGCAGATAATTTCAATGAGTAGATAACTTGCTTCCATCTGCCCTGGAAATATTGTTCCTTGTGTTACTGTGCCCCAAATACCCTTCAGGGATTTTTCCTTTGCCCACTTTCCAACCATGTGTTTAGATACTGCCGATGCCTCCCTCAGATCAGAGAACCTGTGACTCAGATATAAGAAATTAGTACATTCCATTGTTTTACCACCATAATCTGTTCATAGCTAGCAATACAACCCAGTTGACCCAATTCAGTCCTAAACCAGCAATGTCCCAGAACATTTATGGGACTGGGGAAATTGGAATTTCTCTTTTTAATCTAACTTATTGCTGCAAGATTATAAGCTTGAAAAAAGGGGTACTCAAAATGGAGAGAATCTTGCTAAGAATTTGTCACAGAAAATTATAAAGAGGAGAGTATAAATTTAAGTTAGACTCCTTGCCCCATCTCAGTTATAATCTTGGCTCCATGAAGACAGGCTTTCTTTTATTGTTCTTTCTTTTTTCTTTTTAAATTTAGAATCTAGGTCTTACTCTGTTACCCAGACTAGAATGCAGTGGCACAATCATAGTTTACTTCAGCCTGGAACTCTTGGGCTCAAGCAATCCTCTGGCTCAGTCTCCCAAGTAGCTGGAGCTACAGGCATGTGCCATCACACCCTGCTAATTTTTAAAATATTTTTACAGAAGAGGGTCTTGCTCTATTGCCTACACTGGTCTCAAACTCCTGGCTTCAAATAATTTTAACGCCTCTACTTCCCAAAGGACTGTGATTACAGGCATGAGCCACCAGGCCCAGTGAAAACTGGCCATAGCATATCTGCTATCAAGAATGTCACCTAGGAGATGTTCATAAGTGTCTGTGGGGTAAATACTTTGGAGAACAAAATATTTGTTTGTTTTATTTTAAAGATGTGGGGTACAATTCAGGGTTAAGTATGCAAATTTCATTATGCAGGTAACCTTGTTGATGAGGTGTAGCCCCCTGGCAGTTTCCCACTACTGACAATCCCACCTCCCCTTCCCCTGGCAGTTTCCTACTACTGCCAATCCCTTTCTTAAAGTATTATGACAATTGTTCAAGGTCTGCTTATGAGTGAGAGCATATGGTATTCTGTTCTTTGTTTCTGTGATTGATCACTGAGTATGATAGACTCTAAATCCACACAAGCTGCTGCGAAGTCCTTTTGTTTGTCCTTCTTTATGACTGCATAATATTCCATTGTGTGTATGTACCACATTTTTTAATCCAGTTCAGTTTTGATGGGCGGGGAACAAAATCTTGATGAGACTACTTTACATCGGTGCAGCTATTTTAAAGCCAGCATACTCCAGTATTTTTCAGTTATAACATTTAATACATTCATGTGTTTGCACATGTGTATGTTTATTTTCTTGCTTAAGTCAACTTGGATTGAGTTTATAACAAATAAACATTTCTAATACAAGTTGTATCTATGTAGAGATATAGTCACTCATGCTCACCTCAGAGTTTGCCCTGTATTGTATATATTTTGTATTTCACTAGCTGGTGTGGAAGAATATGGTTACTCTTATAGAGATATGCTCTGTCACCATACTGAAATAGTCTGTGGAACACACAGCTGCTCGCTTACTCACCAATCAAACCTGAGAGGCAGGACACTAGGAAGAAAGAAGTTAATTTCTGAATTTGGAATTCAGAGAGACAAGCCAATATAGATACCAAGGCCAGTTCAGCTCCTTGGATTTTGCAGTCTGTTTTTATAATAAAAAGCATTGGAGTTGCTATTGATTAACATCAAACTAGGTAACTTGCAAAACATTCTATAAGATGCCAATTACAATTGTGTTTCATCAATGACACTTGTTTTTGCATATTCTTGGTACCCGTTACTGGGAACCTGTAATTTTCATTTATCATTAACTCTAATCAAAGGAATTAGTGGAATTTACTATAAAATAAAACATTATTCATTGTGATACATCATTAACCAATGGGTGCAACAAAAGAGTATACAGGTTATGATTACTTGTTTAATATAATTGCATTTATAAGTTTAACTACTGAAGATAAAAAATGAATAGCAATCTGTTTTACTAACTAGGCGAACACAACCATGGGGTCAGTGACTTGTTCTTATAATTCTAAAGAACGCAGGTACATGCAGGGCTGTAACCCTAAACAACCAAATATTGTAACTAATCATGAATTAGTAGTAGTGGGTCTTTTCATCAACACATTAATTGAGCATGAAGTTCAGTCTTGTCTTGGTTGGTCCACCAATACATTTCCCAGAATCCAGAAGGGGTCCATGGGTGGATGTCACCTTAAATATCTCTGAGTCTCCTTGGGTTTCATTTGCTAGGTCCATTTTTTTTCCTCTAGGTCCAGGAAATCATGAGACCTTCCTGCCCTGCGACAACATCTTCCAGTATTCCTCTGTGTCTACATCCCTGGGTATCTGGAATTAAGTGTGTGTAATCTGTGTAAATCTGTAACGTAACCCACATGAGGCTCAGTTCATACCCAGCCACAAAACCTGCTTATATTTATAATGACCGAAAATAGCATCAGTCTAAATGGCCAACAACGGATTTAATAATAACTTACATCCAGTAGTCTATTTTATAGTCATTAAAATGAATTCCAAGTAATGCATTCATTTATTTAACAAATATCCGTGGTGCTCTGTGCTCTGATTCCTGAGCAGGCCCTGGGAGACAATGAGAAAGAGCCAGACTTGCCTCTAATTACCTGACGTTTGGTGTACAGTGGGAGAGGCGGGTGATAAATGAATCAATAAACTAAATAATTACAAACAGTAATAACCGTAGACCGGGAAAAAAAACAGAGAGCAGTGACAGGAAAAGGAGAAAGGGAAGTTTCCATAGGGCAATCAGAGGAGGTCTCTCTGAGGAGGTATTTACTCTGAGATTCGAAAGAAAATGAGGAACCAGACCTCAAAGTGAAAGAAAATGTGGTGAGGTCAGAAAACCAACACGCTCCTGTGTGACCAGCATGGAAAGAGTATGAAATGGAACTGAAGCTGAGGGGAGAAAGGAATCGTATTCCTGGTTGCTTTAGACCTTAGTAAGAAGACATTATTCATGTTTATCATCATGGGAATATATCACTGAAGAATATGTGAAGAAAAATGTTACACACATGCAAAAAAAAAAAAGTTATACCACTCTATGGATAGATACAAATGTTGCAAGGAAGCAATACAAATGTTTATGAGTATAATGAGCTTGCAAATTTTTTCTTATGTATTTTTGCCTATCTATAAGGGACATATTAATAGAGAAAAAAGACCTATTCTGGCTCTTCCATGATATCTAGTGGAGTTTTGAAAAAAATGGCACTATAGGAAACTTAACTGATGCCTACATGTAATATGCATGGTAAACACTGAGGACTCAGCATGCAAAACATGGGCAAATCCTCATGGGAGAACCACGCCCTCTGCAGACAGGAAGACCTGCCCTCCTTGCTCTCCTGTTCAGGTGGTACTAAGGTCATGTGCACAGATCCCCAGAGAAGATAGCTCTGAGGATGGCTCTTTCTTTTCTTCTTGCATAAGAAAATATAGTTTATTTAAAGCTCAATTAGAAAGGGAAAGAGAGAAAGAGGAAGAGGAGATTCACCTCCCCAAGGGAGGGGAGGGGGCCAAAGCCAGGTAACATGGCCAAAACATAGCTTAGCAAGGCAATGACCTGGCACAATGGCCTGCCACAGTGGCCTGCCACAATGGCCTGGCAATGGTCCTAAAAACCTGGCAATGACAGAGGATGACTCTTTTATGGGACTGTGTTAATCACTATAAAATTCCCCCTTCTGCTTTCCAATAAGCTCTTGTTTAAAGCTTATTATTTGTGCCAATCAAAGATTTAACTCAGATAATAACAAAAGCTCTTCTTTGGGAGCTAGTGCATTTAGTCACTGGGCTTCATTGCCTAAAGCTTTCAGTGAATTCTGGAGAAAATCATGTTGATCCGAATCCTGCTCACCTTATCACTGTGCTCAAATAAATGTGAATTTGGTTTCAGTCTCCAAATACATTGTCTGAGATGAGTTGTGCAGAACTCTGCCCCAGGATTCAATTCTAAGAAAGTCAGAAAGGGGTTTTTGATTGTGTCAAACCAAGTCAAGAATGGCAGCAGTATACAGGACAAAGTAAAAGTGAGCGAAATATTACATAACAGAAAATATGAAAAATGAATGTGCTTCTGTGTATAATTGCCAAGATTGTAGTCAACCAAATGTAACAAGAGAAACTAAAAACCCTTGGCCAAAAAGACTTTGTCAAAAAGGGGTCCTGTTGATGTTAGCTATTGTTTTATACAACTTTTACCCATCCGATATTTACTGGTTTAAGTGTGATGGGACGTAAAGCAGTGAATACCAGTAGAAGTCCTAGCATAAAACAGAAGCCAGGTAGCATTCTCAGCAGCCTCATGAAGATGGGGAGATAAAAGTTGTCGTTCATGGTCATCAAGGTAGCAAGAACTTTAAGGGCTACGATCCAAGAGAGAAGAGAAAAACAGAAATGAACTTGGTATTCTGAGGCTCTTCTCAGCTGAAGACATTTGGTAACGCCTTATTTGCACAGTTAAGGAAGCAAAGAACCTGCAGAGAAACCTCATTAAAAGACTGAGAAGCTAAACATAGCTTTCAGCAGTCTCATAGTTCTGGGGAGATGAAAATTACAGTTAATGGTTGTCTTGATTTATGACAAGAATGCCACCATAGTACAGTGGCAGAAAGAATCGCTCTTTCAATACATGGTGCTAGATCAAATGAATATTCATGTGGACAAAAATGAATCTTGAGTCTTATCTAAAAGTTATACACAAAATTCTGTACATCTAGCAGTTAGAGATAAGTAATAATGCTTCCATAAAGCAATATGGGAGAATCTCTGTTGTTGGGTAGGCAAATATTTTGTTATTAACATACAGAAAATAAAATCCCTAGAGAAAAAGATAAAATTAGCTACATTAAATGAAGTAATTTTATTTATCAAACAAATACCAATCATTAGCCTCAATTGTGGTCATTTCACGAGGTATATGTATATAAAAACATCGCATTGACATGGTAAATGTATGCAGTTTTTATTTTTTAATAATGCCTCAGTATAACTATTAAGATAAAAGCACCAATGAAATGGCGTGCCACAGAAACATTATATATGAGAGGAAATGTAATAGAGATACTGGGAAATTTTGCATCAAGCATTTCACACAGAGAAAAAAAACATATTCACATGGTCAATGAGAGTCAGTACAGTAGTTAATTCTGGGTAAATAGTGACTTACAAAGTTGCAACAAAGACATTCTAGAGTACCAGTTGCATAATGCATCTTAATTTTGGTGGTGGCTCTATAGGTGAATTCACTTTATTATTAAGTTATACACCAATAATTTGTGTATTTTTCTTTATATACACTCTGTATAGATTTTTACTTAAAATTATTCAAAGAAATTTTACTTTAAAAAACAGTGAAATCACTTTCACTTTCAATCAATATAGAGTACCAGGAGCTGGTTTTAACCACCCACCTGACACTGAAAATACAAATATGAAAAAAATAAATACTGAAAATACAAATAGTACTGAGGTATTATTGAAAAATAAAAAAACTGACATGTCAATGTAATATTTTGATATACATATGCCTTATGAAATGACCACAATTGAGTTAATGATTGGTATTTGTTTGATAAATAAACTATGAAACAATAGATGTCAAGACACTGGATATCGGCAGCAATAATCCCTGAGACATGGGAAATAAACCGGATGGATACTGCAATAGTTCTAGCAATCTGCCTTGAGAGAGTATCACTGCTCTGATCTGAGGAGGAAGACAAGCACCCAACAGGCTGGCTAGAGGAGACAGAGCTGAGGATCGAGACCAGAATAGCTGAAAGTAACAAGACAACATACTCGAGAGACCAGCATTATCTTTGGAAAAAGAATCCCAAAGTACCTCAGAGGAGCCCCAGTGAATATGAAGCAGAAGACTGGTCAACACAGCCAGATGGAAGACTGCCAGAAGCTGGGGAAAGAACGGTGTGAAAGAACTGGTGGTACAAGTGTGCAGGGACACGGATAGCTCACCAGTCAGACGTCAGAATTCTCTGAGTACTACAGAGAGAACAAAACAGATTTCACTAAAGGAGTGGGGAGTTACTGGCCCTGCAATAAGCAACTAAAAGACTATAAAGGCAAAGTCTAAAAATGACACACTATTTTCATGAAATATAATAGCATCCCAGGGCGAAAGCCAATGAGACTAACCCAAAGCATAAAAAGCATAAAGAAAAAAATACGCACACAAAGGCACATTATGATAAGATTCCTCAAACCCAGTGATAAAGAGAAAATCTTAAAAACAGACAGAGATAAAAACAATATTAGATACAGAGTAATAAAATGATAGCAGATTTCTTGTCAGAAACAAGCCAAGCATAAAGTAACACATTTTAAAAACTAACAGAAAAAGTTGTCCATGTAGAATTTTATCTCCAGAAAAGTCATTTTAAAGGCAAAGGCAAAATAAAGACTTATTTAAACAGAAAAAGGTACACAAGTATTCACCACTAGCAAACCCACACTACAAGGAATGTTAATAGAAATTCTTTAGGCAAAAAGAAAATAATTTCACAAGGAAATATGGACATATATACACAGGCAAATACATAAGAAGTTCTTTTCTTATTATTTAAATATATTTAAAATATAATCAACTGTTTAAACAAATAAAAAGACAAATATAGTGGGAGTTTTATGTAAATGTATGACAACTGTCATGCAATTGTAAAAGATATGGGAGGAGAACATCACAGTACACTGTTTCAAGTTCTAAGACTTATGTAAAGTAGTATAATATCACTTCATACTATACTGTTATTAGATAAAATTGCAAAACTCAAATCCTAAATAATCCATCAGAATAACAAAACGAAGATACAGCAAACAAGCAGACATAGAATATACAATGAAGTCATAAAATATTCAATTAATCTAGAAGAATCCAGAAAAAGAGGAAAAGAGTAAGAACATATGGGAAAACAAAAAACAAATAGTAGGATGATGGATTTGATCTCAGTCATAGCAATAATTATATGGCATTTACATTTATATGTACTTCAGTCGAAAGACAGTTTTTTTTTTAACTGGATATTTAAGCAATGCTCAACTGCATGTTGCCTATCTATGAAAACCCACTTTAACAGAAAAAAACAAAGAGGTTAAAAATCAAACTAATAAAAAAGTCATGCTAACATCAAACAAAAGAAAAGCAGAAGGGTTACATTAATAGCTCACAAAGTGCATTTTTAGAGTAAACAGCACCACTGTGGCTAAAGAAATTCATTTCAAACTGATAAAAGGGTCTACACAAGAAGAGAATGTGATAACCCATAATGTTTATGGCCTTGTCTACAGAACTTAAAAACATTTGAAGCAAAACCTGATAGAACTGGTAGGAGAAGTAGTCATTTATTATTCTTCTCAAGAATGGACCGAACAAATAGACAGAAAATCAGCAAGATTACCGTATACTTTAAGGTTACTGACAATGAATTCGGCCTAATTGACCTTTAAAGAACAGTCCACCAACGAACAGTAAAATACACATTCTTTGCAAGTTCACATTGAAGTCTTACCAAGTTAGACCACATCCTGGGCCATAAAACAAGTTTCAATAAATGTGAAAGCACTCAAGTGATACAAAGTATATGTATAATCAAAATGGAATTTAACAGAAATATTTCTGGAAAATTTACAAGTTTTTAGAAATTAAATATCTAGTTTTAAGTGATCTATGGGTCAGTGAAAAATGGGAAATTAGGTCACATTTTGAAGTTAGTGAAAAAGTTAACACAGCATATCAAAATTTGCAGGATCCCAATGAACCAGAATTTGGGAAAGAGGGAGTTTCAATACCTGTATTGGAAAAGAAGAAATCTATATCAATGACTTTGGCTTCTATCTTAATAAGTTGGAGAAATAAAATAAAGCTCAAAGTAAGCAGAAGAAATAACATATATTTTTAAAACGAGCTCACAGTAGAATCAGTGAGATAGAAAATAGAAAAAGAATAGAGGGATAGATGAAAGGTGGTTTCCAAAGAAAATAGTAACTGTTCAAAAACGTCATTCAGAATGTTGAAGAAAAGGGGGTACACGAATGATGCCAGGGATCAGAGAGATGAATTTCTAAAGATGTTAAATTGGAGAAAACAAAATATTATTTGTAGCAGTAAGTTTGAAAAGATATAGAGGGGGAAAAAAGCCTTCACAGAGAAAACTGCCAAAATTTAGGTCAAGGAGAAAGAATTAACCAGAAGAGTCCTATATCTGATGAAGAAATTTGCATTATTAAAGTCTTCCTCAAAGAAAACGCCAGGTCCAGATGGCTTAACTGTTGAGTCCTAACAAACACTTAAGGAAGATACAATACTAATTCTACGAAAATACTCTAAACATTTTTTAAAGAGAAACTGTCATACACCTTTTTCTCTGAGGCCACAATTGCTCTGACACCAAAACCAGACACAAATTACAAAGAAAAAAACCCAAAACCAATATACTTCCTGAACATAGATAGAACGATTCTAAATAAAATTTTAGCAGCTTGAATTAAACAGTATATAAAAAAGATTCAGTGTTATTTATCCTACTATTGTCCTGTTTGTTTAAAATTGAATTATCCATCCATTACGTACTTCCTAAAAAGCGCAAAGCTGTAAGATCATCTCACTAGATGATGAGATGCATTGACAAAATTCAGCATCCATTCCAGATTGAAATACAAATAAATAAATAGCCTCCAACCAAGCTAAATATCAATGGAAGTCTCCACAATCTGAAAGGGTCCTCTAGGGAAAACTTATAACTGACATCACTCTTAGTGTAAAACCTAAATGAGATCAAGAACAAGACAAAAATGCCTGCTTGGATCACTTCTATGCACCAGGATGCTGGAGGTTCTAGCCAGTGCAGCGAAGCAATAACAAACAATAATAGGCATCCTGATGGAAAGGATTAGGAAAATCGTCTTTAATGATAGCCCATATAAAGAACATTAAAAAATCCATGTGGAAAATCCAATCAACTCTGTAATAAACCTACTAGAACTTCAAGTGAGTTTAGAAGACATGTCGTACTCAAGCACAAGATTCTGTAAGACCAACTATGAAAATGAATTGTATCCCTATACACTTGCAACAACCAGATATAAAAATGAAAACTTCACTTGTCATGCGTCAAAATATGAAATACTTAGGGATAGATAATTACAATGGGAAAGATCTGTACATTGAAAACCATGAGATTTGGCAGGGAAAATTAAAGAAGACATATAAATGAAGAGATATACCGTGTCCATGGATGAGAACTCTCAATATTGTTAACATGTCAGTTCTTCCCAAATCGATCCATAGATTCAATTCTTAGTCAAAATTTATGACGACTTTTTAAATAAAAATTGACAAACTGGTTTTAAAATTTATATGGAGCAAAAGACCTAAAATCACCAAAATAACTTTAAGAAAAGAACAAAGGTAGAATACTAAAACTGTTACTGCTAATCAAAATTATAGCCTGCTTTTTATAAGATACTTTTAAGGTAGTTAAAAATACAAGCCACACACTGTGTGAAAACATTTGCCAATCATATATTTGACAAGGAATTTCTATCTAGAATATAAAGAACTCTCAAAATTCAAGAAGAAAATAAACAATACATTTTTTAAATGGCCACAAGATTTGAATGGATGCTTCACCAACATAGGTAGAGGGAGTACAAGGGCATAAAAACATATTGGGCATCATTAGCCACTAGAAAAATGAAAATTAAAACCACAGTGAGACACTACTATATACCTATTTAAATAGCTACAATTGAAAAGACTAATGGTGAGGATGTGGAAAAACCCCTTTCACAAGTACTCTGCAATTCAAGCACTTTGGAAATTTCTTCAAAATCAAACATAAAATTATCATATGATCCAGTCATCCAAATTCTAGATATTTACCCAAAATACATGATAGATATATCCATATACAACTTCCACATAAACATTCACTGCAGCTTTATTTGTAATAACCCCACATCAAAAGCCAACAAAATGTCCATCAACAGGTTAATGGGTAGTTTCTTTGTACAGTAAATAGTAATTACCAATAAAAAGGAGAAAAAAGTATTGTTACATATTACAAAATTGGTTGAATTTCAAAATAACTGTGCTGGGCAAAAGAATCCAGAAAAAAATTGTACACATTGTGGGATTCCCTTTATATGTATAATGTTCAATAAAAATGTCTCATCTCTAGGGGCATAGGGCAAGGCAAGCATTGTCTGAGGAGGCTGGAGTGAGGGGTGAGCGGATAACAAAGTGGCATGAGAAATCTTTTGGAAGAGATAAATATGTCCATTGTCTTGATTGCAGGGATTCTTTCACAGGTGTGTGCATATACCGAAACTTATCAAAGTGTATGTTCACAACTAACACAGTTTACTATGTGTTAATTATATTTCAATAAAGTTCTTTAAAAGATTGTCTATAATAATTTTTGTCTACTATTTCTATTGGAAAACAAACAAGCACCCAAATATGCAATAAAAAAAATGTTTACAAATAACTACAAGTCATCAATGTTTAGTGTTCCTCAGACTTTGAAAATCTTATTTTCTTTTTTTTTTTTGAGTTGGAGTCTCACTCTGTCACCCAGACTGGAGTGCAGTGGCCACTCCCGGCCACCGCAGCCTCAACCTGCTGGGTTCCGGCAATCCTTCCGCCTCAGCCTTACAAGTAGCTGAACTACAGGTGCGCGCTACCACGCCCGGCTAATTTTTTGATTTTATTGTAGAGATGAGGTCTCGCCAAGTTGCCCAGGCGGGTCTCGAACCCACGGGCTCAGGCAATCCTCTCACCTCCGCCTCCCAAAGCGTGGGATTACAGGCTGAGCCACCGAGCCCAGGTATTTTCTTCTTTTTTTTTAAATTTTATTTTACTGAAGGGACATATTTGTTTCTAGCCTGAGCCCAGGAAGTATAATCTGTGCTGTCTGTGAAAGATACATCAAGTTATTACCAAATTTAGCCAAGTATCAGCAATAACATCTCTGAAACCACAGTTTTCTGCGCTAATTATATGCTCTCTAATACACATTAAGAAAATTCCTATTTCTTTCATAGATCACTCTAGTCCCTAAAATGATCTTTATATCACCAGCTTTACACTCTTTTACAGAACACTGCCAGAGTGCACGGTCCTAAGTGAAGTTCCTGTCTTTCCCTCTCTTAGCTTCCTTTCCAATCTCACCGGGTATATGTTCTCCAACTATGGTGGCAGTTTGTGGGTTTGCCTCTTAATTTTCAAAATGTGTGGGTTTGCCTCTTAATTTTCACCCTTTAAAGATTCTAGGAGGAGATAGGACCCGATCATCAACGCTTAGCATTGCCTCCATGCTTCTAAAACTCTATCAGGATGATCTAGCGTTTCTTGCAAGTAGAGTTCCAGTTAGGGTCCGCCAGTGAGAGTCAGTTGCATGAGACTGGAAAGTTAGAGAAACAGGGAAGGCATTGTTCCCCAGTGGCAGGTGCAGACAGGCACGTGGGCAAGGATGGTGAGGATGAAGCGTTGCCAGCAGTCTCCTGCCTTCTTCCCAACCATCAGCTTCCTGGGTACTGCAGGCAACTGACATGATTCTCAGGGCCATCTAGCAGTTTCTCTGACTTTGCTTGTGCAGTCCTTCCCATGCTGGGTAAACTTTTACTTTCTTGTATGAAACAATCCCCGTTAAAAGCTTATTATGAATCCAGGCTTTTTGCCTGAATCAGTTATTGTTGTTTACATTTGTTCGTTTAGTTGATTTTGTTTATGAAGTCTTTTTTTCTTTTTTTGAATTGTAGTAAAATACTAGGGAGGACCTCCCCCAAAACAGAATCTATTTATTTTTTTAATGTAAATATTTTTTTACATGTTTAATCTTCAGTCACCTTCAAAGCACTCTCCATTTGATGCAATACACCTATTTTCTAGGTGTTTTTCCACTGCTCAAAACAGATTTTGAACTCGTCCATTTGGATGCCTTTTAGTGCTTCTGCCATTTCTTTTTCCCCTCTTCCACATCAGCAAAATGTTTCCCTTTGAAGACTTTTTTCATCGAGGAAGACAAAAAAAAGTCTCTAAGGGCAAGATCAGGTGAATAGGGAAGGTGGAGTACGGGAGTCTTCCCATTTTTGGTCAAAACTGCTGAACACACTGTGAAGTGTAGGCAGGTGCAATCGTAAATCAGGCACCATGAAATGGGCAAAGGTGTTGAAAGAGATCTCCAAAAAAAAATTCACTGAAACTCTACACAGCCTCTCAGAGCAATTCTCACTGATACACTGATGCCAGTGGGTTCCTAGAACACTTACTTAGTGGAGGAAGCCTGTACTACAAAGCCCCTGACCTCCAAGAGATAATCCTGGGTTTTTGGGCGGGTTCCCCTTGTACATACAACATAAAATTGACTCTCTTAACCATTGGTAAGTGTACAGTCCGCTAGTATTAAACACATTCACGTCGCTATGCATCCAGAACTGTTTTCATCTTGCAAAACTGGAACTCCATACCCATTAAATAATAACGTTCTGTCTCCTCTGTTACCAGAAGCCACCATTCTACCTTCTTTCTTCTTTCTTCATGAATATCACAGATATTGGTACCTCATACAAGTGAAATAATGCAATATTTGACTTATGTGCTTGTTTTATTTCACTTATCATCATGTTAGAACTAGTTTGTATTTGTTGCAATTAATATATGGGTCCATGACCTTAGGAATAAAGCAAGTGTTGACCTTAATAGCACAAAACATCTTTCTTTCCTAGAATTCTAAATTGTAATATTCTTGGGGAAAAAAGCCACATACTTTGTTTCTTACTTATTTTGTAGTTATCTATTACCCTGGTAGATAATACATCCAAGGAGTTGATGATAGGTGAGGTTAATATTACCAGAGAACTTCTGTCAACTGTTAAGCCCCAGGAAACTTCCCCTTATATAAGTCTGAATTAGACATCCTCTCACCCATGCTGAGTGTTATCTAGACATAATTTCTCTCTAAATTCTGTTACTGGCCTTTGGCTGCAGACAAATAAGTTAATTCACATCCATGTCAATAACTCAGCCCCACTAAAATTGAATCAATGAATGTAATTAGATCTCCAAGTATGCTGTAATTTGGCAATGATGATCCTCATAGTGAGGTGGGCAGATTAATCATTAGGTGTCAGGAATGAAATAGACTGGTTCGTGAAAAACCCAGCTCAATTTTCCAGGCAGGGATGAGGATTGGCAGTCAAGTTTTCTTGGACAACTTCATGCCCAAATATTCTGAGGGGATCCTGAGTGAACTGCTATGAAAAGACAACAGTGTGAATGTTTTCTGTCACCTAGAGACTCAAGGTCAAAAGCATGCATGTCCTGTTTTGGCTGCCCAGGTTTTGGAGGGCTTTAAGTGCCTGTTATGAGGGCAGAAAACCTATGCAAACTCTAAATCATCTTCATGAAAACACAACAACTTGCTCTGCACATAAATATCCTGAGTTTGGTTATTTGGTTTATAAACCCACAATGGATCAGAAACAGCAAATTACAAAATGTAACATACCAAAGAGTAGATGAAATGACAATGATCAATATGGAAGAGACACCAGAAAACAATACACAGTGAGTATGGGACCTCAAAAACCATCTCAGATTGGACCATTAAACACAAGAACAGACAGGCTTTAGAAGGTCACATTCAGTTCCAGATTTTTTTTTCTTTTGAGTTGGAGTCTCACTCTGTCACCCAGGCTGGAGTGCAGTGACAAACCCATGGCCACTCCAGCGTCGACCTTCTGGGCTGCGGCGATCCTTCCACCTCAGTCTTCCAAGTAGCCGGAACCACAGGTGTGTGTAACCACACCCGGCTAATTTCTTGATTTATTGTAGAGACGAGGCCTCACCATGTTGCTCATACTGGTCTCAAACCCCTCAGCTCAAGCATTCCTCCTGCCTTTCCCTCCCAAAGTGCTGGAATTACAGGCTTGAGTCACCGCCCCAGGCCCAGCTCCAGATTTCAGCACAGTTGTCAAGAAGGATGTTCAGCATGATGATGTTTGGATACCCTGAGAGTAATGATCACTACAGTCTGATAAAGGAGTTATGGGACACAGAATCACATTTAAGGACAAGTCCCCCCTCCCATATGAGCAGACTCATACATCGTGCTTAATTTGTGTCAGGCATTGTTGCCCAATATATGCCTGTGTCCATTTTCAGATGAGGAAACTGAGGCATGGAGAAATTAGCTCACTTTCTTCCAAGTCACAGAGCCATTAAGTAAGGAAGCATGAATTAAAACCTCAGCAGCTGAGTTCCAGCCCTGCCCTTAACCATCAAAATGCGGGTAACTCACTCATAACGCTCCAGTAGCCAAAAGCCTTATTCTATTGAAAGGATCTCCCATTACCCCCAAAATAAAATTATTGGAAACTTGTGATGTAGCTTTAAGAGGAAATTAACAAATGAAACTCCTTGGAGCCCTGGGGAGGCTGTGCTATTCTCATTAAACATTGGCACTCGTGATTGGATTTTAAAGTTTATTAAATTAATAGGTGCAGGAAAAAAAATAGGAAAGAAACTATTTAAATAAATAAAAATGATAGAGACAGAGGTTAAAAGGTTATACTATCCTTATGTTACACAAGTCTGTATGCTGGTGTCTGCCCATGTACTGAATTCCTAGGGACTGATGGCTTTGCAAACACATTAGATTTCCTTTAGAAAGAATATGCATGTGACATTTGATAAAGCATTTCCTCAGCACTAGGAAATAGTTCTTGCTGCTAAGTATAGATGATTGGCAGGTTGTGTGGAATGAAGATAATGAATGGGCTGTCAAGTAAAGAGACCTGAATTCGATCCGTGGCTCTACGATGTGTGAGCCCATTGACCTGGCACACATTAACTCCTTCTTCGCTTCATTTCTTCATCTGCAAAACTGGGGAAATAACAATACATACCTCACCAAGTTACAGGAAATGATTAAATGAAAGATCAAGGGTTAGCCAGCTCTCTTCTATAAAGCGTCAGGTGGTGAAATATTTTCAATGTGCTAAACACACAAGCAGAATTGCAACTATTGATCTCTTTTTTTGTTCATGTGGGAAAACAGTCATAGATAATACATAAATTGGTAGGCATGGTTGTGTTACAATAAAACTTTATTTACAAGAAAGAAGCGGGGATCATATTTGACCTGAGGGTGGTAGTTTGCCGACTGCTTCACCAGGTAAATGTTGGCCATTCTTAGCAGTTCGTTTGGATGAGCAGTGAGTGACAGGCTATATGTAAAGCATGTGGCATGGTGCCTTATCATAGTGAGTTAGGCAGATTAATCATTAGATATCAGGCATGAAATAGACTGGATCATGAAAAATCCAGCTCAATCTCCTTGGCAGGGATGCAAATGAGCACTTTAAAACAATACACTTTTATTTTAGAACAATTTTAAACTTTATAGAATCATTGCCAAAATAGCACAGAGTTTTCATATACCCGATGGGGGACACCCAGTGCCCCTATTATTGAGGTTTTATATTGGATGTTTTATATTGGATGTTTTATATTGCAAGTTGTTTGACAAATGTTAGCTATTATTATAAAGCAGATATTTTATGTGTAACCTGTAAGATCACATATGACATTCTGATCTTAAGACCTTCTCTCCTTGCTTCTTAATTTTCATGGTTAAGAGAGAGGGTTAATGTAACTAAGACACAACAATGGGCTGAAATAAAGATGAGGAAAATGAAGGAAACTTGTTGCAGTTCAAAGATGCATAGTTCAAAATAAGTACAAACAAAGGCCAATTTTCCCCTTGTGTGGCCTTCCCTGACCCTGCTTTATCGTGTCAGAAAGCTGTAGACCCTCCCCACTTTATAGAGCATTACATGTGATCACCTTCTATTAGTACTGGGTATATTAACAGGGGTGCTTAAGCCAGACAGGGAACAGGCCAAATGACATGACTTCTTGCCTTCATAAATGGGCACCATGCCATAAAAACACAACATCATTTGTTGTGTGTCAAGTAGACTAGAATTTCAGACCTTGCAACATTTGCCTTGAAGCATCAAAATAATTGAATACCGCAATGGCTCAGCTGCTTGCTTAAAGTTATAATACCAGGATTTACATTATTCTTAGCCACAGGCATATTTTTCACCAGCTTTTAACAACCCACTTCCCTCCCACACAATAACTGGGATGATTCGTCCAGCTCTTAGGCAACAATTTTCGAAGCACACCAGCTCCTGGAAACAAAGGCACTTGGCCAGAAAAACAAGGACATCGACCAGCAAAGATGAATCTTTATTTACTAGGGCTTGAAATTACCATAATCTGTAATTACAGTGAGAAAAAGAAGTGTCACCTGCCTGCACCATCACCCCTTGTCTCTCCATCTGACTTGAGGGGACAGCAAGGAGCAGGAACCTAAGAGCGAGATTCTCCTTCAAAGACGCACTCGGCACTTGCTGACCTCCTCCATGGTACAGATCACAGGGTAATTGCATAATCATCAGCGCAATTATTTTCTTCAAGAGTCACAATCTCAAGTTCCAAAAGCCACCAGAGAAATGGCATCCGCAAACAAAACAGGTCATTTTGGCAACTTTAATTAACAGAAAGGGACATTCCCCAAGAAAGAGATCGACCTGGACTCAGTCAACTGCTTCCACGCCAGGATGCTCTGCTCTTCATTGATTTTCCACATTGTTCAAGGCAACAGGAAATATCATTTTTAATATGCTTTTATTTTAGAAGTTCTGACTTTATAGAATCACTGCAAAACTAGCAGAGTTCTCATATACCCACTAGGGGACACCCAGTACCCCTATTATTGATGTTTCATATGAGTACGGTACATTTGTCACATTACATTTATTATTTTTAACTAAATCCCATACTTTAGTCAGAAGAAGAAAAGCTACATGTGCTGGTATTTAACTGTGATAGGCAGAATAATTAGTCCCACAATGGTGTCCCATTACATAGGCAGAGCATTGCTCCTGCAAACACTCCAAAGAAATTCTTACCTTTGGAACATATAAATATGCCATATTACTTCTTGGCAAAAGGGACTTTGCAGATGTGATTAGGTTAAGGATTAAGTTAATGGAAAGACAGGGAGATTCCTGTATTATCCAAGTGGACACAGTGGAATCAAAAATGGCCTTATTAGAGGGAGGCAGGAGGTTTGGAATGAGAAGAGACGCAAGGAAGGAAGCAGAGTTAGGAGTGATGCAGCCAAGAACCAAGGAATGCCAGCGGCTGCTAAAAGCTGAAAATGACAAGGATACCAATTCTCTCCCTGGTCCTGTGGACACTTTCATTTTAGCCCAGTAAGACTTGCTGAAGACTCTTGACTCTCAGAAACTGGAGCACAGTGCAGTTTTAAGACTGTTTTGGGACTAAGTTAGCGGCAATTTGTTGCAGCAGCAAAGGGAACTGAAACAGTTATCAGGTCAATTAGAAACAAAACAGTCGACTCCAAATCCATCCAGGTTGCTGTAAAGTCCATATATTTGTCATTCTTTATGGCTGCATAATATTCCATCGTGTATATTCACCACATTTTTTTTATCCAGTCCAGCTATGATGGGCAACATGGTTGGTTCCATGCTTTTGCTATTGCGAATAGAGCTGCAATAAACATTCGTGTACAGATATCTTCTTTGTAGGATAATTTGAGCTCCTCCGGGTATATTCCCTATAGAGGAATGGCTGGGTCATATGGAAGGTCAATTTCTAGTTCTTTCAAAAATCTTCAGACTGCTTTCCACAAAGAACAGAGTTCCATATGTTCTCACTCATAAGAGGACCTTGAACAATTATAATGCTATAAGAAAGCGATGGGCAGTAATAGGAAACTGTTGGGGGGGTGGGATTGGCAGTTGAGGGAACCTGCTAGGGCAAGGAGGGGCATACCCCATTAACAGGGGTACCTGCAAGATCAATGTTTGTATACCTAACCCTGAATTGTATCCCACATCTTTACATTAAAAAGAAAAAAAAAAGAAAAGAAAAAAAAAACCAGTCAAACAGATACAACTGGTTTTCAGAGAACCCCTGTCTGCTGAGTGTCCTGTTCCCTGGATGACTACTAGTCCCCATAGGGACTGAGACTGTACCCTTCTACATGTATCTCATTCCTTAAAACAGCACCTGGTATGTAGAAAAGTCTCAATGTATAAGTATGAAATGAATGATTTCAGCCCATTAAAACCACTGTGTAAATGGTTGGCATATTTGGGCAAGGAATGATATGTATTCTTTATTTTTTCCTGGGCAAAATCTGTGAGAAATACCAACTCCATTTATTTCTGTCCACTTAGGATTCCTGGAGTACTTATCATCCTTATTTCCAAGCCAGTTTAAGTATGTCTTTGAGTTCTTATTATGGAACAAAATGAGATGCGTACTTAACAGTTTACAGGTGAAGTATCATTACAGATAGGATAGTTACACATTTGAAAATTATGCAAGCGAAGAGAGCACCCTTCAGAGTTCATTGTCAGTTTTTTCCATTTCAAGGGTCTACAGAAAAAAAAAAACCTTAATGGCCTATTTTGGTTTCTCTTAACTAAGATTTCAACTGTGAAGCTTTTCTTTTGTTTGGGTTGGGCCCCTGGGATAAGGGCCTCATAAACTGAAATCTGGA
Source organism: Cephalopachus bancanus (assembly GCA_027257055.1). Lineage (NCBI taxonomy): Eukaryota > Metazoa > Chordata > Mammalia > Primates > Tarsiidae > Cephalopachus > Cephalopachus bancanus. The sequence goes on from JAPVLO010000269.1 coordinate 977,325, forward strand.
CACAGATAATGTTGAACTAACAGGCGAATCATCGACATCATTATTCCTTAACCTTCTGCAAATGCCAGTGCGTTCGTGCCATTAGATCTCATTTAGCTTTTGGAAAGAGAGCTCAAGGCCAGCAAGAGGAGACCACACACACAAAAGCACAGAAACAGGAATCTGAATATCAATACATTTATTTTTTTTTCCCCCAGAGAGGATCTGCTGGAAGAACGAGATTTTTTTCTGGACCTCTTTCTCAAAACTTCCCCACCATGTCCTCCCTTCCTGCACAACTGTATTGTAGACCATCACATGGAGCATCCTTGGGTGGGTTTTTCCTGTTCCCTCTTTGATACTTCCAGAGTCCCGACTCGGCAGACATCACCTGGGCTCTGAGCTCAGTCTGCTCTGAGCAGACTGCAGACTGAACACATGTCATGATGTCTGCTCGCATGTGAGTGTCAACTCCACACATCCCTGCATGCTGTGCTGTGGCCGTTGGTTCAACAATGTCATTATCTCTCCACTATAGATACAGATTATCACACCAAAGTTATATTTCTGTGGATCCCGTTGGTCGTAGATACTCCAAAAACAACTCCAGTGGGGCGTGATCAACCAGGAAGACAGTCAAAGTGTTCTCTTTTCTGCCCCTCAGGAAACTCTGGACTGTAAAGTCTGTTTCTGCTAATACCTAGCTGTAGCCATGATCTTTCCACTCATCCAAAGTCTCCAGTTTTTTTTAACTACATAAGGGGAAGATTGTTGTAAGTTTATGATGATTTCCCTGAATCTCTGCAAGTTCCTGACTGCAAGTTCCTGGGAAATGGCTGATGTGGCTAGTAATAATTTAGTCACTGTTTCATTCATCAAGCCAGTTTCCAATTATGATATACTGGGTATATTTAATTAATCAAGTCAATTATCCAATGCTGATATCCTGAGTAAAGGACACTGGCAAGCAGACTTTAGATTCTGACTGCGCTCAGCTCAAATTGCAGCTCTGCCTTTTGCTACTTGGGTGAGATTGATTGAGTGACAGACCCTTTGTGCTTCTTTTTTCTCCCCTGTAAAAAATAAGTGCCACAGTGACATTGCCCCCCCAAAGGCTTGTTTTGTGGGGAAAGTCAATGTATGTAGATACCCAATTGTAGGTTCTGCATGTAACTGGCTTTTTGTAAAATGTAAGTATTAATACTAATACTTTTACATTTATAGAAAGACTCGGACTTCAGAACTTGTGAATTAACCACTACATAGTACTTATTTTATAATTATTGTTGGCAATGATACATCATTTTAAACTTGCCTACTTATTCCTTAATGCATACAAGAATCTTCCCTTATCCGTGGTTTTGCTTTCCATGGTACCAGTTCCATAGTCTATAATTATTCAGATATTTTTAGACACATACACAGAGAATATTTGTATAACCTGTATAGCAGCATGTTGTTATAATTGGTCTGTTTTACTATTATTTGTTATTGTTAATCTGTTACTGTGCCTAATTTATAAATTATCATAGGTATGTATGTATAGGATGAACATAGTATCTCTGTCATGTGTACCATCTGTGGTTTCAAGCATCCACTGGGGGTCTTGGAATGCATTTCCCCCAGATAAGGAGGAGCTGTTTTACATGCATGTATGTACATATATGCATGTATAAACATATATAGATGCAAGTGTAGGTGCTTATATAGAGATAGATAGATCCAGGTATTGGAGCATACATAGAGAGAGAGATAGACATAAGGATGCATTTTTTTCCCCTTTCAAGAGCAAGCACTTAGGGGAAGACAGAATTAATAAACTGGAACATAGATCTAAGGAAATTGCCCAGAACACAGCACAGAGAGACAAAGCACTGAAAATTATTCAACAGAAGTTAAGAGACATGAAGGCTAAAATAAGCAGGGATAAGGAGAGACAGAAAAAAATGAACAGAGCCACTTTTTCAAGAGCCAGATCTAAGCAGCTTCTAAAATTGTTTTTTAAAATGCATATTGAGATTCAATAATTTACATCAATTCCCAAGCAGAATATTACTTAAAGTCCATGTCTAAATAGCATATGACAATTAAATTCAAGCAAGGTTTAAAATATTAAACAATGAAACAGAATTGTGACAAATTTTAAAATCATTAAATTTAAGAATATCAAACATCAGATAATGCTAAAATTCCAAGTAATAATAATAGTAATTCTTAAAATTTGGAATAATATATTCTATGATTATGTAATTAAGTACATATAATTTAAAATTATGCTAAATTTCACTAATGCTTAGATTTTAATATGTTTAGTACAAGAGTCATTTAAAAATACAACAGGAATCTGGGCACTGTGGCTCAGCCTGTAATCCTGCACTTTGGGAGGCTGAGGTGAATGAATTGCCTGAGCCCGTGGGTTCGAGACCCACCTAGGCAACTCGCTGAGACTTCATCTCTACAATAAATCAAAAATTAGCCGGGCATGGTAGTGCACGCCTGTAGTTCCAACAGCTTGGAAGGTTGAGGCAGAAGGTTCACCAGAGCCCAGCAGGTCGAGGCTGCGGTGGCTGGGAGCAGTCACTGCACCCCAGTCTGGGCGACAGGGTGAGACTCCAACTCAAAAAAAAAATACAACAGGGGACACCAAAAAGGGGGAGAGGGAGGAAAGTTAAGGTTCAGAAATTATCGCAGGATACAATGTTCACTATCTAGGGAATAGACCACCTGAGACCCCAATCCCCACCACTGCACATTATGTAACAAACACACATGTGTACTCCCTAAAACTAAAATTAAAAGTACATAATAAAAAATAAAAATAATAACAAAATACAACAATATAGACAGAATACAAGAAAAGTAATAGAAAAATTATATACAATATATACCAAACAAAATAAACTGACAAATTTACTAAATATTAGAGAAAACAATCTTCAAAGCAAAAGTTTTGTAGACACAAAGTTGCACTAAATAATGATATAAGAAACAAAAATCTGCAATAAATCTGAAATTATAGGAATCTAAATACACAATCTTTTTTTATATTTATTGCCAGAAGTTTTAGGTGAATTTGACAAATGATGTATTAAGAAAATTTGTCATATGCTGCTTGGAGATTGACATGACAAATAGAAGGAAATTAGTAAGGATAAATAATATTTGAGTAAGTCTGAACTAAAAGATTAAATAGAACCTTGTTCCCTTAAACAAAAGAAAAGACATTTTTTCTAAGCACTATCATTTCAAGTGATTTCAAAATTTTTCAATTAATATAAAACAAAACTTTTTTAAAACCAGAAAACATTAAAAGTGAGAACCAAAAACTTCTTATATTTGGAATTCATGATTCGAAGAAGAAACTACAACAAATTACAAACATTTGAGTTGAAAAACAATGAACACAATGCATACACATCATGGGAGGTGGAGTAAAATGGTAGAGAAAAGTATAATGATAAATGCATTTGAAAAAACATAGAACAAAAAAGCACCAGTAAGTGGAAAAAAGAAAATGATTAAAAATAGAGAAATCATGGTAAATGTTCAAGGTTCACTTATGAGTGAGAACATGTGGTACTCTGTTCTTTGTTTCTGTGCTAGATCAATGAGTATTGCGGACTTTAATTCCATCCAAGTTGCTGCAAAGTCCATATGTTTGTCCTTCTGTATAGTTGTATAATATCCCATCATGTATATGTACCACATTTTTCTTTATCCAGTCCAGTTTCAATGGACAGCACAGTTGGTAGTGGGATACTGCTGGGGTGGGGGTGGGGACAAACATCAATAAGGGTACCTGATCTTAAACCAGGTAGTGCATACTAAAGTAAGCCCCAAAGTTTACCTGTATGATGTCCGCTTGTATTCCTAATCCTGGATTGTACCCACAACTTTAAAATAAAATATAAAAAAAGGAAAAATAGAAAAATTAGGTACAACAAAATCAAAGGTGCAATCAAGAGAATCAATAAAGCCAATAGGGGCTTCTTTGAAGTAACTAAGAAAGCAGTGAAACCATTAGAAAGATTGATCAGGACTTCCAGCAAGATGGCAACAGGGCAACCTGGTCTATGAAACTCTCTGCAAAGGAGAACATAGAGGGTCTCTGGCTCTCTGCAGGGGTGCTGCGGACCCCAAAGTTGGCAGCCTGCTCTTCAAATGGAGTTTGGCTGTTGCCACTGCTGGGGCATCACAGCAGTCTGGACAGCCACTGCAGCTGCAGACACAGCAGCCACCAACACAGCAGCTGCCGGCACCGCCACGGCCTCCGTGGTGGCCATAGCACATTGCTCCACCTGTGCCTGAGGTGATCCACGACTTCAGTCCTTGAAGCCCTGCAGGCAAGATCTGCTGGGATGCTGCCACCTCTGCTGCCATCTTGACGTCCTGCCGGCAGTGGGTCTCCTCCTGTGTGCCCTGAGGCAAGCTTCCATCACAGCGGGTCCTGTACGGCTCCACCCCCTCTGGGGTGAGCAGCTGAGATAGCACACCTGCTGGCGATTCAAGGTAACAACATCAAAATGGGAGAGACAAGCTTGAAAAGGAGACACAGGCCAGATTATAGTGGTGAACGGAGGATGATCTGAACTGTCCTTCACAGCAGGACAGGGGCAACTGACCCTAACTGTGAACTAATTTATCAGCTTGAAAAGAAAGCTAGAAATCAGAGCTGAAAGTACATTGGACTTAAACGAAAAGTCTCAGATTGTGCTTGATTGGTTCTGTTAATTTAATGACTTGTTTCTATTTCTATTGTTTTGTTCCTTTTTTTCTCTCTTCCTTTTCTTCTCTTTTCTCCTCTCTGTAAACCATATCTTTGTATAGAGGAACAACATACCAATAAGGTGGTTGGTTAGCTTGTATGTTAGCATCATTGTATGTTTTATTTTTTTATTTTTTTTTTTGTACAGGAGCTGGTTAGTCTGTAGCTGTGGTCTATTGTTTTTATCTTTTTCAGTTTAGGTCTCTTTTCCATTTGTTGATATACTCGTCTGTTTCCCCCCTTACTCCTCTCTCTCTCCACCCCCCTTTTCCCCCCAAGGTCTGCTCCATTCTCTTTCCTCTGCTAACCATATTTTATTTCAGGGAGTAAACCTACAGCCCCACTGCACGGTCAGATTCCAAGGCAGTGGGAAGTGGGTTTCAGATTATCCTTACAACTCTCGGTGAATACCAAGACCTGCAGATAGATTTTGAATCACAGCTCTCCCCTTAAGTAAGTCTCAAAACTGCAAAAAGGACTACCCCCAACCTACAGTGCAACTCCAGAATTGAACAAAGTGAGAGGGCATACATAAAGAATAGGAGATTGAATAAACAGAAGTAAAACCAATCCTTCTAATCCTGAATAACAGAATTAAAGAAGACGATGATGTGGAGGGAAGGAAAAAGTAGGGAGGGGGAAAAAACTGCACAATTGAAGAAAAACCAAAAGAAGAATATAGGTCTCACACAGACCCCTGGGAGATCAGATACTGAGAAAACAGATTCCAGAACACAAGCAATGAAGACTCCCCAGAATGACTGGTCACATGCAACAAACCCAGACATCAAGACATTAATGCAGAGAATTAAAAAAATTGAAGAGAGACAAGAGGAAAATAGGAAGGAGCTGATGTCAGAAATAACAGCAGTAAAGAATACTGTGATGGAAATAAATAACAGACTAATAAGCATGGAAAGCAGAATTAGCCATGCAGAAGAAAGAATCTCAGAGCTCGAAGACCAAAACACAGAACTAACCCAAACTGTCAAAAGCATAGAAAAGAAGCTCAAAAAGACAGAACAAAACCTTCAAGAGATGAATGATCACTTCAAGAGACTGAACCTAAGAGTAATTGGCCTTCCTGAGGCAGAGAGAGAAACAGAAGCCACACTGGAACAAACATTTCATGAAATCATTCAAGAAAACTTCCCTCATCTCATCATGGATGAAAAAATTCAAGAGATTCAGAGAACCCCTGCAAGACAACAAATGAGAAGAGCAACTCTCAGACATATAATAATTTGCCTAAACAAAGTAGGTATAAAAGAAAATATCCTAAAGGCTGCAAGAGAAAAAGGTCAGACTACATACCAGGGAAGACCAATTAGAATAGCAGCAGATTTATCTACAGAAACCCTCCAGGCTAGGAGATCTTGGAGCCCAATCTTCAAAGTTCTCAAAGATAAACAATTTCAACTGAGAATAACCTACCCAGCCAAGCTAAGCTTCATCCATGAGGGAGAATTGAAGTCTTTCCCAGATATCCAATCCCTAAGAACCTATGCTGCCACAAGAACACATCTACAAGAAACACTTAAGAAAGTATTGAACACAGAAGAAAAGGAAAAAAAGAACAACGTTCTTCACAAGAGTACAGGCAAAAGTTTAAAAGCACACATGATATAACTCTAAAATCAAAAGAAAGACAACACACAAACAAGAAGAACAACAACTCTGTAAGAACATTATGATAGGGATCAACTCTCACATTTCAATAATTAGTTTGAATGTGAATGGAGTAAATGCACCACTGAAAAGACATAGAATGGCAAAATGGATAAAATATCACAAGGCAGCAATCTATTTCCTTCAAGAGACTCACCTCACTAGAAAGGACACTCGCAGGTTCAAAGTAAGAGGATGGGAAATAAATTTTCAGGCGAATGGAACACAAAGAAAGGAGGAGTAATGATATTAATCTCAGATAAAATACCCTTTAAGCTATCAAAAATTTAAAAAGATACAGAAGGCCACTACATAATGATAAAAGGCTCAATACACCAACAAGGAATATCCATCCTAAACATATATGCACTGAACATAGAAGCACCAACTTTCATAAAGAGCTCCTAGGTAAACTAAAAAAAGATATTGACTCCAATACCATCATAACTGGGGACTTCAATACCCCACTCACAACCCTAGACAGATCATCAGGACAAAAACTCAGCAACGAGATCTGAAACCTCAATGTGACTCTTGATCAAATGGACTTAATTGATAGCTAAAGAACACTTCATCCAAAGACCACAGAATATACATTCTACTCATCACCGCATGGAACCTACTCTAAGATCGACCACATACTTGGCCATAAATCAAGCATAAGCAAATTTAAAAGGACCGAAATTTTACCATGCACCTACTCGGACCACAGTGGAATAAAAATAATCATTAACACCAACAAGGTCCCCCCAAAACCCACAAAGATATCAACACTAAACAGCATGATGTTAAACAACTCCCGGGTCAATGATGAAATCAAAACAGAGATTAAAAGATACCTGGAAACAAATGAAAATGAAGAAAAATCTTACCAAAATCTCTGGGACGCCATGAAAGTTGTAGTAAGAGGGGAATTTATATCCCTAAAAACGCACATGAAGAAAATGGAAGGATCACAAATTAACAGCCTAACAAGCCACCTAAAAAAGCTGGAAAAGCAAGATCACAAAAACCCTAATTTCAGCAGCAGAATCCAGATCACCAAAATAAAAGCCCAAATCCAGGACATAGAAGACAAAAAGATAATACAAAAAAAATCAATGAAACAAAAAGCTGGTTCTCCAAAAGGATAAACAAGATTGACAGTCCCCTAGCTAGACTGACTAAGAAAAAGAGAGAAAAAGTCCAAATAAGCACAATTAAAAACACAAAAGATGAAATCACATCTGATCCTGAAGAAATACAAAAGATCATTAGAGACTACTATGTAAACTTGTATGGAAAAAAACGTGAAAACCTTTCAGAAATGGAGGACTTTCTGTCATCACACAACCTGCCTAGGTTGAAACAAGAAGAAATTGACACCCTAAATAGACCAATAACAATCAAGGAAATTAACTACGTAATAAGAAAACTACCTACAAAAAAAGCCCTGTGCCAGATGACTTTCCAGCAGAATTCTACAAGACATTTAAGGAGGAACTTATACCAATCCTACTGAAGGTATTCCAGGTGATTGAGAAAGATGGAACTCTCCCCAAATCATTTTACGAAGCTAACATCACATTGATACCCAAGCCAGGTAAAGACCCAGTAAAGAAAGAGCACTACAGGCCCATATCTTTGATGAACATAGATGCTAAAATTCTCAACAAGATCCTAGCGAACTGGATTCAACAACACATCTCAAAAATCATCCATCATGACCAAGTAGGCTTCAACCCTGGGATGCAAGGCTGGTTCAACATTCGTAAAACAATAAATGTAATTAAATGCATCAACAGATGTCAAAACAAAAACCACATGATTATATCATTAGATGCAGAAAAAGCTTTTGATAAAATCCAGAACCCCTTCTTGATAAAAACCCTCGAACAGCTAGGCATACGGGGGACATAACTCAAAATAGTAAAAGCCATCTACGAGAAACCCACAGCCAGCATACTCCTAAACAGACAAAAACTGGAACCATTTCCCCTGAAAACTGGAACAAGACAAAGATGCCCACTCTCACCCTCCTGTTCAATGTAGTATTGGAAGTCCTGGCTAGAGCAATCAGAGAAGAGAAGGCAATCAGGGGTATTCAAATAGGAAAAGGGAAAGTCAAGCTATTTCTCTTTGCAAATGACATAATCATGTACCTTGAAAACCCAAGAGAATCTGTCAAAAACCTCCTTACACTGATAAAGGACTTTGACAAAGTCTCGGGATATAAAATAAATGTGCAAAAGACAATTGCATTTCTTTACACCAATAATAAACAAACAGAAACCAAAATACAGGGCACAATTCCATTCACAATAGTCACAAAAAAAATGAAATACCTTGGTATCTTCCTAACCAGAAACATGAAAGACCTTTACAATGAAAACTACAAAACACTGCTCAAAGAAATCAAAGATGACACAAACAAGTGGAAAAATATCCCATGCTCATGGATTGGAAGAATCAACATTGTGAAGATGTCCATCTTACCTAGGCAATCTACAGATTTAATGCAATACCCATCAAATTACCAGCAACATTCTTCTCAGACCTAGAAAAACAGCACAGGAATTAATATGGAAACACAAATGACCAAGAATAGCCAGAACAATCCTCAGCAAAAAAAAAAAACAAAAAAAAAAACAAAGCAGGTGGTATCAAATTACCAGACTTCAAACTTTACTATAAAGCTACAATCATCAAAACAGCTTGGTATTGGTACAGAAACAGGCATATAGACCAATGGAATAGAATTGAAATTCCAGAATCAAAACCTCAATTTCTCAACCAACTTATCTTCGACAAAGCCTCCACCACCTACCTCTGGGGAGAGGAGAACCTATTCAGTAAATGGTGCTGGGAAAACTGGCTAACCACATGCAGAAGATTGAAACAGGACCCTTATCTATCCCCGTACACAAAAATTAACTCCAAATGGATCAGAGACCTAAATGTAAAACCTCAAACCATAAGAACCTTAGAAAATGAAGGACATACCCTCATGGAAATTGGAACTGGCATCCAATTCCTGAATAAAACCCGAAACCCACAGGCCATAAGAGATAAGATAGACAACTGGGACCTCATTAAACTGACAAGTTTCTGCAAAGCCAAATAAACCATCAAGAGAGCAGGGAGACAGCCTACAGACTGGGAAAAAGTATTTGCCAACTCCAGGTCTGACAAAGGCTTAACATCTTGGATCTGCAAGGAACTCAAACATGCTGAAAAGAAAAAAACAAACAACCCCATTATAAAATGGGCCAAAGATATGAACAGACACTTCTCAAAGGAAGACATCGTAGAAGCCAACAGACACATGAAAAAATGTTCAACCTCACTAATCATCAGGGAGATGCAAATCAAAACCACACTGAGATACCACCTAACTCCAGTCAGAATGGTCATTATCAACAACTCAAAAAATAGCAGTTGCTGGAGAGGGCGCGGCGAAAAGGGAACACATCTACACTGTTGGTGGGAGTGCAAACTAGTACAACCTCTGTGGAAAACACTATGGCAATTCCTAAAATCTCTAAATATTGACCTCCCATATGAATCCTGCAATCCCCCTACTGGGAATATACCCTGAAGAACTCAAATCACTCTATAAAAAAGATACCTGCACACGTATGTTTATCGCAGCATTGTTCACAATAGCAAGAACCTGGAAGCAACCATGCTGTCCATCAAAAGAGGACTGGATTAAAATAATGTGGTAATATACACGAAGGAATGCTATGCAGCCATAAAAAAGAACAAAATCATGAATTTTGCAGCAACCTGGATGGAACTAGAGTCTATAATACTGAGTGTCCTTTCACAGAAACAAAGATCTGAGTATCACATGTTCTCACTCATATAGTGGATCTTAAACATCCAATGTAATACTGTAAGAAAATGACTGACAGTGGTGGGAAACTATGGGAGGGAAGGGGAAGGGAGATGGGATTAACGGTAGTAAATTTCTGTCTGGGGATGGGGAGACACTTCTTATCAACAAGGGTGCCTGAACAAAGCATATTTGTATACCTAACCTTTAACTGTACCCTACAATAACATAATAAAAAATATTGATAAAAAAATAAATAAAACTGCAAAAAAAAAAAGATTGATCAAAAGAAACGGTACATGTGTGCACATGTATGTGCTTAGGTGTAGTGTGTGTGTATGTGCGTGTGTTCATGTGTGTGTTTGATAATAAAGAAAGACACAAGAAGAGACGGTTGTCGATACATTAGCACCTTTGAAGAAAATCAGACAGTTTCCTTCCCAACTGCTGAACTGTTTCCTCAGCTTCAGAGAAATAAAGACAAGACACGAGAATGGTGATGATTTTGTAGAGCGTGAGAGAACTTAAACCTCAATCTCATTCAGCCCTCAGGAAAAATAGCCCCTGTTTGAAGGACAAAGCTAATAAAACGTGTGGCTTCTGGAAGGACTGGGATCACACCTGATATTAGAAAAGGAATTAATTGATAACAGAAAAATATGCAGACAGTGGCCTTTGCAAACTTATCTCTATTGTAAGAACTTATAAAAACAAGGGTAATGTTGTCAGAGCTTCTGAGCCAGCATTAATGAATTTCTGATGAAAAAATGTGTCTTGCAACCAAATCAGACTGTGTGCGGGCTCTCTCTTCTTTGTGAACTCCCTGTGCTTGCACGAACCTGCTGTGCTCTGGTACCCACATCCAGCTCCATACGTATCCATGGGAGGAGAGGCTTTAGACTCAAGAGAATGGAACTGGAAAACTTGACTGAAGAGACTTTAGTAAAAAGAATAATTTTCCCAATATCAAATCTGACAATTTTTGTAACATCAAATTTGGTCCATTTGCTGCTATGTGCAGGGTCTGTTCAGAGATTATTTTTCTGAACAAGAGATATTTATGATAAACTTGTTAGCATTTATAATAATATTGATGTTATTTTAAGTGCCCATTTGTCTAGAATACCTAAAAATTAATGATTTACCTTCAGTCTTTACAAAAATCACAGCAAGAGAAATAATATTATTCTCATTTCAGAGGTATAAAAACTGGACTATAGCTGAGTGAAGTTTCTAGTTTTTTCTTAGAATGAGTATAATGATCTTTCTAATTAGAGGAGAGTGTGTAGACTGACTTCTCGACCAAAATAATTGCTGGTATCTCAACAAAACATCTTTTAAGATTGATAGTGAAATGGAGATTTCCAGACAAATAAAAACTGTCTTTGTGGCTGGGCTTAGTGGCTCAGCCTGCAATCCCAGCACTTTGGGAGGCCGAGGCGAGTGGATGCCTGAGCCCGAGGGTGTGAAACCCACCTGGGCAACTTAGCGAGACCTCGTCTGCTATAATAAATCAAAAATTAGCTGGGCGTGGTAGCGTGTGCCTGTAGTTCTGGCTACTTGAAAGGCTGAGACGCAAGGATCACAGGAGCCCAGCAGGTCGAGCCTACGGTGACTGGGAGCGTGCCACTGCCCTCCAGCCCGGGTGACAGAGTAAGACTCCAACTCAAAACAAACAACAACAACAACAAAAAAAAAACAACAAGCAAAAAAAACTATCCTTGTTACAAGAAGACCCACACTAAAGGAAATATAAAAGGGATTCTTCAGGAAGAAATAGCCCATATACCAGACAAAACAAAAACTAAGAAAGAATTAAGTCACCAAAAAAGGGTAAAGACACAGAAGACACAGAATGATTAATGACCACATAAAAAATAATACAACTACTTGAAGTCTTTAATACGCACACACACACACACACACACACACACACACACACACACACAGACACACACACATATGCATCTTTTAAATGAATGACAGAGTGACATTTAATTCAGAAAATACGTAAACAAGATCAAGTTAAATAATTCTAAGATTTTTTGCTTTTTCCTGGCAAAGAAGAAAAGTCAAAATAAAACTAAACTTTAATGTGTTAAATATTCATATTGCAATCTCGATGACAATTGTTTAAAAATACTAACACCATTTATAATTTTCTAATTCACAGAGAAATTATTTCTAACTTGAAATAAAATAAAAGATAAAACAGGTAAGGCAAACAAGGAAAAAACAAAGTAAGTTGACATTTCAAATATATGAAGAATTTCATTACATGTAAGGAGACAGAATCTCCCAGTTAAAATACAAAAATAAATATCTCTTTGGTTTAAATTAAATTATATTTATAGGAGACTCAATTAAGACAGAGATAGAGAAAGAACAGAAAATATATACCATGCAAAAAATACCAAAGAAAGAATTTGTATGCAGAAAAATATCTGACAAAGTCATCTTTAAGATAACATGTACAATTAGAAGCAAAGACAGAGACTTCACTAAGAAAATGGTCTCCAATTCTAACCAATTTGCTGTGAAGTCCATGATTTTGTCCTTCTTTCTGGCTGCATAATATTCCATCATGCGTATGTACCACATTTTCTTTATCCAATTTACTTTTAACGGGCAGTAGAATTGGATCCATGTTTTCACTATTATGAATAGTGCAGCAATAAACATATGTGTGCAGATGTCCTTTTTTTTTTTTTTTTTGAGAAAGCAGGATTTATTGAGAGGACAGAAAAGTTCCCAGAGCAGAAGGGGACCCGAGAGCATGCCGCCCACAGGTGTCTTTTTTTTTTTTTTGAGTTGGAGTCTCACTCCGTCTCCCAGACTGGAGTGCAGTGGCCGCTCTCGGCCACTGCAGCCTCGACGTGCTGGGCTCCAGCGATCCTTCCGCCTCAGCCTTCCGAGTCGCCGGAATTACAGGTGCCAGGCTGATTTTTTTTTTTGATTTATTGTAGAGATGAGGTCTCGCTGCCCAGGCGGGTCTCGAACCCGCGGGCTCAGGCAATCCACTCACCTCAGCCTCCCAAAGGCGCAGGATTACAGGCTAAGCCACCGAGCCCGGCAGGTGTCTTTTTTATAGAATGATTTGCTTTCATCCAGGTGTATCCCCAGAAGTGGGATTGCTGTGTCATATGGAAGGTCACTGACAAGAAAACAGGGGTAGGGCATGTAACCACACAAAGGATCCTAAACTAGGTGAAGTAAGGACCAGCTGAAGGCGCAAACTTCACCTGCACATAGATTACTTATATACCTAATCTTGGCTTGTACCCCAAGTCTTTATAATAAAGCAAAGTTTAAAATAAAAATAGAAAAATAAAGAAAGAGACTCCATAAAAGTTTGAAGTCATTGGGAAGATAAAAAGGTTTTAAGTAGTATAACCTCAAAGGGTGGTTATTTTGGGTAATATTGATTATACGTTTCTATGTGTGTTTTCTGTTTGTCTTTTTTTTATCTGTACAAATATTTATAATTGCTTACAATAAATATGTGTGGGGTTGTTAAAAGTTAAAAAAGAAACTACTCAGACATTTTCAATGTGGTGATTAGCACCAAGCAAGCACTCAAAAAATCATAAGTGGCAACAGTCCAGCAAGGTGGCTTATTCTTATAATCCCAGCACTTTGGAAGAGCAAAGTGAGAGGACTGTTTGAGGCCAGGAGTTCAAGACCAACCTGGGTGACATAACGAGACCCCATCTCTAATAAAAATAATCAAAAAGCTAAAAGAATAACGAGACATATCATCGCCATCATTACCTTTTAAATTAAGACAAAAATGGTAGAAATAAGAGCAAACAGGACTTGGTGTCCTGTAGCAGGTGTCCGCAACCCCCAGGACCACAGACTGGTAGTGGTCCATGCCCTGTTAGGAATCGGGTGGCATAGCAGTAGGTGAGCGACTAACAATTCTGTCAGATCAGTGGCGGCATTAGATTCTCATATGAGCGCAAACTCTATTGTGAACTGAGCATGCAAGGGTTCTGAGTAGTTCACTCCTAATGCCTGATGACCTCCCCTCCCCCGTCCATGGAAAATTTGCCTTCCAGAAAACCGGTCCCCAAAGCCCCAAATTTGGAGACCTCTGTCCTACAGAACAAACTGTTTTTATCATATTTTATTTATAAGAGCAGAATGTGAGTCATCTGTCTAACCCAGCACTTACAAATCTTTCTTCCTACGACATTTGGGGTTTCTTAGGTGCAAGACTACGAAAGGTAGAAGTATAACCACTAAATATATATAGAGAGAAATATATATATTTTTTTGCCCTCCTTACTCCCTCCCGTAGACCATGTCTTTGATTCTGGTAGACTTAGTTGTGTTTCTAGAACTCCAAATGCCTCATCATGTCTTGTGGTCACCAATAGGAGAGATGGCCTTGAGAAAGAGTCTTCACGGACTGGTTAGTTATCATAAATCTAACAGGGAATTCACTCAGGAGCCCAGGACCAAGGTTTCCATGAGTAACTCCTGACATCTGCTGGTCATTGTGCTCCTGGTCTGTTCACTGCCTGTGGAAACCCAGTGAATGTTTACTCGGGTCAGTATATCTGTGTTGGGCTCAGTAAGCGTCACACCGTCCTCTGTCCTCTGGGCCCACAAGTCCAAAAGGTTTCATGCAAGCCACATGGGGGAAAAAAGGACATCTCTACAGTGAGCTGAAGCATAAATTATTAGAGCCTGGATATTGGAGCCTGTCACATAAACCTGTGTTCAGCTTCTGGTAGCATAACTGTATCCTAGGTAAACCACTCCTTTGTGCCTCTGTTTCCTTGTCTGTATTGGAAACAGGACCTTCGTGATAATATTGTTATGGGATGAATAGAAGGAGTTAAGACATATACTTGTTGGAACAGTTCCTTCCACAGAATCATTCCTCAATATATACGAGTTGTTATTCACCCTAACATCATGATTCATGCAATCTCATAAAGCTATTTAATCAATCTGATTTGCTGCACATTTATAAGAAAAATTCCTGATAGATGATGGAAGCTATTTCCATTTTTCGTGTGTCCTTTCTCCCAAAGCCCACAGCGCTGCAGCTGCAGAGAGCTCTGGAAACCAATAAATGTGCTATATATACCAACTTCTTTTATCCCCTGTCTTTATTCTAAAATATGGGAAGGCTTGGGTGTAAATATGGCTGTGAAGTCTTTTATTGTTCCTATTAATGTGAAAATGAGCTTGCGTAATGCACTCTGATTGTGTCTAAATCATCCCTGCTCCTGGCCAGTTTCACATCGTCCCGGACAAAGAACACTGGACCTTCTGCAGTAATCACACGTTAATAAGCATGCATTAGTGGTGGCACAAAGAGCTTTTTTAGTGGATTAATTGAAAGTCTCACTGTGCAAGCTCCGAGATCTCAACTAGTGACATTGAACGTGCACTCTTACAATTAATGATGACTAATAAAAACTAAATGGTGTGATAAATCTCACTGCCAGCATTTTGCTAAGGAAAGTCACCAGCCTGAGTCATCCTCATTACCGAATGTGGAGGCCCACAGATGAGCTGCACAGCCTAAAGACGGAAGCATGCATCCAACAAACTAAGTGCAAATACTGATTCTGCTGCTTACTGGCCATGTGATCTCGAGGGACTCGAGTTTGCTCTCTGTGCATCAGTTTCTACATCTGCAAAATGGGGATGATGCTAAGAGTTCCTGTTTCATATGGGCACTGTGAGGACGAATCAGATCAGAATGTGAAAACACACCTAGAACAGGACCTAATATGTCAAGAAAATAAGAAAGTGTTAGTTGTTGTTATTATGATCACGGATGGGTGCATGAGTTAGAGTCCTCACAGAAAAGACATGGTACTCACTAAGTTGGCTTGAATTTAACAAAGGTAGCATTTAAGTAGACTGGGCAGGATTAAATAAATAAGAGACAGCTTAGCACCCAGAAACTCACAACAGTGGAAGGTCACTACACTAACCCCATATCCCACCCCAGCCAAAGGAACAAGGCGGGGGAGCAGTTGCCTGAAACAGTGGTAGCCTTGGCCTTGAGAAGGAGCCAGCCAAAGTCACAGAAGTTGTGGCCTCCTTGAAAGGAACACAGCCAATGCTAAGCCATGGGGAGCAGGGAGAGAAGGGGGTCTTGAATCCAATGGTTTTAATCTCCTCCTGATCCCAAACTCCTAGTGTCTCTCATTCGAAAATCTACCCAGAGAGAGGAAAGAAGGCAAAGGAGCCCAGGTGATCTGTCGTGAAGAGGTCAGCCCCCAGGCTGGAGGGGTGCAGGGAGCACTAGGGTTAAGAATAGATCTAGCCAGACTTGGTGGCTCAGCCTGTAATCCCGCGCCTTTGGGAGGCTGAGGTGAGTGGATTGCCTGAGCCCGCGGGTTCGAGACCTGCCTGGGCAGCGAGACCTCATCTCTACAATAAATCAAGAAATCAGCCGGGCGTGGTGGCGCATGCCTCTAATTCCGGCTACTCAGAAGGCTGAGGCGGAAGGATCGCCGGAGCCCAGCAGGTCGAGGCTGCGGTGGCCAGGAGAGGCCACTGCACTCCAGTCTGGGCGACACAGTGAGACTCCAACTCAAAAAAAAAAAAAAAGAATAGATCTAGGAAGGAGATTAGGAAGTATCACTCCCGCTTGCTGATTTAGGGTCATTTATATTATGCATGCAATCAGTCTGAATAAACTGGGCAAATATTACCAATAGAACTGTGTACCGTATTGCCAAGAAATGTTAAGAGAAAAAATATAACTGTGGAAATGACTCAGTGCCTTTGAGGCTGGTTCTGGACTGCAGACAGGAAGAGTGATAATCCTAACAAAAACAACCCAGGCAAAAATAGTAACGGCAACTGGCATTTCTAGAACACTTCACAATTTCTGAATCACTTTCATGTGTGTGATCACATTTTGTCCTTGTAATAACTCCATTGTGAGGCAGGTTTTTAATCTCCGTTTTACAAATAAGGAAATCGAATATGAAGTGCCTAGTTGGCTAGTATCAAAAACCCCTGTGAAACTCTTGCTTAAACTTCTCAGAGAAAGCATGAAAAAATGTGGATACTACGACATAAGATTCAAGAACACAAGATGTGGAATTTATTCATTCACTTGCTTTACTTAACCAATAAGTCATGAGGTTTGTGATATGTCAAGTTCTAATATCCACAATGAAGATCTAGCAATGACCAAGACAAAGCCCTGCCTCTTTTTGAGACCTAGTTTCTTTGGAAAACAGTCTGGACGTTCTCCAAGAAGTTAAAAGAAACCCCAACAGAAATAAAAACATATATCTATGAAAAATCTTGGACATGAATGTTTATAGCAAAACTATGTATGGCAGACATAGAGTAGAAACAACCCAAATGCCTATCAATTGAAAGATAAATAAAATAGTATTTCCACGTAGTGAAATATTATTTGGCAGTAAAAATGAAGTAATGATTCACGACCTCATTCACGAATCTTAAAAAGCATTATACTAAGTAAAAGAAGCCAGTTATCAAAACTATAAATTTTATCATTCTATTTATAGGAATGATCGATCTAGAATAGGCAAATCCAAACAAAAAGAAAGAAAATTAATGTTTATTTAGGGCTTTGGGGGAATGACTGAATGGGAAATGGCAGCTAAGAAATGTGGGTTTTCTTTTCAGGTTAATAAAAATATTCTAATGTTAGTTACAGTGGTGCGTAGCTCTGTGAATATACTAAAAGTCAATTATGTTGTATACCTTAAATGGGTGAATTGTGTGTCATGCGAATTACATCTCAGTAAGGCTGTTTTAAAAGGCACCACCTCCTCTTTAATGCCTGAAATTTTTATCTAGTGAGATATTCAATCTCATGATCAACCTTCTCACTGTAAACTTCATTTTTCTTCAAATATAATAATTAAATTCAAATTTTTCCATGATCAGCCATCTTGGATGTCCTGTTGGGCGTGACTAATTTCGGCTAGGTCTTTCTGGAAGCATTTATAAGAAAAAAAAAAAGAACACACACAAAAACACACACACACACTTATTTCTAGACCTGATTCTTCCTCCAAATTTACATTAGTTAAAATGATTTGAGCCGGGCTTGGTGGCTCAGCCTGTAATCCCATGCCTTTGGGAGGCTGAGGTGAGTGGATTGCCTGAGCCCGCGGGTTCGAGACCCGCCTGGGCAGTGAGACCTCATCTCTACAATAAATCAAAAAAATTAGCTGGGTGTGGTAGCGCGCGCCTGTAGTTCCAACTACACGGAAGGCTGAGGTGGCAGGATCGCCGGAGCCTAGCAGGGTGAGGCTGCGGTGGCCGGGAGCGGCCACTGCACTCCAGTCTGGGTGACAGAGTGAGACTCCAACTCAAAAAAAAAAAAAAAGTGATTTGCTAAGATGCTTGGGAACCTTTGCAAAAAAATAACGTTTTGGGCAGCACACATTTCTTCTGATGTTCCTACCTGCTTCATCTCCAAAGATGTAGTGAATATTCTTTGTAAGTGCTTTCCACTTTGTTTTATAACACTCTTTGATAATAAAAACTAAAGTTCCTTCAACTTTTGTGCCAATGTCTTTTTGGATTGCATCATTTGCCTTACTTAGAGTTAAAGCAGACATGCACTTTTCACCTTGGGAAAATCTGAGAGTTCAGGCTGCTTCCAAGAATGATTTCCTAGAGAAATTTGCCACTGTTTACCTCCTTACGGTCCTTAAATATCATAGCAGATCACCAAGTCCCCTAGCCTTAGGGATTACATCCTAACTCCTGCAGATAGCCCTATTGATCTTCTTCCTTTTGGGGGTTTTGGAAAAAGAAGATGGGTCCTTTCTCTCTTTGGGGGGAGTAGAGATAACAGTACAGTTGCTTTTTCAAAGATAACCTACCTGGGATAATCTTACTTTCTCTTTGCTCAAACCCTTTAAAATCTTAAAACAAGTAAAATAATTCAACAAATGTAGGGAAAATATTATTTTGAAATACCCATTCATAGGAGATTCAGCATGTCACCTCCGAATTCCTCATCTTCCTTAGCACCTGGTCAGATCCTGTGTTTGTCCTCATATGTGCATCTCTTTCTGTGTGTTGGTGTATGTAGATGGCAGTGAGGAATGTAGACAGACAGTGTGGGTGTGCTTACCTGTATGTGTGTGAGCATAGGATTCGTAGACGGCAGATGGACTTAGAGGAGAACATCCTCCTTTTCAGTTTCCACCAAGCCGTGACCTGTCAAATTCAGGGCAGTAATAATGTCCATCAAGTTGTCCTCCAAGAGTCATGGACACAAGAGTGGACTGTCTACTTCTTAGAGAAATCCATCCTGTACAATCTCATTATCCTGGACTCATAATCCCCTTGTCCACAGCCAGAGTTCTGGTCCCTCACCCTCTATCTCTCCCAGTCTCTGCTTGGGATCTCACCCAGGGATAAACACACAATGGATGCTGAGAGTGGAATTATAACTTTGAATGAATATATTCACTCAGGAAAAGAAAGATTATACAAGTAATAACCTAAATATTCATTTCATGATGTTATTTTCAAAGACCAACAAACTACAGAAAGAAACTTCTCTGGAAAGATGATACAGAAGGAAGAAAATAAAGAAAATAAGGACGGAAATCTGTGAAGTAAAAATAAAGTATATAATAGAAAAAAAATCATCAAAGTTATTTCAGTGAAAAGACCAATACAGTTGATTGACGTCTAGAAATACTGACAAAACACATGGGAATAAACAAATTGCAAATATTGAGAATGAAAATATGGCATCACTAAAGATCCTATAGCCATTTAAAAATAAGAAAATTATAGACAATATTATATTTAAACAATAAAAATTTAGAAAAAGTTTATTTAAAAAACTGAAAAATAAATATAATACATTTGACACAAGAAGAAATAGAAAAATGGAATGTGTCTATCTGTGTTTAATACATAAAATGAATCAGAGAGCATTTTTCTCACAGCCTTATCTAAATTGGACTTAATTCCCTAAGTATCTTCTATTATACCATCCTTTGTATTTTTACAGCATTCACCATTATCTACAATTATTATATCTTCTGTATATCTGCTGCCTGTCTTCTTCCACTAAAACGTCACTCCATGAGGTTAGGGGTCCTCTATGTTTTGATAACCTATATAATCCTGGTATCCAGAGTAAGACTGACCCATAGTGAGTTCTCAAAAATAATTTTAAAAAATTAAAAAAGCAAAGCCATAAAGAAAGGAATACATTTGCTCACAATGTAAAGAGTTTCACCAGTGGAAAAAATTTTGTGGCAGGGAATTTTGTTGCTAGGGTGTCACGTTGGCCAAAAATACAAAAACAAGAAAATACCATCCCAAGGGGTAACTTACAGAGATTCTTTCTTCTCAGTCTCTCCTTTGAAAATATTCTCTTGCAAAGTGTTGAAGATATTAGATTTTTATACTTTATGATATTAACCCCTTTCTTGTCAAACTACTGGTTGTCTCCAATGTGTCTCCTCTACCAGGAAGTCCTGGGTTCATGGCAAGAAAGGTTCTTACCAGAATGCCCACCTGGCGTGTGACCCCAGAGGACTGACCATTGGAAGATGGCGGGTGGAAGATTTGGCATTTTGAGCTCTTGTGTGTGCATCTGGTTAATAAAGTCATAGGGCAAAACTGACTATACTGAAACATTTTAGTGTCTATTCTGAACTATGGTTCTCAGAATTCAGGAACAATGCTGCTCTCTGGGTAAAAAGTTTACTGCCCAGAAAAGCCATCCTGATGTCCAGTGAGGAAAGAAGGTAAATTGCCAAAACTGTGAGGTGAGGTTTTAGTATTAACAACTGCGTTTCCTCTCTATAACGGCTACCTGAGAGTATCCAAAGATTGCAGAGATCAAATTAAGGCATCCCTGATTCCATTTAAGTCATCAAAGACTGATCTTACTAGTTTGTGTACACTACCCTGCCCTGTTAGCTCTATTTTTCTTTCAGAAGTATTTTCAGTGAACCAGTTTATGAGCAAGGGGACAGGAGAGGAAAAAGCCAACCCTTCAACATGACATTCCATTGGTCATTATCTTCCAATTAGTACCGTAATTTTTGGCCAGAATCCCAGAAACTGTAATGAGCAACTCAAACAACAATCTGCTTTTAAATATCTGGAAGCAAGATGCCGTTTAGGCTGAAGTTTCTAAATTGTCTTGGGCCAGAGGACACTCAAGACCACCTCACTCGTGATCAACACAGAAAACCAACTTTCAGAATAGTCAAACTAATGCTCATACTCTTCTTTGAAAGACACCTATAGTTTATTGAACATCCTAATAGTGCATTTTAAATATTTTTTCTGGAATAATTTTACTTATAAAGAGTATAATGATTTAGAAGAACAATCATGGCCCTTGGCAAATAAATAAATAGAACGATTTTGGCAGAGGTGTGTCATATCCCTCATTGAGAAGCTCTTCAATGATGAGGAGAAGCCAGATTCCGGTCTCCTCTCCTGCTCTAACTCCTCCCCTAAATAACTAGATTCCATCCAGTGAAGTCACCAAGGAATTCAGTTCTTTCTTCATCAAGGGCTAATCTTGCATTCAGGGACTTAGGAGAGAACTCTCTATTAAAACTTTGAAGTCAAAGGGCCACAAGTTCAGATCCCAGTTTTACTACCTATGATTTATCTAAATGGGTTCATTTACATTACTTATCAATCACTCCATTTTCCCAGCTGTTAGAGAGTTACAGAACATTATTTTTTAGTAAATAATAATTAGATGACAAAAAATTAAGGCAGGTAAATAAATTGGCACAAAATAAAAGCTCGGTAAGTTTTAACTTGTTATTTTTGTTTGTCTTCATTATTTATAAAATTAAGGTAAAGTAACTCTGGGGCTTTATAACAATTTAGCTACATGCTGTCTTTTTGGAAAACGCTTGACATATGTTTAAAGTACTTTGCAGTTGATCTGAGGAAGTAGTCGATCATATGGTTTTGTATGGACAAATATTATCCGGATCGTGTATTCATGTTATTTCATTTATTGTAAATATGCATATAGATATTTTATGTGCCATACTAATCCTTTTGAAAAAATAAGTAATGGATGAAGGTATCTATACCCTGCTAGATTAGTTGAGGATAGTAATAGTAGCCAAGATTGGGAGATGACTGCAATTCAATACACACAACTGATGCTATGTATCCACTGATAATTAGTCACACAAAGGATCATCTAGGCGTGCTTACAGCCGGCCTTATTGTGTCTCTCAGAAAGCCTGCTTCTACAAATCTGCTACTATTTATGGTCATTTTATGACTTGAAGAATAGAAAATTGCACAAATGTTTGAAAAGGCCTAATTGAAATAGATAGCTATGAGAAGATGCTTTTCCTGTATGTGTTCATAAACATGATTTACAAAAACTGCAGTCCTCAGCCTGTAATCCCGCGCCTTTGGGAGGCTGAGGTGAGTGGATTGCTTGAGCCCATGGGTTCGAGACCCGCCTGGGCAGCAAGACCTCATCTCTACAATAAATCAAAAAATCAGCCAGGTGTGGTAGCGCCTGCCTGTAATTCCGGCTACTCGGAAGGCTGAGGAGGAAGGATCGCCGGAGCCCAGCAGGTCGAGGCTGCGGTGGCCAGGAGTGGCCACTGCACTCCAGTCTGGGCGACAGAGTGAGACTCCAACTCAAAAAAAAAAAAAAATGCAGTCTATAATCATGGGCTTAAATTTAAAAACACACACACACTTTAGATTTGATGATTTGATGGGGAGCTCAGAGCTACCTTGAAAATGACAGGGCATTCAGACACAACATCACTGTGAATACAGAGAAAGTGACCAGATGGATTAGGCCTGTATGGAAGGAACCTTTTGGCAGATGATGTTTAAACTTGGAATAATTCGTTGTCCAACCAGAAATTCCAGGTTCCACTGGCATATGATGCCATCACAAACACCTAGAAACCAAAGGAAAGGGAATTCATTTGCATTTAAATTAAATTTGCACAAATATTTTTTAAAACAGAGACAACCACAATCTGCATATCTTTGTTCCTCATCAGGAGAGTAAATAGAATGGCCTGTTATTGTGAGTTCTCTTTTGGCATCCAGAGAAGGGCAAGGAGACTGGGCCTCTGAAAGTAATGCAATTTCCATTGAAATATACTCTGAGAGTAAATAGATTAAGTCTTTTCTTTTCCTCTATTTTTTAAAACCATGACTAAAGATGGCTCCATAAATTTTCTGGAATTTCCTCAAAATTTTAGCAATGACCTCAGTTAGAACAGAATGAAATCTGGATCGAATTAAAAGATGAAGTGATGACAAAAATCAGCAATTCCATTTTTAGATGAGTCATTTACAAAATGCCTACTCCCTGCCTTGAGCACCAAGATAATTTCCATTATCTGCAGACAAAAGTACAGGGCATCCTAGAGGAACTGGACTTCAGGTGAGGGGACGAACATGACGACTTTAGATCAAGTATGTGGAACAAGATGGTAACGGAAGCCCAGGGCAGGGTCTGGATCACAGGGTCTGCCCTCTGGAATGGCTGTCACAAGATTTGGCTAGGAAAGACAGCAAGTCTGAGTTCCCCCTAGGGGACTGCACATGGCATAACCTACTCATGTTTTCGGTGAGACGGGTGCCAGCTAAATGTCTTCTTCAGCCTTCCTTCCAGTTCTGTATAATCAATTCTTCTCAATTTTATAAATCCTAAATACTCAGAGTATTACCCATAAATTGGACTTTCAATCACTCCATCTTTACTTGCAAAGAGCCCGTCTATCAGAGTAAGTATATGTTCACCATTCTTATTTGTTCATACTGAAGTGTATTTCCCAAATGTATCAAAGCTACCAAAATGCAAATGATAGGAATATGGCAAACAGCTGTGCATTTGACCAGATGGTGTTTCAGATGACATGGATTTTTCAAATTTTTCATGCAGGGGAAATAGCTAGCAATGTGATTCTTCATGTTTCCATTTTCAAATGAAGACACGCCTGGTATGTAGTGGAAATCAATAACATTTTGTCGAGTAAATGTTGAGGAAAAAGGTTTATAGACATTCAGAAGGGAACTGGATTTCCCTGAAATAACCCCTATTTTAGTTTCAAGGGTTTTACCCATTGAAAAATATAAAATATTCCATCTTTTTCATTGCATCACTCACACATTCGCATGCTTTCTGAGAATCAAAGTATTGGCTTTGGAAATCTCTGACAAATTAAGCAAAGGACTGCTTTGTAGCTTTTGAAGAGATCCAATATAATTTGTGCTGAAATGTTCTGGAGGTTTCATGAATCACATAACTTGTGACTGGATCTAGAATAGTTTGTTCTTTATATTTCGGTAAAAAGTGTTGGTCACATACCTGGAATCTACTGCCTTGTTAGTCCTTCCTAGTGGAATACTGATATTTCCCAGAGATTCATGTCTTACCTCACAGTCTTGGGCAGGGCAGGCCTGCTTAACACCGGAGTATTCTAGTCCTTATTTTGTGGCTGGTTCGGGAATGTGTGGACCTAGGACCCTACTCTAATTAACGAGATATATGGAAAATTCTACTGAGGGAATTCTAGGAAAAAAACAGGTTTGCTTTTCTAAAGAAGAGCTGTAGAAAGGTGCCTACTATCTTTTTTTATGAGGCAGTTCATGGCAGCACTTAGAACGTCTGGTGCAGTCTTGCTACTAGTCAAAGGGAGATGTCATATTGAGGAGAGAAGCAGGGCAGACTGATGAGTGAAATCTGGGACACAATGACACTGCTGAGCTGTTGACTTTGACATCAGCACCCCCACTCCCTGCTGCCAGGTCTTTGGGTTTTTTAAGAGCAATAATAAGACCCTTTATTGCCAAAGCCTCTGAGTCGGGGTTTTCTGTAGCTACAGCTGAAATTATTCAGCAGGTACAGCCTCATTGTAAATGGCCATGGTTTGCTGTCCTTTGATATGTCTCTATGACAGAAAGCTCATTGTATTAGATAAATTCATTTTCTCCCCAGGAAAACTGTGGACTTCTTGAGGGCAGAGATTGTGTTTGTGATTCTTCGATACTCAGAACCATGCACAGTGCTTGTGAATCTTTTTTTTTTCGTGTACTTGCGGGATAACTTTTGGTATTCTTAAGGCTGCCTCTTCAAGTAAACATTAGCAACTCTCTCTGCTTTGCACTCTGAAGAATATAGACGTAAGTAAGATTTGGGTCTATCCTTAAAATCTAGTAGAAGAGGCAGGTGTATGTTCAACAAGGTATCATACGTGGAAAAATAGGAAGACGGTTATGATATCTCCTATCAAGCAGAACTGAGTTACAGTGACATTAATCACAATGGCTTAAAAATTAGGCATTTCTTTTTCTCATGTGAGAACATTTCTAGAGGCTGTTGGATTCGAATAAATCAATTCGAATAAATCGAATAAATTTGAATAAATCGAATAAATTCGAATAAGGCAATTCGAATAAATCAAGAGAATGTTTTGGAATCCTTTGGCTTTTTACTCATGGTTTCAAGATGGTTGCTGCAACTGAATCCATCACATCCTAACTCACACAAAAATTCCTGGAAGAAGCGATCCCAGCCATACTCAGAAACAAAAAGGTTGTTTGTTTGTTTTTTTAATTCCCCAGAAATTCATGCTTAGGCTTTGTTGATGCAAGTTGGGTCAACAATCACCTCTATCTTGAAAGAGCAAAAGAATAGAACTACTCATCACCTTTAGGTAAGCACACTTCTGTCCTGAACAAAGAACAGGTTATTTTAAGCTTGAGAAGTCAAGAAGACTAGAAATCTAGTAGACAGCTAGTAGGGCATGCCACAAGCCTGAAGTTTGATGAACTCAAAGACTTTGAGAGATAGGAATTTGTTTCATTTAAACATGATCACTCGACAAGATGGCCACACTTTGATATATAAAGTAAGTTTTATATATTTAGTGTCATAGCTTGTTTAAGAAAAAATAAGTCATTTAATAAAATTATTCTTTTCTAGGAGAAAATTAAAAACATTAATGGAATTTAAGTTTTCATTGGTAGCACAAAACTGGGCACTATGTTGAGGTAAAGAGCTTCAGCTTTAATCAGGACACTCTGAATTTCCCATAACACCTTCATTAAAGATAATCAACTCTCAGTGATGTTTGAAAATAAAATTTAGCAACTTTATTGGGATATAATTTATAAACCATACAACATACAACCATACATTTAAAGTCTACAATCAAAGATTTTAGTAGAATCATAACTATAAGCACAATCTAAATTTAGAAATGTTCACCCTCCAGAAAGAGGACATGCCCATGGCAATCACTCCCCATTCCCTTTTATTCTACTTCCCAAGCTCTAAGCAACCACTAATTTACTTTCTTTCTCTATAGTAGCCCAATCTTGACATTCTACACAAATGAAACTGTATATTATATGGCCTCTGGGAAAGGATTATTTTATTTACTATAATGCTGTCAAGGATCATTTATATTGTGGCACGTGTCAGTAATTCTTCCCTTTTTTGGATGGATAATATGCCATTGCATCAATATGCCACAATTTGTTTATTCATCCAAGTTGACAGGTATTTGATCTACTTTCATTTTATGATTAATGAGAATATAGTATTATGGAAATTTCTTACAAGCTTTTGTGTGTACATGTTTTCATTTTCTTGAGTGTACACCTGGTTTGGAATTGCTGAGTCATCTAGTAACCATGTTTAACTTTTAAGGAACATCCAATTGTTTTCCAAAATGACTGCACTCTTTCATAGTCTTATCAGGAATTTTGAAACTTCCAATGTCTCTGTATCCTTACCAACACTAGTTATTACCTGTCTTTTTAATTTTTACTCTCTTAGTGGGTATAAAGTGGTATCTCACTGTGGCTGTGACTTGCATTTCCCCGATGGTTAATGATGTTGAGCGTCTTTCCATATGCACATTTTTTGGAGAAATATCTATTAAAATATTTTTCTGGAGACATATGGGGAGGGAGACAGGGTACATGAGACTGGAGACAAGGAGAAGCCAGACCACATCAAGCTTAATGCTTAATGGGATCTGTCATATTGTTAAATCTATTTCAGATATTCTCACTGGTGACTTACACTCTCAAAATTATTGAAAACCCCAAATAAACTTTGTTTCTATGCCTTAAATATAACGATATGAATGCATTTTTAATAAAAATGAGGTATTTAAAATATTTGTTATTCCATTTAAAAATAACAATAACAAGCCTATTGAAGATTAATATATAAATAACATATTTTTATGAAAAATAAATATATTTTCCAGAACAAATTTACCCAGTAAGAAGAGAAGCATTGTTCTATATTTCTCAATTACATATAATTTTTTCTTTAATAGAAGACAGCAGGATTCTCATCTCTGCTTCTGCATTTAATCTGAGACAAGATGTTATTTGAATTGAAGTATGTAAGAAGTATAAGGAGAAAGGAAGTAAATAAAGCACAACCTCACACAAATGTGCTGCTGGCAGGAGAGACTGGCACACACAAGAAACTAAAGGAAAATCGACGTGACTGGAGACGGGCATTGAGCTGGAGCCTGGGACTAGCGAAGGCTGGAGAGGGAGGGGAAAGACAGGGAGGTTGAAACTGTTCTGGTGACTTTGTCCATATTCCAAGACTGAAGGGGAGTCATATGGCCCCATGATGGTACCTGCTGGGAGCTTGGCACTTCTGAATTGGAGATTCCATGACCCACCTTACATGCCAAGCATCCTCTTGGTGCTCAATGCAAAGCAGAGTGATAGGGTTTGTGGGGGATGGAGAGGAGGTTGTAGTTAAAACAACTCATCACGTAAACCTTGCAAAGGGAGCACAGAGTTGCAATGACCCAAAAAAGTTAACACTCTGCTCTAATAGCATCCCTGTTACTAATTGCTTTATTGCTAATATCTGCTATGTGACAGCCTGGTACTGACTTATCGTGTTTGCTTTCCTAAGGCTGCATTTCAGAGACAAGTAGCTAACAACACCCTGATAGTGATTGGTTTGGTGGGACATCTGTACTTTAAGGCCATGGGATCAGTAACCCCTAACAGTGCCAACATCTGCATCTCAAAGCTAGGCAACTGATAGCACAAACTTCCTAAACTGCTTCTCCGAGCCGATAAGCCTTTCCTGGGGTTTTATAATGGGTCTGCAGGAGAACAAAGCTGCTGGTTCTTCTTTAGGAACAGCCTTTCTTTCTGTTTCCTCTAATAAATTGTCTTTAATCACTCGACTTGTCCTCTCTTTCTTTGCACTCTCTTACACAGATAGTAGGGTGGGCAGTGTCTCCCAAGCTGACACAGGAGCCACTGCTGACATCCACAAGGACAGCAGCGGTACTGACCCTGGCAGCTGCAAAGGCCATCGTGGTTGGCTGAGGAGTGTCTCAGTCCAAGTTTTGTGCTGAGTGTATGCTGCAGGTTGGGGCCAACAAGGCATGCCAGAGCTGTGCTGTGTGGACTTGGCATTCACTCCCCTTCTATAATCACTATTATTCAGGTTATTGACTGTGGGTCCCACAGAAGGGCATGGCCTCGATGGAGAAGGCATCTGTAGTGGAGATTACCCTTGGGCAGACTGAGATGGAAGGGTCCTCTTCAGGGCACCCCTGTCTTAAAGCTGTCGTTTCCGACTCCTCACACCCACATTCCCCTTCCTCTCCACAGTGTTTTGGATATTTGATCTAATTTATCACACATGACAACCCTATGAAGCAGATAACTTTATTTTTCTAACCTGAAGTTGAAAAAACAAGCTCAGAATTAACGTGTAATTCAGAAGCAAAATTATCTGTTTGGATGAATGCCAGGGTTCAGAGAAATTAGAGGGGCACAGACCAAGATGGCCTTAATGTTCTCCTCAGCTTAACTAAATTTCAGTTAGACTTCTTGCCTCTAGGCCCTGGTTTCCAGTTTCTTAGAGCATGCACTTTAGAAGACTTGTCATTGCAATTTTTTTCTCTGATCCTTTGACTTTTTTCAAAAAGCTCTTGCCAGTTTTACAGACTTGGCCTATCTTTCTCAAGGACCTGGGAGCCACCCTCCAAAATGTAGTCAAGGAAGAGGTAAAATCCTGTGGGAAGAAAATCCTCATTCCAATGAGAGTCTTGCTCTAGGTTTTATAACTTCTTCCTGTTGTAAGGATACTAGAAAGTTCAGTTTCTGCTGGATGAAGCCAATTAGGAAACACAGATGGTCTGCAATCCCCTGACCCTAGCTCTTGACACACACCTCCGCTTCCCTCTTTATCTTATTGCAGTACCTCTGAAGGAAGCCTCCCTTACCTTTGTAACTTGGCCCACGGCGATCCGATTTTGACAGTTCAAAGCCATGGACTGTAAGATACATTGGAATCGGGTACAGAAACAGGTGTATGGATGAACTAGTTAAGCAAGGTGAATTTGGTTAGACGCAAGATGAAATGAAATGAGAAGATGCTAGAAAGTTGGAGACCCCACGCATGCCCCATTGCAGTGGGGTGAATAGTGTCCCCAGAAAGACATGACCCACTCCCAATCTTTGACACCTGAGAAACTTACTTGGAAATAAAGTCTCTGTAGTTGTGATTGGGTTAAAGATTTGGGAATAAGATAATTCTCAATTTAAGGTGGACATTAAACCCAACAATTAGTGTCCTTAAAAAATAAAGGAGGAAGTTGGGTTCGGTGGCTCAGCCTGTAATCCCGAGCCTTTGGGAGGCTGAGGTGAGTGGATTGCCTGAGCCCACGGGTTCGAGGCTCACCTGGGCAGCGAGACCTCATCTCTACAATAAATCAAAAAATCAGCCGGGCATGGTCGCACATGCCTGTAATTCCAGCTACTCAGAAGGCTGAGGAGGGAAGGATCGCCGGAGCCCAGCAGGTCGAGGCTGCGGTGTCCAGATGCAGCCACTGCACTCCAGTCTGGGTGACAGAGTGAGACTCCAACTCAAAAAATAAAATAAAATAAAGGAGGAGACTTGAGACACCAGGAAGAAGACATGTGAAGACAGGCAGAGATAAGAGGAATGAGGCCACAAGGTAAGAGCACCAGAAGCTACCAAGAGCCAGAATAGGCAGGGAAGGGCCCTCTGCTCAAGGCTTCAGAGGTAGAGTGACCCTGTCAGCCTTTCTATTTCAGACTTCTGGCTTCCTGGGCTGTGAGAAAATAGACCTCTCTTATTTTAAGCCATGAAGTTTGCAGTAATTTGTTGGGTCAGCCTCAGGAAAGGAATGTACCTATCTAAAAACCCCATGGCTGTTACTCTGAAGAAATGTGCTCTTAGATTCTTCAGATTTACTGTCAAGTATCAGAAATCTGTAATTTGATGTCAAATCTCTTTATTTTAAAATGTTGGCAAACAGCTGATTTCTTCCCAGTGTTTTTGAGACCGACATGTATAAGGCAGAGCAGACACAAAAAAGGCCTCTGGGGGCAAATGCAACCTCCAGATAGCAGATGAAGACCTTCAGATCTGGGGGCTTGGTGTTGGATTGAGCAGCACTGAACTGTTCCAGATATGCTGTTCTCACACAGTGAGTTACGCCCGACAGGGCAGCAGTTGTTAGTCCTGAATATTTTTTACAGTCCTTCTAATTCAAGTCCATGGGGACCGTCCTTTGCTATTTAAGACATGAACCCACCTCGGAGCCCAGAGGCATGGAGGAATGAATCTGAATAATTGACAGTACAGTACAACTTCTCTCACAGTCAGGAACATCAGGCTAAGAGAAGGGCAGTCTTCTTTCTCTCAACTAATGTCTCTGCTCCGGGAGGTTTTAAGCAAATCTCCACTTTGACTTGTGAGTTTAAGAAGGACAAAAATAGGAAAATGTGATTGTAATCATTCTTCTGATCTTCTCCTTACTGGAGACAGGCTCCCACTTGCCGTGTGGATGTCTTTTCTTCCCACTAAGGATGAGAGTTACACATCAAATGGAGTCCGGGGATCTCAGCTAGATGTTCATAGTCTGACTGCAAGTTAATATTTAACGTGCTGTCCCATATTCCTGAATAGACTCATGGAAACGTGTTAAGCTATGTAACAGAATGAAATCAAGTTTAACTTAAAGATGGGTCATTTTATTTTCTGTACACAGAAATGAAGCAATAGTACATTCTTTAAACTTCTGTGTATTGTTGCTTCCTGCCAGTTCAATTAAACAGTGACATGTACTGAGAGAAGAGAAATAATGTGCTTTCATGATAGAGGGACGGGGTCAGATTCACAGTAGAGGTCTCCTAGAGAATGAGAGCTGTGACTCAAAACCCATGAGGACTATTTAGAGCAATGAGTTGACTTTTATATTGCATTTGAAAAAAATCTTGGGCATTTGCTTTGCATTGACATTCATTGTGTTTTCTTTGTTTTGCTTTTTAACAAATCAGCCATTGGGCTTTGCATTCCCTAAGGGCAGGTGCCATTCCTGCTTTATCCACGAGTATCTCCTGTTACCTTGAAGAGGGTCAAACACAGGTGCTCCCAGGAACTGCAGAATGCTTGAATATGTAGGTGTTGATAACAGGTGATGAGATACCACAGAGTGCTGTGAACTTAGCTTTCGAGGCATGTATCCTAGGTCCTCATCTGTGAATCACAGGAAAATCATACTCCCTTTCCAAGATTCATTATCTCATCTATAACAAGACTGTTAGACAAGATCAGCGATGCTGGAATACAAGGCGGTGCTAAATTTTGCAGGTGCTAAAATTAAATAACATTATGAGGAATGAATCCCCTTTAAAGTCCTCTTCTTTCCTTCCGGTGACATAAAGTAATCATCCTTTTGTGAAGGCTTTTTTTCCCCCACACTTTCTGATCTAAATATGGATAGTTCACGTTCAGAATTTTGGCAATATGATTATATAGCTAGAATTTTAGTTCATCTTTAGTATATTTATTTTTATGGCAAATCATGGTGATTTTTTTTTCACTTCGAGTTCAATGAAGGGTTCTTTCTTAAGCAATGAATTTGTCACAGAATTGCTCTAGTTAATATTTATCTATAAACTGACAAAATTGCTCTTGTGACTGACTTCCCTCGACAATATGGATTTAAAACTCCTTCAGGTCTTTTCATGGTTCTATAGCTCATGTCTTTGTAGAGCTAAATAGTATTTTGCTTGTCAGTTTATAGATAAATACTATAACAGCAATTTGTCAGTTTATAGATAAATACTAACTAGAATAGCTAGACCTCAAGTGTGCAATATTTGTAGGTAGTGCGTAAGTCAGTGATTCTCACAAGACTCTACTCACTGGTGTCCCAGGACTTTTCTCATCTTATAATTGGAGCTTTCTGTGTACCATCTATTCACACTTCTTTCTTACTAAATGTGTTGTAATTTTCTTGGGAGTAGAAAGTAAATGTCCTAACCAAACACAAACAAACACTGCATGTATTGATTTTTCTTACAGGTAGACACTGACATGTGACTCCACATTGGCCAATAAGATGGAAATGAAGCTGGCAAAGTTGCTACATGGCACGTACAAGGACAACTAAGATGAAAAGCTGACTCTGGTGGCAGCAACCCTTTTTGCCTTTCTCACAGCCCCCCTTCTCCTGCCTGGAATGCAGAAGTGAGGGCTTATGTATACATGCCATCTTGCATTGCTGAGGTAAACCTGAGAATAAAAGTCAGGGACTAAAGATGGTGGAGAAGAAAAAGGCAGGATGGATGTGGATGTTGATGGAATTAAGTATCCACTACACAAGTTCTGCCACCTACTCCTTATATGTGAGACCTCTTGCTATGCGTTGAAAAAAAAATCCCCCGTTTTGGGGGAGATCTCTGTTATCTGCAACTAAAAAGAACTGCTAACTGGCACATCATCTGTGCCCCAATTCTTTCTTATTCTTACTTGTAAGGGGTACTTAATCATTACCACATTAATCTACACAAATCCAGTCACTCAATCAACCTCCCAATTCATCTTGAATAAAGAATAAAAAACTAATGTAATTTTTCTATATTTTCTCCAAACACTTAGCAGCATTCTTTATAATCAGGAAATCATTGACTACAATGTTCAGCCCAAGGAGATTCATGAATTATAAAGGGCAACTCTTCCAAGGGTCCTGTTCTGCCTCTCTGCCTGAACTTAATGATAACCTTAAAACCAGCTCCTCCCAGAGAGGGCATTACCTCTTGCTGGTCATTGATGAACACATGTTGGGGCATCTTGTATCCACAAGCATCTAATCATGAACAAATACTACCTCAGAAGAAATGCAACTATATTAACACTGAGCCATAATAATCGTTAACGAAAACGAAAGTAATTTTTAAAATAAATTTTGTAAAAAGAATAGTTTGGTTTAAGTCAGGTTCCAGAGAAGACCCCAGATATCAATGACTGAATTTTCATTTATTACAAGAAAGAATAAAGATATTTCTATCTGAACTCATGATAAATTCCCAGCATCTTCAAGGTTACTTATGGATGATGGGATTTACAATGACTTGTGATTAAAAGCTCCATATTACAATGTAATGGTCTAAAGTTGGATTTTGGAATCTGGATTGGTTATAAATAGAGTGAGGTGAGACTTAGCTGTATCTAATGGCTCTCGAAATGTTATATCAGTTCTCCTTTTTTTACTCTCTTCATACATAAATATATTAAGAAGAAAAATTACAAATGACCCTTTAAAAGCTTTCAGTGTAATCAAGTTCAGCTATTTTTAAAAAAGACATTTACAGCAGTAGTAGTTATTCTTTTCAGAAGATTTATGACTAAAAATTATAAAGTAATCATTTTGATCCTGTTCAGAAATAATGTCTCCAACTATGAGACAATTTCAGAAATGTATCATTAAAAAAAATCAGGCAAATTAAGTCAAATTTTGCCCTCTAAAACAAATAACTTAGCTTCAATTATTTCTTCCTTTTTAATTTTTCCTTAGAGCTTTAAAAGTGAAGGTGAAAGTCTGAATCATTTCTTCATCAACGGTTTCCAGTCACTAGCATTTTGCTTTTTCTTACAAATGTCTATGTGGCAGAAATGAGAACATTACTCTCTGGAATCTTCAGTGGAATTATCCCACCGCTGGAAGAACAGTGAATTCAGATTCACCTGGGCAAAAGCTGTATGGGACAAGAGTAGATATTTTAAACAAACCATAATTCAGGGCCATATAGCCGATGACATTTAATGAATTAGCAATAAAATGTGCCTAGGATTATTACTGCAATTTTAGGCTCTGTCTTCTAGCATCATGCTGTCCAGTTCTTATAAGCCAAACAGCTTGACTGAGTTAATTCATTCTGATTTCCTGATTTCACTTGAAGCATAAAAACCTAGAGATTCTAATTAAAGTCAAGCAATGGAAACATTTTCTTAAGTACTGAAAAATAATTCCTGTAATAAATACAAAATACCAACATCAACTGCTGGTGAGGAAGAGGAGCAACAAGAGCTCTCATTAACTGTTGGTGGGAATGCAAAATGTAGAGTCACCTTAGAGACAGTTTGGCTGTTTCTCAACAAAACCACACATTATCTTACCATATTATCCAGCAGTCAAGCTCTTTGGTACTCACCTAAGGAATCGAAAATCTATGTCCATGCAAAATCACGCACAGATGTTTATTGTAGCTTTATCCAGAAGTTATCAAAATTTGGAAGCAACTGAGATGTCCTTCAATAGGTAAACAGATAAATAAATGGATACATCCAGAAACAGAATATTGCTCAGCTCTACAAAGACATGAGCTATCGAGTCATGAAAAGACCTGAAGGAATTTTAAATCCATACCACTGAGAGAAACCAATCATAAAAAACTACCTACTGTATGATTCCAAATATATAGCATTCTAGAAAAGGCCAAGTTAACAGTTAAGTGGTTGCCTGGGATTGGGAAAAGGTAGGAATGAGTATACTGAGCACAAAGGAGTTTAAGAGCTGTGAAACTATTCTTTATTATAATTAATAGTGGATACATGTTACTATATATTTGTCAAACCCATACAGTATACAACAGCAAGGCTTAAGCCTGATGTAAACTATGGATTTGGGGTGATAAGGGTGTGTCAATGCTGGTTCATTAATTGTAACAATGGGGATTTTAGGGAAAGCTGAGGGTCTGTGGGAACAGGCACAATATGGGAATTTCTGTACATCCTGGCCACTTTCACTGTGAATTGAAAGTTGTTCTTTAAAAAGTCTTTTAGAAAGTAATTTCTTAGAAACGATGTTCTTCGGCCATTGCATTTTAGAAACGCAAAAACTGAGTCCCAGCTTAAAAGGAGTGAATAGGTCAGAAAAGACTCCAGTCATGCACTAAGTCCTCTGAGTACATGGATGTCTATTTCAAAGCCATAATATAGCCACTGGAATGTTTTCTCGTGTGTGTCACCAGAGAGATTATAGGAATGCCCTTTCCATGTATGCTTGTCACTTGTATATCTGATCCGGATAAAAGAATGACATTAAAAATGGGTCTGTGGGGGTTCATGTTTTGAAACACTAACTGACGTTTTTCCTTGGTATTACTTCTTACTCCTTACCAGTTCCCACATTTGTAGGATCAACTTATCTGCACTAGGCTTCAGAGAAGAGATGTCATATCAAATAAAAGATTCCTAGGTTTTAAAATGCTGTGTCCTAAAGGAACTTGTGACATATCATTTAAAAGTTGATGAATCAGAGGATGGTTTTTGTCCTCAGGACCGGATAAGGTACACAGAGTTGGAGAAAGGGAAAGAAGCTGTGGGAAACAGAGAGGCATGGTACCATGGATGCTGGGAAGGGCTGTGACACCTTAGGTTTTGGCCCAGTCTTGACTTTGGAAGTCATTGGGTGGAATTCCTGAATTGATGTAGAATAACGTTCAGATATCTAACAGCAATACCTATATTTGTACTATTATAGAAATAAATACAAATTACTGAAATAAAAAAGAGATGTATCTAGCCGGGTTCAGTGGCTCAGCCTGTAATCCCGCACCTTTGGGAGGCTGAGGTGAGTGGATTGCCTGAGCCCGCGGGTTCGAGACCCGCCTGGGCAACTTGGTGAGACCTCATCTCTACAATAAATCAAAAAATTAGCTGGGCGTGGTAGCGCACGCCTGTAGTTCCAGCTACTTGGAAGGCTGAGGCGGAAGGATCGCCAGAGCGCAGCAGGTCGAGGCTGCGGTGGCCGGGAGTGGCCACTGCACTCCAGGCTGGGTGAAAGAGTGAGACTCCAACTCAAAAAAAAAAAAAGATGTATCTTTCCTGCACAGCTGAGCCTGTAGATTAAGCTTTGAACTTCTGCAGGAGCAAGGACATTTAACTTGAATAATCTTATATCTGTCCCAAAGGAAAAGAAAATCCTCTTGTAAATGTTGAAATTCTTAATGTTCTGGACATTATCAGATGCCTGCAAAGGCGTTATCTTAGTGATGAAAAAAGACAA
The DNA here is from genome assembly GCA_027257055.1 of Cephalopachus bancanus. Lineage (NCBI taxonomy): Eukaryota > Metazoa > Chordata > Mammalia > Primates > Tarsiidae > Cephalopachus > Cephalopachus bancanus. Next base: position 1,013,896 of record JAPVLO010000269.1, read on the forward strand.
CGTACAGCGCTTGACACTATGGCCTTCAGTTAGAATTGCATTTAATCTTCCCATGTCACTGTGATCGGCCGACCTTCATATGCTACAAGTTTAGGTGATAAAAGCAATAGCATGGGAATACAATGAAAAGGGAATCTTTTCAAAATCCAGATATGGGACTGTGAGCTGATTACTGCCCTCTCAGACACTTGGTTTTCCTACTTGCAAAACAAGACTACGGGTTAATAGAAAACAATTTTTAGTTTCTTTGGGGTTAATTATATAATAGTGTGGCCACAGGTAGGTCACTGGCAATATGTTCTGAGTTTGAGTTTTATTTATTTAAGCAACTCCTAATAATTTTATATAATTTTCTCAAAATTAATTTTTGTTTTGAGGTGAAAAGAAAACTCAATGTACTCTAAACTTTAGATATTATGTTCTATGGATTCATCCCTGAATTCAAAATCATCTTTCAAACTTAATACTTGAGTATAGTAGACAAAATCATCTGTGGAAAAATAAAGCCTAAAACTTCTGGCTATTCAGAGATGAGATGTGGGCTAGAAATATTGAAGAATCTCGTTGGAGCAGAAAGAAGTCCATACAACGAAAGCTGCAAAATCTAGCAAGGGGAGAAGATGAGAGTTGGTTCCCTTTTTCAGGTGTTATCCCGAAGACTGAGGCTCCTTCATGCTCTTGGTGATACCAAAGTCTTGACCCTTCCCTGCTACAGGTGCTGAGTCAGCTCCTAAGTCAATTTTTTTTCTTCCAAACGAAACTGTCAGGGAAAGTGTCAACACAGTTCCAAGAAGCATCTAGTTGTGTGTGTTTCTACATGTAGAGAAGTTAAGCAAATCACCTACATGGACTTGGGAGGTAAAAAGACTGGAACAACCTTTTTTCAAAATAAGAGGGCATAAATAATCCTTGGCTTTTGTATATTAATTAACATTGCACATTTTAAGTGAAGCACATTATTGAGTAGATTTTTTTTTTTTTGCTTTATGTAAAGGAGAATCATGCAGGATTGTGGCTTAGAAACTGCTCTGTGCAGAATGGTCTGAACGGCATCAGAGTTTAGTCATCAGACTGCTTGAGAGCTTAGCACCCTACAGTACACAGGCCAAATCTTGCCTGCTACCTATTTCTGTCAATACAATTTTTTTGGGAATATAGACACTCGTGTATTTACAATAGCAGGGCTGAGCAGAGACTATATGGCCTGTAAAACATAAGACATTTACTAGTAGTTTCTTTACAAAACATATTGACTGACCCCTGGAACACATATTTATGACCATTGGTGCATAGCAGATGAATGTCACATTTTCTTTTCCTAAATGAATTCTTACAAGGGGAGTGGATAAATAATCATTCTGAATAGTGATTCAATGGGTGAGTGTCTCTCCACTAAAATCAGGGGGTTTGGAAACCCCATGTGTCTTTGTCCCTTGGGAGAAGCACTGTGGACAGAGCCACCCTCCACAGCTATCAGCCTCGCAGGATTTCTTAAAAGTATCAGGTAGTTCTTTTTTTTTTTTTTTTTTGAGTTGGAGTCTCACTCTGTCACCCAGACTGGAGTGCAGTGGCCGCTTCTGGCCACCGCAGCCTCGACTTGCTGGGCTCCAATGATCCTTCCACCTCAGCTTTCAAGTAACTGGAACTACAGGCACGTCCTACCATGCCCAGCTAATTTTTTTGATTTATTGTAGAGATGAGGTCTCACCAAGTTGCCCAGGCAGGTCTTGAACTTCTTCATTGCTGCCCTGCCTTTCAATTTGCACATGCAGCAAAGACTTCTTATAGGACAGTCATATAACAATGTTCTTAGAAGCACTCACTCGCTTAAAAAAAAGGTGGTACATATACACAAAGAAATATTGCAACCATATGGACTTCACAGCAACTTAGATGGATTTAGAGTCTATCATACTCAGTGATCTATCACAGAAACAAAGAACTGAGTACCACGTGTTTTCACACATAAGCGGACCCTGAACATTTACCATAATACTATAAGAAAAGGATATTGCCAGGGTGTGGGGAGGGATACAACCTCAATAAGAGTACCTGATCTCAAACCAGACAAAGTGGAGACCAAAAGGTGACCCAAACTTAACCTGTACAATGACCACTTGTATATCTAATCCTGAATTGTACCCGACATCTTTAAAATAAAATTTTAAAAAATTAAAAAGAAGAAATGCAAATTAAAATTATGATGAGATATTACCTTGTACCAGTTAGGATGGCTATTACCAAAATGACAAAAAATAACAATATTAGTGAGACATGGCAAAAAAGGAACCCTTGTGCACTATTGGTGAGAATGTAAATAAGTACGTCCATTATGGAAAATAGTACAGACGTTCCTCGAAAAATTAAAACTAGAACTACCATAAGGCCCAACAATTCCACTTCTGGCCATGTATCTGAAGAAAATAAAATCAGTATGCTGAGATGTCTGCACCCCCATGTTCATTGCAGTATTATTTACAATAGCCAAAACATGGAATGAACAAATGCCCATCAACACACAAATGGGTAAAGAAAATGTGGTATATGTACATAATGGAATAAAATTTAGACTTTAAAAAGAAGAAAATCCTATCATTTGTAACACAATAGATGAATCTAAAGATTATTATGCTAAGCAAAATAAACCAAGCACAGAAGGATCAATACTACATGATCTCACATGTGGAATATAAAAAAGTCAAAATCACAGAAGCGGAGAATAAAATAGTGGTTCCCAAAGCCTGAGAGCAAGTGGTGGATTAGGGAGATATTGGTCAAAGGACACAGACTTTCAGTTAAACAAGAAGAATAAGTTCAAGTATCTATGGTACAACGTGGTGGTTATAGTTAATAAAAATGCATTGCATACTTACAAATTGCTAAGAGAGTAGATTTGAAATGTTCTAACCACACAAAAAGTATGTGAGGTAATAGATATGTAAATTAGATTGATTTAGCTATTCTACTATATATATCAAAATATCATGTACACCACAAATATATATAATTTGTATTTGTCAATCAAAAAATTAAAATCTATAAGAAAAAAAAAGAAGCCGGGCTCGGTGGCTCAGCTTGTAATCCCAGTGCTTTGGGAGTCTGAGGTGAGTGGATTGCCTGAGCCCGCGGGTTCGAGACCCGCCTGGGCAACTTGGCGAGACCTCATCTCTACAATAAATCAAAAAAAAATTAGCTGGGCGTGGTAGCATGCTCCTGTAGTTCCAGCTACTTGGAAGGTTGAGCCAGAGCCCAGCAGTTTGAGGCTGAGGTGGCCGGGAGCGTGCCACTGCACTCCAGTTTGGGTGACAGAGTGAGACTCCAACTCCAAAAAAAAAAAGAAAAGAAAAGAAGAAGAAGCACTCATCCACCAAGTGCATGGCTGAATACTATCTCCCAAGAATTTATGTCCTTCCTGGAAGTTCGAGATGTGACCTTATTTGGAAATGGGATCATTAGGTCATTGTGGATATAACTAGCAAAAATGAGATCATACTACACTAATGTCAGCCCTTAATACAATATGCCTGAGGTCCTTATAAGAAGAGGAGAGACACAGAAATAGACAAGCACAGGAGGAAGATGATGTTAACAGAGACATCCGGAGGGAAGGTCTTTTGACAACAGAGGCAGAGATTTGAGTGATGTGTCTACTAGCCAAGGAATGCCGAGAACTGCCGACAACACCAGAAGCTAAGAGGAGGGTGTAAGACCCTTCTCTTGTTTATCTTATTTCTGTAGACCCTTTAGAGGGAGTGCAGCCCTTGATTTCAGACTCTGGCATCCAGAACAATGAGAGAATAACATTATGTTGTTTTTGTTTTTTGGGTTTTTTTTGAGTTGGAGTCTCACTCTGTCACCCAGATTGGAGTGCAGTGGCCACTCCCGGCCACCGCAGCCTCGACCTGCTGGGCTCCGGCGATCCTTCCACCTCAGCCTTCCAAGTAGCCGGAATTAGAGGCATGCGCTACCATGCCCGGCTGATTTTTTTTTTATTATTATTGTAGAGATGAGGTCTTGCTGCCCAGGCGGGTCTCGAACCCACGGGCTCAGGCAATTCACTCACCTCAGCCTCCCAAAGGCGCGGGATTACAGGCTGAGCCACCGAACCTGGCTACATTATGTTGTTTTAAGCCACCCACTTTGTTGTTAAAATGAACTAGGAAATTAATATAAACTCCATGTAACAGCTTGTGTTTCTGACAGACTTGAAATTCTATATTAATTTTCTATTGCTACTATATCAAATTACCCCAAATTTGGCAATTCAAGACAATACACACTTTTTAAGACATGTTTGGTAGCTCAGAAGTCCACCATGCATCTCACTGGGTTAAATCAAGTCAGCAGGGATGTGTTCCTCTATGGAAAAACCAGGAAAAAATCGAATGTTTTGCCTTTCCTAGCTTCTAGAACTCATCCACATTCATTGGCCCCTTGGCCCTCATCCTGTATCTTCAAAGTCAGCAGCATGGAGTCAAGTCTTCCTTATGTTACCACCTCTCTAATCATTCTTCTGTGGTCATAGCTTCCTCATCCACAGCTGGGAAAGTTTCTCCAATGATATGGACTACCGTGATGAGATAATATTCACCTGGATAACCCAGGATCATTGCCCCATCTCAAGGTCCTTAACCCTAATCACATCTGCAAAGTACCTTTTGCCAGGTAAGGTAATATGTGCACAGTTTCCAGAGACTAGAGCATGGATATATTTGAGGGACCATTACATTCTCTATGCTTCGATTTAGTAACTTTCTCGTGGCTTCCAGTTTGGGAAATGACCATCATGTTCAATAAAAAGGATGTCTACCACATCACTTAGAGAAACTGTCCCCTCCCTCGTGGTCTCTGACTCCCCCAAGCACCTCAGATTCTTACCTGTTCAAATACCCTATGATGAGGCCAACTTACCTAATCAAAAACTTTCTAATTGTGTTGAAACTCTCTAACTGTGTTGACACTCAAAGGCAAGCGGTTAAATTTATTATTCTTTTACCCCTAAATTCTCCTTGGTCCTTATGCAAATCTGTGTGCACACCAACTCTAAGTCAGGTGGTGTCATACCATTTTGCAGATAAGGAACCAAAGTCTAAGAGAACCGAAAGGATTTGTCAGTCACACGTGTAGCAAGTCATGAAGCCAAAGTATGAATTGAGGTGATTTTAATAGCAGAGCTGGTGTTCTGTCCGCATGTCTGCCTAAGGACATCACCCTCTTTCTCCTAGTATTGGAGTAGGTCTTTTGGATGACTGTCCTCAAACTGCTTCCCTTACACAGGAGACCTGTCCGGGAGGGGAGTGTGTTGATGCTGTCTTCCATCCCCATTCTGCCCTCTCTCACCATGCTCAGGCTCCAGAGTACCCCAAAAGTCCCTTTTCTTGAACATGGCCACCATTTCCCAAGCTGGAATCCACAAGAAATTTACTGAATCGAAGCATTGAGAATGCCATGTGGCCCTGGTGAGGCACTTAACCTTTATTACTCATTTCCTCATCTATAAAATAGTCATAATAACTATTTAGTGGGATGGGAGAAATGATTTACAACTAATAAGTACCTGGTAGGGTGGATGAGAAAAATGGCAACATTGATTTCAGATTTGTCAATTTCTCCTCCCTGCAACCCCTGGCATCCACCATTCTATTCTCTGCTTTTGTGAGTTTGACTATTTTAAAGACATCATACAAGTGGCATCATGGAATAGGTGTTCTTTTGTGACTGGCTTAGTTTACTTAACATAATGTCCCTAGGGTTAATCCATGTTGTTGCATATTGCAAGATACTCTTTAAGGATGAATAGTAATTATATGTGGGTGTGGCTGTTGGTGTGTGTATGTATGTATCTAAGCACACACAATTCCTTTATCCACTCATCTGTTAATAATCATCCAGGTTGTTGCACATCTTGGCTATTATAAATAATGCTGCAGTGAACACAGGGACACCGACATCTCTTTGAACTTCCAGTTAAGTTACCCAAGATGAGTTTCTAGAGATCTGGCATATAGCATTGCACTTAGAGGTAACAGTGTGGTGTTTCACAATAAAAAATTTGTTAAGAGGGCAAATCTTACCACAATAAAAAAGAAAACAGTATTTTTTAAAAGATCTATATGTAAATATTCACTTTTAACCTATTTTTGGCTATCAAAAAGCAATCTCGTTCTGTCTTGTTTTCTCTAGCACGTGTGTCTGAGAAGCCCAAGGACACCAGTACTTCAAGTCCCCCAGGTGCTTGAATTCAGTCAAATGTTTTCTGTGGAATTTGAGGAAAAGACAAAAACAGTGCCATAGCTCACACACATTAAGCATGACCAACTATTTAGTCTTCTCACCCAATCTACCAGGTAGTTATTGCTACTATTTTATAGATGAGAAAATAAGTATTAAAGACATTTAGTGCCTCACCAGGGTCACATGGCAGATGGTGGGCGGCAGGTGGGACAGAGGTTTTGTGAAACCCACATCTATGTTTTCAACCCTCTAACATGAAGACAGAGACATCTGTTTAATGGAGGGACAAGTACCAGACCTTATGCAAAGGGGAGAGTGACATTTTCAGAAAGATAAATCTGAAAACTGGTGTTCAGTGATACTTCAAGGGAGTTTGGGGGAAAACTAAAAATTATAATCCTTGTATCATTCCTTTCAGTTCATTGTTGGTTAGAAAATATCCCTGAAGTCAGCCGCAAGAAGCTCCAGCGGATAGTTTACTAACAGATCTGTGGACTCCAGCGCTTGAAGAGGCAAAATACCAACCATCATGTTACAGAGATAAGGAATATGTCAGTGAATATTTATACACCAGCTGCCCTGACATTTACATTGAATCCTGACCTGCTGTATATATTATCACCATAAAATTGAGATTAATGTAAATCATTTACAGAGAAGTGCAAAGAGGTTTCCTTGATACGAAAAGGTTTGCTTTCATAGGCACAGGATCACTGACTTTTAACACTGAGATGATGGATGCCTGCTATGAATGTTTGCTAGGATGCCTATTGAAGAAAAATATGTTTGATCACTCATGAGATCAACCATGCTCTGGAGAAAACCGAGTTAACCTTCAACACTGTGCTCATTTACCGGCTGATGCGTGACCTGGCTCCATAGGCCAGTCAGGAAGCAGCACAACTCATCTTCTTGACCTATCCCTGGCGCTCCCATACAAATCCCTGGAAACTCTAGTGAGTCAATTTCCTGAAAGCAACGCAACTGTGCGTTTTCCCCACTATTATCTCTACACAGAGAAGACAACACAGTCCTTTGAGAGAATCTTCAGTGCTTGTAGTCACTGTCTGACCCCAGGGGCCTGTGGTTGCAATCACAGGAGAAAACTTCCATACACAAACCGTGACCAAGAGTGCTCACAGAGAAGTCTCTTGGGTGAGCCTCCTGTGAAAAATTGTTGTACTGGGAATACAAAGTCAGAGTCTAGAGTTATTGTAAATGATTTTTTAACTAGAGGGAAATTGATTAACCCATGATGATCCCCTCACTGTATTTAAGCACATGCCGTATGCATTGTGAGATGCTGCAGAGAAGCCATCTGCCTCTACAAGGACATTTATTAATTATAAATATTTTTATTTCACAGCTCGTGCCAGACTCTACCCAGGGGCTTCCCAGGTGCTTCCTCCCACCATGTTCACGGGGAAAAGCTGGTTCAGGTGAGTTTACATGCAAAGCATCTGGCCAAGTGACCGCAGCGGTGACAAGAAATCTCACAAGAGAGTTCCCCAGAAGCTGTTTTATTTCACCCAAGCTGTTTCTGGGATGCCGGGGGAGGGGGGCGGCAGCGGGGGCGTTTCATTACCTTTTTCAATTCATCTGAAAGTTTAAAGAGCTGTTGAAAACAAACAAACAAACAAACCTCTGTGCACTCTCTGTCCGAAGTTGTTTCTGAATTAATAGCACCCTAACCCTCAGGTCTTGTGCCCGAGGAAACAATGTTTTCCAGGAACAGTAATTGATCATATGTGCAGGGTGTTTTTAAAATTACATGATAAGCAGGTGGCACATTATTCTGTTCTCAAAGATTCAATTCGCTGGGTGAACCCTGGTACAAAACTCATTTTGATAAAATGCTTCCCATAAACCAAAACTGGGACAATCATGATCAGCATCGCTCTTCAATAACCATCCACAATTACACTAAATCATAATTACACTTGAGGGGAACCCAACATCAATAAGGGTACCTGATCTCAAACCAAGCGAAGTGGGGACCAAAGGGAGGCCGCCCAAACTTTTCCTATACAATGTCCACTTGTATAACTCATCCTGAATTGTACCCCACATCTTTAAAATAAAATATATATTTAAAAAAGAAAAATATTAGTCTTGAAAAGCTAAAATTTAAAAAGTGCTTTGTGTGAATAAGAGAAATAAAAATTACTGGGATTCAAAGACAGCTGAATTAAAAATGCTCATCTTTCATTAATCAATATATTTTGCATAAGTTTATTTTACTAGCCTGGACAAACATAACTCAAGTGTTTTACATCACCATGTAAATGATTGGGCTATGACAGTTGAATGTTATTTTGCAAAACCATAATTTTGGGGGGGCTCACATGAGCCAGATTTGCATGGTTTGTTTCTTAACTTCTTAGTCATAGGCCATCTCTGAGATCAGTAGCCACAGACCAGGATTTGACATGCCACTGTAGTGTTACCAGCTACCCTAATAAACCTACTCAGTCTAGTTTCCATGACGAGGCCCCAGGCTCTTTGCTCAATGAGCAAAGGATGGTGCCAAAGGGCACATAACAGCAAGGGATGGTGCCAAAGTCTACCTGGAATGTGTTCCCTCCACTTCAGGGTTGTCATGTGAGTAGAAACACACGGCATAAAACTTCTCTTACAGGGGTTTCTAAAGACTGAAAGATCACACTTACATGTTTCATGGAGTAGGCTTTTTAATTTTTTTTTATTTTTTAGAGAGACAGAGTCTCACTCTGACAACTAGGCTGGAGTGCAGTGGTGTGATCATAGTTCACTGCAGCCTCGAACTCCTGGTTTCAAACGATCCTCCTGCATCAGCCTCTGAGAATGCTGGGATTACAGATGTGAGCCACTGTGCCCAGCCTGGACTTTTTTAATATCCTTGATTTCTACATTGAATATGATTCCACAAATGCAAATCAAAAGAGAAATGAAGTAACCTGCACAAGGTTGACAGAAGCTTCACAGAAAGGAAAAGCTGCTAACCCAGGTTTTATCTACATTTATCAGATTCTTTTTTTTTTTTTAACCACACTGTGTTATCTTTAATTAGGTGAAGATCTTTTTAACACATCACAGAGACCATTTCATCCACTACTCTGTTTGGCTGCCAGTCTTTTGTCTCTCTCTTCAGCAATGGTGAGGCGGATACCTTTTCCACGGGGAAGAGAAATCCATGGTTTGTTGCCTTTGCCAATAACAAAAATGTTGGAGAGCAGCCGAGTGGCAAAGCTGTTGCCATTGGCATCTTTTACATGAACTACATCAAAAGATCCAGGATGTCTTTCTCTGTTGGTGATCACACCAATTCTTCCCAGGTTAGCACCTCCAGTACCATACACAGGTTACCAGTGTCAAACTTGATAAAATCAGTAATTTTGGCAGCCTCCAAATCAATCTGAATGGTGTCATTCACCTTGACGAGGGGATCAGGGTAGCGGATGGTGTGAGCATCATGAGTCACCAGATGAGGAATTCCTTTTGTGCCCACAAAGATCTTTCTTACTTTGCACAACTTGTACTTAGCCTCCTCAGGTGTGATACGATGAACAGCAAACCGACCCTTGGTGTCACAGATCAGGCGGAAATTCTCTCCAGTCTTGTCAATGCTGATGACATCCATAAACCCAGCAGGGTAGGTTATATCAGTCCGGACCTCACCATCGATCTTAATGAACCGCTGCAAGCAGATCTTTTTTACTTCATCTCCAGTCAGAGCATACTTAAGTCTGTTTCTTAGGAAAATGATGAGAGGGAGACACTCTCTCAGCTTGTGGGGACGAGTGGATGGACGAGGGGCAAACACACTGGTCAATGTATCCAGCATCCAATGCTTTGGAGCTGCTACCCGCTTCAGATGCTTCTTGGGACCACGAGCCATGGCTGTCCAGGGCACGGAAAGACTGTTGCCTCCTTCCGGTGCGCGGAGAAATTAGGGTCGGAGGCTGCGCGCGCCGCCCTTTATCAGATTCTAAAATCCATTGCTTTTCTGTCCTTCCTTTATTTTCACCAAGAGGAAGTAGAATTATTTCATTAAAAATAAGAAAGATTTGTAGGAAAAGTGTGACTTTTAGGAGCTGACTTACTGAGAACTAAACCCAAGAAAAGTCTATAAGTGAATACATAATATGAGGTATTGTGTTTGCTTGGGGGGATAACCCAAATCTATTCCAGTGGCATGCATATGTGAAGGAGTTCTGTGTCCTCATCAGAGGAGGCAGTTTATGACTGTCAGTGTGGCTCAGTGTTGCCGTCAAGAGGCCAGTCTTCTATTCTTTATAACCCCAAAACATGAGACTTAGTTCTCGTGGCTGCAAAATGGCTTTTTTGTCTCCAAACATCACAGCTATATTCCAACAAAGAATAAAAATGAGGTGTGAAAGTTTTTTATACTCAAAGGAGCTTTTTATTTGTTTTCTGTTTCTCCCCCACGACCCAGGGGACAGAGAAGGTTTGTTCTAAGAATTTCCACTTTCCTGTCATTGGAGTCACTGGCTCAAATTAAATTATATGTTGACTCAAATTTACGAGAGAAGCTGTACAGTATCATGTGTGTGTTGTTTATTTGTTCGTTTTCAGCATCCATGAAAGACAAAGGAAAAGAGAAGGTGATGAAAAATGACTTTGGGTTAGCCAATCCAAATTGCCTGTGATAGGTCCTGAATCATGACATAAAGACAGTTCATCAAAATTCTGAATGTTTGCACATGGATGGAATTTGATTTCAAGTACATTCAGAAGCTATATCAAATGCTGATTTTAACAAATGAGTTTTTTTTTTAAATACGTTTTCATTATCTCCTCTACTCTCTGTCACCAGTTCATATTTGTTTCTTTTGCATGATCATTGCAGGAAAGAATTCTGTATTGTGCCGTGTTTTGTCTACTATCATTAATACAGTGGCTGACCTAAAGCAGATATCTAATAAATGTTTGAAAGTCTGACTGAAAGAAAAAGCACATGGGATTAATTCTGAAGGCAAATATCCATTAAAATCCATGTGTGATCATTAAAAGACAGAGTTGAATAAATGGTGGCAAATACCCTCATGAGTCAGCTACCCAAAGGTAAGAACATAAGAAGAACTGTTCGTATCTGTGAGTATTTGGCCATTCAGCTTCATTTAAAAATAATTGAAGGGCTCCTTTTTCTGACCAAGATGGGCTAAGAGGGACCACATTATTGTCTCACCTTCAACAACAGGAAAAAAAAAAAGAATCAATGAATCAACAATTTGAAAGCCACTGGGCATTAGGTAAGGAAGGACGGTGATCCTTAAGGTATGAGAAACGATCAAGGTGAGCCCTAGGATCACCCAAGGCAGCTGCTCTGAGAGCGTTTCCAGTTTGTAGCTCATGCGGGGAAATGGAGGTAGAACTTGGAGGATGCCTTGAGCTGAGGTGTCAGAGCTGGTAGCCCAGGAAGAATAAGGAAACTAGGGTCCATGGGGAAGAGGACCCAGGGAGCGAGGATCCCGGAGATCTGAAAAGGACCCTTCAATGTTGAGTAGAGAACTGGGGTGGAGGGAACTGCCCGAGGCTGGGGAAAGAATTGTTCAAAAGAATTTGAGGGCGCAGTGGCTGGTATTAAATCAAATGTGAGAGCAGTGCCTGTTCCCACCATTCAGACTGGAAAACGTCTTAAGCCACGGAGCACTGAGTATAACCCTAGAGAAGATCTTACTTCAGTGGTGGGAAGAGCCAGCTGTGCACCCAGAGAATCAAAAAAGTGAGACTGAAAGGAATCACATTCTTTTCAAGTAATTTAACTGCATCCCAGAACTCAAAATGTACAGGAACGTACAAATACCTCGCACCCAACAAAATGCAATTTATAAAGGCTGGTGTCCAAACAAAGATAACTGGGAGTGAAAAGAGATAGTACAACACAATTTATCAGATTTGAACTGACACAGAGATAGAAGCGGGGAGCATTAAAGCAGCTGTTATAAATCACTATGTTCAAAAAGTTTAACAGAGACATGGAAGGTATTTAAAGACACAAATTGGACTTCTAAAGATGAAAACTGCACGTATTTGAGATAAAAATATATACACAAATATCGAATTTACTTATTAAAAAGTGTATTCTCAATAGAATATTATGCAGCCATAAAGAAAGACAAACATATGAACTTTGCAGCAACTTGGACAGATTTAGAGTAGATCATACTCGGTGATCTATCCCAGAAACAAAGAACAGAGTACCATATATTCTCACTCATCAGCAGACCTTAAACAATTATAATACTATAAGAAAGAGATTGGCAGTCATGGAAAACTGTCATGGGAGGGGGGTGGGATTGGCAGTTGAAGAAAATGCTAGGGAAGGGAGGGGCGTACCTCATCACCAAGGGTGCCTGCATAATCAATGTTTGTATACCTAACCCTGTATTGTACCCCACATCTTTATAAATTTTTTATAATCAGTATTTTTTATTATGATATTGTGGGGTACAGTTAAGGGTTAAGTATACAAATATGCTTCGTTCAGGCACCCTTGTTGACAAGAGGTGTCTCCCCATCCCCAGACAGATATTTACTATCGTTAATCCCATCTCCCTTCCTCCCCATAGTTTCCCACTACTGTCAGTCATTTTCTTATAGTATTACATTGGATGTTCAAGGTCAACTATATGAGTGAGGACATGTGATACTCAGATCTTTGTTTCTGTGAAAGGTCACTCAGTATTACAGACTGTAGTTCCATCCAGGTTGCTGCAAAATTCATGATTTTGTTCTTTTTTGTGGCTGCGTGGTATTCCATCGTGTATATGTACCACATTTTTTTAATCCAGTCCTCTTTTGATGGGCAGCATGGTTGCTTCCAGGTTCTTGCTATTGTGAACAATGCTGCAATAAACATACGTGTGCAGGTATCTTTTTTATAGAGTGATTTGAGTTCTTCAGGATATATTCCCAGTGGGGGATTGTGGGGTCATATGGGAGGTTGATGTTTAGAGCTTTTAGGAATCGCCACACTGCTTTCCACAGGGGTTGCACTAGTTTACACTCCCACCAACAGTGTAGAAGTGTTCCCTTTTCTCCACACCCTCTCCAGCAGCTGTTATTTTTTGAGTTATTAATAATGGCCATTCTGACTGAAGTTAGGTGGTATCTCAGTGTGGTTTTGATTTGCATCTCACTGATGATTAATGAGGTTGAACATTTTCTCATGTGTCTGTTGGCTGCTCGGATATCTTCCTTTGAGAAGTGTCTGTTCATATCTTTTGCCCATTTTATAATGGGGTTGTTTGTTTTTTTCCTTTCAGCATGTATGAGTTCCTTGTAGATCCAGGATGTTAAGCCTTTGTCAGACCTGGAGTTGGCAAATACTTTTTCCCAGTCTGTAGGCAGTCTTCCTGCTCTCTTGATAGTTTCTTTGGCTTTGCAGAAGTTTGTCAGTTTAATGAGGTCCCACTTGTCTATCTTATCTCTTATGGTCTGTGGGTTTCGGGTTTTGTTCAGGAATTGGATGCCAGTTCCAATTTCCATGAGGGTATGTCCTTCACTTTCTAAGGTTCTTGTGGTCTGAGGTTTTACGTTTAGGTCTCTACCTAGTTGAAGTTAATTTTTGTGCATGGGGATAGATAGGGATCCTGTTTCAATCTCCTGCATGTAGTCAGCCAGTTTTCCCAGCACCATTTGCTGAAAAGGTTCTCCTCTCCCCAGTGGTAGATGGTGGAGGCCTTGTCGAAGATGAGTTGGTTCAGAAATTGAGGTTTTGCTTCTGGAATTTCAATTCTATTCCATTGATCTATATGCCTGTTCTTATACCAATACCAAGCTGTTTTGATGATTGTAACTTTATAGTAAAGTTTGAAGTCTGGTAATGTGATACCACCTGCTTTGGTTTTTTTGCTGAGGATTGTTCTGGCTATTCTTGGTCGTTTGTGTTTCCATATGAATTCCTGTGTTGTTTTTTCTAGGTCTGAGAAGAAAGTTGCTGGTAATTTGATGTGTATTGCATTGAATCTGTAGATTGCCTTAGGTAAGATGGACATCTTCACAATGTTGATTCTTCCAATCCATAAGCATGGGATATTTTTCCACTTGTTTGTGTCATCTTTGATTTCTTTGAGCAGTGTTTTGTAGTTTTCATTGTAAAGGTCTTTCACGTCTCTGGTTAGGAAGATGCCAAGGTATTTCATTTTTTTGCGACTATTGTGAATGAAATTGTGCTTTTTATTTGTGTTTCTGTTTGTTTATTATTGGTGTAAAGAAATGTGATGGTCTTTTGCACATTTATTTTATATCCTGAGACTTTGCCAAAGGTTCGTCTTTATAATTAAAAAAAAAAACTCAAAAAAAAAAAATTCCAGTGGTGGAAATCTGCCGGGAGGGGAGCAGGGAAGTGGGATTGTCAGTAGTGGGAATCTGCCTGGGGATGGAAGGCACACCTCATCAACAAGGGTATCTGTATAATGAACATTTGTGTACCTAACCCTGAATCGTACTCCACATCTTTAAAATAAAAAATTAAAATTAAATAAATTAAAATAAAATAAGGTGTTACATGCTTAAATTTCAGTCACCTTCAAAGTGCTCTCCATTTGATGCAATAACCCTATTGAGACACTTTTTCTATTGCTCAAAATGGTCTTTGAGCTCATCAGTTTGGATGCCTTTTAGTGTTTCTGACTTTTTTTATTTTTCAGCTCTTCCACATCAGAAAAAGGAGGTGACGATTTTTTTCATCCAGGGAAACAAAAAGAAGTCTCTCAGAACAAGGTCAGGTAAATAGGAACGGTGGCACACTGAGGTCATCCCCGTTTTGGTCAAAAACTGCTGAACACTCAGCACAGGCATGTTCATAAGCCACACATCATGAAGTGGAGTTTAGATGATACTAAACTCCAATAGAGAGCAACAGCCAAGTCTGACATCATCAGCATACCTCAGGTATATGATCTTAGCCATACCAATAATATTATTTTATGATTCAAGTCAGCTATTTGGATATTTAAATTCAGGCTAAATTTGGAAGGAACATGGCTAGGTCTTAAGAGTACATTGAAAAAAATCTCCCCCCAAAATTCACTGAAGCTGAATGCAGCCTCTCACAGTTGGCTGATACACAAATACTGATAGGTTTCAAAGACACTTACCTAGTGGGAGAAGCCTGTACTACAAGGGTCCTGCCCTCCAAAAGAAAATTCCTGACTTTTTGGGGCTCCACCCAAATGCTGGGAGGTATTAATGGTTAATGAGACATTGCAAAAAAAAAGAAAGAAATCATTGTATAATGATTTTAAGAAGAGCAACATAAGATATGCAAAATGAAACACAGTTAGAAAAAGAATTCCCCCACAATGGAAAACCCATCTGTGAGCTGTGGCACAGCTTCCACCCATTTATTAAGAGAAGAGAGAGGGAACGAGAGGATGAAAATTATTTGAAGAAAAACTGCCAAATAGTGTTCAACGTTAATGAAAACTACAAACCCGCAAATCCTAGAAGCACAACCACCTCCTACATGACTGTATTTCATCTTTGTCCAACACATTGGGAAACACTGAAGATCATCAATCAGCTCCTGTCTAGTGGAATTGAATCATTTCTAATGATAAGGAGACAACGATCTTGGCTTATGACAGTTTGTCTTAGATAAATCGACTTAGCCAGGCTCAGTGGCTCAGCCTGTAATCCGGCGCCTTTGGGAGGCTGAGGTGAGTGGGTTGCCTGAGCCCGTGGGTTCGAGACCCGCCTGGGCGGCAAGACCTCATCTCTACAATAGATCAAAAAATCAGCCGGGCGTGGTAGCGCATGCCTGTAATTCCCGCTACTTGGAAGGCTACTTGGAAGGATCGCTGGAGCCCAGCAGGCGAGGCTGCGGTGGCCGGGAGCGGCCACTGCACTCCAGTCTGGGTGACAGAGTGAGACTCCAACTCAAAAAAAAACAAAAAAAAGAAAAATCGTCTTTTCTTGTTTTTAATATGTGTTCTGGCTGGGCGCGGTGGCTCAAGTCTATAATCTCAGCACTTTAGGAGGCCGAGGCGAGAAGATTGCCTGAGTCCAGAAGTTCGAGACCAGCCTGGGCAACTTAGTGAGACCTCGTATCTATGATAAATAAAAAAACTAGCCAGTCATGTGGGCGTGTGCCTGTAGTTCCAGCTACTTGGAAAGCTGAGGCGGAAGGACAACCTGAGTCAGCAGGTCGAGACTGCGGTGACCGCGAGCATGCCACTGCATTCCAGCCTGGGCAACAGAGTGAGACTCCAACTAAAAAAAAAAAGTGTTCTTATTTGTAAAGGTTGTTTCATGTTTCAGCATCAAATTTGCAATAGGCAGCCACTCAGTGAGAAAATTTTATGTTGATAAGAAAATGTACCATGGAGTGATTCTGGTGATATAATCCCTGAAGTGGTGACTTGCTTTAGCTTGTGGAAAGGTGTAGATGATATTAAACTCCAATAGAGAGCAACAGCCAAGTCTGACTGACATCAACAGCATACCTCAGGTATATGATCATAGCCATACCACTAATATTATTTTAATTTATGATTCAAGTCAACTATTTGGATATTTAAATTCAGGCTAAATTTGGAAGATAGTTAAGTCTTAAGAGTACAAACTTTGGGCAACCACTTCAGGTCTCCTCCCACTGTGGGGGCTTTTCCATCCTCTCAACAAATCCTGCTTTCTCAAAAAAAAAAAAAACAAAAACAAAAACAAAAAAGCAGCACAAACTTTGAGGGCAGACTAGTTGGATTCCATTTCCAGCTCTGATATCAACTAGCTGTGTAGTCTTGGGTGATTTCTCTAAACTCTCTGTGCCTCTACTTCCTTATCTGCAAAATGGAATTAAAAATCTGAACTCCTTTAAGGATGAGATACTAATATTTCAAACACATTAATAAGACGTATGAAAAGTTGAATTATTCAAAGAGAGCTCATT
This sequence comes from Cephalopachus bancanus, assembly GCA_027257055.1. Taxonomy (NCBI): domain Eukaryota; kingdom Metazoa; phylum Chordata; class Mammalia; order Primates; family Tarsiidae; genus Cephalopachus; species Cephalopachus bancanus. Next base: position 1,031,024 of record JAPVLO010000269.1, read on the forward strand.
TTATCTGTGTCAGTCATTACCTGTTTATCTCAATATTGATTCAATTCCATCTTGTTGGTCACACATCATAGGATGTTTTCACCTTTACATCAGACACTTCAAAGGCAGGAAGCTGCCCTTCCTCTTTCTCACAGAGGCAGTTGCTAGTAAACATTCTTGACTGTGGTGGAAGAAGCAGATATACCTTAGCCCATTTAAAAAGAAGACATTTGTTTTTAAATGGGGTAACAGCCTACAATTCTTTTCTACAACATCCTTACCCTGACTCAAATGCCACTTTGTCAGTGAGGATGTTAACCAACTGGTAGACTATATTTTTAGAACATTTTTACTTACTTTTATCTTTAGCCATTCAAAAAGGGTTGTCTTGCTTTTACTGAAGTATAACATGCATGCAATAAAATTCAGTCTCTGTAGTGTGCATTTCTGAGTTCTGACAAATGCATGCAGTTGTGTGATGACCATCACACTTGAAATACAGAATCATCTCTTCACCCTAAAAATTGTGGCACCTTTCAATGTCTGTTGCATCCGGGGAGTCACTCACTCCCCAGAGCTCCAGCCTCTAGAAACTCCTGGTCGAATCTCCTTTCTGTGTCTCCTACAGAATGTCATAGAAATGAAAGTACAAGGTATGGAGCCTTTGAATCTGGCTGCTTTTACTCCCTATAATGCGTTTGAGATTGATCCATGTTTTGTGTATTAATCAGTCATCCGTTCCTTTGATGTCTGGGCAGCAGGTAAACACAGGAAATAATGCTCAACACAATTTGCAGTTATTTAATTGCCAGTTACAACCACAGTGAGACACCAGTCCCTGGTGATCAGAAAGGCTAACACTAAACAACTCACATTACCAAGAAAGGAAGGGGACACAAACAGCTGGAACTCCCGTTCAGTGCTGGTGGAAGCAGAGATGAAAAGAGTCACTTTGGAAAAAAAGCTAGAGGTTTCTTATCATGTTAAACATACGTTTCCCATGGAACCAAGCAATCTCCATTCTTAGCGTTTACGCAAATGAAATGAAAACATAGGTTTACACGAAAACTTGTAGTTGTTTGTGTGGATTTATTCATAATTGCCCCAGACTGAAAAACAAGGCAGACGTCCTTCAACAGGTGACTGATGAACCAACTGAAATGCATGTGTACACGGCTATGACTCAGGAAAAAATATGGAATGCTGTACCTTTTAATCACATGTCTATGTATTGGCTTCCCTCATGATAGAATGTAACTTACCAAGCAGAAAATAATTGTTTCTGTATTTGCTGCTGTTACCACAACGTAAGCATGTTCCCCATGCCCCTCAGAGCTCTCTGAAGCCTCTTTACCTCCAGTCCCAGCCTTTCTGGCTTCTCTCTCTCTCTCTCTCTCTCTTTGTCTTTCTCTGTCTCTCTTCTCTGTCTCACTGTCTGTTCCTCTCTGTCTCTATCTTTATCTCTCACTATCTCTCTCTGTTTCTCTATCTCTCTCTGTCTCTCTTTGTCTCTCTCTGTGTCCCTCTCTGTCTCTCTCTGTGTCCCTATTTCTCTGTCTTTCTGTGTCTCTTTCAATATCTCTCTCTTCTCTCTCTCTCTGTCTCTCTCTATCTCTCTGTCCCTCGTCTTTCTCTCTGTCTCTCTCAGTCTCTTTTGTCTCTCTCTCTCTCTCTCTTCTCTCTCCCCTCCCCTTCTCTCTCTTTCTCCCTCTCTCTCTCCAAACTGACCCACTGGCATGAGTGACTACAATCTCACCCTCCTTCTCACCACACTCCTGCAACTTCTCTCCACTCCTCTCTTCCTCTTCCCCGTCTCCCTCTCAATGTCCACATTCCTCCCCACGACCACCGTCCCTGCCATGCGGGCTCCCATAGTGCAGGCTGTTCTCTCTTTCCCGGACTCTTTCCTCCTGAGTGAGTACTAGCTCATCTTTAGGATACTGAAGAGAAAAGGCAGGTAAAGGAGGAGGAGGGGAGTGGGGGTTGGGGAGGTGTGGGTGGATGAACAGTGACCCCTCCAGCTGGTCTGGGGAGCTGGAACCCCCTCCTGCTAAGATCCCCTGGGGCAGTCTGTGAATATTCAGAGCTTTGTCCTCACAGTCTCCTTTCACTTCTTCCACACCCTCCATTCTGCTCCTTGTGGCCAGAAACCTACCTGTCTTGTTCATCATTTATTTTCCCAGTGCCTAGCACATGACCCTGACACAACGACCGCCAATAGATACCTGCTTAGTATATGAGTGATGGAGACACCCTCCACTCACTGCAGACAAGGAAAAAGAGACCATGACATTGGGAGGGTGAAGGAAGCCGCTGAGCCAGAAGTGCAGCCTCCCTGGGCTTGAGTCAACGCAGTGCCATGGTCACACTTTTTCAAAAATAGAGATGTGGGATACAAGTCAGGATTAGCTATATAAGCAGGCTGTGCACAGATAAAGTTTGAGCCTCCAACTGGCCCTCACTTCCCCTGGCTTAGGACCAGGTACCCTTTGTGATACTACCTTTCCCCTACGTCCCTCCCACCGTCCCTCCCATGGCAGGGTCCAGGGACTGCCAATTCCTCCCTTCCAACTAAGTTGACGAATGTTCAGGTCCTACTTAGGAGTGAGAGCATTCAGTATTCAGTTCTTGGTCTCTGTGATAGACCGCCAAGCATGATGGTCTCCAACTCCATCCAATTTGCCCCGTCCTGGCCAAGACAGACAGTTTCACAGATGCAGTAAGGTGTTTTTGTTTCTGTTTCTGCTTTATGTTAATTTTAAAATTTTAAAATTATTTTTCAGTGCACATTGCCTTGTATATATGGCAGGACCTTGATAAAAACTTAGTGAATTACATGCAAATGGTATAATTATAGCATTTTTAATTTCTCTTTTTAAAAATTTTTATTTTTAAGATCTACAATTCAGGATTATGTATACAAATGGTCATTGTACAGGTAAAGTTTGGGCCTCACTTTGGTCCCCACTTCACCTGGTTTGAGATCAGTTACCCTTATGATGAGGTGTGCCCCTCCCTCCCCTGGCAGTTTCCCACTACTGCCAATCCCTTTCTTATAGTATTATGATAATTGTTCAGGGTCTGCTTATGAGTGGGAACATGTGGTACTCAGTTCTTTATTTCTGTGATAGATCACTGAGTATGATAGATTCTAAATACATTCAAGTTGCTGCGAAGTTTATAATTTTATCCTTCTTTATGGCGGCATAATATTCCATTGTGTATATGTACCACATTTTTTTATCCAGTCTACATTCAATGGGCAGTACAGTTGGTTCCATGTCTTTGCTATTGTGAATAGTGCTGCAATAAACATGCTTGCACAGGTTTTTTTTATAGAATGATTTGCGTTCCTCTGGGTATATTCCCAGAAGGGAGATTGCTGGGTAAAATGGGAGGTCAATTTTTCGATATAAGACTTTCAAAAAATTACTTGATTCAAGACCCAGTCTTACAGATGAGGAAAATGAAACCAATGGAAGTGGCTTGCTCAAGTCTTGTTAATCTTGTGTAATTTTAGAATAATCCAAGCATTTTATTTGCTTAAGAAGCAGATGTTCCATTCAGATTCTTTTTTTAAAAAAAATATGAGATGCATTGTATGAGGCAGACTCCCAAAATTGGAATTATCTTTTGGCGGGTGGTGCCCTTATAGTCCAGGCTTCCCCCACTAGGTAAATGTTCTAGGGTCACATCAGCACCAGTTGCTCTAGCAGGTGTTGTTGTGAGAGGCTGCATTCGGGTTCAGTGAAATTTTTTTTTGTTTTTGAAGATTCTGTCAACGTGTTTCCCCATTTCATGATGGGTGATTTACGAATGCACCTGCCCACACTGTGCAGAGTGTTCAGCAGTTTTTTACCAAAACCAGTATGACCCCCACCACTACCCTCTCTATTCACCCGATCTTGCTCCGAGCAACTTGGCTGTTATTGTTGTTGTTGTTTCCCCAGATGAAAAAATTCCTCAGAAGGAAATGTTTTGCCAATGTGGAAGAGGTGAAACAAAAAATGACAGAGCACTAAAAGGCATCAAAATTGATGAGTTCAAAAACTGTTTTGAGCAGTGGAAGAAGCGTATTGATAGGTGTATTGCATCCAGTGGTGAATATGACTTGAAGTTGACAGTAGTTTAAACAGATATGAAGAAATACACAGATTTTTATAAACAAATTCCGGGTTTTTTTTTTTGGTCCACTCATATTTGTACATGTTGATGCATAGATATGCTATTACCTACATAGACTGTGTAATGATCAAGTCAGGATATCTGGGGTATCCACACCTGAGTGTTTATGATTTCTATGTGTTGTGTACATTCCAAGTCCTCTCTTCTAGCTATTTTGAAATACACAATACATTGTTGTTAATTCTGGTTGCCCCACTCTGCTACCAAACCTTAGATCTTGTTCCTTCTGTCTGTGTGATTGTCCCTGTCAACCAGCCTCTCTTCATTCCACCCTCCTACCATCCACATGCTTTACCTAGCCTCTGGCATCTGTCATTCTATGCCTATCCCTCCATGGGATCAACTTTTTGGCTCTCACATATGAGTAAGAACATGCAGCAAGGTATTTTGACCCTTGGTCTGTGGGACTCTGGGCCTAACACGCTGTTGAGGATGCAGGAGTGCAGGGAACTCTGAGAGGAAGCATATCCACCTTCTGGCTCCCCCACCCTGCTCAGGAAATGCCAGTCTCCACATTGAAGGACCACAGGGAAGCAAAAAGGAAACAATTTCCAACTCATCCAATGACATTTTTATGAGTTTGAGGTAAAAATCAAGCAAGAAATAGATGGATGGATGGATGGATGGATGATGGATGGATGGATGAATAGATGGATGGATAAACAAACAAACAAACAAATAAATAAATGGAAAGAAGTCTCACCCTTGTGGGCAGCCAACCAGGGAAGGGAAACCCATGAATTCTCCAGAGGGTCCTACAGAAAAATTTCTGAGTTAAAATAGTCATTATTCTTTCGCAACTTGAAACAACATGAAATGCCCAGTACCAATGCATCTGCAAGGTGCCTGGCCTAGAAAATGTACAGCAGGGAGTCCCAAATTTTACCTGCATGAGGACCACTTGCATACCTAATCCTGAATTGTACCCCACATCTTTAAAATTTAAAAAAGGCGGGGACTCCTGAAGATGGTGACGGCATAGGTGAATCTGTGAGACTCTCCAAACATGAGTTCCCAAAAACGCTCTTACTTTTCTCCCTGCAGCCCCCTGCCCATCACCAGCTGCACTGGTACGAGGCCGGGGGACTTTTGGTCCCATGCAGGGCCAGATATTGTGGCCCAGCTGCTACTGCTCCACTATATATGTGATTCCCACTGGCTGGGGAATCCCGAATCCCAGATCTCCGCTCCCTCCCTGGCTACATCATCACGACCAGCACTCAGCACCAAGCTGCTGGTCACCCAGGGAGGCTCTGGGCACCCGCCCCTCAGAGATACCGGTCCCATTTCTGGCTGAAGTGCCCTGTGAGGGATCCAGGGCCACCATCTGCCCTTTGGAGCTTTGGAGATCTGGAGCCCCGGGCCCACCCTGGCTGAGGCACTCAGTGTGCCACCTCAAGCCTGTGTAAGGGAGCAGAACACCAAGCTTGTGTAAGGTGCTTATCGGAGGCTACCAGCTCCAGAGGAGGGAACACCCGATCCTCTCCTCCACCCCAGCCTGCTGGTGGCACCCCAAATCCAGCACCCAGCTGTGCAGCTGGTCCCGCCTAGAGACCCACACAAGCATCTCTAAAAGTGAAAGTAAAACTACCACCTCCGCCATTTTCAAGGCAGACTTGCATCGCCCCGCCCACCTATCAGAGCCTCCACCTCAGTTCCCACGGTGACATCACTCAAAAGGAGACAAAGCCCCTACACTGAACAGACTGAGACAACTAAGAGTTACAGACCTCCAAGGCAACAGGCTAGCTACAAAAACAGAGGGGAGAGGTGGGAGATCAGAGCTCAAGGAACTTTAGTCATTACAAGATGAAAGAAAAATCTACACAAATGAAGAAAAACCAAAAAGAAGAATATGGGTCTCTCCCAGACTCCTGGGAGGGCAGACACTGAGAAAACTGACTTCGGAATGCAAACAATGAAGAGCCCCCAGAATGATTGGTCTCAAAATACAAACCTAGACATCAAGACATTAATGGAGAGATTAAAAGGAATTGAGGAGACTCAAGAAGAAACTAGAAAGGAGCTGATATCTGAGATAACAGTAATAAAGAATACTGTGAATGAAATAAATACTGTGCATGGAAAGCAGAATTACCCAAGCAGAAGAAAGAATCTCAGAGCTTGAGGACCAAAACATAGAACTAACCCAAACTCTCAAAAACACAGAAAACAAGCTCAAAAAGACAGAAAAAAAATTTGAAGTGATGAGCGATTATCTCAAGAGGCCTAACCTAAGAGTAATTGGTCTTCCAGAGGCAGAAAGAGAGACAGAGACCACACTGGAACAAACCTTTCATGAGATCATTCAAGAAAACTTCCCTTATCTAATCAATGATGCAAAAACTCAAATACAAGAGATTCAGAGAACCCCTGCAAGACAACAAATGAGAAAACCAACTCCCAGACACAATAATTTGCCTAAACAAAGTAGGCATAAAAGAAAAAATCCTAAAGGCAGCAAGAGAAAAAGGCCAGATCACCTATCATGGAAAACCAATTAGAATAGAAGCAAATTTATCTACAGAAACCCTGTAGGCTAGGAGAGTTTGGAGCCCTATCTTCAAAGTCCTAAAAGATAAACAATTTCAACCAAGAATAACCTACCCAGCCAGATTAAGCTTCATCAGCGAGGGAGAATTAAAATCTTTCCCAGATATCCAATCCCTAAGAACTTATGCTGCCACCAAACCACCTCTTCATGAAACACTTAAGAAAGTACTAAACACAGAACAAAAGGGGGAAAAAAGAGCAACGTTCTTTACAAGAGTACAGGAAAAAGAAAAAAATACACATGAACCAACCCCCAAAACAAAAGAAAGACAATAAACCAAGTGGAAGAACAACTCTATAAGAACTCTATGATAGGGATGAACTCTCACATTTCAATAATTAGCCTGAATGTGAATGGACTAAATGCACCACTGAAAAGACATAGAATGGCAAAATGGATAAAATATCACAGGCAACAATATACTGCCTTCAAGAAAGGACATCTCACTAGAAAGGACATGCACAGACTCAAAGTAAGAGGATGGGAAACAAATTTTCAGGCGAATAGAACACAAAAGAAAGGAGGAATTGTGATCCTAATTTCAAACAAAATACCATTTAAGCTACCAAAAATTTAAAAAGATACAGAGGGCTACTATATAATGATAAAAGGTTCACTCCATCAACAAGAAATATCTATCCTAAACATATATGCAGCTAACATAGGTGCACTAACTTTTATAAAGCAACTCCTAGGAAAACTAAAGAAAGATACTGACTCTAACACAATCATAACTAGGGACTTTGATACCCTACTCACAACCCTCGACAGATCATCGGGACAAAAAATCAGCAATGACATCCAGAACCTCAATGTGACTCTGGACCAAATGGACTTAATTGATACCTACAGAACACTCCATCCAAAGACCACAGAATACACATTCTACTCATCACCGCATGGAACATATTCCAAGATCGACTGCATAATTGGCCATAAATCAAGCATAAGGAAATTTAAAAGGACTGAAATTCTACCATGCACCTTCTCGGACCACAGTGGAATAAAAATAAACATTAACATCAACAAGGTCCCCCCAAAACCCACAAAGACATGGTCACTAAACAGCATGATAATAAACATCTCCTGGATCAATGATGAAATCAAAAAAGAGATCAAAAGATACCTGGAAACAAATGAAAATGAAGAAACATCTTACCAAATCTCTGGGATGCCCTAAAAGCTGTATTAAGAGGATAATTTATATCCCTACAGAAACACATGAAGAAAATGGAAGGAGCACAAATTAATAGCCTAACAAGCCACCTAACGAAGCTGGAAAAGCAAGACCACAAAAACCCTAATTTCAGCAGAAGAATCGATATCACCAAAATAAAAGCCCAAATCCAGGACATAGAAGACAAAAAGACAATACAAAAAAAATCAATGAAACAAAAAGCTGGTTCTTCGAAAGGATAAACAAGATCGATGGTCCCCTAGCTAGACTGACCAAGAAAAAGAAAGAAAAAACCCAAATAAGCACAATCAGAAACACAAAAGATGAAGTCACATCTGACCCTGAAGAAATACAAAATATCATCAGAGACTACTATGTACACTTGTATGGAAACAAACTTGAAAACCTCAAGGAAATGGAAGACTTTCTGTCATCACACAACCTACCTAGGTTGAAACAAGAAGAAATTGAGACCCTAAATAGACCAATAACAATCAAGGAAATTGACTATGTAATAAGAAAACTACCTACAAAAAAAAGCCCTGGACCAGATGACTTTCCAGCAGAATTCTAGAAGACATTTAAGGAGGAAATGATTCCAATACTACTGAAGCTATTTCAGGCGACTGAGAAAGATGGAACCCTCCCCAAATCATTTTATGAAGCTAACATCACATTGATACCCAAGTCAGGTAAAGATCCAACAAAAAAAGAGAGCTACAGGCCAATATCTTTGGTGAACGTAGATGCTAAAATTCTCAACAAGATCCTAGCAAACTGGATTCAACCACACATCTCAAAAATCATCCATTATGACCAAGTAGGCTTCATCCCTGGGTTGCAAGACTGGTTCAACATTCGTAAACAATGAATGTAATTAAATACATCAACAGATGTCAAAACAAAAAACACATGATTATATCATTAGATGCAGAAATAGCTTTGATAAAATCCAGCACCCCTTCTTGATAAAAACCCTTGAACATCTAGGCATACAGGGAACATACCTCAAAGTAGTAAACGCCATCTACGAGAAACCCACAGCCAGTATACTCCTAAACGGACAAAAATTGGAACCATTTCCCCTGAAAACTGGAACAAGACAAGGATGTCCACTCTCACCCCTCCTGTTCAATATAGTATTGGAACTCCTGGCTAGAGCAATCAGAGAAGAGAAGGCAATCAGGGGTATCCAAATAGGAAAAGAAGAAGTCAAATTATCTCTCTTTGCAGATGACATGATCGTGTTCTTTGAAAACCCAAAAGAATCTGTCAAAAATCTCCTTACACTGATAAAGCCCTTCGGCAAAGTCTCAGGATATAAAATAATGTGCAAAAGACAATCGCATTTCTTTACACCAATAATAAACAAACAGAAACCCAAATAAAAACCACAATTCCATTCACAATAGCCACAAAAAAAATGAAATACCTTGGCATCTTCCTAACCAGAGATGTGAAAGACCTTTACAATGAAAACTACAAAACTCTGCTCAAAGAAATTAAAGATGACACAAACAAGTGGGAAAATATCCCATGCTCATGGATTGGAAGAATCAACATTGTGAAGATGTCCATCTTACCTAAGGCAATCTACAGATTCAATGCAATACCTATCAAATTACCAGCAACATTCTTCTCAGACTTAGAAAAAACAACACAGGAATTCATATGGAAACACAAACGACCAATAGCCAGAACAATCCTCAGAAAAGAAAAAAAAAAACAAAGCAGGTGATATCACATTATCAGACTTCAAACTTTACTATAAAGTTACAATCATCAAAACAGCTTGGTATTGGTATAGGAACAGGCATATAAATCAATGAATAGAATTGAGATTCCAGAAGCAAAACCTCAATTTCTCAACCAACTCATCTTCAACAAACCCTCCACCACCTATCACTGAGGAGAGGAGAATCTATTCAGTAAATGGCGCTGGGAAAACTGACTGACCACATGAAGAAGATTGAAACAGGACACCTGTCTATCCCCATACACAAAAATTAACTCCAAATGGATCAGACACCTAAATGTAAAACCTCAAACCATAAGAACCTTAGAAAATCAAGGACATACCCTCATGGAAATCAGAACTGGTATCCAATTCCTGAACAAAACTCGAAACCCACAGGCCACAAGGGATAAGATAGACAAGTGGGACCTCATTAAACTGACAAAGTCAAAGAAACCATCAAGAGAGCAGGAAGACAGCCTACAGACTGGGAAAAAGTATTTGCTAACTCCAGGTCTGACAAAGGCTTGACATCTTGGATCTACAAGGAACTCAAACATGCTGAAAAGAAAAAAACAAACAACCCCATTATAAAATGGGCAAAAGATATGAACAGACACTTCACAAAGGAAGGCATCCGAGCAGCCAACAGACACATGAAGAAATGCTCAACCTCACTAATCATCAGGGAGATGCAAATCAAAACCACACTGAGATACCACCTAACTCCAGTCAGAATGGCAATTATCAATAACTCAAAAAATAATAGCTGTTGGAGAGGGTGTGGCGAAAAAGGAACACTTCTACACTGTTGGTGGGAGTGTAAACTAGTGCAACCTCTGTGGAAAGCAGTGTGGCGATTCCTAAAAGCTCTAAACATCAACCTCCCATATGAGCCTGCAATCCCCCTACTGGGAATATATCCTGAAGAACTCAAATCACTCTATAAAAAAGATACCTGCACATGAATGTTTATCGCAGCATTGTTCACAATAGCAATAACCTGGAACCAACCATGCTGTCCATCAAAAGAAGACTGGATTAAAAAAATGTGGTACATATACACGATGGAATACTATGCAGCCATAAAAAAGAACAAAATCATGAATTTCGCAGCAACCTGGATGGAGCTAGGGTCAATAATACTGAGTGACCTCTCACAGAAACAAAGATCTGAGTATCACATATTCTCAGTCATATAGTGGACCTTGATCATCCAACGCACTACCATAAGAAAATGACTGACAGTGGTGGGAAACCATGGGGGTGGGATGGGACTAATGGTAGTAAACATCTGTCTAGGGACAGGGAGACACCTGTTATCAACAAGTGGGCCTAAATGAAGCATATTTGTATACCTAACGCTTAACTGTACCTCACAATATCAAAATAAAAAATATTGATAAAAAATTATAAAGAAAAATAAAATTAAAACAAAATTGCAGACCATGGAGATGATTTTTCCTCCTTTTTTCTTGTATTGATCATGTATCACATTGATAACACACCAGGTGAGAGAAACTGAATTAAGATCGTTTGCCACTTGTGGCTGATAAAGTGGCTTCTTCCAGTCTACTGGGCTAGCCATGGAGAGAATCCCATCCACTCAGGAATCTTCTGCTGTGTTCCCAGTTGGCGTATGCTCAATGCCACAGGATACATAACAGCAAGGGACAGGAATCTGTTCTCCACACCCTTGCCATCTAGCAGAAAAGATTATCTTAAGGATAACTTCCATGGGAACTAACACATGCTTACTGCACATGAAGTCTCTTACGTCACTTCTCATGTGAGTGCATTTCAGTATTATCACCATTACATGAGGAAAATACTATTTTAAACTCGTGTTACAGATGCATAAAACCAAGAACCAGAGATATTAAATAGCACATCTGAGGGCACATAAGTAATTTAAAGAAACTGTTTCTGAGCCTGACTATTTGACACCCCATACCTAGCCATATCCAATTTTCAGTCTTCAGCTTCCACAAACCTACACAGCAGAAAGAATGAGCGACCGCAGAATCCAGTGGGAGAAGTTCACATGTAGTTATGAGAAAGAAGGGACCCTGTCATGAAAGGAGCTCAGCTTCAGAAACTGGAGGATGGTCTGGTTTTTGAATATGCCTGACAATTAGAGGGACAGGTGTTCTGGGTGGGAGAGAGAGTGAGAGCAGGAGAGGTGAATTGGGTGGGGTGTGAATGCCCCAAGTGTGACAAGCTAGCAAGACCCTCAGGGACCACAGGGCACGAGGAAGGGCCCATGATGCTGATGTGTGCACAGTGGCTCTGAGAACTATGGATCCCAAGCACGGAAATAATTCACAGAGGGATGGGAGGGATATAGAAAGGAAGTTCCTTTGCTGAAATGTCATGACAAAAAAGAAGGTGATGGAAACATTTGGATCATAACCTTGAAACACTTTAAGCACAGAAGTCATTTGTAATAAATGTTCTTTTAAAAAAATCAAAACAGTGCAAACTAGCTTCTTTCCTTCAAATCATGTCTTCACCCCCCTCTTCTGTGACACTACCAAATAGTCACTCCATGGCAGCGATGCCAATTCAACCTCCACCAATGGTCAACAGTACGCCCCACTTTCTTACACCTGGCCAAAATGTGATGCTATATCACATTGGTTCAGATAGAACTGTGGCTGTCCATTTGGTATATCACCCTTCCAGTTCTTTTTCTGAGATTTTGCTAATATATTAACCCCAGAAATTGGAACATCTCATGTTCTTGTTCGTGCTTAAGTGGATTATCGAATAATGTACCTCAGCATTCAAAAAAGCATGTTCTAGACATTCTTTCAACATGTGTTGCTACTTTTTTGTATAATTGCCTCACAGTATCCCATGGAGATACAAGGTTTATCAGCCATGCCCATCATTGACAGACACCCAGGCTGTGTTCAACCTCTCAGTCACACAAACAATGCCACCAGAAGTTTCTGGGTACTTTGGTCATACACATATGGGAGAGTTTCTCGAGATATTAGAAGATGTTGAATTGCAAAGTTAGAGGTTTTACCTATTTTAAAATATATTAGCTACCACCAAATAGTCACTCGACTGTGGCAATGCCAATTCAACCTCCACCAATGGTCAACAGTACACCCCACTTTCTCACACCTAGCCAAAATGTGATGCTATAAGATTGGTTCATTGTTTTAATTTGGGTTTTGTTGCAGGAGGCCAGCTCCAGCAGGTCAGGGTTTCCTGAAGGAAGGAATGGAGTCAGCGAAAGAGAAAAACTTGGACACCTGACTCTGGTGTTAGCAGGACAGATGCCCTCTATTGTTAGTTCACATCCAGATTATATACTTTTTTTACAAAGAAGTAGTCTTTGAATATTCTTGACATGAGACACAATTAGAAATCTTGCTTAAGACAAAGAACAGAGCAAGTAACTCATATGTGATGTTTTTCATAAAGCCACTCTGATGTGAATTCCCTCATGTACCAATATCTTTTTAAAGATATCACTGTCTTGTGGTCTACAAAGCATTCTGTTCTGCCCTTAAGCATAACTCCTACTTTGTTCCCTTAATTTTTAGCTGCTATCTATTTTCTTGACCACTTTGTATATTCCAACTCCTTAAATTCTTAAAAGACCCATTTTTCAAGGCTATTCTTCAATGGTTATTTATTCTTAACAAAGAACATGTGTCTAATGCCTTTTCTATAATTATTTTTTATCCTTAAAGCCTATTAACTCCTTGCTAATGATTAACGTAACACACTCACATCATGAAGCCTGCTTTGTATTTTCTTATGCTTAAAATTCTATAATCTTAACTTTATGCCCTTAACTCTATGGTAAAAACTTAGTCTGAATAACATGAAGTCCTCTAATATTTATGTGATTGTTAATTTCTTAAGCATAATATACCACATGTAGAAATTAAGAAATTAAGTAAATGTAATTTTTGCATTGGCACTCTTCCTAAAAATATAAACTGTAGCTTCTCAAATTTCTCCAATTAGTCACCAATCAGAAGAAATAAAATCTTGCAAGTGATTATCTACCCACACAGGATATTTAAAATCTCTATTGATTATTCCCTGGCAAGGCCAGTGAGTTCCCTGACAAACATTAAACCGAGCACCTTCTGATCTTTCACAATTTTCCCAACTACAACGTTTAATCAAGTGATTTCGTGGTCTGATACCGGGAGGGGGGAGATGTGGCAAGCTAGGGAGGAGTTCAAAGGAAGGGAAGGTGATTTTCTCACGAATTCCCCTCTTGCCTTTTTGCAAGCGGTAGTGGAGGCGTGAGTGGAATTTTGCTTTTCATCTTCAGAATGTACAGAACTTTCTGGCTGCAACAATAATAAAAGTAGAAGAAGCAAGGGTTTCAGCTGCCCAGGTTCGCTTTGCGGCCCGGAGTCTTCAGCCCCCTGGACTTTGTCAGCAGGCAGGCCTCCATGGCTGGCTCCCAACATTTTGTGAAATGCTAGTGAGTTTCATCCTATTGTCATGTTCACTGGCTATTTGTATTTCTCCTTCTGTAAATCACCCAAACATTCTTTTTTACCCTACAGTCTTCAAAGGGAGGGACTAGTGTTATCTTAGGATCATATAGTAGCTAACAGTGTTGTGAAATAAAACCATGTGAGGAATGGTCTTGTTGGAGTCATAAGAAGGCCCAGGGTGTCCATGATGGTTGATATTTGATAAGCACTTGTTAAGCGTGAGGCTTTATGCCAAGCACTTTACATCTGTGAGTCCCCATTTAATCCCACCAGAAGCTTTTGAGACAGAAGCTAGGATCCTCATATTAGAGATGACAAAACTGAAGCTCAGAAATGAAAACCTACCTGTCTAGTGTCGGAGTGAGGAAGCAACAGCGGTAGGATTAAAACCAGAGCCCAGTCCTTAACCAGTCCTGTTTGTAAGGGACTGGGGGATGAAGAGGAATAAAATAGCCAACAATTCTACAAAAGCACTGACTTAAGATAATGACCATTCCTCACCGGTTGCCTGATGTAATAACACAAGACTCACTTTTTGAGGTGTCCATCCACAGTCCTCATCCACAAATACGTCACCCAAGGATAACAGGCTAAAATGTGGGTCTAAATAGTAGCGTTATCCCTCTCAAATTGTGTGACTTTGAGCAAATCACTTGCCTTCTCTAAGCCTGTCGATGCATGGGCCAAATGAAAATATCATTTGAATTTGCAAACTCTAAGACATTTTCCCAGATTACAGAAAAATCACAGAATAAAGCACTTATCACAAAGTCTAGCAGTGACACACATAGTCGGTGCTTGATGATGTTGGCCTTGATAATGGCACATCAGTGGGAGCTGCAGGGATTTTTAGGCAACTCACTGGCATGTATGCAGAAGGCCATGACAGACTCCTGAGTGAAAAGGCTGCAGGTGACATGAGAATGATCCAGACGCTCAGATGTCACAAGGAATTTGTGAATTCTAATCCACTTCAGCCTGAGCAGCAAAATGTCGCAAAATGAGAAGCTTCATTTCTATTATTTGCCTCCAAGAACCTCGGTTCAGCTTCTCCCTAGCACATCAGATAGACTTCTTTAATGAAAGATGATCTATTTGGAGTCATCATTCCTGACTCCTTTGGCCTTTGTCTCACTCCGGCAAAATTCCATGCCCTCAGTTTCTAAAGCCCCAGTCACGGGAGGAACCACACAGCTGGGTGGATTTTATCCCTCCCATGACCCTTCCCACAACAAAACCTGCAAATTACTCTCAACCCCTTTGTTTCCAAAACCAGAAGAACTTTCCCCTGGAGGCCTTAAAGGAAGTTTGCCAGTCAGCTAACAGCCCCTGCCCCACCATGAGGGGCTGCTCTATGCACATTGTCATCCCTCCGCCTCTGTCTCCTCACTCTGCTGGTCTGGGAGGAGCATGCCATGATGACAAACACACACACAAACACACACATACACAGCCCATGCACAGCTCACCCTTGCAGCCATTCTCTGCCAGCCTGGCCCCTACCTACCTTCCTGCAGCACACTTTGCTTTCACAGGGCCAGGCATGCACATTAATAAATATGAACACAGGCCAGGTGCAGTGGCTCATATCTATGACCCCAGCCCTTTGGGAGGCCAAGGTGAGAGAGTCACTTGAGTCCTAGAGTTCAAGACCAGCCTGGGCAACATAGCAAGATCCTGTTATTAATTTAAAATCATTTTTTTATAAATAGCAAGATATGTTGGTGCATGCTTTTAGTCCTAGCTACTTGGGAGGCTGAAGTGGAAGAGTCACTTGAGTCCAGAAGTTCAAGACCAGCCTGGACAACATAGCTAGACCTTGTTATTAATTTTAAATAGTGTGTGTGTGCTTTTTTAATAGCTGGGTGTGTTGGCATATGCTTATAGTCCTAGTTACTTGAAAGGCCAAGGAGGGAGGGATGTTTCAGGCCAGGAGTTCAAGACCAGCCTGGGTAACATAACCAAATCCTGTTATTAATTTTAAATTGTTATTTTTAAATAACTGGGAGTGTTGATGCATGCTTACAGTCCTAGATACTCAGGAGGCAGAGGTGAGGGGTTACTTGAGACTAGGAGTTCAATACCAGTCTGAGAAAGACAGTCAGACCCTGTTAATGATTTTAAATCAGCCTTTTTCTTTTAATAGCTGGGTGTGGTAGTGCACACATATAATCCCAGCTACTGAGGAAGGAGGAACTCTTGAGTACAGATGTTCAAGGCTGTAGTGAGCTGTGATGGCACTACTGCACTTCAACCTGGGCAACAAAAGGAGACAGAGTCTCTTTTTGCCAAATTAGTTTTCAAAAAATAATGGAATTTGACATTATTATTAGAGCAGGCTAACTCAAGTGCACTTTAGCCATGACACCATTCTTAGATCAGCTGTCTCCGGGAAGACTCCACAATGAAGATTTCTGAGTAAGCGATGAATGGAAGATGGACTTCCAAGGCCAGGCCGATGGGAGATTAACACGAGAAGGGAAAGACAGGCCAGCGTGGAACTTCAGGCCACATCTTACAGAGTGTGGCTCTATCCTGGTGTCGAGGGAGACACTGAAACAAAAGTATCCTCACTGAGTCAAGGGAATCAGACTTTCTAATGTCAAAACCAGTGGCCATTGGCAACGGCCCTGCAAGGAGGGATGGAAGCTCCCAGGTAGGTTCCCCAGCCTCTCTGGTCATGGAAAGTTGGTCCCGTGGCCTGGGGGCATGCTTTAGAAGAAAATGGCTGGGGCCAGCTGCTGAGACCAAGGGAGCCAAGGAGAGCTGAGTGGAGAACCGAAAGTTTCCTGCAGAAGCCACTCTGTGAAGAGAAGAATTCCCCTGAGGTTAATTTGACAACATAAAGCACAGGTCCCAGAAGCTATTAGCTGGTGACTGTCTTCATGTCGGGGTACCACCAAGGCGTGGCAGCGTTGAGGCCGCCTAACACTGTGAGTAGGTTGTCAATGTGCCATGCATGCTGCAACATGTGGCTGCTTCCATGCTTTTGCCTCAATAGCAAATATATATATATATATTTTTTTTTTCAAACACAGTACCTGATAGGCATGTGCATATAGACACACATAGACATATAGATGTCCACACACCCCGGACAGATGTCTTAGAGAGAAGCAAATCTGTTGTGGATGAAGCAGAAGTGAAGATCTCATTCCAGGGCGAGGGACGACCCTGCAATTCTTTCTCTCATTTTCTGTCTCATTTCACTTGGCCAATAGCCAATCGCCTGCAAGGACTGCTAGAATATTCTAGCTGTCTACAAGGTCCTGACTGCCCTCACTGTCCACAGGATAAATTCATGTATCCCTATTTCTGCGCAGGACTTTTCAAATATTATATTTGTCTATCTTAGGAAATGCAAACTGCCAGCCCATTGGCTTAACCCAACTCAGATGTTTTATAGCATTTTTTTCTTTGTCTGGAACATTTCATAATATTTGATGACCTGTGGAAGGACATCTACTGATTAGTTGAACACAAAGCCTCACCACTGTCTACCACCTTAGACAGATTCTATTCACACATTCTCACTACCTGCCTGACCTATGTATATTTCGATTTGCTGCCTCTTATTCACACATAGGTCTCACCTGTGAGATAGTTAGTTTTGAAATGGTAAGTCATTTTGCCATCTTTATGTTTTATGTCCTAAGTAACAAGCACAGTGGATAAATCTCAGTAGATACTCAGTAGCTCTTTTATTTGATCTTTTATATAATTTATTGGTGGTGGTAATTTGATTTATTATTTCAATTATTATAGGTCTAGAAGCTTCTGACTATGCTCACCAAAATCCACCTCATCAAAAATCTTTACAATGATGAATGCATTTCAACCCATGCTCACTGTATAAGTTAATAATATTTGGTGTATAAGTGCCCAGAATCAGCTGGAATCAGTGATTATAGTGTATGCCAATCAAATTCTCAGAGACTATACGGTATCACAGACCAGGATGCTCTTATATTCATTTGAAATTGTAGCAAAAGAACAAAACTGCTACTGTATCTTTTTTAATCTCTCCTGTGTGTTTCTGAATGTCTGTGCATCCCTGTGTGTATATCTGTGCCCATGTATCTCTCTGTGACTCTGTGTGCATGTATTGTATTGTGTGTATGTGTATGTGTGGTGTGTGTGTGTGTGTGTGTGTGTGGGTGTGTGTGTGTATGTGTGTGTGCATTACCGAAAAGATGAAAACTATCTTGGACAGTGAAGAGAAAATCATCTGGAGAATGGGAACTGGAAAACAGAAATGATGTTGAAAAAAATTTTTTTACTTCTTATTTCATGTATTTATAAACTTTCCTCTTTAAAAAGCTATAATTCTTGCTTAGTCTAAAGCAAATAATAGCTCATGAAAGCAAAGTTTATTTGTCCTACATTAACATCTAACAAGTCTCTGAATCTTATTTTTAGCCCCATAAACCTTGAAAGATAGAGGCTAATATTAGAATTTACTTGTCATTTTTAGGATTGGAGCAATGACTATTACTGTCTCATAAACATCTTTAAAACCTTTTTTTTTCTTTGCCACAGAGATGATGCCCCAGACAGCCCAAGCCTATTACTTATTTTGTATATTTTGTGGTCTTCTGTTTTTTAAAAAACTACCAAGCTCTTATATATAAAGAAGCAATTTTAATAAATGAAAATAATACTTGTGTGTCCTATGTCCTTGGGTGGATGCAATGTCTGTACCGTTCTCAGCATCACACACTTTGAAACATCAGACGCCATCTCTGACACTGATGAGCAGATGCTGGTACACTATTAGGACAATGAGCATCACTGCATCATGGAGTGCCTGTGAACGTTTTTGTGGTTTCTGTGCATGGTGGTACTCCTGAGCACGGGGCAGAGTCAACCCAGGCTTCTGGATGCAGTGATGACAGCAAGCTCTTCCTGCTCCTCAGGATGGGGAGGGGAGAGCCCAGGGACCCAAGGAGTTTGCACCTACTTCACCCCTACCGCACACGTGGATCTGCCCTGCTGCAGGGTCCAAATGGCACCGCATGAAAAGGAACAACTTGGGGATCAGACAGAAGGCCCAGTGTCCCCTTCAAGAGAGGCCAGCAGGGTTATGCTCTGTTGATAAGGGGCAAGCAACTTACCCAAGAACACTTTACTGTAAACAAACCCCTACCTCTACACAATGTGTTCATGTAAAGAATGTGCATATGTGCTCCCCAAATCTAAAATAAATAAACACACACACACACACACACACACACACACACACACACACACACACACACACCCCGAGGGTGCCAAGAATTGGATACACATTTGAAGAGATGTGATCAATATGTGGCTTTCCAAAGTTGAACTGAATTATGGTAGCAATGTGTAGTATGACGTTTGCTCAAAAGCAAGTGATAATCAAACGAATGCTAGCGTCACCCTGAGACAGGCAGGACAGTCCGAGAAAATGACACAAGCATGGTTGTCGTTTGAGGAGCACAAGACCGTTTTGAAGTGGCATTTGAAATTCAAGAATGTTATGGAAGTACAGTGACAATAGAGGCCTGAGTATGCCACAGAACCTCCAACACACCTAACAACTGCATGCCTTTGTGATGAGTCTGAGATGCCTGGTCCTGTGTGCGATGTGCATAAGGGAGGGTCCAGGAGGCCTCGCACAGCAACAAGGTCTGCAGTCGTTCACCATCATCAGAAGTGTCTGGATGCAAATGGGAGCCACTTTGAGCACCTCTTGTCATTGAAGAAGTCAAATGTGACTTGTGTTTGTCTTTTGTTATTGGTATATAATGAGTATTACAATTTTAACACAATGTATTTCCTTTCTTAAAATGTGTGTGCTATTTTTGGCACCGTGTGTGTGTGTGTATGTGTGTGTGTGTGTCTGTGTGTGTGTGTGTGAGCTTGTCAGAGTCATTTAGAAATCAATAAAATTGGGGTATAAATGATTATGTGAAAAATGTAATTGAGGGTGTGGATTTCAAATGTAAAATTGTGTAAAGTGCTTTCCTTTTTTTGTTCTCTCTGCTCTTGAGGAAGATTATGTGATGGAGTCCATAATATTTCAGGACTTCACGTCCACTAACTTTCTATTTAATGGAGTCTACCAGCTCCACATTTGATACTTTTTGTCTTTTTGATTCATTCAACTGAACTCCAGAGTTACAAGGTATTTTAGTTCAAAGAAAGATGATGTGATCCTCTTTCAGTAAGTAGCGTATCTGCATGGCATATTTTCAGCCAGGCACTGGGAGAATGCAGCACAGACTCTATCAGACGTTTCTCTGTTTGTTTTCAAATCTCCATAAATCACCCTCTTCTGAGCCATTAGCCTTTGTGACAAAATCCGGTGATGCTTGTGTGTGGGGAGAAACGCACTGCACAGGTCTGCAAACACCAAGACTTATCAAAGAAGCCAAATATTGAACAGAAGATCACTCATGAGAATATAGGAGAGTTGACAAAATGAATGTGAGTTCACCCAAGATTTGTCGATCACAAGTCCAGTGCCGATCATGTGCATTGTCACTGTGGGTTTTGTGCCGTCTCCTTCTTGCATCCCCCTAGAATTTCCCGTAACTGGCATAGCGGGGAAAGGAAGAGGACAAGGGATAGGGGCCAGGGCCACCTCTATTGTTAGCCCACTGGTTCCCTGGTCACTCCAGAAAGATGGGAACCCGAAAGACCCGTGTTTGTGGATGGGAAGATGGAAGACGTACTAAATGTCTTTCCCTGGAGCTTTGCGAAAATGGAATGTGAGTCCCATGCCCTCTACATGCCCAGAGATCAGAGTTTCATTTAAAATGAAACAATCATGTGTCCTATAATCCCTGCATATTCATGCAGGGCAAAGTAAGCATGCAGGCTTCCATGAGGGGACACTGGCCCGATGTCTCTGAACTCTCTGACTCTGTTCTCATATTTATATCAATAGGGCGACACTATCCCCTTCTGGCAGCTGATGTGAAGCTTAACTGTGTTATGCCTGCAGAGTGTAGCCCCTATCCCTCAGGAAGTATCCCCCATAAACGGTATCTACCGCTGCTATGGTGCAGATCCCAATCTGCATTTGCTTAAAGTGCACTGTGTCTGAGGCATAGGCGAAAATCTCGTGTCATTTGGTTATCACAACCATGCGTAAATCTTCCATTTCACAGATGAGTAAGTCTGAAGTCCAAGTCAAAGCCACGCAGCCACAGAGTCTAAGCAGAACTCACGCCCAGTTTCTCTGCTCCGAGCCCACACAGGCTCTGAGATAATGGCGTCTGTCAATGCAGAGAAATAGGGAAACGTGTTTTTTTAAAAATAAATAAATAAATATAATAAGTTTCACAAGAAATAATATGAGAAAAATCTACTGTGTAGATATAAAGTAAATATCAAAGTTTCTAGAAGAAAACATAGGAAAATATCTTCATGTCCGTGGGGTAAGCAAGGGTATCGTAAACTATATACAAAAAGCAGCAATTATAAAGGTAAAGGTTTATAAAACTGATTATGTTAGAACCTAAAGGGAAGCCATGAAGTGGAAGAAATTGTTTTTAATGTACATATGGTTCATCAAATGGCCCATATCTGGAATATATATAAAACTCTAACGTCATAAGAAAATGACATAGAACCCAGGGAGGAAAAAGGGAAATACATTTGACTCGTCAATTTATAAGAGGTATCCAAAATGTCCTATAAATATGTTGTCATGTACATATTCTTATTATTTATCAGTAAGTTATCACCACACATTGACCTTAATTAGCTAAAAATCAAAAGCTTGACAATGTCATGTGTTTGTAAAGATATTAAACAATGAGTATACTCATAAATTGATGGTAAGAATAAAAACTGCTTTGACTACTTTGAACAACTATTTTAACATGATCTTCTCATGTTTAGCCTATATATTAATACTTCCCATGGCCAAGCAATTTCACTCGTTGGTGTGTACTCAACAAAACTGCTTGCATGTGACCGCCAAAGGACGTATGCCATAATATTCATTATTCCAAAGATCTCAAAACTGGAAGCAACTTTAGTGTCTGCCAACAGCAGAAGAGTTAAAGACAGGTTAGTATATTCATGTAATGATAAACCGTATGTCATAAACATGAACAAATCAAGGTCACCCCCCACCACATGAGGGGCTCTCCCAGATAAAATCTGGAATGTAGAAACCCACATGCAAAATAATTCAGTATTAATGATTGCATGTTTAGCTAACTGAAGTGAGCAACACTTTTTTCTGCCTTGAGATGATTGTTATCGTTGGGAAGGATGAGGCCAGTGATGGAAGTGGTTGCTGTGGAGACTTCTGGAAGTTCCTATATGCCTGTTTCTTGACCTTGGTGATGGCTACACACATGAGCCTCTGTCTACTTTGTGATCCTTCAAGGCACGATGACTAATGATGTCTGTGTGCATGTGTGTATGTTTTGAGTTTTTGTATATATGCAGTGATAAATTTGTGAATTATAACTTATTAAGACAAAGGTTTGAAAATTATAGACATGATATCCACTCTATAATGCTAAAAAAAAAGTATTAAAGGTTTTGCAAAGAATAATTGCTCCCACACCAGTATCCTATATCTGGGGACCATTCATGAATACCCAAAGTTTGCATCATTTAGAATGAATGATGGAGGAGTATTCTTCTAGAATGTATGTGGAGGAAAAGTAAATTCCAAAAAAAAAACTCATATGTTGTGAACCACATTCTTCTGAAGTGCTGGTGGCAACCATATCCTTGCCTATGAAATTTGCATTGTATCACTCCCTGGCCTACATTTTCATGAATGAGAGGAAAATTGGAATGTCTTATACGTTGTACAGCCAACAGAGAATATCTATAATTATGATTATTTAACATGTATTTGTTTTCTGGAGTATTTTCTCCCTGAAAAAAATCAAATTCACAAAAATTATTCTACTGAAACACTATTAGATGGGTGTAAAACACTTTGTTATTGACTACAAAATACAGACCTGCTTCTGTTAAAAATAGACATCAGATATACTGATAAGGGATAACTGTGTTTCTGTTTTTGGCCTGGAAGGATTGCTGATAATGACACTGATGCAATGTTTCATGACCAACATGCGTGATGGGGGTTGCCACAACTAAGCCACGTGATTCAAGCCATTTTAAAAATTTTCATTCTTTCTTTTTCTTTCTTTCCTTCCTTCCCTTCCTTCCTTCCTTCCTTCCTTCTTTCTTTCTTTCTTTCCTTCTTTCTTTTTCTGAGTCAGGATCTCACTATGTTCCTCAGCCTGGAGTGCAGTAGCACAATCACAGCTCACTGCAGCCTTGACCTCCTGGATTCAGATGATCCTTCTGCCTCAGCCTCCTGAGTAGCTGGGACTACAGGCATGTGTTGCCAAGCCTGGCAACTTTTTTTTTTCCTTATAGAGACGAGGTCCCACTATGTTTTTCAGGCCAGTCTTGAACTCCTGGTCTCAAGCTATCCTTCTGCCTTGTCCTTCCAAAGTGCTGAGATTACAGGCCTGGGCCGCCGCACCTGGTTGAAATAAAATTTCTACTGCCCTGGAGCAAAAGCAGACATGGGCACGCTCTCTATTCTTTTCTGTTATAAAAGTTAGTTTGGTTATTAGAAAAAAGGAAAAGAAAGATGACATTTATAGAATAGGCTGCTCAGCATAAAAATGAAATGTTTTCTAACAAGCTTTCACTTCTTCTAGAAAAAGAGACTATTTTATTAGCCATAAGAAGGGCACATATATCAGATATCTTAAAGAATTTCATGCACAGCTGTTAAAAACTAATTGCTACTAAGGGCGCTTAATACAGAGAATAGTAAGCATAATACATGCAAATCATTTCACATTATAAATACAGATGGCTATTTCCCTTTTTCATAAGCCATGAAAAAACCACAATAAAAATGTCAAACTCTGGTAGGAAAACTTGGCATTTGGGAAGCTGAGGGAGGGCATTTTGGGGAGGGGAAGGCTTGTCTTTATTAAATTATATACCTGTTTATTGTCTAAGTCACTTTGCTTACAAGATTTCATATTCTAATTTACTTCCCAGACTGCAACCCATTTCCTTGTGCTCAGATCAACTTAATAATATCTTAGGGCATTCTGTTCTTGGCTTCATTCACCAACGTGCATAGCAATGATGAAGTTTTGGTCTGAAAAAGAATTTCTCCCCACCCATCAGCTGATACCCAAAGATTCCTTCTCCAGGAAACTGTCCCTCACTGTCCCATCTCAGAATGGCCCCTCCTTACAACCGCTGTTGATCCAGATCATTGCACGACCTCTATGTTGTGTGAGATGTCACAGAATCCCCAGCCTGAAAAGTCACAGTCTTCTTAACATATCCACACTAGGGAATATGTATTGGTACTTCACATCGTCCACAGTCTACAGTGCAAGCTAAGCTGCATTAAAAGTTAAGTGCTGTCATGGCTCAAGTGTCCATTTGATGCTGAGATAATAATGAACCTCAACACTCAGGAAGATTCTGAAATAGATAGAGATGACTTTTGTTTAAAGCAACTACTTAGACTATCCTGAACTTACCTGAAACCAAAAATATGCTTACCAAATAAAAACAATAAGAAATCAAAACCCTAAATTGAAGACATTGTCAACCTAATTAGTAAGCTGAGAATGTAAGTGAGATGAATAATGAGATAGCATTTTGCGTCCATTAGGCAGGAGATACTGAGAGGGAGGAGTAATTTCAAGAGTTGACAAAGGCTTTTGCACAGATGGAAGTGGAGTAAATCTGTTCAGCAGTCTTGAAGAGCAAATCAGTGGAATCAGATTAATTAGCAAAAGTACATATACGCATGTGTGTCCTTCCTCTGCAGTCCCATTCGTGGCAGATAATCCAGGGTCATACTCACACTGGGTAGACATGAGCAAAAAAATCAGGTCAGAACTCGGAGTGTTACTGGGAAGATGGAAGAATGCAATTTTCATCAATAGGGAATGAATATTGGACGTCATCATAGGTGCTTACCACAGAATGCAATGTAGCTGTTGGAAGTAACAAGTATAATATACACACAATGACATAGATTCACCTTATAGTATGGGGAAATCCCAAGTGAACTTCAAAGCACTGAAAAAATTAAAGATTTGAGCCAATCTCATTTCTTCTTCTTTCCTGCTAGCAGCAAATATTCTTCTTTGATTATTTTGAATCAACTTTTTATATTTCTACCATATTAAACCAAATTTGGAACCAGAGTAGTGTCCATTTTATCAATAACATACTGGAAGTTATAAAATAACAGATCAATGTATAAAAATTCAGATGAAGATTGATGTCCAGTTTAGTATTTTATATATGTGGCGTTAATCAAATATAGGGTAAGGACAAAAACATGTTTAGACATGCAAAGCTCAGAAAGAACTATCATATGCCCAGACCCCAGAAAAGAGTGCAGAAAGTGCTTCACCAAATAGGGTGAAGCAAGAAAGAGAAAAACTCCAGGCATATGAAAGGAGGTATCAGCATGGGAGAGCCTGAGCCTGGGAGGAAAATTGGAAGGAGGGAATTCTCAAGGAGATGGTAGGGAGGGCTCATGGGCAGCCATGCTCTGGTGTACAGGCACCTGGTCCAGGCTGGAGTGAATCAGCAGGAGATTCCCTCGGGAAGCAAAAACAGGCAGAATGACAGGCCCTTCTTACTATATGAACAACAAGCACACAGATAAGCAAATAAAAACATGACAGTTATTAACTCAAGGAAAAACAGTAAGACTCAGGAATGCAAAAGATTCGTCCACATTGAGTGGTTTGGCTTAGGACATGCGTGTTCTTGAATATGATATAATATACGACAAAATATTGATATATCAAATTGTGTATTTTAAACATTGTGAGGTTTGGGGGATGGGAGGGGCATACCTGAGCAGGTGGAGAGAAAAAGGAAGTTGAATGTTTATCGGCACTATTGGGAGTAGGAGATACTGCGGCTAAAAATTATAAATAAAAACATGTTAGAGAATGCTGTCTAGATATTTAAAAATAAATGCCAAAATAACCAGCTATATGTATTAAAAACACTCCTAAGGACAGGGTAATGCGACTGGAGTAGAGGGATAGAATGTGTTCATCTTTGTCATATGCTTTGCAGTTCTGTTCATCTATAGATTCTTCCAAATGTGCATAATGATAACTTTGATAAAGCTAAGAGCAACGCAAAACAAAGATGAACATTAGAAGAGGGTCAAATAGAGACCCGATACTATTTATGGGAACTGAAACACACGCACACACACCTGCACATGCATGCACACCCCACTCCTGAAGATTTCATAAGGATATTCGCCCGGTTCAAGTGACTGTCAATGCCTGAGCCTGGGAGGACAATAAGAGGAGGCAGCTAAGGTAGCGGGGTCAGGGGGGTGGGGAGACATTAATAGCAAGAGTTTCTACAAACCAGTGGATACATGGCAGCATTCAATGAGGAGGGTGACACAGTATTTGCACCTAGACCCAACTATCCCCTAAAGAAGGAGGGGGAAGGGAAGAAGAAGAGAAAGGAGAAGGAGAGGGGATGGAGGAGGGGGAGAACAAGGAGAAGAAGGAGGAGGAGGAGGGAAAGAAGAGGAAGAGGAAGAGGAAGAGGAAGAGGAGGAGGAAGAGGAAGGAAAAACAAAAGAGGAGGAAGAAGGGGAAGAAAGAGAGGAAAGAGAAGGAGAAGAAGAGGTTAAGCAGGAGAAGGGAAGAAAGAAAAGAAGGCAAAAGGGGAAGCAGTAGAGGAAGGGGAAGAGGAAAGATTGTTCCTAAAGTGTTAATAAAATGTAAACACCTTGTCAAAACTGGCAGAGTCTCCGGAAAGTGCTGTGGTCCTCATACCAGATCCTGCTTGAAAAACCCTGGTCTAATAGCTAACAACTAGAAATTAATTTAAACTGAAATTTAAACCCCAGGCCTGTTACACAGTGTTAGGTGACCTTGGACACACGTCCGAGCCACCATTTGCTCATCTGTAAACAAGACTCACCTCCCAAGATTGTTTTAGAATTAGATGAGAGAACCTTGAGGACACGATGCTAAGTGAAAGAAGTCCATCACAAAATGGCAAACATGGTAGAATTCCACTTGTGTAATGCACGTAGTGCAGTCTCATTCACAGAGACAGAAAATAGAAGAGTGTTTGCCAAGGGCAGGGAGATTGGAGGGAAATGCAGGATCATTGTTTAATCGCTACAAGAATTAGTGTTGCAGGGTGGAAAAATTCTAAATGTTGGTTGCACAACAATGTGAACATAGTCACTATGGGACTGTACACTTAAAAATGGTTACACTAGCTGGGTGCGGTGGCTCACGCCTGTCATTCCGACATTTTGGGAGGTGGAAGCAAGAGGATTGTCTGAGCCCAGGGGTTCAAGAATATCTTGGGCAACTTGGCGAGACCTCATCTCTACAATAAATCAAAAAATTATCTGGGTTTGGTGGTGCACGCCTGTCGTTCCAGGCACTTGGGAGGCTGAGGCAGAAGGATCACCTGAGTCCAGCAGGTTGAGGCTGCGGTAGTCATAAGTGTGCCACTGCACTCCAGACTGGGCAACAGAGTAAGACTTCGACTCAGAAAAAATGGTTAGGATAGTAAATATTCTGTTAGGATAGTAAATATCCTGTATAAGTATGTGGAATTCCATTTATGTTATATGTTTTTATTGCAATTGAAATTTTTTTTTTTTTGAGTTGGAGTCTCACTCTGTCGCCCAGACTGGAGTGCAGTGACCACTCCCAGCCGCCGCAGCCTCGACCTGCCGGGCTCCGGTGATCCTTCCGCCTCAGTCTTCCAAGTAGCCGGAATTACAGGCATGCCTACCACACCCGGCTGATTTTTTGATTTATTGTAGAGATGAGGTCTCGCTACCCAGGCGGGTCTGGAACCCGCGGGCTCAGGCAATCCACTCACCTCAGCCTCCGAAAGGCGCAGGATTATAGGCTGAGCCACCGAGCCCGGCTGAAATTGAAATTTTAAAAAATTAAAAAGAAATACTACACAGAACAGCTCCCAGCAAACGGTAAGGAAGTAAGGGGTCAACAACTGATTGCCTTTATTTTTATCACATTGTGCTGTACAAGAAACTGTATTTGTAATAGATTCTGACTTTTCCAAAGCAGAAGTTAAATCTTGAGAAAATCTGGCACATTTCATCCCTTTTTCTCCTCTTCCCATTCCCCTGCATAGGAATGTTGAATTGTGTTGGAATTTTGTCAACACATGTACATGAAACACAAGACATCTAAAGAAAAAGAACATACGATCTCTGAGCCCAGGATAAGGGAATTGGTGCTGTAGAGTTTCTGATCTGTAGGAAAAAAACTCCCAGATTGAAGGAATGTTTTGACATTCTTGAGAAAAGGGTTCAAGTTCAAAAGCCTACAACGGCTGCTTTTCTTGAAATGAGCAATTTTCATAGTTGATCATGGGTGTCGTCCGGAAAAAGACACAGACAGAAGGAAGAATCCTCTTTCCTCTCCACTGTAAGATAGTCAGTGGGGAAAGCAAGGTGCTACATTACAGTGACCTTGTCTTGCCACAAGAAGGAAATCAGAGCAATCCAGGTGGGGTGGACAGATTGGCAAATCCAAGTCCTTCCATGCAACTCCATTCCCCCACACCACTGGACCCCTGCAGAAATGCCGTCTGGTACACGAGCACTTCAGATGTTCTGGGAGACAAAAGAAGTCTGGGTGTTTATGCAAAATCTTCAAATGTTAAAATACGGACTTGAAACTGTTTAAAACACTTCTTGGGCCAAGCAAAATGTGCCACATGTCTGCAGAGCAAACTTGATTAAAAAAGAGCTGTAACATCCTTTTTAGAGTCACAGTCAAGAAATTATTGGTTTGGCACCTTTGTCATTCAGATCAGATCTCGAGCCCAGAGAGGTGGAAAGCCTTGTTTAATGTCATTGTGAACTACAAATAACCACAAACACAATCTCACATCTCCAGGCCAGGACTCTCCCAAAGAAGAAGAAGTCAGGTCCAGGATGCACCAATAAGTTTATTCCTATAAAGCAGAGGGACCTTGGTCTCACAATCCCAAAGCGCCTGAAACATAAACCTTTGGGTTAAACATACACATACTCAGTAGATCTGGACTGTGAATTGCATAATAATGTTTCACTGTATTTTATGGGGGTTAAAAGCATTATTTAAACACATGTATCCATAAACATTCAAAATATGCTACATTAATTAGCCGGGTGTGGTAGCGCATGCCTGTAATTCCAGCTACTCGGAAGGCTGAGGCAGAAGGATTGCTGGAGCCCAGCAGGTCGAGGCTGCGGTGGCCGGGAGCGGCCACTGCACTCCAGCCTAGGCGACAGAGTGAGACTCCAACTCAAAAAAAAAACAAACAAAAAAACCAAAATATACTACAGTTTTGCCATCCTATTGAACATTTAGTCATTTTAAACAAAAAGCCTCAACAATGGGCCTGTTGTGGGTTGGTTAGCTTGACCTACTATGTGTGATGCATAGAACTTTGATACTTAATTTTAGTCATCTTAAAATGAGGATGATGGAATGAATCCTAGTGCTGTGCTGTGGTGCGAGGTTCATGCCTAGCATGTTTATTGTGAAACTCCCTACATTCACTAAGAAAAAATAATACTTTGCACATAAGATATTTTGATAATGTGCTTTCATCCAAAAAGAGAAAAACAGAACATTATTTTTTCTCATACAGTGTGGGCTAATGCATAAGACATAACTCTCATTGTTTTATTTTAGTAAAGGCGTTATATCCATTAAAAGAAAGTCATAACTCAATTCTATATTCTTAAAAGAATTAACTTCCAATTGCTCGTAATTGGTTTGAATGTTAATGTTTGCATAATGCATGATTCCTTTATTAAAAGGCCACAGCAGAAACACACATTACTTCATTCGAAAAAAAGGCTTCAGGAAAAATCTTCCCTGTAGCTTCAGATGATTTAAAATCGATCTCCTATAGCTTGTCCTACTTTTATATTCTTAACAACAGACAAAATAGTCTCTTTCAATTTTAAGTCAAACTGTTTGAGAAGACAGGATTGAGTTATGTTGCTATTTTCAGAGAGTACTCACTGGTTTATTTTATCTTTTCTTGGTAATCCCACTGCAGAGGGGATAAAAAGACAGTGCAAAATTAATTTCAGATTCATGTATGTGCTATAAGCCTTGACTTTTCCTGTGATCAAGGCTGTATCCTAAGCAGATGGATTCGCCACAGCTCACCTTCTTGTGTGTCTGTCAGTGATTAAGTGTGCCATACAAGAAAACTCACAATTGTGAGGAAGACAAGGCAAATTTAAGGAGAGGAAGACAGCTGAAGCTAAGCTCCCATCAGAAGAAAAGGACGTCTGCTCTTCCTGTAAATTCTCCCTGATCGTCTGCCACTAAACTCTGTGCCAGGCTGCAGCTGTGGGGATCAAAAAATAACTAGAACACGGCCCCTAATCTTGTGCCTCTCTTTGCCTGAAAGGGCGGATGTGGCTTGAGAAGAAATAGCCGCTGTGCAAGGTGGAGGCCGAATGTGTCAATGTCTAAGGGGAAAGAAGGTAGAACCACAGCCCAGGGGTCAAGCTTTAGTGTTCTCCTGGAAAATGGGTATCTGGGCATTTGGAGGATGTGGGTTTTGAGTTGGACTTGGAGAATGTTTTTGTTAAAAAAGGAATGAAGTTGTCATCCTAGGATGATGAAAAACAGGGGAGGAGCCTTCTTTCAAAACAAAGATCAATACAAAAGCATCCTGCATTATGGAAAAGGAGAGACTTCCTGTGTTTTTCTGAACTGTCCTCAGTGACCAGACCAGTCTGACCCATGGAGAGATGAAAAGGAATGGCAGAGTCCTGGTGCAGGACCTAAGGTCACGGACTTAAACTTCAGTCTAAGTCTCCCATTCCAGGGCTCAGGAAGTATTTTATGACGATACATTCACACAGGCAATGCAAAACAAAAAAATTCCCAGGTGAACATATACATCACAATTATATCTAAAAAACAATATTTATGGGAAAATGCTAGAATAAGAATAAATACCAATTATGTAAATAAAAAGAACAGCGTATTCACACACTCACTAAACACTATATTAAGGATGGACATTATTAGCCGGGCTCGGTGGCTCAGCCTGTAATCTCGCGCTTTGTGAGGCTGAGGTGAGTGGATTGCCTGAGCCTGCGAGTTCGAGACCCGCCTGGGCAACTTGGCGAAACCTCATCTCTACAATAAATCAAAAAATTAACCGGGTGTGGTAGCACACACCTGTAGTTCCAGCTACTTGGAAGGCTGAGGCGGAAGGATCACTGGAGCCCAGCAGGTCGAGGTTGCGGTGGCCGGGAGCGGCCACTGCACTCCAGTCTGGGCTGCAGAGTGAGACTCCAACTCAAAAAAACAAAAAAGGATGGACATCACACATGCTAAGATTGTGCTGAATAGTAAATGGGAATGGGTATGAAAATAAGGAATGCAATAGAATCAAAGAAATAAAACAGGAGGAGAGCCTTACATGGACCAATGATCGTGTGTGTGTTACAATCAGAAAAGTGTATCTCATTTATGAGCCTGCAGTCCAATTTTTAAAAATAGAATGAAAATAAATCAATGACTTAAATAAACTCTGTAGACCTCAAGGTGTGTGGAGTCATTTTCAACCTGAGCACACATATCTGAATCTCCAATTAAAGAAACTCACAGATTAAAGGTCAAGTTTCTAGGGTGGGAAAAATGCTGGAATGGCATCAATAGTCTCTGGACTTAAGAAATTCAGTTTCTTCTAGTATAAACTAAAGCCATGGACAAGATTGTAAGTTAAATGCCTACAGGGGCTAGACAGCTTACATAGAGGAATAAAACGGACTGGTGTGGGGTAATAGGGAATCCTGGTGACTGTGACTCACTGAAGAGCTCTCATGCCAGCCAAAGAGGGCAGTGACTGCCACCTCATGTCCAGTTGATTGTGGTTGTTGGAATGCATGCCAAGTATTGCCAAATCTTTGATTTTTGTTTTTGAAGAAAAGTGAGATATATTTAATGCAAAATCCTTCGATACTGCATGTTCTCAACAAACGCAAAGTTTTTTAAGCCACCAAGGAAATCAAAGGAAACAGATCTGTGAGCTCAACTCAGCCCCATTCATTATCACACATTTGCAACCTCTGACTTAGAGGAATGCTGTGATCATTTCCTGTTTCTCCTGTGTGACACAGCCTTCGAATGTTGCACACCATGCCTGTGGGTGTACATTGATGAGTTAACCAAGTCCTCTTTATAAGGTGTCTTAGGTTAGGTGTACTAGAAACAGACTCCAAGATGGAGGGTCACTGGTTAAAATTCTCAAGGGCAGCATCCAGGATTGAGTCAGAGAGGAAGAATTACCCACAGAAGAGGGTGACCTGGGGTTGAGATGTGAAATCAGCCCCAGAAATCCTAGGCACAGCGTGAATGCTGGACTGGCTTCTCGGAGTCGCCCCGATTGAGGCAGTGGGTCTTTATAGACCCTTCTTGGCCTTCTGCAGTCATCGGAGGCAGACTGCTCTGGGGGTAGTGTGTAACACTGAGAGATGGTTCCCTTTGGCCAGAGAAATTCCCAGAGGGGGACACAGCTCTGAGCTGTTTACAGTTAATTGCTTCTGCAGCTCCTGGTGAGGGGACCTGAGTGGGCATGACACTATCCATTGTATGTCACACCTAAATATAAGGGGGCCAGCCCCATTTCTCAAATTATGAGACTAGTGTTCAAAAAGGGGTTTTTTTCGACCAGGCTCGGTGGCTCAGCCTGTCATCCCAGAGCTTTGGGAGACCGAGGTGAATGGATTGCCTGATCCCACGGGTTCGAGACCCGCCTGGGCAGCGAGATCTCATCTCTTCAATAAATCAAAACAAATCAGCCAGGCATGGTAGCGCATGCCTGTAATTCCGGCTCCTGGGAAGGCTGAGGCAGAAGGATCACCGGAGCCCAGCAGGTCGAGGCTGCGGGTGGCCGGGAGCGGCCACTGCACTCCAGTCTGAGCCACAAAGTAAGACTCCTACTCAAAAAAAAGGTGGGGGGCGGGGGTTTGAGCAGCTTAAATATGTAAAGATTTAAAAACATAAGTCAAATCATCTACCTATGTAATTGTATGTATGTGTGCATATATGTATATGAATGTACATCAATTTCATTTGTGTGTAGGGGAGAAGGGCTTCTCTGTAGGGTTTCTTTTTGATTGAACTGAAATTAAATTGACACAAGGCAGATCAGCAGGAACAAAAAAAATTCTTTTGGCATAATTTTATAAGGCAAAAGATCCTCATAAAGCAAGGAGACCCAAAGAAGTATTTAGAAGCAGTAATTTTATACTGGATTAGACAAAGAATAGTAAGTTGTGAAGAGGCAGCTAAATTGTGAGGGAAGACATAAAAGATAAGAGTTATTTTTACGAAGTCCATACAGAATTATTTTGGTCTTGGCTTCTCGTCCTTGAGGATAATGATGTTATTTCTTTTGGTATAGGGAAGGTGTCTCTCATAGGAATTTAATCTCCTGCTTTTAAGGAACTAAAAGGAGGTCAGAATAATCTTCTTGCACCTGCTGTTTTTCAAGTGCCTTGAACTCAAGATAGGCAAGATGCTAGGGTGGTATATTTTTAACATCTTCATCTAAAATCACCTATGTACAAATAATTATGCATTTTCACTCACATTTTACAAAATGCTTTAATTCACATTCTTTCCATGTATCTTTGATGTTCATCTATTTTTCATCACGCTAGGACTCATCTGAGTCATTTTTTAAAGATGTATTACTCTTACTTCTTGGTAACGTGAAGAAAAGCACTTTGTATAATTCTTTTCTGGAAATATCATTCCCAGCCACAGATACTCATCTTCATTACATCAGGCCATTATTCCCATTTTCTCTCACCTTAAATGCTTGCTATTAAAAGGTCAAACCCCTAGAATAATCACAAAATCCATACTGAATGTCTCTTCCTTTCCCTGTTACTAAAAGGGTCAGCTGAATGGTGAAAACTT
Organism: Cephalopachus bancanus; assembly: GCA_027257055.1. Taxonomy (NCBI): domain Eukaryota; kingdom Metazoa; phylum Chordata; class Mammalia; order Primates; family Tarsiidae; genus Cephalopachus; species Cephalopachus bancanus. The sequence continues at coordinate 1,065,117 of JAPVLO010000269.1, forward strand.
CTAAAAATAGCACTGACTGAGGTCATTTTGGATTGATGCGTCTTCCTTTAACCATCATAGGAGATACATTCTTCGAGTAATTTGCGGGGAGTCTCACTTTAATATTTGTTCATATATGTATGGCACTTCCAGTACCGTCACACAATACTAACACACAATATGTTTCCAGCGGGCTATGGAAAATCACAGATATATGTAAAAATTTCATTTCTAATGCTATTCTGTTGTAATGATGTCCTGACACTGCTGGACATCACTCAGATAAGGTTTAAGAATAGAAAGTATTTCCTGTGGCATTCCTGATTACTGTTTTATTCTCTTATAGTTTGGGTAAAAAAAAAAAAAACACCCACTCACTATTTCTGCATGAACTCACATGAAAGGCACTGTAACAGTCACATGAGCACAGACCAGTTGACTATGGTAAGCACTGTATTATCAGAGGGTACATAAGCTGCCTCCAGTTGAAAAGTGAACTGGTGGAAGAATCAGACATCCCAACAATCTCTGAGCCTCACCCACATGTTTGCATCTTGCCTGATATGCTTAGATTCTCAGTGCATCCTTAGATCCCCTTGGGACGTGTCTGGCACCCCGATTTCCACAAATACAAAGAGGAGGTCTCATTTCAATTCCCTTCATTGATGTCCTTTCTCTTTTTTTGAGTTGGAGTCTCACTCTGTCACCCAGACTGGAGTGCAGTGGCCACTTTCAGCCATCGCAGCCTTGACCTGCTGGGCTCCAGCGATCCTTCCACCTCAGCCTTCCAAGTGGCTGGAACTACAGATGCGTGCTACCACACCCAGCTGATTTTTTGATTTATTGTAGAGATGAGGTCTCGCCAAGTTGCCCAGGCAGGTCTCGAATCCACGGGCTCAGGCAATCCACTCACCTCAGCCTCCCAAAGCGCTGGGATTACAGGCTGAGCCACCGAGCCTGGCCATTGATGTCCTTTTTATTCCTGGCCCCCAGCACCTGCCTCTCTGCCACTGATCAGGAGATTCACCCACCTGAAATGTTAATGACTGATGCTACTTGTTTGGCTAATCAGCCCAGAAAGGGAAATGCAAAGATTCTGTTATACACTTTGATGTAAGGTTTTGTGCTTTAAAGTTTTGGCTGAAATGAGATAGAGATCACTGTGCATTCATTCTCCTCTCCCTACATGCTCCAAGCACCTGTGACTTTAAATGAGATTTCAAATATACAAGACACCACCGCTTCAAGGTCTACTTCCCTATTTGGGGGAGCCCTTGACTCCTGATCCCCAACACAGCCCATCTCAAATCCTAACCAGCCAGATGGCTCTCCTGTGTTAATGCAATAAAAGAGATTAACATGAATAAATCCAACACAGACCCATGGGAAATGGTCTCAGGAACCAAGGATAATGACAAAAATTGCCCTTATGCTCAAATAAAAGTGACATATTATTCTTAATCAATGGAGGCAATGAAATTCTGCTCTGTCATCAGGTTGAAATGTCTTTAGAGGTAAAAGTAGACTCACCTATGTTAATTCTGTGAGTCAAAGCCAAAAGTTGAGTTACCCATAAAGGTATTTTGTGAGACTTAGCTGTCCCCAGGTCACAGTGTGATCTCACACAGTTTGAATGTTTTTGTGGGTGGCTGAACTTAGAATTAGATGTGTTTAAAAATAATTGTGTCATCTTGTGGGTACAAGCAGTTTCTCACTTGGAAACATGAGCAAAGCACGGATGTGAAATCAGAAATGATTTTCAGGTTCTTATTGATTCAGATGCAGGAGATAGGGTTGGCAGCTGCTCCCTCGGCATTGGCCCTGAACACGTCCAAGGAACAAGTCCTACAACCTATGATGACTTTATTTTCACTCTATCCCAGGGAGAACAGTCATAGACATTTTCTATTCATGTATTGCCATATATAATACTTAACCCAATTTCAAAACACAGAGGTCAACTGATCAAATACAAAGTTAAACAGTTGCTTCCCTATACAACATGAAAGTGCTGAGAATAAAAGATTTTTTCACAATGAATTCATAAGAACAACCTAGAATGTGTCACTGTGTACTGTTGTGTGTACACATCACACTGTACTTTGAAAAGAATTCCACCTTTGCAATACAAAGCACTTTCAATTCCAGTATGCCAGAAGGAATTTTATACATTTTATATTTTTCTAAATATAGAAATCAGACATTTATTTCAAATAAAACCAGGTTTGGAGTATATTTCAGTCCTTTAGCTTAAAGAAAAAGAAACCAAAAGCAACAAATGTAGATAAAATTCAAACTGATTTTGAGCTAGCCTTTGTATAGACTCTGCTATGTTCTGTTTGGTATGTATCAACTTTGAAAATGATGAAGACATTGAGATAAATGATTTAAGCAATGTTATATGGGGGTTTCACAGTTAAAAAAGATAGTAGAGATTCATCTTATTTGTCTGGGTGTATTTCTAGCATATATCACAGATTTTATGCATATTGTTTATTGGATAAATCGGCAATATATAGCTATCAAAATATGAATAAATCAGATGAAATGAGAAAAATTAGGCATAAATAAGAAGGAAGTTTATTTTGGGTAAGCAACAGAGGCATAAGTTCGAGTCCCGGTTCTGCATGTAACTCATCCCACAATGCTGGGTAACGTCACGGTCAGAGTGTCAGTTAAACCCTCTATAAGATAAAGGGCCAAGAAAAAAGGACAAACATATGAACTTTGCAGCAACTTGGATGGATTTAGAGGCAATAATACTCAGTGACCTATACCAGAAACAAAGAACAGAGTACCACATGTTGTCACTCATAAGTGGACCCTGAACATTTACCATAATACTATAAGAAAGGGATTTGCAGTAGCAAGATATTGCTGGGAGGAGGGAGGAAGGGACACAACATCAACAAAAGTACCTGATCTCAAACCAGTCAAAGTGGGGACCAAAGAGAGGCCCAAACTTTACCTGTATGATGTCCACTTGTATACTTACTCCTGAATTGTACCCCACGTCTTTAAAATAAAATTCATGTTAAAAAAAGATAAAAGGCCAGGTAGTGTGACCCGTGAGGTTCTGCGTTCATTCATTTTATGACTCTCCAGGGAGGTGATGGGCACCCGGAGAAAACTTGAAAGTATTGAGCTGATGCTGTAACATAGGAAGTTTTGTGCAGCTCGATTCCTCTCACTTTAGCAAGAGGTAGAATGAAATGAGAGCAGACTGTTCAATTAGATTTGGTGGTCCCCGATTTTCAGGGAATTCGCTACGGAAGCACTCATGGAGCACTGATTGTGGTGCCTTGGGAAAATGGACAGTTTCTGGACTCAAGGACGATGGCAGCTGATTCTGACTCAGCGGCCTATGTTCATGAATATGAATGATGCTGATTTCATGAAGCTAAAATCATGAGTGAGAAAGGTTCATCCATTTGTTCATTGATCCGCCCATTCAGATAGAAAGAATTTAGTTAACTTCCACTCTGTCTGGTATTGTGCTGGGCATTAGAGACAAGGAGATGAATCTGATGTCCTGAAGGACTTCGCACACGAATCTTCCAGTGGAGGAAAAACAAAGTAAACAGTGGTTTCTGGCACAAACAACAAAAATTATAAGACGGTTGTGCCTGGGTTGCAATGACAGTATGAGTGCACAGGTGCCTGAGTCAACTTGGCTAAGTAGAGTTGGAGTAAAACCATAAAGGCCATCACAGAGATTTCTCAGAGGATAGGAAGTTCAAGGAGAGTCCTGAGTCAGGCTTGGCCTGATGGAGAAGCTCTTAAATGAGTTGACAGAAAGACCACCCTCTGAAAGGTCTCAGAGGTACAGACATTCATGTGTTTTGGTGATTGAAAGTTAGGTTCGTGTCTTGGAAGTGTTGTTGGAAGGATGAGAACAATGACAGAGATGACAATATGCATCAGGAAAACTGAGAGAAATGAGGTTTTTATTGACTTCATTTTAGAGTTGTTCTGAGAATTAAATTTCATGGTTTTTTTCCCTTTTCCCAGCTTTATTGAGATACAACTGACAAAAATCGTATATTTTCAAGGTGTAAAACATGATGCTGGTTGGAGAAATGGCACGATGGCGATGGGGCAACCTGGTCTGTGAAGCCTTCTGCAAAGGAGATCTGCAGGGGGTCTCTGACTCTCGCCCCAGGGGGCTGCAGACCCCAACATCGCAGCCTGCTCTTCATACAGAGCACGTCCATTGCCACCGCTGAGGCATCGCAACGGACTGGACAGTCACTGCGGCGCAAATGGTGCCATCGCCGCCAATGCCGCCACAGCCCCCCCACCCGCCACCGCTACCGCCACTGCTGCGGCCTCCATGACAACCATAGCATATCACACCACCCGGCCTGAGGTGATCGACTTCAAACCCCTCCAGGGAAGATCTGCTGGGATCGCTGCCACCTCTCCTGTGACAGAGACTGTTCTGCCTGCCGCCGTAAGTCTCCTGCTGTCTGCCCTGAGGCAGGCAGTCATCTTGTTCCTGTCCGGCCCCACCCCCTCTGGGGCGAGCAGCTGAGATAGCACCACTTGCTGGCGATTCAAGGTAACAACACCGAAACAGGAGAAACAAGCTTGATAAAGACATAGACCGGAGTGCTGAATGAAGGGTAATCTGAACTGTCCTTCACAGCAGACCAGGGGCAACTGACCCTAACTGCAAACTAATTTACCAGCTTGAAAAGAAAACTAGAAATCAGACCTAAAAGGACATTGGACTTAAACGAAATGTCTCAGAGTGAGCTTCATTGATTCTATTAGTTTAATGACTTAATTCTATTCCTACTATATTGTTCCCTTTTTCTTTTTTCCTTTTCCTTTTCTTCTCTTTTCTTCTCACTGTAAACCATAACTTTGTATAGAGGAACAGCACACTAATAAGGTTGTTGGTTAGCTTGTATGTTAGCATCACTATGTTTTTTTTTTTTTATTTTTTGTATGAGAGTTGGCTCATCTGTAGCTGTGGTCTATTGTTTTTATCTGTTTCAGTATAGGCCTCTCTCTATTTGTTGGCACACTCGTTTGTTTCCCCCCTTACTCCTCTATCTCTCTACTCCCCTCTTCACCCCACTATCTGCTCCATTCTCTCCCCTCTGCTAACCACATTTTATTTCAGGGAATAAACCTACAGCCCCACTGCATGGACAGATTCCAGGGCAGTGAAAAGTGGCTTTCACATTATCCACACACCTGTCAGCGAATACCAGGACCTGCAGATAGATTTTGAATCACAGCTCCCCCCTTAAGTAAACCTCAAAACTGCAAAAAGGACCACCTCCAAACTACAGTGCAACTCCAGAATTGAACAAAGTAAGAGGACATACATAAAGAAAAGGAGATTGAACAAACAGAAGTAAAACCAATCCCTTTACCCCTGAATAACAGAATAAAAGAAGACGGTGACATGGAGGGAAGGAAAAGGTAGGGAGGGGGGAAAACCACACAAATGAAGAAAAACCAAAAGAAGAATATAGGTCTCACACAGACCCCTGGGAAATCAGACACTGAGAAAACAGATTCTGGAATACAAACAATGAAGAGCCCCCAGAATGACTGGTTACATGCAACAAACCCAGACATCAAGACATTAATGCAGAGAATCAAAAAATTTGAGGAGAGACAAGAGGAAAATAGGAAGGAGCTGATGTCAGAAATGACAGCAGTAAAGAATACTGTGATGGAAATAAATAACAAACTAATAAGCATGGAAAGCAGAATCAGCCAAGCAGAAGAAAGAATCTCAGAGCTCGAAGACCAAAACACAGAACTAACCCAAACTGTCAAAAGCATAGAAAAGAAGCTCAAAAAGACAGAACAAAACCTTCAAGAGATGAATGATCACTTCAAGAGACCAAACCTAAGAGTAATTGGGCTTCCTGAGGCAGAGAGAGAAACAGAAGCCACACTGGAACAAACATTTCATGAAATCATTCAAGAAAACTTCCTCATCTCATCAAGGATGAAAAAATTCAAACACAAGAGATTCAGAGAACCCCTGCAAGACAACAAATGAGAAGACCAACTCACAGACACATAATAATTCACCTAAACAAAGTAGCTATAAAAGGAAAAATCCTAAAGGCAGCAAGAGAAAAAGGCCAGACTACCTACCAAGGAAAACCAATTAGAATAGCAGCAGATTTATCCACAGAAAACCTTCAGGCTAGGAGAGCCTGGAGCCCTATCTTCAAAGTTCTAAAAGAGAAACAATTTCAACCAAGAATAACCTGCCCAGCCAAACTAAGCTTCATTAGTGAGGGAGAATTGAAATCTTTTCCAGCCATCCAATCACTAAGAACCTACGCTGCCACCAGACCACCTCTACAAGAAACACTTAAGAAAGTACTGAACAGAGAAGAAAAAGAAAAAAATAACAACAGCATTCTTCAGAAGAGTACAGGCAAAAGATTAAAAACATACATGAACCAACTCCAAAACCCAAAGAAAGACAACAAACAAACAGGAACAACTTTGTAAGAACCTTATGACAGGGATCAACTCTTGCATTTCAATTATTAGCCTAAATGTGAACGGACTAAATGTACCACTGAAAAGACATAGAATGGCAAAATGGATAAAATATCATCAAGCAACAATCTATTGCCTTCAAGAGACTCACGTCACTAGAAAGGAAACCCACAGGCTCAAAGTAAGAGGATGGGAAACAAACTTTCAGGCAAATGGAATACAAAAGAAAGGAGTAGTGACCGTAATTTCAGACAGAATATTCTTCAAGCTATTAAAAATCAAAAAAGATACAGAAGGCCACTACATAATGATAAAAGGCTCAATCCATCAACAAGAAATATCTATCCTAAACATATATGCACCCAACATAGGTGCGCCAAATTCATAAAGCAACTTCTTGGAAAACTAAAGAAAGATATTGACTCTAACACTATCATAACTGGGGACTTTAATACCCCACTCACAACCCTAGACAGATCATCAAGACAAAAAATCAGCAAGGAGACCCGGAACCTCAATGTGACTTTGGACCAAATAGACTTAATTGATACCTACAGAACACTCCATCCAAAGACCACAGAATACACATTCTACTCATCACCACATGGGACATATTCTAAGATCGACCACATACTCGGCCATAAATCAAGCATAAGCAAATTTAAAAGGACCAGAAATTCTACCAAGCACCTTCTAGGACCACAGTGGAATAAAAATAAACATTGACAACAACAAAGTCCCCCCAAAACCCACAAAGACATGGACACTAAACAGCATGATGCTAAACAACTCCTGGGTCAACGACGAAATCAAAACAGGGATCAAAAGATACCTGGAAACAAAAGAAAATGAAGAAACATCTCACCAAAATCTCTGGGATGCCTTGAAAGCTGTAGTAAGAGGGGAATTTATATCCCTGCAAACACACATGAAGAAAATGGAAGGACCAGAAATTCACAACCTAACAAGCCACCTAAAGAAGCTGGAAAAGCAAGACCACAAAAACCCTAATTTCAGCAGAAGAATCCAGATCATCAAAATAAAAGCTCAAATTCAGGACATAGAAGACAAAAAGATAATACAAAAAATCAATGAAACAAAAAGCTGGTTCTTTGAAAGGATAGACAAGATCGATGGTCCCCTAGCTAGACTGACCAAGAAAACATGAGAAAAAACCAAATAAGCACAATCAGAAACACAAAAGATGAAGTCATATCTGACCCTGAAGAAATACAAAAGATCATTAGAGACTACTATGTACACTTGAATGGAAACAAACTTGAAAACCTTAAGGAAATGGAGGACTTTCTGACATCACACAACCTACCTAGGTTGGAACAAGAAGAAATTGAGACCCTAAATAGACCAATAACAATCAAGGAAATCGACTATGTAATAAGAAAACTTCCTACAAAAAAAAGCCCTGGTCCAGATGGCTTTCCAGCAGAATTCTACAAGACATTCAAGGAGGAGCTGATACCAATCCTACTGAAGGTATTCCAGGCGATTGAAAAAGATGGAACTTTCCCCAAATCATTTTACGAAGCCAACATCACATTGATACCCAAGCTAGGTAAAGATCCAACAAAAAAGAGAACTACAGGCCAATATCTATGATGAACATAGATGCTAAAAACAAGATCCTAGCAAACCCGATTCAGCAATACATCTCAAAAATCATCCACCATGACCAAGTAGGCTTCATTCCTGGGATGCAAGCCTGGTTCAACATTCGTAAAACCATAAATGTAATTAAACACATCAACAGATGTCAAAACAAAAACCACATGATCATATCATTAGATGCAGAAAAAGCTTTTGATAAAATCCAGCACCACCTCTTGATAAAAACCCTTGAACATCTAGGCATACGGGGAACATACCTCAAAATAGTAAAAGCCATCTACGAGAAACCCACAGCCAGCATACTCCTAAATGGAAAAAACTTGGAACCAGTTCCCCTGAAAACTGGAACTAGACAAGGATGCCCACTCTCACCCCTACTGTTCAACATAGTATTGGAAGTCCTGGCTAGAGCAATCAGAGAAGAGGAGGCAATCAGAGGTATTCAAATAGGAAAAGAGGAAGTCAAGTTATCTCTCTATGCAGATGACATGATTGTGTACCTTGAAAACCCAAGAGTATCTGTCAAAAGCCTCCTTACATTGATAAAGGCCTTTGGCAAAGTCTCAGGATACAAAATAAAGGTACAAAAGACAATCGCATTTCTCTACACCAATAATAAACAAACAGAAACCCAAATAAAAAACACAATTTCATTCACAATAGCCACAAAAAAATGAAATACTTTGGCATCTTCCTAACCAGAGACGTGAAAGACCTTTACAATGAAAACTACAAAACACTGCTCAAAGAAATCAAAGATGACACAAACAAGTGGAAAAATATCCCATGCTCATGGATTGACAGAATCAACATTGTGAAGATGCCCATCTTACCTAAGGCAATCTACAAATTCAATGCAATACCCATTAAATTACCAACAACATTCTTCTCAGACCTAGAAAAAACAACACAGGAATTCATATGGAAACACAAACATCCAATAGCCAGAACAATCCTCAGCAAAAAAAAAAAAAAAAAAACAAAGCAGGTGGTATCACAATACCAGACTTCAAACTTTACTATGAAGCTACATTCATCAAAATAGCTTGGTATTGGTACAGGAACAGGCATACAGATCAATGGAATAGAATTGAGATTCCAGAAGCAAAACCTCAATTTCTCAACCAACTCATCTTTGACAAAGCCCCCACAACCTACCACTGGGGAGAGGAGAACCTATTCAGTAAATGGTGCTGGGAAAACTGGCTGACCACATGCAGAAGATTGAAACAGGACCCCTATCTATCCCCATGCACAAAGGTTAACTCCAAATGGATCAGAGACCTAAATATAAAACCTCAAACCATAAGAACCTTAGAAAAGGAAGGAAATATCCTCATGGAAATCGGAACTGGCTTCCAATTCCTGTACAAAACCCAAGACCCACAGGTCATAAGAGAGAAGATAGACAAGTGGGACCTTATTAAACTGACAAGCTTCTGCAAAGCCAAAGAAACCATCAAGAGAGCAGGGAGACAGCCTACAGACTGGGAAAAAGTATTTGCCAACTCTAGGTCTGACAATGGCTTAACATCCTGGATCTACAAGGAACTGAAATGTACTGAAAAGAGGAAAACAAACAACCCCGTTATAAAATGGGCAAAAGATATGAACAGACACTTCACAAAAGAAGACAACCGAGCAGCCAACAAACACATGAAGAAATGCTCAACCTCACTAATCATCATGGAGATGCAAATCAAAACCACACTGAGATACCACCTAACTCCAGTCAGAATGGCAATTAACAACTCAAAAAATAACAGCTGCTGGAAAGGGTGTGGTGAAAAGGGAACACTTCTACACTGTTGGTGGGAGTGTAAACTAGTCCAACTTCTGTGGAAAGTAGTGTGACGATTCCTAAAAGCTCTAAAAATCGACCTTCCATATGACCCCACAATCCCCCTACTGGGAATATACCCTGAAGAACTCAAATCACTCTATAAAAAAGATACCTGCACATGTATGTTTATCGCAGCGTTGTTCACAATAGGAAGAACCTGGAAACAACCATGCTGCTCATCAAAAGAGGACTGGATTAAAAAAATGTGGTACATATACACGATGGAATACTACGCAGCCATAAAAAAGAACAAGATCATGAATTTCACAGCAACCTGGATGGAACTAGAGTCTGTAATACTGAGTGACCTCTCACAGAAACAAAGATCCGAGTATCACATGTTCTCACTCATATAATGGACCTTGAACATCCAATGTAATACTATAAGAAAATGACTGACGGTACTGGGAAACTATGGGAGGGGAGGGGGATGGAATTAACCGTAGCAAATATCTGTCTGGGGAAGGGGAAACACCTCTTATCAGCAGGGTGCCTGGATGAAACGTAATTGTACACCTAACACTTAACTGTACCCCACAAAACCATAATAAAAAATATTGATTAATAAAAAAAATGATGCTTTGACATATGTTTTAACATATATGATATGATAATAATATGATTTAACATATATGTTAGGAAATGTTGATCACAATCAAGCTAATTAAATGATGCAGCATCTCACATAGATACGTTGCATGGGGAGTAATAAGAATACTTGAGACTTACTCTCTTCGTATATTTCAAAGATATAATACATTATTTTAAACTATAATCAGCATGCTGTACTTTAGGTCTTCAAACTTATTCATCTAATGACTGCAAAAGAATTGAGTTTTAAAATGCAAGTAACAACGTGATTGACCTGGCACATGGAAGAACTGTGAGCTGTTGCTTGTAATAACATTGATGCAATAATGATAAGATGAAGGTGTCAGGGGAAGAACAAAGAAAAGGAAGCTTTATGTTCCATAAGTGTGTTCACAGAATCAAGGTATATTTTAGGTGCTGGTGCCTGTTGTGCCTTTTGAGTACCTCCAGGCCTGGGGCGGGCTTGTTCTGACTTGCCTCTGCAAAGTCAAATTCAGGCTTCTCCAATTAGTAATTGGAAACGTCTCCTTGCCTGTGGACCCCGAGGAGATGCCGCCCTCCGCCTCATGCTTCCCGTTTTCAAGTGATGATGGATGCAAGGTGGGGTTCTGTTACTTTGCCATTTAATTTAGGGATGTGAAGTAGATTCGACGAAAGGGTGTTTAATGATGAATATGACACAGTTCTTCAAATGCAGATCCTCCCAGGAATTGACTTTTATTAGGTGCAAAAAAGGAAGCCTGAAGTCTATCAAGCTCAAGCTCAGATTTCCCATTAGTACCTAACAAGTGAGATCCAGCTAAACGATATGTCGCCAGAGTTTCTGCAAGGAGAAATTTATGCTGAATTTTGCAGCTGATTCCCCAGATCCTTCCAGAACCCACCTTGAGTGAAAGATAATGGAAACAAATTGTTTTATGCCCAACTTCAAGAATGTAATTAGGGACAGCCGTGGGCAGCCCTGGCTCTTTATGTGTGACTTTGAGGCACATTCTTTGGAATCGCTTCCACATTTGTGAAAGCTTTTTTTTTCTCTCTCTCTCTCTCTCTCTCTCTCTCTGTTCAAATTCTTTGTCTTTTAACAAGTCTCCAGAGTTAACTAGAGAGAAAGAAAAAATGAGTTTAGCTTTTGTTATGTGTGTGACTTTTTGTGCTTCCAGAAAATGGTTTTGTTCTGTTTGGTACAAATACTCAGAGCATCTGCTCTTCACGCCTCCCAAATCACAGGAGCTGAGATAGAAATCTTTCTTCCATCAAGAAGATAGAGGATTTAGGAAAGCACTTGCAATCCAAAGAAAAAAAGTATTGGCGACATTTTTTTTCCTTCCCCAAAAGAAACACGGAGAAAAAAAAATGTCTTCATTAAACATCTTCAATAGTTATTGAACATCTCCCACAATTTCAGTCCATCCAGGCATGGCTGTGAGGCCAGCCTTATCAAACCTGCACCACACTGCCAAGTGTGTGATTAGCTGCCCTCCCCGAGATCATGGGCACTGGATCTATTATTCAGGCAATAAACATAGAGAACAAATTAATTGCTTCATTATGACTTTCCAATGAACTCTAAGGACACTCTTGGTAATGAAGGGGAGTATGGGGAGGAGCACTGATTCCTGAGCCTTGAAAAAACAAAATGTGTTGAGTGTCCCTTGGATAAAAGAGTGCTTTTGAAGGTTTCCAAAGAGTGGACCTTATCATACAAAGAGAGAGGATCCATACTTCAATTCTGAAGATAACACCAATGAAACAATCTCATTCATTCATCTGGACAGTCAACGAGCATTTTTTGATGGTCAAACTAATGATGAATCATGTAGCTCATAAGCCACTGGAGAATAAAGACCACTCTAGAGATGCTTATAACATAATACATTAAATGCTTTATTAGGACTTGAAACCATCACCACAGGGGCTCATGGGAAGGTGTCATAATGGACCTTCCAGAACTTCCTCAGAAAAGGCTTTGACTTCCAATTCCCTCAGGTGATGCTGTTCTTTTAAAGGACATGGTTATGATACACTATGCCATGGTCAGTACATTCGTTCTTATAAGATATCCGCATCACAGGACTGACAGAAAATAAGTGATGTGCCATTAGCTCACAAAGGTCCTTCAGGCAGACTTTGTGGATGGAGAAGTGACTGAATAAAATTAGGGCAGGGTGTGGCCTGTTGAGCCCTGGGGAAACAAGTGGACTTTGTGACTGGGTTTCACAAGTGGTGAAAGCCAAACCTTCTGTCCCTTGAAAATAAGTAAAAGCCCAAACTTTAGTTGTACGATGTGCACTTGTATACCTAATCCTGAATTGCGCCCCACATCTTTAATATTAAATATTTTTAAAAAAGAAATCAAGCAAAGCCAGCTTTTAGAGAAATCCTGTCCTTCTTAGGAATTGGCTTGTTCTAGGACACATTTCAAAAGATATATATATAATATGTTTTATATGTTTTGTAACTTGTTTTTAAAAAAAGAAGTAAAAAGACAAGACCATCCTCTTTCTCACCAGCCCGGAAATTCCATGGCTCCCTCTCCATCTCTAATTCCGGCTGTGAGGGAGCATTGCATCACAGACCAAGCATCCAGGTCCACCTGGTAACTGACATTCCAATCTCCAGGCAGAGGGCAACAGGCAGGGCCCTGCATTTGGTGAAAAATATACAATGAAGTCTAAAAAACCTTGGATCCAATTCTGTCTCGGGGTGTCTGTATTTTTGTCTCATTCCCATTTTAAGAGAACCGATTATCCATCCCAGATTCGAGGCTTTCCTAACTTTGGCAGACCACACGACAGTCTGTGGAACTCTCAAGGAATCCTTCCCAAAGGAGGAGACCACCACCATGACTCCTGAAGACAGAAAGTGAAAGTGGAGCAAGCAGGGGGCGGTTGGATGGCACAAGGTGGTCCACGCAAGAGAAGCAGGAGGGACCGCATTCCAGAAGACAGAGAAGGTTCAGAGTCTGTGAAGAGTTACATTTGGCAGAAGACTTGGGTCAAGTGGAAGAAGCCTCTCATCATGGAGCACCATGTGTAAAAGGCACCAGATCCCCGAGGGCCGGCTCACTTCCTGAGGAAATTTTCATTCTATCCTGGACCAATGAGGAAATCTGAAAGATTCTGTACATTGCAGTGGTGGGGTCAGAATTGCACATTAGAACCTTACTCTGGGGAGTGATTGCAAGTGACAGCAATCCAACTCAGGCTTGTCATGAGTTTGAGAGGAAAAATAAAATAAGGCAAAGGTCAGTCAGGATGGGCACCGGGTGTCTAGGTGAGGATAGAGGGTCTGGAGAGGTGATGGGAGAGGTGGGAAAGAGAAATTGGGTGCATTTGAGTGTCATCAAGAAGGGCTGCATTACTTTCATTTCAGTTTCCAGAACAGCAAAAATATTTTTTAAATGAATATATATATTCTGTGTTCAGAACTAAGTATAATCAGGTGAACATTCAGCCTCCCTTCCAGTGGACTGAACCGCTCAGGGTGATCTTGGCACTACTTGTGGCTATAAAGAGTGGAAGGACAATCCAAGTCACTGCCCCATGAAAGTAACCAGAACCTAAACATTAGCCGTGCATGGTGGTATGTGCCTGTAGTCCCAGTTCCCTGGGAGACAGAGGTGGGAGGATTGTGGTGAGCCCAGGAAGTCGAGGTGCAATGAGTCGTGATTGTGCCACTGAACTCCAGCCTGGCAAACAGAACAAGATCCTGTCTCTAAAACAACAACAAAAAAACCTCATTTGAACACATCGCCAAATCCTAGTCTTGAATTAGAAGCAATATGTGAACACTTCTTAGTTGTCTTACCCAGATGAGGAACACATCAGGATGACATTCAACAGGTTATATTTCCAAGTCATTCTTCTGCATTCAGGCTCCAGGAAAACCTTCTTTACTGAACATCTGACCCGCCCCCTGGAAACTGCTGATTGCAGCACAAACATCTCCCCTGCCCCTTGCTCACCACGTCAATTCCTCCCTTGCTGGCAGTCGCTTCATTTCCAGGTGACCTTCCTTGGTATAGAATGATGGCCAGAAGTTGGCTTCCAACTCCAAGACCATAAAAGGGTGGCCCAATCTCCCGGAACCTCTGCTGGCTTAAGCAGAATCTGAGCTGCAGGGTTTTCTGAAGCTCTGCAGTGTCTTTCTTTAAAATGTGTCCTTGCCCCAGCATCTTGAGTGAAATCTTTGATGGGTCACATCCTGTTCTTGTCAGTGAAGCCCCATGTACCTTCATTCCCCCAAGGAACCCTGTTTCTCTCCTGGCTGGCCCTACTCGGGCTGTCCTACCTGGATATGTGCCTCTCCAAGTTGCTTCTTTCTACAGGATAAGCAGCACTGCACCACTCTGCTTCCTGCAGTCTCCTCCCTACAGTTCCTCCACCTCATTCTCCCTTCCAGGCTGTAACATGAGTCTCTGTTCCTCTCAGATATTGACTACTACATCTAGTGAATGCAATGCCGCCTATTGAAAATTCTAATCTTGTAACTCTCTGCTCTGCTTTTTGTCTAAGCCAAAAATACTCCAATTCCATTAACCTTCTAGTTTCATTCTTTTTGAATCTGCATCAAGACCAAACGGGGATTAAAAGAATTGCTGAACTGGATGGGAATCAGCTTAGAAACTCATTTTTTTGAAAGAGGAAATTGGGCACAAGGATGATCTGTGAAGGACCCAAGGTCACAGTGATTTGGTAACAGAGCCCAGGAGTTGGATCAGGTCCACAAACGTCAATCTGTATTCTCTGGGTATGGTAACCAGCCATCCTGGTCTGCCCAGAGCACAGGGCTTTCCTGGGATTCAAACGAGAAAAGTTCCAGATGAACTGGGATGATGTGGCCACCCTGGTTCTGTATAAGACTTCTGTCCATGAGCTTGTTGTTTCATGTGGGGCAGGACCATGGTGTGGCCAAGGGTGTGGCTTCTGGAGCCCCAGTGCCTGGGTTCAAACCTCAGTTCTCCCACCTCCTAGCTGGTGACTCAGCAAGCTGCTTAACTTCTGTGGGAATAAATTTCTGCATCCTCAAAAAAGATACGACAGCACTCTTTTGACTCCATACAGTTGGGAGGCGTGAATGCGTTGACACAAGTGACACCCTTGGAAAGGTCCTGACCCAGCGGTAACACTCGTTCACTTCACGAAAATCCTTGTGGTCAGTGTGTGTCACTAGCCACCAGCTTTAGCACAGCCCAGATGTGGGGCATTGAGGGTTCCTCGTCAGGGTTGAGTCTAGCAGACATAAGTCAGACTTTTCCCTTAAGCACAAAATTTAAGGGGGCATCACAAATCTCAGCAATCAGAATAAATCATATTTTAATGCAAAGTGTCAAAAAATCAAAATAAATGGGGAAAATTGTGAACAAAAGATCCAAATATTAAATAAGGAGAGCCCACCATGACATTCCAAGCCATATGGAGCCCCAGGGGAAAGGAAATGTGTTTCCTTGCACATATGTTTTATGGAAATCTTAATGATTAACAGTTTGAATGAATATATTACTGGTGAGTTTGCTTCCATTAAAGCCAAGAAAAGAGATTTGTGACACCCCCTTACAGTAAAGAGAAGCATGATCTGCTGGTCAGGGCTCCATTGTGCAGAGTCTGAGGACAGGAATGCAGTGTGTGTGTGTGTGTGTGTGTGTGTGTGTGTGTGTGTGTGTGTGTGTGTGTGTGGTGTTTTAATTACAGTTTTCAGTTTCCAATAGGACCATTCAGAGTTAACACAATTTTAAAAGCTGGGAGGTACTTATTTGTAAATCATGTCAGGTTTTACAAAGATATTAACATTTATCTTTCAAAATAAAAAGAAATTGCAGATGTTAATATGGAGAAGGAATTTGGCCATTCTTGAGGCAGTGTTTCATTTATTACATTTTAGCTTCTTGAAAGGATGAGATGCATTTTCAATGAAATGTTAATTAAAATAGCTAAGACAGGAAGAGTGAGGGTCCAGACATCATGACAGGTCAAAGCAAGAAAAGAAGAAGAAGAGTGGAGGCTTCAGACTAGATATCGCTGTACTCACATCGGGCTCTGCCTCTCACCCAATTTTTTTTTTTTTTTTGAGAAATAACCTAAGGCTTTATTTTAGAATCTGAAAAATGGGAATGGCAATGCCCTTCTTATAGGACATCATGAGAATGATATGAAAAATAAAAAAACACACCGAGGAGGGATTGAGGCAGATGCTGGTGATGAATTCTAGGTAGGGTTCTCTGGAGAAAGAGCTCCAGTAGGACATATGTGTGCGCGCACGTGCGTGCACACACACACACACACACACACACATGTGTATGCATATAAGGAAATTTCTTGTAGGAATTGGCTCACATAATTACAGAGGTCAAGAAGTCTTACAGAGTGCCATCTGCAAGCTGAAGACCTAGAAATGCCAGTGGTCTAATTCTGTGCAAGGTCAAAGGCAAGAGAAGATAAACTCAAAAAGAAAGGGAGAGAATTTACCCTCCCACTATGATTTTGTTCTAAACCAGCCTTCCACAGATTGGAGGGTGCCCACCCACATAGGTGAGGGACAATCCTCTTTATTCAGACCACTGAGTCAAATGTTCATCTCTTCCAGAAACACCTTCAAGGACACGCCTAGAAATAATGTTTACCAGCTATCTGGGCATCCCTTAGCCCGGTCAGGTTGGCACATAAAATTGCCATCACAGGATTTTTTTTCTCTCTCTCTCTCCTCTTACCTTGTTTATAACTTGTGACTTATTTACTAGGAAATTATATAATTAAATACTGGGAGTTGAATAATAATAGAGAATAATAATGAGAAAACCAAGGCACAGTGGGGGTGAGAAAATACGCAAATTCCCCAAACTTGGAAATGGCAGAAGACAGAGGACAAGCAGAGTTTGCTCTTGTGGTTCTCAGACTGACTTGGTTTTTCTTTTCTACCCGTGCCCTTCTGTATCCCACAGGGCACGGTAGGCTGGCATCTGGGATTGTGACTACTTTGGCTCAGATCAACCAGGCTCTAGGGGAATCATGTGGGTCCCAGTAGAGAAAGCTGTATTGAGTGAAATGATCAACAAGGTGCAAAAATGGGAACAGGAATGGGAATATATCCAGGAAGGCTGAACTAAGCTCCTTCCTATCCTCTTTCTGTACTGAAAAGTCCTTCCCTGCCTCCCCATGGAGCAGGTGCTTCCATAATGCCCAAACACCCAGTCACAACTCCCAAAGGGCCTGCACCGCTAGCATCTGTGTACAAGAGTTAGTTTGAAAGAGTCATGTCAGCTGTGCCTATGTGAGGGGATCCTGGCGCCCCTGAAAGGGGTCTCAGGCAGGAGAGTGAACACTTCCACATCCTCCACAACCAGGCCTTCGGACCCACCTGCTCAGAGCCCAGACTGGGAAGGGCTGCACCTCCCTTCTGCCCCATCCGGGCAGGGCACCCTCTACCCCTCCTAAGTGGGAGACCAGGTCATCTTCTGATTCGCGCCAGAGAGATGTACACCTTAAGGCCCAGAATATTCACTCAAGTTTAGGTGTGCAATAATTTAAAGAACATGTTAAGTGAGTAATAGCACACAGGGTACATGGATGTAGAAAAAGTTTGATGGTCACAGGGTTGTCAAATGATCAACAGCGGTGCTCACACCACCAAGAGAGGGAGGGAGGAGTTTAAGGAGCATGACAAGCATGTGCTTTGCTGTTTTATCTTCCATCCTTTTTATTGTGAACATCAAAAAAGAAGAGTTGAACACTTATAGATCCACCACCAAGTTCCTGCGACTGGTATTTGCCTTTAAGCTTTGTTTTTATTTTACTAGTGATTCATATTCTAATTGTATGTTAGAGGAAACGTGTAATTAGCACATCAAATGCATCATTTCATGGAGATTTTGACTTAGGATAAACCAAAGTAAAACAAGTAGAGAAAACAAGCTGATTAAATAAAATATATGAAATGGGGGAGCAGTTGGCACGAGCAGAGGTGAAACAGTGAGGACAGTGTCTGACCAATTCTAGTTGGAGGAACATCCATTTGGGAATCTATCCTCAACAGATTAATGTCGATCTCCAATAGAACCACTCAGAGTCAACAACATTTTTAAAACTGGGAGATACTTATTTGTAAACCATGTCAGGTTTACAAAGAAATTAACTTTTTTTTTTCAAAATAGAAAGAAATTTCAGTTATGGAGAAGTATATGCATTGATTCATGAATAAGAAACCTTAAATAGGGAGTGTTCGACCAAAGTCTTAAGCTCTCGTTGTCATTGTGGTTGTTTATCAAAGTTTATGCAACCCTAAGGCCGATGGTGACTATCCTTACAGTGTAATTCAGAAAACATTCATTTATTTCTGTGTTTAGGAGTGTTTTCTTAGTAGTGTCTTTACTCTTTAACTGAGCAGGTGAATTTCATCAGGGCCTGGCGCCATTCATTCACAGGAAGTGCTCACTTGGAAGCAGAGCCCGCAAAAGCCTGCCTGTCCCCCTCATCTCATCGAGAAGGATCAAGCCTCTCATATGGGGACAGAGACTGGGTGCCTGTTCGAATGTAAACATGGAGTTCCAGAACTTGGGTGGAGTCCAATCTGATGACTCCACAGAGGCACCTGGGCGGGGCTTGCGCTCCGGCCTGAGCTGGGCTTTGCTCATGGGTTTGGAAATGGCCTCTCAGGCTCAGCCTCATCACAGGACTGCTGTGAAGGGCTTCGCTCCATGACTGATCCTCGTGTCACCCAGGGGAGCCACTCTGTCCATTTTTTCCTACTATGTATTGTCTTAAGAAAACATGTCAATCAACAGTAGCATCACAGCCAGCAAAAGGATCTGTGGAGCAGAGAGCGTACTACATAACGACATTTTTATAATTGGAAATCAATGTGGCTAATTAATTGCAGATTAGCAGACGAAATCCAAATGTATCAGGACATTTTCCCCATCAAAGTAGGTTTCCCGTGGTCATGAAGCAGATATTCAGTTGTCATTTACTTGGCTTATTCATGTAGTCATTAATTTCCTGTCCTGCTAACCTAGTTGTTTTCTAATTTGTTTTTTTCCTAAGACCCATAGTAAGAAACATGCACATATACATAAATCTAAAACAGGGCAGGGAGTGGGGAGACAGGAAAAAAAGAGAAAACAAATACATATACAATTATATACATTGTCATAATATATTCAATCAGCAGACCTTAAGCAGGCGAACTCTGTGGCTGGCTGTGTGAGATCTAAACATGCTTAAGTCAGCACTTGATGAATGCACAAATCCTGTCAAAAGAATGTCTTGCAGTAGCATCTTGATAATTAATTATTTCTGCTTAGCGGCTTCAGGAAATCTAAGACTACACTGACCTGTTTTCCTCAGCTTGTGCCTTGATTTTATAACTTTATTGATGATGTGTGGCAATTTAACTAATGACTCCCCAGTGAGGAGCGTGAATCTCAGACAATGTTCTGAAGGTGTCTGAATTTCATCAGTGAACAAATGACGCCATGTGTGGCATAGCTGGCTTGGGATCACTGTGCATAATTATATTCATGTTCAAGTCCTATGAGCACCAATGCTGACTGTTTGGCAAAAAAGCCACCTATTCAGAGCGCCTGCCCTACCCCTGCCACTTGAAAATGTTTAGGGCAACTAAGGAGTCCATGTGATGACCTCCCAACACGAGGGGACAAAAAAAAACCCAGAATTATTGTTCAGAGGGCAAGCCCCTTGTAGTACAGGCTTCTTCCACTAGGAAAGTGCTCTTCCCGGAACCTATTGACATCGGTGTACCAACTAGTATGGTTGTGAGAGGCTGTGTCCGAATTCAGTTAATTTCTTCTTTTTTCTTTTCTTTTCTTTTTTTTTTTTTTTTTTTTTGAGTTGGAGTCTCACTCTGTCGCCCAGACTTGAGTGCAGTGGCCGCTCCCAGCCACTGCAGCCTCGACCTGCTGGGCTCCGGCGATCCTTCTGCCTCAGACTTCCAAGTAGCTGGAACTACATACAACTAGACACTGGAACTCCAGATGCAGATGCATGATGTGGAGGTGGCATTTTATGGACTCTGAGATACACTAGGATTTAGAGACCAAACCATTCTTCCAAACTCAAGTGAAATTTTAAAGGAACAGACAAAACCACTTGCCCTCACTGAGGAGCCTCTCAGTGTCTAGAAAGATTCTTTCTCCTTCTCTCCCTCTCTCTGTCTGCCTTCCTTCCCCTCTTTCCCTCCCCTCCTTCTCTCTCTTTCCTGTCTTTCTCTCTCTCTTGACCTTAGCATTCAACCTCAGACACAAGACAGACACCAATAAAATGATTGCTGAGTGATGTTCAAAAGCAAATTGAGGCACAATAAAATTTCAAAGACCATCTTTGAGCAAACAGCAATTCAGAAGTGGTTTGGTAGACCCAAGGAGGGAACTCAAAGAGGAGGTTTTATAGGACAAAGGCTGAAGAAAACAAAGAAATTATTTGATTGGTCACAGCTGTACCATTACCTTATGTGGACTATCCCTTTAGAAAGTCCCTACCTATCTACGTTTGCTGGCTCCTTCTAACTGCTTAAGCGTCACTTCTGCTTTTCTTTGATATAGAGGTTTACAAGAAGCAGCTTAAGCTAAGTCCCCCTTATGTTTGCTAATCAAGCAAGGTTGAGGTCTCTCTGAGGCCTTACTGGCTTTGCCTGCTTGGGGATTCTTCAGGCCTGGTCTCCCTTTTAATTCACATTAGAAGTGATATACTAAGGCACTGCAGCCCCTTAATACTGTAGGGGTTGGGCTGGAGACAGCTCGTGTGGTGTGAATGTTTATGAACCCCCCGCAGGCAGGTAGCACCATATGACTGGTAGACGAATTTGTTTCAAACCCAAACCCATCACCACTTCCCATGTGACCCTAGACACATTATTTAAATTTTCTAAGCTCTAGTGGATATGAAATAATAACAGAGTATCCTTTTAGGTTACTTATTCATAGATCCAATATTTCTTACTGAATCCTTATACAACCATTATTTTTACTGCCTGACACTCTTCCTCTGGAAACCACACCTTAGTTTCTATGGAGGAATCACCAGCTCTTCCTGATTCCAGGAAAAAGGCCTATGATCCAACCTAATTCAGCAAAAGCATGGCTGTTTCCCAGTCACTAAAAGCCATTGAGAGACAAGCATGGGACCCAGTTAGGCTAACACGACTCAGAGAAATTTTTTTTTCCTTGAACGGCTAGGGTCATGAATGAAGGCTGAATTTTTTCCTGCCTTCCCGTAGCTACATGAATACTGAGGCTGAAACTAGCATAGAAAGGAGAAGGAGCCCAGAGGTGGAAGTAAATAGTATTGGGCCCTGAATCCAGATGCACCTGAAACCCACTCTACCCCTGAGTTCTTTCTCACAAGGGAGCTAATTATGTAAGTTTGAGTTGGCTTTCTGTCACTTGCAATCAAAACATTTCTAAATTATTCTATGCAAGACCACATGCCAGGCCCTGGGCTACTGCAATGAGCACAGTTCCCATCTTCAGAGACATTGTGGTCTTTCAGAGACAATAGGAAGGAATAAATTTAATGTATCATTTCTCATTTAATTAAAGGTGCATTTGTCCCTAAAGAGAAACTCTAAGGCAGTTGTCGCCAACCTTTTTGACATCAGGAACCAGTTTCATGGAAGACATGTTTTCTATTGACTTGGGGAATGGGGGATGTTTTCAGGATGATTCAAGTTCATTACATTTATTGTGCACTTTATTTATATTATTATTGCATTGCAATATATAATGAAACGATTATTTTGAAATGATTATTTTGGTATAGTCTGCAAGCAATTGATTTATCATGGTCTCTGTACAGGCAAACCTCACGGCTCATGTCAATCTGTATTTGCAGCCAATCCCCAGCGCTACCATCACCGCCTCAGCTCCACCTCAGATCATCAGGCATTAGATTCTCATAAGGAGCGTGCAACCTAGTTTCCTCACATGCACAGTTCACAATAGGGTTCGCACTCCTATGAGAATCTAATGCCGCCACTGGTTTGACAGAAGACAAAAGTCAGGTGGTCATGTGAGGAATGGGGAGCAGATGTAAATACAGATGAAGCTTTGCTTACTCACCCGCCACTCATCGCCTACTGTATGACCCAGTTCCTAACAGGCCCAGGGATTGGGGATCCCTGCTGTAAGGTATAATGAGTATGTATAAAACAGAGTCTCTAGTGGTGTCTGTGACAGAGGGAACGGAGGTCACCACACTCAACACCTATCCCAGGTCAACGCTTCGTACCCAAGAACTGCGATTGTCATGTCTTCCCCACCTTTCCACCCTCTGCACCATCACTGGGGCTTCCTATAGGAGGGATCGGACAGAGGAGTGGGCTGAGCCTCACAGAACGAGATGGATTTGGATAGAGAACAGTCAGGGACTGAAAACCCATCTATCTATCCCAGCCCAGACATCTTCCTTGAGTTCCAAACTCATTTTTCTCACCACTTATTGACCTTCTCTGTTGAGACGTCCACCAGGCATCTCTGATGCAACTTGTCCAAAGCTGATGATTCTACCATTCACCCCCATCCTGTTTCTCCTCAGTCTTCCTGATCTCTGGAAAGATACCTACACTCTGCCCATTTAGGTAAAAAAAAATCCACGGACTCCTCCTCAACTTCTCTCCTCTCACATTGTTCACATGGATTGATCAGTGCGCCCTCCTCCAGAGTCCACACCCAACATCAACCATGTCATACCATTTCTGTGATCCTGTTTCAGTCCCCGGCATCACTCCCCTGGATCATTACAATTGCAGTGACCTGCTAATCTCAGCTCTCCTATGACCTATCTGCTCCCACCCATCCACCCTTCCTCTGTTTCCCACACCACAGAGGCCAGAGGACAGTGTGCCTTCTCAAGTGCATGTTAGTTCACACCACTCCTTAGCTCAAAACTCCTTGTTGGGAGTCCTTGTCAGCTCTGACATGAGAAATAAAATTCAGTCTCCTTACTGTAACCCATGAGGCTCTGTGCAACTTGCCCCTGGTGGCTACTCTGGTCTCTGGTCTCACCTCCTTCTGCAGACCCCACTACCTTCCTCTGACCTGACACACACCCTCTTGCACTCTGTGTACATGCAGTTCCCTCTGCCTGCAGTCCTGTTCCACGTGCAGGAGCTTCCCACCTCCTACCACTGCCCCATGCTACCTGGTCACAGAGCCTTCCTTGACTTCCCATTCCCAAGGCCACCTTCATCCCTCCTTGCCCGTCCCCTTGGCCAGTTGTATTGCTCTCAACATTCATCACCAAATACCAGAATATTCATGTGTTCATCCACTCACCATCCACCATCCTCAGGAGAGCCCTGGCTCCTCAAGAGAAGGCACGCCTCCTGACTGCTCTTACCTCTGCACCTTCAGGACCTCGGACAGTGTCTGACACATAGCCGATGTTCAGTAAGGGTTGAATAGGGGCTCTAGTGCGCTCATTGGCTTAAGCTGGGTTGCAGGGGTCTCAGAGGGAGTGAGCATGGTCCAAGAAAGAAACAGAGCCTCGTATCAGCCAGGCTCAGCTCCTCCTGGAGCAATATAATCGATGTCTGACTCCTCTCCCTGCATGCACTCTTTCCCCCTCGTTTTCTTTAAAAAAAAAATGATTGATATTCTGTGTGGTCCTATTTAATTTATGAATTCCATTACTGTATTTCAGAAAGTTTTCAGCATTTTTTCATCTCTTAAAAATAATGATTTTGAGCTGGGTGCAGTGGCTCATACCTGTAATCCCAGCACTTTGGAAGACAGAGGTGAGATGACCTGAGCCCATGGGTTCAAGATCAGCCTGGGCAACATGGCCAGACCTTGTCTCTACAATAAATAATAATTTTAAAAAGTTACCTGTTGTGGTGTCATGCATCTGTAGTTCTAGTTACTGAGAAGGCTAACTTAACGTAAGGATCATCTGAGCCCAACAGGTTAAGCATGCCACTGTGTTCCAGCCTGGGCAACAGAGTGAGACTCCATCTCAAAAGAAATGATCTTGGAGAAGAAAAAAACTGATACGTGTAATCATTTAGATTGACGGTAAGGATATCAGGTGGGCTAAAGCCACACTGCAACAGCCCTCACATCGCTCCTGTGATCCTCCCACCATCCTCATCCTCATACAGTAACCATAGTGAGCTTTTCAAAATGCAAACACAGTCACCTCATACCCCGCCTAAACCTCTTTGGTGGTCTCTCCTTCTCAGAAACACACCAGGGCAGACTCAGAACCTTAAATATTGTGTCTAAGTTCAATCAAACCATCTAGCACAGCCTACAGGGCACTGCATAACTAGGGACCATCGTGTCATATCTGCAGTAGCAGGTGGAACTCTAAAAGGGCCCTGGGACCCCTACCCCTGGATATTACTCCCATGACTATGTTATAATATACGACAAAAATATTTTTCTTGATGGAACTGCAAATGCCAGTTGGTTGACCTTCTGTAGTGAGATGATACAGATTGGCCTATCCAGATCTCAGGAGCCCTTTAAAGGTAAAGAGTTTTCTCAGCTAGAGAAAGGGGGCATCAGAATCAAAGTACAAGAAATATAGAATGTGTGGTTGCTAGCTTTGACAGTGAAGGGCACCACCTAGCAAGGGTGTCCTGTAGGTGATGAGAATGGCCCCTGGCCAGTAGCCAATAGGAAAGGGAGAAACTTGATTATACAGTTGCAAGAAACTGGACTCTTCCAATCACCTGAATGAACTTGGAAGCAGATTCTCCCCCAGAGTCCCAGGTGGGAGGCCAATCTGGCAGACACCTTGATATTGGCTTTGTGAGACCCTCAGCGAAGAACCCAGCCAAACATGAATGTACTTTTACCTACAGAACTCTGAGGTGATAAACGACTATTGTGGTAATGGGCAAGTGTGTAGTTTTTGTCACACACCAACAGGAAACAAATACACATCTGTTATAAATGTGCTTCCCTCTCCTCTTAGTCTTGATATCTACCCCCTTCTGCTGAAATCTCAGTTTAAGCCTCAATTTCTCAGGAAAACCTCCTGTCTCTCTGTCTGGATCCAGGTCTTGGGTCCTTTATTCCTATCATCTTCTGTCCTTGTCACAGTCACAAGGTCACATGTGTGTGCGATTGTTCAGTTCACATCAGACTACTTCCCCTTCTGACATTGCCTGATGCGATTCCTGGAGTTGCAGTTAATCTGTGATTGAAAATCATTTGCATGTCTGGATGCTCATGTATTGCTGTGGGAGAGCTTTTGTCAAGAGCATGCTTGAGCAGACTCATTATTCCATTTGACAGCGTTTTAGCTGGGCTCCCTAGGATGCTCACAGAAGTGCCTGCAAGTGCAGTTAGAAAGCTCAGACAACATACTTGGAGGCCAGGGGAAACTCAAGAGTGTGAATGACGTAGTGCACAAGTCAGTTGTGACATTTTAGCTTTAATGTGTGCGCAGTTAATTTTATGTTTTGGGTTTGGGGTTTTTGGCTTTTTTGGTTTTTTGGAAATTACCTTGTGCACAGCTGAGAGCTTTCTTGTTTGCTTGCAGTTTTAGTTTTGTCTAAGCTGTGATCTCTCATTTTGCTTACTATCTGATCCAAGTCATTGTGAGCAAGGATTTGTAGAGGGCAGTGTTTAATTTATTTCATCAAAGGGACCAAATAACTTTTAAGTTTCAATTTTTAATGGAAAATAGACAAGTATTTTCCTCTTTTTTGTGACCAAATGGCAATATAATACTCAGGCTGTCACAGCAAAGTCAGAGTTATCTAGAAATACAGTATGCCCTGTGACAAATATTACCTTGTAAGTGAACCACCATCATTGTCATTCTAAGAAGTCAGTTGAACCTTGGGCAGCTTTGGAGCTGTATGCTAGAAAAAGCACTGGCAGATGTGATTCTGAACATCATGTGGTTGCCTCACTCATAATCTGTGAGACAGATTCCCAAGGGCAATAGAAGACAAACCAGCTTGGATTTACAGAAGCTATTACTGTATGATAGTTGGCATGCTGTGGTACTGGGGGTAGTGTTGAATCTCTGCGTTCAAATGCTGCTTTGACTCTTATTAGCTGTAAAATCATGCTAAGTTGTTGTGAATTTTCTATACTTTGATACCCTCCCTGGTAAAACGTAGATGATAATTTTACCTCCCTCACAGAGTTGAGGAAATTAAATGAGAGAGTCTATGTAAATGATTAGAGAATTTCCTTGCATATAGAACTCAGGAAATACGTGTTATGGTTAATGTTACTCTTTTCATGGTGTAACCAATTTTTCAAAAGCTTTGAAACCACCATGGCCTTCATCACATGGATATACATTTGCATTGCAGAGGAAATTCTTTACCCAAAGTTATTGTTTTTCCTGTGGTTCCGGCATTAACTGATCCATTTCTTGTCTAAACTCTAGTAGTGTCTTGACATTAGTAATACTATTTTTCAACAGTAAGACAGCTTTCTGTAATGTGCTTTCCTAAATATTTTTGTAGCCTATCAATCCCAGGATGGTATTTATTTATTTGTTTGTTTGTCTACTTTTGGCACTGTATCAATTAACTGCTGCTGCTATAACAGTCATTCAGTTGCCATTTGTTACTTTGTTATGGCAAAGTACCATAAACTGGATGTCTTAAAACAGCAGAAATGTGTTCTCTCACAACACTGGAGGTCAGAAGTCCAAAGTCAAGGTGTCAGCAGGTTTGGTTTCTTCTGGAATCTCTGAGGGAGAATCTGTTCCATGTTTCTCTTGGAGAGTTTGGTGTTGCTGAAAGTCTCTGGCTTCCCAGGCTTGTATCTGCAGATATCTCCCCAGTCTTTGCCCCTGTGTTTACCTGGCCATCTTCTCCCTTAATTTGTGTGGGCCATATTATCCTTTTATAAGGACAATAGTCACTGGATTTAGAGCCCATTTTAATCCAATAGGACCTCATCCTAACTAATTAAGTACACATCTTCAAAGGCTCTATTTCCAACTAAGGTCACATCCTGAGGCTCTGGGTAGACATGAGTTTCAGGGGGACACTATGTAACCCACCACAGGCACCAATGGTTTGATCTGGCGATGCCGGGTTCCAGGCATTTGCTTTTAATCAGGCCTCTCTCTGGGCAAGGGAAGCAATATCTACTAAGGCCTAAAGAATTTTTCTCTTAATTAAAGCCAAGATGACTTACAACGAATGGTGGTGGAGGATATAAATTCACCGACAGGATAAACTAGCTGATAAACTTCGACTAGGTCCTTTGGAGGCCTTTTCCACGTGTTTAAAACTGAAAGCCGATTGCAATGTCAGCTGTAATTACCTGAGCCCATTACAAGGCTGTGGGTAGAAATTGTGCAGATACTGAAGCTAGTCTCCAAGAGCCCTCCACATAGCCCCAGTCTGAGCTCAGTTGAAAACACGTCTTAAAATAGATCGAAGTCAAATTTCCTGCAGCCGGCAGGTGATGGGAAAGTGTGTGGAACATGAGAGTGACAGGCAGTATAAGAATTGAGTATAAGAGTATAAGACATAGTATAAAAATTGAGTATCTCAGTGCTGGATTTAAAGCCCCAGGTCCACCACTTAAAAGGTGGTCACTTTCATTTGTAAAATCACTTAAGAGCACACACCACATGGAATTGTTGTAAGTGAAATGAGATAACATGTCTTAGCACCATTTCTGACCATAGTCAGAGTTTAATGCCTGAAAACGTTAGCCAGAACAGGGAAGAACAGGGAAGAAAATGGCTTTCTGCCTCAATCACCGTAACGTGTAAAGCAACATCTTTGATTCTGTTATGGACCAGTTGCCATCACCAGCATCTTCATCGTCAGCATCATCTTCACCATCACCATCATCTTCATCCTCACCATCATCGTCATCTTCATTATCATCATCATCTTCCTCATCACTATAATTCTCACCGAGCCTGGAGCTCGCATGTGCTATCCTGGCCCTCTAAGGAAGGACTTTCATCCCAGCTGCTGGGAATGCCATCATCTGAATGTGCTCAACTGTCAACCCCTTCAAGGACAGCTTCAGTTGCAGAGAGTTCTCTCTCCCAAGTTCATGACTCCCCCAAGCCTCCCACATCCATTGATTGACCCATGCAGGGGCATAAATGCATGACCAGCTCAGCCTCCCAGGTGTAACTCTGCTAGGCTTGCCTGTGGGGTCAGCCAAGACTGTCTCGAACCTGACTGGTCATTAGCATGATTTCCTGCCCAATGTTATTTCTTTTCTCTGTTTTCCATAGTGGCAACCCTAAAGTGAATATTTAATAAGGATTCTTCATGCGAAACTCCATCCTAGAGACATTTTCCCAGGTTGGCCAACCTACAACAATCATCATGGCTAACGTTTTCAAGCATTAAACTCTGACTATGGTCAGAAATGGTGCTAAGACATGTTATCTCATTTCACTTACAACAATTCCATGTGGTGTGTGCTCTTAGGTGATTTTACAAATGAGAAAACTGAAGATCGCAGAATGAAAGTGACCACCTTATAAGTGGTGGACCTGGGGCTTTAAACCTAGCACTGAGATACTCAATTCTTATACTATATGAATATGCTCTTCGGTTTTCTATTGTGCAATACCAGATGTTTTCATGGAAATCACTGCATACAAATTTGAATATTAGATTCAGCTTCTGGAAGGAAACTTACCATATGTTAGCCAAGTGCCAACTTTGCAGGAAGCCTTTCTAAGGAGGGAAGTCTCAGGCATGCTCTGTTAACTTTTCTAAACAGGATCAAACACGAATAAGTAAGTTATTATGTTCAAAAAAGCAGGGAAAATTTCATAGACACGGTGATGTGGAAGCTGGGCCCACCCTAGGCTTGGCAATAAAACTCACTTCGCAGGCTGGTTACCTGCATGTCCTGCCGGGAAGTACTATAAGGTCATGCTGGTGCGCTGGGACAGAGGGTGCTACATTCAATTAGTGATGTCTGCTGTGGACCCAGAAGGGGGAACTGATATTGGTACCCCATGTTTAGCGTCCTTATTCAACACCACCACTATGCCCTTCTTTTGGTTCTGGTGTGTCTGAATAACTCATGTTCCTTTCTCCAACACTGACTCATTACACTCATTGTGGCTTTTCTTGGCAAAGTCCTTTCTCCTCAAGTTTCCTTCCAATTATAAGACTACAGATACCATGGAGCCTTCTAGTGTCAGTTGAGGATATCATAAACAAAATTTGACTATTATACTCTCGTAGGCATAGTATTGCCCAAGGAATTACTGCATTTAGGCAGTACTGTCTTCCTTAATTGTGAGGTTTTCCATAAAAATCCAGATTACTGGCTTCTCCTGGAAAATAAGAAAATATGACAACACTAACTGAACTTTCATTTACAGAAGGTAAGAATTGACCACAAATAGGATAACTGTGTAAGGTAGGTGTATAAAAGATACCTTGACTTGTGGTTACCAGAGGCCGAGAAGAATAGAGAGAAGGGAAGATGATGAGAGGTTGATTAATGGGTACAAATACATGGTTAGATAAAGGAAATAAGACCTAGTGTTCAATAGATCAATATACTAGGGTGACTATAATTAACCTTAATCTATTGTACATTTCAAAAGAATTAGAAGAGAATAATTTGAATGTTCTTAGCATAAAGATAAGTATTTTAGGTGATGAATATTCCAATTACCTTGATTTGATCTTTACACATTGTACAAATGTATCCAGTTGCTACTATATATCTTGAAAATATGTATATCTGTTATGTATTTTTTAAATCTGCTTTGTAAAATGTAGTTTATTATTAGAAAATGAGGATTGGAATGTTTTAGGCAAGGGAATATCAAATACAGAAGCCTGGAGGCAGGAATAAACTTTGTGTGTGTATGCAGCAGGAAAAGGCCACAGTGGCAAGGCTACAATAAGTGAAATGCGATGAAGTGGGAGAGGATACAGCATAGAGAATATTATTCTTACATCTTCCTTAGATCACCACAGTGAAATACCATCTTACACTAGTCAGAATGGTTATTATTCAAAAGTCAAAGAACAACCCATGTTGACTTGACTGTGGAGAAAAGGAAATGCTCAGATATTGCTGCTGGGAATCTGAACTAGTGCAACTCTTATGGAAATTTCTCAAGAACTAAGATCTAGCAATGTCACTACTGAGGATCTACCCAAAGGAAAATAAATCATCATATTAAAAAGATATCTGCACTACTATGTTCATTGCTGCACTCTTTGCAATAGCAGAGTCATAGAACCAACCTACGCGCCCATAAATGGTTGACTGGATACAGAAAATGTGGCCCATATACACCACAGAATACTACCCAGTCAATAAAAAGAATGGAATTATATCCTTTTCGGCAACATGGATGGATCTAAAGGCCATCCTACATGAACTAACTCAGAAACAAAAAAAAAATATGACATGTTCTCACTTATAAATGGGAGCTAAATAATAAGTAATCATTGACATAATAGACATTGATGGAAATAATAGACAACGAGGGATCCAAATTGGGGGAGACTGTTAGGGTGTTGAGGGTTACAAATTATCAATCAGGTACAACGTTCACCATTTGGAGACTGGGGTCACCAGAAGCTCAATCTCTGCCAGTATGCAATATACTCATGTAACAAACATGAATTTGTACCACCTGCATTTAAACAAAAATTAAAAGAAAAGAAAGATTAGGAGGAAGGTGAAGTCGCAAACTGAGGCTGCCATCTAAGGCTCAAAAGAAGTCAATTTTATATTTTCAGGTTTATGTTAACTGATTGTTAAACACAGTCATTATTAAAAATTAAATGACAAAAACTTACTGTTAATACATTATAATGATAGCAAAAATAATATACACAAAATTTGTCATTTCCTAGTCATGTTATATTTTACTGTTTGT
Organism: Cephalopachus bancanus; assembly: GCA_027257055.1. NCBI lineage: Eukaryota > Metazoa > Chordata > Mammalia > Primates > Tarsiidae > Cephalopachus > Cephalopachus bancanus. Next base: position 1,096,458 of record JAPVLO010000269.1, read on the forward strand.
ATGCTCTTAGAGTCATTTATATCTATATTCTCTGTATGAGGAGATAGTAATGATGTCTATACTCTCTTATGAGGAGATAGTAATAATTTCTGTTCTATCTGTATGAGGAGATTGCAATGATGTCTACATTGTCTGTATGAGAAGATACCATCTGTATGAGGAGAAAATAGTGATGTCTATACTATCTGTATGAAGAGATAGTAATGATGTCTATACCATCTGTTTGAAAGGATAGTAATGAGGTCCATACTATCTATACGAGGAGATAGTAATGATGTCTACACTACCCGTATGAAGAGACAGTAATGATGTCTATACTATCTGTATGAGGAGACAGTAATGATGTCTATACTATCTGTGTGAGGACATAGTATTTATGTCTATACTACCTATAAAAAGAGATAGCAATGATGTCTACACTATCTGTTTGAAAAGATAGTAATGATGTCTCTACCATCTGTATGGGGAGACAGTAAGGATGTCTACACTATCTGTATGAGGAGATAGTAATGATGCCCATACTATCTCTATGAGAAGGTAGTGATAATGTTTATACTACCTTTTCATAGAGATGGTAGTATATGAAAAGGTAGTATCTCTATGAAAAGATAGTAATGATATCTACACTGACTGTATGAGGAGATAATGATGTGCTATTCCATATTCTGTGATCTGACATTGGAAGCCTGAAACCAGCCATGGTGGAAGTGTCTACACCAGAGAAACTGGCAAACACTACAAATCAAGACTTGATTGTTTTGTTTGTTTTGATGGTTTCTCCATTACCTAAGAAAGTAATTGTTAAATTACTTAAGAAAGTAATAGAGAAAGTGTTTAAAATATATACTAAACTTAAAAGTGTGTTGGTGTATCAAATGCAAATTAAACTTTAAAGTGTATTTGGTCTATAGCCATTTCATTGTGAGTAGCACAAAGTATTGGGGAAATAATTTTCCAGTGTTCAAAAACTATTGTTTAATTCAGGAAAGAAATCCCTTATAGCATTGATGAATGAGTTAAAAAACTTTTTTTATTTTTTTGGAATGTTTTAATTTTTTTTTTTACTTTTAAAGATGTGTGGTGCAATTCAGGGTTAGGTATACAAATGTTCATTATGCAGGTACCTTTGTTTTTGAGGTGTGTCCCCCCTCCTCCGGCAGATTCCTACTACTGCCAATCACACCTCCCCACACCCTGGCAGTTTCCTGCTACAGACAATCTTCTTCATAGAGTATTACGATAATTGTTCAAGGTCCACTTATGAGTGAGAATATTTGATATTCAGTTCTTTGTCTTTGTGATATATCACTCAGTATTATAGACTCTATGTCCATACACGTTGTTGAGAAGTTCATAATTTTGCCTTCTTTATGACTGCATAATATTCCATTGTGTATATGTACCACTTTTTTTTAATCCTCTTGCAATGGGCAGCACAGTTGGTTCTATGTTTTTGTTATTGTGAGCAATGCTTCAATAAAAATACGTGTGCAGCTATCTTTTTCATAGAGTGATTCGAGCTCCTCCAAGTATATTCCCAGTAGGGGGATTGTGGGTTCATATGGAAGGATGATTTTTAGATCTTTTAGGAATCGCCAAACTGTTTTCCACAAAGGTTATATTAGTTTACACTCCCACCAACAGTGTAGAAGTGTTCCCTTTTCACCACGTCCTCTCTAGCATCTGTTGTTTTTGAGTTGTTGATGATGGTCATTCATACTGGAATTAGGTGGTATCTCAGTGTAGCTTTAATTTGCATTTCTTTGATGACTAGTGAGGCTTAGCATTTCTTCATGTATCTGTTGGCTACTCGTATGTCTTCTTTTGAGAAGTATCTATTCATATCTTTTGCCCACTTTTTAATGGGGCTGTTTGGTTTTTTTTGCTTTTTGGCACATTTGAGCTCCCTGTAAATCCTAGATGTTGGGCCTTTGCCAGATATACAGTTGGCAAATGTTTTTTCCCAGTCTGTGGGGTGTCTCCCTGCCCTCTTGATGCTTTCTCTGGCTTTTCAAAAGCTTGACAGTTTGATGAGGTCCCACTTGTCTATCTTATCTCTTATGGCGTGGGCACTTGGGGTTTTGATCAGGAATTGATTGCCAGTTCCAATTTCCATAAAGGTATATCCTGCATTTTCTAAGGCTCTTATAGTTTGAGGTTTTACGTTCAGGTCCTTGATCCATTTCGAGTTGATTTTTGTGTATGGAGATAAGTAGGGATCTTGTTTTAATGTTCTGCATGTGGTGAGCCGGTTTTTCCAGCACCATTTACTGAATAGGTTCTCCTCTCCCCAGTGGTTGGTGGTGGAGGCTTTGTCAAGGATGAGTTGTTGAGAAATTGAGGTTTTGCTTCTGGAATCTCTTACTGTTCCATTGGTCTTATATGTCTGTCCTTGTATCAATACCAGGCTGTTTTCATTATTGTAGCTTTATAATAAAGTTTAAAGTCTGGGAGTGGGATACCTCCCGCTTTTTTTTGTTTGGTTTTTTTTTGAGGATTGTTTTGGCTATTCATGGTCATTTAAGTTTCCATATGAATTCCTGTATTGTCGTTTCCAGGTCTGAGAAGAATGCTGCTGGTAATGTCATGAGAATTGCATTAAATCTGTAGATTGCCTTGGGTAGGATGGACATCTTAACAATATTGATTCTCCCAATCAAGTTAAAATTCAAAGATATATATTAGTTGTTTCATTTTCATTTTTCTTATTAACCTAAATGAAAGTATCAGCTAATAATTATGTCCAAATCATACCTCTTCTTGAATGATGTAGCAACTTCTTTGCTGAATTCAATAGTTCTCAAGCATTTATTATTGTCTGATTGTGTAACACAATGATTGGTGATAAGACCATAAAAAACTGATAGAGGAATTTGCAGGAAATAAGTCACACTGAAGTTACTGGTGTAATCTCAAAAATAAACTGGCAATTTGAATTTTTAAATAAAAGATATTACATACGTTATTATTATTTATAAATAATGTACTTCATGGCCTTTCTATTAGCGTTATTAACAATAACCTTCAAAAGGCCTGTTGTTAAACTGTCTTCAGCTCACTCACCACAGGGATTACCTTGAACACGTAACTAACTACAACTCTAATATATGCATGGTTTTATTAAAAATAAATAAAATACCTTGGTGTAGCAATAATACCAGCACCTGATAAACATGTGTGCCCAATAAATATGGGTGCCATGATTTATAAGTAAAATAAAAACCAATTTGTGGTACATTTCATCAACCATAATACATTTAGGCTTCTGTCTGTTTGGTGACCATGTACTCATAATTACTGTAATAAGGCAATGTGAAATGTCTAAAGCTGCTTATGGAATATAATAATTTTAACATGAAGAGTTGCTCAGATCAATAACATTTGTGGAATAAAAGCTTATTTTCCTCAGATAGATTTCTCTGAAAGAGCATGAATGCGTATTTTGTATCTTTTATAGTTCAAGCCCAGAATTGACTTTTAGGTAGGATATCCCCTTCTTCTGAAATGCAACATTCTAGCTTGTGAAATAAGAGTTTCCGTGTTGAAAGTTGTCACTCAGCCAGGCTCGGTGTCTCAGCCTGTAATCCTGTGCCTTTGGGAGGCTGAGGTGAGTGGATTGCCTGAGCCCGCAGGTTCAGGACCCAACTGGGCAGCGAGACCTCATCTCTACAATAAATCAAAAAAAAAAAAAAAATTCAGCCGGGCGTGGTAGCACATGCCTGTAATTCCGGCTACTCGGAAGGCTGAGGTACAAGGATCGCCGGAGCCCAGCAGGTCAAGGCTGTGGTGGCCGGGAGTGGTCTGGGTGACAGAGTGAGACTCCAACTCAAAAAAAAAAAAAAAAAAGAAAGTTGTCACTCTTTTCCTATGCAGTTATGGTCAGTCATAGTCAAGGACACCACAAGTATCCCATAGTCTAAAGGGGAGATCAGATCACTTTGTCCAGTCTTTCTCCAATGAAAGAGAACGTAAGACTCAGGTGTGATTTGAATCATGCAATGAGGTACCTCTTGCCTTTCGATTTGTTTGAATCCTTTGGGTTACACCTTGAGACAGTCTCAGTCTGAAACCCATGTGTCTTGAACACTACTCTTTTTTCTCTCTCTCTCTCTCTTTTATTTTAAACATATATGTCTTGAATATTTCTTTAATGTGTAGGTATCTCCCTTTTCACAAAAATAGAGCAGTTTAGAGCTTCAAACATTGAGCCTCCACCAGGCAGCAAACTCCAGCTAGAGTTGAGTCATAATGGTTTATTTCTAAAACTTTGACTTTCACAGTTATTCTCTGAGCTGGTTATCTGCTATTGGCCCCTCCGAGTCTAGTCTCCACACCTGTCAGCAGCACTCTGCCTGCACAGGTTGATCTGAGAAGACCTCATTGAGTGCCCATGGTCCCTGACTTCCTGCTGGGTTTGGTCATGGGAAGAACCAGCAGGAAACTCACAAGAGAGAGGAGGCTGAGGTCAGGGAATATTTCTCTGACTCCTTCCCAGTGAGGTCTTCGCAGCAGAGGTGTGTCTCTTGGCAGAGAGCTATGGCTCCTCTAAAAATGATCTGACTTTAAGACTTTCTTGCAGTTTACAAGCCCTGAACCGTTTGGACCTACAGACGGTCTCAGCTAAGTCCATGATCACACTTAGGGTCTCCCTACACCCACACCTCTATCATTAGTCTTTTTCAAAGCATGCTTTCCTAAAAAGCCTAACTTGATCCTTACACATTCTACGCATGTAGCAAAATATACTCCATAGATATATACAAAGATCATAAATCACTAAAAAATAATAGTAATTTAAAAAATGCTTTCTGGCTGGGCTTCGTGGCTCAGCCTGTAATTCCAGCACTTTGGGAGGCCGAGGCGAGTGGATTGCCTGAGCCTGCAGGTTTGAGATGAACCCAGGCAACTTGGTGAGACCTCGTCACTACAAAAAAGAAATTAGCCAGGGGTGGTAGCATGTACCTGTAGTTCTGGCTACTTGGAAGGTTGATGTGGCAGGATTGCCAGAGGCCAGCAAGATGATGCTGGAGTGGCCGTGAGCATGCCACTACACTGCAACCTGGGTGACGGAGTGAGACTCCAACTAAAAAAAAAAAATGCTTTCCTTAAATTATCCTTATTTGAATGTTCTGATAGAGACCTTGACTGGATCACCTACTATTGATGACAGTCTATGTTTGGTATCAATTTACTTTATTTATATAGAAGAAAGAGCAGCCTCAAGGTCACAAGGGTATCCAAGAAACTTAGCCTGCCCCTAGAAGAAAACCTCTAGTTCATTTGAGACAAAGCTCGAACCACCGATGGTAATCTCTATCAGAGAGCACAGCTGTCTAGAACAAGGCTAGATAGGCCCTTCTCTGTCCTCAGCCTCCTCAAGAGACTGTAAACCCAACCTCCAGTCTCAAGGGAAAAGAGAGCCTTTTTTCATGAGATGATAAAGAGACCATTGACCATTGATAGCCAAAGACTGAATCCAAGCTGCAGCCTCGTTTTCCTGAACCACTATATTTATTTAGTTTGTAAAGTTTTGAATTGGCTGCCAAATTCTAAAAATTGAAGATTTTCATATAAATATCCAAATTTCTACATTTTCTTCAAAAGAGGAAAGAACTGACCCCGCTGTGTCCACCTGTCCCCACCCCCCAGCCCCTGGCTACCATTTCTGGGGCAGAGCAGAATGGCTACCCATTGGGGTACACCTGTGCCCCCTAACTGGGCCTATTCTTTGCCAAGTCCCCAGGCATTGAATCTGAGAACGTAGAAGAAGAGATATCCAGGAGGTGGCCTATTACTGACCTGTGTCTCCATGGACACCTGAGAGGCTGTGGTGAATTTCCATCCAGGTTACAAAACTGGTCCCCTTGGATGTGGGATTCCTTGAGCCTGATCTGCACACTTCCTTGTCAGCAGTATTCCAGCAGCTCAGCGCTTTTTTCAAAAAAAAAAATCTTTTATATTTAGAATTGTATCCATCTCTTTAATCACCACCTTTCTTTGTACTACTTAGGTTAGGCTAATACAATTTCCCTGAACATCTGTCAAATGAATCCATTTGCTGTCACCTTGTATTTTGAGCCAACTCAAAAATATATACTAATCTTTAATTTATAACAAACCAGTGATGTCTGAATTTCATTAAATCATGTGGGACTAAAAGGCAGGCTTTACTTTTATCCCAAGATATATTCAGTAAGACCCGCTTGAGATCCCATTTTTATCAGTAAGTTGGATAAAAACTAGCTGTGCTGTTTGCTGCCAAAACCATTAAATTGGTTGGACCCTTTAACATTTGTTATTTGTTCCCAATTTTTACTTGAGAAAACTTTTCTTATTGCAAAAAGAAATTGTTATTTCACTCCCTGCAGTACCTTTTGCTCTGAGATCTTATACACTTGTTCACAACTCCTTCTCTCTCTCTCTCTCTCTCTCTCTCTCTCTCTCTCTCTCTCTCTCCTCTCTCTCTCTCTCTCTCTCTCTCTCTCTCTCTCTCTCTCTCTCTCTCTCTCTCTCTCTTTCTCTCTCTCTCTCTCTGGCCTATGTTGTCACAGCAGCTATGAGCACAACATTGAAAAGACCCCATTGTTATCCACCTGGGAATTCAACAGCATATCCCTGGTTCTTGCCTTCTTGAAGAAAGAATTTAGCCAAGAGACAAAGCAGTGAAGCAAGGAGAACCTTTATTTAGGCAAGAGAAAGTACACTCCAAAAGAACGGCTGATCTGGCTAGAAAGAGCCCAAGGGCTTTCATGCTGTGTTTTTTATATTCCTTGACTTTTTTTCTTTTCATCTCATCCTGGTCTCCTTCCTGATTCTGCACAGTCTCCGCCCAGGGTTGCGGATGTTATGGTAACCAAGAGCTTCTGCTCTTGCGTGGAGCCCTGTGATCTATACAATTGCTAACTAATGGCAACATGCCCATTTCTGCCACCCCAACAAGTTCCTTTAGTGGACAAATTGGTATTTAGGTTACCTGCACAGGCCCATGGAATTCCCTCTTTGTTTTGGTTCCCCCCTTTCCAGAATGTTTTTGGCCACGCGTTGACAGTTGTGGCCCTGGAGTGAATGATGGTTAGGCCTTCCTGGGATGCTCCTTCCTGGTGCCTCCCTCCAGAAACTCCTCTTAAACCCACTCATGTCTGCCTAACTGCCTGTCAAGCCTAACACCATGCTGGAAAAGACCCAAATCCCTACCATGTACAAGTGAATGAGAACGTGGAATGGACATGACCTTGCTGAAGATCAAAAAGTCCATCAATTCAGCTACTGTGTTCACCTCTGCTGCCTACATAAAGATGGTGGCAGGAATGTCCCAGGCTGGTGCAGATGGCAGTTCACTGGCAGGACAGCCTGAGGCAGCCAACACTGGCAGGTACCACCCACGGCTGCAGCTAGCTAACGTGGACATCGGGCAGTGACCAGGCTGCATGGTCCCAACTGGATTCCACCAGAGACAGGATCTGTGCTGGTCACAAGCCCCAGGAAGGTTATGAGGGGAAGCCCCTGAAGGAGACACCAGAGACACCTTTGTCACCAAGAGCTCCTGTAACAGCCTCTGTTATCCAAGGGACATCATCCCATGGAAGTGTGACTAGTGTAAACCAAAAATAAAATGTTAAACCGCTAAACTCCAACCCATGATGTAAGAAGAGGTCAGACACATCTCATTATACCCCCTTGCTTGTGGAGTTTCCCACACCACTGATTGGTATCAACGTAGAAATAGAGATCACAAGGCTGACAAAGCAGACTCTGTGGCGGTAAGATACCACATTCCATGCCGACTCTGCTACAGCATCCCACAGCAGAGAGCAAGCCTTCAAGGAAGTTTTTAAAAAATATTTTATTCCAAAATATGCTTCTTTGTCATATATTGAAGTGACTCTGCAAAGCCATCTCTTAGGGAAATTCGCATCTGTATAGAACACCTTTCAACACCCAGAGGACCTCTTCTGAGGGTTAGCCTGCAAAACAAGAACCTTGGCTTCCACAGCACCCCTCCATTATCTTAACTCAAGCATTTCTTGTACTAATTTCAATTTTTTTAATTTTAATTTTTAAAAAGGGTACAATTCAGGGTTAGGTATACAAATGATCATTGTACAAGTAAAGTTTGGACCTCACTTTGGTCCCCACTTCACCTGGTTTGAGATCAGGTACCCTTATTGATGAAGTATGCCCACCTCCATCCCCTGCCAATTCCTCTCTTATGGTATTATGATAATTGTTCAGGATCTGCTTATGAGTGAGAACATGTAGTACTCATTTCTTTGTTTCTGTAATAGATCACTCAGTATAATAGACTCTAAATACATCCAAGTTGCTGCAAAGTTCATAATTTTGTCCTTCTTTATGGCTGCATAATATTTCATCGTGTATATGTACCACATTTTAAAAATCCAGTCCTATTTTGATGGACAGCATGATTGGTTCCATGTTTTTGCTATTGTAAATAATGCTGCCATAAACATACATGTGCAGGTATCTTTTCCATAGAGTGATTTGAGTTCCTCCAGGTATATTTCCAGAAGGGGGATTGCTGGGTCATATGTAAGGTTGATTTTCAGATCTTTTAGGAACCACCACACTGTTTTCCACATAGGTTGTAACAGTTTGCACTCAAATTATTTAGACAGAGCTTAACTCTTTCAACCAATGCCAATCAGAAATTCTTTGAATACACCTAGGAACTTCAAGCCTCACTTGGAGACATCCCATCTTTCTAAACCTAACCAATGTGACCACAATGTATTCATGTATGTGTGGAGCGCCTCCGCCCTAACATAGTGCCCGAAGCAGCCAGACCACAAGACAAAACAAGCCCTAATAAGGCATCTAAAGGCTGTCAGCATAAAATCCTCTCTTACGGGCCTATCGGTGCGTGCCGCGTTACCTTAATTGATTGGCAGAGATACTAGATTTAAGGTCACGAATAGGAGAAAGAAAAAGAAGAACGATGTAGTAACCTGGGATTAAAGCAGCTTACAGAAGAATCGTGTGAGAGTCGTTATTGAAAGCGACAAGTGGTGGCCCGTACGGGGGGCTCGAAGAAGCCGAAATCCTTGGATTCAGAACTGCAGCTGCTCAGGGCAGTTGACTGGTATGTAGATCCCACAAGGGAGGAAAAAAACTAGAAAGGTCCTCGGGGGTTGAAAAAGAGGCGATTTGGGAAGGTCCTCGGCAAAGAGGCGATTTGGGAAGGTCCTCGGCAAAGAGGCAATTTGGGAAGGTCCTCGGTAAAGAGGCGATTTGGGAAGGTCCTCGGTAAAGAGGCGATCTAAAAGGGCCCTCGGTGTAGAGGTGACCCCCTTTTTGCTAACATGGGCACTACTTCCTCTCCCCCGTTTTTTCAGGCTCTTAAAACTCTCCTAAGAACAAAAGGACTAAAATTAAGGGATAAAACCTTGAATGATTTTATCACACAGGTAGGCGAGATTGCACCGTGGTTTGCCGTTTCAGGGACTCTCACAGTGGGTAGTTGGGACAAAGTGGGGCAGGATATTGACCGTGCCCGAGAGCTAGGAGAGGTGGCAGGCGGGGTCCAGCCCCTTTGGAGACTGGTTCGTGCCTGTTTGGAAGATCAAAAGTGCGTGCAAACAGTCGAGCAAGGCCAAGCAGCGCTTGACCAAATAAAAGAGGAACGATCAACTTCCTCAAGAGGGAACAGCGAGGCAGCCTCTGACTCAGAACTGGAGTCAGATGAGGAACTTAGAGATCTCGTGACTCGAGTTGAAAAGTTAGAACTCAGTCGGGGCCGCACCCGAGATAAGGGCGGATCCTCTGTCCCTGGGTTGGTAGGAGTTCCTCCCCTGTATAATCCTTCTGCGCCTCCCGGAAAAGGAGGCGCTTCTTTCAACAATGAAGTGTGGAGGGAGGTCCATGCCAGCGGCACATGGCAAATTTTTCCCGGTGTTCGTGGACAATGCAGGGAACCGGTACCATGAACCATTAGATTTCAAAACAGTGAAAAACCTCGCGGAGGCTGTACGAACGTACGGGCTCATTGCTGCCTTCACGACAGCAATGGTGGAGGCACTAGACCGGTTCGCCATGCCCCCCGGGAGACTGGAAGAGATTAGTGAAGGCTTGCATAAACCCCGGGACAATATTTAGATTGGAAGGCCTATTACATAGAATTGGCTAATGAGCAGGCAGCAAGAAACCGGGTGGCGGGTAACGGGGCTTGGGACGTTGATATGCTGTTGGGGCAGGGCCGTTTTGCTAACCAACAGATAGGATACCCCCAGGTTGTGTATGATCAAATTAATCACATGGCAATGCGAGCCTGGAAGGCCTTGCCTAGCCGGGGGGAGGTATCAGGTAATCTCACCAAAATTACTCAAGGTTCCACAGAGCCTTTTTCAGACTTTGTGGCCCGAATGATGCAGGCCGCAGGGTGGATTTTTGGAGACCCGCATTTAGACTCCCCTAGATCCCTCACAGAGGAGGCTAGAGAGGCCCTACATAAGGTAGAAAAGGCAATTAGTACAGCCGCTCTTAGGCGTGTTTCCTTAGAGAGCCCTATATGGCTTTGTATTCTCCCTACTCAGGCTCAGCCAACGGGAGTACTGTGGCAGGATGGCCCCTTATTATGGATCCATCCGAAGACTGCCATACTAAAAACAGTGGAGCATTATCCAATCGCTGTTGCTGAGTTGGCCATCCGTGGACTACAACAATGCCTAATGCATTTTGGCCAACAGCCCACCTCCTCGTGGTGCCATACACCGCCTATCAAGTGCAGACATTGGCTGCTACAGTGGATGTATGGGCTATCCTAAGGTGCAGCTTTGTAGGACAGATAGATAATCATTTCCCAAAAGATCCCATGCTGTCCTTTGTAAAAGAACACCCGGTCATTTTCCCTCAAATCACTCGAAATGACCCCATTCCTCAGGCTATTAATATCTTCACAGACGGTTCCAAAACTGGCCTTGGCGCATATGTGGCAGATGGACATTCCCCCACGGTAATACAATTCCAGTCCGGCTCTCCTCAGCAGGTAGAGCTTCAAATTGTTTTGGCCGTATTTCAATGTTTTTCTCGATCGTTTAACTTGTTGTCAGATTCCCAATACGTAATCAATTTAGTTAAATCTCTTGAAGTGGCAGGCCGAATATCCCCCGCTAGCCCTATACATACATTTGCCTCCAAAATTCAACAGCTGATATGGCAACGTTCAGAGCCATTCTTTGTTCAGCATATCCGTGCGCACACTGGCCTACCAGGACCCCTCAGTGAGGGTAATGCCCAGGCTGACAACCTTACGCGACTTCAACAGGCTTTCCTTGTAACCCCTGCCCAAAAGGCACAAGATTTTCATGCCCAGTTTCATGTTAACTCAAAAACACTACAGACCCGTTTCCAAATACCACGTCATGTGGCCAGAGATATTGTAAAATCTTGCGAATCATGTGTTACTTTCCACCATCCCCCTTCATGGGGGGTGAATCCAAAAGGCCTTCCCCCTCACGGGTTTGGCAAATGGACGTCACTCATGTGGCAGAGTTCGGTAACCTCAAGTATGTCCATGTTTCCATAGATACCTGTTCTGGAATTTTGTTTGCTTCGGCCATGGCTGGAGAAAAGGCAAATCATGTTATCTCCCATTGCTTGGAGGCGTGGGCCGCCTGGGGCATGCCTCAGCAAATCAAAACAGATAATGGCCCCGCCTACACCTCCCGAACATTTCAACGGTTCTGTGCACAAATGAACGTGGACCTGCGCCATGGGCTCCCTTATAATCCCCAAGGTCAAGGGATAGTCGAGAGGGCTCATCGCACACTAAAAGAACTACTTCAAAAACAAAAAGGGGGAATAGGCATGGGTTACAAACCTAAACAAAGACGTCATTAGCATTATTAACTTTAAATTTTCTTCAGTTGGACAACAAGAACAATTCTGCTGCGGACTGCCATCTAGGCGCAGTACCGCATAAAAGGGGCTATGTTAAATGGAAAGATGTTATCACGGGACAATGGAGAGGTCCCGACCCAGTATTAACGTGGGCGAGAGGATCTGTGTGTGTTTTTCCACAGGACAGCCCAGACCTGTGGGTACCTGAGCGACTAACACGCACTACAAAGACCCCCGAGGAACGAACCCCGATTGCTGATGATGAGTCCGACGACGTGGCTTCTGCTGGGAACGCTGATGCTGAACCTCCCCATAAGTCGTGCTGAGCAACAATGGGGAATTTTAACAGTATTTCCTAGACACTTATTCAGCACGTACTTTCCCCAGATTTTTAACTGGCACCAGCCCCTGATTTCTATTACACTCTTGCTGGGGCCCTAATGCTCTCTCTCTTTTTAGACAGAGGGGAGACTTCGGCATTACAGCCCCATCATTGCAGCAATTGCAATGGCGGCCACTGCAGCTGCTACAGCCGCTGTTGCCATGTGTACCACAGTACAGACCGCCACCACTTTAAACACCTTGTCTTCCACTGTTGCTGCCAAAGTAATATTAACAGTCACTTGTGTGGCGGCATTATGATCTTAAACCAAAGAGTTGACGTGGTACAAGAACAAGTAGACATTCTCTGGCGCATGGTGCAAATAGGGTGTGAATGGCACACTATTGCTTTATGCGTAACCGGCATCCCATACCACAATATGACCATTGCTGCTAACCTCTCTCGAAAGCTTTCCCTCCATCTTTTAGGTAATTGGTCCCAAGAGTTTTGACAACCTGACGGAGGCTCTACGTCGTGAAATCATCAGCGCCATCAGAGTAGATCCAGTAGTCGCTCAAACCTTGGCCTCCTGGATCGCCCAGGCGGCATACCACCTTAAAGAGTGGGCGGGAATGGGTTCAATGGCCTTTTTGTTATTCTCTTGTTGTGTCCTGTACCTCTATTGTCTCTGCTGTATGCATCAACGCAATGCACGTGACCATGCGCTACTAGCGCAGGCCTTTGCTGCCATGGAGGTGGATCAATCCCCTCAGGTCTGGGTTGCCGCGTTAGGGCAATAAGAACAGGGCAGGATGTGAGAATAGTACTGCACACGGGGGCCCAGGAGGAGTTATCCCGTGGAGGGCATGTCCAGCTGCATATGGGTTGACACCGCCTCTCCCATCCCCAGAAAATCGGTGTCGGACAGGTGGGCAGTCAGTCTGGCGATTACACGCGCGAGATAGACTGTCTTACATGGTCCTTGTTATATGGGGGCTGTGACCACTACCCTCTCCTGCCAAAATAAATAAAAAAGGGGGAGCTGTGGAGCGCCTCCGCCCTAACATGGCGCCCGAAGCAGCCAGACCACAAGACAAAACAAGCCCTAATAAGGCAACTAAAGGATGTCAGCATAAATCCTCTCTTACAGGCCTATCGGTGCGTGCCGCGTTACCTTAATTGATTGGCAGAGATACTAGACTTAAGGTCACGAATAGGAGAAAGAAAAAGAAGAACGATGTAGTAACCTGGGATTAAAGCAGCTTGCAGAAGAATCGTGTGAGAGTCGTTATTGAAAGCGACATGTATGTTTTTGTCTGTAACTTCTGTCTCCCTAAAATGTATATAACCAAGCTTTAATTCAGTATTCTCAGGCACATAATCTCAGGACCTCTTTGTCCTTGGTCACTAATATTTGACCCATAAATACTTAAAAAAATATTTTATAGATCTGGCTTTTTCATCAGCACCAGGATTGGAATTGTGGCTTCTGTGCACACATTCCACTGGAAGAAACAAACACAGAAGATTATTAAACAATTTGGAGATTAGGAGGCCACTTTCATTCTGGGCTCTTCACTGAAAAAAATCACAGAAAACAAACCAACAAAATAATTACTTTCGCAGTTTGTTTCTAAAATTTAAGTTTCCAATAAAAGCGAACCTCCCAATGAAAAAAAGCAAAAACACATAATAAAAAAATTCACTCTACATCGGTTCCTTTTATGAAGAAGTTGCTCCTCGTACGCAGAAATGACTTCAAAGGCTGACTTATAGCGGTGAAGGTTTAAATATTTTTAACCAGAAATGGTTTACTCCCTAGAAAAGAAAGGTCTAAAGGCTGTGGATTTTCCTAGTTGGGGCAAAACTTCTGGCTAACTAACTGGGGCACCATGTAAGTTCACCAACAGGATAGGTGAGTTTCTCCCACACTCTCCTGGTCGTTAGTATCTGTAGGATTGTCCTGTACATGGCAGCATGAGGGGCCCGGAATCAAGGGGTTGGCGGGTATTTTACTTAATATATTTTTAATTGTTCCCAAGGCCTCACTCTGTCGCCCTGGCTAGAGTGCAGTGGCAGACTCACAGCTCACCACAGCCTCAACTTCCTGGGTCCAAGTGATCACCCCACCCTCAGTCTCCCATGTGGCTGCAGCTGACTACACAGAATTTTTTGTAGAGACGAGGTCTCACTATATTGGCTAGGCTAGTCCTGGGGTCCAGTGATCCTCCCACTTTGGCCTTCCATGTTGAGATTACAGATATAAGCCACTGTGTCCGCCCTTGGAGGGCTTTGGAAAATCCAAACTGCTTCACTTAGGGGCTCCAGGTTTTGCAGGACTCAGCGTCCAGCAGAAGTGTCAGAAACCCTCTGTTCTGAGCTTTCAGTCCCAGGAAGCTTCTGTTAACAGCTCCCACCCCTGTGTCTCCTCCCTGCCGGGGAAAGGGACTTCAGTATGACAAGAAAAAGCAAATCTGTTTTCTACAAGGCTCCGTGTCAACCAGCTGTCAGTGCTGCTGGCTCAGGTCTGGATTTGTGTCAGGAATGATGGACAGTGGCTCCAGGAGTAATCAGGGTCCCATGACACTGGCATCCACAGATGGGGAGGGTCCCTGAGCTTCTGTGTCCAGAGGTTTTATGACTTAATGAATAACATTGAGATCTCCTGTCTAGGGACTGAGAATATAGCTATGAACGATGTGTGTGTGAGAGTGTGCATGTGCATAAGAGAGACAGAGGAACACAGACAGAGAGCAGAGACAAAGAGAATATTAATTTTTATTTTTATAGAGACGGGGTCTCATTGTGTTGCCCAGACTGGTCTCAAACTCCCAGTTTCAAGCGATCTTCCTGCCACAACCCCCCAGAAGTGCAGAGATTGCAGATGCAAGCCACTGTGTCCATCCAAGAGACTGAACTGATAAGCAAATACCAATGGATAATACTTTCTCTGAGCAGGAGCTTGGAGCCACCACCCTGGCTCCCATTCCAGTTCTGCCACTTGCTGGCTAACAGCAGCTACTCAAACCCATTGGGTCTCAGTGATTCCATGTGTAAAATGGAAATAGCAATACAGTAACAGTGAGGATTTAATAAGGTAATGCTCGTGAGATATTTTTAAGGTTCCTGTCAAGTAGTAAGCGCTCAATAAATGTTAAGCATTCCTATAACTTTTATCCTAAGTATTGAGGTTAAGTTCAGGTAAAATGTTGTGCTGAAATCTCTGACATTCTGTGTTTTCGCATCTTTAAGATGGAATTATTACCTGCCTCATAATCTTGTGATGAAGATGAAATGAGTCCATGATCACAAGTGTGTAGAGAGACAGTGTAGCAGTCCTGTCTCTGGGGCAGGTGGGGTCCGGAGCACAAGTCCCAGCCCGCCACCTTCCTGCTGTGTGTCCCTGGGCAATTTGGTTACTCATTTTGTGCTTAAGTTGCCTGCCAATAAAATAGTGATGATAAAAGTGTTCAATCTATGGAAACACTAAAAGGGTTAAATGCATTATGGCAGAGAGTAAAGAACCTGGAAAATAAACTGTGACATGGGAAGGACTAGGGAAAGGTTTGGTATTATGTGTCAATTATTTTCCCTTCCCGGTTTCCCGTCCTCTGTGCTGAGTCTTATGGCCTGAAGAGTTTATTCTGGTTGGTCTCATTCAAGTTCTTCCATCCCCTCATCTAACTGTCTTTGCATGACTATAATCTTATTCTAGGCTTTTGGAATACATTCACTGGCTATTATAGCTGCTGTGCAAAGGCAAAAAAAAATCTTCTCATTTAAAAGAAATATACTCTGGGATCTGTCCAATTCAAGGGTTGCCTGTTTAATACAAGGGTTGTGTGTCCAGTGGGTGAGTATTGAAGTTCAAAGTGAGGGGCTTAGCCAGGCTTGGTGGTTCATGCCTGTAATCCCAGCACTTTAGGAGACTGAGGCAGGAAGATTGCTTGAACCCAAGAGTCAAGACCAGACTGGCAACAAAGTGAGACCCCATCTCTACAAACAATAAAAATTAGCAGGGCATGGTGGCATGTGACTGTAATCCTAGCTATTCAGGAGCCTGAGGTGGAAGGATTGCCTGAGCCCAAGAGGTCAAGGCTGTGGTGAGCCATGATCATGATCATGATCCAGCCTGGGTGACCAAATGAGAACCTGCTCAAAAAATTAATATTAAAATGAGGGGTTTACAGTAAGCAAAACAGCACAAGTGGCCATACCTAGAAAGCAGTTTCTAAGTTCAGTCAGTGCCCCTGGCAGGGCAGCCTGCCCCCATCCTGGCTGATAGTTTGGTTCTGAGCTCAGATCTGCTTCCTTCCCTTGTGAGTTGTGGTCTTTGGGGATATATCTTTAACCCTACAGGCATGTCTCCTTGCTTGTAACAGGCAGCTCACAATTGCTCAAAGGGTTTTAAAGAGGGGAGGGTGACATTTCTAGGTTTAAGCATGTTGTACAATTCCTGGAACGTCACAAGTGTCTTAGTTGGCTTGAACTAGTATAATAAAAAACAATAACTGGGTGATTATAAACAACAGAGATGGGTTTCTCAATGAAAGTGTGGTCCATTATTGTTGGTATATGTTTGTTTGTTGTTGTACAAGCTCTGTTTCATCTCTACTTGATGAACTCTGAAAGGATTCACTTGTCCTCAGCGTGTAGGGATCGCCTGGGAAGGAATCTCACAGGGACACTGACACCATCCTCTTGGTTGTTGCTCTCCCTTCGTCAGTTAGGGTATACTGAATGCAAAACAACTCCTAAACCAAAGTGGTTTTCAGCAGCAAGGATCTAAGTCTTCTCCACTACAGGGTCCAAAGAGGGTGGGGAAAGCTCTGCTCCATGTAGTGACTCAGACACTCAGTCTTCTCTCAGGTTATTATTGCACCTCAACACACAGCTCTCAGTGTATGCGGGCCACACCATGCAGCATCCTGGAACAGGAAGAGAAGGCCCAGACCATCCTGCAGGAGGTATATGGCATAGCTCACATCACTTCTCCCACATTCCCTTGGCCAGAATTCAGTCACATGATCCCAACCAAACTGCAAGGGAGACTGGGAAGCATGGCTTCAGCCACACATCTGAGGAAGTCACAAAGGTCTGAGGAACACATTGTCTGTGCCACATCCCAGATTAAATGCTTTGAGCTTGTTGTGTCTTTTCTCCCACTCAGTAGTTACTAAGTCCTGCTTGCCCTAACTAAGGGTTTTCATTCAGAGCTGGTCCAGTTCATGGGCAGAGGTTCCTCCTTAGACAACCAGGCATGGTCCTATCTCATTTTGGAGGGGGAGAAAAAAGGTATTTCTTTTTTCTACTTGCTGTACTGTTGTAGCTCACCCTGGAAAACAGTCCAGACTGTCAGAATATCTGCATAAAAGACACTCCTGGAAGACCTCAGCCTTATCAACCTCTCACATTCCTTAATTGCTGTAACCTATGGGGAACCAAGGATCAGATAATTAGCTGCTTGAGTTAATGTGGGAACGGCTGCCGTCTCTTGCTCAGCTTGAGCCCGCTGCTCGGGGAAGGATCAGTTATGAAGACGGCAGCAACATTCTTCCAATAGAAATGTCCACCTACTCTGTAGACACAGATCTGAACGTGAGAACACCCACGCTTCCTCTCGTGATCATCACTGTTGTTCAGTGTCTATCAGATGCTGATCAAGGGAAAGGCATAAGACAGCCTCAACATTTAGAATCACAATGACCCAGACATATAGTCAATCTCCTTTTGAATTAGATGATTCTGAACATTTTCATCCAAAATCTTTTGCTATTTGCAATAGGAGAGCTGCATCTAAGATTAGACGAGAGTTGCTGGGTTCGGTGGTCCAGCCTGTAATCCCAGAACTTTGGGAGGCTGAGGTGAGTGGATTGCTTGAGCCCATGGGTTCAAGACCCGCCTGGGCAACCTAGCGAGACCTCGTCTCTACAATAAATCAAAAATCAGCCAGGCGAGGTAGCAAGCGCCTGTTGTTCCAGCTACTTGGAAGGCTGAGGCAGAAGGATAGCCAGAGCCCAGCAGGGCGAGGCTGTGGTGACCAGAAGAGTACTACTGCACTCCAGTCTGTGTGACAGAGTGAGACTTTAACTCAAAAAAACCCCAAAAAAGATTAGAATAGAGTCATACATCCTGAAGTATTTGTTTGTTATTTTGTCTATCAAAAAAAAAAAAAGATTAGCAAAGCTCTATTAATGCGGATGTCTCTACAAAAGAAATTTTTTTCCCCAAATTTTAACTTATTTAAAAAAAATTTTTTTAATTATTTATTTATTCGTTATTATGAAGCTGTGGGGTACAGTTAAGGGTTAGGTATACAATTGCGTTTCATTCAGGCACCCTGTTGATATGCGGTGTTTCCCCGTTCCCAGACAGATACTTGCTACTGTTAATCCCATCTCCCTCCCTCCACCATAGTTTCCCAGTACTGTCAGTCATTTTCGTATAGTATTGTATTGGATGTTTAAGGTCCATTATATGAGTGAGAACATGTGATACTCAGTGACCCCGTAATCCCCCTACTGGGAATATATCCTGAAGAACACAAATCACTCTATAAAAAAGATACCTGCACACGCATGTTTATCGCAGCATTGTTCACAATAGCAAGAACCTGGAAACAACCATGCTGCCCGTCAAAAGAGGACTGGATTTAAAAAATTTTAATGGACACATTATAATCACATGTATTCATGGACTCACAGTGATATTTAATACATTTAATGCATAGTGATCAGATCAGAGTAATTAGCATATCCATCATCTCAAACATGTATCATTTCTGTATGCTTGGGAACATTCAATATCCTTCTAGCTATTTGAAACTATATATTGTTGTTAACTGTGGTCATCCTGCAGTGTTATAGAACAGGGGTCCCCAACCCTCATATAGCCTATTAGGAACTGGACCTCATAGAAGCAGGTGGGTATCAGGTGAGCCAGCAAAGCTTCATCTGTATTTATAGCCACTCCCCATCACTCGCATTACTGCCTGAGCTCCACCTCCTTTCAGATCAGCCATGGCATTAGATTCTCATAAGGAGCACGAACCCTATTGTGAACTATGCATGTGAGGGATCTAGGTCACGGCTCCTTATGAAAATCGAACGCCTAATGATCTGAGGTGGAGCTGAGGTGGTAATGCTACCACTGGGGAGTGGCTGCAAATACAGATTAACATGAGCAGTGAGGTTTGATGTGCATCCCCAACCCCCCAGTCTGTGGAAAAACTGTCTTCCATGAAACTGGTCCCTGATGCCAAAAAGGTTAGGGACCACTACTGTGGAGCACCAAAGCTTACTCCTTCTACCTAGTTGCAATTTTGTATCCTTTAACAAATCTCTATTCCTCTCTTCCCCTCACCCTTCCCAACCTTTAGTATCCTCTGTTCTGCCACCAAAAAAAAAATTTTTTTAAATCCCAGGTACTGAAGGGTTACTCCATGGCCTCATCATGGTAGGACTCCTTACCCACCTTCCTTTATAAGGTTTTCCCTGATCCTAACCCCGCTCACCATCCCTCCCTCCCTGGTAGAAGCCCTCTTCCTTAATGCTTTGCAAATGTGTTCTCCAATGTTCACCTTTGAAAAGAATGCAGAAATGGGTAAAGGATGCTTGTGTTGTCAAGTTATCTGAAGGATACTGACCCTAGTCATGCTTTGCTTTCCACACTGTCCCCAGGACTGTGTTCCGGAGAGCTACCTTGGTGCCAGCAGCACCTCTATTTCAATGGTTCTGCCAATCCCCACTGCAGACTCCCAGCTGGGTCCCCCGTCCCCACCCACACGGTAGAGATAGGCCACTATGCACTCTTGCTTGCTCAAGTCCCTGAATTTGTGTTGCCATAAGGATGTCTTTCAAGTAGAGACCCTGCATAGCTACTTGTTTCACTTTTGTTCTTCTAAATATTCAACTTATCAAAGTAAACATTAGAAAAACTATCTTTTTCCAAAGCCTTCAAGTTCAGTGGAAAATATTTACTACTAGCTGGGCTCAGTGGCTCAGCCTATAATCCCGTGCTCTGGGAGGCCGAGGTGAGTGGATTGCCTGAGCCCGGGTTCGAGACCCGCCTGGGCAACTTGGAGAGACCTCATCTCTACAATAAATCAAAAATTAGCCGGGCGTGGTAGCGCGCACCTGTAGTTCCAGCTGCTTGGAAGGCTGAGGCAGAAGGATCGCCAGAACCCAGCAGGTCGAGGCTGCGGTGGCTGGGAGCGGCCACTGCACTCCAGTCTGGGTGACAGAGTGAGACTCCAACTCAAAAAAAAAAAAAAGAATATTTACTACAGTATGTATAAAACTAGTATTTAAATACAATTTTAAGAGAAAGTTTTAATAAGTTAGTGAATTACATTCCTTAAAATATTTCAAAATGTTTATAAAGTTAATATATCAAGTCTCTTTTTAAGCAATGTATATGCCGAATTAACATGGAAAGCTCTCTCAAATCCTTAAACAGTCCTAGTAAATCTTGCAAATAAAACTTACAGAGAACTCTCAGGTCATCTTAAACCTTCCACTCTTGTTTATGCTTATGTGAATTCTCTGATACTTTTCAACTTAAAATCACAAATGAAAAATTAATTACTAAATGCCTATTTTAGTTGGAATCACAAGGATCATCTCTAGCCTAATGTAATAAATTATCTTAAATATTATAAACATTTTACATACAAAATGTCTCCCAATGATTACTATGCTTAACAAAAAAAAGTTACTAAATATGATTTACTTTATAATTGCTATTTTTAGTTATTAACCTTTCTGGATCCTAGACTTACTAAGGAAATAATTGTACCTTCTCTGGCAAATTGAAGTTATATTCCCAAAGAAATTTGCTTCCATCATCTCATAATAATTGGGATATTCTCTTCAGTGAGTCGAGATTGGTGGATGAGCATAATTTTTTGGCAGAGCAGGTGATATGGAGCCCCCAACACCTGCATGGTTGCTGTTATCATCCAGTTGTCTTCAATCAATCTTTTTTCTAGAGTGTCTATCAGTCTCCAAAGCCATGACCTCCAATCAGAGGTCTAGAGACTTTTTCTAGAATGTCCATGAGTGTCCAAGTCCCTGACCTCTAATCGGAGGTCAGGAGACTTTTTCTAGAGTGTTCATAAGCCTCAAAGTCCATGTCCTCCAATCAGAGGTCTAGAGACTTTTTCTAGAGTGTCCATGAGTCTCTCAGTCCATGACCTCCAATCAAAGATCTAGAGACTTTTTCTAGAGTGTCCATGAGAGTCCTAGTCCATGACCTCCAATTGGAGGTCTAGAGACTTTTTAAAGAGTATCCATGAGTCTCTCAGTCCATGACCCCCAATCGGAGGTCTAGAGACTTTTCTTAGAGTGTCTATGAGTCTCTGAGTCCACATCCTCCAATAAGAGGTCTGTAGTCCTTTTCTAGAGGGCCTAAGAGTCTCCAAGTCCATGACCTCCAATCAGAAGTCTAGAGACTTTTTCTAGAGTATCTGTGAGTCTCCCAGTCCACAACCTCCAATCAGAGGTCTAGAGATTTTTTCTAGAGGGTCCATGAATCTCTAAGTCCTTTCCGTTGGAGATCTCCCATAATCCACCTGTCCTGGGTTTGAGTCTCACATTAGCTAATCCCAAATTGAGTAGGACCCTCCATGAGAGGTTACTTCACCCCCTTTAGATTCAATGAATCTATTTCCTACTACACCCTGGTCTGACCCATGTCTTCCCCACCTGGCAGTGCCAGTACTTTCACAGATATTGGAATGACATCACTTGGATGCCTGACACACCTCATATATCTAGCTTACTCTATCCTTGAATGTCTGAGTAATTCTAAAGGCATCTGCACTTGGGACATGCTCTACCTCCATCTCTCCAGCGACCAAAATGCTCTTGCAAAGATCACTAGGGTTCTCCTTGCTGAAGATCAAGGGCACATGTTTCAGTCTTGCTTTGAGCCAATAGCTCATTCCTGATAGAAAATGGGCTTCTGTTGCACCAGCCCCTTCTCATTCTCCTAATATTTCTGATCATTCCTCATAGTGCTCTTATTTTAATTTTATTTATAATTCCTTAATGTTTACATAAGGATTTGAGTACATAAAGAGAAGTACTTACAACCATAGTATAATTAGTTACAATGTTCTTTTTTTTTTTAAAGTTAAAGTCTCACTCCGTTGTCCAGACTGGAGTACAGTGGCATGCTCCCGGCCACCACAGCCTCCACGTGCTGGGCTCCGGTGATCCTTCCGTCACAGCCTTCCAAGTAGCCAGAATTATAGGCATGCGCAACCACGCCTGGCTGATTTTTTGATTTATTGTAGAGATGAGGTCTCGCCAAGTTGCCCAGGTGGGTCTCGAACCCGTGGGCTCAGGCAATCCACTCATCTTGGCCTCCCAAAGTGCGGGATTACAGGCTGAGCCACTGAGCCTGGCTTAGTTACAATTTCTTAAGCCCTTAAATAATCATTTGTAGCATCGATAAATGTTCTTAAACACTAAAAGTTAATTTTTCAAATCTATTACGACTATCTCTTTTTGAGTCTCAATAGACATTAAATAACAGAATATGCAAAAGCACAATCATTATGAAAATTAATTCTATGCGAGAAGACTTGGAGGAAGTAGGGACTCCAAGGAGTGGAGACTTCTGGGGCCAGTACCAGGGAAGTCCAAGACAGACTGGGATGAGTTAGTCATCCTTTTATTACTTAGACTTCAGCTTATTCCAAAACTTTAATTCAGTGGAATGAATTGTTTCATCAATATTTCCAATATTGACCTTAAGAATATTTTTTGAAATCGCCATATGATTAATAACAGGAAGAAAATATATGCTACAAACATCCACCCTATTAAAATAAGCTAAACATTTGCACACTTTCCTCTTATATCAATTTTCTCTATTAAATAGTATTATTAACTTGCTGTCTTTTATTTATTAACTTATTTCAGTAAACCACAATTGTCATTATTATTGTTTTGTTATTGTGGCTCAAGGTCATTACAACAGAATCATTGAACGCTGTAGAGATTTTAAAACAGGTCCACATATCACTGGGAATTCCTCCCCTCAAGCAGTGGCACCTATATCCCTTCACCAGAATTCAAATTAACCTTAGTGACTTGCTTACAACCAATAAAAGGCAAAGAGAATGACACCACATGATTTTGAGGCTATATTAAAAGTAGATGCAGCATTTAACCAGCTTACTGGAATCATCACACTGAAGGCTGAACCACCTGGTGGGAAGAGCCATTTACCAAAGACAACCATACTGTGAGGAAGCCCAAGATTCAGGGTTACTCCCTTGTTGGGAGCCGGCCACGGAGGCCCACTGAGCATTAGGGATCAGGAAGGGCCATTGACCCTGAGACCACTAGGATGTGTTCGGGAGCTATTGACCTCATTTCCTCCCCCTTTCTACTCCGCACTAACCAGATTAAGCTCCTGTGAGCTCAAAACATAAAAACTCTGAGACCGGGACGAGCACAAGCTAACTTTAAAAGCTCATTGCTCCCATTCTTCCACAAACTGCAGTTTTGGCTTTCACACAACTTACAATTCAAACTCAGGTCACATCTAAGAGCCTTCGTATTGATCACAGGCTTCTGGGTCATGATCTTAGGATTTACTGAAGTTAAATAAGGTGTAAATTGCAAAATATAGTTTTAGAAGACAGCCATTTTGTTGAAAGAATGCAGTTGGATTACTTGCAGGTAGCCCACTGTGAACTTTGGACTGGGCCACATTCCAAACATTCTGGGATGGGCCACTTTAGTTTGTAAAGTAAGTACTTAAGTCTCTATAGAATTGTTTAACTTGGTATTAGTACAAAAAGGGTTTATAGGCAATATGAAAAGGGTTTATAGGCAGTACGAGGAGGGTTTAAAGGCAGTCATGGATTAAGGTTTCATGGATTAGGTTTAACATCTGTTATGGGATTATACCTGAAAGAACATCTGGTGGGTGGGGAACGCCCCTCATACACCTGACTGTGTATAAAAGACCCGTTGTAATTCCCAATAAACGGCTTCTGCACTAGACAGGGGTCCAGTCTCTTTCTTTTCTCTCTCTCCTTTCTCTTTCTCTCTTTCTTCTTCCCCCCAATCGCCAATGCCATCTCCACCTTTGGGGTACCCTGAACCCGGCTGGAGCTGGACTCTGGCACTCCCTAGCTGAGGTCAAGGACAATAGTTTACATCAATCACCCAACAGGAGAGTGATTTGATTCATTTGACTCCAGTCCCCAACTGTTGACTCTTCCCAGCTAAGTCCCCATACATTGTAGAGCAGAGAAAACCAGTTTCATTCTCCCTCTTTGAATTTCTGGTATATAGAAATCTCAGATGAAATAAAATGATTGTTTTGTTTTGTACCACCAAATTTTGGGGTGGTATGTAACTGGAACAAGCACCTTCTGATGTTGATTTCTTGGTTGTTATGTTAAAGCATCCTTGCTTCCTACAGCATGAGAATGTTTTACCCTCACCCTCATTGTTTTCTTCCTCCGGACTCAGAACCAGTCACTGCCCCAGGCATCTTGGGTTTTGTGGCTGAGATTAGTGTTGGAGCCAGAATCAAGGCACTTGGGATACATGTGTTTTCTTGGTGTCTAGCGGAGGAGCACTCCTCTTCTTGGGTCATTTTTAGACAATAACCTCGGCAAAATAAATGATTTGGAAAGTCCTCCTTTCACACTGATATTCATAACAGAGGGTGTCCTCAACCACTTGGCCCTTGTTCTCTTCCCTGGCCTATCCTTGGTTCCTCTCTAGTTCTACCTCCTGAAACTGCTATTTACATAATGTATTTTTCTTGCTCATTTTTCTCTGCAGTTTACCTAGTTTCTCCTGGTGGCCTCACCCATTTTTAAGATTTCAGTCATGGTTGTAGGCTAATATGTGCCAATATTATTACTATTATTATTTTTGAGTTGGCATCTCACTCCGTTGTCCAGGCGGAAATGCAGTGGCATGCTCACGGCCACCCAGCGTTCGACCTGCTGGACTCAGGCGATCTTCCTGCCTCAGCTTTCTAAGTAGCTGGAACTACAGGCACACACTACCACGCCTGGCCAATTTCTGATTTATTGTAGAGACGAGGTCTCACCAAGTTGCCTGGGCTGGTCTCGAACCCACTGGCTCAGGCAATCCACTCACCTCAGCCTCCCAAAGTGCTGGGATTACAGACTGAGCCGAGCCCAGCCTGTGCAAATATTATTTACATATTTTTTAGTTTTTAAAACATTTAAAAATAATTATGGACTTACAGGGAATTGCAGAAACAGAGCGGAGACATCACAGGTGGCCTCCCCAGGTGCTCACTATGGTTTCATCTTGCAAAACGACAGTTCAGCCTCAAGTTGGGGAATCACGGGGTATAATACAAAAGCCTTATGGTGGTTAATTTTTTTATTAAGTTGTGTCTCAGAAACCAAGTTTACTGTCCTCACATGGGCTGCTCCTCAGTGCTCACCCCATTACCTCTTCCTGGAATTCCCACCCACCCCCTTTCCAGCCCCAGTCACCTCCTCACCTGACTCCATCTCTGAAGATGCCATTTAGGGACTCCTTCCAACCTGGTGCCTTCCACCCTGCACCTGGCTGAGGGTGAGGGTGGTCTCTCCTTTCTGTTTCCAAATCGTCCAGGGCACATTTCCTTCTGTCCTCACCACAAGCATTGACCTTTATGTCCCTCTGTTTCTGTTTCTCCCACCACAATGTAGACATCTTCTAGAGTAAGGACTGGGTTGGGTCCTGTTTATGTCTGAGCCCTTGTCTCCTTCCTCCTACTATAGTGCATAGCACTGAATGAATATCCAATAAATCCCTTTCTAATTTGTTTTGAAAAGAGACAGCTGGGGTCTTAGATGAAACCATGCAAATCAAAATATCCTCCTTAATAGATATAAAAAGAGTAGCCTCATTAACTAGGTGTAGAACACAGAGAAAAAGTTGCGTCCTTGAATAAAATTCCCCATAAACAGCTTGGCTGTAAGCAGCTAGGGTGATTAGATCAAGGAAGATTAACGGGAACAAGAAAAGGCCACTTTATATTTACTAAAAAAAAAAAAAGAAGAAGAAGAAGAAGGAAAGAAAAAGGATTTTCCTATATAAAGGCATTAGGCTTTCAGAATGGAGAATTGAAACAACAAACAAGGAGAAGTTCACTTTTAAGAAGTTATTAGTTATTCACACCAAGTGACATTTATGTTCCAGCTAGTTAAATACTTAAAAATAAGATTTTTGACAAGTAGAAAAATATGTTTCAGGCTTGACTTCCAAGTAGGCAAAATATCAACTTGAAAGAAATTATTTGTTTGTACAATTCAAAGGGGAAATAGAACAGGAAGAAAAATACTATCGACACAGGAATTCCATCTAACTTTGAAGAGTTACCTATTTCTTGGTTGCTTAAACAAAGCCAAGAAAGGAGAAGGTAAGCATACTGTTTAAGAAGGAAGGAAAGCAGAAAGGTAGGAAGGTATGGGAAGAGGAAGAAAAGAGGAGAAAAGAAGGAAACAAGAAAGAACAAAGGAAGAACAAAGGAAGGAAGGAAGGATGGGAAGAAGAGGAAGGAAGAGAAGAAGAGAAAGGAAGGAAGGGAGGGAAAGAGGGGGGGAAAGGAAAGAAAGTTCTATGGATGATCTATCAAGGGAATATTTTAGTGCCTTTGCAAGGGAGCAAAGATAAAATCGAAGAATGATTTTTCTCTTGAGTATAGTAATTATATGAAACTCATTGTCTTTAAAGTATGTGCCACTCAAATTAGAAATAGACTAAGAAGGAGTTTAGATAAATACATAGATAATTGCCAGGAAATTTAAATTGCTTTAAATTAAATTACTTTAAAGGCATTTTATGAAAGCTTCTTTAATACTAATGTTTCAAGGGCATTGTGTTGGAATTCTATGGCAGCGTTTCTTGTGGCTAACTCCTAGAATTCTGCTTTGCATAATCAGCGTACTGAGTGAAGTGGTGTCTTCCAAAAATTCATGCCACCGGGACCTTCAAAATGTGACTGTAATTGGATAAGATCTCTGCGGATGGAAACAGTTAATATGAGGTCATACTGGATTAGGTTCAGCTACAAATTCAATCTGACTGGTGTCTTTACAAGAGGCGATCAGACAGAAGGGTCAGACCGATCCAGAGGGAAGAAGACCTGAAGATGACAGAGGCAGACGCTAGAGTGATGTCACCACCGTCAAGGTAACTGTGGAGCCAGAAATTTGAAGAGAAATGGAAAGATCCTTCCTACCAGCCCTCAGAGACAGCATGGCCCTTCTGACACTTAGCCTGCTGGACTTCTAGCCTCCAGAATGGTGACTGAATAAATAAATGTCTGGTGCTTTAAGCCTCTGCTTTGCACTACTGAATTATGTCTTCTTCAAATTTTATATGTTGAGCCCGTAACCCCCAATGTGACAATATGTAGAGACAGGGTCTTTAGGCGGTCCCTAAAGAATCGGGTTGAATGAGGTCTTCAAGGTGAGGTCCTTATCTGATAGGAATGTGGCTTTATTAGAAGAGGAAGACCTCTCTCTCTTTCTCTCTAGATCCCCACAAGGACATGGTGAGAAAGCACCATCCACAAGCCAGGAGAAGAACCTTCGCCATAACCCAACCACACTGGCACCTCGATCTCAGATTCTCAGCCTCTGGAACTGTGAGAAAATAAATATCTATTGTTTAATTCTTCCAATCTATAATACTTTGTGATACTTCAGCAGACTGAAAAGATGAGGGTGGCTACTCCATTTGTGGTCATTTGTTTCAGCAACCACAGGACACTAATATAATCAGGTTGTAGAAGTTTCTGGAGAACTGAAGACATCACTAGGATGTCAGAAGTGGAAATGCCATATCCAAATATCAGTTCCTATCCAACACTCATTCCCTCGGACACAGATTGGAAGAAAAAAGTTTTCTCTAAGATTACTGGAAAACTTGGCTTCTTTTTTTCTGCAGGAGAAGACAGAAATCCTCAGAAGGGTTTTTTAAAAAGTGTTTTCAGCACAGGTATACCTGAAGTCCTCTTTTTTTCTGGTTCTTGACCTCATCTGTGGAGAGGAGACATGAAAGACAGAGAATGGGACCCTCGAGGCCCATCCATGGAAACAGAGCTCAAATGCAACGCTCCCGGCTAGGAAGGATCCCTTTTCTGCAGCTGGAGACATACATGATGGAGGAAAGGGCGCCACTCTTCCTGGGTCTGTGGAGACAGGTTTAAACAACAGCTCAGGTGTGGACAGACCACAGGTATGGGGGCAGGGTAGGATGTTGAAATACCAAAAACCAAGAAGTAAGAAAAGGGGGGAAATAATATTTTGTCTTATGGAAGTTCAGTTTTTAGTTATTTGAGAGAAAACATCCATTCCCCTTCCCCTTTCTTATGGCCTTCGCAGCAACATGGATACAGCTGGAAACCATCATGTGAAGTGAACAATCACAGAGACAAAGAATTGAATTCTGCGTTTTCTCACTCAGAAGGGGGCCCTGATCACGGGTCACGTGAGCACCAGGGAAGGATCGGCAGGTGCTGGGCCCTGCTAGGGGAGGGAGAGAGGGAGGCGGGAGGAGGCATGTGGCAACACACTAGGTGCCAGGTCTACTATCAGGACAAGACAGAGGGCCTGCTAGAAGCCCAAACTTTACCTGCATGTGACCTACTTGTGTAGCAAATCCTCACCTCACAACTCTAAAATAATAATAATATAAAAGAATATGTTCTCTTATTGAAGCCATCACAGAAGATGAAACAGCATGAGGAAAAGGGCACTGTGTTAGTCTCCTAGGGGTGCCATCACACAGCACCACGCACTGTGTAGCTTTAAAACAACAGAAACGTGTTCTGTCGCAGTTCTGGAGGCTGGAATCCAGCATGAGGCGGTGGGGTCACACCCCCCCTCCCCAAAGGAGCTAGGGAAGGGTGAGCTCCTGGCCTCTCTCCCAGCCTCTAGCACAGCTTGGACTTGTGCCAGCATGACTCCGACTTCACCGGGTGCTCTTGCCGTGAGCTTGTCTGTCCATTGTCTGGATTTTCCCTTTTTACAAGGACACCTGTCGTATTGGATCAGGGCTCACTTCCACGTCTTCGTTTTAGCTTGATCATCTGCTGTCTTAATTCAGACTGCAGTAATAAATATCAGAGACTGAGAGGCTAAAACAACAAATATTTATTTTCCACAGTTCTGGAGCCTGGAATTCCAAGATCAAGATGTTGGCTGAGTTTCTAGTGAGAACTTATCTCCTGGTTTGCAGACAGATGACATTTTCTCTGCGTCCTCACATGGTGAAGAGTGAGAGATCACAAGCCTTGTGTGTCTTTTTCTAAGGGCCCTAACCCCTTCCTGTGGGTTCCCCCCTCAAGACCTGATCACACTAGAATGAAGGATTTCAACATATGAATGTTGGGAGACCACAAGCTTTCTGTCTATGACATCAGCACAGGCCCTATTTCCAAATAAGGCCACTTCGCCACATATCAGGGGTTAAGTCTCCAACATCTTTTGTTTTTTGGGTTTTTTTTTTTGGAGTTGGAGTATCACTCCGTCGCCCAGACTGGAGTGCAGTGGCCGCTCGCGGCCACCGCAGCCTTCACCTACTGGGCTCCGGCGATCCTTCCGCCTCAGCCTTCCAAATATCAGTAACTACAGGCGAGCGCTACCACGCCAGTCTGATTTTTTATTTTTATTGTAGAGATGAGGTCTCGCCAATCTTTTGAAGGACAGTCACAGTTTGACTCATAGCAGTTACTAAACTTCACAAGGACTATTTTTTTTTAATTGGAGTCTCACTCTGTAGCCCAGTTTGAAGTGCAGTGGCACACTCACAGCCATCCTAGCATTGACCTGCTGGGCTCCAGAGATCCTTCCACCTCAGCCTTCCAAGCAGCTGGAACTACAGGCATATGCTACCATGCCCGGCTAATTTTTTATTTATTGTAGAGACAAGGTCTCAACAAGTTGCCTGGGCTGGTCTCAAACTCACAAACTCAGGCAATCCACTAACTTCAGCCCCTCAAAGTGCTGGGATTATAGGCTGAGCCACCAAGCCCAGCCAAGGTCTATCTTTTATCTGCTAAAATTTCTTTATAAATATGCAGCTCACTTGTGTTCAGTTCAGTTACTTAAACAGAAAATTAAACGGAATGTCAGCAGTTAAGAGCACTCTGAAAACTTCAAGTGGAATGGAATAAGAGGATAGGAGTGAGGATCTGGTAGTTTCAAGTACATGATTTAAGATGTGTGTGGCCTCTGGCGACTCAATCAACCTCTCTGAACCTCCCCTACCCTGCTCAGGGATGGAGACAACCCTATTTCACAAAGATGAAACGTGAGTCTAAACCAGCTATGACATGTCAAACCTCAGGAAAATATTCCTACTGCTTGTGATATGACTCATAAGATAGTCCTCATATTACTGAAATTCTTAAAAATGATAGGACTCACGCAGAGGACGGCTGGCTGGTCAAGTTCTGTGATGAAGGCATCGGTTGCCACCTGGTGGCAGCATACTGTAGTGTCCGTGCTTGTCTTCTCCAAGGTGAATCAGCTTCCTCCTGATCGCACCATCTCCAATTACAGGCATGAAACATGAGAACCAGCCGTCATGTCCCTCCACAGTGGACATGACTCAACGGAAGCTCTGGAGGGCCGGGCTATGTGTTTAAGTTCAGAAGAAGAGTTGGAGGAGACAATGTACCTCTTCCTTCCCTAAGCTGTTTCTCCATTCATATGTTGAAATCCTTCATTCCAGCCTGATCAGGTCTTGAGGGGGGAAACCCACCGGAAGGGGTTAGGGCCCTTAGAAAAAGACACACAAGGCTTGTGATCTCTCACTTTTCACTATGTGAGGACGCAGAGAAAAATGTCATCCGTCTGCAACCCAGGAAATAAGTTCTCACTAGAAACTCAGCCAAGCCAGGCTTAGTGGATCAGCCTGTAATCTCGCGCCTTTGGGAGGCTGAGGTGAGTGGATTGCCTGAGCCCACGGGTTTGAGACCCACCTGGGCAGTGAGACCTCATCTCTACAATAAATCAAAAAATCAGCCGGGCATGGTAGCGCGTGCCTGTAATTCCGGCTACTCGGAAGGCTGAGGCGGAAGGATCTCGAGCCCAGCAGGCGAGGCTGCGGTGGCCAGGAGCGGCCACTGCACTCCAACCTGGGTGACCGAGTGAGACTCCAACTCAAAAAAAAAAAAAAGAAACTCAGCCAGCATCTTGATCTTAGACTTCCAGGCTCCAGAACTGTGGAAAATAAATATTTGTTGTTTAGCCTCTCAGTCTCTGATATTTATTACTGCAGTCTGAATTAAGACAGCAGATGATCAAGCTAAAACAAGGACGTGGAGGTGAGCCCTAATCCAATGTGACAGGGGTGATGAAATCTGGGATAGTTAGCCTGGATATGACTGACTCCAATGCCTCCACCTCCTCTTATGACAGGGCCTGGCAGTAGAGTTGGTGTTCAATTAACATATTTTTGGTGAAACAATGAATGATTTACTATAAATAATAAGAATATCTTATTTTTGATCGAGCATTTAGTCTATGCCAGACCAATTCAAAATGAGTTATTTGGGACATGTAGACTATGTCAGTCATCACAGGGGCTGAGTCACATCACACAGAGAGGTCATTTGTAGGAGTTCATAGAAGTAAAGAATCAGACCTAAATAATGACTTATAAATGCATTTAGGCATGGACTTACCCTGTACACCATTGACTTTTTGGATGCTTAAATATTACATTATAATGGAGCTCCCTGTTAAACACAGACAGCCAGAAAATGACAAGCAATTTGTGCATACATTTCAGGATCAGAGGTTATCATTCATGTGGTCATTTACATCCTCAGATGTCCCTGAGCCACAAGGTACAGTCATGTCCCACATGCACCCTGGAAAGAGGTGGCTCTCTGAGCCTGCAGGTGCCTTTAATATGAATACAAGGCTTGAGAGCCAGCCCCGGAGTAGCACCCTGGAGCTGATGGCTGGAAGATGTGGATTGATTGCTCTGTGAGTTACAAAGAGATGCTTCCTCACACCTACTTGATGCCCACCTAAAGATGCTTTAAATTAGCAACTATCTATTATCCTGAAATAATTAAAGTCACGGGACCTAAGAACACATGATACTTCAAGGTTTGACTCGCTTCTGAGTTCAACTACAGTGAAATCTCTGGACTCCCCACACCTACGCAAGGGACACAGTGAGAGAAGATACCCACAAACTCCTGTAGGTGTGACACCTTTTTTTTAGTTGTAGTCTCACTCTGTCGCCCAGGCTGGAGTGCAGTGGCACACTCAAGGCCCCCCAATTTTCGACCTGCTGGGCTCTGGTGATCCTTCCGCCTAAGCCTTCCAAGTAGCCGGAACTACAGGTGCGCACTACCATGCCTGGTTAATTTTTTGTTTATTTCAGAGACGAGATCTCGCCAAGTTGCCCAGACTGGTTTTGAACCTGAGGGCTTCGGCAATCCATTCACCTCAGTCTCCCGAAGTGCTAGGATAACAGGCTGAACCACCGAGCCCAGCCATGTGTTCTCCTGAACTTGACCCACAGAGAGTCAACGGCTGCCTCTTTGCATCATCTGGGCCTTCACCTTGGATACCTCCAGGGCCCTGGCAGGTGCCAGAAGTGAGTGAGGTGGAGTGAACAGGAAGGACGTGGGGAACTGGAGCCAGCGGGCACCGTTTCAATGGATGGTGGCTGCAGTCTGATTTCAGCCAATTGTTGTCATGAAGAGTGTGAGCCCAGAGGTGCCAGGTCTTCCAGTTTTTCATGATAAGCCAGTAATCTGGCTCTCCATTTTTGAACAATAGAAATAGTGTGAAGCCCCTTCAAAAATCGCAAGAAATAACACACCTGCTGTCCAAATTCCTTATGGCGTCTGATTCCATATGGAGGCCACCGTCTTTTGACTTCTGGCCTAAAACATGAGCTCCTCGGCTTCCAGCCTCCAAGTATGCTGTGGATTCGCTCCATCTGTCTTCTCCAAGCATCTCTCCCCCTGGGCTGACAAGCTTCTGCTGCTGCTCCTGGAGTTAAATCTTCTTGTGGAGACACTTGTGCCATGATCTCCTCCCTCTGGCTCAGTCTGCCCTTCTTGAAATGTCCCTGTGAGTCTCCTAAGCAGGCATTAAAGACCCTCTCCCAAATCAACAGATTGTGAAACTCTCCCTTTGCTGGAGTGTCCTCTTCTCCATGCTTTTACAAATCCCGCCCCACTATTGTGCAGGATGTGCTGAGTGAGGGAGCCACATTCCCAAACTCGAGACCAGCCCCCACATGCTAGATGGAGAAAGGGTCTCAACTTGTCCTATGTCATCTTTGAGGCAGACTGAACCCAGGATCCAATGTCGCCTTTGAACGGATCCAGAAAGGCGTGAAACTTTCAAGATGCAACGTCACTTCTGCTGCTGGGGAAGTAAGAGCATTCGTGTTAACCTTCTTCGTTTCAAGTCATCTGTCCTTGCTTCTGGTCTTGACACTGGGCATGTCCGGTGGGCTTCTCCTGCTTGGAGACTCAAGAGGATCTGTCCATCACGGTCGTGTTGGGCTCTCTCGCTCCTTTTGTAGCATCTGGAAGCCCCTCTGTCCTGTAAAGGAAAGAAGTTCCTTTCCTCCCTCCCTCCCCATCCCAGCAAAATAGGTTTTCTCCCCGAGAAAGCACATCTGGAACCTGAAAACGAGGCAGGGCAGGAATAAGAAAAGAGAAGCACAGAGGAAGAGCCTGCTATTTTTAGGTAGGACATTCTTTTCTCTTTGAAATCCATTTGTGGAGTTGGGAGAGAAGCAACCTCATGCTGAAAATGGATTTTTATTGACAGTGAAGCACTTGTAAATGGGAATCTATTTTTGACGAAAGCTAAAAACGGAGGCCTGCTTTGGGGAAATAACTGATGGGCGTTGTGCTTTGTCTCTGGCATGTCTTTGTCTCCGCAGAACCAGACGCATGTTTGTTTATTTATTTAATTGGACGATTCTCTCTCTGCCTCCCTTCGCAAG
This sequence comes from Cephalopachus bancanus, assembly GCA_027257055.1. Lineage (NCBI taxonomy): Eukaryota > Metazoa > Chordata > Mammalia > Primates > Tarsiidae > Cephalopachus > Cephalopachus bancanus. The sequence continues at coordinate 1,130,628 of JAPVLO010000269.1, forward strand.
GTTCCAGATCTCTGCTTGGTCAGCATCTTGCTAATAATGAGAGGCGGCAAGTGGATTTTTGAGCCTCCAGAATTCTGTCCTCAGGTTTTCAGCCGGTCTCTCTTTGGGGACCCTCGCCTCTAAGATGTCACCATCATTCACTGTCACCAATATTGATTAAGCTCTGACTCTGTGTAAGACACTGTAGGAGAATCCAAGAAGGGTGGAGCTCAGATTCCTTCATCTGAAATTCAGGGTCCATCAGAGTGTGGCTGCCATAGAATGACTCACCTTTTTAAGGGGCTTCCAAGATGTGCCCTTACTGAGTAACAAGCCCCCTCTCCTTCTCTTCCTTCTCCTTCTCCATCTTTTTCTTCCTCTTCCTCTTCTTCCTCTCCTCCCTCCTTCTCCTCCTCCTCCTTCCTCTTCTTCTTCTCCTCCCTTCTCTTTCTTCTCTGCCTCCTCTTCCTCCTCCTCTGCCTTCTTCTTCAGCTAGGTTCTGAACAACTTGTGGCATACAATGTTAAGGATGAAATTAAAAAGAAAGCCAGGCTCGGTGGCTCAGCCTGTCATTCCGCGCCTTCAGGAGGCTGAGGTGAGTGGATGGCCTGAGCCCGCGGGTTCGAGACCCGCCTGGGCAGCGAGACCTCATCTCTGCAATCAATCAAAAATTAGCCGGGCGTGGTAGCGCACGCCTGTAATTCCAGCTTCTTGGAAGGCTGAGGCGGAAGGATCGCCGGAGCCCAGTAGGTCGAGGCTGCGGTGGCCGGGAGCGGCCACTGCACTCCAGTCTGGGCGACAGTGAGACTCCAACTCAAAAAAAAAAACAAAAAAAAGAAATTAAAAAGAAAATATTGCCTTCATTGCTGACATAGCCTCAGGTGTGTAGAGTAATGCCAAGGATTCACCCCCCCCAAAGATGCTCACTCCTTATCCCTGAAATCTATGAATATGTTCGATTGCATGGAAGAGGCAGTGAGAGCTCCCAAGAGGAAGTAAACACTGCTGATCAGCTGACTTCACTCTAGGGAGAGGATCCCGAGTGACCCCAAGCGGGTCCAAGGCAATCACATTGTGACTCAGTGGGAGAGGTAGGCCCTGGTGGTGGGAGCAGGTGTAGCCAAGGAAGAAAGGCCCAGGAGGCCCAGCATTGCTGGCTTCCAAGAGAGGCAGGTCCAGGATCCAGGGAATGTGGCCAACGCAGAGGCTGGAGGAGGCAGGGAGGCAGAGCCTTCCCTGAACCTCAGGAGCAAGCAGCCCTGATGGCCGACGTCCAACTTCTGACCTCAGAACTGGGAGATAGCACATGTGTGTGGTTTTGAGCCACTGTATCAGTGCTCATTTGCTATACAGTGACGGTGACAGGCATCTAATACCAAGGCCACCATGGGGAAGGAGGTTGGGACCGGTAAGGCGGCTGGACATGTTCCAGAGTCAGGCAGGCTGGACCCGGGTACCCACTGCAAGGTGAGTAGGACTGAACCTCTGGAAAGCCCCCCCAGGGCAGAGCTGAGCCCGCACCCTCATTTCACCCCATCAGATGTAACAATCCAAGAAGTCACTGCTCACTTCCCAAGGAACAAATGCATCAGGGAGGAAGAGAGACCAGGAAAGGCAAAACTGCAGAGTCCACAGTCCTTGGAGGGAAACATCAGGCCTGCACGAGAGTCCTCTCTGCTTGTTCCAAGCGCGTCTTCTCCACTCAAACCAGCCTGTATTCCTGTTCCTCTGAATGCGCCACGTCCTGTTGCCTCCTCTGACTTCCCATCTTAACCTTTCAAACCGAAATGGCTTCTCTGCAAATCCTGTGCATGTTTACTCTAGGTTGGACATCTCCCAGGAGTATTTGAGAAGGATTTCCTAGGCCCTCTGGCCTTCTGTGATCCTGGTGGCTACTGAAATACAGTTGGTCAGATGTATCTCCTAGTCTATTGACTTAGCTATTGGTCATAAGCATGTCATCCTCTAGTGTTTTGAACCTCTATTCCTTGCTTCACTATTCAATTGTGCTGGTATTTGTTATAGTCATTCCAGCCCATCTTGAGTTCCTTGAGGGCAGAGCCCACACCCTAAACATCACAGCAAGCTCTCTAGGACTTTACAGGGATCTTGCCTTCAGCAGGACACAGTATAACGCCTCTGCTTATTTTTGTTTGTTTTAATTTTAGAGGTATGGGGTACAAATGGGGATTTTAACTTGGATGCAGCCGGCGGCCAGCACACTAAATGAACTCTCACAGAAACAAAGAACTGTATACAGCATGCTCTCACTCATAGGCAGGCCCTGATCGCAGTCACATGAGCACAAGATGGAATGGGCAGACACTAAACGCGGCTCATAAAATGCTTCTTGATTGATTGATTCATAAACCTCCCCATCCTCTTTACCCAATGACATATTTGGAGAGTATTCATTGATCACATTCTGTGCGTGACATTCTAGGTACTGGGGTCAGAACAGGTAACCAATGGATTCCGTCTTCAACATTACGTCACTTGTTCTAGAACAAGTGGAGGAAAGAAGCAGACAATAAAAGAAACCAGAAAAATAGAAAACGTATTGTCTGAAAAATATGAAGTTAATACTGTTCAAGATTCAAACTCTCCCCAGGAAGGTTGATGTCATATTATTGTGTATAATTAATAGGGATAAGCATCATGAAGTGACTGGTGACAGCTTGTCAAGATCACAGCAGATTTCCTAACACAATTGGAAAGAAGTGACATGTCTCAAAAAGCTGATGAGATGTCCCTTTGAACTGAAGTGTGTGTATTTCACTGGCTCTTGACATATGCATGACTGCTCTCCACAGCACAACGGTTAGTGCATGGGAGTGTCCTAGTCGCATAAATGAGGGCATTTCGTGTATTTCTTTGTGCTTCGATTGTTTGAGGTCTGTTCCTCCTATTACTTGAGGTCTGTTCCTCCTGTCTGTGAGTTCTTGGAGGGAAGGATTCATGCTGGTTTTATTTAGGAGATGGTTTGTCCCCAGGGCTTTACCTGAGAGTCACGAAAACTCTACTGGGATTGATTCCACATTTCCAGGAGCAAAAGCCAGTGGCCCTGGGCCAGTGTGCCCTGCCTGCTGGCCAGCTGGTGCCCTGGAAGCCCACCACAGCCAGGGCAGACGGTCCTGAAAAGGAGTTCCACGCCTTTCAATGAGGAGTCGTTCCACCCCCTGCCTTGTAGGATTCTGGGGAGGAAAACACGTGGGCTCACGGGCTGGAGGAGGCCTCCCAGGGAGGGTTAAGTTGGTTCCTAAAGAAACTGCTCATCTTGACAAGTAACGAAGGGCAGGTGATGGGAAAACTGGTCTGGGGATTTACTTACCCAGAGGAAACATGTTCCTTTTGGGTCATTAAGTGTGGAGTGTCAAAGAGCTATCCAAACAGAATGAGAAATAACACTGAAGTGCTTCCAGGAGGCTGGTCCTGTTCTGCTCCTGGGTTTCCTGTCAGTTGTTCTTCTTGTCACATAGGGAACCATGCACATGTGCCTACCACATCCCACATCCAGAGCCCACTCACCTGCCCCTGCACCCCCAAATCCTACCTTCGCTGAGGCAGATGCAGGTTAGGGACCAGGGGGGATGTGGATGCTAAAATCGGAGCATGAACCAGAGCCAAAACCAGGATCAGGCATTCACAGATGGAGCCCAGACCGTGACTGCCACATCTGCCTTGGGATTTCCCCTAACGTGTGAGTCTTCTAATAGAGGCTCTGGAAGTTAGTCCATCCCCTCTCCTCCAACCCCTAACACCGTTTTCCACTGATGATCTAATTCAGCCAAATCCAAAATAAACACAGTGCTGCATAGCGGTGTCTCACTACATGACAGGCTGCCTAGACAACGGTGGGCCCATCAGATTTTTGACGCCATGTTTTTTGCTGCACCTGTTTTAGGTCTACATATGTTTAGATACACAAACACCACGGTGTCACAAGTGCCTACAGTGTTCAGTACAGTCACGGGCAGTGTAGGTGTGTCGCCCAGGAGCAGTCAGCTAAATGTAGGTGTGTGGTAGGCTACACCATCTAGGTTTGAGCTAGCACATTCTAGAATGTTTGTACAAGGATAGAGTCCCTTAACGGCACATTACTCCGAATGTATCTCCATTGTTAAGTGGGGACAGTAGGTGCTAGTCATGCATGCAATTGTAAATTTTCTAGCGGCTACATTTTTTAAAAAGCAAAAAAAAAAAGGGAAAGTTATTTTAATAATGTGTTTTATTTCAGCCCAACCCGCAGGCCACGGGCACATACTGATCTGTGGCCTGTTGGAAGCAGACCACACAGCAGGAGGTGAGCGGCAGGTAAGCCAGGGAAGCTTCATCTGTATTTGTAGCCACTCCTCATTGCTGGTATCACCACCTGAGCTCTGCCTCCTGTTGATCAACACTGAAAAGCCTGCTTCCTTTCCAACACCCTATCTTTGTGAAGCAGGGTTTTCTGTAGTAACAGCAACCAGAACGAGATTACAGAGGAGACTGGACATAAACAACACACTTGGGGTTTCGCTGTCTCCCAGCACCCCCAGATGGGACCATCTGATGGCAGGAGAACAAGCTCAGGGATCTCACCGATTCTACATGGTGATGAGTTGTATAGTTATTTTTGTTCTATATTACAATGTAATAACAATAGAGATAAAGTGCACAATAAATGTAATATGCTGGCCAGGCTCGATGGCTCAGCCTGTAATCCCCGCACTTCGGGAGGCCGAGGAGAACGGATTGCCTGAGCCCAGAGATTCAAGACCAGCACGGGTCAACTTGACGAGATCTTGTCTCTACAATAAAATAAAAAATTAGCTGGGCATGGTAGCGTGCGTCTGTAGTTCCAGACACTTGGAAGGCTGAGGCAGAAGGAACCCTGGAGCCCAGAAGGTCGATACTGGATTGACCGTGAGCATGCGTGCCACTGTACTCCAGCCTGGGTGAAGGAGTGAGACTCTGACAAAAAAAAAGTGTCATGTGCTTGAATCATTCCAAAGCCATTCTCCCCACCCCCAGTCCATGGAAAATCGTCTTCCACAAAACTGGTCCCTGATGCCAAGATGGCTGGGAACTACTGTTTTATTTCATCAAAGATATGCAAAATATTATTTCAACAGATAGTTTGCTTTCTCCTCATACTAAGTCTTGGAAATCCTGTGGGCACATAACACTCACTCCCAGCACTTCTCAATTCAGACGAGTCACACTTCAAGGACTGCATCCACTTGTGGCTTGAGGCTGCTGGACTGGACTACAATACTACTGGACACGGGCCTGTAAATATGGGTCTCCTGACTTAGCCTTGTTTGCACATTTGATATGTACCACTTCATGGAAGACTCACCTGATCTTCTCCTGTAGTTGATGTAAGTTGCAGTCCACAAGTTTAAGAAACCATATTTCTTGCTTTTTCTTGAAACTGACTTCAATCTAATGCTGAGACTTCATTATGCCAGACTGGTAGAGTGATCAGCCTGTATTGAAGGTCCCCCAGTCATCCACAATGCAGAATGTCCCTTAATCATCCACAGCTCCAAAGCAAACCGGTCGTTAGTCCACAGGGTTTTGCTCCCTCTGCATGTCCCACAGACAGGCACTGTCTCTGTAACAGGGTCACTCAGGCCCTTGGGTTCTACTCTTCTGGTCAGAGATTACCACTGGGCCATATGGTACCTTTGGGAATTTTTAAATATACTGCCCTGGGAGTTTGCAGACCCTGAGACTTACCTTGGTGACAATAGTACCTTGGAGAAATTAGTTGAATAAATGAGGTCTATCCACTTTTGGGCGGACTCAGCTATCCGCTTCTGGGGGAACTCAACTTTCAAGTCCACTCACCCTTGAGCTTAGCACTCTTGTGCAGTGCTCTGCCTAAAAACTGTATATGGTAGCCCTTTTTTGTGCCTGCTTAGATCCAGGTTGAGAGGATACCTGTATCTATTTCAGACCGAAAAGAATCCCTCAGGGTGACCCTTCTGAGGTCTTGCTCACTCTCTCAGCAGCAGGTCAGAGAAAGTCATGGGAGATTCTAGACACATTAACTAAAGCCCCACCTTATCTCTGTACACCTCTTCCATCACTTCCCAATTTCCTTCAGGCACTCCTCTGTCAGCCCTCACCAGGATGGCAGCATGACCTCTTAATGATAACAAAAGGTTATAGTCTTTAGGACAATTATTTATCCTAGAAGATTCCTTGATCAAGGAAAAGAAAGAGGCTTGAAATTGGAGAGAAGCAGAAAAGCCCAGGAGGTCGCAAATCACATTTCTGCAAATTACCCTCCAGCTTCAAAACACATCTTGGGTCCTTTACCTGGCATGTGCTTTGGTGTGTCCAATTCAGCATACCCAGGCAGGTCAGACTGGAATTCCAGGAAATGAATTGTTCTCAACGGTTGACCCTTGGAGTGGACGGCCCCTGGCATCGGCTGGTTCCTGAACTATCACAATAGCTGTGCTGGCCTGTCCTTGCCATTCTAGAACAGCGTCCTGGACACACGGGGAGTGGACGTACCTGTTACTGAAGGCTGGTCAACGTGGTCCTGCTTCCCTACTCGCTAGCCATGTGACCCTTTGTGAGTGATTGGGACACTCTGTGTCCCTGTCCATGCCTGTAAAGCAGGAGTAATAATATCACCCACCTCGTGGGGATTTTGGAAGGATCTGAATAAGCTGAGATGTATGAACGCTTGTATAACAGGCTCTACACCAACGTGAATTCAGAGGCAAAGAGTTTGGTAAGAACTGCCCACCACTGGATTCTGATGGCATCATGGCGGGGTTTTCTGTACATTGGAACACTGAAGGGGATTTAGGAAGTAATCAGCTTATTGAAACCACAGTAAGTGTGATTTGTTGCTGTTGTCCCTGCTACCCCAAGCCTCTCTGTGCTGATAACGTCTCCCCACACATACACGGGCTTTGCGTCTTCATCACATGTTTATTTCAGGAAAAGTTTGGTGACCCCATTACCTGCAGTCAAGCTATTGGAGGTTGGAGCCCAGTGGATTCACAAAGTTGCAGAGGTTGTCCTGCTGTCCTCTGAAAACAATGACATGGTTGGGCAGGGTGGCTCACATCTGTGTAATTCTAGCATTTAGGGAGGTCGAGGCAGGAGGATTGCCTGAGCCCAGGAGTTTGAGACCAGCCTGGGCAACATAGTGAGACTTTGTCTTTTTTTTTTTTGAGTTGGAGTCTTACTCTGTCATCTAGACTATAGTACGGTGGCACGCTCCCGGCCACCGCAGCCTCGACCGACTGGGCTCTGGCTACCTTCCACCTCAGCCTTCCAAGTAGCTGGAACTACAGGCACGCGTTACCACGCCTGGCTAATTTTTGATTTATTGTACAGATGAGGTCTCGCCAAGTTGCCCAGGTGGGTCTCGAACCCACAGGCTCAGGCAATCCACTCACCTCAACCTCCCAAAGCGCAGGATTATAGGCTGAGCCACTAAGCCCAGCTGAGACCTTGTCTCTTAAAAAAATTGAAAAGTTAACTGGGTGTGGGGGTACACACCTGCAGTTCCAGCTACTCGGGAGGCAAAGGTGGAGGGATTACCTGAGCCCAGGAGATTGAGGCTGCAGTGAGCTATAATCATGCCACTACACTCCAGTCTGGGCAACAGAGTGAGACCCTGAGGAAGGAGGGAGGGAGGAAGGGAAGGAGGGAGGGAGGGAAAAAGAGAGAGAGAAAGAAAGAAGAGAAAGAGAAAAACAGAGAGAAAGAAAGATGCCAGGCTCGGTGGCTCAGCCTGTAATCCCTCGCTTAGGGAGGCTGAGGTGAGTGGATCACCTCATCTCTACAATAAATCAAAAATTAGCCAGGCGTGGTAGCGCGGGCCTGTAGTTCCAGCTACTTGGAAGGCTGAGGCGGAAGGATCGCCAGAGCCCAGCAGGTCAAGGCTGCGATGGCCGGGAGCGGCCACTGCACTCCAGTCTGGGCGACAGAGAGACTCCAACTCAAAAAAAAAAGAAAGAAGGAGAGAGGAAGAAAGAAAGAGAGAGAAAGAAGAAGAGGAAGAAAAAGAGAAAAAGAAAGAGAGAAAGAGAAAGAGTGAGAAAGGGAAAGAGAAAGAAAGAAAGAAAGAAAGAAAGAAAGAAAGAAAGAAAGAAAGAAAGAAAGAAAGAAAGAAAGAAAGAAAAGAAAAGAAAGAAAAGAAAAGAAAGGAAGGAAGAAATGAAAACAATGACCTGACGAAATGGGGCATTGGAGGAGAATGGCCTTTATTTAGAGAGTCCAAGTTCAGAGGAAGATGCTGCCACGAATGCCTCCCAGGACCAAGAGAGTCACTCATGTGAAGCTTGGTTCCCTCAGGTCATCCCAGAAAGCAGAGAGCAGTATCTGGAGAGTCATTTCTTGTGTCTCTTCAAATATTCTGCTCCCTTGTTATTCCTGGGAGGACTCGGGACACGGGGCTGTTTCCAGTCTGAGCTATTCAAAGTAACGCTGCTATAATCGATTGTGTGCAGGGTTTTGTGGAGCTCAATATGTTTTTGTTTTTGTTTAAAAAAAAAAACAGGATTTATTGAGAAGACAGAAAAGCTCCTATAGTGGGAGGGGGCCCAAGGAGGGTTGCCCTCAATATGATTCCAATTCATATTTTTTTCTGGTTTGTTGCCAAACCTGAGATACAGTCTATTGTTTCTGCAAGGCACATAAAAGTGCACAAGGACTGGGGGGAATTTGTTGACTGACAATCGTTGTTTCTTAACTAGGTTGATTTCCAGTCATGGTGTGATCTGTGGGTATGACAGAATGTTCCTCTAAACCGGAAATAGACCAGACAGCCTTCACCAGGTGAGCCACCGTGAAATTCTACTTAGCAGTCAAGAGGACTGAATTTCATGCACAATAATGTGGATGGACCTGAAAGGCATTAATTATGCTGAGTGAAAAAAGCCAGTTCCTAAATGTCACATACTGAGTGACTCATTGATGTGACATTCTTGAAATGACAAATGTATCAAGATGAGGGACAGAGAGTGGCTGCCAGGAGTTAGGAACAGTGGGGAGAAGGAGGGTGGGAGTATTCGTGCAGGGGTCATTTGAGGAGAGCTTTGTATGGACAATTCAGTTCTCGATCCACATATGGGACAACATGACTAAATGATCGGCACACTGCACTAAGGCCAGTTCCTGACTTTGGTATTATTGTGTAGTAAGGGAAGACATAGCCCCCAGGGAAACTGAGTAACAGGTGCCTGAGGCCCCTCTGGACCATCTTTGCAATTTCCTGTGAATCCATAATTATCTAATATAAAAAGTTACAGAAAAGAACATGATGAACTACATTAGATAAGCTCAACCACATTCCTTGGTATGTCAAAGGACCACAGCAGTGTGTCACTGATATTGACTGTTGTATAATTCTGCTACAACTTAGCAAATAATCATTACCAAGGATGGCAATCTCTGATGTCCACAGCCACCACTCTGGTGACATAGACATAAATACATGAAGTGGCCCATTTATTAAATAAATGTAGCTCAGCTTTTGCCAGCCTGTGATACAGTCTTGATAATTCCAATGTTCTTTTTCTTTATTCTTTTTTGAGTCGGAGTCTCATTCTGTCACCCAGGCTGGAATGCAGCGGCATGCTCATAGCCACTGCCCCTTCCTCTTCAGCCTTCCAAGTAACTGGAACCAGAGGCACGTGCCACCACACCTGGGTAATTTCTTCATTTATTGTAGAGACAAGGTCTCACCAAGGTGTCCAGGCTGGTCTCGAAGCCCTGAACTCAGGTAATAGTCTTGTCTCCATAAATTCTGGGATTACAGGTGTGATAGCCTGGCTACATTTTTCAAGGTAACACAAAAACTCATACGTAAATGTAAAATTTCTCATTCAAAATAATCATGACCTGTGTGTCAAAGAAAGCAAGGCTACCAGCTATATCTTGCCAACAGTCCAACAGTAGTGACCTGATTTGACCAGTAAATTCTGCCAGAAAGTGTCGGTGTGAGGTCACAGGGTAACAGGCCCCAGTGCAAGAGAGGTACAACTTGCTACCTGAGTGAGTTGGAAAGCATCGGTAAGCAAAGTCAAGACAATCTCACAGAAGGATTGTGCCTCACCTAGGCCCTGACAAGTCCTGACCTCCTGAGAACAGAAAAGAACAAGGTTGGGGAACTGGATACGGTGGCTCACGCCTGTAATCCCAGCACTTTGGGAGGTGGAGGAGAGAGAATTGCCTGAGCTTAGGGGTTCGAGACCAGCCTGAGCAACATGGCAAGCCCTTCATCTCTACAGTAAATCAAAAACATCAGCCAGGCATGGTGGCGCACACCTGTGGTTCCAGCTACTTGGAAGGCTGAGGCGGCAGGATCGCCTGAGTCCAGCAGATCAAGGCTGCCGTGGCCATGAGTCTGCCACTGCACTCCAGTCTGGGTGTCAGAATGAGACTCCAACTCAAAAATAAAAATAAAAAAAGAACAAGTTCAGAGAAGTCCCCAATTCTGCTGAAACAGACAGTGATGTGACAAAAATGAGAGATAGTCATGTGTCTAGAGATGAGATGAGATGAGATTCTGCAGTAATGTCTGCTGAGTAAGTGCTGGTGATCTGTTTCGCATTAATTTAAGTTTTTTGTTGTTTGTTTTCGATTTGGAGTGTCACTCTTGTCGTCCGGGCTGGAGTATAGTGGCACGCTCACAGTCACCGCAGCCTGGACCTACTGGGTTTAGATGATCCTTCCACCTCAGCCTTCTAAGTAGCTGGAACTATGGACTCGCCACCACACCCATCTCGTTTTTGTGATTTATTTTAGAGACCAGGTCTCACCAAGTTACCCAGGCTGGTCTCAAACCCCTGGACTCAGACAGTCCTCTGGCCTCAGCCTCCCAAACTGCTGAGATTACAGGCTGAGCCACTGCGCCTAATTTAAGTTTTATATGCTTTCAGTAACCATGGTCACTCGAGTGGACAATGAGCTCAAACCAGTTTTTCAACACACATGGGCACACACAAATGCATTCTAATCCAGTGTTGTGGTGCATTAAATATTTATCTAAGCGTTACTTGATGTAGCTTTATCTAAGCGTTACTTGATGTAGCTATGCTCTGGTCATAATACCTTTATGCTTTATGGTGAACTTCTCTCAGTACTCTGTCTCTGCAACTGGGTACACAAGTCACTTGGTGACAGTGTCAGGAGTAAATCTGTGGCTCTTTATAAATGGACTTTTCTGTGATGACCTCTAAGTTCACCCATGTGTATAGATTCTTAGACAAGTCAAACCCCAAAGAGAATATGAAGGAACACCAGGGCTACACAATCTTTGTAGGAGGACCCTATCTTGAATATTATTTTTTTCCTTGAACTTGGCAGACCAAGATATGTGTGTCCACCCATCCACCCACCCACCCACCCCCTGCTTCACTGCACCCACATAACACTCGGTTGAATTTCTTCGTGCTTGCTTTCAGCTGAGTGCATTATTTTCTTAAATTTAAAAAAAATCAGCAATAACAACCTTCCTCCTCTGAGGTGGAGGAGTAAATTTTTTTCTTAGACTTTGCCAGTTTTGTTAAGTAATCCGACCCAGGACTTCTGTTCCTTTCCAAGTTATCTATTTGCAGTGCTAAGTTAAAGGTTTCAATGCCTATTGTACCTGGGCTTCTAAAAACTTCAAAGTGTGAATAAAATGGTTTTTTTTTTTAGCATTCTATACTAATCCCAAAGCAACCACATCTTGGAGGGAAAAAAAAAACAAAACCAAAACTGGTAGCTAATTTGTAATGTCAATTTCTTTAATCACAAATCAAATATATGCACTGATGGAAGATGGTCCTTTCAAAGCATGACCAGGAAAGCTCATCTGATCCTGTGGGGTTTTTTTTTTGTTGTTGTGTTTTTGTTGTTTGAGTTGGAGTCTCACTGTCATCCAGACTGAAGTGCAGTGGCCCTCCCGGCCACCGTGGCCTCGACCTGCTGGGCTCCAGCGATCCTTCTGCCTCAGCCTTCCAAGTAGCCAGAATTACAGGCATGCGCTACCACGCCTGGCTGATTTTTTAATTTATTGTAGAGATGAGGTCTCCTGCCCAGGCGGGTCTCGAACCCGCGGGCTCAGGCAATCCACTCACCTCAGCCTCCCAAAGGCGCGGGATTACAGGCTGAGCCACCGAGCCCGACTTGATCCTGTGTTTTATTTGTGAATTTATTTCTTGGTTTAACTGAATGTGAAGCTGAGACACTGTTCAATGTAAAATTCATACCTGAAAGAATCCTAGTTATATGTTGTTTTAGTTTTGGACTTCTCCCCCTAAGAATACAAAAGAAAATTTGAACAAAATGCATTTCTAATGACAATGTTCAAACAAGATGACAAGAATCTGGGCTGAGTCATAGGGAATTGGCTTTCGTAGATCAACTGGAATTGCCATTGGTTTCTATATTTACTGTTGTTTCACCATCAACTGTAATGATCTTGTTCAATAGTATTTTGTAAATAATGTTTTGAATGAATCAACAAATAAATAGAAAGTCTTCCTAGGAGGTACTTCATTGGGAAACAAATCTGGTTAAAAGGATTAAGTGGCCATGACTCCATTTTTGTAAATTACTTGTGTGTGCCAGTGCATAAGTGATTAATCAGGAAGGATTACGTTTTGCTGTATTAACAAACAAATCCAAAGTCTTAGGGACAAAGACAAAAAGAAATCTCACCCTTTTATATAGTCGGGGAGATACAATCCATTGCATGTTTGTGAATTGTCTTTATTCAAAGAAGGGGGGAAAGCTGTACCTTTTGACAAGCAGGCATCTAGGCCAATGCCCCCAGAGACAAGGACTTGAAGTGGCAGTTGTGAGTCGATGTTCAAATCCCAAAAACATGGCTCCAAGCCCTCCAAGACACATATTTGAAATGTAAAAAAGAAACTAATGTAGCTTTTAAAAGAATTGACATATGTCTCCAATAGGGAAGAAAAAATTTGCAAATATTCATTTTCTTAAAAATCCTGGGGGGGAAAGTGGGCATGCATTCTCTTTTCCCTTTTTGGGACCAAGGAAATTTTATTTTATTATTGTTTCATTGGTATCCATCCTTCCAGTGTCTACATTATTTCAGTCACTGTCTTAGTGGAAAGGGACACAGTGATGAGAAAGATATTTTGGGAGAATGTAGAAAAGGTGAATTGGAGTTAGCAAGCCTCAGTCAACCCTGGTTCCTCTGTTGGGTAGTGTCTTTGCCGGTCCAACAGCTGGGACTCACCAGGTGAGGAAGAGGGCTTGGTGACTCCGTCCAACAGACATTCTGACAGAAAGGCCCTTCTTGCAGGAGCCTTGCTGGCCTAGTAACAAAGCAAGGGGTGTGAAGATATTTGGACCTTTCCACAGGGTCCCCTAGGACCAGTGCCCCCCAGTCTTTCACATCACACTCACCCTCTCTTACTCTACCCCTAGCAAAATCAATCTCATTCTAACTTTCAAGGCAGGAATCTTGGCTCTTAATAAAAATTTGTACTGTGCCCTAAGAATTCACCAATTTTCTCAAAAATTTTTAAAATCAAAATTATCTCTGCACTAAAACCCCTTCCCTGAGGCATGAAACAGCATACAACCCAGTTCTCAGGACGAGAAAAGCACCCACGTGAGGCAGGATAAGAGGTGTAAATGAGAAACCAAACACCAACGGCCTTTCACACAACAGAGAAGGTGCACCCGCGGTCATGGCAGCTGCACAGAGCCCAGACAGGGGAAAACCCCAGCTTTGGGCAAATTCCATTATGGGCTGGATCCCTGGTCCCTTGCCTCCTTCCCTCCCTCCCAGAATCACGTGAAATGCTGACTTCTGGGAGAAACAAAAAGCAAACCTCATCTTCTGTCCTAAAGCAGCTCTCCAAAAGCAAAGAACACAAGGGGAAATTATTCCAGCCACCCTCAGTCTATAGCACCGAATGATTTGTGTATACTTCTCTCCAGGTTGCAAAATCTTCATGCTCTGGCAAGGGCTGGTGGGGGCAGAATCCCAGGTCCAGGAGTTGCCGAGCAAGAATGACTCCAGTATCTCTTGTGGTTGGTTGGCTGGCTGACTGGCTGGTTGTAGTTAGCCCTCTTTCACAGTACATCCAATGGATCAGTGTCACACTGAACTAAACAAAACTCAAGTATTGATCTGCTCAGCTGGGAAGATACTTAAAGAAAATAAGACATAAATACTTTCAATAATCCTCAGGTTTCTGCCGCAGGGCATGAGATGAGAGATTTACAGTTGGCTTCAGTTCCAGGGGCCTCTCTTAGTGGGAGTCTCTCTCTCTCTCTCTCTCTCTCTCTGTATTACATGTCATTCTAATTTTTAAGGATTTGTATTTTTCACACAACGTGGCCCCTATACCTGTGCCAACTACCCCTTAAGCTATGCATGAAGCCACCTTAGAAGGACAATCTTTCTGGGGTTTTTTTAGTTATTTTGACCACTCCAAGTCTCCCCTCTGTGCTGTCTGTAGTCAGTCAACTGTGAGTTCTGTGATCCTTCTGTTGTGTCAAAAACGCTGTCCATTAACCCCATGAGGAGTGAAGTGGCCTTAAGGTCACTGTGAGATATGTCGGAGTCCCTTGTGTTATTTGCCTTCCCACCCCCTACAAATGCCGCATTTGCTTCTAAAAGAGAAGACTGGACAGGATTGTGTTTATTTGGGGTAGCAGCTATTAGTGGCAGACGGTCAAGCATATAAGCATAAATAGGAGCCCAGAGAGATGGAGCAGTGGGAGGGAACATCAACTACCAAAGACAGCTTTGCACGATGAGACAAACAAGGGATAGTTCTTCCTCCTTTCCCCTAAGTTCTTGGGAAAACCACAAACTCCCTAGGGAATTAGCTTTGAGTGTTCATTTTTCAGTGGAGTGGTCTCAGGTTTTAAATTTAAAAAAAGAAATCTCAAATCCGAAGGTCCACCAAGGTTTTTTTGCGAGTTCATCAAAAATAAACAAAAAACAGTCAGCATGACATACATTTTGGAGTCACACAGGAACTGTCCACAGAGTCAGTGGAACATGAGTTTGCAGACTTTGCCTTGAGTTCAAAAGTCAGAAGCTCCAGAATGAAAGCTTCTCATGGATGTGAGCACAGGGGGAGGACAGGGCTCACACTAGATTGGGGGGCCTGGGTCCTGGGGGGCTCTGGACAAAGGAGGGTGAAGGTAGTGACCTACATGTGTTGTCCATCAGCAACGGTCACCCTTTCTTCTCTCCGGATTCCATCTCCAGAAGCATCTATGAAATCTGACAGGGAGTGGCTTCCCTGCAGTCTGTCTCCCTCTGTTGGGCCCTCATTGTCCTGGCTTCCTTTGCAGCTGGGGCGTTCATGGGATCTAAGAGTCTAAATAGGACAGCCTGTGGGGAAGCTTCTCAAAGAGATCTCTGATAATAAGAAAGCAGATGGGTTCTCCCCCATGTTCTCTCTGTGTGTGGTTCAACTGCTGGGGTGGGATGCTAGAAGCTTCTTAGGCTCCCTTGTGACCATGAGGCAATAACCATGAGGATAAAGAACCCATCCCTAATAGCCTGGGAGAGCAGAAAAGGAGAGAGAGGTTGATGAGGGTGGGATTTTATTTTTAAATTTTTTTAACCAGACAGACTGTTATGTTTACTACCAAACCATCCAAAGCATTAAGAGTTACAGAGAGAGAGAGAACCCATTCCTTATCTCATGATATTTTATTATTTTGTGTCTTCTCTCTTGATGCTTTAGATTTTACTATTTACTAATTCCCTTCCCCATCACAGAAGCTGAAACACTCTTAATGTTCACTCTCTCTTGTCTCCCCAGTCTTAAAATTCCCAAGTTTAAAAAAAACCATCCACTCTAAGTGACCTCAAGAACGTAACTTCCAAACTCTCCTTGGGCCTGTCTCTCCACATGGTGCTGTTTTCCCGGGGGTCATAGGCAAGCCAGCCCCAGTTGCAGTTCAGAGACGAATGAGCAGCACATCCCACTGATGTGAGTGTTTCTTGGGAACATTGGTGGAGACGATTCATCGACACTCACAGAAAGTCACTTATCTGCTTATCACATCTTGAATCTCCATCTTTGGAAGATTGGAGGGTTGATGGGACAGCAGTTTAATGCCAAGGTCATCCAGTCACAACGACAGGCAACCCTTCAGAGGGAATGAAATAACTGTGTGCTCTACGACTTGGCTCCAAACAGTAATTAAGGCAAGAACAGCAGGCTTTTCGAGGACCCGCAATGGCCACACAAAGGAAGCAGGGTCTGTGCTGATGAAGAGCCTTTCCAGCCGGGGCAGCTGATAATGAAGTGGACTTGTCAGAGGCTTAGATGCTTACTGATGCAGTGGGAAGATGTGATTGAAAAAAAAATAAAAAGAGAGAGTACAACAGTATTAAGAATCACCTTTAAAACTACTTTGATGTCAACAAACTTAAAAACATGCTGCAGAAATAAGATGCTCCATCCTTTACTGAAGGCACCATTATAAAAGTGTGACTGAGCTTGACAGGAGCCTGGAGGGTACTTTTGTGAGATTTCTAATGCTTATGTATGTGCATTGTTGAATTTTTAGGTATGTAAATCTGGGCTTAGTGAGGATAAAGGTGGCTTATTTAACACATGCACAGACAGAGCTCTTAATGCATATAGGGTGAGGAGGCACGGGCTCGACCAGGATGCATCCAGGGACGCAGTGACATAAATCACTTTGTCACCAGACTAGATTGAGCCGGCGACAAGCAAAGTGAACACAAGCACATCAACTTCTTCAAAACAAATAATCCTTGTGAAGCCTGCAATGTGTTTCTTATTTATTATAATCAATGCAACCCTTACCAGCCTCATTATCCAAGCACATCGTGATTATTAGGCAGTAAAACATAGATTATGATTCAGGCCAACTGAAAGTGGGGGGTGGTATTCATTTGGGAGAAACCAGGTTATCCAGGGATGGGTCAGTAAAGTCACTAAAAACTCCAGCTTTGGCACAGGGCTGCCTGTGCTCAATCTCAGCTTGATAGCTACTAGATGTGCAAACTTGAACAAGTTTCTTTATCTCTCTCCATGTCAGTTTCATCTCCCGTGGCAGGAAGATGACAGGTGAAAGACTGACTATAAAGTGGGCAATGGTCAAACTATATAGGACAGTGGAACTCGCAGCCACCTCCACTGCTAAGCCCATACCAGGGAGTCAAGCCACAGTTTCCGCAATTGGTCCAGAAGACTCAAGACTTGGTCAGTAAATAGGCAACTTTCCTATCTTTTGCCCCCATTGCCTATTCAGAGCCAACCAGAGATGACCAAATATGCCCCTTCCCCGAATGCCAAATGTGTGACTTCTAGTTACCCTACCCCAGCTGCCCTGGGCCCACAGCCTCCCATGTGGGCATACTGGAAGACTTCCCCTTTTTCTCTATAAATCTTTCCCACTTGTTTGTCTGCCTTTGAGTCTCTACCAAACACAAACCTTGGTGGCTGACCCCCGTGTTTTAGCGAGATCTGGATAAAGAGCCTGGATTTGTTCTCATGTGGGAGGTCTTCACGGACTTCCTTATAGTAACAGGACATACTTTGCAGTGACGTTGTGAAGATTTGATTGGTTAATAAACAACAAGGGATTAGAGCTCAGCTCAGCACTTTGTAGTGTTGAGTATTCATATTTTTCAGATCCCCTAAGCCCTAGACCTTTTAACAAGAGTCATTAAGAATTGAAGGCTCCTCTCTCTGTTTTCCTCTCTGCCCTGTACTCTCCTGAGGCAATGAACAAAGAGCTGAGTTTCTGCAGGAAAGTGGAAAAAAGGAAAATAGAAAATAAAACAACCACCAAAAGTTATCACCCAGAATATTATTTTAGACACATCTATGAAAATACCCTAAAGCCATTTCTACCTTTTGTGCAAATATCCACAAAACCCCAACCTAATAGGAAAGTTACTCACAGGACCTGATTTTTTTTATATGTGGGGAAAGGGAGACACTTCTGCTGGGCACATATGGACAGACTCGTCTGCTCTTTTGGGGACCCTTCGGCCACTGTCATTCGATTTTCCTCGAGAATCAGCCAGGCCTGGGATACCGCTCTGCATGGGTAAGAATAGATTTCCCCATGTGGATGGCTTGGTTCAAGAGATGATAAATTGTGTTGCTCCCGACCGTACAAGTCAGAAATGGAAATAAATGAAGCAAAGCCAGAGCAATGTCATGGCCAAGGCATCGGGTATCTTAGGGAGTCTGTCCGAGCTCATGTGGGGTCGGGGTGGGAGTGCCCCATTTCTCCACACAGAGACAGGGACTGGGGTTCACATCTCTACAGTATGTAGCAGATATTAGACATTTCTTTCTAATAACACCGTAATCTCTCAAGCTTGCTTCTTGTATCAATTTGCATGTTCTTTAGATCTATTCCCAGTCTTGTTACTTTAAATGAAAACTACAAATCAGTTGAGCTGGTTCCAGGGAAGTTCTGAAAAGTCAAGGAAAAGATGGCTTCCCCTTCCTCAGAGAACAACAATTTAAAGCATTTATTAGAAAGTTTTGGACAATGCAGACACCAAGTCAATTTTTGATTAGCAAAATGCTATGTAAATGTCCACTCTTCTCCCAATCCATTGCTGGACTCCCTGGCCAAAGCCTAAATGGAGTGACCACCTCAAGACAGGACAGCCAGACACTTGACAATCTTTGTGTCTATTTGCTATCAGAACTGTTGCGGTTATTTGCTGAGGTCTGCCAATGTGCGTTTCCATGGGCAGCACTGTACAAATAACTGTATTGGAGCACCCTCCCTACTCACATGACCTGGCCCCCAATGACTTTTTTTTACTCAAAGGTAAAGGAAATATTGAAAGGAAGACATTTGATGACATTCAGGACATCAAAGGTAACACCACGACAGCTCTGATGACCGTTCCAGAAAAAAAAGTTCCAAAATTGCTTTGATGGGTGAACAAGATACTGGCGTCAGTGCATAGCATCCCAAGGGGAGTACTTCAAAAGTGACCATAGTGATATTCAGCCATGAGGTGTGGAGCCCTTTTTCTAGGATGAGTTCATGAACCTAATTGTTGGACTCGTATATAATAGTTCAAACAGGATAAAAATCTGTTTCTTGTTTGCGTAAATTCCAAAGCCAGTGCCACTTGTGAGTTGCTCTCCTCCAAGGAGATTTAAGACTGATCAAGAGGCCAGCCTGCTCCCATTATCCACGTCTCCATCTCTAACATTTGGCTTCTGAGGTTGCAATGTTGCTGAGTGTGGAGCTGGTGGGAGAAGACACAATAGGCAGGGTTACATGTGGGCAATTCCTACGGGGCGGGCTAGAAGGGCAGGAACACCCATCTGCTCACCTGCCCCTGAGCAGGAACCAGTCACATGACCACAGTTAACTGCACAGAGGCTGGAAATAAAATACAACTCAGGAAGAAGAGGAAATTGGTTTGGGAAACAGTCTCTGCTACAGTCTCTAAGAATTCATGTGAAACTGCTTCCAGTATAATCAGGGAGGTTTGTAAACCTCTAGAGAGACCAAGGAGTGTGCACTAACACCCACTGCCTATTTTCCCCCCACAGTAAAGCAATTTGATCCAATACAAGAAAGACTTAATTCAACTATAGTTTTAAAAATAAAATTCTTCATATATTGGAATATATGAATGCCAAGAATGCATGTCAATATGTAGATATAAAGCAGCCACTGTTTTCCCCAAAATGAAAGAGAATTGCAAAGACAAAACAAAGCAAAAGCAGGATGTGATAGTTTATATACAAGTATATTTCAGAAATTACTTTTTGTTCTTACTTTTACTTCATGCACATGGAAATCAACAGGCTTTAAGTTAGACAATCTCCACATGAAATCATTTGTCTCATCAAAGACTCCAAAAGATGTCAAGAAAGCAAAAACCTTGACAATTCACTCACCACTGGTGGAGAATCACAGTGTTTATACTAATATTTGCACGCCCAGGCTAATAATCCATAATTGTAATACAATAGTGAATATACCAGACATTGTGCTAGCCATCTCGTCACCCGCAATAACTCTTTAATCAAACAACAACCCTACGAGGCAGGTACTGTCATTTATTCCTATTTTGCAGAGAAGGAAAGTTATATACATTGATCAAGATGTGATTTTATTCACCATCAGAGAGAGGCTCGTCCTAAAATACCCTCAGGCATAGTGCGATACTGGCCAACGCTAACACAGTGAGAGAGGCAGAGCAGGACCGTGGTTCACACTTAGTCTCTTAGCATATTGCATGGCATTTCCAAGTGAGCAAGGGAGAGAAACAAGATGCACTTGCTCATAGTACAGTTTGTGAATTTGTATCCAGGGTAGACACAGCACTGCTTCCTCACTTCCTCTCATTGGTACATCTAGCATAAGGATGGAGAGGGAAAAAGGGAAGTGCACAGGTTTGGTTCAAGGGGGAGAGAATCTGCAGATTGAAGGACAGATGTTCTAAACACTCCCTCGAGGGGGTAAGGGGGGATTTCCTCAGAGTGTTTTGGATTCTCGTGGGGTCGACAGCTACTCTTCACATTTACCAGAGATGCTGCCATCAAGCTGGCAGAGCCTCTTGTTGAGTTTTGGAAACCCAATTCAGCCTCTGACCAACGGCTATGACAACTCTCCACTTCCAGTGAGTATCACAGATGAAGTGGCCAGGGCTCACGCCTCTGCACAGAATAATTGAAAGCCAAGGGCTTGGGATCCAGATAAATCTATTTGTGTTCAAATCCACTCTCTGCCATTTATCAATGAAGTAAATTTAGGCTGACTGCCTAGCATTTTAGCATTAATTTCATTCTTTATAAAATTGGGATGATACTAGTTCCTTCCTAACAAATGGTGTGGTGTGTGTGTGTGTGTGTTGTGTTGTGTGTGTGTGTGTGTGTGTGAATTAAATGTAATTATGAGAATAAAGCGCATGCCTTGTCCATGAAGCACAGTCAGACCTCAGGAAGTACTTACCTCCTAATTATTAATGATGTTTCTGCTCTATCACCAAAACTTTCATCCTCTTAATGTACTACAGTTTCCTCACTTGTTAAAAAGCATGGTATTGCAGTCACAATGGCTATTATTTAAAAAGTCAGGTGAGGATGAGGAGAAAGGTAAACACTTACTGTTGTTGGGAATGTCAACTAGTGCAACAGTATGGCGATTTGCGAAAGAACTAAAATTAGGAATGCCATTTGACCTAGTAATTCCACTACTAGGGAAACTGCTCAAGGAAAAATAGATCATATCAAAAAGATACCTCACTTATATGCTAATCACAGCACTATTCACAATCGCAAAGTCATGGAACCAACCTAAGTGTCCAGCAATGGTTGATTGTATAAAGAAAATGTGGTATGTATACACCATGGAATACTATGCGGCCATAAAAAGGATGAAATCTTGTCCTTTTAGCAACGTGGGTAGAGCTGGAGGCCATGATCTTTAGTGAACTAATTCACAAACAGAAAACAAAATACAGCATGTTCTCTTTTTTTTTTTTTTGAGTTGGAGTCTCACTCTGTCACCCAGACTGGAGTGCAGTGGCCACTCCCGGCCACCGCAGCCTCGACCTGCTGGCTCCGGCAAACCCTCCGCCTCAGCCTTCCAATTACAGGCATGTGCTACCAGCCTGGCTGATTTTTTGATTTATTGTAGAGATGAGGTCTCGCTACCCAGGCGGGGCTCGAACCCGCGGGTTCAGGCAATCCACTCACCTCAGCCCCTCAAAGGTGCGGGATTACAGGCTGAGCCACTGAGCCTGGTTTGTTCTCACTTTTGAGCTGAATCGAAACACTGGGTACACACGAGCATACAGAGGGAAATAATAAACACTGGGGACTCCAAAACCAGGGGGGCTGACAGGAGGGTGAAGTTGAAAACCCTCCTATTGATACAATGCTCACTGGTTGGATGACAGATTCCCTGGAAGCTCAAGCCTCTCCACTATGCAATATGTCCACGCAACAAACCTTCTCATGAATCCCTTGAATCCATAAATAATAAAATAATGGTATTAAACAAATATTGCATTTTCCTGATCTAGTAAATATTGTCTACCAGTCAGACTTCAGTTATTGATAAACAGTAACTATTGTCTAGAGTGATAATTGCCTTTAATAGAGCAATAAACAATTGTTTTCGCTCTCTTTGCTAAACACACAGAGATGAATAAGCAATAAAGAACGTCACAGCCTCATAAATTTCCATGTGGTTTATTCTGACATTTTATCAAAGTTGCAACCTGACACACCTGTGCTTGTTTTTCATAGCACATCACTTTGACATGCTATGATTGTAACTACTTAAAATGCTAGTTGAATGACTTCTCTTCTCTTCCAAGCACCTATTAGGGGGCCAGAGGGTCCACTATGTAAGTTGCAAGGCTCAAGGTAAATGGAATGTATGGCCCCTTCTACAGAAGGCAAGAGGAAAAGTGAAGTCAATGATACTACAACATAAACTATAACTATGTGAGAAAGGTATTAACTATAAAAATGTGATGTCATATGGATGAATGGATTTTTAAAAAGTGATAGAATCACACACACATACTGCCATACTATTTCACCTTAAAGAAGGAAATCCTATAATTTGTGACATTTGTGGACCTTAAAATAAAATAAGCCAGTCACAGAAAAACAAATACTGCATGATTTCCCACGTGAAGTTTAAAATGTATACTTTTAGCAATTTAAAATAGTTGATCTCATAGAAAGAAAGTAAAAAGGTTGTTACCAGAGGTTGAGGAATGAGAGGAAGGGGGATATTGATTCAAGGACCCCAGATTTCACTGGACTAAAGGAACAGGCTTAGTCATCTATCACACTGCCTGGTGACCACAGACAATAATAATGAATTCTGCCAGGTTTGATGGGTCAACTTGTAATCCGCGCTTCGGGAGGCTGAGGTGAGTGGATTGCCTGAGCCCGCAGGTCTGAGACCCGCCTGGGCAACTTGGCAAGACCTCATCTCTACAGTAAATCAAAAAATTAGCCAGGCATCATAGCGTGCCCCTGTAGGTCCAGCTGTTGGAAGGCTGAGGCAGAAGGATCGCCAGAGCCCAGCAGATTGAGGCTGCGGTGACTGGGAGCATGCCACTGCACTCCAGTCTGGGCAACAGAGTGAGATGAGACTCCAACTCAAAATATATATATATATATACACACTGTAATAATAATGAATTGCATATTTCAAAATTGTTGAAAAATAGATTTTTAACATTCTCACCACAAAAAAGTGGTAGGTTGATAAGGTGACACATATGTTAATTAGCTTGCTTTAATCTTTCTCCAATGTCAACGTGGATCAAAACATCACATGGTACCCTATAAATATACACATTTATTATTTTTCATTTAAATAAATAAATAAATACGTGTGATATAATTTTATACAATACAAAAAATTAACACTATATAATGTGATATCTTGACTGATCATAATTTTTTTCTGGCTCAATTTTCTGCAAATCCATTTACTGGGTAATCAAAATGTATACTTTTAGCAATTTAATTTTCAATCGATATAATTGAAAGAGACATCAGTTGCTCTTGGCAAGTGCAAATGATCTTTGATAATTTTTAATTGTGAGAAAGAGCTTTCTGCTGATGCAGCTGTTACTGGAGCAATTAAGAATATTTTATGGGCTACAACAAATTTAGGATACATTTTTGAAAAATTATTATGAGATATAAGCTTTAGTATATCATGAGCTGATGATTCTTTCAGAATTATTTTTCTAAAAATATTTAACTCTTTATATACATCGATGTGTGTAAATTTGAATTTAATTTCTAACATGAATTTTCACCACGGCATTTTAATGTTTTCTCAGATACCTCCCGTACCTTACAGGGGTCTTAGAGAAATGGACACTGACTTCATGATTTGTTTATAATTCAAAACAGATTCTGTGGCTCCATCTCCAGCTAAGAAAAAATCTTAAATTGTCTCCATATTAATAACTGATACATTTGAAGCATTGTATGAAAATGGCATTATTTTCTATTGATCTTTACATTTAATTCCTTTTCTTTTTTTTTCTTTTTTTTTTTGAGTCAGGGTCTCACTCTGTCTCCCAGGAGTGCAGTCTTCCAGGTAGCTGGAACTATAGGTGTGCACCACCATGCCTGGCTAATTTTTTTATTTATTATAGAGACGAAGTCTCACCATGTTGCCCAGGCTGGTCTCAAACCCATGGGCTTAGGCAGTCCTCTCGCCTCTGCCTCCCAAAGTGCTGAGATGACAGGCATGAGCCACTGTGCCCAGCTTACATTTAATTTCTATTTCTAAGCCTGTGGATATTTGCTTTGCAATGTTGCAGCAGTTTTCAAAATCAGAGACTCTGACGCAAAAGAATCCTCTGCCCTCATGGTACCCTTTACTAAAATGTCCACATGTCTGCTATTATTTGGTAATGGTTTGCTGACAAGTTTCAACCTGTGCATAGATGTCACAGAAATGGACTCTGGGGGCTGACAGACCAGTGCCACCCACGGCTTGTCCATATGCCACCCAATTCGAAGCCCCTTCTTTCTCCTGGGTAGTCATTGCCATCTTGACAGTTTATCTTTCCACCACTGATTCACTGTGGCAGCCACAAGTCTGGGTCCAGGTCCTGGCTTCACCACCCTCTGGGGTTCTTAAGAGTCCTGGCATGCATGGGAGGGTGAGGTAGCCTGGCCCACTGTCAGGACCCCTGCTGCCCAGCACCCCTGCTGCCCACTGCTGTCATCTACATCTCAAGGTTGGTTTTTTTGGCTCATGTTTCTCCCAGTATTTGTTCAACTCATTTCCGAAACCCAAAGGGTCACCCTCTCCCCTTCCCCCTTCTCCCCACTGGCTATTGGTGATCTCTGTGGTTCCAGAAAGTCTGGAACTGGTTCGGGAAGAAAAATGCAACTCAAAATATTTCACAAAACCTCTTCTCAGGTAAAGACGAGGAGGCTTGGAAAGCTGTCTTTCCTTTTACAGGTTCTCAGTGTGGTGACAACTGTAAAAAGACCTATAAATGCATGGAATAAAGGTTGAATTAAGCACCTTATCTCCACCCCATTAAATCAATGTGGCATCATTATTGCCTGTAAAGGTCTCTGATGGCATCCCATTGTGGTGAGGCACAGGGTGAAGAGGATTTTATGTTCGGTGATAGAAAAGATTGTTTTCACAACATAGGGATCACAACCTTTCACTCACAAATAATACTGCTGATAGAAGACAACCCACCACAGCTTCCTTCGTGACCCCAGCCACAATGAAGCTCCGTGTGGAAAGTACGAAGCCCCGTTTGCTGTGATTGTGAGGAAAAAACAGTTCACACTCTTTGCTCAGGAGGTCATCATTCCAAGGGACTGAATTTTATTTGTTTGCCATGCAAACTCTTCAGATAGAGAAGTATATCCGTGGAGCCTGGCACTGTTTCCCTGCCTCTGGATGTGAAACTGAGATATCTAAACCATTCCATCATACTATGTGATACATTGCACAGTCTCTTCCATCCAGGTACCAAAGTAGGGGTTCTAGGACATTGCAAAATGCCTTCCGATCTTGATTTAAACTGAGGGCATTTTCTACTCCAGGCAACATTTGAAAAGAGGTACAGTCCACCCTGCAGCCCCTGGGACGTCGACACTTCCATTTTTTTTCTACATCTGCATCTTTTTCCATTTATTTCATTAAAAACTACGCTTGGAGCCAGGCACCATGCTGGTGGACTTAAACACTAAAATTGAATATGGACCCTTTCCTCATGGAGCCCACAGTCCATCTGGGGAAATTGATCAGGTAAAATTTTGATAAGAAGGCAAAATCAAGCCAGGCTTGGTGACTCAACCTGTAATCCCAGCGCTTTGGGAGGCTGAAATGAACGGATTGCCTGAGCCCGTGGGTTCAAGACCCGCCTGGGCAACTTGGTGAGACCTCATCTCTACAATAAATCAAAAATTAGCCTGGCATGGTAGCACGCGCCTGTAGTTCCAGCTACTTGGAAGGGTGAGGCGGAAAGATCGCCGGAGCCCAGCAGGTCGAGGCTGCGGTGGCTGGGAGTGGCCACTGTACTCCAGTATGGGCGACAGAGTGAGACTCCAACTCAAAAAAAAAAAAAAGCTCCACGTGGATTACTAATCAAAGGACATCAACAAAGACTGATTGAAGCAACTATATTAGGTAGCTCTTGCTCTGAAAAAAAATTACTGAAAAACTTAACAACTCAAAACAACACACAGTCTGGGCTCAGTGGCTCAGCCTGTAATCCCAACACTTTGGTAGGCTGAGGCGAATGGATTGCCTGAGCC
Organism: Cephalopachus bancanus; assembly: GCA_027257055.1. Taxonomy (NCBI): domain Eukaryota; kingdom Metazoa; phylum Chordata; class Mammalia; order Primates; family Tarsiidae; genus Cephalopachus; species Cephalopachus bancanus. Next base: position 1,156,856 of record JAPVLO010000269.1, read on the forward strand.
CGCTGGTTCAAGACCAGCCTGGGCAACTTGGAGAGACCCTGTCTCTACAATAAATAAATTTAAAAAAAATTAGCCGGATGTGGTAGTGCATACCTCTAGTTCTGGCTACTTGGAAGGCCAAGGCAGAAGGATTGCCTGAACCCAGCAGGGCGACAGTGGGGTGGCCGTGAGCGAGCCACAGCACTCCAGCCTGGGCCACAGAGTGAGACTCCAACTCAAAATAACAACAATAAAAATAAAAATAAAATTCTGACAGTCATAAATCTGGAGGTAGCAGAACTGGGTGAGCTGGCAGATCATCTCTTGAGGTACAGGATGCTGTGACTGGGCTGCATCATATGAAGGTTTTTCCGGAGCTGGACAGTCTACTTCCAAGTTCACTTGCATGTTTGTTTCCTGGAGGCCTTGACTCCTCCCAGGTGAGCTTATCTCTAGGGCTGCTCAGGGGTCATAGAGGCCGGTTCCCCTCAAAGTGAATGATGGGAGGGAGAGGGAGAAATAACAAGGCAGACATATCAAGCAACCGACTCTCAGAAGCGACAGCCCAGAGCTTCTGCTGCATGACACTGGTCACACAGACCAACGCCGATACAGTGACACCAAGAGGCAGGGGCCCCTGGGGGCCATCTTAGAGACTGGTCACCAAAGTGAGCTTCTTGGAAAAACCTGTTCAAGCACATTCCAGATGACTGAGATAGTGATGGAAGATTTTAAACATCTCCTCCAAAGGGAAGGTGAGGTTTGAAAGGTCTAGAAACTGTCTTTAAAATTGGTTACTCTGACCGGGCACAGTGGCTCAGCCTGTAATCCCAGCACTTTCTCTACAATTTAAATCACAAAAACTAGCCAAGCATGGTGGTGAGCGTCTGTAGTTCCAGCTACTTGGAAGGATGAGGTGGAAGGATCTTCTAAGCCCGGCAAGTCGAGGCTGTGGTGGCCATGAGCGTGCCACTGCACTCCAGCCTGGGCAACAAGAGTGAGACTTCAACTCAAAAAAAAAAATCAGTTACTCTGCTGAATACCTGCTTTTTGTCCATGAAGACTGCTTGCATTTTTCTCCATCTGCTCTGTACCTGGCGAAGGTGACCAAGGTAGGTACCACCAAGACACTAGTGTTTCTGGCACCAAGAACTGGTGCTTTCTGGTACCCAGTTAGGTTGGGCCAATGGAGAAGCCCAGAGAGGCCCTGAAGAAGAGAAAGAAGAGATGAATTCCTGTTTCTACCCCTTCAGGGTCACTCCAGGCTGGTTCATACCAACCCCCAATTCACAGTCTTCTCAAGCAGCCCCTACCTCCAGGGAGGGTCTCTGTTTTGGTTCTGGCAACTCCCTAATCTCTCCCCCTCATCCCAGAGGTGGAGAAAACAATTCATCCACTCACCTCAGAAGCCACACTGTCACTCTTGTACTGTCTCCACACATCTCATAGTTTTAAAGGAGCTTTCACTTATAGACCATTACAGTTCACCCATTGAAATGTACAGTTCGGTGCTTGGGTCATATTTACAGACTTGTGCACACATCACCACAGTCGATTTTAAGACATGTTCATTATCCCAAGAAGAAATCTCAAGCTTCTTTGTTGCCACCCTCCAATTCATCTCCCGGGGCAACCATGAATCTACTTCCTATCTTGTAGGTTCTGCCTTTTCTGAGCATTTAGTGGAATGGAATCATACAATATTGCCCACACATTTTAATGACGCTTTTTTATTAAATTTTCCGAAAACCAATCAGTTTGCTGTGCCACCTCTTTTCTTCTGTGACCTTAATTAATATAGCTATACATAGATGTAAATGTAAATCGTTGTTATGTCTGTAGTTTAACAGTAAAACATAAAGTGATGTAATCCACAGTCATCTGAATCGTAAACCCTCTGCTGATAATCTAAATAACAACTATTAGATCTGAGAAATGGAGGAAGGTTCCGGAACATTCCACCAGCTCTCTCAGCCCTCTGTAGAAGACATGAATAGATGTTTCTTTCCATGTGCACTGGGTTAAAAATTGATTTTAGGAGCCGGGCTCAGTGGCTCAGCCTGTGATCCCGCGTCTTGGGAGGCTGAGGTGAGTGGATTGCCTGAACCCGTGGGTTCGAGACCCGCCTGGGCAACTTGGCGAGACCTCATCTCTACAATAAATCAAAAAAATTAGCCGGTTGTGGTAGCGCACGCCTGTAGTTTCAGTTACTTGGAAGGCTGAGGCGGAAGGATAGCCGGAGCCCAGCAGGTCGAGGGTGCGGTAGCCGGGAGCGGCCACTGCACTCCAGTCTAGACGACGGAGTGAGACTCCAACTCAACATTTAAAAAAAATTGATTTTAGGGGTACAGCTAGAAGAAAGAAAATAAACAAAAATCAGAAATGTTACTTCCCAAGCGACCAGGTACAGGAGGACTGGAGTAATTACAAAACACAGTCTATCCATTGAAAGGCTGGAGAAGAAAAGGGGAACTGGAAATAAAAATAATACACAAGCAAAGAGACAGAGCATCCCAAAACCATCATGGAAATAAACAAAAACACAGCCCCTGGAAGTTCACATTTAGAGACCTCTTAAGCATGTAGGAAAATACTGATGTTGGAATGTTAAATAAATAAATAACTTATAAAGTTTGGAACCAGGTGTGTCTAAAGAGTTAATTAATGAATTAATTTAAGACCTGTACACAGCCAGTATTTGCATTACAAGCTCAGTCTGTGCAGTGGACATTTCAGGCTTCACTTCCTAGAACCTTTGTCAAAATACTTAATCTCCCTGAGTCTCACCTGTAAGTAACAGTAATAGCGCGACCTACTTCATGGTTTAATAATGAGGACCCAAAGTGGGGATTTGTAAAAAGCACTTACACTCAAAAATCTATGAAAACTACTTGGCCCAGCACTTGGTTCATGATAAGTTTCTGTAGGACCATGACCTCATTCTTTTTTTTGGGGGGGGGGATTTTTCTTGTAGAGATAAGGTCTTGCTACATTACCTAGGCAGGTCTTCAACTCCTGGGCTCAAGCAATCCTCCGACCTCGGCCTCCCAAAGTGCTGGGATTACAGACATGCGCTACCCTGCCTGGCCTCATAGCCCCTCACTCTTAAGTCGTGTGTGTGTGTGCGCGCGTGTGTGTGTGTATACGCGATGGTTTTGAAAATTTATATAATTTATATATAAATTATATTATATACTTTATTATAAATATTTTAAACATTTTCCCAAAAGTTTGTATGATGAGTATGTATATACCTGCCTTTAAAGTTAAACAATAAATCAAAATAAAACTTGAGTTTTCCACCTTAAAATTTCCTCTAATTGCATCACTGAGAGACAGTAGCTGGTAATATGTTGTCATATCCCTATTTACTTCCACTTGTTTTTCCAAAGATGTGAGTGGGTGAACACGTAATATAATTTAATAGTGTGGTTTTTAATAGCATATCAGAAACATTTCCCCATTATGTTCTTCAACAACATGGGCTTAATACGTATGCAATGTTTCACTCTATGATCATTTCATAATTTGCTTAGCCATTTTCAATGGTGGGTAATTCTTGGTCTATTTCCAATATTTTAAAATTATAATTAGTCTGCAACAAATATCTTCATTCATGCATCTTTCACTGCACCTTCAATTATTTTCTTAGGAAGAACTCTAAGGAGAGAATTTGTTAGCATATTCATTTCCTTCCTTTAATTAACTGGAAGAAATGATTATTGCAGACACACTCTCTTCGTGTGACTGTTTCGTCTCTTTTGGACTTTATTGAGTATTTTCCCCTTCCTTGGCTGCATTTCCATTTTTACTTTGCCATTTTGTGTTTCACTTTCATCTAACAACAAACCCGAGTTTCCCCTCCCAAAGCAAAGCTCTGCTTGACTCAGAGCAGAATCAAAGGCCTGGTTCAGCTCTCTCACCTTGCATGTCCAAAGATCTATTGCCCATAGAATTTTTTGAAGGGATAAGAGGTCCAGGTCTTCATCAAAAGAATCTTACAAGACAAAAACTATTTACAGCTTCCCTTTTAGATGGAGGAGCTGAACCTTAAGAATGCTTCATGGCATTATGATAAATGTTCAGGGTCGGTGCGGGAGGCAGAAGCATAACATCAATAAAGGTACCTGATCCCAAGTCAGGCAAAGTGGGAACAAAAGGAGACCCAAATTTACCTGGATGATGACAACTTATTACATAATCCTGAATTATACCCCGTATCTTTAAAATAATTTTTTTTAAATAGGCTGAGCCTGGCTCGGTGGCTCAGCCTGTAATCCCGCGCCTTGGGAGGCTGAGGTGAGTAGATTGCCTGAGGCCGCGGGTTCAAGACCTGCCTGGGCAACTTGGCAAGACCTGATCTCTACAATAAATCAAAAATTAGCTGGGTGTGGTAGTGCGCGCCTGTAGTTCCAGCTACTTGGAAGGCTGAGGCGGAAGGATCGCCGGAGCCCAGCAGGTCGAGGCTGCGGTGGCCAGGAGCAGCCACTGCACTCCAGTCTGGGCAACAGAGTGAGACTCCAACTCAAAAAAAAAAAAAAGGCTGAAAAGAATAAATAAATAAATAAATAAGAAAGCTTTATGACTTGAACAAAGTTGCAACCCTCGCAGGGTGGAGCAGAGATCTGACTCTGCCTGTCTATCTTCAGTGCCTTTGATGACCTCATAGTACTACCAGCCTTCACCATGGACACCTCCAGCTCCCATAATAATCTTTAGCCAACTTTCTCTCATCCGGGTTCCCACTCTCTTCCTAGCCACCCAAGGTGGGGAGCCCCCTAGTGATTTTTTATCCTTCTTCCATCCCCACCTGCACATTGGGAAAATCCTCTGTCCTAGATCTCACTCACTCTGATCCATAGGATTGGGGAAAGACCAAATAAACTAGCTAGGAAAATACTCTTTAGTCAATAGATGATCAGTGTTATGAGTCAGCTATGCCAGGCTACAGTCCTCAATCGGTCAAACACTCAGTTGACCGTAAGTTCAGGAGATTGTGTTAGATAATCTGGTGGACCTGAGCCAATCAAGGAAGTGACCTCAAGAGAGGCATAGCTCCTGGTGCTTCTATTTCCCTGGTGGAACCTTGATAGATATTACATAATGAGCTTCTCATGGCTATCTTTTTGTTTTTTCATGATGAATATCAGATACAGGCGGTGCTCGGTGGCTCAGCCTGTAATCCCATGCTTGGGGAGGTCGAGGTGAGTGGATTGCCTGAGCCCGCGGATTCGAGAACCGCCTGGGCAACTTGGCGCGACCTCATCTCTACAATAAATCAAAAATTAGCCAGGTGTGATAGCGCGCACCTGTAGTTCCGGAAGGTTGAGGTGGAAGGATCGCCGGAGTTCAGCAGGTCGAGGCTGCAGTGACTGGGAGCAGCCACTGCACTCCAGTCTGGGTGACAGAGTAAGACTCCAAATCAAAAAAAAAAAATCTATATCTATATCTATACATCAGATACAGTTTCAATCCACAGACTTGAGTGAGATACACACATGTTAATATGTGTGTTGTGTGTGTGTGTGTGTGTGTGTGTGTGTGTGTGTGTGTGCGCGCACACTCCAGTCTGGGTGACAGAGTAAGACTCCAAATCAAAAGAAAAAATCTATATCTATATCTATACATCAGATACAGTTTCAATCACAGACTTGAGTGAGATACACACATGTTAATGTGTGTGTGTGTGTGTTTCTTATTTCTAGTCCAATTCAGTTTAATGGCAGAAGATATAACCCCATCAACTCTGGATAGCCTCAAATAGTTCAGACAGATCTCATTAATGCCCTCTCTCTCTACAGACTTCACTCTTTCAGGGAGTTGAAGGAACACTGTGCTGGAAGCACTTTTCTAGCTCGCAGTTCCTCCCCTCACAGTTCTGGAACCCACAGAGATGTAGTGTCCTGTCTGACCATTGGTCGTCCTGTCCTTACTTGAGATGTTTAATTTACCTTCTAGTCCCCACCCTGCCCCAATCGCAGATCAGTCCCTGGTTTCCATTCCAAGATCCATCCTTGTAGACTGGCTTTCAGTAGAATGCCTCAGCCACGCTCAGGCACAAAAGACTGTTTGGTTCCCCTTTATGTGAGTGAGGAAGACAGGGTGTGTGTCCTGCAAGTATGGGTTTAAGACTTCCATGTTTCCATCTCTAATATTGAATGTCAAGATGACATAAGATACCCTCTACCGGTGTGTACAAGAAGGCAGGAAGAGAGGCTCAGCTTCCTTCTAATCTTAGATCTTTAATACTATCTGGCAGATCTATCACCCCTCCCCCACGACAAACTTAGTGGGTGGGCAAAGGACATCTTTTTCTTTTTTCTGAGACTACTCCCTCTACCTCCCCCAAGCAAATAGAATCTTCGTCAGTTTCAAGTGCTCTTGGAAAAACTCCCTTTTACTTATTGTTTAGATCAGAAGCTAAAATCCAAAGTTTCAAGAGGCACAAGTTCTTATCCCTAAAAACGCTTTTTCTCTCAAGAGCACGGGCTCTGTCTTAAGTTTCACCCTCTCACTTTGAAGCTCAAAAGCTGAGCTGGTCATGGACTTGTTTGCTTTTTATTTGAATTATTGCTATACTTCTCACTCTGGTGCAGTAAGCCAGAGTGTCCCTTCTGGTTGGCTTGGAATTGGGCAACAGGTTGCAAGATACGATATAAAAAGAAATAATTTATTTATTATTTCGAAGGAGCTTTTGTGTCTGTGTGCAGACCACAAGCTTATCCATAACAAGATGCTTCCTAACTCTCACTTCGCTTCTCATTCCTCCCTCATCCCAGGACCAAGAACAAAAATGATTCTGCATGTGCAGGGTTTGCCTGATTTCATGGTGACTTCCCCAGAGCAGAGGAAACAGTGATGGAAGGATGAAGAGTCAACCTCAGAGGGAAGCATATCTCGCTTCCAGGGAATGGACCAGACATAATTAAATAAGCCTTTTCTTTCCCTAGCGTGTCTAATATTCATTTATATATTTACTTGGAGCAAATGAGTTTAAATGAATTTTCAGTCAGAGTTAAATCAGCTCATTAAAACACACTAAGAAATTAGAAATGTCAATTCAGTGCCTGGTGTAATTCGTTCATCTCCAAGTCTGTAACTTACTTGAATCAGGCAAAGGTGGTCACTCCATGGGAACAGTGGTCTTTGTTCTTGGAACCCACAGCCCTTTACAGTTTGCATGGAGTTCTCTCATCCAAGATGGGAATGACCTGTGTGGTGAACAAAGCAAAAATGACTACCCCCATCATCCAGGTGAAGACAGAATGCTCAGAGAAATTTAGTGTGCTGCCTAAGGCTACTCAACCTGCAAAGGGCCATATGGGGATGGGGTGAATCTTCTACCCAAATCCACAAGCACAAAGCTTGCCCAACAGGCTGGTCATTCTTATCCCACCCTCTCCCCACTTAACCCAAGCTCTGCCCGTTTTTATCTGCTCTGAGGTCACCAATGATAACCCTCAGGTGCCCTTGTCACTGGCTTTCAAGTTGATTATTCCCTCATTGCTTTATCCACAAGGTTCTAGTTTTCCTGTGTGTGTTTTTTTAAACCTTGCTCACTCTAATTTTCTTCTATACTAACAATTTCATGACTAGCATTTAAATTTTTAATCAATCTGATTTGTGCTTGGCAAAATGAATAAGGTAAGAAATCAGCCTTAGTTCTCAATCTACCTTCCCTTCCGATTGATTTTGAAAGGAGGGAACCTCTGAAATGTAGAAGCTCTTTAAATTTAAAAGTAAACATTTGTGTTCTTGTGCCCCACCCCCGCCACTGTCCTTGGATCTAGTGATTGTTGTTGGTATTGAAGAGAACACAACCATCTTCATTGAGCCCCCTGACAAGCAGGAGACACAGGCAAAGGACTGAACGTCCCTGGAAACGCCTCCGCCAGACCTAGATAAGAAACAGGCTCTATTGAAACCTTCTAACACCCAAAATGTATCTGTTCCCTTAGTGTCTAAATGACAACTGTTTTCTTTCATGTCTTTGACTGCACTCCAGTCTGGGCGACAGAGTGAGACTCCAACTCAAAAAAAAAAAAAAAGAAGAAGTTAGGGTCTCAACAGGAAGTCCTTTTTTAGGACTCTTTAGCCGAGTGCAGTGACTCACCCATGTAATCCCAGCACTTAGAGAGACAAAGGCAAGAGAATTGCCTGAGCCCAGGAGTTTGGGACAAGCCTGAGCAACTTGACAAGACCTCGTCTTTCCAATAAATAAATAAATTAGCTGGGTGTGGTGGTACGCACCTGTAGATCCAGCTACTTGGAAGGCTGAGGTAGAAGAATCACATGAGCCCAGCAGGTGGAGACTGCAATAGCCATGTGCATGCCACTGCATTCCAGCCTGGGCAACAGAATGAGACTCTGAACTCAAGAAAGAAAGACTCTGAACTCAGGAAAGGAAGAAAAGAGAGAGAGAGAGAGAGAGAGAGAGAGAAAGACACCTTGATAGAGTTCTGTAGTTTTCTTCTTACAATTCATACTCTCATTTAGTGTATTTTTATATATTTAATATTTCTATATAGTTTATGGTTTTTTTGCTACTGTGAAGGAAACTTTTTCCCATTATACTTTTCTGTAAAACAAAATAAAAGATGTAAATGTTGGCTAGGAAGAAACAGCAATATTATTTTTTAGACAATATAATGAGTTGTAAGAAAACCCAAGATAATCTACAAAATATAGTATTTAAAACAATAAAAAATTAAAGTATGTGGATGATACCAAAAAATATAAAAATCGCTAGCTTCCTATAAAGTAATCACTTCACCTTAAAAATTATTTTCATGTGGGAGACAGGTTGTATATATGTTTTACATAAATGCCTACTATAAATCATAGATTTTGTTTTGAAGCATTTCCTCTTCTAGTTCAGGCATTATTTGCAGGTATAACATTTTAATTGCTCCTATCAATCTTTTAAAATATCATTTTTTAAAATCATATCATGCCCAGAAAGTCCCAAAGCGCTGCATTTCTTTGATTTAGAGCATTCCAGGCACCATCTTTTTCTTGCATACAGGTATTCTGTCCCACAAGCGACTTGTCTCCAATTCAGATGTTGGTGACAACAGGAAGTCGAACAACACTAAAGACACTGTAAGATCCGAATGACTAGTTTTTTAATGACCTAGGCTCTAGAAGGCCCAGAGGAAGGCTCTTCACCCTCCCCCTACTCCCCATGCATACCCCCACAACCAAACGTGTTCCCACCAGTCTCCCCTGACTTGGGAGCTCCAGCTCTGTGCTTCACCCCATCAAGCTGGAACTTCCCTTCCCCTCACACCCCACCATCTCTGAACAAACACCACAGATGCCACCAGGGCCTGTTTCACGGCCATATGGTCCTTGCAGTCACAAAGGTCCCTCCCTGAGAAGGGACTGAAGACTTTACTGTCAGCATCATGAAATCCTTTCTAGATTTTGAACGGGGCGGGTCCCACGTTTTCCTTTTGTGCTACACATTGCAAATTCTGTCACCGGGTCCTGTCTCGCCATCGCCTCTACTGACATCCAGCTCCCAGCCACCACCATCTCTGTCTCTTAGGTGATGTGTCAGCCCTTTGAGTGCTCTCTGTGGATGCCCAGACTCTAGTCGACTTCTCATCTCAACCAGCGGCCATAAGGAGCCTCTACACACGTGCCAGATGCTGCTGATCCTTGGCTGGCCCTCCCCTGGGTCAAGCTCATTAGGTCAAGGCTGAGCTGCAGGCATTAGTCTCCTAGATTCACCTCTGGGCCCATGGTTTCCCCTCTGCCTGTGTCACTTCCCGACCCCCTCCTCACTGCTCAGTCACAGCACGATAGCCTCCTTGCTGTTCCTCAAAGCAGGGATCATGCTTCTGTCCAGGGCCTCACATTATCACGTGATTCATAGTACATATATGTATATATTTATCTATATACATGTTAGAAATATAACTATTTTAGATGCATATATACAAGTGTGTCAGTAATTATATATAAGTATACATTCATTTCAAGTGTGTGTGTGTGTGTGTGTGTGTGTGTGTGTGTGTGTGTGTGTGTGTGTGTGTTTGTTGTGCATGTGCTTGTATTTTTCCCCCTAGGCCCTAGGAGTCATTTGTTCCAGAAACCAGCTAGAGTTGTGTTGTCATTTTGGAGAAGTTGAAAAGCATACTAGTTCAAGGAGATATTAATTTTTCCTATTCTAATGGGAAAGTTCATCAATACATGAATCATAGGGTGAAGGGGACATGTATTTTCCCAACATTTCAGAGACTGTAGCTCCTCTTTTGGGAGGGAGGAAAGAGAGTCGTTTGCTTTGAAGGATGCAGTGAGAGCCCCAAGAGCCCATGAGAACAAGGAGTCAAGTGGTGTATTCAAGCGTCGTGGACTTTGTACCTTCCTCAGCCTTTAGAAATAACAGGGGTCGGCCTGGCTCGGTGGCTCAGCCTGTAATCCCGTGCTTTGGGAGGCTGAGGTGAGTGGATTGCCTGAGCCCGCGGGTTTGAGACCCACTTGGGCAACTTGGTGAGACCTCATCTCAACAATAAATCAAAAAATCAGCCAGGCATGGTAGCGCGTGCCTGTAATTCTGGTTACTCAGAAGGCTGAGGCAGATGGATCGCCGGATCCCAGTGGGTCGAGGATACAGTGACCAGGAGCGGCCACTGCACTCCAGTCTGGGCGACGGAGTGAGACTCCAACTCAAAAAAAAAGAAAAAAAAAAGAAATAACAGGGGTCTTCTTCTGTGACCCTAAACTTCTCAGCTTAGACTTTATATGCAAAGACTAGCCAATGAGCAAACACGCTGCAATGAAAAATGTCCCATGACCAGCTGAACACCTCAGGGCTCGGTTTTCCTATCTGGTGGGGGCGGTCTGAACATTAAACCTCTGTCCTGGAGGCCAACCCTGAATCTGAATAAACTGACCACAAGATGCAAGATGTTGTTAATAGGAGAAATGGGGGAAGGGTAAGGTATATGGGAACTCTACTATCTGCTCAATTTTTCTATAAACCTAAAACTTCTTTAAAAGTTTGAGCCGAGTGCAGTGACTCATGCCTGTAATCCCAGCTCTCCAAGGCAGGAGGATAACTTGAGCTCAGGAGTTTGAGAACAGCCTGGGAAACATAGCAAAACCTCATTTCTACAAAAAAAAAAAGAAGAAGAATTAAAGCCAGGCCTGGTGGCATAGGCATGTGGTCCAGCTACTTGGGAGGCTGAAATGAGAGACTCTCCTGAGCCCAGGGGTTCAAGGCTGCAATGAGCCGTAATGGTTTCCCTGCACTCCAGCCTGGGCAACAGAACAAGACCCCAACTCAAAACAAAAATTAAAGTCTTTTGTAGTACGTACATAGGTTACTCATCCTTAAGGAGGAATGACATTCTGATCCACGCCTAGGTGGATGAACCCTCAGGATGGTATACTGAGTGAGGACGTTAAGCCAGGCACAAAAGGACAAATGTTTTATGGTTCTGCTTGCACGAGGGACCTAGACTAGTCACATACATAAAGACAAAAAGTAACATGGTGGCTGTCAGGGGCAGGGGAGGAGGAATGAGGAGTTAGTGTTTAATTAGAACAGAACTTCCCTTTGAAAAGGTGAAAAAGGCCGGGCTCAGTGGCTCAGCCTGTAATCCCGTGCCTTTGGGAGCCTGAGGTTAGTGGATTGCCTGAGTCCATGGGTTCGAGACCTGCCTGGGCAACTTGGTGAGACCTCATCTCTACAATAAATCAAAAATTAGCCAGGCGTGGTAGCGTGCGCCTGTAGTGCCAGCTACTTGGAAGGCTGAGGCGGAAGGATCTCCAGAGCCCAGCAGATCGAGTCTGCGGTGGCTGGGAGCGGCCATTGCACTCCAGTCTGGGCGACAGAGTGAGACTCCAACTCAAAAAAAAAAAAAAAGAAAAGGTGAAAAAGTACTGGGGGTAGATGGTGATGATGGTTACACCACAGTGCAGGTATACTTAATGTCACTAACCTGTACACTTAAAAACAATTAACATGGTACCATACAGGTTAAGTATCTTTTATAACAATTAAGAGAATTAGAATTGAAAGGAAGTACCTATAGAAACCTAGAATAAACTTTGTTTAGCGTAGTCTTTTTGCCTCAGCATAACCATGTTTGCTTAGACTTCACCCCTGGCATGCTTTGAATCTAGCACAGGTTAGACATAGATAGACACATTTCCAATAGGCAAATTTTAGGAAGTGTTCAGACATTTCACTGCAGACCAAACTCACAGCCTACTCCACCCCCTCAGCAAATCTCCAGCAGATGCAAGACCAGGACAACCCAACAGCTCAACCATGAAATTCATGGTTTAACATGATAATCGCTAAGAAACTTCCAGGCCCCTTAGCTGACTGAAGCCATAGAAATGATAATAAGACCACGTTTTTTTTGCTAAGGAGTTTGTGATCTACAAATGTCTGACAGGTCTCTTGCAGAAAAAAATCCCTCCTCTTATCTCCTTCCATTTAGCCCACTACCAGGGCAGCTATCATGTGACTAACTCACTCATCTGCCTGTTGTCCACCACCTAATGTCAGTACCTGAGGCTACTTGCCTGCCGCCCAATCACCTTAATGACCTTTCCCCATCAAAGGTAAGAGTTAAAAGCATTCTACCTCAAGCAGCCACTCACCATTGCTAGGCATTGTCATGGCCATTGCCTTGCTAGACTCTGGAGTGGCCATGTGCTCTTTGGGCTATGGCTGTTGCCAAGTTTCCTAGCTTTGGCCCACTCCCGTACCTTGGGGAGGTGAATTCCCTCCTCTCTCTCTCCAATTTACTTTCTAAATAAACTATATTTTCTCATCTGATTTTTGTGTGATTCTTTACACCTTTCATGCAGCATTGGATTGTACCCCAGACACCCCATGCCCCCAGCAGGTCTGACCTAACACTCTGGAGGCCTTGCTGGGGGGGGGGGTGACCCTAACAAGAATCTTACTAATTTTTGCAGCTGGATCCTACAGAGACCATGCATGACCTTGGGTCCTGGGCCCCAACCCTTGGCCTGTATTCCTGCTGACTTTCCCTTTGCCCTCCTCTGGTCTAGCTCCACTTACCACCTTTATCCCAAAGCAACAAAATGTCCTGTTGGTTCCTCTACTTTCCTCCCCAGTTCCTCCCCCAACTTGGATACCCAAGTGCCAAGCATCTTCCAGGGTCCAGTTCAAACACAGTCCCTGGGGAGGCCTGTTCACCCCTTTCCCTCCGTTCCCCAGGGAGAGCTCCAGCACCCCCCATCTGAGCATCCCCTCCTGCAGCCCCTCCCCACCTGTGACCATCTGTTTCACCTCTGCCTTCTCTGCAGGCTCCCTGGGGTCAGGAAGCAAGCAGAGTCACTGACTTCTCCAGCTTCAGTTCCCAGACCAGCACCTCCCCAAAGAGGCCTGGCTGCTGTCCCTCCCTGTGGAATGAGTCAAGGAGGAAACCCCTTCCCCCTCCCAGGGGAGTATCTACCACAGAGCTCAGCCAGCTTCCCAGTTCTCAGGATTCTCCTCACAGAAGCTGTGGCTACTCTGTCCCTAATGACACCAGCCACCACCAGTTCACACACAGAGTGGCAGTTGCAGTCACTTCCAGGCTTAGAGTGAGACGGGCTTTGAGAACTTGAAATCTGGCTGTGGTTTTTTTGTTGTTGTATTTTATTTTTGTATAGTTATTTGTTTGTTTGCTTACTGTCTTCTCAACTACTTCACCCTCTCGCAGGAATTCTTTTTTCTCCATGCAGAGAGAAAACATGTCCCTAGCCCAGTAACTTTTCCCTCCCTATGCCCTTTCCTCCATCAGCACTGTGACTGCCAAGAGCCCGCTTGCTGAGGGACACACCATGGGCTGCCTGTAGGAATGGCAGGGACAGTGGTCTGCCAGTCACGCTGTTAGGGGATGAGAAGGCAGAAATTGGATGGAGAACTTTATCACCTCCCTTGGGGATACCACTTACCTCGACCGAAGCAAGGTGTTTCATTGTTGCTGCATCCAGTCCTGTTATTTAGCTCAGGGTGTGCCAGGGCTTCCAACAGAGCACGCTAGCATTGCCTCTGGGTGGCAGGAGTTATCTGTGCCCCAGCAGAAGATGTGTCGGGCATAGCTCATCCCCAGACCGGGCGCTCTGTTCAAAGTACTCACAGCTGATAGGTACAGACAGAGAAGGGAACTGTGTAACTCTATGTATAAGGGTTTTTTTCCCCTTAATATAAAGAGAAAAGGTTTAGCTAGGCATAGTGGCTTATGCCTGTCATCCCAGCACTTTGGGAGTCGGAGGCAAGAGGATTGCCTGAGCCCACGGGTTTGAGACCAGCTTGGGCAACTTGACGAGACTTCGTCTCTACAATACATCCAAAAATAAAAATTAGCTGGGCGTGGTAGTGCACACCTGTAGTTCCAGCTACTTGGAAGGCCCACGCAGGAGGATCACCTGAGCCCAGCAGGTCAAAGCTATGTGGTGGCTATAAGTGTGCCACTGCACTTCAGCCTGGGCAACAGAATGAGACTTTGACTCAAAAAAAAAAAAGAAAGAAAGAAAAAGAAATTAAGAGTTAGTAGAATTAAGAAGACTTGTGTAAAGGCAGAATTCCCATACATGTGGAAGGCACAGAATTGCATAGACTCTCAGAAAGGGCGGAGAAATGGCTTCTAAATCTTCATGTATTATGCTTGTTACAAGAAATATTCACATGAAAAATAACAACTTGCATAAGAAAGTGAGGCTTTCTACACGTGGGTCTTTACTTGGGAACAGAGCTTGGAAGAACACAGCCCCTACTGCACCTGCAACATTAGTCATTTTTCTCAAATAAAAAAAAAAAGGAAAGAAAAAGAAAAGTCTGAGAAATAACTTATTCAGTATCTCAATTGTGCCCTATCATAAGCAAAAAAGGCATTGCACATAGTTAACATTTGCAGAGAACTAAATTATTTCATTCCCTTAAATAATTTTTTGTTTCAAAAATTGAACACATGTTGAATAGGTACCTCAAATGCATTGCATAAGCTTTGGGGGACATAGAAGTGAATGTCTTAGGCTACTTGCCCCCATACCCTGGAGCTCATGTGCAGGAAAGGGGAGACTGATATTAAGCCAGCAATTGTACAATATATTATTTAATTGCATCAATCACAGCCCTGTGCCAAAAAGGAAAGGTGTCTGAAGCTCTGGGGACCATCAAGTTTGTCTCTCCAGCCCACACCATCTCAGCCTGCGGCAACGGTGTCTCCCACAACCAGCACCCTCTGTGAGTGTGGAAGTCAGTCTTCAGGGAACTGTCCATGCCGATGTGCTCTCCTTTTTTTAGTGAACACCCTTTTCTGTTATCCATTTTTACTTTCTTCTCTTTCTTCTGCTTACTTTTACTTTTAAAAAATCAATGCATGATATATGTACACAGCTTTGGAGTAATGTGATAATTTTTGCATCCATATAACCTGTAAACATCAAATCCGTGTACGCGGGAAATCCATGTCCTTAAATAAATGTGTTTTCTTTGTTGTTTGAACCAAATGAATTCTTCTCTTCCGGCTATTTTGAAAAATATGATAGATTATTATGAACTATAGTCACCCTACCCATCTATCTACCACTAGGTCTTATTTCTTTTATGAAACTGTATATTCGTACCCATTCATCAAGTTCTCTTTATCCTTCCTCCATTGTTCCCTTCCTAACCTTTGGTAACCACCAGTCTACTCTCTATCGTCATGAGATCTGCTTTTAGATCCCACAGGTGAGTAAGAATATGCAATCTTTGTCTTTCCACGCCTGGCTTATTTCACTTAACCTTCAATTCCATCCATGTTGCTACATGTGACATGATTCCATTCATTGTTATGGCTAAATAACATTCCATTGTGTATATATACCACATTGTCTTTATCCATCCATAAGCTGATTCCATACCCTGACTATTGTAAATAGTGCTGCACACAATAAATATGGGAGTGCGGGTATCTTTCCAGCGAATTGATTTCCTTTCTGTTGAGTATACAGCCATTAGTGAAATTGCTGGGTCATACGATGGCTCGGTTTTACTTTTCAGAGGACCCTCCATGCTGTTCTCCATAGTGGCTGCACTAAGTGACTTTCCCCACCAATAGTGTATGGAGGTCACCCTCTCCACATCCTCACCAGCATCTGCTATTACCTGCCTTTTGGATAAAAGCTCTTTTAACTGGGGTCAGTGAAATGATGTCTCACTGGGGTTTGTATTTGCTTTTTCTGATGATGAGTAACATTGAACACATTTCCGTGTACCTGTTGGCCCCTTGCGTGTCTTCTTTTGAGAACTGTCTACGCAGATCTTCTGCCCCCCTCAGACCTCCACCCCCTTTAATCCCATGTGACTGCTATTAGCAGCCTCTCCTAATTTGCAACTTGGCAGCTGCTGTGGACTAAAAAATCAGATAGCCAAGATGGTTGATGTGGAGTATAAATAGATCCTGAAGTCTCTGCACAAAATATTATAAAATACATTTTCGTTTTTGGAGTCATTTTTTTTTTTTTTTTTAGTTGGAGTCTCACTCTGTCACCCAGGCTGGAGGGCAGGGGCACGCTCACAGCCACCGCAGCCTCGACCCGCTGGACTTAGGTATTGCTTCTGCCTCAGCCTTACAAGTAGCTGGAACCACAGGAGTGCGCCACCACACCCAGATGATATTTTGATTTATTGTAGAAATGAAGTCTCGCCATGTTGCTCAGCCTGGTCTCGAACCCCTGAGCTCAGGTAATCCTCTCGCCTTCACCTTCCAAAGTGCTGGGATGACAGGCATGAGCTACTGCGCCCGGCTGGAGTCATTTTTTATTAGTAACATCTTGATCATTGAATATGGTGAATAAGTGACTTCCAATTATTGATTCAAACTGGCCCAAGGGCAAAGAAAAGCTGTAGGGGACGGATCTGACTTCTGAGTTCCACAGATCCGGATGCTAAAACTATGTAATCCTAGCAGTGTTTGTCTGGGTGGGCTCCATTCTCAGGAAGGCTCAGATGGGCCTGGCTGCATCCTTCCAGTTCAGCGCCCCCTGGAAAGAGTGTCCCCATGTCAACCAGTACATCAAGAAAACAGGACTAACTCCTCTGCTCATCCCGAGCCCGGCACTATGAGAGAAGATGAAACAGACAGAAAAAGAATGTCCTGGGGAATGTGACCAGCTCTGGGGCCAGGAGAGGGAGTGGGTGAGGCTCCCAGAAGCCTCACCACACGCTGGAAAGGATAAAGTCTGAGTCCTCAAGGGAGTCTGAACAGCCTTTACCAGAATGAAAGAGAGGTTGCTGAGTGAGCCACAAAACAGTACTCATAGTTGCATTCAATTTTTTTCTTTTAAACAAGGTTTCTTTTGTTCGCATATTTGTATAATTGAGAGGCTGAAAATGACTTCTATGTAGGCTGTTCGTGGTGTGTTTATAAATCTATTTTACTTTGCCTTGTTTAGGGTGTCTCCATAATGGAAGGTGTAAAAAGAATATTCCAGAACAGGGTGGCTAGGCAAAAGGAGTTTCTGTCAGCCACTGATGGCAGGCAGGGCACGACCCTTGTTGTTTCTGAAATCACTCTGGGTAACTTGATGGATTCTATAATATTGAGTGATCTATCACAGAAACAAAGAACCGAGCATCACATGTTCTCACTCATAAGCAGATCTTGAGCAACTATGGTGATACTTTAAGAAGGTATTGGCAGCCAGGCTCGGTGGCTCAGCCTGTAATCCCGCGCCTTTGGGAGGCTGAGGTGAGTGGATTGCCTAATCCCCCGGGTTCGAGACCCACCTGGGCAGCGAGACCTCATCTCTACAATAAATCAAAAAATCAGCTGGGCATGGTAGCGCGCGCCTGTAATTCTGGCTACTCGGAAGGCTGAGGTGGAAGGATCGCCGGAGCCCAGCAGGTTGAGACTGCGGTGGCCGGGAGTGGCCACTGCACTCCAGTCTGGGCGACAGAGTGAGACTCCAACTCAAAAAAAAAAGAAAGGTATTGGCAGTAGTAGGAAACTGCCAAGGGAGGGCAGAGGTGGGATTGGCAGTAGTGGGAAAATGCCAGAGAAGGGTGGCACACCTAATCAACAAGGGTACATGCATAATGAACATTTATACACCTAACCCTGAATAGCACCCCACATATTTAAAATAAAAATTTATTTATTTATTTATTTATTATTTTATTTTATTTATCTTTTTTTTTTTTGAGTTGGAGTCTCACTCTGTCACCCAGACTGGAGTGCAGTGGCCGCTCCCGGCCGCTGCAGCCTCGACCCGCTGGGCTCCGGCAATCCTTCCGCCTCAGCCTTCTGAGTAGCTGGAATTACAGGCGTGCACTACCACGTCTGGCTGATTTTTTTTTATTATTATTGTAGAGATGAGGTCTCGCTGCCCAGGCGGGTCTCAAACCCGCGGGCTCAGGCAATCCACTCACCTCAGCCTCCCAAAGGCGCAGGATTATAGACTGAGCCACCGAGCCCGGCTAAATAAAAATTTATAAAAATTTTTTTAAAAAGAGAATCTTTGATGGAGACACTCTCTCCACAATTGCAGTCTGTTTGCACCAGCATCTCATCTTCAAGGACCACCATGGCAGAGCAGAAAGGGACATTGGCAGGTCACTCCAAGACCCATGGTGAAGTCCCCTCCACCACAACCACAGAGACCATGGCCTCTCAGAGGCTACACAAAGGACAACACTTTTTTTGTTTGTTTGTTTGTTTGTTTTTTGAGTTGGAGTCTCACACTGTCACCCAGACTGGAATGCAGTGGCCGCTCCTGGCCATGCAGCCTCCACCTGCTGGGCTCCAGCGATCCTTCCGCCTCAGTCTTCCAAGTAGCAGGAACTACAGGCGTGCGCTACCACGCCCAGCTAATTTTTTGATTTATTGCAGAGATGAGGTCTCGCCAAATTGCCCAGGAGGGTCTCGAACCCACAGACTCAGGCAATCCACTCACCTCAACCTCCCAAAGGCGTGGGATTACAGGCTGAGCCACCGAGCCCTGCTTAGGACAACGTTTTAATGCTCCAAGAAAACTTTTAAAATAAATTAATTCTAAAACAGGCTTTCAAGTAATGTAGGATATATTTATTTATTTTTATTTTTATTTTTATTTTTTTTGAGTTGGAGTCTCACTCTGAGGCCCAGACTTGATTGCAGTGGCACGCTCCCGGCTACTGCAGCCTTGGCCTGTTGGGCTCAGGCGATCCTTCTGCCTCAGCCTTCCAAGTAGCTAGAACTACAGGCGCACACTACCACGTCCGGCTGATTTTTTGATTTATTGCAGAGATGAGGTCTCACCAAGTTGCCCAGGCAGGTCTTGAACCTGCGGGCTCAGGCAATTCACTCGCCTCAGCCTCCCAAAGCTCGGGATTACAGACTGAGCCACCAAGTCTGGCTAGGATATATTTATACATTCACAAGTTGACAAGTGGACACACAGTCACAACCTGCACAGGATGACAACTGTCATAACTTAATATAATGGGATTCCATCCTTCACCCGTAATGAGGTCCAGCCACTTGCCACTTGGGAGAAGACTCCTCATGAATTTCTTTCTGTTGCTGACCTTCAGAAATGGCCATCTGAGGTGTCTTGTGAATAGGAGCCTGGGGCTGAGTGGTCAGCTGCACCACCCCCATCACACACTTTCCCAGTGAAAGGAGGGTCCCAGAGAAAATTAGAATAAACTTAGCTCACATTTTGCCTCAGCATAACCATTTTTGCTTAGACTGAGACGCTTTGAATCTAGCACAGGTTAGACATAGACAGATACATTTCCAATAGACAGGTTTTAGAAAGCATTCAAGCCGGGCTCCGTGGCTTAGCCTGTAATCCGGCGCCTTTGGGAGGCTGAGGTGAGTGGATTGCCTGAGCCCGCTGAAGGGTGCAGGAAGCGACCAGAGGGGCGGCTCCCAAAATGGCGCCAAAACACCGCACAACAAAGGTCCTCGTCCTGGCCTCTGCCAGCACAATTCCCCATGCGGGCCAATTTCAAACCTCCTGCGCGCGTCAGTTTCAAACCTTCCCGCACATCAATTTCAAACTTCCCCTGCACGCCAATTTCAAACCTGCAAGCCTCCAATCAGTACCCAGCTTTGTCATGCGTCCAATACGACCATAACACAGCATTGGCCCCACCCTACTCCCATGCAGCTCCTCCAATAGGAGCATAGCACGGCCCCTTCCGGCCCCTGTCGGGCTGATAAATACAGCCCTCTGCCCGCAACTCTCTCTCGGTCTCTCTTTCTCTCTCTCTCTCTGTCCCTCTTTCCCTCTCTGCAGCTCTCTCCCTGCCTCTCTCCCACTTCCTCTCTCTCTCTCTCCACAGACCCTTTCCCTTTTTTCTTGTAACCGCCACTTTAATAAATCTCTTGGTCCCGGCCGGGTGTGGAGTCATTACTGGCGCCGAACTTTTTCACCCGCGGGTTCGAGACCCGCCTGGGCAGCAAGACCTCATCTCTACAATAAATCAAAAAATCAGCCGGGCGTGGTAGCGCATGCCTGTAATTCCGGCTACTCGGAAGGCTGAGGCGGAAGGATCGCCGGAGCCCAGCAGGTCGAGGCTGCGGTGGCCGGGAGCGGCCACTGCACTCCAGTCTGGGCGACAGAGTGAGACGCCAACTCAAAATAAATAAATAAATAAAAATAGAAAGCATTCAAACATTTCACTGCAGGCCAAGCTGGCAACCTACCCCACCCACGCAGCAAATCAAAGGAAAACTCCATGAGATGCAAGACAAGGACAGCCCAAACTTTCAATTTATGGTTTAGCATAATAATCTCTAAGAAACTTGCAGTTTCCTTGTGGAAGGCAAAAGGCCAAAGAGCACTCCTTAGCCGGCGGAAGCCATGGAAATAATAGCAAGACCACCTTTTAGCTAAGGAGTTTGTGGATTGGAAACATCTGACAGGTTTCTTGCAGGAAATCTCCTCCCCTTGTCTCTGCCCTCTAGCCCATCACCTGAGGGCATAAGATGCTGATGTCTGGCCACTCCAAGATCTAAGACTCATGTGGCTACAATCAGCATCAAAGACCCAAAGACAAGCCCTGGACACTCAAGCCCCTCCCCCACCCAAACCCCCCTTACCGCAAAGGCCCTTAAATATACTCAGTTCTTGGCCCTTGGGGACACACTTGCCTCCCAGTATCAGCCTGCTTTCCTATCTGTGAAAGGCGATTGAAACTTTATTTCCTTCTACTTCTTACTTGATTGCAATCTTGCATTATTCCCATGGTACCGCACACATCCACCTTGCCTCAGTTTACCCTTTCACCCAGGCTTTCATCTGTACCATTCTTGCTCTCCTCCAGGGACAGGCAGCTCAGTACCTCAGGGAAACTTGATCTGCCGCTGAAGAGGAGGTTCTCTGCGATGTTGAGGTGAAACATATCTCCCTAGTTCTCACAGCAAGTGTACCAAGAGAGAGTTGCCCAAAAGGCTTGGAGGAAGCTGTAAACTTCTCACAATCAAGATGCAGAAGCCGCAAAAGCCCCCAGAATGGCCCTTCCACATCATTTCATGGTCAGTACATCTCTGGATTCCAGGGGAGCAGGAGACTCCAACTCCCAAATGCCAGGGACTAGGGAATGGCACACATATGGGATCAGACCAAGAAACAACTTCTGTGAATCTTGATTCTGCGATTTACTCGCTGCTGGGTTGGGGCCAAATATTTGGCATCTCTCTGCCTTCATATACTCATTTATGAAAGAGGAACAAAAAAATACCTATGATAGGAGAATAAGATGTGTATCCAACTTAGCACCATGCCTGGGATCCAGTTGCTAAACCCAAAATTCTAAATCCGAGAGACCACCAAGGAACCAGCTCCGATGCAAACACACGAGGGTCTTTATTCAAGCTCGAGTCTGGGTTCACAAACCGAGACCAATGCAGTGGCTCAAACTCGAGAGCCCCGATCCAGTATGACAAGCAGTTTTTATGCACAATTACAGAGGGAGGGGCTGGGCGTGACTGGTTTTTCCTAGGCTTGCAACATTAACCAATCAGAAGAGGTCATGACGTAGAAACTGAAGTCCTCAGACCTTGCATAATTAGTCCCCAATAAGGTCTGCGGTGATGTCAAGGGACAGGGATGCTTAAGATTGGTTGGTTCATTTTTGGTTTGTGCAGGCTCTAGCTCAGCTGCCTGTGATTGACGGGAAATGGTTAAACGGGCAGAGTGGAATGTCAGATAAGCTAGGTTTACACAGTCACTTTGTGTAAATTAACTTTGGCATGTGAGCAGGAGGTTTGAAACTACATAGAGCCCACCAGGAGGGTGGCTGACGCCACAGAGTCTACCCCAATTAAGCAAAGGAATGTCTGGAAGGGGCTTATCGTTTAACATTCACATCCCGTTGCAGAAGCAGAAGTCAGCATGGCAATTGGGACAAACAAAGCTTAACAAAGTTCTGAGTACAAACACTGCTTAAAACATTGTATGACTACACAATCAGTCACTGCCTGGCACCTGACATGTGCCT
Organism: Cephalopachus bancanus; assembly: GCA_027257055.1. Classification (NCBI taxonomy): domain Eukaryota; kingdom Metazoa; phylum Chordata; class Mammalia; order Primates; family Tarsiidae; genus Cephalopachus; species Cephalopachus bancanus. The sequence continues at coordinate 1,179,285 of JAPVLO010000269.1, forward strand.
AATTCTAGGGGTCTGAGGTAGGATTTAAAATACTAAGAATTCATAAAATATAGTGAACGTGAGGTAGGGATATATAAAATACAATGAATGTGAGGTAGGGATATATGGCAAGTATAGCTTCTTAAGTCACTTGGGTCCCTCACAGTGAGCAAGCCTGGTTACTTATTTTTGTTGTCTTCTCCGTCATCATCACCATCATCATCGTTATCGTTTTGGTCATCACTGGAAGATTGGACTCAGACCACAGGCAGATGAGATGCCACATTTCCCAAGGGTTAGAGTCGCTGGTGTGTTTTTCTGTGACAGCAGATCTTTACTGGAACCAATACGGATGTAAGGTTCTTAAACCTGGGGGACGGAGAAAGAGCTTGAGCCCCCTGTAATAGAGACCCCTGAGTAAAAGGCTGACATCAACTAAGGAGAGGAGTTTAAATAAATAAAAGAGCAATAAATAAATAAAATAAAAGGCATGGGGTGAGTGGAGATACAAAACGGCATCCAATGTCTCCACAAACACAGCAAGGAGTGTGTTTTCCTTCTAGGAGTGTGAGGGTAGGTGACACCTGTGGGTGTGGTTTTGTGTGTGTGTGTGTGTTTCTGTGTATGTCTGAGTGTGTGCATGTGTGTATGAATGTGTGGTTTGTGCGTGTGTGTGTTTCCGTGTATGTCTGAGTGTGTGCATGTGTGTATGAATGTGTGGTTTATGTGTGGAGGAGTGTGCACATGAGTGTATAAGTATGTTTGCCCTGGTGTGATGATGTGTGTGTGGTATAGATGTGTGATAATTGATGTGGAAGGTATATATGTGAATGTGTGTTTGTGGTAAGCATCTAGGTACTTGTATCTGTGCATATGTATGGCTGGTAGGTATATATGCATGGGGATATGTGTTGTGCAAATTGTATGTGTGTGATGTATGCAGGTACTTTTGTGAGCATACGTGGTGCAAGTATCTATATGTGTGTTTCTGTGTGACTGTGTGTGTTTATGGGTCAATGGTATGTATCTGTGCATGGGTGTGTATGTTGTGTGAGTCCCGTGTATGTGTGTGATGCATGTATGTTTGTGAATACTTGTATATATGGTGTGTGTGCATGTGTGCATGTGTTCCTCCTTCTAAAAGGCAGGATGACATGGTAGCTAGGCATTTCTGTGGGGTCTGGGTAGGGACCCTGTTCTGCCTGCAGACAGGCAGCCCAGGGCATTGGCTTCACCTTCTTCTCACACGCCTCCCGCCACGGAGGCACTGATCACAGCACACACCTCCTAGGTTACTGTGAAGACTAAATGAGACAGAAGAGCTCAGAGCACATGAGATACCCAAACTCAGCCAGGCTTGGCCCAGAGAGTTCCGGGTCCCTGTGGTCCACAACAGTCTTTTATTTCAAAGATCTGACTGGTGAGTCTGGCTGTCAGGCAGTAACATTCCAACCTCAGTTCTAACAATACTCATAAACTGTAAGAAGCATCGTGGTGGAGGGAGTTTCTTAGAGGGGGTCAGGGTCTTGGACTCCATCATACCAAGGAAAAGGTAATCATGTTTATGTCTCTCCCAAATTCAGGACCTGATTTCCAACTATAACCCATGGGCACAAGTGTAAATCAAGCTCCATCCCAAGAGTGTTTATGGGGGCTCATGCCTTGGCCTCAAGGGCTGCAGGGCTGGGTGCCATAAGGTCCACGTACCATGAACAGTGGCCTTCCTTTATGTTGGGCCAGCCATGATCCTGACCTGGCACATCATCTCACTTAAGCTCACCCTCAGTCAAGATCACACAGCTGGTACAAAACAGACGCGGTTAACTGACCTCATCCCTGCTCTTAAGTCCCTGATGGGTTCCTCACACGTAGAAAAATAGCCCCTACACTAAACTCCTTGTTTCTTTTGACCCCTCCTAAGACTAAAATCCAAGTTCTGTGATTTCAGATAAAATTTATTTTTCCATCACTATCAGGTTTGATTTCAGTTTCTTCCAATGAAAAACTGAGAATTTTGTGAATATTTAATTGTAAGTGCACAATAATGACAGTTTTACTTTTTTTTTTTTTTGACATCGGGGGAACCTATCCAATAGTCAGAATCCTCCTTCATGCTCTGAGGCTGAGAAACATCTAATCAAAGACCCCAAACACTCACTACTCCTGAGTCTCTGGCAGACACAAGGGCCCCAGTCTGGGGGCTGAGCCCACCCCCTCACACCCATTCCAGACACAGCTATTCTCACCTAAAGAGGAAGTTCAGGTTGAGTGTTTCTATCTGAGTGATGTCTCCAAGACTCATCTCCTTTGATGTCTGGTCTCATTAGTGGGCCAAGTTAGAATAGACCCCGACTGAGTTAACGCCACTCATATTTTTTTCTAACTCACCTACTTTGCTATTTAATAGTACATGCTCTTGGCCTTGTAGTTTTTACTTTGTATTATAAAATTTCCCCGGTTTCTTTGAATCTATTTAGTCAAAACACAAAAAGCAACTCTCCGGCCACTTACGTCCTTCAATTTCTACTACTCAGCATGATCTTAAATAATACTTGGCATTCACGACAGAAATAAACACAAGGTGGCAGAGAAAATGTAGGTCATGCCAAGTTTTGGTTTGGGGGGGTTGTTTTGTTTTGTTTTGTTCTGTAGCCCAATAAAAGCACAAATCCTCTAAAGAAATCTTCCCGGCAACTATGAATACGGCAAGGTAACATAAACTTAGCACTGGAGATTAAGGTCATAGGAAGCATCTTAAAACAGTTATAAGCACACCTGTGAGAAAATACACCCATTTCTATGTGCTGCCAAGTGCTTATGTTGCCAAATACAATTCTGAGGTCTTTGGAAAAGAAAAGTATTGTTTACTAAGCAAGTTGCCCGTTCGAGATCAGTGGAATAGAAAAATATTAATTTTGATAACGTGAGCCTGACTAAGTTGTGGGAAAAGGTAGGGACTGGGGATGGTTTCCTGCAACAATAAAATCCTGAGATTCTAGAATGTGATATGCCCCATTTATAAATCAAAGCAGTACTGATTTGATAAAATCAAAGCAGTACATTGATCGTAGATATAGGCCAAAAATACTAGAGCGTTTAAACTGTAATTAATCAAGAGCAGTTTTGCAATGGGTGAATTTCAGCTTGTGGGTTAATCTTCTGTTTTACATGAGTTATCACACCCTGGCCTTCCAGGGTCAGCAACCCAAGAAATCACATTTACAGGTACCTGGAATTAGGTCTTCAGCATAGCTTTTTGAGGGACACAATTCAACTAGCAACCATCTGTGTTATAAGCATGATTAGAATTAAGATGTTCTATCTCTCTTGAAAACTCCGAATGCCTGTGGATGCTGGGTTTGTGTTTCCCCTGCAGCAGTGGGCAGGGGCTGGGGAGCCTCAATTTCATCAGCTTGCACAGCGACACATCACTCTTCCCCGGTTCTAATCCAAGCAGCTTCCCACACACAAAGCACCTGACTGAACCCTCTGAGCACATGAGAGGTCATCCAAACGCGAATGATCATGGTGATCTACACTTGGGGGCTTCCAATTTCACATTCATAAGGCTTTTAAAAATCTCAGTGACAGTAACAATAAGGTACAGATGCCATTTTAAAAAGGAAAGGGTGAGGTTTGTAGATATTTGCATTCACAATAAATGTTCGAATCAGACTAGATCCAGCCACAACCACATATTTTGGTTTTGATTTGATTTGATTTGGAAGTGGAATCGGGCAAGTGGGACTTAGATCAAATTGAAATTCAGCTCAGTTCACACACTCCACATCAGTGATTCCTGTTGACAGCCTCTGCTTCCCTTTTTCTGCTGGGTCCTTGCAGCCACTGAATTTAGAATCCTGGTCCCAAACTGTGACTTTTAGCAAGACTTTAGATTCTGCTGTTAGAGATACTCTAACTGACACACCTGCCAATATCCATCCTATTTTTTAAAGCAATAGAACCTCATATTTTCACTGGGTATAATGCAATTGAGAATTTAAGGGGGGGAAACGACATTTTACTATATTCATTTGTATATTGGTATGGTTATATGATTGAGTTCTGATCTGTGACATATAAAGAAAATGTTGCATAAAACTCTTGACAAATCTTCTTGGAAATAATGAATCCCATTGGAAGAAGTCCTTTTGTCTTTCCCGTTTTGTTTTCATGCCAGCCTGAAAAACAGACGGGATGACTAGAGGTTCAGCAGCCATTTGGGGCCATGAAGCACACCTGGGTATGAGCTGTCTTTATTAGTGAATGGTGATGGCAAATCCGAAGTCAAGAGTACATGTCCTTGGTAACACCACAGAGCCACCTCATCTGCTCTGGCACTGTCACACCTAGACCACTTTACACAAGAGAAAATAAATATTTCTCTTATTTAAGCCGCGGTTATTTTTCAGTCTGTTTGTATTCTCTCTTATTTAGTGATACAATAAATCTCAGCAGTATCCCAAAGCATGTAGACTTCTGATGACCTTATTGTGGACAGGATGGGAGAACATTTCTCATAGCAGGGTTCATGGGCCACACCATATGGGAGTCATAAACACCTCCAAGGTCCATGTCCTGTTGTTTATGTGCATTCATCCTCGCCAAAATCTTAAAAGATCACCACCTCACTCCTGATTTGTAAATGAGGGATGAAAAATGCCAAGAGTGCATATAAATCACTCAAGTCACACGTCTTTTAAAAAGTGCAGGTGGGGTTCATCCCTTTGTTGCTTTTGTTGGGCACCATCAGTGCCAGTCATTGGGCTGAACACTGAGGATGGAAAGACACCTGTCCACACTCCCTACCCCCAGAAAGCTCACAAGAAAGCGGGAGACAGAACGCACCAAGAGACATGCCCAAATCAACATGGAGAATCCACACTACACAGTCCCCCAGCTCCACAATTCCTGAGGACAGGATCTGTCTACTAACCACCAGCCCAGAGCTCAGTGTACTGAGAACCCAAGAAATATTTGCACTGTGATGTAACCAAACACATATGTACATATTGTAACAAAGAAGGCACACCTGACATATTCTTGGGAAAAATAGTTATAATAATGGCAAACCAATGTGAAATAAATATAGCTCTATCCAAGTGATCCGTGTCCTAAATACCCTAGCTTGATCATTATACACTGTGTGCATTTATCAAAATATCACATGTACCCCACACATAGGTACAAAAATTATGATATCAGTGAAAAAAAAACACAAATAAATACTGCTGTAAAGCTCCATAGTGTTCCGCAACTGGGATTGACCAACCCGTGCCTTGTCTGCAGGGAAATCAGAGACAGTGAGTGACATTCTACCTCCACCCACCCAGACCAGAGTTGTGAGAAGGAAGCAAGACACAGCAGAAAGCTTGAAATAGTTCTTATTATTTCCAGTTAATTGGCTCCCGTGAGAGCACCAATACCAAAATGCCTTTATTTTAAGAGATGATTTTTGTTTAGTTTTTTTTTTTATGTTACTGATGGATGTTTTAAAATATTGGAACAAATGATAACCAAGAGCAATACTGTTTATTTTTAAACATCCTCATAGCCAAACGTACCAAACTAAAGGCCTTTCACCAAGATCTTGGAATACTGGGAAGGAAGACATGCTAAAGCAAAGTCATAAGAAGCGCAATATTGTTTGAATATCTATATTTAACAAAATATCTCTTGTGGTAGAAAAATAAAATGCCATCTAATCGTGAAATTCTCAAAATAGTTTTTAAATTTTAAGTTATTTATAAGGCACCCCAAGCAGTTTTTGGATACGAGTTTAAAGATTGTGTGAACTGGTTTCTCTTTTCTTATGATTTCATTTCTGAAACTGAATATATATTAACCATGTGTCAATCACGTCCACTCTAAATTTTCAGACTTTTGTGAATGGAGTGCCAGAATAATAAGAAAGGGAAAATCCTCTATCCTTTAATAATCTTAAGAAGAATCATTCAAGTCCAACATAGCTAGAAGAAAGAAAGAAAAAGGAAGGAAAGAAGGAAGGAAGAAAGAAAGAAAGGAAAGAAGTCTTAAAGAAAATCAGATATAGGCTGGATGCGGTGACTCAAGCCTAAAATCTCAGCAGTTTGGGAGGCTGAGGCAAGAGGACTGTCTGAGTCCAGGGGTTTGAGACAAGCCTGGGCAACTTAGTGAGACATCATCTCTACAATAAATTAAAAAATTAGCTGGGCATGGTAGCATGTGCCTGTGGTTCCTGCTACTTGGAAGACTGAGGCAGAAGGATCACCTGAGCCCAGCAAGTTGAGGCTCCGGTGGCCGTGAAGGTGCCACTGCACTCCAGCCAGGGTGACAAAGAGTGAGACTCCAACTCAAAAAACAAAAAAGAAAGAAAGAAAATCAGACATGTATTAGTCTTCTCAGGTTACTATAACAGATATCACAGACTGAGCAGCTTAAACAACAGAAATTTACTTTTCTACATTTTCGGAGCCTGAAAGTCCAAGATCAAGGTGCTGTCAGGGTTGGTATCTGGGGAGGACCCTCTTCCTGACTTGTCAATGGCCCTCTGCTCTCTCACATGGCTTCTTCTCTGTGTGCGTATGAAGAGAGAGTTCTCTGTGTTCTTCCTCTTCTTATACCCAATACATCTGAATTGCAGCCCTACCCTATGACCTCATTCCTCTTGAATTACCTTAAAGACCCTATCTCCAAATACCGCCACACTGGGGACTACAGACAAAATTTGATCCACAAAATTTGATTCCCCTTTCCTTTAACTTAGATAATATAGGAGAATACTGTTTATAACAGTTCTGCAAACTCTAGGTTTCTGGATTGCTTGGATTCTGAAGAGGAACTTCGGTTTTAGGTAAATGTTAAATATTAATTCATCAAAATAAGACAAATCAAAAAAAATAATAAAGGGGGCAATGGAGTGGTGCTCAAACCAATCAAACCCTTTGAGGGGAAAAAATGAGAAGCCAATGCATGACATATTGACTTTTTTTTTTCTTTGAGTTGGAGTCTCATTCTGTCACCCAGACTGGAGTGCAGTGGCCGCTCCCAGCCACCACAGCCTCGACCTGCTGGGCTCCGGCGATCTTTCCACCTCAGCCTTCCAAGCAGCTGGAACTACAGGCGCGCGCTACCAAGCCCGGCTCATTTTTTTATTTATTGTAGAGATGAGGTCTCGCCAAGTTGCCCAGGCAGGTCTCGTACCCGTGGGTTCAGGCAATCCACTCACCTCAGCCTCCCAAAGGCGCGGGATTACAGGCTGAGCCACCGAGCCCGACTGACATTTCAACTATTAAGCCTACAATAATAAACATCTCCCAAACATTGGGATTTTTTTTTCATTCCAGTATCCCTAGCAAAACCAAGAAATGTACATTCAAGTTTTGTTGTATATAAAGCTGGATTTAATGTCATTGTTTTAGTAGGCACTGATGACCTATTATGGACATATGTTTTACCGCAATTCTGGTAGTTTGTCATTTAGTTCATAAGTCATGCCACCAAACCAAGTCCTCACACTGAGACATTACAGAACAAAAATTACTGAATTCTCTAAGTTCCTTTACTGATATTGATGTTCATGCATACTGCATAGAGAACCGGAAGAAAGAGAGGAGAGAGAAATGTGTATGTATGAAAAGAAGATTTTGCATTCTTTGACATTTAAAAGAATAGCCGCAGTATTTATATCCACAGTGTTCATCAAATCAGAGTGCTCTTTGAGGAAAACTCAGAGGTGACATTTACTCATTTGTACTTTTAGGTTCTGTTGCTTATGTGGGTGATGCATAATTCATGCCAGAAATCATCTGCCTTAACAGAAACTAATTTAGATTATCCCCTTCCAATGCACACATATGACAGGATGTGTGGGCCTAGGGCTGGGGTGTGGAGGTGCATTGGAACACCATAAAGCCAGATTAAATATTCCATTTTGGTGTTTTTAGGGATCTTCCAATATTTTTGTCCTTGTGGTATGAGAGTCTTGATTTATTTTCTTTAGGTTATACTCAGTCATAAGCAAAGTTAAACAATGGCATTTTCAGAGATAAGATAATTTGAACTAGGGTATCTCCCTCATATACTGGAATTCCTATGCTAATAACAGCAAAAAAAAAATAGAGTAATTAGCGTTGTCTTACTATGATGACATTCTCTGGTCACTGAACACAAGGTGTGTTTGAATCAGTTACAGACGGGGAACTCTGCATCTTCCAAGACGTGTGCTATTTTCCTGCCTAGAAATCTTTTTTCTCAGCACGATGGACAGCTCTCTGATCACAGAGCAGCCACACATTGGACAGAGCCAACCCATCAAATGTTTAGTGAGGACAGAACTGGGAAGGCTCCCACCAGCACCCTGAGATGTGTCGCTAAGTCCCCGGACAAGGCTTCCAAGAAATCGTGCTTCCCAGGCAACTGAATGCATACTATTTGGAGAGTAAATGATCCTGTCACCCTATGCTCAGCACCCTCCATCCATCCAAGTGTGTTCGTATGTCTACATACACAATCTGCAAGGTCCCATTTTTGGAACATTCACTTATGTGATGAATGCACCTCTCTGTTTTACCTTAGACAGGTTGCAACAAAGATCCTGATGTCATCCATGCCCCAGAGGACAACAATCCCGACTTCCGAGAAGCCACACCAACCTGCTGGATAAACAGTTCTCTCTGTGTCACTCGTGTTGCCTAAAGTCAGGATCCTGGCTCAGCCTCCGAACAAGGAGTGGAGAACCTTACTCTCAAAACAGCACAGTTATTTGCTAAGAAAGAAACTCCAGTAACAAAGCTGACTTTATGAATTGTCGGTCTTTCACATCGTTAAACAAAATCAATCTTTGTTGACAACTGAATCGGAGTCGGGTTCGGTGGCTCAGTCTGTAATCCCAGCGCTTTGGGAGGCTGAGGTGAGTGGATTGCCTGAACCCGCGGGTTCGAGACCTGCCTGGGCAACTTGGTGTGACCTCACACCTACAATAAATCAAATTAGCTGGGCCGTGATAGCACGTGCCTGTAGTTCCAGCTACTTGGAAGGCTGAGGTGGAAGGATCGCCAGAGCCCAGCAGGTCGAGGCTGCCGTGGCCGGGAGTGGCCACTACACTCCAGCCTGGGTGACAGAGTGAGACTCCCACTCAAAAAAAAAAAAACTGAATCAGATGCAGTTTTGAAAAAGTACAGACACAGTTCTTACCCTGCAAGCTCTGCCCCAAGCCCCATACCAAGGTTAACTGTTTTGCCATTCATAGCAATAAATGAATCATCATTAAACCCATTCTACATATAGAGAAACAGGGGCTCAGAGATGTTATGCGACCTGTCCGAGATCCCACAGCCAGTGAGAATTGGGGGTCCAGGATTCAAGCCCCAGCAACTGCTCTGAGCATCTGTGTCTCCATTCACTGTGGTGCCTCAGCCTCGTGGGAGATGCAGACCTACAGTTCCCGGGCAGCGGCTTCCTGGAGAGCTTCCTTTTTCACTCCATTCCCACTGGCTCTTTCCACCCTTCCACACATTTCGCTGTAAGCAAAGCCCAGCGCTGCTCTTTTGTGTGAACCACCTCCAATAACATTCCTCTGTGCTCTGTGCAATTTCCTTAACTCTCCCCAAGTCCCAGCCCAGGCCGCTGGAGCCCAGCGCGGAACAGCAGACAGCACGACACCAAGGCTGCGCCTCGCTCACCAGGCAGGAACATCCATCCTGAGTGGTGAGAACGCATCCTCTTGACTCTGATCCTCCATCCTCTGTATCACCAGAAAGAGCTCTAAACTCTCTGAAGCCCGGGATGCTCCCCCCAGGAGAGTCTCAGTCACCCAGCCTGGAGTGGGGGAGAACAGGGGTCCTTGCAAAGGCTCCTGCGTGAATGCTGTAATATGCCCAGGGGGCCGAGAACTATTTTTCAACAGAAATCTCTGCATACTCTGGTGACTTCACTTGGAACATGATTGCCTTATGAACCAAGCAGAAGAGAGTGGGCCGTTTTTACACCTCCCTCTCGAGAAAAAGTCCAGATTGGGACTTTCTGTCAACTATCCTCAGGAAATAGATAAGAAGCCATTGATTTCTAAGGACCCACTGAAGTAAAGATTGGGTTTGGCAGGGAGGGAGGGTTCTGGTGTCCGGTGGGTCAGTGATCCCATATGGAAGAGGATAGGTGGGTGTGGCTTCTCCCAAATTGTTTCTGGCACCTGAGTGCATCAAATGGGTGCAGTTGACCACAGGCCCAGATAGGTAGGCTTCAGGTCCCTTGGCAAACATCTCTGTCTCCAGCTTAGCTTAAACAAATGAGAGCTGGTGGTCTCTGAGAGGACCCTGTGGACCGAGAACAGAGCACCAGGGAACAGCAACCATGGAGGTTTTCTTCATTTGCTGGATAGGGCACCCCAGGATGGCAGAGCATCCTATAAGAATGTAGGAAGCCCAGGTACACTGGCTCATGTCTGTAATCCCAGTATTTTGGGAGGCTGAGAGGGGAGAATCCCTTGAGGCCAGGAGGTCAAGACCAGCCTGGGCAACATAGCAAGATCCTCTCTCTACCAAAAAAGAAAAAGAAAGAGTGAGGAAAAACAGTCGTCTAAACTTCCCAGACTGAATTTCCTGTCAACCACCATGGTGGAAGTTGAGCTAGACTGAACTGCATTTAGAAAGACAAAGACGTCTCACTCATAAGCGGACCCTGAACATTTACCATAATACTGTAAGAAAGGGCTAGGCAGTAGCGGGATACTGCCTGGGTGGGGTTAGGAACACAACATCAATAAAGGTACCTGACCTCAAACCAGGCAAAGTGGGGACCAAAGGGAGGCCCAGACTTTACCTGTGTGATGTCCACTTGTGAACCTAATCCTGAATTGTACTCCACATCTTTAAAATAAAAAATATACATATATAGTTTAAAAAAAAAGAAATACAAGGATGTGCCATTCATTGCACTTTGAAACTTGTGTATTAGACTATTTTGGAAAGCGTGATAGGCAGAAACCCCATCCCTCCACCCAAGATTTTTGTTCCTTAATCCCTAGAGCATGGGAATACATGTGTTAAATAGCAAAAAGTAAAAAAATAAAAATAAAAGTACTTCTGCTGATGTTGTGAAGGATGTCATTAAGGATACAGACCTTGGGATGGGGAGATTATCCAGGTGGGATTCATCTAATCACAAAAGCAGACAGCTTTCTCCAGCTGGACACAGAAAAGATATAGCAGAAGGTGGATTCAAAGAATGAGAGGGATCAGTGTGTCATTGCTGGTACAAAGGCAGACGGATCAGAAACAGAAGTGGCTTTGGTAAGCGGAGAGGGTCTCTCACCCTGACAGCCACCAGGGAAATGGCGACCCCCAACTGACCGCCACAGAGGCCTGAATTCTGCCAATCACGTAAGTGAACTAGACACAGATTCTCTCCCAGAATCTCCAGGGAGAGCTCAGGCCTGCTGGCACAGAGGAGCCGGGAGAGACCACCTGGACTCCAGGAACTGTGAGGAAATAAGTTTGTGTTGTTTTAAGGCACTACGTTTACAGCAGAGACAGAAAACTTACTTAGGGAGGGAAACCGACCAAGCCTTGGCACTGCTACACAGAGTGAGAAAAGCGAGAAAACAGGCCAAGCCTTACAGAGAGTGTGTGGTAAAATGGGAAATACTTTGTGGTCTCATCAGGTTTCCCACCCTGAGAGAATGAACAGAGAATGCTTTCAGGCAAGTACCCAGGAGCAAGAAAGGAGGCAACGGGCTCTTGAAGTCCCCGGCTGGACCATCAGACCCTGGTGGAGAGGAGGAGGGTGAATCAATGAATACCAGTATAAACAGTGAAGGAAAATGCAGGGACAATTATCATTTGATGGGTTTCTCTTTATATATCTTCGTTTAATAATGGAGGATTTTGTTGAGCTCCACTGTCTTAGGCAGTAACTTCTTTTTAAAAAATTCATTTTTATTGTTTAAGTGGGAAGTAAAAAAAAATCAATCTGCATGACAAAGACATTTTAAAGGCTAATCTTGTGAAAATTGTATGAAAAATATAGAAAATTATTTTTCCCCTAGTAGTATGGATCTGAGTTCTTTTCTATTTAAATGCAAATGTTGGATGTCCGAAACTATTTTATGTTTTACAATTTTGAAATATTACCTATTTCATAAACCTTAGATTAATGAAGTCCTGCTATGATAGTGAGGACTTTTGGAAAATAGTTTTGGAATATGCATTCCAAATATAAAATTTGTAACTGATATTTCTTTACACTGTATAAAACAACAGTGAACATTTTAATTTTTAGCTATAATGCATTCAACTTTTTCTTACATTACTCTAAGAACATGTTGATCCTTTTTTTAAAAAGAGCTATTAAATGTTAAATTTTAAAAAAAGAAAACACCAGCCTCTTGGAAACAAATCCAAGTAGCCAACACTGCAACTTTGCCTGAAATTATCTGCCTGCTTCTACCTATGTAAAGACCTTCTCTTTCAGAATCTTTTCTTCTTCATCAATACTTCCCTGACTTTTATCTGATTACCTGCGTTTCAACTATACTTAATGTCCTTACTGGAAGAGAAGCTTATAATGTCAGTTTGTCCTAATTATTTGTTTTTAATTCGCTGCTGCTTGATGAGAAATTAAAAAACACTTGGGTCCACATAGAAAGATGGGTTACCAGAGAGCAGCTGCTATTTGGAGTGAGTTTTTCTTATTTTTAGATACCTTCTTGTGGGTGGAAAAAAAAATAGCCCAGCTGAATATAGTCATATTTCTATGGCCCAGGAATGTGACCGAAATGTAAGCCAGAGAGAAAGAATGGCAGTGAGTCTTTGCCTGATGTTTCTTGCAAGTTTTCAAATACAGGAAAGGTAGGAGAGGCCAGAGAAGAGACATGTTCCTGGAACTTCTGTGTACAACACAAATCCAGCCTGGCTGGTTAAATGCCAGTGGAAATTCTGTTAACTCTTCAGGTGGTTGTCTCTGCCAGGTTTCAGTGTTTTTCCCCTTTTCTGCAAAAATCAGTTTTGTTCCTTTTTGTTTTCTATCCCCAAGTCCCAGCTCTCATTAGCCTGGCTTCTTCCTACAAGATGATCTTGAGAGGAGAGTCTGTCAGAATGAACAGTAATAAACCATGTGTGCTTAGAGGTTCGCCTGCAAACATCTTATCTGGGTGTGCAATGCCTTCATCAGAGACCAAATTTCAATTTATTTTGATCAACACAGGAAAATCGTCTCTTGTAAAAGCTAAAGGGAGATTGTTGATGGAAATTGCAGTGCACCTATGAAGGCCCTTGTGAAAGACTACCTGGAGGTTTTTATCTGCTATATACCTTGCTTGTAAAAGTATTTATTAAGAAGTAACACATAGCATTCCATTCTGCTGCACTGTCCCTTGAAATTGTATCTTTAATAGATACTACAGTTGACCTTTGAACAACATGGAACTTAGAGGCACTGACCCTTCCCCCCATGCCGTCAAAAATCTGCATATGAGCCAGGCTTGGTGGCTCAGCCTGTAATCCCGTGCCTTTGGGAGGCTGAGGTGAGTGAATTGCCTGAGCCCGCGGGTTCGAGACCCGCCTGGGCAGCGAGACCTCATCTCTACAATCAATCAAAAAATCAGCCGGGCGTGGTAGCGCACGCCTGTAGTTCCAGCTACTCAGAAGGCTGAGGCGGAAGGATCGCCGGAGCCCAGCAGGCGAGGCTGCGGTGGCCGGGAGCGGCCACTGCACTCCAGTCTGGGCGACAGAGTGAGACTCCAACTCAAAAAAAAAAAAAAAAATCTGCATATGACTTTTGACTCTCCAAAACTTTACTAATAGCCTACTGTTGACTGAGTCTTACAAATAACACAGTCAATTAACTCAGATTTTTAAATTATGTAATGTTATGTATTACACACTTTTTTTTTTTTTTTAGTTGGAGTCTCCCTCTGTCGCCCAGACTGGAGGGCAGTGGCCGCTCCCGGCCACCGCAGCCTCGACCTGCTGGGCTCCGGCGATCCTTCCGCCTCAGCCTTCCAGATAGCTGGAACTACAGGCGCTCTACCACGCCCGGCTAATTTTTGACTTATTGTAGAGATGAGGTCTCACCAAGTTGCTCAGGCGGGTCTCGAACCCGCGGGCTCAGGCAATCCATTCACCTCAGCCTCCCAAAGGCGCAGGATTACAGGCTGAGCCACCAAGCCCGGCTCACACTTTATTCTATTTTTTTTTTTTTTTTTGAGTTGGAGTCTCACTCAGTGGCCCAGACTGGAGTGCAGTGGCCGCTCCTGGCCACCACAGCCTCGCCTGCTGGGCTCCGGCCATCATTCCGCCTCGGCCTTCTGAGTAGCTCGAACTACAGGCATGCACTACTACGCCCAGCTGATTTTTTTGATTTATTGCAGAGATGAGGTCTAGCTGCCCAGGCGGGTCTCGAAACCGCGGTCTCAGGCAATCCACTCACCTCAGACTCCCAAAGGCGCGGGGGTTACAGGCTGAGCCACTAAGCTAGAGTAAAGAAAATGCTATTAAGAAAATCATGGCCAGGTGTGGTAGCTCACACCTATAATCCCAGCACATTGCAAGGTTGAGGTGGTAAAATCACTTGAGCCCAGGAGTTCATGACCAGCTTGGGCAACGTAATGAGACCTCCCCCCAACAACAAAAAAATTTTTTTAAACAGCCAGGTGTAGTGGCACATGCCTGTACTCCCAGCTACTGGGGAGGCTAAGGTGGGAGAATCACTTGAGCCTAAGAGGTCAAGGTTGTAGTGAGTTGGTATTGCACTATAGCACTCCAGCCTTGGTGACAGAGTGAGACCCTGTCTCAAAAGGAAAAAAAGAAAAAGAAAATCATAAGGAAAATATTTTTATTATTCATTAGGTGAATGTGGATCATCATAAAAGTCTTTCTCCTCACAGTCTTCATGTTGAGTCAGATGAAGAGGAAAATGTCAGGGCGAGGAGTTAGTTTTACTTCTCAGCGGTGGCAGAGGTAGAAGAAAATCCATCTATGAGCAGACCCAGGGTTCGAACCCATGTGGTTCAAGGGCCAACTGTGTATGTTGTTAGAACGTTTCCCAGAGATTGTGATGAGACTCTCAGCTGCTTCCTTCCCCTTGCCCTGTTTGTTTTGCAGGGTTCTCAACAATCTATAAATGGAGTCTGTTTATTTGGCCCAGGGATGTGGCTGAGATAAAAGAAAGCATTTTTTTTTTTAAACTGGGTTGAGAGGAAGTGGCAGTGAAACCAGAAAGTGGCAAGCAGCCATCTAGTGTGACACTGCTGGTAATGTGATGTGGTGGCATATCCACGGTGAATGGAGCAGGACGTCAGGGATACCTAAAGATGCTGACGTGGAAAGGTCAGCTTTTAATCAACCTGGGAAGTTCTGTTGCCACACCCTTAGCTCGCTCCCATGCAGATGTAAGGTTAGACATCACCACAGGGTTGTAATAAGACCATCCTTTATTTCTAGTGACTGTTTTTGCAACGTAGGATGCAGCATTGGACTTACGTCACCAGTGTGCACTGGTAAATAGTTAACAATCAGATTTCAAAAAATAAAGACTTTGGTTTATAGCATTTACCAATGACCATGGTATAACTATCACCAGCATAGTCAATCTTAAGTTAGGAAGACATGTATGCCACTGTACCTCTCAAGATGTAGCAAGCTGGCTCAGTCGCACCCTGCATATCACCAAAATACCTGTCCAGGTGTGGCTCTCTCATCACAGGTCCTCATACAGCCTTTCTTTGAGGCTAATCTGTCTTCCTCTCCATCATTCATTCTGTTTCTCTCCTTCATGGGGGGCACCCACTTGAGATTATGCAACAGATCTTTCTTTTTTTTTTTTTTTTCTTTTTTGAGTTGGAGTCTCATTCCTTTTGCCCAGGCTGGAGTGTAGTGGCACACTAACAGCAACCACAGCATCTACCTACTGGACTCAGGCGATCCTTTCACCTCAGCTTTCCAAGAAACTGGGACTACAAACACATGCCGCCACTCCTGGCTAGTTTTTGTGATCTATTGCAGAGACGAGGTATCACCAAGTTGCCCAGGCTGGTCTCGAACCCCCGGGCTCAGGCAATCCTCTTGCCTCATCCTCCCAAAGTGCTCGGATTACAGGCTGAGCCACTGCACCCAGACGCAATGCACCTTTCAACTCCTGGTTCCATAACTTTACTGGCAACGTTCCCGCTCATAATATTTTCTTAGGAGTCAGAGCTAAATTAACCCAATAAAATGAATTATATATCTTATTCTGCATTACCATTTTTGTCCTTTAAATATGTATCTTTTTAAGATGGATCTACATAGCCATTGGTGAATCTAGGCCATTTCTTTAAACCATTGTATAGAATAGATCTGCAATCCCTCTTCCAAATCTCTTAGACCAGATGTATTTCAAAATCTAGAAGTTTCTTGGAGTTCAGAAAGGTGCATATGCTATGTGCGGCTTATTGTCTGCTATGGGGTTGGGGACAGCACCCCGTAATCCAACTCTTTAATGTTTCTGCAGTGAAGCCCAGATATATTCACTCAAAGTAAGATGAATAAAGATCATCGGTGGCTTCACATTTGGTTTGCTGTCAAAAAGGTTTGACACAAACACGTAAAAAACAAAAAAGCGCTCCCTTAGGTCTTTAATAGACTTTCAGATTTTAGAATAGTGGATGAGAAATTGTGTCATTACAATAAATTCTGTGCACTTGTGGCATTTGGTTATCCATTTACCAATTGATGGACACGCAGGTGATATCTGAGTCTTTGTTATCATACAGTGCTGCAGTGAACTGTCTCAGGTAGATTTTTTGGGTATCCAAGTGAGAGAATCATCTGTCTACAATGTGTGTCAATTTAAAGAGTTCAACAATGTTATGGTTTGGGTTCCACTTTATCTACTCTCTTTTCAAATGGATCACCATAAGAAATTCTTACTTCTTATCTAAAACTTCAACAGAATTATAATTGCCTCCTAAATTCAAGAATTAAGTGTGTTGACCAGCTCCATTTGTTCTGTTTGTGTTATATTTCAGGTAAGTCCAGAATACATGCCTGACGAGAGAGAGAGAGAGAGAGAGAGAGAGGGAGAGAGAGAGAGAGAGAGAGAGAGAGAAAGAAAGAAAGAAAAAGAAAGAAAGAAAGAAAGAAAGAAAGAAAGAAAGAAAGAAAGAAAGAAAGAAAGAAAGAAAGAAAGAGAAAGAAAGAAAGAAAATGAAATATAATTCTGGTAAGTCCACACACCTTCATGTGAACAAATTTACTGCTATCTTCCAGAAAATGTATAACCTTTAAACAAGAACCCGAGGAAAAGAAACTTCCAGCAGTGGCATATCTGACCACTGGGCAAGTGAGTCAGTTAGGATTGACATGCATAAGATTAGATATTCTCAAATGGTCTTTCAAAATTGCATTGACTACATTGGTTCCTACATTTGCCAAACATGATTCTGAGGCTCTGGCATTCTCCTGCCATCAAATGTCATGGTGACATAAAATAGAAAATAACGCATCCCTTTTTTTTTTAAATTGAGGCACAATACACAACATAAAATTGACCGTTAGTGACATTTAGTACATTGTCACTAATGCACTAAATTAGTGTACATTAATTTCCATTCCCACTCTCTGGTTACAGAACATCTTCCTCGCCCCAAAAGGAAACCTACTACTCCTTAATCACCACCTATTTCTCCCTCCCCCTACTTAATTAATCTGACAGCCATTAATCTGGTGTCTATCTCTGAGGATTTGCCTATTATAGATATGAAATGTGAATGGAATCACACAATATGTATGTCTGTTTCTTGCTTCTTTCTCTTAGCGTCATGTATCACGTGACAGTCCTCTCCCAGTGAGGCTGCTGGAATGTTAGGTCAGGCCTGCTGGAAGTGTGGATGTCTGGTGTGTGATCTGATATCGCATGAAAGATGAAAAGAATTGCACAGAAGTTAGATTAGAAAATATAGTTTATTTAGAAAGTAAGTTAGAGAGAGTGAGAAAGAGGAGATTCACCTCTCCAAGGTAGGGAAGGGGGCCAAAACTAGGAAACATGGTCTGGCCATAGCTCAAAAAGCACATGGCCACACCATAGCTTAGCAAGGCAATGGTGGCTGGGCTGGATGCTCGCTCCTGGTTGAGTCTGTTTAATCTTTCCCTTTGATGGAAGAAGGTCATTAAGGTGATTGGGTGGGGCCTGTTCCACGTTATCACAAAGGGGCAGGTAAGCACAAGTACTGACATCAGGTGATAGACAGCAGGCAGATGGGTGGGTTAGTCACATGATTGCTGCCATGGTAGTGGGCTAGATGGGAGGAGACAAGGGGAGAGTTTTCTCCTGAAAGAGCCCTGTCAGACATTTCCAATCCACAAGCTCTTTAGCCAAAAGTTGGTCATCTTGTCATTTCTGTGGCTTCAGCCAGCTAAGGACACCATGCATTGAAAAGTTGGGCTGGCTGGGTTCGGTGGCTCAGCCTATAATCCCAGCGCTTTGGGAAGCCGAGGTGAGTGGATTGCCTGAGCCCATGGGTTCGAGACCCACCCGGGCAACTTGGCAAGACCTCATCTCTACAATAAATCAAAAATTGGCCGGGCATGGTAGCGCGCTCCTGTAGTTCCAGCTACTTGGAAGGTTGAGGTGGAAGGATCGCCGGAGCCCAGCAGGTCGAGGCTGCAGTGGCCAGGAGCAGCCACTGCACTCCAGTCTGGGTGACAGAGTGAGACTCCAACTCAAAAAAAAAAGAAAAGTTGGGCTGTCCTTGTCTTGCATCTGAGGGGATAGGATAGGCTGCCAGCTTGGCCTGCAATCAAATGTCTGAACAATTTGTCAAGCCTGCCTATTGGAAATTTATCTATCTATGTCTAACTTGTGCTAGATTCAGAGTGTTAGTCTAAGCAAAAATGGCTATGCTGAGGCAAAATATGAACTAAGTTTATTCTAAGTTTCTTGGGCTCCTTCCTTTCATATCAGAACTTGATTTTTTGTATGGCTGAATAATACCCCATTTTATGAACCTACCACATTTTGTATATTCATTTATCTGTTGATGGGTATGTGAGTTATTTCCACCTTTGACTATTGTGCACAGTGCTGCAGTGAACATCCATGTATAAGCTTGAGCACTTGCTTTCAGTCTGGAAGGTATATACCTAGGAGTGGAATTGCTAGATCATCTGGTAATTTCCTTTTTGTGTTGTTGAAAAATCAGCAAATCATTTTTTTACCAACCCCTGTGACTGATCCCTACCTCAGACCAGAAAAAGTCAGAAAAGTGAGAAGTTGGATGAGGCACCGGTTCTGTGGCACCACTCCAGGAGAAAGCCTTACAATACATGTGCAAGTTGAGCTGCCTTCCTTGATTCCGTGAGGGATCGAGAGCTGAGTCTCTCGTGTTCATTCTCATATGATAATCCTCTAACTTGGCCCCTGACACAGACTGAAAGAAGGGACCCAGAAAAACTTAGAATAAACTTAGTTCACATTTTGCCTCGGCATAGCCATTTGTGCTTAGACTGGCACACTTTGAATCTAGCACAGGTTAAACATAGATAGATAAATTTCCAATAGGCAGGTTTTAGGAAGCCTTCAGACATTTGACTGCAGACCAAGCTGGCAGCCTACCACACCCTCTGGGCAAATCTCCATCAGATGCAAGACAAGGACAGCCCAACCTTTCAATTCATGGTTTGGCATAATAATCTCTAAGAAGCTTTTAGGTTCCTTGTGGAAGTCGGATGGCCAAAGATCACCCCTTAGCTGGCCCATGTCATAGAAATGATAATAGGCCGGGTTCAGATAATACAGGGTTCAGCCTGTAATCCCAGCACTTTGGGAACCTGCAGATTCGGGACCTACCCAGGCAATTTGGCAAGACCTTGTCTCTACAATAAATCAAAAATTAGCTGGGTGTGGTAGTGCATTCCTGTAGTTCCAGCTACTTGGAAGGCTCAGATGGAGGGTTCGCTGGAGCCCAGCAGGTCGAAGCTGCGGTGGCTGGGAGTGAGTCACTGCACTACAGTCTGGGCGACAGAGTGAAACTCCAACTCAAAAAACAAAAAAAAGAAATGATAATAGACCACCTTTTTGCTAAGGAGTTCATGCATTGACAGGTCTCTTGCAGGAAAACCCTCCCCTTGTCTCCTCCTACCTGAGGGCATAAAATGCTAATGTCTGGCCACTACAAGATCTAAGACTCATGTGGTTACAATCAACATCAAAGACCTGCAGCCCCAGACATTCCTTTTGGGCCAGACTCCTCCAGGCCCAAATGTCCCTTATCCCAAAAGTCCTTAAATATACCCAGTTATGGGCCATGGGGGCCACACTTGCCTCTGAGTGTTGGCAGCCCCCTTTCCAATCTGTGAAAGGTGAATAATAATCTTTACTTCCTTCTACTTCTTACTTGGTTGCAATCTTGCATTATTCCTGTGGTACTGACACCAACCCATCTCGCTTCAGTTTACCCATTCACAGACAATATTCCAAAAATATTTGTCAAATGAGAGATGAATGAAGAAACTAGATGTTGTTTCACATTTCTATTCAAAATAGCTTATGGCTACTAAATTTCATTGCTAGTCATATGGAAACCCAAAGTCATCGGCACCTTTCCAGCAAATAAACAGATGAAATTACTTCTCAGTACTAAAAATAACTTCCAAACATTATCAAAAATCTCTGCACAGATTCCTTGAAACTTTTGAAGCTTAAGAATGAAATTGCTGAGGCATACTACAGCAATCACTCCCGTTTGATTGATTGTGTATCTCTGGAGGCAAACATGTACAAAAAGGTCGCAGGAAAGAAACACTCTGCAAAGCCATCAATTCCTTTTAAGTGGCTGAGCCAGACACAGGCACACTGGGCTGCACCTGTAGTCTCAGACATTCAGGATGATGGTGGAGACCAGGGGTTCTGGGCTCTATGAACTGCTGCTTGGGAGTTCACACCAAGGTCAACATCAGTGTGGCTGGTTACCTCCTAGGAGTAGGGGGCCGACAGGTTGCCCAGGGCAGGATAACTGGCCTAAGTGGGAATTATGTTAGGTCAAAACTCCTGTGCTGAATAGGAAGGTGCCCGATGGCAGGCTTGGCCCGAAGTCAGAAAGGACTCTGAAGGTTGGTATCATAGGGCTCCCTGTTCACGGTTTCCACCATTCTCTCTAAATAGCTTGCATTGATTGAACAAGCCCATCTTTTCCTAATCATGGCCATTTGACGGCTTTACTTTGACTCCTCTGGTGCAATGTTCCCAAAATAAGTTCATGGGAAGAAGTTACCCTTTTTGCCAAATAAGTCAGAGCATTCAAGGTTAGAATTCATAGACAGAGAGTCAGAGCTGCTCCTCATATGGTCATGAAGAGTAATCCATAAAGGATCCCAAAGACCCTCTCAGTGTAGACAGGATGAAAGGGTCCACTGAGGGGAGGTGGACCAGTGCCAGTGCTGATGCCATGGGATTGACGCACAACTGCAACAAGGAAGAAAGGAGAAAGAAGTAAAGTTTATTATTCACCTTTCACAGGTTGGAAGGGGGGCCGACATTCAGAGGCAAGTATGGCATCAAAGGGCCAAGAACTGAGTATATTTAAGGACCTTTGGGGGAAGGGGGTTAAGTCTGGAGGAATGTTCAGGCCCATGGGTCTTTTACGTTGATTGTAGCCACGTAAGTCTTAGATATTGATGTCCTCGGACATTAACATCTCATGCCCTCAGTTGGGTGGCCTAGATGAGAGGACACAAGGGGAGAGGGTTTCCCTGCAAGAGACTTGTCAGCCATTTGCGATCCATAAACTCCTTGACCAAAAAGTGGTCTTATTATCATTTCTGTGGCTTCAGCCAGCCCAGGGGTGATCTTTGATCTTCTGAGGTGACAAGGAACCTGAAAGTTTACTAGAGATTATTATGCTAAAACCAACCATTTTGAGATGAACAATTCAGTGGCGTTTAGTACATGTTCGGTGTAGTACTGTGGCAGCAAGTTTTGCAGCTCACTGGGAGCAGAAACAAATGGACTGTTGCCACGCTCAGAACAGCCACCAAAGACCGAGTGGAAACTTGAGAGCATTTATTCCAGAAGTCTCAAGTGGAGTAGTCTCCAAAAACTTGAACTGTTTTTATACACATTCAGCAGACCTTATTGTAGACTGTTGGGTGTACAGGTCTAGGGCTGGATCACCAACCCTGGACTTTTGTTATTGGTGATTTTACAACTGTATTTATTTATTTATTTAATATCTTTTTTTTTTTTTTTTTTGAGTTAGAGTCTCACTGTCACCCAGACTGGAGTGCAGTGGCCGCTCCCGGCCACCACGGCCTTGACTTGCTGGGCTCCGGCAATCCTTCCACCTCAGCCTTCCAAATAGCTGGAACTACAGGCGTGTGCTACCACACCTGGCTAATTTTTGATTTTATTGTAGAGATGATATCTCACCAAGTTGCCCAAGCGGGTCTCGAACCCGCGGGCTCAGGCAATCCACTTACCTCAGCCTCCCAAAGTGCTGGGGTTATAGGCTGAGCCACTGAGCCCAGCTGTTTTTATAATTTTAAACTGAGGACCATGAGCGGTAACTTTCACAGCAAACATCACAGCAAACAGTTTTACATAGGGTGCAGTAAAGCATGCTTACAGAAGCAGAAGTGGCCATTAGGGCAGTTGCTCATTTGAGATAAAGTTCTTAGGGCTGGCTTCTTGATGAACTCTTTGTTTTCCTGTCTCAGTACAACCACTGCCTCTATCTAGTATCAAACATCTAGTATCAAACTCTGAAAAAAAAACCCATACATACCTAGTAAGCACTTATTCCCTGTGACCACCTCTCCCAGCCACTTGCAACTACCAATCTGCTTTCTTTCGCTATTAATAAATTATTGTCTTTTAAACTTTGGGATATTTTGTTATAGAGCAAGAGATACTTCAAAAACTAGGCATTTGCTAGCCTTAAGCCACAATACAGCTTCCAAAAAAACTAAATCACTTCCATGGACTACATTTTATTCTTTTAGACCAGAGAATCTCAAAATGTGGTCCCTGAATCAGCAACCTCAGCATCACCTGTGAACTTGAAAATTCAAAATGTATGCTCTCACCTTAAACCTATTAAATTAGAAACACTAGAGTATAGCCCAAAATCTGTGTTCTATAAAGACCTGCAGATTATTCTAAGACAAGGTAAAGTTTGAAATTGGCTGCTTTACAGTTACATAAGAATAAGATGTTGCCCATTTTCTCATTGTAATGAAAACCATTCACCCTCCTCCCCAACACACAGACACCCACCTCCCCCAGCATCCCTTCATCTCTCTCCTGGGAAAAGCCGGGCTCAGTGGCTCAGCCTGTCATCCCGCACCTTTAGGAGGCTGAGGTGAGTGGATTGTCAGAACCCGCGGGTTCGAGACCCGCCTGGGCAGCGAGACCTCATCTCTACAATAAATCAAAAAATCAGCCGGGCGTGGTAGCGCATGCCTGTAATTCCGGCTACTCGGAAAGCTGAGGCGGAAGGATCGCCGGAGCCCAGCAGGTCGAGGCTGCGGTGGCCGGGAGCGCCCGCTGCACTCCAGTCTGGGCGACAGAGTGAGACTCCAACTCAAAAAAAAAAAAAAAAAAAAGTAGACCCTGACTCAGGCCAGGACCATCAAAGCCTTTCTCCTCCTTCTCTTTCTCAGGAGTGGGTATATGCCCTAACCAGAGTCAAGGAGATCCAATCTCTGGTTTTCTGCTGCTACTCTTGGGAGAGAAGACCAATATTTGTCTCCCAAAGCACTTGAACCTGGGCAGAATCTTGGATGATGAGGAGCCCCAAAATGAAGCCACCACAGAGGAGAAGAGCCAAGAGATGAAGACCAAGTCCTGAGGACTTTGATGACTCTTTTCCAGCCTTGTGTGAATCCAGTTCTCTCCAGAGAGTATTACTAGATTCAACACATTTCCTGTTTTTGCTTAAGACGCTAAGAGTTAGTCTGTGTTATTTGCAAATGAATGAATCTGACAATTACCCTTGAGAATATTCAGGGTAACATTCAGGGCCATCCTTTTTGTCCTCAGGATGCTGACTCTGTGAATTTTTTTTATAGATGCAATAAGTGTACATTTGGAGAAGCTAAAAGAATCAGCACAGGCATGGAGACAAATAAGCAAAAACTCATCTTCTCGGCAAACCTCCAAGTTCAAGTGCAACTCTGAGGGATTCTCCCACGCAAGTTCACACTTACACAGAGAGCACCTACCTTACATGTCTTGAGTCTTTCTGCTTCTTGCTTCAGAGCCTTCCCCGAGTGCCTGATATATATTTGCCAGGCTGAAGTGCAGTCTGGAATCCCCTGGGCAACTTCTCCCCATAGCAGATGGGACCATCCATTAATTCCCTCAGACAGGCCTGTATGTACCTCCCAGAGGTTCCAACAGAATCGAGCGCCCATGGTGTAAGAGAGGCAACAGTGAACATCCGCCGTGATGCCATCTTCCCCTCCTTCCCTCTCTCTCACCCCTCCTGTTCCTCAAGGTTCCTCCTTCTGGGAACACTTTCTTCAGTCAAGTCTCTGAACCTCCCAGCTCACCAACCTCGCCTTCAGTGCTGGACTGTGAGAAACAAGTTTATCCATCCTAAATCAAAGGGTGAACCTGAAGACAACACGGAGTGCAACAGAAGCGAAATGTTAATGACGGTCTTGCAAAACTGGGTGTCCGGTGGGCAGGCACACCCCAGGCAGTTACAACAAGCGTTTTATCTCCTAGTCTGCGAATCCTTCCCCTGGTTTCTCATTGGCTGAGTAATAGCAGAGTTGACAATCTTTCTCAAACTTCACCTAGGCATTTTTTTCATCCAAATATGACAAGGAACAGTCCCTGTAGATATTTGTCAGTATCTGATTGGAGGATATAAGTTTCTCTTTCCCCAAGTCCTGATGTGATGTGGTGACTGTCCTCCCCGCCCCTTTTCTTTGCTTTGTTTTCTGGTGCAAGCCCAGGATAAAGCCCTCGAAAATAAGTCCACCAAGTGTTTTCGGTGTTATGGTCCAAGTAATGCTCAGCTGTTCCCCTTGATACCAGTACATCAAAAGGTCAAGGAACTGGTAGAAAGAAGTTTATTTCTGAGTTTGAATCCAGGGAGCAGAGCTGGATTCAAGGTCTTTCTAAAATGTTTCTGCCCACCCTCCAGGCTTTTACAGTTCACTGTTATAGTTCAGTGTTGTTGGTACCTATACATTAACCACGACAGAAGAGCATTGAATAGAACTTAAGTAGCCGGGCTCGGTGGCTCAGCCTGTAATCCCGCGCCTTTGGAAGGCTGAGGTGAGTGGATTGCCTGAGCCTGCGGGTTCGAGACCTGCCTGGGCAGGGAGATCTCATCTGTACAATAAATAAAAAAATCAGCCGGGCTTGGTGGCGCATGTCTGTAATTCCGGCTACTTGGAAGGCTGAGGCGGAAGGATGGCCGGAGCCCAGCAGGCCGAGGCGGAAGGATGGCCGGAGCCCAGCAGGCCGAGGCTGCGGTGGCCGGGAGCGGCCACTGCACTCCAGTCTGGGCGACAGAGTGAGACTCCAACTCAAAAAAAAAAAAGAACTTAAGTTACAGCTGCATTTTACATTTAGAGTAAAGAAAGTGTACATGGCCCAAGACATCATGCAATGCAAAAGTTATGCAAATCACAGGACTTACGATGACCTTGATACTATATAGTTCAAAGAAATGGGGTAAATAGTCTGCTGGGAAGTCAGGGATCCCCTGAAGCTACTTACTGGGAGAGCATAGAAAACAAGGGGACTCTCGGGAATGTGCTCAGGAATGTGCAGCTGTGCTTGGATTCCACCATGCCCTTCTCTAGGGACCCTGGCGATATGAAGGGACATTAGTGAGTCTCTGTATCAACAGGGGAGGAAGAACCAGGAAGTAAAGAGAGCAAAGGCCTGGTGATCAGCCTCCATCTTAAGGAGTCAGAGCATTTCTGGGTAGAGTCACATTTACAAACCAGTTAAGTAGCCTCTGTCCAGTCATCCTGCCAAGAAATCATTTCCTCGTTCCTCACCTAGACTACATGTCACTGAGCAGTGCTGCTTGTGGGGTCAGCTCTACTGGGAAGACCAGGGTTAGAGCGAGGGCCGAGATGGAGTCAGTTAGTGTCTGAGATGGCAGATGGGGATAGACAGCACAGAAGGAGCCATGAAGTGATGGAAAGTGCGGTGCCAGAGCCACAAACTGTGAGTTTCCAGACTGCCTGGAGCAGGGATTGGAAGGATGAACTGTGAGTAGCACCTGCAGGGGTAAGCTGAGTGCTTGAAGCATGGGGAGCTGCCTATGCAATTTTATTTTATTTTATTGTTTTTGTTTTTGTTTGATCAGGGTCTCACTCTGTCACCCAGCAGCCCCAACATGACTCACTGCAACCTTGACTTCCTGGGCTCAGGCGATCCTTCTGCCTCAGCCTCCTGAGTAGGTGGGACTATAGGTACACAACATCACACTTGGCTAATTTTTTTTTTTTTTTTTTTGCAGAGACAAGTTCTTGCTATGTTGCCTAGGCTGGCTTTGAACCCCTGAGTTCAGGCAATCCTCCCTTCTCAGCCTCCCAAAGTGCTGGGATTACAGGCAGGAGCCACTGTGCCCAGCTCATTTTATTAATTTTGACTGGGAAATTGTAGATTTTCTTGAGCAAGGAGAAGAATTTGAATACAAGCTTGGAAAGACTGCTTTGGCTGTGCTTTGGGGAGATCTTGATCTTGAGCTAGGAGGGGGTAAAGGAAACAGGAAGAGAAAGAGCAAGAAGACCAAATTAAAGGTAATTGTAAATGACCTTGACTTAGATCTTGCTTCGATTAATAACAGCTCTACTGTAAAAGTAATTTTTGAGACAGATGAGAACCCTGAATACAGACCAAGTTGTAGAGTACACAGAAGATTTTACGTTTTTGTTAGGCACAGTAATTGTGCTGTGATTCTGAGGTGAATGGCCTCATGATTTTGAGATGCGTGCTGAGATATTTAGGGGTGAAGTGTCATGATGTCAATAATCCACTTTGAGGCGGTTCAATGCCTATTAAATACATAACAGGAAATGAAGTAAACATGGTAAAATATTTACAGCCATTGAGTCTAGGTGATGATGATGTCTGTTCATTGTCTTCTTTACCTGTTGTAGGCTTGAATATTTATAAAAAGTTTTTTTACACTAAAGAGAAATGGAAGAGAAAAACTTGTAGTCAACATGCTCAAACTCTCCCTCTCTTTCTCTCTGTCTCTCCTTTTTAGTTATTTGTATATTTATTTATTTTGCTATGTTTTCTTAACTGGACTGTTTTCTACAACAGAAACAACTGGTTATCTTCCTACTAACCGTTGTCCCTGCCTTCCTGCTGACAGGCCCCTGCTTTGATCTAGATGTGCCAGGCAGGGAAATAAAAAAAAGTTGCTTTAAACCATTCATGAAAGCACCATTTCCCACCCACTTTTCCATCCTTCCTTGGAGCTAGGGGTGACCCTGTGACACAGTCTTGGCCAAAGAAGTGTAAGTCTTCTGGAAGTGCTTTGTTGTTGTTGTTGTTGTTCATAATTTACTCCCTGACAACAAGTGGCACAGATTTTTTAAAAATAACTCTCTTCTTAAATACAGTCATGTGAGACTATAACTCAGAAAGTAATGGCATCCATCTTGCAGTCATGAGGAAGAGCCCTACAGGATTCCAAGTTGCAGACTCAGGTCTCTGACATCACCGAGTGACCAAAACAACCCTGAATCCCTCTTCAAAGTCTGTAGATAGTTAAATGTCTTTCTCATGTAAGCCTCCATTTGTCAACTTGCAGGCTGTGGCAGCTCACAATACCCTGTGTCATAATCGGCTTATCTTCCTAAGGCTGAAGGAAAGTTAATTCATCACACGATGCCATTAATGCAACACCTTAACAAAAGGAACTGAAACTCCAAACCAAGGTCACTCGCGTTCATTACAGAATAGGATGATGGGAGTACCAGGGAACCCTTCTCAACTCAGGTGGTTTGCCAATAAGTTTGCTGCTGGTTCCCCAAAAATATCAAAAACTCAGTAGGTGCCCTCTCTTCTGTCCTTCTGATGATGGTGGCTGTGAGAAACACGCTCACATACCCAAACCCAAGGAATAGACTCGGAGACACAAAGTACAGTGAAAGTGAGACTTTTAATGGTGACCTTGCAAGATCGGGTGTCTGATAGGCAAGTACACCCTGGACAGTTACAGTATGCAATTTATATCCTAGCATGTAAGTCCCTCCCCCAGTTTCTCATTGGCTGAGTACTATGGAGTACACAATCTTCAAGGACATTGCGTAAGTTTCATTACTTCCTTGTAGGGTATTCTTCCTTTTCCCTTCCCTATCAACAAAGATTTTCCAGTGAGTTTATCCTTCCCCCAATATCTTGTTTGCTCAGTGACCTTCCAGGTGCATGAACTTTGTCACATCTGTAAGCCATTAGGCAAGTTTTAGCTGGTTGTAATTTTCCACTCAGGGCTAGCTACCTTGTCTTGCAAATGGACCATTTTAAGTTTTTATTTCTTACAGCGCTAAGATGACTTTTTTTCTACACTGGTTCCCACTTAGATGGCTGCTTTTGAGAAGCTGTAATTGAACTTCACTCAGCCTGGTGGGTGAGTTCTGTGCTCAGGCCTGGTTCTGAGGAGTTTTTAAGTTCCCCCTATTTTCCCAACTCATGTGAGTCATAGGAGAAGCAGGCAGAAGTCCAGCCCCGAGTCGCTGAAAGTCAGGCATCTATTTTCCACAAGAGTCAGATGACTCAGTTGGGTTTCAAAGAACATGAATGCTCTCAGCTGGTGTGAGGTGCACACCACCAAATGTAGGGTTGTTTTTTGTTTGGTTGATTTTTGTTTTTTCTTTTCTTTTCTTTTCTTTTCTTTTTTTACGGCGAGAATCCAGAGTGAAGCCCTTGGTGATAAAATGAGATAATGCATACAAAACCCACATCCCAGGATTGCCTAGGATTCACAATAAATATAAAATATGAGGAGGAGGAGGATGAATACGAATGATGATTCCAAGAGTGTTAGACATCTGCCCAACAAGCAAGCAAGAGAGTCCAAGCTATTCCTCTATTTTTAGCAGCGACTATCCAAAATTGGTGTTAAAATTATATATCTTTGGTTGGGCATGGTGGCTCAAGCCTGTAATCCCAACACTTTGGAAGACAGAGGGGAGAGGATTGCCTGAGCTCAGGGATTTGAGACCTGCCTGAGCAACTTAGCAAGAGCTCATCTCTACAATAAATCAAAAATTAGTTGGACATAGTGGCACATGCCTATGGTTCCAGCTACCTGGAAGGCTGAGGCAAAGGGATCACCTGAGTTCAGTAGGTCGAGACTGCAGGGGCTAAGTTCAGTAGGTCGAGACTGCCAGTGCACTCCAACCTGGGCAACGGAGTGAGACTCCAACTCAAAAAAAAATTGTATCTTCAAACTTTACTAGCACTGCACCCTTGGACCTGGGCTTACTTAGTACTAAGATGGACTTTAAATGCTGTTTGCTATCAGTTATCATTTCCTATTCTCTTTCTCTATTTTCTGCTTCCCCATGTTTAAAAAAATCTACACAAGAATGAATTTTATTTTATTAATTTTTAAATTTTAAAGATGTGGGGTTCCCACTTCACCAGGTTTGAAATCAGGTACCCTTATTGTTGAAGTGTGCTCCTCCATCCCCTGGCAGCTTCCCACTACTACCAATCCCTTTCTTGTATGATAATCAATTTCTTGTATCATAACAATTACGGTAATTGTTCAGGGTCTGCTTATAAGTGAGAACAAACAGTAGAATGAATTTTAGATATTAGAGAATCTCAGACTCAGGAGTTGTTTACATTTAATAGAGAGAGCAGAAACAAACTAAATCCACATTATCATATACCATCACACGACCCCCAAAAGTCACACAACATGAGGTCCCTGAAATATCTTCTCAGACAATTCAACTTGCCAAGTCTGTGGAAAGTTGAATATAAGGCTTTGGAATCAAGGGAACTGGGGTATGAGTTCCTATACATCACACACTATGAATGGTTTCCCAGTGTCCTTTCTGTTCTAGACAATCAGTCCTCAAAATAAAGACTGGAGCCACAGGGAAAAAACAACCTCAGCCCCTGTCAGATGACCTTATAGAAGACAGTCGTCTAACCATGCAGAAATCACACCTACCCCTGGACTATTAGGTATGAGAAAAATAAACTGTTATCTTGTCCAATCACTATACCAGGGGAAATCCCCCCAAACGAAATTTATTTATAAAAATTGTGTATTGTGGCCATGAGCATGCCACTGCACTCCATCCAGCCTGGACAACAGAGTGAGACTCCAACTAAAAAAAAAATTGTGTATTTATTCTTACATGTTCAAACCTCAGTCACCTCCAAAGTCCTCTTTGTTGGATACAATACAACCAAGATATTTTCACAAAATTAATGTGCAGTACCTGCCTCAGCTGTGGGATTAAACCCTTTGCATGATATTATTACTTTTCCCTTGTTATTTATATTACAAAAGAAGCAGACTTTAAGTAAAAGGTCCCAGGATCACATGGTTAGAAAACGTCTAAGCTGATCTTGAACCCTGGTCTTCTGAACTCAATGAAGATCAAGATCTTTTCTAAGCTGTTCATTTAACAAATAGTTTTTTTTTTTTGTTTCCGGTGTGCCAACAAAAATCTTTATAGTACATTTGAGATGCAATTATCATGCTGGAAAATTAAATAGCAAAAACCCCAATGACTAATTTGATTAGACGAAAATGCCAAAAAGGAATGAAGAAATATATTCTGTAGTTTCATCCACTAATCTTTCATTTAGCCTAATAACACCCGAGGGATCAAAAATAGAGTAGTGTGGACTTCTCTTCACCACCCAAGACTCACATGGTTTTTTCCTGGTGTCCACACAGAGCACCTGAGCTCTGAGATGTAGCTGTCATGTGATCAGCTCATTATGCTGTTGCACTGCCTTCTCCCTGCAGAAGGGACAGCGTCATGACATTCAGAGCAAAGCTAAAAATGCTGTATTTTTAACTTATGCTTGATTTTGTGACATCAAAATGTGTGACGCACCTCAGAATCCCAAGTACATCAAAATATATATTTTTTTAAATTATGAGCATTTTAAAGCAAATTTCAGAGTACGGTAGGGAAATTTCTTTGTTAAGGACTCTGTGGAAAACTTCATGTTGAATTTTGAAATCTACTTGAGCAATTCCTCTTGAACCATGGAGTGCTGCATCTAATTAAAACTTTAAATAATAAGTTTAGCCTATAAGGTTAAAATCAGAGTCAATATTACTCTTAGAAGCACTCTTTTCAAGATCACAAAATAAACTTGTTTTGTGTATACAAGCTAGGTAAATTGTATATAAAGATGTTGTACACAAACAAATGGTATGGAATAAAGAATACATATGCAAAATATGATTTTACAGAATAATTTGTGTATCATTGACTGGCCTAAGACTTGCTGCTGAATTGGCTTCATTGAAATAAGAATATGACTTAAATCCTTTTTGGTTAGTCTTTAGTCCCAGGGCAGCAGTCATAGTTTAAAGAACAAAAAGCCATTATTCTCATTGCCTTTCCTTTGAACATGAGTGGGGAAGCTGGTGGAATTGTTTCAGAGGAAATAATCTGTGATCAGCTTACTTCTTGCCTGTCTAGTTGAATGGTGTCCTTCCTATTGAATGGACACCTTGTCAACAGCGACAAAGTCAAGTCTGCTCTAACCTATGGATTTAGACTTTATCCCACCTTCAGAATTGGGGTCTTGGAAAGTGGCCCAAAGGCACATCCCTTCACCTTGAAAAAAGAAAACATCCATTCAGTTACTCCAAGTGTTACAGTGACATCAGAAATTTTGCCTGAGTGAGGAATTGTTACTGGAAACCCCCAGGAAACTCCTTAAATGGAGCTTTCAGCACCAACATGCTTTGCAGTGATTTTTGCATCTCAAGAACCCATAAATGATGTCAACTGCCCTTAGACAAGCTTTGTCAAGATGCTTCACCCCTTCTGGGAAGAAGAAAAGATATCTCCAGTTCCTTTGGAGAGGTCATTCTTTCCTTACTCATTTTGTTATTCAAATCCATGCAGAAGAACAGGGAGTAATTTGTCCTTCTGTGTTCCAAAAGTAAGCCATCCCTGGACTGCATGTATCATGAATGCACAGTGGCTGTTCCAGGAAGATGATTTAACAAAAAGGTCACAACACCTCCTCCATCTGCTTCAAGCTCATCTATTCGTGGCTACCAGAATTTACCCCCAATCCCTGGAGGATCCAGGTACAGAGGGCACGCAGTGGAAGACTGGAGCTGAGACTCCAACCCAGAGTAGTCAGAGCCACAGCCCAGGCTGGGCCAGCTTTCATCTACCTCCTGTCCTCCAAGGATAGAGGACACAAACGGGGGAGCGGGTAAAGAGGCAGGGCATGGTCATAGGATAGGATCACAGAACAGTGTCGGAGACGTGGAGTCAGGAGGCAGTACCGAAATCAGCTTAGAAATTCAAATTTTCAGTCAGACACAGTAACCCACACCTGTGATCTCAGCCCATTGGAAAGCTGAGGTGGGAGGATTGCTTGAGCTCAGTAGTTTGAGACCAGCCTAAGCAACACAGCGAGAACTTGTCTCTACATAAAGAAATAGATAGATAGATGGATAGATAGATAGATAAACAAACACACAATGTGATCTTGCCTCTACACAAACAGATAAATAAATAATAAATAAATAAATTGTTAGCCAGGCTTGGTGGCCTGCGCCTGTAGTCCCAGCTACTAGGGAGGCGGAGGCTTGAGCCCAGGGTTTTGAGGCCTCAAAAAACCATGTTCATGCCACTGCCCTCCAGCCTGTGCAACAGAGTGACACCTCGACTCAAAAAAAAAAAAAAAAAAAAAAATTCAAAATTTCCCTGAGGACATCATGGTAAGTGAAATAAGCCAGTCATAGGAGGACAAATACTGCCTGATCTCACTTATATGTGGAATTGAAAATGGTCAAACTCATAGTAGCAGAGAGTAGGACAGAGATTGCTAGGGGCTGGGGAGGTTGGGGAAAACAGGAAGAGGTTGGCCAGAGGATACAAAGCTCCTGTTATATAAGATGAGTAGGTTCTGGAACTCTAACCCAGTAGCGGACTATAGCTAGCAACACTATTGTGTATATAGTACTTGACGTTTGCTGAGAGCATCGACCTTAAATGCTCCCATCACCCACACAAAAGAGATGGTGTAAGGTCACGGATCTGAGCATGAATGTAGTAATCATTTCACAACACAAAGCAAATCATCTAGGTATACACTTTAAATATATACAATTATGACTTTAAAATTTCAATGTAGAGTGTAAGCAGTCTTGTTACATAAAGGTACTATTTTTATTATTAAGACTTCCATGCATTAATATTTTCACATGCAATCTCGTTTGACTCTCACAGTAACCCTAAGTGGTAAATTCTGTTTGCAGCCCCATTTCGCAGGTGAGAAAATGGAGACTGAAGTGTGTTCATGTGTCCATGATTGCAAAGTTGGTGTACAGGGCACTGGGGCTTGAACCCAAGACTCAATCAAAATGCTACTCTAGCCAGAAATGGTGGCCTGTGATCCCAGCACTTTGGAAGGTGATACAAGAGGACCGCCTGAGGTCAGGGGTTTGAGACCAGCCTGGACAGCATGGTGAGACCTCATCTCTACAATAAATCATAAAATTAGCTGAGTGTTGTGGCACATGCCTGTGGTTCCAGCTACTTGGAAGGTTGAGGGAGAAGGATCACCTGAGCCCAGTAGGTCGAGGCTGCGGTGGCCGTGAGCATGCCACTGCGCTCCAACCTAGGCAAAAGTGAGACTCCAACTCAAAAACAAACAAAAAAATGCGACTCTACTGGCTCTGGAAAAGCAATGAAACGCATGCAGAGTGTATGTGTGTATGTAGTTTGAAATATGTATTCATATTAGCTTTAACTTTGAAATGGAAACAAAGAAAGCACTTGCACATTTTTTTTCTGGAAGTTGATTTCTCTCCTATTCTTCCCAGGATAACACACTCTGTTAATGCGTGTGTTTTAAAACACACGCCTGCAAATATCTGGAATATAGTTAAAATATCAACTTTCCCACATGTTTACTTCAAATTGCTTATTGATAACTGTTAGCCCTAGGACAGGATGGAAAAGGAATCTCAACCACAGCCACTTAACTCCGCAGTTTTATCTTGGCCACCAGGAGGTTCCAGGACATGCAAGTTTCTCCTCCCTCAGAAACCGCCCGCGTTTCCTCTACCACCAGCAGAGGGCACAGCGCTCAAGGGGCGTGTACTCAAGTTTCAAATTCTCATCTAGTGTCACCTCTGCTTTTGAGCTGATTTCATCCTGCTTTGGGTCCAAGTCCCCTTCAGTCATCAACCAATCTACAAAATGAAGACTGAGACCATGTGACGGTAGGGACACAACCCACGGCTGCCTTTCATTCCAATGAATGTCCCTGCAGGGATTCTGCAAACAGAAAGACCATGATCGCTATGTGGCCAGAATAAACCACAAGCCACAAATTCAGAGCAAAACTAATCCGGGCAGGCAAAATATAAATTGCTCTTGTTATGTCATTCCGTTTTTGGGGTTGAGCCTCCGATCCTAGTCATCTTTGTCAATTTGCGTGGCCCTGGGCATGTTACTTAATCTCTCTGGGATTCAGTGTCCTCATCTGTGACAGAATAGCCCCATCACAGAGACAATAGTATGAAATGAGCCCATATAAGCAAAACGTTTGCAAGACAGCACAGCGTGTTGTTTACTGTGGGCTAATGTTGGTCACTGTCATGAGTTATTGATCTATGTATGTCTTTGCTACTTTTCACCCCGAGTTGGGTCAAAATTGGAGGAAGCACGTGTCGTATCTTGGCTTTAGGATCCATGTTGACATCTGGCATGTGGGTCCCACTGAGAAGTCACCGATGCTGCGACAGCCCAGGTGACGAGGTCGCGCGGTCTGCTCTAATTCTGTGCTGCCCAATACCATAAAGCCACCAGATACATGGGGCCATTTACATTAAAATGAAGTAAAAGTAAAATGAGCTCCTAACTCACACAGTCGCACTCTGAGTGCCTGTAAATTGCCCTGTGGGACTGGTGGCTGCCACACTGGCCAGAGCAGATAGAGACCTTTCCTGTGGTCACAGACACTCGCCCTGTTGTCTTGATCTATGGGCTGGTCTATTGTTCTTGTTCTTTTCTGAAAGACCCCTTCCTGCCCAGTGAGTCTTTGTTGTGACTGACTATGCAAGGGCTCTTTCTGTCACCCCTGTACCCCTACAAGCTGTTGGAAACAATACTTTTGTGAGCAGTGTGTTATACGGTATTACAGATCAATTAAGAGAAAACTGCCTTTGATAAAATGTAAAGATATTAGTAGCCAATATACTATTTTTAAAAAAACATCAGGGAATTTCTTCATGAAAAAACATACAATTTAGTGTTTGAAAAAAATAAAAATATGTATTATGTTTTGTTGTTCGTTGGCATAGTTCCTACATTCTATACCCATAAAATGTATTGGGTAACTGTTAAAATAGAGATTCATTGAAAGATTTTAACATTCCAAATAAAGAAAACGGGACTATAGCTGTTGATTAATTATTATAACTGTATTCTCTTTATTTTACCTATGAAATCATTTGGGCGCAATGGTGTGTTTGTATCCTTACTGCCAAGACTGTAGTTCTGCTGTTCTTAAGTTCTTAAGTCTTGTAATTGTTACCTGCATGAATTGAGCAGGTAAGGTAGAGGGGAAGACATGAAAGGTCTAGTATTTTAGAAGGATGATCTCTTCCCTTCTAGCTCCATGTGCAGCAGTTGAGGAAATGTTCTACTTGATTTTCTATGCAAATGTACTTTCTACTTGTCTCTGAGGACCGGGCTTTTGAAATGCAGATGTCAGGGCCAGACTATTCATTTCCAGGGATGTGCTCTGACTTGAACATCTGCCAGTTCCCCTGGTGTAAATACTCCCATTATCACTGATTTCAAGTTGCCAACCAAGGCTTAATGATCTCAGAGCAAAAGTGTGTAGTTTATGCTCTGTCTACACACAGGCTCTCTACGACCACAGGGTTTTCAGTGTGTACTTTTTTTGATCCAGTTATCTTTCTATCTTGTCCTCAAGTCCTTGGAGACATGCAATTGGGTAGATGAAACAGGAATGGAGGAGAGATGGGGCCATGGGAGCAGTTTCTGGTGGACGTGATGGCACATGCTGAGAAATCAAGGCTTTCCTGCGCAGGTTGTAGGGAGATGTTCATGGTTCTGGAACAGGAAGAAGCCACATGACCAGATTTTTAAATCAACAAATAAAAATTAATATTATAGCAATATGATATATGACATATGTTATATTATATATTATTAATAGTAATAATATTATCCCAAATAATATTATGGGATACAATTTTGTATGAGATATAATAATATACAGTATATATTTGTATGGGATATAATTATATTGAATAAGATACAATATTATGTGATATTTTGGTAAATGGATACTTTGTAGAATAATTAAATCCACCTAATTAACATATCCATCCCCTCGTATGCTTATGTTTTACGGTGAGAACATTTGAAATTTCTTAGAGACTTTGAAATATACAATGTTATTATTAATGACAATCGGATCTTACTTTTGAGATGTAGCTCTCATGGTCCTCTCATGACAAATGAGGGTGGCAGGGAGGGGAGGCACAGGCTGGTTAGGAAACCTTCCCAAAGTTCGGGAGGCAAGTGACAATGAATGATCTAAGAGAGGGTACAGGGAGGGACCCACAGAGATGGCCCACTGTCTTGGGGGCCTGAGAAGATGCTGGCGACCCAGCAGTGAATATCCAGGAAGATGCTGGAGGGTATGACGGAAGTTGAACTTCACTAGCCCGTCATGCTTGAGACGACCATGACAGTCCACGGGAAACTAGAAACGATGACTAGAGGCCCTGGAGAACAGTCCCCCTGGGCCTGTTTCTGAATCATCTTGAATTCCACTTCCTCCACATAGTTGTTCCCAGACTCCCAGGATGCCCAAGTCAGTTCGTGGCCTGACTGCTGCAGGAATAATTCGTCTCAGTCATCAGATATCTTAGTCTGTTTTGCATTGCTGTAAAGGAATAGGTGGGACCAGGTAATTTATAAAGAAAAGAGGTTTATCTGGGCTCATGGTTCTGCAGACTATAAAAGAAACATGATGCCAACATCAGCTTCCAGTGAGACCAGGAAGCTTTCAATTGTGGTGGAAGGCCATGGGCAGCAGGGGTGTCACATGGGGAGACAGGAATGCAGAGAGAGAGAGAGAGAGAGAGAGAGAGAGGAGATACTAGACTCTTTTAAACACCCAGCTCTTGCATGACTTAATAGAGCAAGAACTCTCTCATTACCATGTGGAGGGCACCAGGCCATTCATGAGTGATCCACCCCGTGACCCAAGCACCTCCCACCATGTTCCACCTCCAATGACGAGGACCACATTTCTTTTTGTTTTGTTTTGTTTTGTTTTGTTGAGTTGGAGTCTCACTCTGTCGCCCAGACTGGAGTGCAGTGGCATGCTCCCAGCCACTGTAGCCTCGACCTGCTGGCCTCCGGCGATCCTTCCGCCTCAGCCTTCCCAGTAGCTGGAACTACAGGAGCGCGCTACCATGCCCAGCTAATTTTTTTTGATTTGTTGTAGAGATAAGGTCTCGCCAAGTTGCCCAGGCAGGTCTCGAAC
Source organism: Cephalopachus bancanus (assembly GCA_027257055.1). Taxonomy (NCBI): domain Eukaryota; kingdom Metazoa; phylum Chordata; class Mammalia; order Primates; family Tarsiidae; genus Cephalopachus; species Cephalopachus bancanus. The sequence continues at coordinate 1,216,959 of JAPVLO010000269.1, forward strand.
CCGTGGGCTCAGGCAATCCACTCACCTCAGCCTCCCAAAGTGCGGGATTACAGGCTGAGCCACCGAGCCCAGCTGGGGACCACATTTCAACATGAGATTTGGAGGCAACAAAGAGCCAAGGCATACCATCATGTTAAGTCTTTTGTGATAGACTTCACTGAAAACTGGGTGGGTCTTGGGACAAGGTCCTAACACCCTGCATACTGTCTTACACCAAGTGGCTTCTTCCTTGCCCTGCTTTCAAGTCCCCCCACATTCCTGCAGTATTATAGAGAGACCACAAAGCATGGCGGCCATAGAAGCTTGTCCCCTCCTAGGTGCATCCTGCCCCTTATGATGGAGTAAAAGGCTAACGGGTTGTGACTGGAGGTGAGATGGGCCATTTCTTTGTTGGTTTCAGACCCCATGGGAACACTCTTTCTTTTTTCTACAGTGACTAATGATGTTTAAGACAGTGTCTGGTCTATCAACTTAGATATAGGAAGGAGGTCAAGTCCAAACAAAGGCCCCTGTTGGCTTGCAATGAACATCAAGCATGATCAAAATATAAACTCTTGAGCTCTGTTGGGAGAGTGTTTGTTACACAGTATGCTGTAGCCTGTCCTGACCAATACAGTGGTTAGTCAATGAGGTCAGACCAGCAGAAGGTAAATCTCTACTATTTATTTTATATGTGGCTCTGGAAAGTTATTCAAACCCTTGTGCCTTGGTTCATTCATCTGTAACAAGGGAGATATATATTAGGACCAGTGGCATAGCATTGTAGTAATGACTGCATGAGATTATACAGTCAAAGTGCTCAGAGAGATATTTGACCCACTGTGAGTTGTTGTTATTGTTCTTTCAAGTATCTTTCCTCTTATTTTCAGGCTTTGATGTCAGACAACACCCAGGTCAGGGAAGCTCAATCTTCTTGTCAAATATTTGACAAGCTTGTCAAAATATTCCAGCAAATGCTGGCCTCTCCATAGAAGAAATGACAAAATAAACTAGTCTATTTTGTTCTAGATTTTCAGTTATTTCTTAGCCTTTCTCACACTTGCCTGCTTTACTCTGTAGCATTAACTTGCCACAGAACACTGATGTCACAGAGAAGAGCCTTTCCTGGGGGCCATTGGTAGTGGCCATGACAGCTGGTGTGTTCAGACCTGGCGCACCTGCTAGGCCTATGTGAATTGCTCAGGTATCTCTACTCATTTACCAGTGCCTTTGTTATACTATTATTAAGTAGTTAAGGCACAACATGACCTTGAATGATAGATCTCAGTGATTCAAAGCTGGGTGTGGTGTTGTGCACCTGTAGTCCCAGCTACTCTGGACGCTGAGACAGGAGGATTGCTTGAGCCCAGGAGGTCAGCCTGAGCAACACAGTGAAACCCTGTCTCAAAAAAATACACACATAAAAATAGAGAAAGAAAGATGTTGATGATTAAGACATTCTTCATTCAGAGACATGAAGAGACCCCAAGAAAATGGAGAAAAGTTTGAGAATAATCAACGAGAGCTCTAATCTTTGTTCATTTAAGGAGGGAATTCTGGGTTTTACTGTCTCTCTGCCTCTGGCTCAGCTCATAAAGTCGAGGATCAAAACTACTTCTGATTGTCTGTAGAATGTGGGAACACATAAGAACTTGGCCTGATGATCCACGGAGAACTCAGGAAGCTGTACTCTGCTTCCAGTAGTCACTGTCTTCCCAAATACCTGAGACAATTTCACTGAATTTTCTGTAACGTTGCATGCCCCTATATCTGTGAGTAGATGGAAGTAGGTGGGTTCTGGGGCAGGCCCAGGGAGATTTTTAAATCAGTTTAATTTCCACTGACACAAGAAAAATCCAAAGAGAGTCACTGGACCTAAAGATAATCAGAAGAAATTAAATTCACCAGTGATTTGATGACCAAGGACATGGGGGCAACGGATTCTCAGAGAATACTGCAATAAACACATGCCACCACAACACACACACACGTCTTGCTACCACGTAAATACCCTGTAACTCAGACATAATTTCACTTAAAAAAAAAATGTGGGAAAATCCTAAATGGACTAAGATTAAGTTTTTCTGCCATTCTCAAAACAGGAGCTCAAAATAGATTTGGGCGATATAAAAATAAAGTTTGTATTTCTTTCACAGTTGAGTTGATATGCTGAGTGTCATACTCACTACAGAGAAATCCCAGGCCCAGCTGTTGAGAAAATCCCATTTTCTCCATCTCATTACACACCCTCCGACTAATGCACAGCTCACAGAAGCAAATGAGGGGTGACAGGTGAGGACGAATCTTTCACGTCCAAGTCACGAGAGCCCATGCTCACTCTCGAAGACGGAAAACCCTGGTTTAAATTGCATGTTGGCTTCAGCATCCGCTTATTCAGGAACAGTTTGTAGCTCGATAGTGTCTGCTAATAGTTCTTATTGATCAAGGATGCGGGAAGTCCTGGAGAGACCTTGGGCTCAGCGCTTTGCTTCCAATGTCTCGCTTCATCCTGATAAACCCATAAGGTGGACACCACATGCTGCTCAAGTGAATCCTGCTTGGTGTTTTTCTATTCTAAGAGTCAACTATGGACTAAGCATTAGAGCTGTGGCTCTATTCACAGAAAGAAATATAAATATTAGACTTGGAACTGCAAAAAAACCTGTCTGGTGGGGGGTGGGAGTCCTGCTGGAGAGGGGAAGAAGAGGAGAAAGAAAAAGCTCCAATACCATCACCTTACACAATTGACTTATGTAGTAAATCCTCGCATGCACCCCATAAGTCTAAAATACAATAAAATATTAAACAATACAAAAAAGGTAGAATGGAAGCCTTAACATATTAATAGAATTGCAAAGTCACCCATAGAAGACAGCTATCTCACTAGCTATGCTTTGGAGCCAGAATGAGGAAGAACTGTGAATTGAAAACACTCATATCTTTCATAGAAGAGGAAACCAATGTTGTATAGAGTTGGTAAATATAGAAATGGCATTATGAGCATATTATATAGCACTCTGGCACAGAACACCAGAAGGATCAAAAGCTTCAAAGTTTAAAAGAAACTACATCAGAAGCAGTGAGGAGAATTTGAAAAGGGTGAAATGATGACTTTTGGACTCTATTACAACCTTCTCTAAATGATTTAATTAGTTGCCATGTGCACCTATTATAACACAAATGTATTTTTCTTAAGTAAGCAGAGGCATTGATCTGTCAGAAGCCCATAAACTTGAAAGCAATAAGTGTTCTTGGAGGCTGAATATATGTGATATTTAAAAATACAAAACATTTTACCATTTCTAAACCATGAAATATCCCTAAATTCTCTAACCTTTCTTTTTTGTTCTTCATCTCAGTTCTTGTTCTGCTCATTTATTTTTTAGTGCCTATTGACATGCAGCCTAAATCCAAGAAATTTTCCAAAGAGAGAATGTGTCTACCATTGTACTTTTCTTTCTGATACTACAATTTATAATTTAGGCTACTATTTTGAGACACCCAGCCACCCATCCTAGACAGCAACATTTGACATCTCAGAGGAAACCCCAGCACATGTCTCTGTGCTTGGTACTCTGAGCTGATGAGGTTACTTTTCTCCTGTGGCCAGCGTAGGACTGACGGGCCAGAGAGGAAGAGAGAGGTGGACAATCCTAGGTGGACTGGGATAAGCTGGTAGGCTTCTTCCACATCACGGCTGATTCTCAACTTCACCCTAAGTCAGGTGAAATATCTTTTCATATGTCCTGCTTGCAAACTAGCAGGGCTATCTGAGATCTCTGGAACTAGAAAGAGAGGAGAGTCCGAATTTGAACATGTCAAAGTCTTCAGGATGCTTCTGAGTTTCAAAAGATCACCATAACTATTCTATGTCCCCATGAAATTTAGGAGGTGAGGCTTGGTTACCACATTTTGTCTCCTGCTTGACATCATTTTGGGTCCAGGGAAAGAAAGATTCTGAAGTCGACAGGATTACTGTAAGATAAACGTGCATCCATATTATCTCCCCAGGAACCTGATTCCAGATGCTAGGAGGTCCTTTAATTCCACTCTGAGTGCCTTTGACATCCTGTAGAGAGGGCAGACCATCAAGGTTGATTATAATGGTTGATTTAATATTATATAAATCAAGTGCTTGCAATTTGAATAACTCCAAGCTAATTTTATCAGCGATTATTTTGTGTCTCTCAGAAAAGGGAACACTTAGGATCACAGACTTTTTTTTTCCTCTCTGGTCTCCTTGAATCTCAGCCTACAGCTTTGAGTGGGTGATAAGCCATGCACAGTCAGTCTGTCTCTGATGTATTTAACTTTTTAATGGGTGAAGTGAGCGGAAAGGAAAAACAGAGAGAGAGAGAGAAAGAATCTTTTAGTTAGAGGTTAATACTCACTGAAGAGATGGCTGATTTGTTTCTACCTTGAACAAAGCCCAGGAAAATTAATTTGATAAGTATCTTGCCTCTGCAGACTTTCGTACTAAGTAAAACTTCTCAAACTTCTTGATCAAAAGCATTATTTGAGGGTATTAGTAAAAATACAAATGCTGAGTTCCACCCCGGAGACTTCGCTGCATTAGGTCTACGGTGGGACCTAGAAACAGCTTCATCTATGGAACCTTAATGTGAATCTGAAGGTCAGATTTTGAAAACTCTACCATGGAAGCTAGGGCAGGTTAAGACCAACAGCTTTGCCCGATTTCTTCCAGTCTAAGTGGAAGAGACTAATAGCACCTACCACATAGAACTGCTGTGATGATTAAAGGAAAGTCACTCACTTGACAGGTGTTTAGTAAGTACCTACCGTGTGCCAGAAATTGGGTTATGAGCTGAGGACACAGTGATGAACACAACCAGTGGAGCTCTTGTGACAATTGAGAGATCAGTGTTGATGGACTGGAGGGTATCACTCATACCAAGGAGTGAGTGTCGTCATGGAGGGAGACGCAAACCTAGGGGAACAAGATTAAGAGAGACCTGACCAAGGGCACTGGAGCCAGAGAGCATGGAAACGGCCCCTGAGAAGCCTGTGGTAGTTCATTTTATGCATCAACTTGACTAGGCCATGGGGCGCCCAGATATTTGGTTTCACATTATTTCTAGAGGTATCTGTGAGGGTATACCCAGAAGAGGTTAGCGCTTGAACTGATGCCCTGAGTAAAGAGATTGTCCTCCTCAATGTGGGCGGGCTTCATCCAATCCACGAGGAAGCTGGCTAGAATGAAAGGCAGGGGGAGGTTAAGTAAATTCTGCCTGACTGCTGGAGGCTGAACGTCAATCTTCTCCTGCCTTCTGTGCTCCCTAGCTGGCAAGACCCAGAGAGTTGGTTCCCAGGCCTTCTCACTATGTCATCAACTGTCCTGGGTCCCCAGCTTCCAGACAGCAGACGATGGTGAGACTTATCAGCCTCTGAATAATCACATAAGCCAATACCTTGTAACAAATCTCTTCATACATATATATGCCACTTACACACATCTATGTAGCACGTGTGTGTATTTGTTGAAACACAGAAAGGAGAAGCTCAGAGCAGGCAGTTCCTCCAGCCACCTGAAGAGTCAGAATTGCAGGTCTCCACCAAATGAACAAAAGGAAACTCCAGAACCACCCCAGGCAGGACAGTGACAAGATCACATTAGCTGCTACTAAGAAAAAGGACCTAATAGTTGATGTCTTGGCGGGAACAGCTATGTCTTCCAGCTGTTTTTGTGCTTCCTTTTCGTGTAATCTTCTTTTGTACATATCATAATATTGAGCCATGAAGCATTGCTCTTGTGTTTTAACGAGAGAGGAGAGAGATTCTGACTCTGGGCATTGAAGTCTTTTCCCTCTACGTTGATTTGATGTGGACCCAAAGTTTTGTGTCTTTGTGATTGCACCTGGCTTTCAGATCCCAAAACTTGTTTTTTTGTTTGTTTGGGGTTTTCTTTTTTTGAGTTGGAGTCTCACTCTGTCACCCAGACTGGAGTGCAGTGGCCGCTCCCGGCCACCGCAGCCTCGACCTGCTGGGCTCTGGCGATCCTTCCGCCTCAGCCTTCCGAGGGGCCGGAATTACAGGCGCACATTACCACGCCCGGCTAATTTTTTGATTTATTATAGAGATGAGGTCTCGCCTGCCCACGCAGTTCTCGAACCTGCGGGCTCAGGCAATTCACTCACCTCAGCCTCCCAAAGGTGCGGGATTACAGGCTGAGCCACCGAGTCCAGCTTCAAAACTTGTTTTTTGGGGGTTTTTTTTTTTTTTTTTGCCAACATGTGCCTTCCCTTCTGCAACTCTAAGTGAACACAATAAAAGTACCTGTTCACACTGTTAAAGTGGATATTGTTAAGAAGAACACTCCAGGAGCTTCCTCACTTTGAGCTAATAATGCCTTGTGAATGAATGAACTGCAAAGAAACCCTTGTAGTTGTACCTGCTGGTGCTGTCTGTCTGTTGGAAAATAAATTTTGAATGCTCCCCCCTCAAAAAAAAAAAAAAAAGAAGAAGAAAAAAGAACAAGAAGGCCACGGTGAACTTGGTTCCCAGTATAGCCAGTCCCAGCCCCCACTGAACGTGTCCAAATGATTTCTCTCCCAGTTCTTCCTCCAACCACTGGCTCTTTCTATTTTGAGGGGTGTACTCTTGTTGAACTTGCAAGAGAAGACCTGAGGCTCGTTCCTGAGCCCTCACCTGACAGGCTAACTAATGTGCTGGCTTTTTACTCTCATGTATAGAAAAAGCAATGCTGCACACGTTACCCTGCTGAGGCACGTCTGCTGGGACTGTGGCTCTCACTGCACTGTAGTCTGCATTGTCGGAGACACTCCTGAGTAGATTCTGGGCAGAACCCGCCTGCCACAAGCTGCATTTCAGCTCATCTGACAGCATCCCCACTTGTGTCTCGCTTAGGACACAAACCTGCTGGAGAAGGAATCCTGGGGTTGTTGAACCCGCTTCATGTGTATTTCGTTAGCAGAAAGCGGAACAGTTCTGCTGGGAGCCAGGCAGGTGGGACTCTGATACTAGAAAGTATCTTCTGCCTGAACGCCCAGGGGGCCAGGTCCAGGAATACAGCCCAGCTGCACTCATCAGCGGGTTCTCTCCTAGGGTTCCGTGGATGCCCCGATGCACGAGGAGGCTTATTTTCTCCAGGTTCAGTCATGGAGAAGCACAGCCTTCCTGCTTCTGCTGCCATTTGGGCTGCAGATTGTCATTACATGATTTGGATGGTTTTGTCAAATGTTCTGGTGTCACCTTGACAAGATAAAATAATAGCAAACTAAATGGGAAAAAAAATAATAGGTCTTGTTATTTAATCATTTGAGTGTGTTGGGATTGTGTATGGTTTTTCACTTTGGACCACATGACTCGATGCTACTCAAAATTGCTCAAATGACAGAATGTGCTTTCCTGCAGTGAATTGATGGAATGAATCAGCTTTATGTAGGAACGGATCAAATACAGCATGATATTAAATACACTCTGGAGGGGTGTCAGCTCTCACAGCCTCCCACCCAACCCCTACCCAAGTGTACAGTGTTCCCACAGATGCCCAGACCCATCCCTCCACCATCAGTAACACCCCCCACCACCTCTACAATTACCATCACTGTGCACTTCTTCATAGAAAGCACTGTGGCATCTCTGAAAACTAAACCAAAGCTATCCAGAAATGTAAGCAGCTCTAACGCAAACGGTGGGGAAGCTGACACAAGGCAGTGGAAACACAAAACCGTTATGTATTTTGTTTCCCTTCATCTGCCTTCCTTCCCTTCTGCAAGCCACTGGCCTGTTAGGGCTTCATCTTTGCCCTGTCTCCTGGGCCTCTGTGATCTAAGGACGCCATCGTGCATAGCCAACTGTGCAGGGCGGCAGGAGCAGTTGAATGGGCCATGATTGAATCCTCACCTTTCCTGTTCATTTACCTAAAGCCGTGGGCCAGGACAACTGATCTGGGTATCATTCAGAACAAGCAGCCAGCAAACATAAAAACATGCTCAGCATCACTCATCATCAGAGAAATGAAAATTCAAACCACAATGAGATACCACCTCACTCTAGTCAGAATGGCTATCAGGAAGTCAAAGCACAACGGGTGTTGGCGCAGTTGCAGAGAAAAGAGAACGCTCACTCACTGTTGGCGCGATTTACAACGAGTTCAGCCCTCATGGAAAACAGTCTGGAGATGTCTCAATGAACTACAAATTGAATCATCATCTGACCCAGTAATCCCACTAGTAGGGATCTAACCAAAGGAAAAGAAAGCAGTATTTTAGAAAGATACCTGTACTCATATGTTCATTATAGCACTCTTCACAATAGCAAAATCGTGGAACCAACCAAAGTACTCACCAACAATTGACTAGATAGAGAAAATGTGATATGCATACACCATGGAATACTATGCAGTCATAAAGAGAATAGAGACATGTCCTTTGCAGCAATATGGATGCAGTGGAAGATCATCATCCTAAGTGAAGTAACTCAGAAACAAAAAAACCAAATGCTGCATGTTCTCACTTATATATGGAAGCTAAATGGCCACAAAGATGGAAATAATAGGGGGGCACCAATAAGAGGCTAGTGGGGAGGGGGGAGTTAGGGTTCAGAAATTACCTACTGAGTACAATGTTCACTATCTGAGAAATGAGCCACCTGAGACCCAGTCCCCACCACTGTGCAATATGTCCATGTAACAGACATGCATGTGCAGCCCCTGAATCTAAAATAAAGATGGGGGAAAAGTAGCATTAATGTTGCAGCTCTATTCACAATACCAAAAACATGGAACCAACCATGTTGCCCATCGAAGCTGGACTGGATTAAAAAAATGTGGTACATATACACAATGGAATATTATGCAGCCATAAAGAAGGGCAAATATATGGGATTTGCAGCAACCTGGATGGATTTGGAGTCGATTATACTCAGTGATTTATCACAGATACAAAGAACAGAGTTCCATATGTTTTCACTCATAAAAGGAATTTGAACAATTATAATGCTATAAGAAAGCGATTGGCAGTAGTTGGGAAACTGCTAGGGGAGGGAAGGGCATACCTCATCAACAGGGGTACTTGCATGATCAATGTTTGTACACTTAACCCTGAATTGTACCCCACATCTTTATAATAAAAATTAGGAAAAAAAAGAAAAACTTTAAAGCAATAAAGTCCCTAAAATGTTTCCACCCTTGAGTGAGCAATGGTCTGTTATGTTGCAAGCACAATTATTTTTCTTGAAGGGATACGCTGTTAGAATCCACCCAAGTTCTGACCCTAACCCACACGATCACTGGTGAAGGGCATTGTATTCGTTTCCCACTGCTCCTGGAACAAATCACCACAAACTTAGAGACTGAGAAAAACACAGATTTATTATCTTATCATTCTGGAGGTCAGAAGTCCTCGATTTAAGGTGTTTCGAGGCTGCATTCACTCTGTAGACTGAATAGCAAAGTCCATTTCTTTATTTTGGGTTTTTTTTTCCTCCAGCTCCTAGAAAGCACTGGCATTCCTTGTTCTCTGCCAGTGTGTCTTGTGCTTCCGTTGTCCTATCTCCTTTCTAACCTTCCTTCCTCCCTCTTACAAAGATTCTTGTGATTATATATTGGTTCCACCTGTATAATCCAGGATTCTCTCTATCTTAAGATTCTTCATTGAATGACATCAGCAGAGTCCCTCTTGCCACATAAGGTAACACATTCATATTCTCTGGGATTAGGACCTAGACCTCTGTGGAGGACATTATCTCATTACTACAGGTATGGAAGTTGCAGATATTTGGGAAGTGAGCCTTTTCCTACAATAGAGAATGAAAGGAGAGTTCTGGAAACTCTAGGACTCGTGTTCTGGCTACTGCCTCTAAGACATCAGGCCAAATGAAGATGCTGAATAATTTTTGCATGCCCTCAAGATCACATGTGTATTTTCGGACCAAAGCTTTGACCTAACATAAAATGGCACAAAAAGCATGAGTATGCAATGCCCTATTTATTGCTTGTTTCGGGCTCCTTTTGGCATTTCTGATAAAGTCCAAGAAATCCGTAACTTTGTGGCCAAGTGGACACGTTTTGTTTTGTCAACCCAATACATATCTTCACACAGCATAAGCAGGCTACAGTTTGCTGCAGTCCCCACCACTCTCTAGCAACCCCTGACTACAAGACATATTCAAGACACCAGCTGAATCGCTGAAGTCATTGGTTTGACTGGCGTATCTTTCTGATGCACCTCCCAGCATTGCCTCCAGTCTTTCCTCCCTGTCCCTTATTCCTGAGCTTCATGCCTCATGATTTTCTGCAGAACCTTGCCCTTCACAACCATTCCCTTTTCCTCATACATGGATGTCCCTTTCTCCTTTCTCTGCTTGTTAAAATTCTCTATCCCACAAGGACCACTTCAAACATCTTTTCACCTGTGGAAGTCTTCTTAACTCTCCTGAGTGAGGGTGTTCTCCTCTTCCTGGAGTCACCACCTCCCATCCCTTTTAGACGTCTGGGGACCAAGGCTTTTCACACTGTGGGGCAGTTTCCCGGGCTTGTATGTGTCTACATGCTTGACTCCAGGAGACTGGGACTCTGTGTCTTGTTCAGCGCAGGAGGCCAGAGTGACTCAGAAATGAAAAACACACAGGCAGAGACACACAGTTTGGATATAGATAGATAGACAGACAGGAGACAGAGGTGAGAAAGGTTCATACAACGCCATCAAAAACTATAAAAATCAAATCAGATGAAGTGGACTTTCGCAAAAATAAAAGAAACTAGAACTAGAAAAACTCCAATTGTGCTACTCCATGCATGCTGAGGAATAGCATCAGAGGGCCTCTTACACACAAATGAACCATTTAATCCAATCCGGGAGCCGTGCTCACTCTACCCCAAAAGCATTTCTTCAGGCCACTCATGAGGTCCACCGGTTTCTGTCAGTTGAGCAAGACGTGAACAGACGTCACACGTGGATTGCCCGGCACGGGCTAAGGGGCACACAGATTATTTCTCCAATAAGGGAAATGCTAATGGCCCATCTGACGGGTGGCAATCGGCGCCTGGCATTTGTCTTCCAGGGCTCCTGGAAAGGCGCTCTCCCTCCAAACCATCTTCTTGACAGCTCTTGCCCTCCTCTATCTGCAGAGATATTGAGGTCCTGGCTATGCTGAAATTCTAAAGGCCGGGATGCACTTTTGATTTAATAGCTTGACACCAACCAAGAAAACAAGGCCATAAAAATAAATGCAGGCACCGCTCCCTAAGTTATGTCACTGGAGGGACGAGAATAAATGAACGAGAGAAAAAGAGAAGGCAATTAGGAAAATATAAGCCCGGCTTGGTCCTCCCAGGTGTCTGCAACTTGCTGGTAGCTGGCAATAAACGTGTGAGCGAGTGCCTTTTAAACTTCAGGTGACAGCCCTTTCTTTTACCTGGTGGCAGATGAGAATAACACTTCAGCATCAGTGTCTCGTCCTGCTTGGAGTGCTTCCCATTTTAATATCAGAAAAACCTATGAGTAGGTTATTGAATCATCACCCCTTCTTTATACATGAGACTCATAGGCACAGAGATGGTTAAGAAGTGTACTCAAGGTCACACAGCCAGGAAAAAAATGGGGTAAGCTTTGACCCTGGCCATCAAGTCCTAGAGAGGATGCATGTCTGCACAGCGCTGCCTTTTGAGGGCTTGTCTGTTGATCACAACTTTTCCACAGTATCAGAGCTTTGGGGATGGGTGTCCCAGTGCTCAGGAGTCAACAGAACTGTTAACACAGTCAGCCCTCCATACAATTCACGCATGTGGTTAAACATGGACAGTTGAGCTTGTGTGCTTACCTTAATCCCTTTCTGGAATTATCAAAAATGCCAGCTGTAAAGGAATTGCAAAGGGTAGAAACAGGAACAGAAACTCACAAGGACAAAGCAGATGGGGAAATGGAGAGGCAGGCAAGGAAACTGGAGGAACTGGAAAATGAAAGGACATGTGGAAGTTGACTTAGCAAGCTAGAAAAAGCTGAAACCTGGACTCACCTCACCCCAGGACTCCAAAAAGCAAGCCCGTGGCACCATCAAGCTCTCCCCAGTGTCACCATTGAAGATATGCCCTGTGCCTCTGAGAGTGCATGAGTGAATAAAACAGGAAGCCGGGTTGGTTCCTAGAAGCTGGGACCTCCCTGGGTAAGGCCAGGTAATCTCCACTCCTAATTCCCAGTGAGTACTGGAGTGTCTCTGTGGACAGGAAACCCTGAGAGGTCCCTGGATTCAGACTCCAGGCCCACTTGAGGGAGAGGAAAGTGACTCCCAGGTCCCTCCCCACCACAGCCTCAGGATGCAGGTGGTCTCCCTGTACTCTGGCCTGCTGCGGGCTGGAGGTTCAAGCATGTATCTCGGAGCAGACCAGGAAGAAATGGACAAACATTGACAGGTGTTTCTGCCATGAGCAAGACAGGTGGACTGTACCCCATGAAGTTTCCCAGAGGTCAAGCCCCATCCATGCCTGCAGGGTTTGTATTCAGCTAGCAGTCCCTCAGCCTTAAACTTGGATGGTAGCAGAGAGTTAACAGCAAAGACAGGCAAAAAAAAAAAAAAAAAAAAAAAGGCAACTCCCACTGTGGGAGCTTTTCTATCCTCTCAATAAATCCTGCTTAAAAAAAAAAAAAAAAGCCAAGAAAGGCATCTGAAAGAAAAGAGACCATATGAAATCTTTAAGAAAAACTCATTAATATTTTTATTCAAGTTCATGAAGTTGAAAGATGATGCTCTTTTTATGAAAATGAACTGTTTTGTGCTCTTTTCTAAGACGATCAGTCAGGTGCAACCATAGTGGAGACAGAGGGGAGGCTCAGGAGGATGGCGTTTATTCCACTCCCAGATCCTAAAAGACAGGAGGCCCAGAAGGCTACACAGGACCACGAAGGAGGGACACCAGAAGGCCATGCAGGGTCAAGTGGAAAGGACACCAGAGGGCCACACAGGGCCTCATGGGAAGGACACCAGAAGGCCATGCAAGGCCATCTGGGAAGAACATCAAAGACCACATGGGGCCACATGGGAAAGACACCAAAAAGTCACATGGGGCCAGGTGGGAAGGACACCAGAAGACCACACAGGGCCACATGGAAAGGACAACAGGAGCTCATGCAGGGCACATGGGAAGGCCATCAGAAGGTCATGCGGGGCCAAGTGAGAAGGACACCAGAAGGCCATGCAAGGCCACATGGTAATGACAACAGAAGGCCACGAGGACACCATGTGGGAAAGACACAAAAAGGTCACAAGGGGCCAGGTAGGAAGGACACAAGAGGGTCACATGGGAGAAACACCAGGGGGCCACGTGGGCCATATGGGAAGGCCATCAGTGCCACATGGGAAGGACACTAGAAGGCCATATGGGGCACATAGGAAGGTCAGGAGATCATATGGGGCCACATGGGAAGGACACCAGAAGGCCATGCAAGGCCACGTGGGGGACATGGGAAGGATGCCAGAAGGTCATCCAAGGCCATGTGGGAAGGCCACTGGAAGGCCACGCAGGGTACATGAGAAAGACACCAGAAGGCCATGTGGGGCCATGTGGGGAGGACACCAGGTATTCAGGAGGCAGAGCCAGGAGCAAGGAGAAGATATCAACAAGGCTTTTATGGGAGTTCCGCAGGAGTGTAAGGCAGGGCAGGGTAAGCAGGTCAGGTTCAGCTAGTTTGAATAATCTTGGAGGGGGCCAGGCGTGGTGGCTCATGCCTATAATCCCAGCCCAGAGACGAGAGGATTGCCTAAGCCCAGGGGTTCGAGACCAGCCCGGGCAACTTGGCGAGACCTCATCTCTACCATAAATCAAATAATTAGCCGGGCCTGGTGTCATGCACCTGTAGTTCCAGCTACTTGGAAAGTTGAGGCAAAAAGGATTGCCTGAGTCCAACAGGTCAAGGCTGTGGTAGCCATGAACATGCCACTGTACTCCAGTCTAGGCGACAGAGTAAGACTCTGAATTTAAAAAAAAAAAAATATATATATATATATACACTTATCTAGCAATCTATAAATTATACATATGTTCTAAGCTGTAGGGGTGGTCCTAGCTGCCTGGTACCTGGTACCAGGATGAAGACAGAGCAGGATGGTATCTCCTTCTGCAGTATTGGTGCCAGTGCAGGAGAGCTGTCCCTGCATGGGATGGTCTGCATATGAAAGGCACGTTCATGGCTTGGCCCTTTGCTACCTAAACATTGGTTAGCCTTAGAGAGGCAGTCACTTCCCATCCAGGGTTTTTAAGATGTCAAGCCATCATAAGGTGACATGTTAACAATGGTGGAAACCAGGTGAGAGGTGTGTGGAAGCTTCCTCCAGTGTTGCCATTTTTCTGTAAATACAAAACTATTCTAAAATTAAAAGTTTATTCAAATTTTTAAAATCATCCAAGTAATCTTGGGAAGCTTTTTTTGTAGAAATTATTTTCATGTTATTTTTCTCAAGATTGTTTAGCCACATTCTTAGCTCAGGTTTTTAATGATAACTGAATAATACTTTTAATATTGCAAACATATAAGTCTGTGTTTTATCCTCTGAGAGCACCTTTGGATACACCCATAATTTTGATATCTGTTGTCATTAGTGATGTATTATACATTGTCTACCATGGAATCAACAACTGGTTAAATAGAAAATGTTTAACTCAGGTATTCACTTGATAAAAATTAAAACCAGTATTGTACTTAAAGTTAAAAAGATAAAATGAGTAAAAAGAAATCCTTTTATTTTATCCCAATGGCCACTCCAAGATTTGGGAATCAGTCTTCATGAAATCTTTGACACATCCTTGATCTACAGGCTGAAGGGAAGTCCATACATGCAAACGCTGCCTACTGCTTTTGTTGATTGGTGTAGAGGCTCAGAGAAGTGATGGAGAGAACCTGTGTTCCTCCATTCAGGGACCAGACTTCAAGGCAAAGATCACATGAGAGGAGGAAGCAGCCAAGACTGGGTGCACTGGGTAAGTCTCCTCTAAAAAATAAAAAAACAGTACACGATAAACATTCCCAACTCTGAGAAATGTCGGTGGGAATTTAGCTGAGTACGGGAGGGCTTTCAGGAAGAGGTGACACTTAGCTGAATCAAGCGTGCTACAAAGACAGAAGAGATATTCCAAAGTGAATGGACAGTAAGAGCTAAAATGTGGAGGTAGGGAAAGGCTTCTTAGGCAAGTGTCTATGCCACCTGGTCCACTCAGGATAATCCAGTCCATGTCTACTCTCACTGCTTATGTGTTCATACGTGTCCTGTCTTCTTCTTGGATCCATTCTGGTTTAGACACTAAATTAGGCAATTGTCTTTTGCTTAGTGTGCCTGAAAGAACCACATCTCCTGCCACCCTAGTTCTCAGGCATAGGGAATACCGATTGCTTCCCCAGCTGCATGTTCCTCAGTGTCAAGGGCATGAACCTCTCTCCTCAGTGCTGATATCCCCAAGATCCACCCAGAAAGGCAAAGGGCAGAACACTGTACTCAGAGCAGGCCGGGAATGAGCACGCTGTGGGGTAAAGGAGAATTTGCCTTCCAGGAAATGACAGTGTAAGAGGGAAGGCTGTGGATGGGGAAGGTGACTCCACAGCATCATGCACCTGGCAGTAGCTTCTCCAGACTGGTCACTGTCTGTCAGTAAATGTCGGGTCTTTAAAGGCTCAATCCAAGGGCATGTGGCAGAAACGGACTACTTAGCAGTCAGAAAGATGGATCTATGTGGGAGAGGCTTGGGGAAAATCCTTTTTTGTTATTGTTGTTCAAATTCTCAACCATTGTAGGCATTTCAGAAACAGAGGTGGGAGAGAAGATGAAAGACACGTTGATTGACATTGCAAGGCAACAAATAGCAATGACCCTCTGAATCAAATATGCGTCTAGGGACCTGGGTGAGGGCTGGGAGAGTGTCTGGTACTCTGATATAGATTGGCACTTAAATTGTGCTGTGTGTGTGTGTGTGAACATATGCATACACACTCGTTTGACTGTGTGTGTATGTCATTCCATTCTTATGTTGTTTTCTTCTGAAGAAAATATTTCACAAGATAAATTTATGAAAAAATAGTTTCTGCTTAAAGGACAGAACCTGTCTTGTGGTTAGTGTTTCCTGAATACTTCCAGACACTACATTCCTTTTTTTTTTTTTTTTTTGAGTTGGGTCTCGGTCAGCCAGGCTGGAGGGCAGTGCCACACTCATGGCTACACCAGCGTCTATCTGCTGGGTGATTCTTCCACCTCAGCCTTCCATGTAGCAGGAACTACAGGCGTGTGCTACCACGCCCAGCTAATTTTTGATTTATTGTAGAGACAAGTTGCCCAGGCTGGTCTTTAGCCCGCAGGCCCAGACAATCCATTCGCCTTGGCCTCTTAAAGTGCTGAGATTACAGGCTGAGCCATTGAGCCCGGCCCAGACACTACATTCTAAGTGAAAAATGCTCCTGAAAATTCAGAAAAGTTTGCAAGTATCCTGCACACCTGTTATATAGATATATATTTTCCAGACATATCCCTTCTTGGGATTCTGGAAACAACAGGAATTCTCACTGAGAACCCACTTCCGCAGTACTCTAAACTCAACTGCCTGCCATTGAGGGGAGTCACCTGACACATACCTGGCCAATCAATGTCAGTTATTCCTTGGCTACAGTGATTGGCTCGGGATGATCATGTGACCCTGTCAGATCCCGCTCCACACACTTGCTGAGAGTTCTGCTAAGGGACTTCATCCATAAGAAATGCAGCATTTCTGCAACTATTAGGCTGTGCGTGTGAGCATCTGCTATCTATGTACGCAGGCTCTGCAGGAGTCTCTTGGTTGCATAAAGTGAGGCTGACCTGCACTTAGCACATGCCAAGTCCCGTGAGAGTTCTGGCTGGGCTCATGAGCCTGGGACCATAGGAGATGCCATCAATTAGATAGCAGGAGCTTTAATGGGGACAGGACTCTTGCTCTGTGAAGACTGCATTAATTGCACCCACACTTCAGGCATTGACTTTCTCACTTAGTTACAGCCTGCCAATTGGTTTTTATTTCCCATAACCAAGTACTCCCTGGAAGGTAGCATCTGGGATGGTCACAGAATAGAACCGTTTTCTGGGAAATTGCCTGGTGTGACGGTAGCCTCCAAATACACCCCCAAGCATGCTGTTCCAGAGGTCAATTAGAAAGGTTCAAAGACCAAATTAAGATGCTCACATTAGATTCTTTATTAAGAAGCATGTAGCAAGAAGTAAGGAGAGCACAAAAACTGTACATAAAAGTTCATAGCAGCATTATTCACAAAAGGAGGAGCAACCCAAATGTTCATCAACTGACGGATAAACAAAATATGGTAGATACATACAATGGAATATTATTTAACAAGATAAAGAAATGAGGTACTGATGCTTGTGACAGCATGGATGAACCCATAAAATATGATGCTATGTGAAAGAAGACAGACACAAAAGACCATGTATCGTTTATGGCATTTTTATGAAATTCCCAGAACAGGCACATCAGTAGAGACAGAAAGTAAAATAATGGTTCCAGGAGCTCAAGGGATTTGGGGAAATGACCATGACCGCTCTAAGGTAGGGAGTTTCTTTGGGGGGAAGTAGCCATGTTCTAAATTTAGATATGGTTTTAAGAAGTTCGGCACCAGTAATGACTCCACACCCGGCCAGGACCAAGAGATTTATTAAAGTGGCTATTACAAGGGAAAAGGGAAAGGGTCTGTGGAGAGAGAGAGGGAGGAAGTGGGAGAGAGTGGGTAGAGAGCTGCAGAGAGGGAGAGAGCGACAGAAAGAGAGAGAAAGAGAAACCGAGAGAGAGAGAGAGCGACAGAGAGAGAGAGAAACAGAGACAAGAGAGAGAAACAGAGACAGAGAGAGAGAGAGAGTTGCGGGGAGAGGGCTGTATTTATCACCTGATAGGGGCCTGAAGGGGCCGTGCTATGCTCCTATTGGAGGAGCTGCATGGGAGTAGGGTGGGGCCAATGATGTATTATGGTCCTATTGGACGCATAACAAAGCTGAGTACTGATTGGAGGCTTGCAGGTTTGAAATTGAGGCAAGCAGGGGAAGTTTGAAATTGACGTGGGAAGGTTTGAAATTGACACGCGGGGAGGTTTGAAATTGGCGTGCACTGGGAATTGTGCTCACAGAAGCCAGACCGAGGGCCTTTGTTGTCTGGTGTGTCAGCGCCATTTCGGGAGCCGCCCCTCTGGTCGTTTCCTGCACGTTTCATTCCCACCTTTTCTGTTTTTTATGGGGAGGGGCGTCGTTACTCTTTCTGGCTACTTCCTGCTGGTCGGGGGCGTTGTGGGGGTAAGGTGGTGGAAGGGTGCAGAACCAGCCAGAGCAGGGCCCAAAGGTAGGCGCTGAAGGTGTAGATTTCCGCAGGTGAGAGTTCCATGAAGGCTCCTTGTAAGTGTAGGACAGCGACTTGTTCTGACCAGTCTTCCAGTGGGTCCAAGGGTGGTAGTAACCAGCTGTCTTGGAGTAGACTGTGGAAGTAGACAGAAAACCTGGAAGAGAGCATATCTAAATGAAAAGTTAAGTGCTGATATACTTTTATAACAATTGATGTGCTAGAGAGTGAAGTCCAGGTGGATTCTAGAGACTGAATTAAGAACTTGAAGAGTTTGAGTAGCAAAGTTTTCAAAAGCATGTTATAACACAAAATCACAGTAGTTATTGTAAAAGTTACTTATTTAGCCAAAATGATAGTCCAACGATCTTGAAAAGAAAAACCTCGCTCTTTTGCAACAAAGACAGTGGGGGGGAGGGCTAATTAAACCTTTTTTGTAGCCTCGAGTGTTTACAGAATTTCTTTTACTTCTTTTCACAAACTTTCACCTACCATGTTTGACATACTTATTCCATTTTTCGACATGCTCATACCATTTTTTGACATGCTTAAACCTTCTATTTTTGTTCTATACTTTCTTTAACCAGCCATTCTATTATAGAACAAAAATGTACCACACAATATTCTTTCCTATACAATTATTTATCTTTTCTTTATCCTTTCTTACTAAAAACATACCTTACACCAACAACTTTCTTTACATTTTTCCTAACCTTAGAGTTTTAACCAAAGCAATAAGTTTATATGCAGTGGAAGGGCTTAGATAGGATCCAACATGAAACTGTTAGGGAAATTTAAAGCTATACAAAAGGCACCCAAAAAGCATAGTGGTGATGGCTCAGGGTAAAGAATAATATGAGTTTTAATTTCTGTCATAATGTTCCCTTTTAATAATGGAGCTGGACATGTTGGCATAATAAGGAGAGAGTGTGAAATATTTTATTTCCCAGAACACATGAAAGTAATGGTGTAGTGAGGGACCTGGATATAATGCCCTGTACCCCCATAACCAAAAGGGGTGAAGGAAGGAGTGGACCAGGAAATTTAAGTAGAGCTGAGCATGTAGCCCCCGTATTAATAACACATGATATAGCCCTGTCAGCTACTGATATTTCTACCCTAGGCTCAGTTGGTTTAATAGTTTGTTCTGAAGACATTGGGGCTACCAAGTTAGGGGCGAGTCAAGCTGACTAGAGCAAGCCCAAGAGATCCCCCTTTGAGATCATGTAAGATGCCTGATGTCCCTTAATTGCAGCAAGCCTCTGGGCCATGTGCTCTCCTCCGGCTAGGCAATCATGAGCCCAATGTCCATGCTGTTTGCATTTGGGACAGGGTTTTGCTGGTGGGCAGGGTTTGACAGTCTTTGGCCATATGTCCATTTTGACGGCATTGGAAACAAACCTGGGAAGGGGGCTGTGTACCCCTTCTGCTATTGACCATCTGGGGTGGAAGATTATCAGTGGTGGCTTTTTCTGCTAAAGTGGTAGATAAAAGCTGAAGTGCTTCCTGCTTATGTTGGTGGTCCTGTATTCTTTCCCTGTTTGGTTGTTAAAGATTTTAGAGGCCGTGTCCAATAGCTCTAACTGAGGGGTTTGTGGGCCCTTTTTCTAATTTTTGGAGTTTATGCCTAATAGCCGGTGCTGACTGGGAGATAAAATAAATAGCCAAAAGAGTTTGACCCTTTATAGAGTTTAAAGCAATATTAGTAAACTGTTAGGATGACTGGTGTGGCCTTGGTTCGGGTTACCGGAGGGCTACACTGGGGAACGATTAGAAGGGGAGGATACAGGGATCGAGCTGCCGGAGTAGAGGAGGGTGGGGGCGAGGGAGCCTGAGGCTGTTGAGGCTGCCTGTAAGGGGGGGGCTCATCTGCAGGGTTGAAATCTGAGATGGAGGAGGGGGTAGCAGAACTGGGACTTACAGTGTCTGCAGTGGGGGGAGGGAAACTTAGAGGAGGAGGCTCACATGTGCATGGAACAATGGGAGAAAGAGAAGTTGTAGAAGAAGCAGTAGATTTTAGCATGAGTTGAGAGTGGAAGTTAGAGGGGTTACAATTGAGACACAGGCAAGGATGTTCACGGAGGAGAGAAAAGGACTGAATATAGGGAATCTCTATACACCGTTTTGAATGCTCACAGAAATTATATAAGTCCCAAATAATATCAGGATTGAGGGACCCCTGGGGGGGCCACTGATTTTGGTTGTCTAAGGGGTATGTTAGCCAATCTTGGGTGCAGAAATGAATTAGGCATTTGGGTTTTATCAGGGGAAAGAGAAAGTGTGGTGAGATTGTTTAATAGGCATTTAAGAGGGTAATCGGCTGGCAGGGATGACGAGCTTCCCATGATCAGACAGGTAGACTAAACAGGGCATCCCCCGAAGAGTCGGCTGTCCAAAAAGTGTGGTTGTGGCAAAGCCTGTCGTCACAGGGGTTTGGCACAACCAGGGTCCTCCTGGAGAACCGAGGGGGTCAAGCCACCTAGCGCTAGGAATTTTCGAAAACAGACAGAGAGCACTTGACTGAGCAGCGGGTAGGAGTGTTCGAGATTCCTGCCAGTTGAATAGGGCTTACTGTGGGGCAACAAACATGGAGCTCCGAGGCTCCCTGTTTCCCAACAGATACACTGTGGGCCAGCAGACATGGGACCCCTGGGGTCCACTGCGGCCTGACAGCTGTGGGATTCCTTTGGGGGGGAGGGAGTTGGGCGAGATCCGCTACAGGCTAGCAGATGTGGGACCCCTGGGGCCCGCTGCCGCCCGGCGGCCATGGGAAGGTGTAAGAGAGATAAGGAGGAGGAAAGAACCTTTAGCTGTGGCTTGGCGAGAGAAAGGGAGAAAAGGAAGCCGTCAGGGTCTGCTGTGGCCATGAAGGCTGAGGCAGGGTGCATTCCCCCTTGCCCTGGGGCCGGAGGGGCTGCCGGACGATCAACAGCCAGTTCCCCCGGTGATCCTGGGCAAGTTTCAGGCTTCCATGTCTGGGGAACTCACCTATCCAATGGTCGCAGGTCAGACATTCAAAATGGTGGCGAAGGTCCAGGAGGGCTGGAGTGCCCCTGGCGCCAGGTCAGGGGTCCCGCCTACGGGGTTAGACCCGTACCAGGGCAGGAGAGCACCTGATCCAAGTCACGGCACCAATGTAGAAGTTTGGCGCCAATGGGGAAATGACCATGACTACTCTTAGGTAGGGAGTTTCTTTGGGGGGAAATAGCCATGTTCTAAATTTAGATATGGTGATGGTTGCAACTCTGAGTATGCTAAGTGAATATTATGATAGCTGAATGATATCTCAACAAGACTGGTATTTTTAAAAGGAAAGATAGAAAAGAAGCAGAATAAGCAAGGGGAAACAGTGGAAAAGTTAACATCTTAGGACACAATGCAGACAGAAGAAGGACCACACTAGTACTTCAGTCCTAGGTTATGGGATGCTTATGTTCTCTGTCTCTATCTTCCTCCCCTCTCCCCATCTCTCTCTCTCTCTCCCTCTCTCTCTCTCCCCCTCCCTCCCTTTTCTCTCTTTCTCTCTTCCCTCTCCCCTTCCCTTCTCTCTGTCTCTCTTTCTCCTCTCTCTGTCTCTCTCTCCTCCCCATCTCTCTCTCCCTCCTCTCTCCCATCTCTCTCTGCTCTCTCTTTCTCTCTCTCCACCCTCCCGTCTTTCTCTCCTCTCTCTCTCTCCCTCCTCCCCTCCTCTCTCTCTTTTCTCTTTCCTCCTTCCCTCCCTCCCCTCCTCTTTCTCTCCTCTCTCTCTCCCTGCTGCCCCTCCTCTGTCTCCTCTCACCTTTCTCTCTTCTCTCTCTCTCTGTCTGTCTCTCTCTCCCTTTCTCTCTCCTCCACCTCTGTCTCCCTGTCTCTTTACCCCCCCTTCCCTGTCTCTCTTCCTCTCTCACACACCCTCCTTTCCATTCCCCTCCTCCAGATGGAATTGCCTGGAGTCAACACCACACCCTTGCTCTACTGAGGAAACTCCTGACCAGGTACACCTGGTCAATCACTGTTGCTTGCCCTTGGCCTGAGGATCAAGTGTTTACTTACAGTTCCTGGGCTAAGGACACATAGCTCCAGAATGAATGATACTTACAAGCCTCGTGAATATTGAATGCCTACAGTATCTAATGTGTATTTCTCCTGTTTTCTTCTAGAAGTTTTATGGTTGCATGTTTTTCGTCTCATGTATATTTAATGCATCATAAATTTGGGTCCATATGTGTATTCAGTGTATCACAAATGCTTGGTGTCTAATGTGCCTTATGAATATTCAGCCTGCACTTGGTCCCTTCCTTTCCTTCCTACCTATGCTCTGTGTATAATGTTTTATCTATTTTACCTGTGCACAGCATATCCTCACATTGGATTTTATCCATCTTCCTTATTTGTTTCTTTTTCTTATTTTCCATAGCAGGATTGAATATTCTCAAACAATACAGCAAACGCACAATGCAAGAATCAAGCTGTCACTTTTCCTTTTTCCCAATCAGAGGTGGCATTTCACGTGCCTTCCTGTTGGATGGACATTCACTGCATGTAGAAGACAATGGAAACCCCATCTCTTCTATTGAAGGAGACACAAACATCCTTCTTCCCTCTCTGCTGGCCTGAGGGAATGAATGCCCTTCAAAATGACCCCTGACAAATGTGATCTCTTCATTGAAGGAAAGGCATGGATCTATTTCCTTTTTCAGCAGAAGCAAAAGGTTCACCTCAACTTGGTTCAGCCAAATAAGAGCCACCTAATAGACCTTGGACACACTGATGCAGGAATGGCTTCTGTCCATCAGGAACCGGAAACTTGGACAGGTCTCCCGGGCTGACTGAACCAGGCACCAACACTCAGCCATGACTGCTTCAAAACTCAGGCCTCCCATGCAGATGTCCCTATGCCTGGGCAGTCTTAAGCAACCCTTGCCAATGAGAATTAAGAAAAGGGAGAAAAGTCAGGTCTGACAGAGGCCTAGTTCAGTTACCCATTCAGTGACTAGTTCCTTCTTTAGGGCTAAACTGTGACCCATAAAATTAGTCCTCTGCAACATTAATGTAAAGGACCTCAATCAGCATATTTAAGTAAATGAATAGAAAATATTGGAAAATATACCTGACACAAAGCAAAGTACCTTTTCCATCAAATTCTGTTTTCAGTTAGATACATGTATGCCCTTGACTGTGTGTGTGTGGTGAGTCCCAATGTGAAGTGTGTTGTGTACTTCTTTTTTTATTTTGAGTTGGGGTCTCACTCTGTCACCCAGACTGGAGTGTAGTGGCCACTGCCGGCCACCACAGCCTTGACCTACTGGGCTCTGGCGATCCTTCTGCCTCAACCTTCCAAGTAGCTGGAACTACAGGCGCGCTACCACGCCCAGCTAATTTTTTTTTTATTTATTGTAGAGATGAGGTCTCATCAAGTTGCCCAGGAGGGTCTCGAACCCGCGGGCTCAGACAATTCACTCACCTCAGCCTCCCAAGGCACGGAATTACAGGTTGAGCCACCGAGCCCGGCTGTGTTGTGTATTTCTTAGTGTGGATTGTGATCCTGTGAAAGGTGCTGGTCTTAATGTCTGCTGCTAACATGGCATTGTCTCGGTTTTGCTCCCCCCTTAGGAATCACCCACTTTCTTCTCAGCTCAAATTGTATCCTCCATCTCTAAACATTCTGAATTATCCAATGTGGAGCTTGAATCCATGTTTCTCTGTATCATCCATCATTCATTCAGTCAATAAATGTTTCCTCAACTCTTCCCTCTCTAGTATGACCATTAACCTTGGTAATGGTTCTTTCTGTCTCTATCACAGATACCCTCAGGGCCCAGGCTTGCTGGAGACTGAGAAGAGCAGAAGATACACTCACATGACACTTATGGTAGAATTATGTCTCCCGGAAAGATATGTCCCAGTACAAACCCCAGTACCTGTGTACTAACCCTCAGTACCTATGAATGTGACCTTATCTGATAAGAGGGTCTTTGCAGATGTAATCAAATTAAAATGAGGTCATTAGGGACCCCTAATCCAACATGACTGGTGTCCTCATGAGAAGAGGCATGGAGTCAGATCCACACAGAAGGAAAGCCAATGCAGGCCCAAACATGGGGGAAATGCCAGGTTGTGACAGAAACAGAGACTGGAGGAATATGCCCCAAAACCAAGGAATGTCAAGGATTACTGGTAGTATCAGAAGCCAAGAGAAAGGCCCAGAGCAGATTGTGCCTGAAGACTACAGAGAGAGCCTGATCCTGCTGACACCTCAATTTCAGACTTCTAGCCTCCAGAACTGTAAGATAATATATTTGTGTTGTTTGAAGCCACGGTAATGTGTTAAGGCTGCCCTACAAAATGAATGCAATGATGTAGACATAATTTATGTAATGAACATCTGAGAATATGTGTCTCTTCCATAAAGAATCCTCTTCCATTTTTCTCAAATTCAAAGGCACGAACTCTATTTTTCATTCACTCACTTCTATAGGTATATGAATACAAGATAAATTTCACTCTTCTCTTAGATTTATGATAAGAAAAAAATTAACCAAGTGTGCCAAAAAATGGCAGCTCACACTCAATTGACACGATAGGACAATAGGGAGTGGTGAGGACTGTGTAAAATGGAGAATGTATGTTTCAACAGAGGGAACTATGGCTATTCAGTGGGAATAGCCTCCCAATGGTGCCATATCACCGGATTTCTTTTTAAAGAAAACCACAAATCTGCATTTTCATATGTGAAAATTCAGTTTTAATGGTTGCCAGCTAATTCACTTGCAGACACCGTGCAGTACTGACAAAATGCATCTGGACACCACCAGATGTTGAGCCCATGGGAACCAGCCAGCAGTTGGGCACGTGCATTAAGCACTTGCTTAATGGTGAGGCTGGCCTTTATTCCAGGGATAGAACTATGTTCCGGGGTATAGAACTATGTTCCGGAAGCCTTCCTGACTTTAGGTTTTCAACTGGCATGAAATATCCTGTTGCAGGGAACAAAATGTGTGGCTCATTTGTCACTTTCACAAGTTCCCGATGTTGACTAATGAAAAGCCCCCAGGAAGAAACCGTTCATGGACTGGGTGAAACTTGTGAGATTCCAGCAGGTGTGGATGAGCAGAGTGTCCCCACACCACATTTTCCTCATGAAGGTGGTTCCTGTGATACAGTTCAAGCCGTTTCCAAACATCCAACAAGGTGTGATTAGGGAAACAAAATAAGCATCCTCTACCCCCTTCCTTCAGATCCACTCAGCTCGATTTGAAGAGTCATTCTGGAACCTTTGGAGCTTCACAGACATCCCAAGTATCTTTCCTTTGGACAAGGGGAGGAGCCCATGCGAGGCTGAGCTAAACAATCTCCTGTTTCCTCTCCAAGTCCATTCTTGGCTTTCTGCACTCTGCTCTGCTGCCCAGAGACCCTGTATCCAAGCACTGTGGGAATGACTCCTCCTACCCCCAGTTTCCAGTTGAGGTTGGCCAACAGGAGGCACCAAAGAGGTCAAAGAGCAGAAGAAGGATTGGGGTACTTACAACTCTGCTTCCCTCCCTTCGGGCCACACTTTGGAAGTGACTGCCTCCCTCTCCTGAGGGACACAGCTTCTACTGTGCAGCCCCCCCCACCAAACCTAAAGCTACAGTCACCTGTCCCTCCCACTGGCTCGTCCAGTAGGAGCTGGTGGCTTCCCCTGGTTGCCCCAACCTGGCTTCACCATCCTACTGACTGCCCTTCATTCTGTCTTCAACTAACAAGCAGTCCCGTCCTTAAGGATTCCTCAGTCAGCACTTTTTTTTTGAGTCGGAGTCTCACTCTGTCACCCAGGCTAGAGGGCAGTGGCACACTCCCGGCCACCGCAGCCTTGACCTGCTGGGCTCAGGCGATCCTTCCGCCTCAGCCTTCCAAGTAGCTGGGACTACAGGCATGTACCACTTAATTGGCATTTTTAGTGCACCATCCCACACCAGTAACCTGAATGATACAGAAGAAAATACTATAGATTTTCTATTTCCCTATTACTTTTCAGAGACCAGAAGGCATATATCGGCGCTTACATAAAACATACGTATGCATATGTTTGTGGATATATGCCCGAGGTTGCCAAAAATATTTTTTTAAGAGATGTTCACCATAATCAGAAGTGTTTGGACAATAGAAACCACTCTGAGGATTTCTTGTAATTGCAGAAGTCAAACATGACCTGTGTTCATCTTATTGAGTATTACAATTTTAAAACAGTTTTTTCCTTTCTTAATGTGTGTCCATTTTTTGGCACCCTCGGTATAAACACATATACTTATAATGTTCATATTTATATATTTTGCATATATAACATATATTTGCATATATAAACATACATATTTTTATTTAATTGATATAACTGCTTTATTTATTTATTTATTTATTTATTTATTTATTTATTTATTTATTTATTGAGTTGGAGTCTCACTCTGTCGCCCAGACTGGTGTGCAGTGTCTGCTCCCGGCCACCACAGCCTCGACCTGCTGGGCTCCGGCGATCCTTCCGCCTCAGCCTTCCAAGTAGCCAGAATTATAGGCATGCACTACCAAGCCTGGCTGATTTTTTGATTTATTGTAGAGATGAGGTCTCGCTACCCAGGCGGGTCTCGAATCCGCGGGCTCAGGCAATCCACTCACCTCAGCCTCCCAAAGGCTATATAACTGCTTTAAATAACACATTGGTATTTGAAGATAGAACCATTACCTTGAACCTAATCAATGACAGCTAGATGTTGACAGCCATCAGACTTCTCATTTCCCCAAGAAGCTGATGCACAGGAAAAGACTAGAAGTATTAGTTGGGATAAATGGTCTCTTGACAACAGCCCCATGTCTCAGAAGCTCTCACAAAATCTGCGTCTGACATTCTGGCAGTTCTCTGAGCAGCTCTCCTTCGAGGCAAGCACATGATGACTCGGGAATCCAACTCCTTCCATAAGGCCATTCCGTCATCCTCAACATGGCTCCTAGAATCTTCTTGGCATGGGCAGGAGACATGCAGAAGGAGCACTGAACTACCTTAGACCTGGGGGAACCACCTAATCCACTCACACTGCAGGCTGTCAGATTGAGCAAGGAAAATCACAGGATACCCCAAAACTTTGAATTTTAGACAAGTAAGAATTTCCTTCTTTTTTTTCCAGTCAGAGTATCTGTCACCCAGGTTGGAGGGCAGTGGCACGTTCATGGTCACCGCAGCCTCGACCTGCTGGGCTCAGGTGATCCTTCCACCTCAGTCTTCCAAGTTGCTGGAACTACAGGCATGCGCCTCCACTCCTGGCTGATTTTTCTTGATTTATTGCAGAGACGAGGTCTTGCCAAGTTGCCCAGTCTCGTCTCGAACCCATGAGCTCAGGCAGTCCTCTTGCCTCTGCCTCCCAAAGTGCTGGGAGAATTTTTTTTTTTTTAGTATAAATAGGTCCTTGCAATGCTCAGCATAGGGATGACCCATAATATAAAAGTTATTCGCTGTTCGCCTGACAGTCACCTTTAGTCACATGTCAGTATTTTGTATTTTATTTAGCAATGCTGCTCACTTCACTTTGGCCAGAATAGACATGTGGCCCTAGTTGGTGGTGAAAGAGCTGGGAAGTGTGCTTGAGAGCTCAGCAACTGCTTCACAGACCAACTCCAGGTTGTGGAAGGTAAGCACACAGCCCTGAGGATCCACAGGCTGTCCCGCCACACCCCGTGTCAGTGTAGGTGGAAGGGCATGCATGTGTTCTTCATCATGTCTTAGTAACACTCTAAGTGGCATCTTCCCCTAGGACTTCAATGTACCCAACCCCCAGTGTCTGTTGAGATTCAGGAGATAACTGGTTAGCCTGTTGAGGATCCAGGACTTCAGGGTCCTTGAAGGAGACGGCCAGTGAATCGCAAGTGTCAGAAGTGTCTTTTCTGAAGTCAGCCCTTGCCCTGTCCCCAGTAGCTGCTCTTGTCATGCCCTTCTTCACTGACTTATTATTCCTCTAAAGGTGCAAGGAAGCAGGAAGCGTGGGGAATCCACTCCTCCCAGCTAAGGAGAAGCAAATCAGATCATGAACACCAAGACCCCCCTGCACAGTGCCTGGTGTTCTCAAGGATCTAAGCATCAGCTGCATGCTCCTGCTAACTCCCCTTGCATTGTTTTCCGTGGGAGCAGTGTTCTTTGGAAGTCCAGGAGTGCATCTATGACCGCCTCCATCGTCTTTTTCATTCAGGTGAGTGTGTACTCGCTGAGATCTTTCCCAGTGCCTGGTGGGATGCTGGGATTAAGATTCACAGTTGAAGTCCAGCTATACAGCTCTGTGGGCTCACTGAGGCACAGAGTCTTGACTGTTCACCCAGAAGCAACTCCCAACCCTGTCTCCTACTCCAAAGGCCTTCTCCCTCATTCTCTGGAGGCTGAAAATGCCAGATGCCCGCTTGTGCAGCTTGTTTTGGGAGGTAGGGCTTGGGAATCCTTCCAATTCCGGCTGACAGGACTGAGGGAAGCCTGCTTGGAGGTTATATATGTATGGGCATATATAATCCACACACACACACACACACACACACACACACACACACACACACATTATATATAATTTCAATATGCTGCCCACATTTAAAACTGACGAGAGTTCACATTTTTGGCCTCTGTTCATACTTTTCTTTTTTAATTTTATGTTGGTTTCAAAGGATACCTGTGAAGATTTGTTATGTGGTTCTATTGCGTGATGGTCAGTTTTGGGCTTCTGATGAGCTCACACCACCAACCCCCCAACCTGCCCCTGGTGGTGAGCATTTTAAAAATCCAGAATGCCACCTTCTCTTGAGAAGTGGAAATCAAATCATAACAGCTAGTCTTAGCTTGGCACCCATCTGATAGGCGTTTTTCCGGTTCATTATGTATCTATTAACTGAATCCTAACAAAACCTGTGAGGTGGGGTGTCCTGTGATTATTGCTCCCTTACTCTCCACCCCATCTGCAGATGAGGACACTCGGTGAGGTTGCAGGCTTTGTTCCCAGTCGTGAGTGGCACTGTTCCTCAGGGCAGCAAGACTCCCCTGGGCCATGTCCCTGCCAGGCCCACCTGCCCCAGCGGCCCCCACTGGAGGGTCTTAGCCCTGCGAGCTCTAGGCCCGGCTCTTCCTTTTCCCATTTCCAAATCACTCACCTCCCCGAGGGGCACGTTTACTCATGACCCCAGATAGCTCCTAAGGCTGGGAATTTTCTAAATACGTTCCACTTGGAGTTGGAAATGGATTATTCCAAACTCATATGTAAGGAGATTAATCAGCAAAATAATCACTGTGGACTAAAATTTGGGGAAAGAAAGCTCAGATCTGGGAAACACATTTGTCGGAATTGTCAATGGCAGAGTCCAGGTTGCCCAGATTCAATCGACTCCCCATAACTTGTCTGTCATATTTTCCCTGGTGTATTAGGCAGACAAACGGGGCTCCTTTAATTCAGAAAGAAACAGCCCAGTTGAGACGTTTGTCACCAGGGAAGCCTGGCCCATCCATCAGTCCCTTGTCCCCGGGCCGACACGCTCTGTGTTCTCCTATTGCTGGGCTGCTTTCTGACCACCTCCATCTCCTGACTGATGCTGACACCTCGTAGCCCCGGCTGGCCTGAGTGTGTGACCAGCTTGCAGGAGGCTTCAGCCCCAGACAAGGAAGGAGCTGAGCCTCTGTCAAGGCCAGCAGTCACCCCACCCCCGAAGGATGTCCACAGTTCCCATCCTGAGGAACTAACATGGGCAGCTAGGGACAGGGTTTGTGTCCTGAGATGATCTGCTGTTTCCCTCAGGTCTGTCAGAAACACGTGCTTTCTGGTCAGAAAAGCTGCTCACTGCCTTTTCTGGGCAGGACTGCCTGGGTCCCAGGGGCTGACAAAGTCCATATTTCACGAGTGAAGGACAGACTGTTTGCTGCTGATGGGTGTCAGATAGTATCCCCGATCTCCTCCTCTCTCCAGTGGGCATGGGGTGACAAGTGCCTTCCCCTTACTAGTTTTCATCCAATGCCAAAACTTAACCTTCCTGCGTTTTCATTAAACCTGTCTCCCTAATAATCTCTCCTCTCCAGAATAGTATTCTTAGACCTCTTTGTGACAGGGGAGGTGATGGTGCTCCTACAGATAGCAGGTAATTGCCTCACCCATGTCATCCCCAATAGCAATGTGTCTTTGACCTCACTTGATTCTAATTTTCAACACCTCTGTCTGCAGGTAGAAAAATTAAGTGCAGCAAACGTCTGTCAGTCCCAAATAGCAGTTGTAAATTCTTACAGTTTCTTCTTACTTGGAAAAACTAAAACCACCCAGAGACCAAAGTGCACTGGAAAAATGCATTCAGCAAAATGCACTCAGCTGTTGAGCCTGAGTTCATGAGAGGAGTGGTGTATTTAGATGCACCCAGTAGAATATCATTAGGGCATCAATAAGCATTGGTGCTCACTGGCCCAGGGTCAGGAGTCATTGTGGACCAAGCCCATCCCTGCAGTGATCAATAACCATGAACAAAGGCAGTAATGAGGAGATCTCAGGCACTAGGTTGGAGGGAAGACATTTCCAGTCTTCAGTGAACTGTCTATAGAGAAAGCCACAGGGCTGCACAAGAAAGGGAGAATCTGACACCAAAAATCCATTTTCAAAGAGCCAAGGACAAGGAGAATCCAGGGGTGAATGCACCGGAGACCTGAGAGGACAGCTGATTCTTGTGCTTTTGGGTTAAACTTAACGTAAGAGTTGGCATCTGTCAGTCTATGGTGGGGTAAAGTAGTATGTCGCCTGCATTATGCATGGGTAAGTTCATCCATCCGGTCATTTGACCATGAACGTCCTGCATTGATCCCAAAGACTGAAGCACCTCGGGTGTGTTGGTTTGTTCTATGTGAGGTCACTGATAAAAGAGCAACCAGGTCAGGAGATACAGTCTCTTTTTGATGAAGGTGACAAATGATCAATATACAAAATGATAAAATATTCACCTCACAGGTTTCAGTGAGCATCCCAAGAGATCAGATTACCACCATGTGAACACTTTCTTGCCAGTTCCAAATGAGTTCATTAAATGTTTCTTGGATTCAAATATGGGACTCCAGGCTCTGAGATTACTGATTGTTCCAATGGATGGTGCGAGTTTAATGGGGTGTGAATTGTCTAAGAAATGTTTAACCGCCCTTGGCCATGTCCCGGCTTCAAGAGTCTGTGTCAATGTGATGCTCAGAGAAATTATCTTCCAAATTCCTGACTGGGAGGAGAGACTTCAGGAAGTCAAATGCAGCTAGTGCTTGAGGTCATCAACTCACATTTGTCTTAATTTTGTCAGACTAGTTAGGCCAGGCATGGTGGCTCATACTTGTAATCCCAGCACTTTGGGAATCTGGAGTGGGAAGACTGTTTGAGTCAAGGAGTTTGAGACCAGCCTGGGCAACATAACAAGACCTCATCTCTAAAAAATAATAATAATAATAACAAAATTATCTGGGTGTGGTGGTGTGTGCCTATAGTCTCAGCTACTTAGGAGGCTGAGAAGGGAGGATCGTTTGAGTCCAGGACTTTGAGGCTATTGTAGGCTATGATTGCACCACTTCACTACAGCCTGGGTGACAGAGTGAGATCCTGTCGTTAAAAAAATAAAAATAAAAAATAAAAATGTTATTAGATTAATCAACTGGGAGCTAGAGGTGACCAAGGAGGTTAATAGTGGCAAACAATTCATTCACGAATGCCTCATGAGGGTACCCGTTGAGGTAGATGGTACATGTGACACTGGCTGACTCAGTTTACCCATGATGGTGGCCACAGAGAGCAAGTGAGAGTAAAGCCAGGAACTGCATAAACAAAACACAAGTCAACATTCTCCTGGTAATGAGGGTGGTTTCACCACGCTATAATAGAGACTTGTTCTTGGAGCCACCTTAAGACCTTGACTTATCCCTAAGTACAAACATTCCTGCTAAAATCCCGCCTGTTTTTACCCACCGTTGAGACTTCATGGAGAACTGAGGAGTAGAAGACCTCTCTTGAGTCAAGGAATGTGTGTCAGAGACCTGCTGCTGTTCCCTCCCTCCACTCTCCTTTCTCTCTGGCTCTCTGCTCTGGGAGGCTGGCTTTCTGGGACTGCCTCAGTGGGCTCCCTCATCCCCAGCTCTCAACTGGTTCAAACACTGAGAGGCTCTAGCTAGAGATCAGAGAGAAAGATACTTGTTCTATTCCCTCCTGTAGTTTCAACCCCAGAAGGCTGTTGCTGTCCCTTCACACGTGAGTAGCAGGGACTCCATTACCCTGGAGTGACATCTAACTTCCTGCCCACTCCTTTGCTAGTAGTTTATTAAACTTTCTCCACATCTGTTTCCTACTAGGGTGTTGACTGACACAGAGCAAGATGAGAATGTAGATGGAGAGAGAGAGGGAGGGTGCAGAAAAAAGGAGAATAAAGAGAATAAGGAAGAAAAAAACCAAAAAAGCCACCAGCTACTTGTTTTTATTGTGTATCTAGATCACTACTAAGCAGATGTCTTTTTTCTTTTTTCATCTTCTTGCTAACTCATTTTGTTTTTATTGTGGGGAAATTCATATAATATAGAATTAACCACTTTAAAGT
The DNA here is from genome assembly GCA_027257055.1 of Cephalopachus bancanus. Taxonomy (NCBI): domain Eukaryota; kingdom Metazoa; phylum Chordata; class Mammalia; order Primates; family Tarsiidae; genus Cephalopachus; species Cephalopachus bancanus. The sequence continues at coordinate 1,249,837 of JAPVLO010000269.1, forward strand.
GAATAAATCAGAGGCATCTAGTACAGCCATGATGTTGTGCAACCACCATTTGTATCTGGTTCCAAATTATTTTCATGACTCCAAAATAAAAGCATATACCTATTAAGTGATTGCACCATCACCCCTTCCCCAGCTCCGGACAACCGCCCACTTACTTTCCTAAGGATCTAGTATTCTGGATATTTTATGGAAATGGAGTCTATAATAATTGGCCTTTTGTGTGGGAAGGTGTATTCATAAATCACCCTTCATGAAATGGGCAAATGCGTTGAAAGAATTTACACACACACACAAAAATTCACCGAAACGCAATGCAGCCCCTCACAACACTAGCTGGACAAGATGACCAGGAGCTGTGAGTCTCGGTCACACACAATAATGATGGCTAAACCGTGGCGTTTTAACTATGAATGCAAGGAAAAGTTATTTAAAAGTATTCCCAAAGACATTTGCCTCTTTTGTGTTAAAATACCACTCTGGTACACAGGAGATGGGACAATCAATCAAAATCGCAGCTTCTGTTTCAAGGGGATGTGCAGAAAATGATGTCACTTTCTGAAGGACTCAGATTTCAATCAACTCCACGTTACATGGAGTAGATAGAGACAGCATTGGTCCAAGCATCGCCTCATTGACTTCTCTCTGAGCTAATGGAACATACTCCGTCTACCGCGGAGGGAGCTCACTTCTAAATCTGCAGGTAATGAGTTTACAGTCTGACAGTTATGACAAGATCTTCTCTGAGAATGCTGCTCACAACAGAACTTGGCTAACATTTCCCCAATTTTCCAATTTGTGGAACCTGATGTTGACAGCGAATAAAGTTCCAAACATATGAGCCAGTGGTGTCCTTGGGGAGTTTTTTTTTTTTCCTCGTGGATATGGAGGGATGAGAACAGCTTCTGTGAAAAGTCTAAAACTCCCACACAAAGACTTGTTGCTTTCATTGCCTAAGAAGCCCCAGAGGCCATGTTTGGGCCTGCCCAATGTTTGATTTATGGGGTGTGTGTGTGTGTGTGTGTGTGTGTGTGTGTGTGTGTGTGTGAGTGTTTTCTCTTCTGGTCAAAGAAACTGATTTTTCCACTTGGGAATCACCATTTCTCCATCTCAAGCCAAGTGATTAGGAGGGAAAGTCCAACCCTCCATGCCCAAAGGATGGTCCTATGACCCTCCTATTTCCACCCACGGATCACTGTTCTTAGATAGATGAAATGAGCTCGACCAGTGATAGTCAAGTCTGAGACATTTTGGAAAGTATTAAAAAACTTTTTCTTCTTTCTACTTTCCTCCCCAGTCCTTTTTCCCTCTCTCTTCTCTTTCCTTCCTTCCCTCCCTCCCTCTCTCTCTCTCTCTCCCTGCCCCATTATCAAATAAAGACAGGATCTAAGCCTGTGCAAATTTGCACAACTCACTTCTCATTCCTGCATTCACCTATTGATGGGTACTTACATTGTTTCCAGATTTGGCTATTACAAATGAGACTGCCACAAGCATTCACATACTAGTCTTGTATGGACACATGCATTCATTTCTCTTAGGTACATACTACAAAGAGCATGACTAGGCTTCATGGTAGGTAGGTATTTAACTTTTTAAGAAACTTTCTTTTTCTTTCTTTTTTTGAGTCACAATCTCACTCTGTTGCCTAGGCTGGAGTACAGTGGCATGCTCATAGCCACTGCAGCCTCGACCTGCTGGGCTCAGGAAATCCTTCTGCCTCAGTCCTCCAAGTAGCTGGAACTACAGGCATGTGCCACCACGCCTGGCTCATTTTTTGATTTGTTGCAGAGACAAGGGCTTGCCATGTTGCCCAGGCTGGTCTTGAACCCCTGAGCTAAAGCAATCCTCTCGCCTCAGCCTCCCAAAGTGCTGGTATGACAGGGTTGAGCCACCACGCCCGGCCTTAAGAAACTTTCAAGCTTTAAAAAAACAGTTCCGTTTCGCCTTCCCATCAGCACAGCATGAGAGTTCCAGTTACTCCACATGGGAGACCTAGTGGAAAATCTGCATTTTCAACACCACCTCATTAGCAACAAAGCCAAGTTCCACCCCCGTAGAGTCACAAAGGAGCAATAACGAAGCACTTATACCCTCTCCGGTCAGGGAAGAGTCAGTGGGGAGGTAGAGGGGAGCCAAAACCCCCACCTCCATCCAGCAGTAACAAGGACCTGCCCCTCTCTGCTCAGGTATCAGTGGAGGCTGAGTGGGGATCAGTCATTTACTCCCACTGGGCAGGAGTAGGGGGATGTGTGGGATCAAAAAGAAAAGAGAATGGGGAAGGGAGGAAGAAAAGAAGGGAGGGAGACAGGGAGGGGAGGAAAAGAGAAAGAAAAAATTTGAAATGAGAAGTTTTTTGTTTTTTGTTTTTTTGTTTTGAGTTCGAGTCTCACTCTGTCGCCCAGACTGGAGTGCAGTGGCCGCTCCTGGCCCCGCAGCCTCGAACTGCTGGGCTCCGGCGATCCCTCCGCCTCAGCCTTCCGAGTAGCCAGAATTACAGGCATGTGCTACCACGCCCGGCCGATTTTTTTTTTTTTTAATTTAAATACGGCTTCATAATATAATACAAAAATTCCCAGGTTTCCATCAGAAATCATTTGTCATACCAACAGCCAGGAAGACTTCAAACTGAATGAAAAAATACAACAGATGCCATCATTGAGATGGCAGAGATACTGGATGGTATGACCCACGGTTTAAGACAGTCATCATAAAAATGCTTCTATCAGCAATTGCAAAGCCTGCTTGGGACAAATGAAAACACAGAATCAGCAAGCAAATAAAATATTTCAGGCAAGTAATGGGAGAGATTAAAAAAATCAAATAGAAAATTTAGAACTGAAAAATACAATCACAAAAATTTTAAAAATTCAGTGGATGGTCTCAACTTCAGAATGGAGGGAGGGAAAAACAGTAAACTGGAAGACAGAATTAGAAAAATTACCCAGTAGGAACAAAAGAAAATATTCTGAAAAATAGTGAACAGAGCCTCAGAAACGTATGGGATTGTATCAGGAAGTCTGATCATCAAAGTCCCAGAAGGAGAGGGGAAAGAAGATGAGACTGAACAAGTACTCAAGGAAATAATGTCTGGAAACTTGTCAAACGTGGAAAACATTTACATGGACGGGTTTGAGAAGATGAGGGAACCCCAAGCAGGATGAAACACAAAGAAATCTCTACCAAGACATGCCAGGGTCAGATTTCTGAAAATTAAAGATTAAAAAAACCCTTTAATCAGTAAAAGAAAAACTCACATTTTACCTGTAGGTGAAAACAATTTTAAATACAGCAGAATTTGTATCAGAAGTCATGGAGGTCGGGAGGAAATGGTACAGCATTTTTTTACATGCTGAAAGAAAAAAACAAACGGCCAACTTATTATCTCCATTTTACAGATTTGAATATTGAAACACAGAAAGGGAAGATCAGACTGGGTGAACTAGGATTCGAATTCAGGTTTCTCTGTCCCCTATATTATATTGCCTTCCCCTTTTAAATTTCACATACTGGTAGATATTAATATCCATATTTTACAAGCCAGGGACAAAGAAGGCAAAGAAAGAAAACAAAGAAAAAAGAATAGAAACAAATAGATAATAAAAAATTTTAAAAATTAAGCCTTGACATATCAGTAATTATATGAAAAAGACTTAAATACATCAATCAAAACACAGAGAACAGCAGCATGGATTTAAAATGTTACCCAAACTTATGCTATGTACATTAAACTCATTTCAAGTATAACGATATAGACATATTAAAAGCAAATAGACATATATGTATATATAATGTAAACATTAATAAAATTAAGAGGGGTTGGCTGTATCATTATTAATTAAAGTAGACCTCACAGCAAAGTAGATTACCAGAGAAACAGCGGGATATTATATAGTAATAAAAAGATCAATCCATCCTGATCTTCATGTAAGAGGAAGTGACATTTGCCACTTTCTGGGCTAAAGCATTAAAGAGTCAGCATGTGACTCTCCAGCCCTCACTTTTCCTGCCTTGGCAACCATGGAGGCCACAGGTGGAGATCGGGAAGCTACAGAATGAGACTAACTAGGATCCCTGGGTCCCTACCGGCTTGAACCATTGCCCAGTTCCCTGTGGGACGTTACCTGAGCCGAAAGCAAGTTTTCATTGTGTTAAACCCCTGGGATTTTAGGATCTTTGTTGTGATTGCACAGTTTGGGTTTTCCTGACCAAAACAGTCTGTTCTGGAGATAGCACCTGCATTTTCCTTTTGTGAATCACCCCTCCCACTCTCAGAACAGGTGGATAGGGAGCTGACTCCAACCCTGGCACAGGTGTGAGCCTATGACCCAGGCATGGCTAAACGAAGTGTCCATCTTCAGGAGGTAGGGCTGGGCTTAGGGAAGGACTGGACCAACCCGGTCAGAGCCTATAAATAATGAACACTCCGGCAACACAGAAAAGTAACGGAAACTATCACCAATATAAATTTTAGGCTGTTTTCTTGATGAGGGAAAAAATAAAACAATATAGAGATACAACTGCTAATGTTTGCCTCTTCATCACTTTGAGAGATCATTTCTGAAGAAAGCAGAACTAAGAGATGGACATATGAGATGGAGATGGGGATGGAGACGGAGATAGAGATAGGGACAGGGATGGAGACAGAGGTAGGGATGATAAAGAGAGATGGAGATAGAGACGATGGTGGAGATGGAGAAAGAGGTTATAGAGACAGAGATGGAAACGGAGACAGAGATGGAGATGGAGATACACAGAGAGATCCTTGACAAACACTGACCCAGTACCTGGATCCCATCCAGCCTGAAGTTTCAAAGACCCTACCCCTGGATTTTCCAAGTACACGAATCAATATGTTTTTGCTTAAATAATTTTGAATTGATCTTTTGTCACATACAGCTGAGAAAGGATCGTTTATTAAGACAATATTATTTCAAGCAATAATAATGATAATGATGGTTATAGAGCCTGAGTGCACACTAGGCACTATATTAAGCACTTTTCTTACATTATTAATTCATCCTCAAATGCACTCTATTATTTTCATTTTATAGATTTGAATATTGAAGCACAGAGAAGAAAGGTTGATCTGAGTGAAGTAAGTTTTGTGTGTGTGTGTGTGTGTTTTTTTAGTTGGAGTCTCACTCGGTCACCCAGACTGGAGTGCAGTGGCCACTTCCAGCCACCGCAGCCTCGCCTGCTGGGCTCCAGCGATCCGTCCGCCTCAGCCTTCCGAGTAGCCGGAATTACAGGCATGCGCTACCGTGCCCAGCTGATTTTTTTTTTTTTTTTTATGTATTGTAGAGATGAAGTCTCACTGCCCAGGCGGGTCTCGAACCCGCAGGCTCAGGCAATCCACTCACTCAGCCTCCCAAAGGCACAGGATTATAGGCTGAGCCACCGAGCCCGGCTGTGAAGTAAGTTTTGAACCCAGGTGACTCTAACCACTGCTTCTATCACCTTTCTCTTTTAAGTTTCACATACAGGTAGATATTTTTATCCATATTTCACAAGTCAGAAAGGAAAGCAAAGAAAACTTAATTATCTTGCCAAGCAACATATTCAAAAATACAGGTTTGTCGAGTCAAAATTATTTTTCCTGGGTATTCAGAAAACCCCTTCACTAAAATTAAGTTTCCTATGGAAGGTGCTGCATTTGAGCTCTTAAAGGAAAATGTCTTCATTGTTCATTAATAGGACAGCAGAGACTGAAGTGTTAGCCATGTAAGAGCAAGCAAAGGACGCTGGAGATGAGAACTAATGACAGCAACTGTTTACTGGAGTTATTGAATATGCCTGTATACTAGTCACTACTCCAGTCTTTCTACAGGTGCTAACTCATTTAATCCTCAAACACCTCTCTCAGTTGGGTAGTGTTATTATTTCCAATCTGTTAAGGAAGAAGCTGAAGCAGAGAGCATTACCTATCTTGTCCAAGGCTACAGGACTAAAGAAATTGCTAGGGGAGGAGGAAGATGTAAGATAGATGAGAGTCCCCACCCCCCAGGCAGTCTTTTCCTCGATTAACAGAAGTCTTGGTTTTCTACCCACAGCCCACCCTGCAGGTTTAAACAAGGATAAGTTGGGCCACCTTTTGTTCAAGGCCCTCAGCTTTAAGGTTGTCCCAAAGTTCCCAAATCACAATCGTCTTTGGTGGACAAGACCCTTTCTTTTTTTGTGAGTTGGAGTCTCACTCTGTCGCCCAGACTGGAGTGCAGCGGCCGCTCCAGGCCACCGCAGCCTCGACCTGCTGGGTGGGCTCCGGCGATCCTTCCACCTCAGCCTTCTAAGTAACTGGAACTATAGGTGCCGCACTACCACACCCGGCTATTTTTTTCGATTTATTGTAGAGATGAGGTCTCGCCAAGTTGCCCAGGCGGGTCTCGAACCCTCGGGCTCAGGCAATCCACTCACCTCAGCCTCCCAAGGCGCGGGATTACAGCCTGAGCCACCAAGTCCATCTCAAGACCCGTTCTGACTGGGGGCAGGGAGGGGTGTTTATAACAGAAATGGTTTTTGTGTGTTTTGAGAGAATGCCCTCCATTGAGCTGGCCAGCTCTCCCCGGGTCATCCTCCCCCAAATGCTGCCTCCAATCCACATGTCTGATCACCCTTGTCATTGTACGGTACCAAGCCCTGTGATCCTACAGAAGCTGCCGGTGAGATGCTGTTTCCCAGACTGAATTAGAGGAGAGAATCTTCATTTGCACGCATGTCTCCTAGGCTTATAGGCATCTCCTCCAAGACAATCAATCCACAGCTGCAGCCGGGCTCGGTGGCTCAGCCTGTAATCCCGCGCCTTTGGGAGGCTGAGGTGAGTGGATTGCCTGAGCCCGCAGGTTCGAGACCCTCCTGGGCAGCGAGACCTCATCTCTACAATAAATCAAAAAATCAGCTGGGCATGGTAGCGCATGCCTGTAATTCCGGCTACTCGGAAGGCTGAGGCCGAAGGATCGCCGGGGCCCAGCGGGTCGAGGCTGCGGTGGCCGGGAGCAGCCACTGCACTCCAGTCTGGGTGACTGAGTGAGACTCCAACTCAAAAAAAAAAAAAAAATCCACAGCTGCTGAGCTCCACTCCAGGCAGCAGTGAGTGGAGCCACTTACAGAAGAAGCTGGTTGGGGAGCAGCAACTGAGAAATATGGCCCAAGAGAAGGCATATTAGTCGAGTTTGCATTGCTATAAAGAATCTCTGAGCCTGGATCATTTATAAAGAGGCTTATTTGGCTCGTGGTTCTACAGACTGTACAAGGAGTAGAGTGCTAGCACCTGCTTCTGGTGAGGCCTCAGGAAGCTGCAATCATGGCAGAAAGCATGTCAAAGGCAAGAGAGGAGAAAGAGAGAGAGGAGGAGGTGCCAGGCTCTTTCGGCCAACTAGATCTCTTGTGAACAAATAGAGCGAGATCTCACTCATTGCCTTAAGAATGGCACCAAGCCATTCTCAAAGGATCCACCCCCACGACCCAAGCACCTCCCGCTCAGCCCCTCTCCCAACACTGAGGACCACATCTCAACATGAGTTTTGGGAGAGAAAAACTTCCAAACTATATGAGAAGGGGAGGTTAAGAGACAGGGTCCAGATGCCTGAAACCAGGCACTGTAGCTCTTCCGTATCTGAGAAGCAGCCCTGGAGCGCTCCTCACTTAAGGAGTGTGATGATGTGATGTAATTCATTTCCGTCTTGCACTTCTAAGTCATCTTGGAATTGTGGCATCAATGAGCACTTGGGAAATGGAGAGTGAAAATCACTGGAGGGCCAGAGTTGGCCAATATCTTCTCTGCTCATTGCTCAATTGTCACTTTATTTTTTTCATGAAATGATGTTATTAATAAATTCTAATAAACATACTTACACTTTTTTTTTTTTTTGAGTCGGAGTCTCACTCGGCCGCCCAGACTGGAGTGCAGCGGCCGCTCCCGGCCACCGCAGCCTCAACCTGCCGGGCTCCGGCGATCCTTCCGCCTCAGCCTTCTGAGTAGCCAGAATTACAGTCATGCGCTACCACGCCCGGCTGATTTTTTGATTTATTGTAGAGATGAGGTCTCGCTGCCCAGGCGGGTCTCGAATCCGCGGGCTCAGGCAATCCACTCACCTCAGCCTCCCAAAGGCGCGGGATTACAGGCTGAGCCACTGAGCCCGGCCATATTTACACTTTTAAAAATTAAGTGCTTACTACTAGAAATACATCTTTTAAAATTCACCTGAAAATCAATCACTCAATAATTGCACAGGATCACCCTTTTATCTATCACCTCCTCTGTCTCTTTCTGTCATGCATACACCTACACACATGCAGAGGCACACAAACACACACACACACACACACACACACACACACACACCTCAATCGCAATCTCAATAGCCAAGGGCAACCTAAGCTTTGATATTTAGGTAATATTAGCTATTTAGGTAAAGTCTTGTCTGTCATATTTTGCAGTAAGTTCACTGTCTTCTCCCCAAAGTTTTGCAAATGCCTAGAGAATCACATTCCATCTTGATCATTCATCCATATATCCATCCATTCGGCAAATAAGTGTTGTGTGAAATCTTGGAGACACCCACTGTTCCAGGCACTGGAGATAGAAGAAGGCTGACAGTGTCTGCCTTGATGGGACTTCCCTCTGAGGGAGGTTTCCCTGGCCTCATCCAACTCTGTCTCTGGCTTACCCAGATACTCAAATAATGAGAAATTGAGTTAAAGGTGTTTGCTTAACATTTTAGATTTAAATTTCTTGGTGCCACAATCCACAGCTCAAAGAGAAATAAAAGGCCTAGGAAGTTCCTGAATTAAAACTCTTGTTAGTTCTCTTAGAATTCTTTTTTTTTTTTTTCCTCCCATGTTGCTTGCTGGGCTACCAATAATCAGGAAAATATTTGTGTTTACTGCCTGCATGAGTGTGATTGGGATTCTTTATGTTTTCCCTTGTATGTTTTTATTTGTTTTTACTGAAATATTGATTTGTCTTCATATACTGTGGCAACTTGGGTGGGAATTCAGTCAAATTTATGAGAATTTTTGTTGTTATTATTGTTGCTTGATTTGCTTTTCCTGCAAGTAGCATGGAGGAACTCATTCTAATTTCCATTTATTTTGTATTGTGGCTTGCTGCTAAGTCACCAATATTCTCTGCATTATGGAACTGGCATTTTTTTTTTCTACAATGAAATGCACAAGGTATGAAATGCCATTTACCAGACTACTTGTGAAATTCTTCTCCCTGTGCCAGTGTTCACTATTGCTAAAATATATTTATTTTATCTATGTGGGTTTATCATTTATTTCCAGGATGGAAGCTCATATCCAGAAGTTTCCTATCACAGCCCACAGAGAATATGATGGATTTACAGAAGAAAAGAAAATCTACAATTTTTCTTCCAGAATTGCTTTAAATGAGATTATGATGAAAAGTATTCAGATTTTTAATTTCCCTGTGAAACAGAACATGTTGCATACAGTGGCATATTTTATAAGTTAGCCAATAAGCACTACAGGCTTATATGCAGGGGACTCTGAAAGAAAGAAATCTCAGCAGTGTTGATTGAGGACAGCATTGTGCATGGAACGTGTTATTTATTTTTATTTTTTATTTTTTATTTTTTTTTTGAGTTGGAGTCTCACTCTGTCGCCCAGATTGGAGTGCAGTGGCCACTCCTGGCCACCGCAGCCTCGACCTGCTGGGCTCCGGCGATCCTTCTGCTTCAGCCTTCCAAGTAGCTGGAACTACAGGCGCACGCTACCACACCTGGCTCATTTTGATTTTATTGTCGAGATGAGGTCTCGCCAAGTTGCCCAGGCGGGTCTCGAACCCGTGGGGTCAGGCAATCCACTCACCTCAGCCTCCCAAAGGCGCAGGATTACAGACTGAGCCACCGAGCCCAGCTAGAACGTGTTATTTAATTCTTGAACACCCCTGAGGCAGGTTGTGTAGGAAGGAGTTCACACAGCAGACCCGAGCCTACTTTCTCTGGAAAGGTCTGCCTTCAAGGCTGGCTCCAAGCTGGCATCTGGGAACTTGACTAGTCAAAAGCTCCCTGCACTGACATCAGACTTTCCCTAAATCATAAGGTGGTTCACCACAACTAATCTGTTGGGATGGTTTGTTCAGTCATACTCAACAGCTGTTTCCTTCGGGTACATGCCAGGCGAAGGGACCTCCTGGATGCTGGACACAGTCTCTAGTGAGCACCCTAGTAGATAGCGTTTCACATGTGTTGTCACAGCCGTTGCTGGAGGTCTTTAGCGCATTCCGAGTGACTCTATAGTGGCAGAGCAGGGGGAAGACTCTTAGTTCGAGGGACGAGCCAGACATCCTCGTCCCTCAGACTGAGTGTGTCTACAGTAGAACCCAGACTCAGAGCCCTAGAAACTGAGTTCAGTCCCGCATATGACTCTACTAGTACTGTGGGCCTAATGCTTGAAGTCTGTCTTCAGGAGGGGATTGGGGAATCAACAAATACTGTGATCTAGAAAGATGCAAGAATGTCGATTCTAGATTGTAGAATTCAGCAGGGCCGCGAAAAATGGCTGTATGTGTGGTGCACTGCACACCACCACTTCATATCGAGGGTCAGTATTGACTAGAGAATTACATTCCATCTTGATCGTTCACCCATGTGTCCATTCATTTGGCAAATACGTTTTGTGTGAATCCTTGGAGACACCCACTGTTCCAAGCACTGGAGATAGAAGGCTGCCACAGTGTCTGCCTTGATAGGATGTCCCTCTGAAGGAGGTCTCCCTGGCCTCATATAATTCTGTTTCTGGCTTACCCAGATACCCAAATAATGAGAAATGGAGTTAAAGGTGTTTACTTAACATTTTAGATTTAAATTTCTTGGAGCCACAATCCACAGCTCAAAGGGAAATGAAAGGCCTAGGAAGTTCCTGAATTAAAACTCATGCTAGTTCTCTTAGAATTCTTTTTTTTTTCCTCCTATGCTGCTTGCTGGGCTACCAAGAATTAGGAAAATATTTGTGTTTACTGCTTGCATGAGTGTGATTGGGATTCTTTATGTTTTCCCTTGTATGTTTTTATCTGTTTTTACTGAAATATTGATTTGTCTTCATATACTGTGGCAACTTGGTTACGGTAGATTGGCACATGCCTGAGTCACCACCTCCAAAATGCACATTTTTCTCTCAGTTTAACAGCTGTGTTATTGGGACACACCTATTTGTTTGTTTGTTTAAATGTGGAGTCTTGCTCTGTCACCCAGGCTGGGGTGCAGTGGCACGATCACGGCTACAGAGCCTCGACCCACTGGGCTCAATGATCCTTCCACCTCAGCCTTCCAAGTAGCTAGGACTAAAGGCATGTGCCATCATGCCCAGCTACTTTTTTCTAAATTTTATTTTTTGTAGAGATGAGGTCTTGCCATGTTGCCCAGATGAGGTCTTACCATGCTCCCTAGTGTCTGTGAAGTTTCTTGCCCTAACAAACCCAGTGTATCAAAACTGTTTTCTGACAGATGATAGTAAAGTGTTATCAGGGAGAAGTGGCATTTTTAAAATTTTTCTCAAGTCCCAAGTCTCAAGAGCTGGTGATAGTGCCAGAATTCAGGCACACATAACAAGGGCTCACTTTTTATGTACAAGTGATTAATGCCAATAATTGAAGCCAAACAACTCTGGTTCCCCTTCCAGAATTTCTACACAATTCAACCGCTCTACAATTTTGAAAGAATAATTTGCATGTTTAGCAGCCTATCTCCAGAGCAAATAAAAGACTTTTTTTTTTTTTTTTTTGAGTTGGAGTCTCACTCTGTCGCCCAGACGAGTGCAGTGGCCGCTCCTGGCCACCACAACCTCGCCTGCTGGGCTCCGGCGATCCTTCCACCTCAGCCTTCCGAGTAGCCGGAATTATAGGCATGTGCCACCACACCCGGCTGATTTTTTGATTTATTGTAGAGATGAGGTCTCGTTGCCCAGGCGGGTCTCGAACCCGTGGGCTCAGGCAATCCACTCACCTCAGCCTCCCAAAGGCACAGGATTACAGGCTGAGCCACCGAGCCCAGCTACAACATATTATTTCTGATGGTTATATGATCGATCACTTCTCATTGTATTCTTTCTCTGGGTTAGGAATTTGGGCAGGGCTCGCCTGGGTGGTTCTTGTGTTCACAGAGCCAGGATTATTCACTTGGCTGGGCTGTACGTCTGGATTCTAAAGCTTCTCCAGGAGGACAGCTGGACTTTCTTTCAGTGTAGAGACCTCAGCAGACTCAGACTTCTTACATGGGATTATGGATGATCATATTTAAAATTCTTTCTTGCTTATTCTGGCAGTTTTTGGTGCCCTTTGGTTTACAGCCACATCACTCCACTCTATTATCACACGGTCTTCTCCTCTCTGTCTCCGTGGCTCACTCTCACAGGACACGAGTCATTCGGTTTAGGGTCTGCCCGAATCCATATGACCTTATCTTCAAAACATCTGCAATGACCCTACTTCCAAATAAGATCTCATTCTGAGGTTCCAGGTGGACATGGATTTTTGAAGAATACTCTTCAACCAGCTGCAGGGATGGAGGTCCAGAAGTTGACAGATCCGATTTGTTATTTTAAAACAACTTGGTGAGATTCAGAACATGCAAGTATATGGATTCACTGCCTCTTTAGACATCGCTGGGCAGAGGGAACACAAGACAAGAACTTAGGAGGTACACTTAGCCATTGCTATCAGACTCTTAGGCATTAGTTTACTTATCAATGCCAGTGGATTTGCTTTTAAGGTTCCAATCTTTCCCTTGTCATTCCATATATTCAGGATGGAATCTGCTCCTTGTCAGCCCAAACATGGGGCATACAGCCCAGGTCTAAACCAGGCACTGCACTGTATAACCCTGCTACTATTAAGTGTTGGGTCTGAGATTTTTGCTGGCAACGTTGACTCCAAGATAGAAGCACATGTAATTGGTAAATCTTGTTCCTTAGAGCTACAGCAGCCAGGCCAACATCAATTACAGTGCTTGGTTGTCCCCAAATGGACACTTCTGTCTCTCTCTTTGTTGCCCTTAATCCCAATGATTAAGAAAACAAAAAAATTTTTTTTACATAATAGTGGGCAGGGGGGCTTGAAATTCCCAAATAGAGATTCGAAGGCTCAACTTTTAAAAAGAAGCCATCGTGGGTCTATCTAACCCTGCCTGAGAATGATAACAGAATATATACTGCACTTTGTACAGCATTAGCAACGTTTATAAATCGGAATGATAGAATGTCAGTGCTGGAAGCAAGCTTGGTGATCACCTTGTGTGCTCACCTTATTATAAAGATAGAGAATCTGAGGCTCAGATGGTAAGTACTTGTTCCGAGATCCAGGCAAGGGTAGAACCAGGATACATGCGAAGTCTCTTGGTCCTCTCGAGTCTGGGTAATAGCTGGTAGGGTAGATTTTACAGTGTGGTGGATGCAAGCTGTAGACAAAATCCTGAAGGAGGAGGAAATTGTGCAGGGCCAGTCCACACCACCAGATGGGTAAGACCTGAGTGGAGAAGCGGGGGGGGGTGGGGGGGTGGGAGGGGTATGTGAAAGGTCAGTGCTGTCCAGGAGCTTTCCTGGAAGCCAAAAGAGAGAAGGTCCCTGGGGACAAGCTAGCATTTATACCTGACCTCCTTCCAAAAAAGACCATTTGATGTCTAAATACTTTAGACTAAATTTGGATGAATCATACTCTTCTACGTTTCCATTAACATACATTAATTTAGCCGGGCTCGGTGGCTCAGCCTGTAATCCCGCGCCTTTGGGAGGCTGAGGTGAGTGGATTGCCTGAGCCCGCGGGTTCGAGACCCGCCTGGGCAGCGAGACCTCATCTCTACAATAAATCAAAAAATCAGCCGGGCGTGGTAGTGAATGCCTGTAGTTCCAGCTACTTGGAAGGCTGAGGCGGAAGGATCGCCGGAGCCCAGCAGGCCGAGGCTGCGGTGGCCGGTAGCAGCCACTGCACTCCAGTCTGGGCGACAGAGTGAGACTCCAACTCAAAAAAAAAAAAAAAAAAAAAAAAAATACATTAATTTGTCACAAAAAAAACTTCCTCTTCTTTTCAAAGTTTCCAAGAAAAATCTAACTTTTAGCTTTAAATTTCTCATGCTTATCTAGACCAGCTTTTAATTCCACTCAACTCAAATGTAATGAGTAAGCTTTGGGCTGTACTTTTATAGCTTGTGACCTATAAGCAACTGTAAGGCTATGCATTATAAGAGGTGACATTTAAAGAAAGGGAGGAATCTTTTTCGGAATGTGACTAGCCAGCACTGAATGTATTAATCCTCCAAGGACAAGACGGAAGATCTTCTGAGACTTGGGTCCAGCAGAGGAATGATTCTTCAATCATACCACAGACCTGCTCGCCCCAGGCTAGAATGACACCAAGACCCATGGATAATTACAGCTGGACACTGGATGCCAAGTGCCTTGCTGGGAGGTGCTGAGAGGAACATAGGGAAGACACGTTCAGCACCTGGAGGGATTTCTGAGTTGATGAAGGAAGTTTTCTGAAAGCAAAATAAAACAGAGAAAGGGGATAGTCACATGGAATCTGAACCTTGCTTTTGTGGGAAACATTTTAAGACTTCAAACTGGGCTCTCCACCACCGGTCCTGCTGGCTTCATTAAGGGAGATGTCTCTTGTCATTGATCTTAGTCAAAGGACACAATGGTCTAGGGACACACAGAGCCAAGTTTTTAGTGATGCTGTGACCCCTCCCTCTCCCTTTAAGAGCTGTGGAGAAAAAGTCACTTTCTGGTCAGGCACTTGTACGTCCTCACAGTATCTTGAGTTAAAAGTCTGTTTTCTCAAACTCTGGGCTGTTCCACTGAAGAAACAAAGTGCGACATAAGCAAGCAGAGATGCACTGATGTATCTTCCCACTGTCCATCCAGAAAGACATTTCACTCTACCAAAACATCAAAATTATAACAATACTAATGCCCTTCATGATGAACACTGATATAATTCTGCACGAAGCTTGCAGTTTCAGAAGCAATTACTGTTTCTAAGCATCTATTAAAAGATACTGTCAAATGTTCAAGTCTTTTTTTTTAAGTTACTGTTGAAGATCTGGTGCGGAGAATATATTTCCCCATCCAAGTGTATCTGGTCTAGAAGTGAATGATCCCATTTGCAAGCACTCACTGGGACCCTAGCAATCCCTCAGTGAAGAGGTGTTGGATCAGCCAGAGCCCCACAGTGTGTGTCCAGGAATCCATGACATCAAGAAGGGCAGTGGGCTGGGGTGAACTCCATAATGTCTCCATCCCCTGTTTTAAACATGTTGTTCCTACATGTTTCACAGAGTGCTGGTTCCCTACCCAAAACTCATCCCTCTCCCAGAGTAAGTGACCTCATCTATGTCCAGATCAGGGATGAATCCGGAATGATCTCAACCAATCATGGTGCCCCATTCCCTGCCAGTGATTGGTGTAGGAGTAAGTATGTGACCCAGACCTAACCAATGAGATGTGAGAGAAAGTATGCCGGGATTCTCTGGATGAGGTTCCCTTGATGCTGAAAAGTAGACCCACAGAATGTGACTGGATCCTGATGGAACCCACGAGACTTCACCTGCCATCGGCCAAAGTCAGGGGATCCCATCTAAGGACCCCACTGATAAGTTGAGGATGGCGAAGAAAAAATAAGCAAGAGACTTTATTTCGTGCTGCTATAAATTAATCTCTTCTGGGGCTTCCGATGCTTAGGAGAGTCTGATATATTGATGCTAAGTTTTTCTTATTATTTAGCTATTTGTGATTGGGGTTTTTTTGCTTGCTTGCTTGTTTCTAGCTCAAAGGATTTTCACTAATACTCTGCATTATCTTCCATCATAAAACTTTTGACTGGCTGCTAGAAAGCCCTCCTTATCCCCCAAATACTAGGCTCTCACGACCACATGGCATTGAGACAACACAGAGGAAGGGAAGTCTCCCTGGCCAAGTAGCACACTACATATTCCAGCCTTCACTGAACAAATGCAGTTTGGGTCTATTTGCCCTCTCACGATAAAACTGTCATCCAGCCTCCATCAACCATCAAGTAGGAGTCATCAATTCACCTGCACTGGGAGAAGAACAGAAGGGAGGTTAGGAGTGCGGTTTCTGGAGCTAAAACCAGCCGGTTAAAACCCCAACTCTGTTTGGCTGACTCATGTTCCTCAAGGATGCCCATACCCTTACATCCCCAAAAGGACTTTGCAGGCATCATTGAGTTAAGAAGCATTCGATGGGAAGATGATCCCGGGCTATCTAGGTGGGCCCAAGGTCATCACAAGGGCGGAAGATTCAGAGAAGGAGGTGGAATGACAGAAGCAGAAGACGGAGGAAGGGGCCATGAACCAAGGAATTTGGATGCTCTAAAAGCAGCTGCAAGGAAACAGATTCTCAGCTAGAACCTCCCAGACCCCCAGCCCTGACACCTTAACTTGAAACCTCTGACCTCCAGAACTGGAAGAAAATAAATGTATGTTGCTTGGGGTTTTAAGTCACTGAGTTTGTAATAATTTGTGCAGCAGCAGGAAACAAGCACACCAGGTCCAACACCAGCCATCGCTGGAGACCTTGAGACAGTGACCTAACACATCTGAACTTCAGGTTACTTTTTGTAAGATGAGAATAGTGATGACTTATAGGTGTGTCATGATGATTTAACACGTTGACCCAAGTAAGACCTAAGACTAGTTTTGGTATATACAAAGCGCTCAATAAATTCAACCAATGTCAGTATCACTCCTCCCCAAAAATCTATTCTACAAAACATTGTCACTTTTGATGTTGCTGACAATTTTGTGGAGAGGAAAGGAAATTATTTCTATTTGACCAGGCTTAACACATGGCCAGTCAATATTTCTGTTCTCCCCCTGTGTCCTTCTGTTTTAAGGATGCTAATGCGTGTCCTGGTCATCTCTCTTTCCTTTACATACTGGCTCCCACACCAGTCTCAAACTGGCCGTCACAGTCCTCAGCCCCTGCATTTCTCTCTAAACACAGCATGAACCATGCCCTACGAGTGGTGTCCGTCTTGACCCTGGTAATCGGGACATCGCCTGGCATGTGACTCCAGGGCACAGTGAACACAGGGAGAAGTACCCGGTCTACAAGCGACATCAAGGAAGCCTTCGCAGAGGTGAGGACCGAACAAGCAGGACACAAAGAGTGAGAACATCACTTGCCATGTGGTCAAGGGAGGCGACGGCTTCTGTGTCAGCCACCCGAAGATCATTCTGAATTGAGGAGAGAGAATTCGAATTTCATCAACAAGGGTACCTGCATAATGAACATTTGTATACCTAACCCTGAATTGTACACCACCTCTTTATTTTTTTGTTTGTTTTGTTTTGTTTTGAGTTGGAGTCTCACTCTGTCACCCAGGCTGGAATGCAGTAGCCGCTCCTGGCCACTGCAGCCTTGACCTGCCGGGCTCCGGCAATCCTTCCATCTCAGCCTTCCAAGTAGCTGGAACTACAGGCGCGCGCTACCACACCCCGCTAATTTTTTTGATTTATTGTAGAAATGAGGTCTCGCCAACTTGCCCAGGCGGCTCTCGAACCCGCGGGCTCAGGCAATCCACTCACCTCAGCCTCCCAAAGCACGGGATTACGGACTGAGCCACCGAGCCCGGCTTCCACATCTTTACAATAAAATTTTTTTAAAAAAATAAACACAGGACATGACCCATCTTTATTGTTTTAATATAGAATACAGATATTTTTACAATTCAAGCCTTGTTTGGGTAAAAGTACTCGAAAGGACTGAGGGAGGAAAGTGAAAATGTACCTTTTTTGGTTTTGATTTTCGAGATTGTTGACTCAAGGAAGGTCTGGGTGTGCCGGGTCTGGAAAAGGTTCACATTGTTGGAGCACAGAACACTTCTGGTGCCACCATACAAGCACAGCATGTCAGCCCCGTGCCCAAGAGGAGGTAACGGGGCTTGGAGACCCACAGCCAAGGACTGATGCTCTCTCCACTGTCGTTGACAGTGAGGAGACTTTGATGTTTTCTAGGAAAGCTGCATACTCTCACAAAAAAGAGAACTTCCACCTGATGCAAATGGTTTGGAACACCAAGTACAAGTTTCTTCGCGCCTTCTCTCAGGTGACAGGCACCAAGAGCAGGGTGAGAAATTCAGAACATGCAAATGGATTCAAATCAGCTCCCTTCACTTGATGGACAGGTCCCTCTTTTCACATCTGGCTTGGCGGCCACCTTGGGTTCACGTGAAATCTGACTAATCAAGAGGAAAGCGTCTTCCACTGCCACTAACCGACTTTTCCCTCAGTCCCAGGCATCAGCTCCAGCTGATCTCATCACATCCTCTGACGCCTTTCCTGCCTTCTGAGGGCTGTGTCCATCCGTGATATCCCAGCCACTGGGAACTTCTATAGTACTGAAGTTGAGCCATCAGCGTGTTCTACGTGGCCAGGTGACAGAGCGAGAGTATTGATCTTCCTCCAGGAACAGAAGGGTAACAAAGCTCTGGTTCACAAACAGGATCCTCCGAATATCAACCCGGTCTTTTAGCCAAACAAGAGACACAGGTAGAAACTGTGACAGAAGTGGGTGGAATATTTGTATCTTCAATGTTAACTCCATTATCTGTCTTCCCTGCTGGCCCCTTCCCAGGCTTCCCAGGGTTCAGTCCTCCAGCGAGCCGTGTTATCTGTCTTTGCAGACATGCACATGAGATGCATTCAGCATCCTCGCTTCCTCAGGCAGCCCCAGGCATGGTCTCTCTGGGCTGGAACTCCTGCTGTTTCCTCTCAGAGTGGTGGAAGGTATTGGGGAAGATTTAGGCTGATGCCAATTTTCTCATAAAATCTAAACACAGTGGGCTTCTCTCCCCGCGAGGTGTGCGGGGGAGAGGGGTTGATGTTTGGGTCTGACTTTTGAATTTGGACATAGCTTGGAGAATCCAGTCCATTCACCCGGGGAAAGCCACAGAGTATTAGGAACTGCACAGGAAAGGGAAGAGGGAGAGGGAGAGGGAGGGAGAGAGGGGGAAGAGATGGAGAAAGAAAGAGAGGACAAAGAAAGGATGGGAAGGAGGGAGAGAAAGAAGAGGGAGGCAGGTGGAGAGTGACAGAGAGGAAAAAGAAGAATGGAGGATGTGGGGGTGGGAAGTGAAGGGAAAGAAAAAAGTGAACTCCGAGCCGGGCTCGGTGGCTCAGCCTGTAATCCCGAGCCTTTGGGAGGCTGTGAGTGAATTGCCTGAGCCCGCGGGTTCAAAACCCGCCTGGGCAGGCGAGACCTCATCTCTACAATAAATCAAAAACTCAGCCGGGCGTGGTAGCACGCGCCTGTAGTTCCAGCTACTTGGAAGGCTGAGGCGGAAGGATTGCTGGAGCCCAGTGGTCGAGGCTGGAGTGACCATTGCACTCCAGTCTGGGCGACAGAGTGAGACTCCAACTTAAAAAAGAAAAGAAAAGAAAGAAAAGAAAAGAAAACGAAAAAGTGAACTCCAAAGGAAATTGAGATGCCTTGATCATAACGTTCAGGGGGAGATGGATGGACACCTGGAAGGCTCTCAGTTCCATGAGCACCCACCATGGGAACTCCTTAGTGCCGGAGTGACCGCCGGTTCTGCAGGGCTTTTAAATGGATGGTGGGGTCCTCCTACGCTGCTATGAGTGAGGGCATGCATGTAAAATCTCCCTACCTGCCACCAGAGCCTGGAAGCTGCCCTTCTCCATGATGTCCTCAGCCCCAGCCCCCGGGTGCCCAGCCAGGTATCCCCCTCACCGTGTTAACCCACTCTTCTCAGAGCACCTTGTGGACAGGAGCCAGGATTCTCTTGGGTAACAGGCAGTGAGACTTCATCAAATGTGAAATTTCTTTACATCTATCACCCATGTCTGTTTTGTGGAGTTGCCTGTCTCTGCACCAAAGCCACACATACGGTTATTAGGGCTGGAGATTCTTCCACATCTCGTGGGGCAAATCGCCCCTGTGCTATCACCTGCACTTGAATGATTCTTGCATATTTCCTCTTCCATCTTTCAGAATTAGAGAAAATGATCCAAATCAATTTCGCCTCCCTGCCTCTGTCTCCCTCAAGGGCCAGTAATGGAATGGAGACTCCAGACATGGAATTCCTTGACATCTTCCACAGGTCTCTGGTATGTATAGTACATCTCCCTTAGAGGGAAACTGTATGCAACGGCGTGTGTGTGTGTGTGTGTGTGTGTGTGTGTGTGTGTGTCCTCAAAAAATGCAGGCCAGGTATAGTGGCTCACGCTTGTAATACCAGCACTTTGGGAGGCCAAGGTGGGAGGATCGCTTAAGCCCAGGAGTTTGAGAACAGTCTGAGCAACACAGCAAGACTCTGTCTCTGTAGAAGTTAAAAGAAGAAAAAAAAATTAGCTGAGAACTACATGCCTGTAGTTCTAGCTACTCAGAAGGCTGAGATGAGAGGTGATCTTGAGCCCAGGAGTTGAGGCTATGTTTATGCCACTCCAGCCTGTGCAGTAGTGCAAGACCTTGAAAGAAAGGAAGAGAGAAGGAAGGAAGGAAGGAAGGAAGGAAGGAAGGAAGGAAGGAAGGAAGGAAGGAAGGAAGGAAAGGAAGGAGAGAGAAGAAGAGAAGGGGGAGAAGAGAAGAAGGAAGGGAAGGAGAGGGAAGGAGAAGGAAGAGGAAGGAAGGAAGGAAGAAGGAAGGAAGAAAAGGAAGGAAGGAAGACTGAAAGAAAGAAAGAGAAAGAAGAAAGAAAGAAAGAAAGAAAGAAAGAAAGAAAGAAAGAAAGAAAGAAAGAAAGAAAGAAAGAAAGAAAGAAAAATACATTTTCTTCCAAACAAAGCAGCTAGAAGGTCCCTGTTTAAAACTTTTTAACCAAGACACTTGCATCTGTCCACGGGGGCTGCCAAGACAAAAAGACACAGACCAGACCGCTTAAGCAACAGGGGTGTCTCACAGTTCTGGAGGCTGGAAGGCCAGGATCTGCAAGCCAGCAGGTCCCCCTGAGGCCTCCCTCCTTGGCTTGCAGACAGCTGTCTTCCTGCTGTATCTTCACAGCGCGTTTTCTCTGTTTGAGCATCTCTGCTGTCTCTTCCTCTTCTTATAGGGACACGAGTTATATTGGGTTAGAGCACTAACCTTATGATCCCGATATAACCATAACCTCTTTAAAGGCCCTGTCTTCAACAGTCATATTCTAGGTAGTTGGGGGTTAAGACCTCAGCACATGAATTTGGGGGAGGAGCCAAGATTGGGTCCATAACAATACTCAAGGGAATGAATCTGCAAAGGGGTTAAATAACAGTGTCTCCAGCTAGGCCTTTCCAGGTCTTGAGACTTCTACAAGGTCCCAGAATCCCCTTTTCTACACTTCTTTCTGTTGCTGGGAGTTTTTTTGTTTCCGATCATTCTCCGCTGCAGCTCAGCGGCATGACTGCTCCATACTGTTTCTTTCTACAGTGCTTCCTTACCATAAAAAAGAAGTCATAAAAGTCTGGATTCCTGTTCTCCTGGGCCCGTTTCTCACATGGAAACCAGCAGTAGAAGATGACCATGACTCTGGTTAGGGAACACATTCCTTCATGCAACAAAAACATGGTGAGTGAGTGCCTATTATATGCCAGGACTATTTGGGGTACAGGGGACCAGCATACACATCCCTTTATCAACTAAGATGGACCCTAAGTTTAAGGAAGCAGAAATTACCTGTGGGTCGAGTATTCAGAGCCCAGCTGGCATGGCAAATTTCTAAATTACTCCAGCTTTCAGAAAAATCACACTCTTGCTAACCCACCTAACAATAAGAGCTATCAGGCAAATTATCAGACAAAAAGAGCCAAATTTCACCTTATTTTAATGCTGAAACCCTACCCCAAAGTGACCTTGGGATGTATGTTATATATATGTCCGCATTGCATGTGCTCATAAATATGTATAGCTTTTCCCCAAGGTTGCTGGACATGTATGACTTTATCATGTAAAGATGGACCCTGGGAGGCATAAAACCCAACCAGCCCCTTTGCTCCTGGAAAAGAAAGTAGCTTCAGTCCACACGTGGGAGATGGTCTTCCTGATTTGCAAACTGATGTCAACGACAGAGCGCTCCTTTGTGATGTTTGGCGTCCTGGTGGTCCTTTGGGCATCAAGAGCTTAGAATCACAGTCCTCCTGAGTAGGCATTCCGGTGGGAGGGATGTCAAACAATAAGCACAATATGTAAATAAGGAGTGTTTTTTGGGGTTTTTTTTGAGTTGGAGTCTTACTCCGTCGCCCAGACTGGAGTGCAGTGGCCGCTCCCGGCCACCGCAGCCTCAACCTGCTGGGCTCCGGCGATCCTTCTCCTCAACCTTCCAAGGAGCTGGAACTACAGGCACACGCTACCACACCCGGCTGATTTTTTATTTATTGTCGAGATGAGGTGTCGCCAAGTTGCCCAGGCGGATCTGGAACCCGCGGGCTCAGGCAATCCACTCACCTCAGCCTCCCAAAGCGGGGGATTACAGGCTGAGCCACCGGAGTGTTGATGTCTGACGGTGGCCGACAAGGCAGCAAAGCAAAGGGGGAATGCTGAGGCAGGTCCCATTGGAAAAGGGGCGTGTGAGCAAAAGCCCTGAACGTGAGGGGCAGAGACTGGGTGTGCCAAGGCCCTGTGGCCAGATGGAAGCCCTGGCAGGCAGGGTGGGCTGAGAGAAAAGCAGAGGGAGATTGCAGCAGGAGACGGGTTTGAAGGAACAGTGGGGGCCAGGCCGAGTGCCATCTTTAAGGTTGTTTTAAAGGCTTGGACTTTTTCCTGCAGGTGGGATAAAGAGTGAGTGAGGAGTCTGTGGCCTGGTCAGACTTCACATTATCCAAAGATTACAATGACTGTATTGAAATAGGACACAGTGGCAGGCACCACGGTAGCCCCCAAACATGTCCACATCCTCATCTTTGGAATCCGTGTTTATGTTGGGTTATGTGGAGAGTAGAAAGTTAGGTTGCAGATGCAATCAAGGTTTCGAATCCACTGACCTTATCATGGGAAAATGACCTTGAGTTGTCTGGGCTGGCCCAACGCCATCACAATGGTCCTTAAATATGGAAGAAGCAGAACAGGTCAGGGTCACAGGGAGAAGGGCAGACCATAGACTGATGTATTCGGAGATACAGGAAGGGGGCCATGGGCCAAGGAATGCAGGCTTCTACCAGAAGCTGGAAAAGGCAAATAAACAGAGTGTCCTGCAGAACCCACAGAAAGAACACCATCCTGGTAACACCGTGATTTTAACCTCGTGAGACCCTTTTCAGACTTTTGACATCTCAAGCTGTCAGACAATGAAACTGTATTGGCTTAAGTCACTAGTGTTGTGGTCATTAGTTACAGCAGTAATAGGACACTAGTAAGCCACAGTCCCCACTACTCCCTATTACACCTCACCACTTCAATTATTTAGCTGGCTCCTGTAGGCACTTGAATGTCCAAAATCTATCTTAAGCTACTATTTTTTCCCTGAAACCTAGATGGTTTATTTTCTTTGCTGGGCTTTGGACCCCTGGGGATTAATTATTTCTTTACTGCTTACATTTTCTTTGGGAACAAAGAATGCTCAGAAAATGAATAATCATCAGCCACATTATTATTCAGCTTCACTGTGTTCATTTCCAACAGTGTTTTCCACAACTGTACTTTCATTTCAGTGTCTCACCATTCTCCAAGAAGCTTTTCTAAACCCACCAACAAAGGGATTGACTTTTTCCTCATTTCTCATAAGGATAGGGAGCAACTGGCCCCATTCAAGGCACAGAGGACAGAAGTCAAATCGTAGCAAGACCTGGGGCGTCTGACTTGAGGACATGTGTCTCCAGCTGCGACAAAGCTACTCCACAGGGTGGAGCAGGCAGACGGGGATTGACTTTACTCTCATTTGATGAGCAAGTACATCTCATCTACACAGCATCTCACTGACTTTTCTAAAGCCACACAACAAGGCAACCGTGAACCCAGGTAGAAACTCCTCAACATTCCGGAGGCTTTCCCACAAAACTCTGTCCTGTCTCTTTGCTGTGATTTCTCCGTGGATGGTTAAACTCCTCGCCCAGTGTCCTGGGTCCCACCTCAGCCCTGGAGGTGAGAAGGCAGCTCTCCTGTGGCTGGCATCCATCCACTTTGCATTTCTCTCCCCCAAATATAATCACCCTCCACTCATCAAATTCTACATTTGATCTTCCTAGATGCAAACGCTGTCCCAAATGCTTCTTAAACATTAACTGCTTATGTTTCCTCTGCTTGAGGGGGAAAAAAAATCTCACCGCCATGAAATCAAAGCCAGTATGGGCACCAAGGGGTGTTGACATTCCAATCCCAGATACGGGTTCTTAAGCATATAACAGTAAACATGAAGTGCCCAGTATCTCAGTTTTATGTGACAAAGTTCTTGGGTACGATACCCAGGGATTTTGAACTAGTCAAGCAATCTAGGTAGAACCATCTCTGGGAGAGTTTTATGACATAGCTGGTTGAATTCACAGGCCTACATACACATACATGTGCCTACAGCACAGTGTAACCTTGAAGAAGCCAGCACGTTGAGACTATAATATTGGAATGGATGGCCAGTGTCGAGAAAAGAAAGACACACACTTGAAAATGTTTGTTAAAGGTGGTGATTCAGTTCAGACTATCAACATGAAAGGCATTTCACTCTTTGGGGAAAAAAAAACTGTTTAATGGTTAACACTGGGTACTAGGCTTCTTTTGTGGGTGTAGAAAAGGAAAAATGACTTTCCCTTGCCCACCTGGTTCTTTGGCTGGGCTACACATTAAATTGACATAAGGCAGAATAGCAGGAGAAAATTAATTTTAACTCCATGCATATGCATGGGAATCTGACAAAAACATGAGCCTCAAAGTAGGGTCAAGTGATCCGAAGCATAGACAATGTCCTGAACTGCAACAAGGACTAGGGGTCTGGGGCTTTGAGGGGGCCTGGAGACAGGCTAGGAGACGGTGAGAACAGGGAAGGTTAAACATCTCTGGGTCATAAACGTCATCCGGGAGCAGATAATGTTGTTCATGTCGATTTTCTTTATAGATACAAATTTTATACACCAAAGGACAGCTTTTTGGAGCGACTCTCATGTCTGCAATTTCCCAAAATAATCAGCTCCAACTATGCTGAAGAAGTATATTTTGGGGTGGCATATTCTGGTCTCCTACAGTCACATTTTGGGGTGGTGTGTCCTGAGCCCCCACGGGCGTGACAGAGAACTTCTGGGACTCGATCGTGGTGATGGTTGCACAGCATGGTGAGCATGCTTGATATTACTGAATTGTTCTCTTTAAAATGGGCAGCCACTTGGAAGGCTGAGGCGGAAGGATTGCCGGAGCCCAACAGGTCAAGTCTGCAGTGGCCGGGAGCGGCCACTGCCCTCCGGTCTGGGTGACAGAGTGAGACTCCAACTCAAAAAAAGAAATAAATAAATAAAATGGTTAACACAGTACATTTTATGCTATGTGTTTTACCACCATAAAAGTCAATCAATCAGTACCTAAAACTTCAGGTGCTAAAAAGAACGGCAATCCCTTTTGACAAAGACAGGTGTTTATTCGTTCCCTCATCCAGTAAGTGAGCATTGACACCTACTTTGTGCCAGGCAGTGTCCTGGAGGTCAGGGACAGCAGGGGTGACAAGATCCACCAGGTCTCTGTTGTGAAGTCTGGTACATCCCAGGGGGGAGAGAGACCGTAAACAATCGGAATTAAAATGGCAACTCCAGAGTGCGAGGTGCTGGTGAATGTGTGAGAGCGAGGAGGGTGGCAGGAGCTGGCTTCCGTGGGGACTGATCGGTGAGATGCAGACTAGGCATGTCTTGGCCCCTCCCGCCTGATGGATGAGCCTTGGAAAGCTATGGGGTTGAGGGAACCCTGGAGCAGAGGGAGCCTAGGTATAAAGCTCTGGGGAGGATTTCTGTGCCAGAAACGGGTGGAAGACAGAGTAGCTGCATCAGGGAGGGAGAGGGCAGTGTGAGATGCCACTGGAGAGGGGACGCTCATCCAGAGGTCCTTCCAAGGATGTTGTTTCTCTGGAAGGAACTGTGAGTCTCTGATGGATAGTAGGGTTCCTGCTCACCCATCAGCAACCTGCAAGAATTGAATAGCCCTGAGCCCAGCCTGGGAATGTCACCAGCACACTTCTTTTCCTGGCATATCCTCAGCACCCAGAACCTGACCCCAATCCTGCCAAAGTCCCTCCTGCCTCCTCCTTCAGCACAGCCAGGGACATGTCCGGCTGGCTCAAGGTGCAGCATCTCGCCCGACTGCACATCAGAGTTCCCTGGGGAGATTTTAAAAGTCTTCATGTCTGAGCTCCGCCACCCAGGGACCAATTAAACCAGGAACTCTGGAGGGGTGAGGGTCTTGGACACTGGGATGCAAAGTCCCTCGAGTGGTCTGAGGCATTGCTGTGGCTTCCTCTATTAACTGGTTCATTCTTACTTCATGGTCAGCTACTATATTCCCTCTCGAGTAAAATATACTGATCTAAATAACTCTTGAATAATGCATTTTAAACCCAGAGGGTGATTCTCATGCAGGGAATATGAGGTTCGGCGACCCCTGGTGGGGAAAGTGAGATTCCGGCGTTCTAGAGACGCCAGTAAGGAATTCATGAGTAGCCCCTGTTACACGTGGAGAGAGGGCTGCTTTTCCCCGGTGGGCTTTGGGTAGCAGGGTTCAGAAGTGGTGGCTGGAGCTGGCCAGCCCCATTCCCTGGTCTGCACACCTTGGGATGGGGCGTTGAAAAGCCAGTGTTCTGCTTGGTTAGGCACGCCTGTGCCTTTGTGTGCATTCTCTGTGCTACAGGGGTAGCCTCAGCAGTCTATTCCACTAAATGGTGCCCCCTATGGCTGCCCCTTCAAAGACTCTGTGAATTTGTTTAATCTTTGTAACGATCTGCGTTAGATCCTCTTATTATCTCCCACGTTTCTGGGAGAAACAGAGGCACAGAGAAGCCCAGCAACTTGCAAAGGCCGCACAGATGATAAGCGATAGACCCAGGGTTTGGAGAATTTGCAGAATTCTCCCTGAGCATCTCTCCTCGATTCTGCCTCCCTCTCATGTCCTCCTGACCCCCTGAACACAGACAAAGCACCAGGGAAAGAGGTGGCATCTCAGTCCTTTTGGGCCACGGTCATACAATACCATAAATTGAGCGGCTTATAAACAACAGAACATTATTGCTCACAGTTCTGGAGGCTGGAAATCCAAGATCAAGGTGTCTGCAGTTGAGTGTCTGGTCCTGGTTCATAGACAACATCTTCTCTCACACGGCAAAAGGGGCAAGGCAGCTCTCGGTTCCTTTCATTAGGACACTAATCCCATTCGTGGGGGCTTCACGGCCGAATCTCTTCCCATAGGTCCCACCTCCCAAAGCCATTACGCTGGGCATTTGGTTTCAACACATGCATTTGGCGGGACACAAACCTTCAGTTTACGGCATCTCAGATCATCTAAGAAGTATGGGGGCTTAAACAAAGTTGTATTCTTGTTCACCAAGTTGTGGGGCTGAAATGCTTTTCTGTTTCAGATGCAAACCATCTGGTAACGTGTCCTCTACCCAAAGTGCTCCTACAAGAACTGTCTTCCTTGCCACGAATCTCCTTTTGCTTCCCTACTCCATCTATAAGGGTCACCGTTATGTTTTGCGGCCACTGGAATCTGTCTCTGTCTGAGCCAAATATCCCCCCAAGCTTATGACGTCAGTTATGATCTCCCCCATTTTATAGAATGGAAAACTGAGGTGCTGAGATATAAAGAAAACCTGCCCCCACGGCACCACAGGAAGTCAGTGGCCAAGATGGTGCTCAAACCCCAAGCGGTCTCGGCCAGAGTCCTTCTCCTAAGCCATCACTGCCCTCTCCTCTACCTCTTGTTACTTTTCTCCTTTTTCCCTTGACTCTGGATGAATATTGATATTCTTATTTTTTAATAAAGGAAGATGAGGACGGGTTAGGGAAAGAAAAGACAACTGGAAAGAGGAGGGAGTTAAAAATCACTTCTCCTTGTTAGCTGATGACAGGATTCATGTGGATGCCCTGCAGCTGTGGCTCTGCATACAGGCGGCTCCAAATTGCACCCAGGCAAGAAAAGTGGAACAATAATCATGCAAAATCTATTTATTCTGGGCTGTTAATGTCGATACGATCCGCCCTCTTCATATCTGCATAATTAGAGGTACAGCGGAGGACAGAAGCCACGCTCAGCAGAAGCAGCTGCGATGAAATGCCAGCAGTCCTGCTTCCTGTAGATTCTCTCTCTCTCCCCTCCCTTCTCTGTCTCTCTGTCTCTCTCTCTTCCTCCCTCCTTCCCTCTCTTCTCTCTGTCTCTCTCTGTTGCTCTCTGTGTGTCTCTGTCTCTCTTTGTCTCTCTGACTCTTTGTCTCTCTGTCTCTGTCTCTCTCCTCTTTCACTCTCTCTCCTCCTTCCTCCCTCCTCCCCTCCCCTCCCCTCCCTTCTCTTCTCTCTCTCTGTCTCTCCTCTCTCCATCTTTCTCTCCATCTCTCTTTCTCTTTGACTGTCTCTGTCTCTCTCCCTCTCCTTCTCTCTCTCTCTCTCTCTCTTTCTCTCCATTTCTCTCTCCTTCTCTCTTTGACTGTCTCTCTCCCTCTCTCTCCCCATTTCTCTCTCTCTATCTCTCTCTGTCTCTGCTCTCTCTGTCCCTCTCTCCCTCTCTCTGTCTCAGTCCTCTCTCTCTCTCTCTCTCTCTCTTAGTCTCTCAGTCTTTCTCTTGGCCTCTCTCTCTCTCTCTCTCTCTCTTAGTCTCTGTCTCTCTGCCTCTTTCTGTCTCTGTCTCTCTTTCCCTCCCTCCCCCTTCTCTCTCTCTCTGTGTCTCTCTTTCCCTCTCTTCCTCCATCCTTCCCTCCTTCTGTCCCCCTTCCCCCTCTCTCTGTCTCTGTCTCTCTTTCCCTCCCTCCCTTCCATCCCCCTTTCTCTCTCTCCCTCTTTCTCTCTGTCTCTCTCTGTCGTTCTCTCTCCCCCATCTTTCTCTCTCTTTCTTTCTCTCTCTCTCTGTCTCTCTTTCTCTCATCTCTCTCTCCTCTCTTTGACTGTCTCTCTCTCCCCCACTTCTCCCTCTCCAACTCTCTCTGTCTATGTCTCTGTCTGTCTCTCTCTCTCTCTCTCTCGCTCTCTCTCTCTCGCTCTCAGTCTCTCTCTTGGTCTCTCTCTACCTCTCTCTCTTGGTCTCTGTCTTTCTTAGTCTCTCTGCCTCTTTCTGTCTCTGTCTCTCTTTCCCTCCCTCCCCCTTCTCTATCTCTCTCTCTGTCTCTCTCTCTCTCTGTCTCTCTTTCCCTCCCTTCCCCCATCCTTCAGTCCCCTTTCCTCTCTCTCTGTTTCTCTCTCTCTGTGTCTCTGTCTCTTTTTTCCTCCCTCCCTTCTACCCCCCTTCTCCCCCCCCCGCCCATCTCTCTCGGTCTGTCTGTCTCTCTCTCTCTTTCTTTCTCTCTCTCTCGGTCTTAGCACCATGCCCACCCCACTTCTGAGAAGCCCCCTACTGGGATCCGAGGGGCTATGGGTTGCAGTCAAAGCTGGATCTTCCCCGGACACCTGTTGATGTTACTGCCCCCATTCTCCCTTGGGAATGCACCCCTCCCCTATGTGCTAGGAAGCCAATCTAGTTCATGGCTCCAGGGGTGGTTACGAGCTCCAGCCTGGAAAATCCAGGACCTACACCCCCATGCACAAAGGCAGGTTCGGCAATGGTCAATGGCCCAAGCCAGGCAGTCCTGATGTAACTACTGGGAACGTTCTTACCCCCACAGGAGTTGTTGGGCTGTTGGGTCATGAGCTGTGGGTGTGGTTTCGGTCTTGTCTCCAAAAGCCTCCTTACTCATCCTCAACACCCAAGCAAGGGTGGGTTGGGTGTCTGGTCAGGGACCTCCTTTCTCCCTGGTGGCACATACAAAATGCCTTTCCATCTACTCAGGAACAGTCAATCCTGTTCATGAGTGGATGACCCTTCGTGTCACCCATTTCTCTTTCTTTTTTCCCACAGTTAATCTGCATTCTCTCTTGCTGTTGAATGTGGCCATGTGACTCAGGGATGTCCAGAGCTGCAGGGGGAGGAGTGACACAGGTGCCCTGCAAGCCTGGCCCACAAAATCTTCTAGCATCATCCTCACACTCTTTCATCTCATCGAGATCTGGCTGTCAGCACCCAGGCACCTTGGGGTCCACATGTTCAGATAGCAATGCTTCCTCAGCCTGGGGTCCAGAGTGGTCATGTGGAGCCGAGCTTCCTGTCTTCCACCCCACTCCCCTTCTACAATCTGCCTTGTGTGAGTATAAATGAACTTCTGTTGGTTGAGCCACTAACATACCTAACACCTCAGAGTCCTCATGTTCAGACAGTAGTGCCTTCTCAGCCTGGGGCCCTGTATGACCACATGGAGCCAAGCCTCCTGCCCTCTATCCTGTCCCCCAGCTACAATCTGCCTTGCATGAGTATAAGTGAGCTTCTGTTGGTTGAGCCACTACCATGCCCAGGCACCTTGGGGTCTACATCTTCAGATGGCAGTGCCTTCTCAACCTGGGGCCCTGAGTGGTTACATGGAGCCGAGCCTCCTGCCCTCTACCCCACTCTCCTACTACAATCTGCCTTGTGTGAGTACACATGAGCATCTGTTGGTTGAGCCACTAACATACCCAGACACTTTGGAGTCCGTACATTCAGATTGCAGTGCCTTCTCAGCCTAGGGCCCTGAGTGGCCACATGGAGTTGAGTCTCCTACCCTCAACCCTGCTCCTCTGCTGCAGTCAGCTTTGTATGAGTATAAATGAGCTTCTGTTGGTTGAGTCACTAACGTAACCAGGCACCTTGGGGTCCACATGATCAAACAGCAGTGTCTTCCCAGCCTGGGGTACTGAGTGACCATGTGGAGCTGAGTCTCCGCCCTTTACCTAGCTCCTCTGCCACAATGTACCTTGTGTGAGTATAAATGAGCTTCTGTTGGTTGAGCCACTAACACAGGGAGCTTATCTATTGTGGCAGACACCTTACCCTGTACACCGGCAAACATACATTTTTCTCTTGCCAACCCAAGTATGGGGGATTTGTCCAGTCCTTCAGCCTCAGGAGGATTCTCCCCCCTTCCATCATCCAACCCTCTACTTCTACTGGTCCTGACCCGGCTTTTTTTTTTTTTTTTTTAATTGAAGTCTCACTCTGTCGCCCAGACTGCAGTGCAGTGACACACTCCCAGCCACTGCAGCCTCGACCTTCTGGGCTCTGGCGATTCTTCCACTCAGCCTTCCAAGTAGTTGGAACTACTTGGAAGTACAGGTGTGCACTACCACACCCGGCTAATTTTTTGATTTATTGTAGAGATGAGGTCTCGCCAAGTTGTCCAGGAGGGTCTCAAACACGCGGGCTCAGGCAATCCACTCACCTTGATCTCCCAAAGCGTGGGATCACAGGCTGAGCCACCGAGCCCAGCCTGACCCGTCTTTTCAAGATCTTGCCTCTTGAAACTTCCAAACTAAAAATGAGCTCTTTCTGTCTGTGTCAAGCTCTTCTCAGATGTGGTCATAAACAGTCCTGATTGACTGAAGAGGAAAAGGAAGGACAAGGAGACCCTGAAGCCCCCAGAAGTTAAAGCATCAAATAGACCAGAGGGAAAGGGCGTACTGGAAGGGCTGCAGGTCTGGGTCTCACAGCATGTGGTCAGTTTGCCTGAGGAGGCTGAGTGACAGCCAGTGCTATGAGTCTCTAAGACAGAGAGGGCTGGAGAAATCCAGGAGGGCTTCCTGGAAGCAGTGGAAGTTGAACTTGGTCTTAATCCTGAATATGTCTGGCTAAGCAGAAGAGAGAAAGGAGGGTGCATCAGGCAAGGTCTACACCTGTGTGCAAATGAGAGGAACTAGAAAGTGCATGAATTCAAACCTTTCCTGTCTCATCCTTTCCATAGGCCAGGGTTTCCCAGCCCCGGGGCCACGGACTGGTGGTCCATGGCCTGTTAGAAACTTGCCACACAGCAGGAGGTAAGCAGTGAGTGAGTGAGCAAAGCTTCATCTATATTGACAGTCGCTTCCCATTGCTGGCATCACCACCTGAGCTCCATCTCCTGTCAAACCATCACTGAAAAGCCTGCTTCCATTTCCAACAGCCTGTCTTTGGGAAACAGAGTTTTCTGTAGTGACAGCAACCAAAACGAGATTACGGAGGAGACTGGACATAAGCAACACACTGTGGGTGTCGCAGATGGGACTGTCTGGTTACAGGAAAACAAGCTCAGGGCTCCCATTAGTTCTGCATGATGGTGAGTTGTATAAGTATTTCATTCTCTATTACAGTGTAATAATAATAGAAACAAAGTGCACAATAAATGTAATTTGCTTGAATCATCCTGAAGCCATCTGCCCATCACATAGAAAAATTGATGAAATGAGTCCCTGATACCAAAAAGGTTGGGGACCTCTGCTCTGGGCCATTGAATTCATGTACACTCCTGTGCCTTCTTGTGGAATCAGGCTACTGCCAGGGCCGGGCACTCAGAGCCAGTAAGAAGGCGGCTGGTAGGATTTGTGGGAGCACCATGGGCGTTCTCTATGCTTACCCCAGGACACGCGCTCAACTGCTCTCTATTCTTGCTGGCAAATGCTGGTGGCAGCATAGTCCGTCAATGCTATGCACCCCCAGTGGGTCCCATCCTACTGCTTGAAGAACACTGGGGCAGATAACAGTGAACACAGGTCCCAGCCCCCTACAGTTCCCATCAGCTGGGATGCCCAGTAGAATCCATCACAAAACATCACGTGTCTAGGGAAGCAAATCTTTTCTTCAGCTGTCAAAAGGAGCAATTTCTATTCTAATCTGTTTGCATCACTCAAGGCCCTTGGGTAGGAAGAAATTGACACTAGCGTTTGTCATGGTAAAGACTCCTGCCCCACCTGGGCTCTGCGTGTGGTTTTCTCAAACTGGATTCTGCCTGTCTTTATCACAATCCACCAGAAAATAATTGGAGACATCAAAAGTAAATAAGGGAATTTGAATTTTCCAGTTGGGAGAAGAAAAATCCTGCCACGTCGTGAATCACTTCAAGTGCACAAGCATGAACATGAGCCTGTGTGAAATCCTGAGATTTCAGGGAAGGGGCATGGGCTCTGTCCCCTCACTTGCAGGGTCGCTCCTGGAACTGAGCCCCTACCCTGCAGTGCTTTGGGAAGAGCCCACTTCCGAGGAGGTAATGCTGGGAACACCTGCTGATTACCCCCTGGGAAAAGGCAGCTCAGCTGAGGGTGACCCGTTTTGTGGGTTGGCTCGACCCTACACCAGAACTGTGGGAGCAACAGCATTGTGTTCAATAGCACACATGTCCTCTTTTGAATGATAAAAGAAATCCCTGTTCAACGTGAGGCCTTGGAAAGAGGGAGTAAAAAGAAAACAAGAAATTGTCCATGGCCCTGCCCCTTATAACATTTTATTATTATTTCCATTCTCACTTTTTGATATGTCTATTTTTATGGCTACTGTTACTTTATTTTTAGAAATTCAAACTGTACACATGATAAGAGTGCATTTGGCCATGAGTAATGGAATAATCAGTTCATGATGGTTTACAACAGGAATATGAGCCAGGCTCGGTGGCCCAGCCTGTAATCCCGCGCCTTTGGGAGGCTGAGGTGAGTAGATTGCCTGAGCCCGCGGGTTCGAGACCCGCCTGGGCAGGTGAGACCGCATCTCTACAATAAATCAAAAAATTAGCTGGGAGTGGTAGCGCACGCCTGTAGTTCCGGCTACTCGGAAGACTGAGGCGGAAGGATCGCCGGAGCCCAGCAGGTCGAGGCTGCGGTGGCCGGGAGCGGCCACTGCACTCCAGTCTGGGCAACAGAGTGAGACTCCAACTCAAAAAAAAAAACACAGGAATATGAGCCAGGCCCAGTAACCCACACCTATAATCCCAGCACTGTGGTTGGCTGAGACGAGAGGATTGCCTGAGCCCAGGGATTCAAGAACAGCCTGGGCAACTTGGCCAGACATCATCTCTGCAATAAATCAAAATATTAGCCAGGCATGGTGGAGCATGCCTGTAGTTCCAGCTACTTGGAAGGCTGAGGCAAGAGGATCGCCTGAGCCCAGGAGGTCGAGGCTGCAGTGGCCGGGAATGTGCCAGTGCACTCCAGCTTGGGTGACAGAGTGAGGCTCCAACTCAAAAAACCAAAACAAAACCAAAACAGGAATATGTATATTTGTGCGGAGGCCCAGGGAGGGGAGACCCAGGGTTTGTGCAGGGCCCTGGATTCTTTCCTTCCCTTCCCAGGATGTTTTAAACGCAGTGGTTTCTTCCTTCATCGTTTCTGAATGGCTTGCTTTATTGACTTGATTAAATAAAATTTTAACAAAAAAGCAGATGTGCACTAGATATGCATTTAATGTTCACAAATTTAACTCTATCCTTTCTGCTAAGAGGAAGAGATAAATAACAGTTTAAGCAATGGGGGTGATCCTGTCCCCTCACCTGCAGAGTGAGGATGGAGTGGAAAATGTGCCTTTCTAGTTTTCTCAGACTGTCTGAACCCCTAAGAGTCTTTCATAAAGGAATCTCCCAGCATCCTCAGAATTCTGTGCTGAAAACTGACAAGATTTTTCAATTCCTAAACACCATGATTGGCGGGCCATTTGTGTGAAGAGCCAGATAGCATTTTAGCTTTAAGGGCTGAGCAGTCTGTGTCACAACTACGGAATTCTGCAGCCATAGATAATATGTAAATGAATGGACGTGGCTGTGTGCTGATAAAACTTTATTTACAAAAACAGGGAGAGGGCCAGATTGGACCCCAGACTGTAGTTTTCCCGCCCTTGCCCTACAGAGGCTGTGAACTTCCTCCTCAGCCCCTACAGAGCTGTGGGAATAAAACTCCCCTGTCCCCCTCTGACTCTTGCCCATGGAGTTATTTTCCTTTTTGGTAGAGGTGGGGTCTCACTCTGTTGCCCAGGCTGGTCTAGGACTCCTGGACCTCTTGCCTCAGCCTCCTGAAGTGCTGGGATTACAAGCGTGAGTTACCACGCCCAGCTGGAATGGCTCATCTGATAGGTGGGCTTGGGAGCCAGGAAAAGCCAGCTGAGTGGGGGCACTCAACCTCACTTTCCCGCCTTCAAGAGTACCCCTACCCTAGCCCACTCCCACCCTATTTCTTCTCTTCTCTGAGGTCTGGGAGGAGAGGGCTGAGTTCTAGGTGGACCTGGTCCATTCTGATGAGAACACCCCAGTCTGTCCACAAGTGGGCCTCTGATCCAGCTTACACAACAGAGCAGATGACTTTTCTTCCCTCCATCTGCCTCCTGTACTTATCTCTGGACTGACCCTTAGCTGAGAGTCTAAATTCAGTGTCATCCACTCTCCTGGCAAAGCCAGCCCCACCTCACCCTGCTGTGTGCCCAGGGAGGCTGCGCCCATGGGCTCTCTGCCCTCTGTGTCTAGTGGGCTGGACAGTGGGAGGCACCAGCAGGAGACAGGAGTGTGAGGTCAGGCTTGTATTCCCCAGTTCCCCTGCCCCAGTGGCACCTGTCCAATGGCTGTATCTGTCTGACAGTACATCTGTGTTCCCAGAACCTACCTTCCCCTTGTTCCACAGGGCTCAGGAGTGATGGCAGATTCCCACTCTCACCAGCCCCAAATCTGCATTATTTATTGGATTTCCTCACCGTGACCACACCTTAGCAAACAGTCCCTTTGAGATAAAAGTTGGGCAGGACCAGTTTCCTAGGGTAGACAACAAGGCTAATTTCTCAAGACAGCCAGCTGAGAACGTTTCCATCTGAACTCCCACAGAGAAAAACGGGATGTGGTTGGGAACCAGTGAGAGTCAACTAGAACCAAGATGGTGACTACTTTGCCCACTACCCAACCTCACCCTCATTGTATGCTCATTATAATACATTAGCATGCTAGATGACACATCCTCCAACCTGTGACAGTTCTGACCCTGCCCATTATAACAAACATTGTAACAAACGGAGAGGAACCCCAGTTCTTAGAAATCTCCACCTCTTTCCCAGGAAACCCACGAATATTCTGCCCTTTGCTTAGCACAGAATCAAGAAAGAGCTGTAAAAATAAAACCCCGGGGAGATACGGCAGCTGTTGTTCCCATAGACCAGCCCAGGCTGTTCCGTCTATGGAGTAGCCACTCTCTGTCATTTCAGTGAACTTACTTTTATTTTCCATCTGAAACCCCAGCAATGCATGGGGGCTGTACTGCCTAAAGAGTGACCTTCCTTCAGTTCCTCTTTTCTTTTAACAAACCTAACTTTCTCTTTACTTTGGTGGCTTTCTCTTAAGTTCTTTCCTGCATGAAGCCAAGGATCCACTTGGCCTCTCAGGCTGAACTCCAACTTTGGGGTCCCCTGTCCTGCATCACCATTATAAAACTCTCTCCAAATCACACTGCTTGAGTGGGTATTTCTTGCCTGCTGAGACATTGGCTGATACCAAGAGGAAGAAACAATACACTGTCTCCCTACTACATACCCAATTCTGTCTTTAGAGCCTGTCGTGGGTTGGGTAGTGTGCCCCAAATGTATGTCCATGCAGAACCTCAGAAGATGGCCCTATTTGGAAGTAGGGTCTTTTGGAGGGTAGTTAAGGGAGGGATGCAGACAAGATCATGCTGGATTAGGGTGAGCCCTAAAGCCAGTGAGATTGTCCTGTTAAGAGACAGAAAAGGAGCTGGGCTTGGTGGCTCAGCCTGTAATCCTGCGCCTTTGGGAGGCTGCGGTGAGTGGATTGCCTGAGCCCGCAGGTTCGAGACCCGCCTGGGCAGTGAGACCTCATTTCTACAATAAATCAAAAAATCAGCCGGGCGTGGTAGCGCATGCCTGTAATTCCGGCAACTTGGAAGGCTGAGGCGAAGGATCGCCGGAGCCCAGCAGGTCGAGGCTGCGGTGGCCGGGAGCGGCCACTGCACTCCAGTCTGGGTGACAGAGTGAGACTCCGACTCAAAAAAAAAAAAGAGACAGAAAAGGACACCCCGTGACACACAAGGGAGCAGCTGTGTGAGGACAGATACAGAGATTGGAGGGACGTGGCCACAAGCCAAGGAATGCCCAGGGCCACCAAGGGCTGGAAGAGTTGGGAAGTGTAACCTAGCAACCCCAAATCTGAGAGGGCTAGCATGTAATGTTCTTTATCTATTACAAAGAAGTCACCTGGCGGTCCAGCAGGGAAAGACATTAGTTTATTAGAATTTACAGGAGGCACAGATGGCGGCCAACTGGTGAAGAAAAAAATCTTCCTTTCCCTACAGAACAGCAAGCAGGTTTACAGTCAAGCAAGTTAATTATTCAACTTGCTACACAATGGTTACAATCACAGTGAGTAAGGGTGTCGCCCACATTGTTATCAGCTCTGCTCAGTCACCTGCACCCGACTCATTACTGGAAATAAACATATCCTGCAAAGACCTGCAGTGGCCAGAGGCCACTCCCTAAGGGAAAGACAGAAGGAAGTCAGGCATAGGGTAAAAGAGTCAATGTACAGACAATGACCTCTCAGGAAGTTTCCTCCCCCAGAGACGTCAGAGGGAGCACAGCCCTGTAACATCTTGACCTTTGGATGTCTGGTCTCCAGAACAGTAAGAAAGTATGTTTCTGTGTTTAAAGCCACCAAGGCTGTTGTCATCTGTACCGCGACCCCAGTATACAAATCAGGAAACTAAATGGATCCTAACCAACTAGTGACACAGCGGTGTCTGCATTTTGCATATAACATACCAAAATATTTTCTCCATATGTGACAATGATGAAGAGAATTCCATTCCTTCAGGGACAGGTGAGCGACGCACTCCTAAGAAAAGCTTCTGTGATGGCCCACCCCTCTGCTGCAAGGCAGCTGCCCAAGCCCCTGCCTGGCGGAGTCCCAGCCCTGGAGGGAGGATGGACTCTGGGCAGAAGCACCTCCACGTCTGCATGGAGACCCCGGTCGCCTCCTGCTTCTGTTTTCTTCTGATTCCAGAGTGTCTTATTGTTTGCTTTTCATGATGACGAAATCTCCAGGCAGCCCTATTTCCTTCCGATGCCCAAACCCATCCATCTTCGTCCAAGTATCAGTTCAATTGCCAGCCAAGTTTTAATGGCGGGGAAGAGCGGTGTGTTTGAGAATCCACGAGTATTGTCCACTATTGTGCCAGGGATTTTCAGGATTTTAAGCTTCTCCATATGAATAGAAACACAACCGTGGAAAGAATAACTTGCTAAAAAACTTTCGGTGAGTATTTTTATGGAGGAATTTCTCCTGGGGTTCTGCCTGTTTATTTGAGACAAATATGACAACGTTAGAGTTAGTAAAACTTACAGGACTACAGTTTTTTTCAAAGCTTATTTTATGTTCTGAAGAAACTAAGTTAGTGGCCAACACTTAAGCATTAGGGCATTTTACATAAAACTCAGTCAATTTCAGCCTCACTGGACACCCCGCCTCCCCCCCCGCTCCCGCTTTGCACTTGGTGACAGTTGGCCAGAGCTGAATACTGGCTGCCCTTTGACAGG
Organism: Cephalopachus bancanus; assembly: GCA_027257055.1. Taxonomy (NCBI): domain Eukaryota; kingdom Metazoa; phylum Chordata; class Mammalia; order Primates; family Tarsiidae; genus Cephalopachus; species Cephalopachus bancanus. Next base: position 1,288,291 of record JAPVLO010000269.1, read on the forward strand.
CACAGTGCCCACCTCCGTTTGCCACAGTCTCCACCTCTCTCTACTGTTTGACACCTGCTCTATTTAGCACATTCATCCTGCCCAGCTGGCCTTTCTAGATTTGAGTTGTAGTATCTGATTTAGGGACTTCTTTGTTAACATCTTATTCAAAAAGATATTTATTGAGCAAGTAAGTTGGGCCAAATACTGTGTCAAGGGCCGAGAATACAATAGTGAACAAGGCAGGCATGACTCGCCTTCAAGGGGCTTGCATTCAAGCAGATGAGAAAGGTCCCAGCACTATGTGATGGGGAAACACAATGTAACATTAACATTTGCAATGCCATCTCAAAGATGAAGGACTTGGTAAATACATGTTGCTTTGTGTTCATTTGCCTTTCCCGGGGGCAGGATACAAGGCTGAAGTCATGCTAGTAATTTACTCACCCTATTTTGATAGTATTTTAGGTTCTTATGGGTCTCAGAAATGTGAAACCACCCGCTTGGGTCTCGGCATCCCGTACCTCCTCTGATCTCTCAGCAACGCCATATTTGATAGTTCAGGATTATTAATATCCTAAAACACACACACACACACACACACACACACACACACACACACACCCAAAGTGTTGAGCTTGACAGTAATTAAATTTCTCATCCAGTTATAACTTCGTAACCAGCCTTAAGACATTGCAAACTTAGAATCTTTGTTCACTGTATAATCAGAGGGTTTGCTAAGAAAATTCATAAGGTCTTGAGACAGCTCTCTGATGTATTTGAGGAAATAAACTGCTTTAAGGTTGATCAATAGTTACTTTTAATTAGGAGAGAATTTTCCATGTTTACTAAAATCAGCATGACCTTCTCAGAACCTGTCTGTTAACTACTGCACCCATTATAAAATAACAAAATATTCTGAAAACTATTACTAGAGTTCTTATATTTGAACAGCATTTGTAACTTTTCTGTGAACATTCATGCTTCTTTTTCAATGTTCTCGTCAGAACAACCATGTGAAAGAACCACTATCGCTGTTGTCAAGTGTATGACATCTAGCCCAGGAACGGAGACAGGACAATGGAAGTGTGGCCCTCTCTGTCAGTCTCAGGTAGATTTTCCACCTTGGTCAGAAGGTGAGGCTGACTTTTCACACCCCATGGACGTCCAAACCCTCATCACCTCTGTCCATAGTGCCTATCTGTGTGTGAGCCCAGTATCTGAATAGGTAAATCCACAGAGCGTAAAAGCAGATTGGCCATTGACATGGGGCTGGGAGTGCGTGGTGACTGTGATCGGCACAGGGTCTCTGTACCATGATTGAAATGTTCTGAAATTAGATGATGGTGACAGCTGTACCACTTTGTGAATAGACTAATAAACAATGAATTAGGCATTTTGAAAAACTAAATTTTATGGTATGCAAATTATATCTCAACTTAAAAAAAAGATTCAAGATTCCAGGACCATGAACTTCTAGCCAGACATGGGTCACTTGCACACCTGTCACTCTGGGAGGGGTAGACAGCAGGCATGTGTTCCCTTGTTTGTTTGGTTTTGAGTCAGAGTCTCATTCTGTCCCTCAGGCTGGAGTTCAGTAGCACGCTCACGGCCACCACAGCCTCGACCTGCTAGGCTCAGACAATCCTTCTGCCTCAACCTTCCAAATAGCTGGAATTACAGATATGCGCCAATACACCCAGCTAATTTTTTGATTTATTGTAGAGACGTGGTTTCACCCTGTTGCCCAGGCTGGTCTTGAACTTGTGGGCTCCGGCAATTCTCTCGCTTCTGCCTCCCAAAATGTTGGGATTATAGACATGAGCCACCGCACCCGGCCATAGTTTCCATTGTTGACTTCCACAGAGGAGGCATTCAAAGAGGACCAGCGTGAGGCATCTCCCTCGCCCACACATGAAGACCACACACAGCGAGAGGGTGGCCGTGCCCATGGGGGACAAAGGACCATGAAGGAGGACCATGGAGGCTGGTGCCCAAATCTGGCCCACACACGTGGAGTATGACACTGCACATATCCGCAGAGCGAGGTCCAGGGTCTTATGGAGAGGCCTAGAAGAACTACCCCCAGGTGGAGGGAAGTGGGGAGGAGCCCTCATTGCTTTCGTCTTTGTATGTTTCTGCAGAATTTTATTTTCTTAATAACAAACATGCCATATATATGTTAAACTAAATTTGCCAGCAAGAGCTAAGGGTGGCAGAGTGAAGCAGAGTTCATGATCGGCTTCTCCACAGCCAGGCCCAGGGGGTTCGTCCAAAACCCACACCTGGGGCTATTCCCGACTTCCACACCCACCAGTTCCTTCAGTGCATCCTGAATCATCTTCCCTTGGATGGCCCTGGACCTATGAGGTCTCAGCCCGGGCCATGGGCCTTGGCTGTAAGGCCTGGCCAACTGGCTGCCAGAAACACAGACCAAGGTCCCTAGAGCTCATCTTGCTGTCCTCTCGGTTCTCAGAACCCCAGCCTGTGAACCCCAGAGCATGGTCCACACTGGTCATGTGTGTCAGGTATCCCCTGTGTCCAGGCCTCCAGTGGCTCTAGCACCTTCACCCCTAGTACCATTCCACCGGGGAGACCGGCTCGGCATGGGTTCTGCTTGGCTTCTCTTGGGTGGAACCTCTCATGTCTCTTCTCTAGCTGTCACGCGTGAGCACCACCTGGCACACCTTTTGGAAGGGCTCGGGTGGAGGTATCTCCTGGCCCCTGCCCCAGGGTGCTCCTGTTGGCTGGAGATTCCAGATGCTGTAGGGGTGAGGCTTGCTCAGCATCCACATATGCACACAGAAAGTGCCAGAGTTAACAGGCAGGGATGAACCTTTGACCAGGGGAGGTTGTAGCCGGGGGTAAATTCTTCTTCTCTTCTCTCTCACCACAAATCCACCATACTCGCTCCTTCTCATCCCCTCTTGGAAGCAACCCACAAGGTTATTTGGGTGGCCCTAATCCAATCCCTGGATCAGTTGAGTGGGATGTAAGCACCTGCCAGCTTAGCAAAGACCCCCTGTCTCACCTCCTCTTGCTCTGCCTTCCTGGGTTTGTTCTGCCTAATAAGGTAAGCCCACTGAAACATTGTGGTGACCTTGCCACTGGATATTCTTGTTGGTGGACCTGTGACCCAGTTAGTTAGAGTAGTTAGACTACAGGATGAGTCTGCTGGGTGTGTGTGTGGAGGGGGATTTCATTCCCAGATAAAATTCTACGCCTCACAGGAAAGTGTTAATTTTCTATGGCTGCTGTAACAACTACTGCAAACAGAGCTTAAAATAGCACTCACTAATTCTGGGGGGGGGTCACAAGTCCAAGCAGGTTCAGCTAAGGTTCTTACAAGGGAGAAATCAAGGTCCCAACCAGACTGGACTCTCATCTGGAGGTTGTGGGGAAAAATCTGCTTCTGGGCTTACTCAGGTGGTTGGTAAATTCAGGTCTGTGTGGCTGCGGGCCTGAGGTCCCTATTTCCTCCGTGTCGTGCAAGACCATGCACTCACTGCTCCTGGAGACCACCCACGTCCTTTGTATATGACCACCTCCACCCTCAAGGTCAGAAAGGGCTCAGTCCACCCTTTCTTGGGCTCCAAATCACTGCTGCTGCCAGTCAGGAAAAAAAGGATCTGCTTTTAAAGGGCTCCAGGGATTGGATTAGGCCCACCCAAATAACCTTGTGATAAACACAAACTCAACTGAATTGTCACCTTAATTACATTTGCAAAATGTTACTTACCAGGGAGCATAACATAATCACAGGCGGGTATTTCATCATCCTGACAACACCTGAGATTAGGACAGGAAATTAGGGGGGACCGTCTTAGAACGCTGCCTACCCTTTACCTTATTCCGACTGCTGCTTTTGGGCACCCACTTCCTTCTGTCTGAAGCACAGGCATGACATCTAGAGGTGCAGCTGCCACCATGGGACCATAAGGCAGCCAAATGCGAATGACGGTGGCAAAAAAACACCTGTGTCTATGGAACAACATTGAGCCACTTCACCAAGTCTGGAATTTCTACCTCTTGCCATCTTAGCAACATGCTTCAGAGATAGTCTTATTGGCTGAAACTGTAACTAGTGGAGTGTTCTGATCCCACAATCCTTTCTGATATGCCAGGCCTGGCCCTTTTTCCTTTCCTGGGATGATTTAATCTGCCCTAAGCCCACAGAGGATTTCTTGATCAGGGCTGGAGGAGGCAGTGAGAGCAGCTTCCAGACCTGCGACTCCTTGTTTCTCCTGCCTCCTGTTCATAGCCATGGTATACCTAACCTGGAGAAAGTCCTTCTCCAGGACTCCAGCATCAGCCACCAACTCCGTCTGGCCCACATGGCAGACTCATGTTCTTGTCTCCTCTGCCCTCCCACCCCACATCTGAATTCAGAACACCAACACGGCAAATTGCATCCTCTGTCCATTTGCCAGCCAGGAGCCTAACGAGGTCAGAAAGACAATGTAATTCGCCCACGCTCCCTGGCCATCTTAGGGTTGATCTGATTGTTGTTTCATAAAGCGGCCTCACACACATTGACCCATCAAAGAGAACTTGCCTTTTCATTGGAGCATGGACATTCAGTGCTGGCTTGTTTGTGTAATAACATAAGAACGTTTGGTCTTCTGACAGTGCCCATGATTTGATCCCTTTGAATCTTTTGCTACACTCTGCAGCGTTGGGGAAAGTAACCTCAAAGCAGCTGGCATCTTAGGGTTATTCTTCTTCACCTGTGAGAACAGAAGCTACCGAATGTCCCACGGCCCCAGAACCAAGCCCAACCGGGATGGGTTCCCCAGAGCAGAATATGTGAGTAGTCACTTAGCGAACTGGCATGATTTCCACTGTGCTCTGGTCTAGATTTGTGGAAAAACGTGTTGTTCATTGTTAATGTGAATTGAGAGAATAAAATAGATTGAATCCAAGATCCAGAAAGGCTAAGCCCACATCTACAATTTCTTGGGTGCTTACGTCAAGGCACTGCCTTGAATGATGGGAAAGCAAAAAGGCAATGAAGCCCATGTCCAAAGGCATGGATGAAAGTCTCTTTCATTCACTTGACCAAGTCAATAAAGCCATGAGTGCAAGCTCTCTGGCTTGTGAATGGTGTTGTCTGGCAACGCTGATCAGATTGCTGGATGACCTAACTGGATTCAGTGCTGATGAGAGGTTGTGAGATGCAGCCAGAGCTCCCAGAAAGCAGCACGTGTGTGCTAGGCAGGCCACTTTGCTGGGGACCTACTTTTGGCCCGAGCTGACCCCATCAGCTTGCTGCGGAAGAAGAGCTTGACACACGGCTGGCAGGAGCCTGGCCAGATGTTGAAAAACTCTGCAGGTTCAATACTCTGTCCATTTGTGCATCTGGGTTTCATGGTGGTGTCTAAATGTGGAAAAATAAGACAAATGTGGAGAAATCTGAAAATGTCTGTTGTGTATAAGACTTTTCTCCTATGAAGGTTTTAAAAAATAGTAATTCCTCCCTCTCTCCTTGAAATAGCAAAATCTCAGTGTTGACAGTGAGGCGGACCAGGATTCAGAGTCTTGCTCAGTCACTGTGCAGCTGTGTGATCTTGGGTAAATGGCTAAAGCTTTCTAAACCTTGGTTTTAGCATCTACAAAGTTTGACAATTAATTTTGCAAGCACATCCGAGAAAAAGTGCTCCATACCTCATTGCTGAATATCACTACAGTCGCCTTCGAAGTACTCTCCTTGGGAAGCTATGCCCAGACACCAGGGCCTAGTCCACCCATCAAACCCATTTTGGAACTCTTTTTCTGGAATGGCCATCAGAGCTGTCATCATATTACCCTGATGTCCTGAATGTCATCACATGTCTTCCTTTCAATACTTCCTTTATCTCTGGGTAAAGAAAAATGTTATTGGAGGCCAGATCAGGTGAGGAGGGAGGGTGTTCCAGTACAGCCATTTGTACAGCGCTGCCAACGTTAAGCGCACGTTGGCAAGTTCGCGAACTTAATGGTCAGACCTCAGCAAATAATAATGACAGCTCTGATGGTCATTCCAGAAAAAGAGTTCCAAAACTGCTTGATGGGTGGACTATGCACTGGCATCTGTGCACAGTTCCCCAAGGGGAGGGCTTTGAAGGGGACCGTGGTGATCTTCAGCAATGAGGTATGGAGTGCTTTTTCTTGGACGGTTTGCGAAGCTCATTGTCAAATCTCATGTGCAATGGGACCAGCACTCACACCTGGCCATGCTTCTGTGCGAGAGTGAGATTTTGTTTAAAGGGCCTGGCATGAACCAGCTGCTCAGTCCTCACCCCTTGGCTTCCTGCTGGGAAAGCCTAGTTCTTTAATCCCTGAAGCCCAAATAAACTAAACCACAGGAAATTAAAATTTCAGGGATCAAAAGGTCCTTGAGATTGCAGGGTGCTGCTCTCACTTACAGATGTAATTAAAGAGATGCAAAAGAGGTCAGGCAGCGAGCTCAGTGCCCCAGCAGGTCAACGGCAGAGCAAGGAAAGCCCGCCGGGCTGAAAGCCCTGAAACCTTTCAAGGGCCTTGCATAGCTGTGGTCACAGAAATCACATCTGACGCAGCTCCAGTGACACCAAATGGGTCATTTCACTCATAAAAGGGCATCTGAGCCGGGGCTGGGTCACTGATGTGAGTGGCATCCCCATAGACCAGGTTTGTCTTCTTGGGGCTCTGCCGTCTGGATGCCAGTTTCATCCTCAAGCCAGCCACATCATAGTGACAAGTTCAAGGTGCTAACTATTGTTGACAGCTTTGCTCACAGAAAGAAGAGTCTTCTAAGAATCATTATGCAAAAAAAGCAACAGTGTTTTCATGCTGAAAGTATGATGAGAATTGCAAGTGGTCAGGAATGCGTTGCGTGAAGCCAATGGACCCAGAAGAGTCCAGGGACTCAAAAGGGAGTCACTTGACCGATATGACTTAACCCTAACTAACTCAGTGGTGGCCTTCCTTCAACCTCAGAACCTAGTTTCCATAGAACACCGATTAACAACGAGAAGATCCAGGATTTGGAAAACCATGACGTAAAAACACAGCCAATTCTGCCTCTATGACAAGTTCAAAGAGTAAAACAAGCACAGGAGCAAAAGTTAGAAAGATTCACCTTCATCTATGGGGGAGAGATGATGCATTGGTTTCTGAGGTCAGCAGTTTTCCCACCCTTTAATGACAATGTATTGTTACCCATATAAAAATTAAGCAGTGAGCTGGGCTCGGCGGCTCAGCCTGTAATCCCAGCACTTTGGGAGGCTGAGGTGAGTAGGATTGCCTGAGCCTGGGGGTTCGAGACCCGCCTGGGCAACTTGGTGAAACCTCATCTCTACAATAAAATAAAAAATTAGCTGGGCGTGGTAGCGTGGGCCTGTAGTTCCAGCTACTTGAAAGGCTGAGGCGGAAGGATTGCCGGAGCCCAGCAGGTTGAGGCTGCGATGGCTGGGAGCGTGCCACTGCACTCCAGTCTGGGTGACAGAGTGAGACTCCAACTCAAAAAAAAAAAAAATTGAGCAGTTTATCCTAATGTCAGGTGAACATTTATCGTTGTGAGAAAATAAAAAAGGCTTTTCTTTTGAAAAAAAAGCTTCACAAAATGCTCAATCATCCCAAGGGCTGCCTTTTGTCCTGAGTACTTTTCCATAAAGCCTCATGCTAACAACCAGGAGAAAGTCATGAGAGATGGCCGGTGGCTTGTGTGAGCCCAGGGGTAACTGGGGATCAGACTCAAATTAACACTCCTCTCCTATGAGCCACTTCTCCTGCACACTTGTATTTTAAATAAGCAATTTCCAGAGCAAGAAGATAGCTTCTTGCTCTCTCCTAAGGAACTGTTGGAGAGTGGATCATTACTGGAATGAGTCGACTGCAAGGCAGAGTCTATCCGGGGACACTTTGTGTCCCAAGTCCGAGGTGATAGAAAACGCAGTTGACCCGGGTGTTTGGGATGAACCTTTCTCACACTGACCTGGGTGGGTGCAGATCCCAGCTGAGAAATGGACACTGTCTTTTCTTTCAACTCCTACCTCCTCTTCCTCTGCATGACCCTAAGAAGTCCCACTGACCTGTAACCATCGGGGCCATTTTTTTTCACCGTGGAAAGGTCTAATAAACCCTTTCACACTGAGGTGTTAAATATTCAGCTTGTCACTTTCAGCAGCATGGATTTGGGAAGCAAAACAAAACTCCAATCAAATAATTTGGAACCTGTGCATGAGTATTTCACTTGGAATCTCAGAAGCTGAGGCATTTGCTCCTGGTTTGTATATATGTCTGCCCCTTCGAGGAAATGTGTGCCTCTCAACAAATGTAACAGGTGACATCTGTGCTGACAAGGTTTCATTGTGTGGGACGGTCATCCACACCCAGGTGGTTCCTGGGTCTTCTGACTCAAGCCAGGATCCACAGCACCTCTCTCTCTCTTTCTTTCTCTCTCTCTCTCTCTCTCACACACACACACATGCACACACACACACACACACACACACACACACACACACACCATTTCTAAGACCTCCAGCTACAGGCTGAATGACACCACCAGCTGCCCTGGGTCTCCAGTGAGCAGACGGCAGACTGCTGGACCTCCGAGCCTCCATAACCACGTGAGCCATTTCCCGTATTCAATCTCCTTGTATACATCTACATCGATATATCCTATTGGAGCTATTTCTCTGGGGATTTCTGACTAACACACACAGAGGAGTGGAGTGGTGAGGGGTTGGGGAGGGGAGGAGAAAGACATGGAAGAGGAAGGAAGGGAAGACAGGCAGTTGGAGGGAAAGAAGAAAGAAATTAAAAGAGTAAGGAGGGAGAGAAGGGGAAGGGATACAGGGGAGGATAGAGGGGGAAAGAGAGAGGCAGAGGGTGACAGAGAGGAGGGAAAGGGAGAAGAGAAAGCCTGGCAGGTGTTTAAGTCGCTGGCTCTAGTGGACTAAGACTAAGGTCAGTTCTACACTCCTCTGCCTGAGGTTGGTTAACACAGAATAATCGGTTTTTTCTCATTTTTCTACCACTTTCACCCAAATGCCCTGCCCAATATAAAAGTAGGAGGGAGATCATGACCTTTCATGTAATAAATGAAGGCATGAACAAACGCCTTCATCTTGTCCTGCCACATAGGAGGTGGTCCACTGTACTGATAAAGATTTCTCACCCTAGACCTATCATAAACATCACTGCAGGCTCGCAAAGGAAAGCAGACACTCGCAGGCATCTCTTCACCGCCAATGTCCTGGGAGCTGACTGCTGGGGGGCAGCTCGTTAAAGGGTGGTGCTGTGTGCAAACTCCCAGCTCCACATGGAGTCCATGAGGAAACTCCCACTGGAAGACAAAAGAGATGCCACAGATGAATCCAAGGTCCGCCTATGTGTGAGTCTGTGTGATGCCATGACACCTACCCTGTCTCAGCAAGCGTGTGCCTTACTCTGCCATTCTTTCTTTCACAGCTTGTAAAAATCAGAGAACTCCTTATTATATAAAATTATAATGATAATGTATAATTTGCTGAATATTTAAAATATGCTTAATTTTAAAAATGATAGATTGGTACTAATGGTTTATCCACTGCAAAACATAGATTCAGATGCTGAGGATCTGGCTGACCCAGGATTAATTTTCCTTCTGTTAACAGGACCACCATGCTCCTTTGGGAGACCACCATCCTGCACTCTAACCACCACCACCCAGTGGTTCAGGAAATTGACTCCATGCCCTAATCCCATGAGTAGACACTTGACCCTAGCCTGGCCAATCAGAGCTTAGCTCTTGATAGATCTTGTGATTGGATCAGGAGTGAACACCTGACCAAAGTCACAACCAGTGAGATGCAGCCCTGGGATTTGTGCTTTAATTGCTAGGAAAGATCATTTGCTTCTCTATGGAGGTGACTGAGCTGGTAAGTTGTGCATATGCCATGCTCATGGTCCATGCATAGGGCCAACCTACCTGACAGTAAAGCCAACTAAGACAACAGAGGTGAAAAAGCGAAAGGAGACTGAACTCGGTGGCTGAGCTTGTAATCCCAGCACTTTGGGAGGCCGAGGCAAGTGAATTGCTGGAGCCTGTGGGTTCGAGACCAGCCCAGGCAACTTGGCTGGACCTTCTCTCTACAATAAAATTAAAAATTAGTCTGTCATGATAGCACGCACCTGTAGCTCCAGCTACTTGGAAGGCTGAGGCAGAAGGATCCCAGAGCCCAGCAGGCCGATGTTGGGGTGACCGTGAGTGTGCCATGGCACTCCAGCCTGGGCGACAGAGTGAGACTCCAACTCAAAAAAAAGGGAGAAAAGGAAGACTTGATAGCTGTTATGAGCCCCAGGAGCCAGCCAGGCTTAGGGGCAGCCAACCTATTGAACAGTCAGTTCAAGAACTGATAAAGTCCTATTTTGGATCAAGTAGTTTAAGTTAGGTTACTATCCTTGAACCAAACGTTCCCATCGCACAGTACATGGCATTGTTTCACAGAATCTAAAAACATGGAGACTCCAGGTGCCATGAAAGACACGCTGAGGCAGAACTTAGATGGTCTAGAGTCAATCCCCTGCTTAGCAACCAACTTATAATTCATCTCACTGTGCATCAGTTTACTTATCTGCAAAATGGGTGACCAGTATTCATCTTGCCTCCTATGCAGTAAGGAATTAACCTTGCTCTAAGAGAGGTTTGGTGTCTTCCCTCAGGACTGGGAAGGTAACCTCTAAACACTTGGAATGTTCTTTCTGATAAGAGTAACTTAGTTTACATGGGGGCCTTGGGACACAACATTCTGTGTTAACAACGTGACTCATGGTGGTGCCTTTGAACCACATGGTATCAGTGCAACCTATGGAGGGACTGGAAACCAAGGTCAGCTACACAGGCAGTCAACCATGTCTATGTGACCAATCCCCAGTATACACTCTGGAAAGCAAAGTTGGGTGAACTTCCCTAGTTGGCAGTACTCCAATGGGAGAAGTGAATTCTCTCTAGAGGCTATAACACAGAAAGGAATGCAGCCCTGCTGACACTTCGATGTTATTCTGATAGACCCTTTACTGGACTTCTGACCTGCAGAACTGTGAGATAATATATTTGTGTTATTTAAATGAATAGAAAGTTGTGGAAATTAGTCATGACAGTGATAGATTTCAATGTCTTACAGTAAACATAAGACCACTCAGATATTCTGTTTCATTCGGTGTCAGTTTTGGTAAGTTGCATTTCTTCATTAATGTTTCCATTAATTAAGTTGTCAATTATTTTCCATCATAATATACCTTTTAATGTTCAGAGAATCTGTAGTGATAATCTTTCCTTCATCTCTGATTTTTGTCTTTATCAGTTTACATAGGGTTTTATAAATATTGCTATGTTTTAAAAATCAGACAAAAATTTAGGCTTTCATTTTTTTCTGTTATCACCCCACCCTCTCTCTGAATGTGTGTGTGTCTGTTCTTACATTCCTTCTACTTGCTTTAAGTTTAATTTTTATTCTACTACCTTATTAAGTTAATGATTTTAGATTTTTCTTCTCTACTATAAACATTTAAAGTTATAAATTTTCTTCTTAGCACTTTTTTGACCACATTCTACAAATTTTGTTACATTGTATTATTATTCAGCTCAAAATATTTTCTATTTCCCTCATGATTTTTTACTTGATCCATGAATTAATTAGAAATTGCTTAATTTCCAAATATTTCAGCTTTTTCTAGCTATATTATTGTTATTGCTTTCTAATTTAATTTCAACTTTGTTCAGATAATATACTCTAGATAATTTAAATCCTTTTAAATTTATTTAAACTTGCTATCATACTCAGCAAATGGTCTAAATTGATTAATATACCGTGTACACTTGAAAATAGTGTGTATTCTGCTGTTATCAAGTATGGTGCTTTATAAGGATCAGTTAGGTCAAGGTAGTTGATAATGTAGCTTAGGTCTGTGTCTACATTGACACAGGAAAGAGAGAGAGAGAATTGAGAAGACTGTTTTATTCACTTGCAGATGAGGGGAGTGTTTAGATTTACTTATGTATTAGGTTACTTTGGTATTTTCTATGTCTCTCCTTAATTCTCTCCAATTTTTGCTTCACGTAGTTTTGAGTCTTTGTCATTAGTTGCATATAAGTTTATAATTATTTTGTCTTTCTGTTTAATTGACTTTTTAAATATTATGAAATGGCTTTCTTGATAGCTGGCAATATTTTTTTGTTTTAAAGTCTATGTTATCTGATATTAATAAAACCATTCCAGTCACCCTGTGCTTACTGTTTGCATGACATTGTACTAGTTTTCTAGGGCTGCCTAAACAAAGTACCACACACTTTGAGTGGCTCAAGCAATTGAAAATATATTGTCTCACAGTTCTGGTGTTCAGAAGACTGAGATCAAGTGTCAGCAAAGTTGGCTCCTTCTGGAGGTTATAAGAAAGAATCTGTCCCCTGCCTCCTCCCTCACATCCAATGGTTTGCTGGCAATCTTTGGCTTCCTTGGTTTGAGGAAGCATTCCCTCCACTCTGTGCCTTCATCTTTACATAGGGTTCTCCCTATGTGTGTCTGTGTCCACTTTTCCTCTTTTTGTCAGGACACCAGTCATATTGGATTAGGAACCCAACCTACTCCAGTAGAATCTCGTTATAACATAATTAATTATGCCCTCAAAGTTCCTATTTTCTGAGGTACTGGGGGTTAGGACGCTAATATGGACTTTTTTTTTTTGAGTGGACACAAATTTGACCCATAACACATAATATATCTGTCTTATTTATTTTCTTTCATCCTGTGTGTTTATATTTAGAGTGGATGTAGTAGAGAAAGCATATATGAAGGAGGACCCAAACTAAACAAAATTTACTTGTTAAAAATTGTGTATTTATTCTGACGTGTTTGAACTTCAGTTGCCTTCAAAGCACTGTCCACTTGATGCAATACACCTATTAAAATGTCTTTTCCACTGCTCAAAACAGTTATTGAACTCATCAACTCTGATGCTTTTGAGTGCTTCTGCCATTTTTTGTTTCACCTCTTCTACATCAGAAGCAAAACTTTTCCCTTTGAGGATTTCTTTTCATCCAGGGAAACAAAACAAAAAGTCACTCGGGGCGAGAGTGGGTGAATAGAGAGGGTGGGGAATGGGGTCATACCGTTTTTGACCAAAAGCTGTTGAACACTCAGCACAGTGTGGGCAGTTGCACCCTTAAATCATCATCACGAAGTGGGCAAATGTGTTGAACAAATTTCCAAAAAAATTTCTCTGAAGCTGAACACAGTCTCTCACAACAATGCCAGCTAGTCCACTGATGCTGATGGGTTCTTAGAATATTTCCCTAGTTGGGGAAGCCTGGACTATAAGGGGCTCACCCCCCAAAAGATAATTCTGTGTTTTTTTGTTGTTGTTGATTTTTGCACCCCCTCCCATATGATACTCTAATTGTATTGGGCTTTGCTGAATGTTTAGTCTCTGGAAATAAAGGTTTTTCACTAAATTTGAGACATTTCCATAATTTCTCCAAATATTCCTTCTACCCTATTGTCTCCCTTCTTCTTCTGCAACTTGTCTTACACATATATTCCACTCAGTATCATCTCTACCAGTCACTGCACCTCCTTTCATTTTGTCACTCTCCCTCTTTTTTTTTTTTTAAGTAGAGACAGGTCTTGCTATGTTGGCCAGGTTGGTCTCGAACTCCTGGCCTCAAGGGATCATCCCATCTCTGCCTCCCAAAGTGCTGGGATAACAAGTGTGAGCCACCATGCCCAGACATTTATTTGCTTTTAATCTTGTTCTCTCTGGGCCTTTTATTTTTTTAAATTGGCAAATAAAACTTGTATATATTTATGGCCTCCAACATGATATTTTGGCATCCGTGTACATTGTGGAGTGGCTAAATCAAGTTCATTGCCACACCCATGACTTCACATATTCATCATTTGTGTGTGTGGTAAGAATTTAAAATCTGCTCTGAGCGATTTCAAGTACATGATACGTTGTTATTGACTAAGGTCACCAAGTTGTACAACAGTTCTTCTGAACGTATTCCTCCTGTCTAACTGAAAATGTGTACCCTTTGACCAATATGTCCCCCAGTACCCCAGCTCTCAGGTTCTAGTAACCACCATTCTGCCCTCTGCTTCCATGAGTTCAACTTCTTTAGATTCCATATCTAAGTGAGATCATGCAGTGAGTGTCCTTCTGCACCTGGCTTAGTTCTCTTAGCTTATGAGGGAGCACCCAAGAAAACCCGGAATTATCTTTTGATGGGCGGACCCTTTGAGGTACACTCAGAATCTGTTCCTCCGGATCAAATGATCAACCGAAGTTTTTATCTGGAAGTTTGGAGAAGGTTGTGTCACGATTTGCGGAAGAAACAACCTGAGTTGTGGCAAACAGGTGACTAGTGCAAAAACAGCATGGCTCCCATGGCCCACCCTCCCTATTCACCCGATCTCACCCTGAGCAACTTTTTTGTTGTTTTCCTAGATGGAAAAAGTTCTCAAAAGGAAACATTTTGCTGATGTGGAAGAGATGAAACAATACAGCAGACACACTAAAAGGCATCAAAATGGATGAGTTCAAAAACTGTTTTGAGCAGTGGAAAAGGCATTTTGGTAGGTGTTTTGCATCCAGCGGAGAGCACTTTGAAGTTGACAGAAGTTTAAACATGTCAGAATAAATACATGATTTTTAAATAAATAAGTTCTGGGTTTTTTGCCACCCCCAAATGTCTTCCAGGTTCACCCATGTTGTCGTAAATAATAGGATTTCCTTCATTTTTGAGGCTGAATAGTATTCCATTGTGCATATATACCACATTTTGTTTATCCATTCATCTTCTGATATTCTCTAAGGTTGATCCTATATCTTGGTTATTGACAACAACACTGCAGTGAACATGGGAGTTCAGGGATCTTTTGAAAATATTGACTTTATTTCCTTTGGATATATACCCAGGAGTTAGGGTGCTGGATCATATAGTAGTTGTATTTTTACTTTTTATTTTTTTAGGAGACTCCATATTGCTTTCTGTAATGGCTTCACCAATTGACATTTCCACAGGCCATGTGAAAGGATTCCCTCTTCTCCACATCCTCTCTGACACTTGTCATCTTTCATGTTTTGATAACAGTCATCTCGACAAGTGTGAGGTGGCACCTCACTGTCATTTTAGTTTACATCTCTCTGCCGATAAGTGATACTGAGAATCTTTTTGTACACCCGTTGGTCATCTGTACCCCTTCTTTTGAGAAATGTCTACTCAGGTCCTTTGCCCATTTTCCTGGCTTTTGAATCCCAAAGAGTTCTGGTTCATGCCCTGCACATTACACATATTATATTTATAAACATTCCTGAATTTTGAGTACTGTGGAGACTCTGTTTTGTTACATTCACCAGCAAAGTGTCAACTTTTCTATTTTTAACATTTCACTGGCAATCAACTTAGTTGGATTCAAACTACAAAAACTAAATTGGGCTTCAACTCAGATCAATCCAGTCCTTTGAACCTTAGTTGTACCATGTAGACTGTTCCCCACACATGTGGTTCATGGGTCACCCAAAGACTTGGGCCAAGTTTACCAAAGAGTTGGGGGTCTTTCTTGCTGGCTCTTTCCTCTGCTAGAATTCCCCCTCTGCCTTCCAGGGGTTGTGATTGCTCCAGACTTTGTTGTCTGGTCCCTTGGGTCAGAAAGAATGGGTTCCTAAGGGTTGTCCCACACAATAATGACGATAGCCTGTTCTTAGGAAACTCACTTCATGCTTTCCGTCTTCCACATGTCAGCTTCCTCCCAGAATCTCCCACTTCCTTTCAGTTTTCAAAGACTTCTGGGAGTTTGTTTTGCTCATGTGCTTCCACTTATTTTTTTTTTTTTGTATTTTATGTTTTATGTAGAATTTATGGTTGTTTACCTGTGTGAAGATTGACCCAGCGGGCATCCACTTGGCCACCCTGGAAGCTGAGTTCCTTCAAATGCTTTTTTTAATCTTTAGTTGGAGTCTCACTCTGTTGCCTGTTGTAGAGATAAGTTCTCACCAAGTTGCCCAGGTGGGTCTCGAACCCTCGGGCTCAGGCAATCCATTCACCTCAGCCTCCCAAAGTGCTGGGATTACAAGCTGAGCCACCAAGCCCGGCCAGCTTTTTTTTTTTTTTTTAATTGAGTTGGAGTCTCACTCTGTCGCCTAGGCTTGTAGTACAGTGTCACACTCACAGCCACCACAGCCTCGACTTGCTGGGTTCAGGCAATACTTCCACCTCAGTCTCTCAAGTAGCTGGAAACACAGGCACACGTGCCACCATGACCACCTAATTTTTTTAAAATTTATTGTAGAGATGAGGGCTTGACAAGTTGCTGAGGCTGGTCTTGAACCCGCGGGCTCAGGCAATCCCCTCACGTCCGCCTCCCAAAGTGCTGGGATGACAGGCATGAGCCACTGCACCTGGCTCAAACACTTTTTTAACAGTTCCCACCTCATCGTCCTGCTGGGGTAGCTGGGCACTCCCGTCTCCCCAGCCCCCTGCAGATTCCAATCTGTTCCTCTGAACCAGATCAAACACTTAGCTTGTTCTGAGTCCCATGTCAGGGCTTCTGGGAGGCTGGTCAGTCGTTTCTGCTTATCCTCCGACTCCCTCTTCTGGCTCTTGTTTCTCTAGTGTTTCCCACCGTTATATAAGATCTCACTCCTAAAATAAATCCCCTATTCATAGTGGCTCTGCTTCCCTCACTGAAGATAGTGGCGTCTGAGTTCCATCAATAAATAGAATAGCAACCTAAACAATTTGTGCAAGCTAAATAATTTGCGCTGGGTGCCTTCTGCAGTGATCAGGCAGGCAGAGAACTCCACTCCTTCCTTCCCCCAGCCTTGCTCCTATTGTCAGCTGGCCTGGGCTTTCATCTCTTGAATACTCCAACAAGGTCAAATGTCAACCTCCTGGGCTCTAGGAAGCCCACTGCTCTAAGCAGGATTTGCTATTTACTAAAACCGTATCAAAGATGGGCTGCCCTGGAGGTATCACAAGGTCCACACGCGGGTCAGAGGTAGAGGCGCCAGGGATGACCAAGATTGCCTCTTGAGAAGAAAGGCATTCATGAGTGGGAAATGCTGCTGGACTTGGCGACGTTCTTCTGATCCGTTTGCCACTTTGACCTAGAAATCTGAGCTTTTCTGATTTCCCCCCCCGCTCTGTCAGCAGCAAATGCCAGTCCATGCCACCAGGGAGCACTGTTGATTCTGTAACCATCCACAGGCTGAGTGTGGGTATGAAGCAGAGACGTTCCTTTCATAAATTAACAGAATTGGCATGACGTGGTTCCAAGTGTCAAAACAACAAAATGTTGGCAGATTTCTGCTGGAAGCTCCATCCTTTTTTAACAAGCCATCAGAGAGGTTTAAGGAGAGTTAAGACCAAGGCAGTGGGTCTTACGATGAAGCGCCTTCAGTTCCCCGGGTTGTCTGAACCTGAGATAGTCAGTGGTTGAAAATAGCTAGTCATATCCAAAAATTGTCGGTGTTCCTTCTCCCCAGAAACTGACTAGATCTGTCATGATGCCATAGCTGATCATGGTCAATCAAGAGAGGCACTTTTTTTTTTTTGAGTTGGAGTCTGGCTCGGTTGCCCAGGCTAGAGTACAGTGGCACAATCATGGCTCACAGCAGTCTCGACCTTTTGAACCCAAGCAATCCTCCTGCCTCATCCTCCTGAGTAGCTGGGACTATAGGGATGTGCCACCACACCAGGCTAATTTAACATTTTTTTTTTGTAGGGACAAGGTCTCTACAACTGTGGTGTCAAGGCTGGTCTTGAACTCCTAGGCTCAAGCAATCCTCTCTCTACGGCTTCCCAAAGTGCTGGCATTATAGATGTGAGCCACCATACCTGGTCAGAAAGGACATTTAAAGATTGATGCTGTAACTGTGTTGCATCTCACAGTGCGGATGAGTTTGAGCGGAATTATTTCCTATTTAAAATTAAAAATTTATGTCTCTGTGAGTAAGAATGATAAAACTGAGAAAACAAAACCAAAGACTTGGGGGGATAGAAAGAGTTAAACTAATACAATGGCTGAACCCACCCAACTCAATGCCAAGATATTGGCATTGGTTTAATCCGTTTCTCCTGCCGGGTGGTTATGGGCATTGACTTCCTTTCTTGTTGACGGGCTGTCTTGATCTTTTTGCCAGAAAAACCCCAAAGGAAAACTGTTTTTCTTTCCTTCCATCTTCACTCTCAATTTCCCCCACCCCTGACACCTGTGATGAAATGTCACTTCCTCAAAGGTGTCTTTTGGAGTTTATTCAACAATAGTTATGGAGTACCCGGTATGTTCTGGGCTCTGGGCTGGGTTCTCAGGTTGTAGCCATGGGAAGAAAGACCTCGCTGAGGGGACAGCATTTGAGAGGGGAGTGAAAGGATAAGAAAAGTGTTTCAGGGAGGGAGATGTGTCTGATGGGAGGACTCAGCAGTGGCTTAGAGGAAACAGAAGGTCAGTGAGAATGCAGAGCAGTTCTGCAAGAAAATCATTCTTCTCTGATCTAGACCCTTAACACATTACATTTATGCCTGTTTTGTGATGTTGATTTGAGATATCTGTGTATACCTATTTTTTCCCCTGAGGGGCTCTCAGAGGGCAGTCACCTTGCCCATAGTAATCACTGAATAACTACCCACTGAATTAAGGAACACCTAGACATGGGCGGTGTCTTATTCCTGAAAGACCTGGACACCCCAAAGGCGCAGGGATAGTGCTGAGTGAGTGTGTGACAGAGTTGAGTGCCTGGGTATTTCAGTAAGGATGGGTTACATTGAGGTGTGATAACAAACAGTCCCCACATTTCAGGGGCTTAAAACAGCACAAATCCATCCCTCACTTGTGTGTGTGTGTGTGTGTGTGTTTCCATCGCAGGTTGGTGGATCTCTGCTCATTAAGATACTCAGCTAATGGATCCAGTACCACTTGGACCAGAGCCAGTGAGAAGTGTGTATTAGATAACCACTATTAACTGATCCTAGGATGATTCTCAGGTCTCCTGGTTCCTCTGGAGTGATGGGCTACACCAAAGATGCTTATGATTGCTCCATGTTGAGAAGCAGGGAAGAGTTACAACAACACTATGTCATAAAATTGCTGTGAGGATTAAACAATTAAAGAAATAAGACACCTGTAGAGGTACTTAAAACAGTGCCTGACATAAAGTAAGGAATCTGTGCTAGAGATGATGACGACAATGACGACGATATGATGATGTTGATGTGGCAGATACTGTTAGGAAGTGTCAGTGTGATTACTTGCATTTGTAACCTAACCTGAAGCTCCGTAACCCAGTTCCTCTAGTAAGGAACCATCTGCTGACCTTGAAGCTGAACAGAAGGATGAAGAGAGTCCACTCTGTGGGTCTTAACCTCAAAGGTGAGAGGAATCTGGGCATCCGACAGGTGCCCCATGGGCAATAGGTATGGGCATTGGAGCATCCATCTTAAAAGTTGTTCTCACGGGCCAGATGTCACCTGTATCTTGTATCTTATCTGGGGGAAGCTGAGTCCAAGTTCCAGACAGGGGAGACTAAGCTCTGTAGAGGCTGAGCTCAGGTAAAGTCACCCACAAAGCATGAGGGTCTCGGGAGGGCTGTCTGTGATGTCAAGTGGAAGTTACAAAAAGACAACTCTTCAGTGTTTGTTCAAAACAGAAAGGTCTAGCAAGTGAAACCTGACACAAAGAGAGACCTATTCCAGGTTACCCAGATGCCTGATGTAGGGAATGCATGCACCTGGGCACAACTGTGCACACACCTGAAACAGATCAGTCCCGTGAATAGCCGTGAATATGGACTCCGAGGCCAGATGGTCAAGATTCAAACCTAGTTCAACCACCTCTTAGCTGGGTGACCTTGAACATGCCACTTTCCCTCTTTGACATGTTTCTTTATCTGTAACAAGATTAATAAGAGCACGTATTCATAGGACTGTTAATAGGATTATTGGGAAATTAGCAAGTACCTAATATATGCTCACCGGCATTATTACCATCATCATTAAGACTGGTTAAATGAATTGAAGGTAAGATATTTGAATCCCAGACTCCTCATGAGTGAGGAGGCCAATCATCTATAGATTTACAGTATTTCTTCATTGGACAAAAATGAATCTTCATGCAGACGCTTGTAGGAGTCTGGGCTGGAAAGATGGGGCAGGGAGGTCTGACATCACCCCTCACGGAGCTGACAGGGGCAGAGAATAAGCAAGTAAACAAGTAAAGGGACACGAGGGACAAGAAGTGACCTCCAGTGTATGTTCCCCAAACACATTTCTATTGGGTAGCACAAAGGCTGGGGTCTTTTACACAGCAGGCGGGGAGGAAGGTCATGTGTTTCCACGTTTTACTTCCCTGGCCTCCTCCACCTCAGCCAGACTTAGACCTGGAGTTTTAAAAAAGAAGAAACAGAGTTAATGGTTCACACCCATGTAACTGCGGTCAGCAGCCATAAACTGGTCACATTGCTTCTGGGGTAGGGCAGAGTTAATTTTATTTGTTTGTTTGTTTGTTTGTTTGTTTGTTTGTTTAGCAGGATTTATTGAGAGGACAGAAAAGTTCCCACAGTGAGAGGGGCCCCGAGGGGGTTGGCCAAGAGCTGATTTTAAATGCCTGGGCTAGGTAGAGGTGAGAGGATTACCTGAGGTCAGGGGTTCAATACCAGCCTGAGCAACATAGCAAGACCTCTTCTCTACAATAAATCAAAAAATCAGCCAGGCATGGTGGTGTATGCCTGTGGTTCCAGCTACTTGGAAGGTGAAGGCGGAAGGATTGCCTGAGCTCAGAAGGTTGAGGCTGCAGTGACGGTGAGCATGCCACTGCACTCCAGCATGGGTGACAGAGCAAGACTCTGACTCAAAAGAAATAAAATAAATGAACATAAAATAAATGCCTGGACTGTCACCAGCAAGTGTCTTCACCTTCTCTACAGCTCAGTATCCTCACTGGCACCAAGGCACCCATCAAGGTTGCTTACACCAGTCTTCTTTGCCTCCATAAAGGACTTCCTAGATGCCTATATGTTCAGAACAAAGCCCTGGACTCTTGCTCCCCTCCCCCAATGCACGTCAGTCCATCAGCAAGTCCTATTGGCTCTACCTTTGGTCAGCAACATCCACAGGCACTCGCCTGCACGTCACAACCTTGTTCCTCTCACCTCAATCACGCCCCCAGGACTCCCGGATGCCCGAGTCAGTTGTTCACTGGACTCCAGGCGTCCCGTGCTATCCCCTATGGCCCTGTTCTAACAAGTGGCCAGAGTGATCCTTCTGAAAGAAAAATAAGATTTTTCAGCTGGATGCAGTGGCTCATACCTGTAATTCCAGCACTTTTGGAGGCTGAGGCAGTAGGATTGCTTGAGTCCACAAACTTGAGACCAGTCTGGGAAACACAGTGAGGTCCCATCTCTACCAAAATCAGAAAAATTAATTGGGCGTAGTGGCACATGCCTGTAGTCTCAACTCTTCGAGAGGCTGAGGCAGGAGGATTGCTTGAGCCCAGGAGGTCGTGGCTGTGGTGAGCCATGATCATGCTACTGCACTATAGCTTAGGCGTCAGAGTCAAACCCTGTCTGTCTGTCTATCTACCTATTTATCTTGTTGAGTGAATGAACAAAATGTCAAGGAAAATAATAGCAACCCCATTCATGTTATGGGGATCAAATGAGACAGTGTTTATACACATCAAGAACAATGCCAGACAGAGTGCTAAGCACAGATCTTTCTTCCATCTTTCTTCTTTTCCTCCTTCCTTGTTTTTTGTTTTGTTTTGTTTTGTTTTTTATCTCTAACAGTAAGCACCATAGTCAGGACTTGATATCGAACTGACAGGATGACCATAGCTGCTTTATGAGGCCAATATATAGCCCTTCTTTTCCACATCCTCAGTAATCTATACCTACAGGTTTACAGTTTGGAGGCAGACCGTGTAAAAATCCTTGAGCTAAAATCACAAGTTCCATCCCTCATTTTATGGGATTTTAACCATTTGGAATTTAAGCATGACCCCCCCAAAAATCTGAAGTCGCCTCGTTGACTTAGGAACCCCGAGCACATGTGGAAGCAGCCGGCTTCCTCTTTCCAATAACTCTGCTCTCCCAGAAATGATGATAATTGTTTCCATGTGCCCACAGTCTGGAGGGAGTTTTGCAATAACCTTTGAGGAGATTAGTGGTCTCCGATGTTCCTGATGAAATTCAGAAGAGCATCTGGAAGTCATTTAAGTTAAGAAATTAATGATTTGGGGTTAAATAATACATGACTTTAAAAAGTAAATACAGAAAGTTTATTAGCCTATGAACCTGATGTTCACACCTCCATTTTTGTGGATTTACCTAAAAAGGGTAGATCGACTATAGCTTTTGTTTCATCAGTTTGGTGTGCTTGTCTGTCTGCCCGATTTGCAGTAAGGCACACAACAGATGAAGTAAGGTCCTGAGCTAAAAGTTTACAGGAGAGAAGCCTCCATTTCCTTGGTCCCCTGAAGGCTCTTGTAAGCGATGCTTAAGGCTTCGTAGTCTCAAGGGGCATCTGGGATTTGGGGACACCTGAACACGGCAGACGCCTCTGGGTGCTGTGCCATGATCTTACCTGATTGCCTGATTGAGGTGAGTCTTCCTCCTCCTCCTCCACCTCACTGTGATTTGGTATGTATTTTTGTCCTGGCTTGTTGAATATCCCCGTTTTGATTTTTTACATGTGGCGGCCCAGCCCAGGACCGGCGTTTGTCCTTGCAGTGGGGAGAGTGATATTCTGTGCAAACAGGAGAGAAATGAGGTGGAGAGAAAGCAAATTATGAGCCCGCACAGAAGACCAGGTGAGTGGAGGGCACGTTTTCGTGCTTTTATTTTTTGTTCCTAATGTCAGATCAGAGAGAGAGAGGGTGAAGCAAATCCAATCATCAGCCACAAATAATGGGATGTGTGGCATTTCTCCCTCATGATAGGAGGTTAGAAACACATACATGGAAAAAAAATGTATCCCCCAGGGATGTTCGAGCTAAAAACACTGAGAAGAAAATGTGCCTTCTGCTTGGAAGCCCACGTCCACTTTACAGCTGTTTCCCCAGGTTGTGTCTACACCTGCGGAACGAACTGAAGAACCGGGTAATTACCAGAACCATCCACTTAAAAATTGTCTCTGCTATCAAGGCCTATTAGAGCCAACTTTGTTACAGTCACCTTTTGGGCCTGGCTAGTTTTCCAGTTGTCTTTGCCCACAACTGATAAGTGAAGTCAGCTAAGAAACCCAGTGAGCCTTCACCCCCCAACCCAGGCCCAGAATTCTCAGCTGCACACCCCCTCCCGGAAAGCTTTGTTCCACCCCAGTTTCTCCCTATGTTGGGCTGAGTTGGGGGAGGAATCTTGGGTTCCCATTTGCCGGGATAACTCATTTACATTTCTCTCTTTCAAACAAAGATTTCCTTTTTCTTTTGAAATTATTTCCTGGGCCAATGGTGCAACATGACTCCGGCAGGCCTCCTTCTGAGATTGGATTGAGCCAGCCCAGGGTGTCCGTGGACAGGAGGGGACCAGGACAGGAGGGGACCCCCGAGGCTCGGAATACATCGCCTTTCGTTTCTGGACACAAGAGGGAGTCGGGGTCCCGCCCTCTGATTGCTCAAACCCCCACGTGGCAGAAGAGGCCCAGCATGAGCAGCCAGGAAGCAGCCAGGGACCCCGCACCAAGGCAGAGCAGCAGGGAAAAATGAGAGAGAGCAGACACAGGGCCCAAGGTGGGTGCGGAGGACGAGGACAGATCTTCCTCGTCTGATTCTGCGGAGAAATTGCTATTATCTGGGGGGAAGAGGGCTGAGCTATCTTCTTCTGAATCGTTAATAAAAACACATGGGGATAAAGTGGAAAACCAACAGTATGGAAGGATGTGTAGTGAAAATGAACCTTCCTTTCCCGGCTTCCTCGTCCTCTTCCCAGTCACCGCCGCTACCGCTGCCGCTCCCCATCCGCGCACAAACGCATCTGTTTAAATCCGTATCCCGGTCCACGCTGCGCGTTGCTTTTCCCTACCCAGTCATCCAGGAGCTCTAGCCGCAGCAGCTGCCTGGGACTTTTAATTCCAGATGTCCCCAGACTCAAAGCTAAAGCAGGGGACGACCCAAAGTTGAGGGCTGGGGGGGTGACGACCTTCAGGTCCCCCACTGACCACGGGAGGGGGCGGGGAAAACGCTGCGGCTCCGCCTGGGATCGCGGGTACCTGGGCACACGCCGAGTTTGGGGCGGGAGGAGGGAACTCCTGGAGTCGCCCCCTCCCTCCAGTGTCCCCAGCCTGGGTGACCTCTCCGGCCTGGCGGGCTCCTTCCTCTGCCGCCCCTCCTGGCCGGCGGGCGCATATCTCCACCCAGCGCCAGCAATTCGTCTCCGGGCCGGGGACGTGGGGGTGGGACCGGGAGGGAGGGCGTGGCCCGGGGAGAGGGGCGGGGCTCGGAGAGTGGGGCGGGGGCGCGGGAGGGGGAGTGGCCCGGATGGGCGGGGCGGGGCGGGGGCGGGCCCGGGAGGCGGGGGGGCCCGGCCGCGGCGGCGGCTGCAGCGGCTGCCGGAGAAAAGTTGTCCCGGCCGGAGCGCGAGCAGCGGCGCAGCCGGAGCCGGAGCGGCCGCGGCGTGGACCCGGCAGGGGAGGGCGCGGCCGGCGGACGCGCAGCCTGCCCGGCGACGGGGCCGCCTGCAGGGGTGGCCCCGGGCATGGGGCGGCCGGCGGGGGCCGCGGGCGGGCGCTGCGCCCCGGGCTGGCGGCGGGCGGCGTGAGCGGCCGGGACGCAGGATGCGCTCCGAGGGCGCGGCCCCCGGGCCGGCGGCGCCGCTGTGCGGGGCGCTGAGCCTGGTGCTGGGCGCGCTGCTGGGCAAAGGTAAGGCCGGCGCGGGCTTCTTGGGCGCGGGCGCTCGCCAAGTTCCCCCGCGTCCCGGTGAGCTCTGGGCGAGCGGAGCCTACGCGTAGGGATGTCGGGGGACCTCCGTGAGAGCGCCGGTCCCACCAGGGGCGCCTCCGCGGGGCGCGAGCGGTCTCTCTCCCAGAAGGGCGGACCCGACTGGGCGCCGGGATTGGGGCAAGTTGGGCCGATAGCATCTCCGAGTCTGGATCCCCGGACCACCCCAGACCCAGGGCTGCCTGGGTGGGGAGGGGGCGTGGCTGAGGGTCGCTGGGTTTGTTCCCTCTCCTTGAGTTCCTGGGGGACTTTCCCCAGCCCCAGTACAGTCCCGCTGCAGAACTGGGGTCCGGGAGAGTGGGGCCGGTTCTGTGCGTCCCCTTCCTCCCAGCTGCGCGCTCCCCACCCACGGCTCTGCCACACTATGGGACTGGGGTTCCAGAGAGGAGACTGTACCTTTACTCAACACGGGGTCCGGGGAGCCTGCGTGACCCCCGGAGGAACGCGCATGCATCGCGCGGCACAGGGCACCCCAGCTTGGCAGAAACCCGGGACTCTCCGGGTACCCCAATGAGTCGCGGTGTGGCTGGTGAGGGCGCATGGGGCGGTGGGCGCGCCCCTTGTGATCAGAGCTGGCTTACCTGCAGTCCCGTCCCGGGAGCCCTTCACCTTGGTGTCCTCATCTCTACGGTGCGAGTGACGACCCTGCCTTGGGTCCGAGAGGTTTAGATGGGATGACGCGCGGCGCGGAAGGGCGCACACAAGGCGGCCTGGTTATTATTACGACCATTATTATTACAGGCGAGCGGGGCCGGGTGGCCGCGCGCACTCGGCGGCGGCGGGAGCGGGGGGTGCGGCGGCCTCCAGCCCCGGGAGCAGCTGACACCAGGCGCCCTCCCCGCCGGGCACCGGCGCCCGGGGTCACGGGGCAGGCGGATGCCAGGCCTCGGCTCTGCCGGGGACGGCGGCAGCCCGGAGTCCCGGGGTGCGGTCAGGGAGTAGGAGAGCGTCGCCTTCCCGCTGCCCGCGCCCTGGCGAGGATGGCAGGGTGCTGTGGTTTAGACTAGGCGTGCACAAGTGTGCCCCGCGCCTTCGCGTCGCGGGTTCGGTCCCAGCCCCGGACGCTGCTCAGAGAAACCTCAAATATACCAGGTTGGGAATCGCGACCTCTCTCTTGCCTGAAGCTCCCGGACTGGGCTGGAAATGCGTTGGGAGAGACAAGTTGCCAGCTGATGTTTAAAAGTAACGTTTGCTTTTCAAAACTCATTATGTATCGTGTGAAATTCCAGAATAATCTACTTTACTTGGGACTGCGGTTTCTCGGGCACAACTAGATAGGTTTGCTGTGTTTCATAGAGTGTTACTTTCTTCTAAGTGCTCTAGGTAAACGGGAGCGTGTGTGTGTGTGTGTGTGTGTGTGTGTGTGTGTGTGTGTGTGTGTGTGGTAGGGGTGGGGCACCTTTCAAATCTCCAGAAGCTGGTGTCTGAGTTCTGCTGTTAATTAGCTCTAGGTTCCAGCATGTCTAGGATTCCCTTTTCCCTAATGTAAAGTGGCCACTCAAAAATTCCCTTCCCAACACACCTCACAGCGGTTTTTGGTGTGTGTGTGTGTGTGTGTGTGTGTGTGTGTGTGTGTGTGTGTGTGATAAAATGACTGCCCGAATAGGTGGCTCTTTGTGGAGAAAGACAGTGTCCTGCTAATTGAGCAGGGGCTGAGCGGCCCCCTTCAAATCTTCTCCCCTATCCTTGAGAGGATTTAACCTGGTGAGGTCTTTGGATGTGCCCTTTGAAGCGAGTTGTGGACTTTCTTAATTAAAGCTCGCATTCCATGTGTGTACGCACAGGTGCACACTCTCTAGAGGATTTCACTTTTGGCTTAGAGTGGTGCTGTTATAAATGCCCACGTAGGCAGGGCTGGCAGCAGCAGTTTGGTTGGGAAGAGAAACTGGGGCTTGTGTTGAAGGGGCTGTTTACACAGCAAGTAGGTGATGCCGATTATGGACACTGAGAAGCCGCACACCTGCCCAAAGCTCCCCAGTTCTCAGGCCTAGCACATCATTGACTTGGTGGGATTTTTCTCTCCTAGCTTTTGCTTTTCGAAGTTCACCATGTGGTTTGGGGTGTATAAGAGTCTGCAACATTTTTTTTTTCAGTTTGTTTCTCATGATCAAAAGCAGCCGTTCATTCCCGCTTCAGATTCCTCTGCAAATAAAATGTTTGCTTTGTAAGATGTCTTCTGGAGAGGAAAGTTTTCTGACCCTTGTTTGCATTTGTGCCGTCTTAAAAAAGAAAACGCCATCTCTGACTCTTTCTGCATAAGGATTTAAGTGCTGATTTCTAGAATCTTTGGAACCACTGATTAATTTTTAATACCAATTGTCTGTTTATTTTCGACTGTGGATTTAGAGGCTTTGCAATTCGTCAGAGTTTGAAATAGACATAATTGTTCTTAGGAGGTTCCATAAATAGGCTAGGACATCGAAAGAAGGGAATCTTGTCCTAATATTTAAGGCTTGGGCTAGGCAGGGAGACAGAGTGTCCTTGAGTTCGAGGTTGATGAATGTCCCCGTGTAAAGGATAGTGCTAGGCTGAGATGTCTTCGGAAGTTTAGTGATGGTTGTTAGTCACATATGGGACCCGCGGGGAGGTTATAAAGGATCATAATCCCTTTTCTGAAATCTGTGGGGCCAAATACTTATCAAGAGTCAGAATTATCAAGATATTTGAATGAAAAGATGGGAGGAAGGAAAGATAAGTAGATAGGTGTGTAGGTAGGCAGGTAGGTAGGTAGGTAGGTAAGTCGGTAGGTAGATAGATAGATAATAAGATAGGTAGATAGAAAAGATAGGTAGATAGATGACAGGATGGATAGATTGGTAGGTGAGTAGATAGATAAATAGGATATATAGAATAGACAGGTAGGTAGATTCACAGATAGAATAGACAGATAGATGATAGATAGAATAGGTAAATAAATAGATAGATAGATAGATATAGATAATAGATAGAGGCAAGAAGCCATATGTACACATTGTATGGCACCCTCAGTCTTGTTCTGGAGTTGTACCTGGTAATATCACACATGGATAATTTTGCATGAAACGTGTGAGTGTTTACAAAAAGAAGGACAATGAAAACCTAAAATAGCTTCACTTCACTTCAGATCAGTGTTGGCCAGGAATGGATTAAATACAAACGACTGCCCAAACCTTTGGATTGTCAGTGCTCTGGGGACTTGGGCTTTCTGATGATTCAGAGCCTGCAGCAGGGATGGTGGGTGGAGAGGTTCTTCTCAGCTCACCCGTGTTCACGCTGACACTGGAGAACCAGGCTCACACCATACCCTACAGGCCCTTACAACATATGTGCACTTAGCACAGTGTAAGCCCACGTGTGCACGCGTGCGTGAACACACACACACACACACACACACACACACACACACACACAGGCTTTCTTTCTATCCATCCCTTTCGGTCCATCAAGTTGAAACTCCCCCCGTGTTTCTGCTTCTTAATAGTCATTTCTGCCAGGCTCGGTGGCTCAGCCTGTAATCCCGTGCCTTGGGAGGCTGAGGTGAGTGGATCACCTGAGCCCGCGGGTTCGAGACCCACTTGGGCAACTTGGTGAGACCTCATCTCTACAATAAATCAAAAAATTAGCCGTGTGTGGTAGCACGCACCTGTAGTTCCAGCTACTTGGAGGCTGAGGCGGAAGGATCGCTGGAGCCCAGCAGGTCGAGGCTGCAGTGACTGGGAGTGGCCACTGCACTCCAGTCTGGGCAACGGAGTGAGACTCCAACTCAAAAAAAAAAAAAAATTAGTTATTTCTGCCTCTTGGAAGCCGTTCTGTTAAACCACCCGATCCAAAGTTGTCTTAGTTCTCTGCTCTGTACCCAGATCTCTTGACTGGTGCTTGCAAACTTTATGACCTGCAGACAAGTACTGTTTTGTCCACACGATGTTTAGAAAAATGAATGGATTCCCAACCTTTAAAAATTGACAGAGTTAAGTCTGGCTTGGTGGTTCAGCCTATGATCCCAATACTTTGGGAGGCAAGTAGATTGCCTGAGTCCGTGGGTTTGAGACCAGCCTGGGCAACTTGGCAAGACCTCGTCTCTACAGTAAACCCAAAATCTTAACCAGACATGGTAGCATGCGCCTGTAGGTCTGGCTACTTGGAAGGCTGAGGTGGAAGTATCACTGGCGCTCAGCAGGTCAACACCGGGGTGTCCGTGAGTGTGCCACTACACTCCAGCCTGGGCGACAGAATGAGACTGCAACTCAAAAAAAAAATTGGTAGAGCTGACATGTAAAACAAGCAGGTTCTCTGCGTTGTATGCATGCCTATATCAATTCATTGTATTGTACTTCCTAACTATATGCAATTTTTATCTATCAATTTAAAAATGATTTTAGTCCTTGTTTCATATGGAGTTGCATATGAATTTTATCAAATGCTCCTTTGTGTCTGCTGAAATGATCAAATAGCATTTCTCCTTCATTCTAAAAAAAAAATCCAGGATTTTCCACATTTCTTAATAGTATGGACATTTTGCCAATGCTCTATGCACACGAGTCCATGGCTATCTTGTGCTAATTCTGAGCAGGCCGTCCCCTCTGAAGGGTATGTTTATCCGGATCCTATCTTCTCCCACTCGCCTTCCTGGTCCTGCCCTTGATTGGCTGAGTTTTGCTTCACCCTCTTCTTGGTTTATCTCACTGTTCACTCTTCGCTTCATCACAAGGGTGTCTACCGTCAGGCAGAGAAGAGCTTGGAACTCTCAATTATATTAGCAGTTAACACCTCCATGAGCAGAGGTTAAAACAAAGGCTTCAGATGTATTAGATATTTCATACATCCATAGCCCTGAAAAGCAAGGTTAATAAAAACGTGTCTGTGGTGTATTAATTGGAGTGAAGGGGAGTATTACTGAATTAATGGAATAAGTAGAACATCTGATTGATAGAACATTTTTACACCCTTCTACTTTGTTTAAAAGTCAGGGTTATGGAAGTATACTTTGCACACAATGAAATTCACCTTTTTGAATGTAGAGTTCTAAGTTTTGACAAATGCACACAGTCACATATAAGCATCACTGCGCCCAAGGCATAGAACGTTCCTTTCTGTCCCCAACATTCCTAGATGTCTGCATAGTCACCTCATTCTTCTGCCTCTAACCCTGGAAACCTCTGATTTGTTCTTTGTCCCTGGAATTTTACCTTTTTCATAAAGCCTATCTGTCCATCCTGTCATCCATCCATCTATCTATCTACCTACCTACCTACCTATAAATCTATTCTGTTTCCCTATCTACCTACTTACCTATATATCCATTCTATCATGTTCAGCTTTTGAATCTGCTATCGTCCACATAGCATAATTCGTTTGTCCTTCATCTTGGTCTCAATACTTTGTTCGTTTTCAGTGCTGAATAGTATTCCATTGAATGGATGCGCCACCATTTGTCTGTTCATTTCATAGTTGAAAGACATTAGGATAACTTTAATCTGGGGCAATTATACAAAAAGTCATTGTAAATATTTACAAACAAGTTACAATGCAAACATATGTTTTCCTTTTTCCTGAGTAAATACCTAGGGGTGGGACTGCTAGGTAGTGTGGTAACTGTATACTGTATAGTTTTATAAGAAACAGCAAACACTTTTTAACTGTATTTTTAACATTCTGCAGTCCTACCACCATTGTACATGAGTGTCGGCTGTTTTGTGTTTTCAGCAGCACATACATCCATTTTGTTCTCTTTGATTTTGTTTAGTTCTGATAGATGTATAGTAGGCATTTCTTTGATGTCTTAATTTTCACTCCTATGATTAATAAGGTTGAATATTCTTGTGCCTGTCATCCTTATATTATCTTTAGTGAAATGTCTTTTTGCAAATATTGTGCCCATTTTTTTATGGGTTGATTATTTTCCTATTATTGGTTTTTGAAGTACATTATATATTATAAATGCAAGTCATTTATCAGATAAGTGTTTTACAGATTTTCTCCTAGTAGATGTCCTTGCAAGAGCAGAGGTTTTAAATTTTAATGATGCTTAATTTATTAATGATTTCTCATAGTAATTGTACTTGGGTGTCACATCTAAGAAACCTTTGCTTAACCCAAGGCCACAAAAATCTTCTAAATGTCTGTGTTGTTCGGGTCTTCTGTATTCCTACTGATCTGTTCTTCTCTTAGTTACTGAGAATACTCACACCTCCAACTAAGTTATGATTTTATCTGTCTTTTATTTCAGTTCTGTCGGCTTTTGCTTCATATATTTTGAAACTGTTTTAGGCACGTACATATTTAGAATTGTTATATCTTTTTGATGAATCGATACCTTTATTATTATTAATGCTTTATTTGTATTTTTGGTATTATTTCTTATTACACAATCGATTTTATCTGAGATTAAAAGGCCACTTAGCTTTTCTTGAATTAATGTTTGCATAGCAATATCTTCTTCAAGTTTTTACTTTTAACCTGTCTCTTTGTATTTAATGTTGATTGTTTATCGGCAGTATGTATTTGGATTTCATGTTTTACTCTAATAATCTCTGTCTTTTGAACACTGTTTAGATTTTTTATATTTAATGTGATTATTCTTCTGTTAGTATTAAGATCTACTATTGTGTTCATTGTTTTCTTTATGCTCCATCTCTTCTTTATTCTTTCCCTCTCTTTCTGCTACTTTTAGATTGAGTATTTTTTTATGATTCTATTTTGTCTCCACTATTGGTTTGTTATTTATACTTCTTTTTATATTTTAGTCATTGCCCTAAGGTTTGCAAAACACAAATTATATCTTTAATCATAGTTTATACTCAAATTATGTTGTACTGTTTTGTATGTTGCATAAGAGCCTCAGAACAGTATATTCCCAGCACTTTATTTTCTCTGCTATAATTCTTTTTAAATGTATGCACTCTTATGCTCTAGGTGTGACTAAGCAATTGTCAACTAGAGACTATCTGTGCACATTATAAAGAAGAATAAAATCACATTTAATGGCCTTGCTTTTGTTTCTGAGTGGTACTTCTGATATCTGTAATACTATTCTCTTGGAGACGTTATTCCCTGTCCTGTCTGTGTGCTGAACTCTCTTGTTCATATACACTAGAAACATAGATATGGCCGCCTTCAAGGAGGGAACCGAGGTGAAATAAAACCCATCTAGGTCTGAATCAGCAAAGTTTCCAAGAGAGTGGGTTCCAGTTACTCTCCTAAAGAGATTGACTTTTTTACTTCTTTTTTTTTACATATAGGAAAATATAGTTTATTTATAAAGTAGATTAGAGAGAAAGAGAGAGAGAGGTAATTCACCTCCCCAGATTTGGGAGGGGGCCAGAGCTTAAAGAGAAATATGGCCCAGCCATAGCTTAAGGAAAATGTGGCTGGGCCAGGGCTTAACAAAAGCATGGCTGGCTTATTTTTTGTTTCTGATTAAGGACGTTCTGAATGGTATGTTAGAGTATTGAGTTTGCATGCAACCCAAAGACTTAATATAGAAGATCACAGCTTCTCTCTACTAAAATATTTTTTTCTTTCTTCCTCATCACCTTTCATCTAACAGAAATTTATGCTCTCACAGTTCTGGGGCTCAACATTCAACATCCCATGTTAGCAGGGCCATACCCCCTGCTAAGGCTCCATGAAAGGGTTCTTCCCTTCCTCTTCCCACTTCCAGGGCTCCTGGCAGTCTTGGCTAGTGGTGACATCTCTCCATCTCTGTCTGTCTTCACATGGCTTTCTTCTCTGAACATTACTTTTTCCTCTCTCCTTGAAGGACACTTATCCTTGGGTTTATAACCCACTCGAGTGCAGGATAATCTCATTTCAGGATCCTTGACTGAATGGCATCTGTAAGGACGTTTTTTCTAGGTGAGGACACAGTCACAGGTTCTGAATGGACACCTCTTTTGGGGACCATCCAAACCATCACGTACAGTAAGACTTGGCACATAGTAAAGTTTGTTCAATCCTAGCCATCATTATTTGTATCATAGAGAAGAAAAATTATACAATATAGGACAACAGACACCATACACATTTTTGAAAATAACTGAGAATAATTTAAAACAAAACAAAATGACAAAACAGAAAACAACCATGCATTTGATGATGTCCAGGCATAGAACAAGCTGATCAAATGTGAGAAGTGTGAAGTGTCCTTTTTTTTTTTTAAAGCAGGATTTATTGAGAGGACAGAAAAGCTCCCAGTGTGGGAGGGGGCCTGAGGGGGTTGCCTGGTATCCATTTATGATAGACCCAGACACAGAGCCAGGGGCTCATATTCTGACATATCCCTTGCCCACTTCATGCTGAAGTGCAGCTTAGACATAATTCCATCTGTCTTAGTTTTGCGAGACACTCTTGGTACTTTCTTAAACACCCTTTCTCCCTGAGTTCCCGCAGTCATCAAAACCGTCCAAAGCAGCTCTGGCGTCTCTTCTCCATGAGGTTTTTTCCTCCCAACTCTGCAGTTGACTTTTTTCATCTTTCTCTTTCCATGGGTCCCTCTGGCCCCGTGATTATACTGTTTGCTTTCCGCCGTGCCTCCTCGCTGTCTCTGTGGGAATGTGGATGCAACTCTGCCCGTTTTGGCATATGGTAATTCTGCAAGCAATTATTTCAGGCAGTGAGGGATTCTCATATTCTTGAAATAAAGAAATGTTAAGCTCCCCTCCCACACACACACACACACACACACACACACACACACACACACCATGAAAGGCTAGTTTCTGGTCTTATCCTTGACTGACAGCTTGGTGATGATTTTAAGTCAAAAACAAAAACAAACCAAAAGCAAAAAACAAAAAACCTCACTCACATCATAAATCGAGTTGACCCCAGAAACATGATTTTTTTTCTCTCTGTTAGAAACAATGAGGCTGTTTTTGAGATACTGAGATGGGGTTTTCCCTTACCTGTCTGATAGAAATGTTCTTTGAATATGCACTAAATTATTTATTTTCTTAACTTCTTTAGTCACAAATGCTAAAAACTCAGCTTAAGCAAACTATACCAAAGCCAAGAAAAAGTGGTGGTAGCGATGGTATACATTAGCTCTAGTAACTAAAAAATCCAGGTGAGTTTCAGGTATGACTAGACCCAAGGATCAGTGTCACTAGACACTGTTTCTTTTCTTTCCATGCCTTGGCTCCTCTGTGCCATCTTCATTTTGGGGAGGTTATCATTGTCAACAGCAGCTCCAGGCTTATGTTCAGTCTACACAGTATACTCATTGAAAAAAAATAAATAACTTCCCAAATGATTGAAGAAAAAGTTGTCAGGGTGAATTGATGGCACTCACTAGGGTCCTGGGTCCAACCCTGAGCCGGTCACTGTTGACTACAGGAAATGGGAGTTTTTCTTTTTTTTTTTTGAATTGGAGTCTCACTCTGTCACCCAGACTGGAGTGCAGCGGCCGCTCCCAGCCACCGCAGCCTCGACCTGCTGGACTCCGGCGATCCGTCCGCCTCAGCCTTCCGAGTAGCCAGAATTACAGGCACGCGCTACCACGCCCGGCTGATTTTTTGATTTATTGTAGAGATGAGGTCTCGCTGTCCAGGCGGGTCTCGAACCCGCGGACTCAGGCAATCCACTCACCTCAGCCTTCCAAAGGCGCAGGATTACAGGCTGAGCCACCGAGCCCAGCTGGGAGTTTTTCACTGGTCGACCTAAAGCACAGGGATCCTGGGGAACCTGGTGGTGGGATCCCGTCCGCCCAAACCCCTAGGACAGAGAGTGCCGAAGTTATGATGGCCAGGCTATATCAGAAGATGGGGTATGAGTATCCAGCAGGCAAAACTGTATTCCACCCACCAGACAAACAAAATGAAAGAAACCCAAAGCTGTGGACTGGCTGCTTCTCACATTGGAGAAGCCACTCACAGGGCAGGATACCTCGTTCCCCTGCTTATGCATAAATAGTGAAGTCATGGACATTTTGATTAGGGGTGGCCTTTTCCACCTTGTTGCGTCGCCGACTCAAAGTGGCTCTTCTTGTTTCCTGCTTTCTTTGGCATTCGTTCATGCTGGTTTCATTCACACCCATCTGTTGGTCATCCCTCTAGGACTGACTGTAAGCCAGGCCCTGCAGGAGTCATGACTTCTGCCTCTGACCCTCTCTTGCAGACCCGGAGACTGCACCTAGGTCTCCCACGCACCGACGTGCACTCACACACCTCAGGTGCTCACCTCAGGACCACGTGGGCTGTGGGGCGAGTTCCCCAAGCCTGTCAGTTTCCCATGCCTCCACTGGGTAAGACAGCCGCCAGCAGCTCCCCGCCAAGGCATCCTGATTTAGGAGAAAAAAAGAACACCCTGAGGAAGTCTCCGCATCGAGGGCATTGTTCAGCTCCAGCTCTGTGCGTCTCCCTTCCTGAGTGGCGATAGGCTCTTTTCTTCAATTTATATAAATCTTTGGGGTCAGTACACCGCCCTGGGTTACCATTTTCCGTGCTTTCCATTATTTAATTGTAAGCAGCAGGTTGACTCTGAGAGCTGACTTTTGTCACTGCCTTCAGACCCAATGTTTTCATCTGCCGTGCTCTCATCCTGTGGACACAAGGGCATATCCTAACTGGAGCCTGTCATCTCCTTCTGCTGGTCACTTGTCTCCCTGGCCCCGGCCTGGCCCCTGGACACCACCCTCCCCCCTGCAGCACTGAGGCCATGGAGGTGTCCGCCAGCAGTGGTTCCCATTGCAAGGACACCTGTTAATTCTGGGGTCCACCCTCGTATTCACTGAGACAGGAAGTTTGCAAACATCAGCTTCTTCCTACTTCCCAGTGGACCAGGAATCCATGATGACTCATTTTATGTGTCAACTTGTCTAGGCTTAGGTGCCCAGATGTTTGGTCAAGCATTATCCTTGATGTTTCTGTGAGGCTGTTTTTAGATGAGATTAGCATTTAAATGGATGGACTTTGAGTGAAACATGCCTCTCCTTCATGTGGGTGAACCTCATCCGATCAGTTGAAAGACTTGCGAAACTAAAAGACTGACCTTCCCCTAGAAGGCAAGACAGAATTCTTCCAGGAAAATAGCCTTTGAACTTGAACTGCAACATAGGGTCTTCCTGAGTCTTTAGTCTGCCAGCCCACCCTGCAGATTCTGGACTGACTGACCAGCCTCCGTAATCACCTGTGCCAACTCAGTAAAATGAATCTCTCTATTCACATCTGGTTGGTTCTGTTTCCCTGGAGAACCCTGACTCCTAGAGGACTCTGGAAGAGCTCCTCCCAGGCAAGAGGGATTTTGTTTTCTCTCTCAAATATCTTAACTACCTAATCTCCAAGCACAGCCCTTGCTCAAGTCTTGGTGCCGTTGTTTTCCTATTAAATTCCTGCTAGTCCTACAGATACAGTCCTTCCCTTCTGTGTTCATTAGTCCAATGGAAAAACGAGA
The DNA here is from genome assembly GCA_027257055.1 of Cephalopachus bancanus. NCBI lineage: Eukaryota > Metazoa > Chordata > Mammalia > Primates > Tarsiidae > Cephalopachus > Cephalopachus bancanus. Next base: position 1,324,569 of record JAPVLO010000269.1, read on the forward strand.
ACTTCCACCTCCCCCAGCAAGCACCAGGTACGTCTTCGTTGGGGAGACACCATCTCCCATCTAGACTTTTCTTGACCAGTCAGGTCATGTTGTCCTCTGCCCAAACTTGCCAGAGGCTGCCATCCTACACAGTGCTACATGGTGTCTGACCCCCAGTACCCTCCTGAATAATTTCAGTACTTTGCCTCCGTCTCATTGGTCCTTACTAGTTCCCACCACCCAGGTAGATTTCCACCACAGGGCCCTGGCACATGCTGCTGTGAGGAGACCATCAGACAGCCCCATGACCCGCTCAGCTGCTCCAGATCTTTGCCCCAAGTGTGTCTTCTCCTGGTGGGCTCCCTCATCGGCTGTGTCTGTCCCTCTCCATCACGGCACCATCTGGGCCCATGTCCTTCCTTCTTGTTTCTCTTTGTGCTTATCATCGCCTGAAAAACCACAGATTTGACATATTTGTGTAACTATCTTTGCCTCCCCTAGAATTCAGGCCCCACGAGAACAGCGCTTTTGTTCACTGTCATACATGACTGTTTTGCCAACGAGCTCTCGTGCCTGGCCCTTACGAGAACCTTGATACTTGACCAATGAGTGAATGAATGCCCACGTGAAGAACTGACTGACTTCTTTTTGGGGCTTTCTCTATTATCCACCTTTCATTCTGAGCTAACCTCTTCAATCTCAGTTGCTCAGTAACATGGGGGAGTGCGTTTTGTGTGTGAGAAATCCCTCAATGGCCGCCACCGAATGAAAGGTCTCCAACTGGGCAGGGAACCTGCTTCCATCTCTCCCCAGCACCAGTCACTCCAGAGAACATCCCCGTTGGCCTCTGAGGTGAGGAGGCTCAGGACAGGAGTGTGGCTCCAACTGCCCCTGCTGGCCAGGGGCAATGTGTTCGAGTCCCTGGCTTGCTTTCTGTGTGGCCCCACCCTCTCTGTACCTGTCAGCTTCTCACTTTCAGGTAGGGTGCAAGGGAGTCTTCTTCCTCGAGGACAGTGGGGTCCCTGAACTGGCCACACAAAGCAAATCAACTTTAAACAGAGGCCGGGATTCTGAGTCATGTAAATAGTGAAACAGATTGTTTTATTCATTTATTTATTTTCCAATGGCTTTAGGGGGTACAGATTTTGGTTACATGGTTGGATTGTATCGTGGCAAAGAAGTCTGGGCTCTAACTGTATCCACCACCACGACCTGTGCACATCGTACCCCATGAATGAGTTTTCCTCCCTCCTCCCCCTCGCCCCCCCCTTTCTGAGTCTCCAGTGTCCATTATCCTGTTCTCTCCGCCTTTGTAGATCCTTGGTTTAGCTCTTGCTTGTGCGTGAGAACATGCGGTGTTTGGTTTTCTGCTCCTGTGTTAGTTCACTTAGGGTGATGGTCTTCAATTCCATTCAGGTTACTTTATTATTTCATTCTTTTTGGTGGTTGAATAGTATGCCAGAGTGTATAGACGCCATGTTTTTATGTAAGAAAAAAGTTCTTATGTTCAGTTAAAAGAAGATCCTAGTAAAGTCCTATTAGGATTTTTCTCTTAACAGCTAAATATAAGTATTACTGGAATAACGAGAAATGGCTGTTAATGAGTACAGGGTGCTTTCTGGGATGATGAAAAATGCTAAAATGACACATCAGGTATGGCTTGATCTAGGTGTTTGATGATGACTTGGGACTTTTTTAAAAAGTGATTTACTCTGCCTATTATGTAGTTGGCTTTATTGTTAGGTTCTTATTGGTGGCTTTTGGAAGTCCCAAGTTTCCAGGTTTATATCCTTGAGGGATCAAATCTCCCTCTCATACTAGTTCCAGGAAAAGTCGTTCTGTGTTTCATTGGCTCTGTTTGGTTCATGTGCCTATCTCTGAATTATTCAACATGGTCACTGGAAGACAATGTGCTCTAATTATTTAGGCTAGGATCTGTGGGTGGATTTCACATGGGCTGGAGGGGGGGATGCAGAGGAAAGTTAGGGTGTCATCAGCAGAAAACGGATGAGTGCTTGGGACCAGAAAAATAGGTAAATATTCCCATGTCTCCAGGCCACAGGGACACAGGAGATCCAGGCAAACAAGCTGCGTCTCCTTCCTCCCCAGAAATCTGCCTGGGCTGGGATGTGTGAGAGGGAGACAGCCTGAAGCTGTGTTTCCCTGACTGAGTTTGTGTCCTGCTTTCCTAAACCAAGCAACATCTATCGCTCGCCTGACAACCCGGGCCTGCTGTCCACATTAGAGGCAAACAAGATGGAGACCCGAGATGGCCCAGGACCACAGAGAGGAGACACAGTGACATCCAGGCAGGGCCTACTCGGCCAGATCCTGTTTGAGAGGTGGCACTGGCCTCCGCCACACCCCCTGCTTCACTGTGTAGACACGGGAATGCCACTTACACCCTGAGCCTGTGCATTGGGCTAGGAAAGTGTGTCTCCCTGAATTGTGCACCAGGGTCAAAGGGCCTAATGACTGTTTGACCTTTCCCTCCTATTTCTACAATCTGGTAAATCTCCATCCTTCTCCGTCCATCGTGGCCTGCACCCAAGGGGGCTGTCCCTACAGATGGTAACTCCTGGTTTCCACACTGCTGGGGTCCATTTGGGGTTGACCATGCAGAAGGAATCAACTTCAAACAGAATTACAAATAGTGTAAATAGTGAAAAAATCCTTATATCCTAATATAAGGAAAACATTCTTATATTCCATTAAAAGGAAGGCCTAATAAAGTCCGATTAGGATATTCTCTTAACAACTAAGGATAAGAATTACTGGAATCATGAAAAGTGACTGCTGAGTACATGGTGCCTTTGGGGATGATGAAAAGACACTAAAATGAAGTGTCAGGTATGGCTTGATCCAGGTACTGGCAGGAGATTGGAGGGCTAGGGAAGGGAGAATCTGGGATGTTTGTTCCCAGCGCGCTCTTGGGGTCTGTCTCTGGCTGTGTCTGCATCCCCTGTGACTCTAGTTCCTGCCGGGTGACCTCTGTCCAGGACTCCACTCTGATGGGGTTTCAGGTCCTTCCCTTCTCCACTTGCCCATTCAGATTGAGACATTGTCCTTCAACTTCTTACCATTGGCTGTCAGCCTCACTATTTTATTTTCTCTATACATAGTTCCTTCATAAAAGGGTCTTAAACCATTGGAGTCAGGTCCCTTCTTCCTGAGGTTGACGCATACACAAATAGAATTTACCTCTAATAGTAATATAATACTACATAACAGTGGAGAGCAGCTGGAGAGTTGTTATTTTTATCTTTCAACATGCTTGAATGTGTGGAAACATTTCCAGAACAGGTGCCTAGAACCTAGAGCTCTCGTCTCGTGAACCACCTCAGGGTAGCTATCTGAATGGATGTTCGTCACCCTGACCATCAGGGTGTGTATTTCCTCCGAAGACAGACATTCTTGTACAAAACACAGTGCAACCTCACAGCCAGGGAGTCTCCGCAGCTGCTTTACTGCTCTCCAGTCTCCACGCCTTCCCACACTTGGTACCTGCCGTTGTCCCAGTCTCTCCCTTCCGATCATGAGCCTCAAGTTCAGGACTGCACACTGCTCAGTTTCCACAGTCCTTTATTGCCTCCCAACCTTCCCATGCACGCCATGGCCTTGATGCTGTGGAAGGTGACAGGCTGGTCATTTGGGAGCACGTCTCTCCGTCTGTTCGTCTGCGGTTCTTTTATTAGCATCCGAGTCTGCATCTGGGACAAGAGCGCCCCTGATAGGAGGCTCTGCTCCCGCCTCTGCTTGTATCAGGTTGCACAGGACTCAGAGGTGTCTTGGCAGTAATGATGTCTGCTTTGATCACTTGATTAAGGTTGCGTCTGCCGGGCTCCTCTGCGGTGAAGCGACGCTTATTCCCTTTGAAATTAATACATATTTTGTGAAAAGGTGTTCAGAGACTGCGGTAACATCCTGTTCTTCATTAGAATTTCAATATGTCACGCATGGGTCTGTCGTGGGGTGAGTTGATGGGTTTTTGTTGTACTCGCTCGCTTACATTTCATGACTGTAACTGTAGGTTTTATGGGAGCCATTCTGCGACAGCTCCTGTGTCACTTCGACACATCCTCATAATTCTTTGAGCACTGCATGACTTCCTGGGCATAAGACCTTCTAGGATCCTCTTCACCTTCCCTGCCCAGGTCCTGGAGTCAACTCAGGTGCTTTTAGTGGGAAGTGGTGTTTAGAAGCCATGATCTTGGCTCTGGATGTGCTTGTTACCATTTGGGCACTCCAGACCCTCTTGAGGACAGAGCCTGGAGATAGTTGTACACCTGTTGATCTCTCTGTGTCTGGCTCTGTCTCTGTCTCTATGTCAGTCTCTGCCTCTCTCCCTCTCTCCATCTCTCTATCTCTCTCCCTCTCCCTCTCTTCTCCCATCCTCCCCTCCCCTCCCCTCTCCTCTCCTCTCCTCTTTTTCCCTCCCTCTCTTTCTCTCCTCTCTCTTTCCCTCTCTCCATTTCCCTCTCTCTTTCTCTCTGTCCCCCTCTCTATTTCTCTCTTTCCCTCTTCCTCCCTCCCTTACCTTCCGCTGTCCTCCCCTTCCCTTCTCCCCTTTCCTTTTCTCTCTCTCTTTTCATCTCTCTCTTTCTCTCCTCTGTCTTTCCCTCTCTCAATTTCTCTTAATCTCTCTGCCTCTCCCCTCCTCCCTACCTCTCTCTACCTATAGTTGTCTACTGTTATCTATCATCTATCTATTATAGTTAGCTACTGCTATCTATCTTCTATTATCTTTCATCTATATCTATCTAACTACCTCTTTTATCTATCTCATCCATCTATCTACCTACCTACCTATCTACCTATCTATCTCTCTACCTACCTATCTATTATCAATCTATCTCATCTCTATCTATCTATCTATCTTATGAGTTTATCAGTCACACACAATAGCTTTCCTGAAATACTACACACACACTTAAAAACGAGTGCTTACACATCATCTCACTCAGGGTTCTCCAGAGAAACAGAACCAGTAAGATACATGGATATAGAGTATACTGGAGGAGATTTGTTCTCTACATCTACCAAGGTTTATCTTGAGATAGAGAGTTACAGCATGCTCTTTTGCCTCGAAATGTGTAGACTTTCTAAGAAGACAACATGGCAAAGTTCACACAACTGAGACTACAGACCAGATGCTGTCCTTTCCTTGTGCTTCTAAATGGTTCAGTCCAATGCCATTGGGAGGGATCAGCAAGGTAGAGAAAATGGAGATGTGGTGGGCTGGGGGAAGGGGTCAGAGATCAGGAGTGGCACGGAAGGTGGCACTTGAGGTGGGGAAACTCAGGATATTGCAGCTTGAATGGGGAAGGAGGGGCTGGAGCCTGAGTGGACTGAGGAGGAGAAGGCTGGGAAGGACCTTGTGTGGGCCATAAGAAGGAAGTTACAGACCCAAAAGTAGGAATATGGAATGACCCCTCGGTGCTGGAGCAGAATTTATGTAGATGCTTCAGTGGAAATGGATAGTCAATGCATGGGGGATAGAAGATAGAGATAAGGATGGATGGATGATGATGGATGGGTGGATGGATAGATGGAGAGATAGGAGATGAAAGAAGGTAGATAGAGTGTAGAAGAGAAACTAGGGAAGTATGACAGACTTAGAATGGAGGAGACATAGAGATAAGAGGTGGATGAGTGATGAGAAGTAGACAGATGGATTGACACTTGTTTACTCTTACAGAACCTCGAGAGATCACAATTGACCCTAAGAAGTAGAAATGGAATGTCGAAGGTGCGATTGGAGCTGGGATTTGGAGCCAGTCTGTCACTGGGCCTTTGCCATGTGATAACCAATGGTATAGCGCCTCGCATGGATATGATGATGGGTGAATGGATTAGATTCATGATGTAAGATAGATAAAAGGTTCCAGATAGCCTCCCTTGTGTCCAGACTAGACTTCCTGTACAACTGTGGTACACAAAAGTATGACAACTTACACATGCAGAGGTCAGACATACGATGACATTAAAAGTATATGATTTAAGATGATTAGAATTATGTAACATAAGAAAAGACATAAATCAAAGTACCTTATCAGCCAGGCTCGGTGGCTCAGCCTGTAATCCTGTGCTTTGGGAGGCCAAGGTGAGTGAATTGCCTGACCCCGCGGGTTTGAGACCCGCCCGGTCAACTTGGTGAGACCTCATCTCTACAATAAATCAAAAATTAGCCAGGCGTGGTAGTGAATGCCTGTAGTTCCAGTTACTTGGAAGGCTGAGGTGGAAGGATCGCCAGAGCCTGGCAGGTTAAGGCTGCGGTGGCCAGGAGCGTGCCACTGCACTCCAGTCTGGGCGATAGAGTGAGACTCCAACTCAAAAAAAAAAAAAAGTACCTTATCACTAGCTTTTGAGCGATTGAAAAGCTTCATGGAGTTGCCAGGGAAGAATATTAGCTTCTTGAAGGCAAGTCACAGATTAGGACTAGGTAGGCAGCAGAGGCATTTTCAGGGACAGACGAGTCAAGAAAACATTGTTTAAAAGAGGACAGGATGGCTGGGCTCAGTTTCTCAGCCTGTAATCCCAGCTCTTTGGGAGGCCGAGACGACTGGATTGCCTGAACCTGCAGGTTCATGACCCTGGGCAAATTGGTGAGACCTCGTCTCTCCAATAAAATAAAAAATTAGCCAGGTGTGGTAGTGTGCACCTGTAGTTCTGGCTACTTGGAAGACTGAAGCAGAAGGATCACCAGAGTTCAGCAGGTCAACAGACTGGGTGACAGAGTGAGACTCTGAATAAAAATAAAATAAAACGGCAGGGACTAGCCAGACCCAGGAGCAGCTGGGGTTCGAATAGGGCCTCAAGGACATTCTGCATCCCTCACTGTGGCTGGCTTTGAGGCTTCCTACCCTTACTTGGGACTTCCACATCATGGGAGATGAGGCTGCCGAGGGGTCCTCGGTCTCACATCTCAGGAGAGTCTTTGGTTTCCTTGATTTACATACGAACTTTCCAGAGAAAGACTCTGACTGACTAGCTTTGTGTTGTGTGTCCACGCTGGATGCAGGGTTACACACTCACATGCTCATGGCACCCAGGTTTACTTGGAATAAACCAGGTTAACTGGGCTGTGAGGAATTGGTCAGGACTCCTTCCATGGGCTGTCATCCAGTGCAGATGTAGGAAGAATGATTCCAAAGCCTTCTTGTTCATGTAAACCAGGAAATTGGCATTTTAAAAATGCAAAATGGCTAAGTTTTCAAGTTTGGGCAACTTTTTTTTTTTTTAAGTTAGATGCTTTGTGTCTGGATTATGGCCCCGGGACAGCCAATTTTCCATATCTGCCTTTGACCACTTAACTCTGGTGGAAAGTATGAGATACTAGAAGTGACCCAACTTGGACACAGTTGCCTGGTGTCACAGCAGGAAGATCCACACAGATATTCAAGCTCCCATCCAACCCACATGTTGGAGTATGGGGAAGAACCCTTCCCAGAAGAAGTGATGCATTAGCACCAGAGAAGGAATGCTGGGCTCACCAGCATCCACTCTACAGGCTCCCAGTGTACTTGGGAGAGATAGGGTGGAAGGAAAAAATATGTCAGACAAGGCACAGAGAGGAAGAAGGCCAAGAGGGACAGTGTTCTCACTCTCAAATGATGCTGCTTTTCCAAGAGGGGCAGCAGCTTTCCTAACGCTACTTGTGACTGATGTCTGGGAGGAGTCTTGCTCCTTCTTTTATTTTTAAAATCCATGTTTCTCAACCACAGCACTGCTGACATGTTGGACAGGACATGTTGGACGCTGGGGTGAGGGGTGCTCAGGGCAGGACCAGATGCCAGTAGCAGCCCCGCCCCCCTGCCACCACATGACAACTAGAATGTCTCCAGTCATTGCCAAACCTCCCCGGGTGCATTGAGAGCCTCTGATCTACATGCTGCCCACTGTGTATAAAGCACTTCCTGCAGCAAAATATTGTTTTAAACTTTTGACTTGGAGATAATTTTAGACTTTCAGGAAAGTTGCAAAAACAGAGCAAAGAATCTCATGTATTCACCTAGATTCTTCCAAATAAACATTTACTAGATTTTTAAAATCATTCTCATTCTCTCTCTCTCTCTGCTTCTTCTCTCTGTCTCTGTCTCTCTCTCTCTCTCTCTCTGTTTTTCTTCCTCCCTCTTTCCCTCTCTTTCTGTCTCTGTGTGTTGATAGATAGATCTACTCTGTAGATAGATCGATAGGTAGATAGATATTTATATATGTGTGTGTGCAATTTCTCTGAACTAATTACAAATAGTCGCACATGATACACCTTGAGTGTGTATTCCTGAAAACAAGGCCATTGTCTTATATAACCACTTAACATTGGTCAGAATCGGGAGAATGACATCACCTCAGTGCTATGACTTATCTATTGGCTTCATTCAAATGTTCCCAATTCTTCCATTACTATCATTTACAGCAAAGGAAACCATTTTTTTTTTGGTCCAGGATCCAGTCCCGGGTCTTACATGTCATGTCTGATTAGTGTCATCTCGTCAGAAGTGATTCCTCAGCCTTCTTGTCCTTCATAACCCTGATGTGCTTGAAGAGTACAGGCAGGATTTTTGGTAGAATGTCCCTCAATTTGATCCGCATTGATTCAGAAGGAATAGTTGCATTCATTTCGAATTGATCTGGCCCTTCCAGGCACTGCGTTCTGAATCTGGATGACGGTGTGCTTGGTGTCGTCTTAATATCGGTGATGTCACCATTTTCCCTGCAGGGTCCACTCTGACCCTCAGCGTGCAGGAGCACCCACAGGCCTCCCTGTCGGAACCTGCTCTGTTCTCCACCCCTTCAGTTCTCTCTGGGATATCCTGACCCCATGTTTTTTGTTCTTCTTCCTTTGCCTCTTCACAGGGTCTTCCTGACAGGCACCTGGGCACAGCTGTCTCCCAGGCATGGGCTGGGGGAGGGGATCTCGCTCCCAGTTCCCAGCGTGACAGAGACCCGGGGAACTGTCACAGGACTCCATGAAAGGTGAGGGAGCATGGGGCTCTTGTATGCTCGTGGGTCAAGGCCCACTCTAGGCTCTGAAGTCTGACCCGAGCTGCTGTATCCGAGTATCGCAGGTCATGTGAGTCCCTCTCCACACCCTGCCTTCTGTGAGGGTTGAGGGAACATCAGGTCTTCTTGCTTCTCCGTTTGCTTGTTGATCCCGGCATGACCAGCTCTTCTGAGCTGTCACGCTCCTGAAGAAAATGCTTAGACCTACATGCCTGCATGTGCACACTCACACATTCACACATGCACCTTACACACATGCGTACACTCATGCTCCTGAACGCATATGCATGCTCATACACACACTCACACATATGCTCATGCACATTCACGCATGCACTCACCCACACACTCATGAACACACATACATGCTCATGCATGCACTCACATATGCTCATGTACACATTTACACATGTACCTCATACACTTGTACACTCACATGCTCATGAACATATATGCGTGTGCATCATGCATTCACACACATGCTCCACATATTCATACATGCACCACCCACACACTCACTTATGAACATGCATGCATGTTCACACACACACACACACATGCTCACATACACATCCACACATGCACCCACTCACCCATACAGTCACATGCTCATGAACATGCCTGCATGCTCATACGTGCACCCACACACATGCTAACACACACATGTACCCACACACATTCACATGCTCATTAAGACATGTATTCATACTAGCCCACACATTCACACATACACCTCACATACACACACACTTGTATGACTGCACGCTCATGAACACACATGCGTGCTCATGCACTCACACACATGCTCACATACACATTCACACATGCATCTCACACATGCTTGTATACTCACATTCATTAACATGCATGCATACTCACACATGCACTCACACACATGCTCACATACACACTCAAACATGCACCCCCACACACTTACATGTTCATTGACATGCATTCACACATGCACCCACACACACACTTGTATACTCACATATTCATTAACACATGTGCATGTCCATACATACACTTGTGCACACGGAGACATTCACATATGGACACAGGCATGCACACACTCACACACTTGCGCACTCTTATTTACACACATGCACACATACACATTCATTCACACATGTATACACACTTGCACATGCTCATTAACACACACATGCACACTTATGTACTCACATGTGCACCCCTCATGCACTTATACTCACATGCTCATTAATGCACACATGCACTCTTACACACACATGTATGTTCACGAATGCTCATTAACACACATTCACACTCATACATGCACATACATTTGTACTAACACACATGCGCCTACACATGCACACACTCTGTCACACATTCATTAGCACACATTTTCACACTCATTCACGCACACACACATGCTTACTAACACACACATGTACCTACTCATGCATACACTCTGCCATACACTCATTAACACGCACGTGCACACTCATACATGCACGTGCATACGCCCTCAGGACTAGCCATTAGGGTTTAGGCTCAAGGAACTAGGTCCAGACTTAAGAATGTTAAAAAGTGCCCCCTCCATATAATACATAATACATATACTGGCATATAATACATATACTGGCATATAATACATATACTGGCATGACCAAGCAGACCATCAGATATCTTCAGTCAGGTTAATGGTGTCTGCACACTTTTCTTCAAGAACATGGCATACTTGGTTTATAGGGATGTGGCTGAACTACCTCTCTCTCTCTCTCTCTCTCTCTCTCTCTCTCTCTCTCACACACACACACACACACACACACACACACACACACACACAAAACTCATTTTGGAGAATGTTCTGAAAGAAAGGAAATATGCCCAAGAGGTATATTTAAAGTTCCTATCTTCAAAGACAGAAAATTGCTAGTAACTTTTAAATCAGCATTTTCTAATTTGCAGTCTGCCCTGTATGATTCTCAATACTTTTGGCATATATTAGTATCATCTGCACTTCCATTTACTTAATAACAGTTTTTCTCTATTTCAGATCTTTTAATCTGAGCTTTGCCCTAAGCAATCATTTCCATGAAAGTCACTGTTTTACATACTAATTGCATTTCCCCCCCAAACATTAAGATAAATACATAACTGATGGCATATTTAAAGGTCCTTCTGTGTTTCACCCCAGATTATCTTATATCCTGCACTTGAGCAGACCCTGGCCTCAGGCCTAGATAGAGAGGGGGCCGGCAGATCTGATATCGGCTGCCTTTTCTCCCATGATTGGAATCTCTAGATTGCATCCCAGTCCTATAACTTGGGGTGAGAACTTCCAGAAAAGCTGGAAGAATCACTTTCTGAAATTATCTGAAAGGACAAAGAAAGGAACATCCGTTGCAGCCTTTTTAAACCAAGTGGGACATCTGGTGACGGGACACTGAGAGTGACGCGTTACTACAGAGAGTCAGCTACACTGAATCGTTACCCAGGAAGCACCCTCCTTGCCTAACCGGGTGTTGAATTTCGAGACCAGGACGTTCCTGGGCTCCGGACAGCCAACCAGGATCCAAGTCAGCATTTCCCAACTTTAAGCATCTATGCCCTTTTCAAATAAATATAAAAATCCAGTGACTTTTTTTTTCCACTTCTTCTCCCAGAGGAGGCTTCTACTGTTCCTTAAGTGTCCTGCTCTCTGTCTTCTCTGAGCTAAAAGAGCCACAGATAGATAAACGTCGTCTGTTATCATTCATCTAGCCTGAAACACAAGCAGTTTCTCAACTTCATCATGTAAGTGACTGAATATGCGTTGTAACGCTAAACATTTTCTGATAGAGACACTTCCCACTGCCCCGTGGAGCACTGCTGTCCCAAATGGAAGTGTAAGAAAAAAAAGGAAAGCCCACCTAAGTGGGGAGTGTGGTGGACAAGACCACTGCCCTCCTGGTGAAGTGAAGGACTGCAGCTTCTAGACCTTGGAAAGAGCAGAACCACCTGAGTGCCCAGGGAGTCCCCCTCGGAACTCGGAACGCTGGAGGGACCTTCCTATGACCTGAGCTTGCTGCAGGGAGCAGGTGTCAGAATTCTTCAGAGAGAACATCTAAGAAAAATTGACTATCCAGAGATGGGATCAGACTCGCCATAGTGAGGCCACTGATGGATCACTCTGAAGTCAGCCACCTCTCTCTGATCTTGGCGCTGTTTTAACCCTATCACTCCACCCACGAGAGGCCAGCACCACCCACTTCTCAGTTGAGCTGCCGAAATGTCTCCACACCCTGCCAGATGCCCGTTTCCTCCAGGTGGGTGGTTGTGGAGGTGCGGAGCTGCCGGTGGCTGTGCCCGGGTGAGAATGCAGATCAACTGTGGGAGGAGATAGAGCTGGCAGGCCGGGGAAGCAGAACCAGGGGGCGGGAAGGAAAGTCCTTGGGGACGGGTGTCTGGGGCTGAGCCGCCTGTTTTCCCGAGGCTTGAGTGCCGTGCCGTCCTGCAGCTCTGTGCTGTGTGGGGTTCTCCCTCACATGCCTGTGCTGGTGCATGCCCTGCCTGTGCTCAGATCCACCCATTTCCGTTGCTCACTTATGGATGGCAGGGAACTTCCTGCCCAGGTCCCCGTGCCTTCTGGCTTCTGGACACTCTCCAGGCCACTATGGGGAAAGGAAGGAGGTGTGAGGAGGCTGAAGTGGAGAAGCCACAGTACTTATGTCCTCGTGCTGCTTTGCTTCCTGTGCGACTTGTGGCAGTGGCCGGGTCTTCTCAGCAGCTCTGGCTGCCCCAAGACCCATTTCCTCTCCATGGCTGACCCTGGCCCCTGGAAGTTCCCTGAGCTCCACCTGGGAGCTCTATCCTCTTCTCCTAGGGCTGGCAGTGGCTTCCCACTGTAGCTGGTATCTGTGTGTTCCCCCATTCATCTTTGGCTTCTTGACTCTTGCATTACTGTGCACTCAATCCTTGTGTGCAAGTCTCTCTGTTGAAATAACTGCAGCTGTTTCTGCTCTTCTGGATAGACTCTGATAAAATAGCCTCTTTTTTCTTATGTACTTCCAGGGTTGCTTTCTGTTTCTTGCAGTCAAAGGAATCCTGGCCAACAAGGGTGGAAGGAAACACACTTAGAAGTCCCTTGGACACAAGACCTGTCTCCCTCAGTCTCCTGCTGTGTGAAGGCGAGAGGCCAGCCTGCCCCTGACTTGAGCTGTTTTTGTGTCAATTAAAAAAGATCAACAATCCCTGCTCAATACCCAGTAGTTGTGAGAAGTGGGTCTGTCACTGGTTTTTCTAACTTGTTCCACTGAAAATTACATGCTCCAAGGATGCAGATTTTGTCTGTGTTGTTGATACTGAAACCCTAGTACCCAGAGCAATCCCGGGCACACAGAACTATGTTAAATGAATACCATGATGCAGTGAATTGCTGCCAGTATTTTTCTTTCATAAGTAGAATAGACTGGAAACTTTGTTCTAAAATTAACCAGGCATGGTAGAGCCTATAGTCCCAGCGACTCAGGATGCTAAGGCAGGAGAATTGCTTGAGCCCAGAAGGTCGAGACTGCAGTGAGCTATGATCGTGCCATTACACTCCAGCCTGGGCAGCAGAGCGAGATCCTGTTTTCTAAAATATATACAAAAACTCTGTTCTAAATAGAGTACATATCCCATAGTAAATCTATGAGTTCTGGTGTGTGTGTGTGTGTGTGTGTGAAACAACTTGCATTGTAAAATTCACTTTTTACTGTAGACCTTGATTTTTGAAAGTTTGCCAGCCAATGAGGGAGATTGAACAGACAACAGGGAAAAGAGAGTCTTCCTGGTCAAGCTTCCTGTTTTCCTCGACTTCCTGCTATTCCTGCAGCTCTGGGGTGGCCCTGGATTCTCCCTAGACATCTGTGCTGTGGACTGCCTATCTGTCCTCAGACCCAGCCATCTACCCTGCTCACTTTCTTTTTTTTTTCCCTTTGGAATCGGCAACTGTGAGAATGAGAGAAAGAGGGAAAGAGGGGGAGGGAGAGAGAGAGAGGGAGAGAGAGAGAGGGAGAGAGACTTGGACAACTGCTTAGATTTGAGCAGAAGACCCCTGCTCACTTTCAAATCTGCTTTCTGTTTCTTGCAGTCTAAAGAATCTTGACCAGCCAGTGTAGAAGGACATCTCTGTCTGCCTTTTGGTGACAGCAAGGAGTTGTGTAAATCTGACCCCATAGTGTCTCCTCAGTGGCCCTCAGGGGGCATAGAGAATCTCCTTTAGAACCTGGGTCCTAGCCAGGCTCAGTGGCTCAGCCTGTAATCCCGCACCTTTGGGAGGCTGAGGTGAGTGGATTGCCTGAGCCCGCAGGTTCAAGACCCGCCTGGGCAGCGAGACCTCATCTCTACAATAAATCAAAAAATCAGCCGGGCGTGGTAGCGCATGCCTGTAATTCTGGCTACTCAGAAGGTCAAGGCGGAAGGATCGCCGGAGCCCAGCAGGTCGAGGCTGCGGTGGCCGGGAGCGGCCACTGCACTCCAGTCTGGGTGACAGAGTGAGACTCCAACTCAAAAAAAAAAAAAAAGAACCTGGGTCCAAACCACCTCTGTGACCTGGGACCATGCACCTCTTCCCAGGGTAAACCCTACTTTCCAGCCAACCCCAATACCTTGATACCCTCATCTCAGGAAGATGCTGATTCATGCAGAAATGGTTGCTTGTTCACAAACCTATAAGGTATTAACAAAAGATTTGGTCACAATGAATAAAAGTCACAGGGTAAATAGGTTTTATTTCTTATCTTCAATGCAAAATATAATTCCCCTCACCCTGGTTTTTTTTTTTTTTTCTTTTTCTTAATGTTTCTCACCACAGCACAGGGAGACCAGAAAATCTGTGTTCATTTCTAGCGTTTGCTCTATGCATAATTTCAAAGGACCCCGAGGTCCTTGAGTACTGGTATATATTTGTCTTATACAATAGGATGGATCATTTCTTTTTCAATAAGGATTTTCTTTTGTTGGGGGAGGTGAAGAAGCTTGAACTTGTTTTATTCAGGGGAAACAGGTCTTCTTTTGAGTACTTGATCTTCATTTTCAGAAGTGGAGCTTATTTATAAACTTGCAGGTCTCCTATCATCTTTGTTTCCCAAGCTATGAAGGTTGGGGATCATTCTTTACGACAAAGGACAAATGTTCGGGAGACAGTAGAGCCTCTCTGAGAACAAACCCAAGTGCATCCTCCATGCCTCCTCTCTGTCACCTCCCTGGGTTTTATCTTAATTGCCACGCTCTCCAAAAGCACGGTTCCTCTTCAATTATTCATGGTGGTATAATGTTTATGTGATCAGAGTAATTATTGTAATTATGCATTGTGAATTTTCATAATTAGTGACCTCACTCAGGTTTCATTCGGCACAGACATTTCCAAAAGGGAATCTGGTGATTGCATCTGCTGGGGGAACCAGAATGAAGCACAACGGTGACCTGTCTTGGGTTTGGCTGGGCGGTGGAAGCTTGAGTCGTTCACCTCGGGGCAGAGGGAGGGGGGTGTCTTGAGGACAAGTGGAAAGAATGAGACCTGTTTCCAGGGCTGCAGTCGAGGCATCCGGACACCCCCAGCTTGGCATCTTCCTCTGTGAACCTGTGTGACACCACCCAGAGGTGTCGTGGGGGAACAGCCTGGTATACCAGTAGGAGCAGTGATGGGAAACAGACTCACAAGTGTCTCCTCGGGATGCTTTGGGCTGAGACTGGGGCTTGCCGAATTTGCTAAAAGTACCCAGCAACCCTCAACAGTGGCCACACCACTCCCCAGTGACTCCTGACCACAGGGTGCCCTTATGAAAACTCGCTTCAGTCAGTCCCCTCTCCCATTCCCAAAAAAGTATAAAATGCAGGCATTTGGGGAAATGGCTATCGGCACTCTAAGCTTGGGAAGACCCTTGATGTGTGGTGATGGATACTTGTCTTAGTCTGTTCTGGTCACTTTAACAAAATGCTAGAGACCGGGTTGCTTCTAAACAACAGAAATGTGTTTCTCTTGGTTCTAGAATCTGGAAGTCCAAGATGAAGCCACAGGCAGGCTCAGTGTCTGGTGAGGGTCTGTTTTCTGGTTTAATTGATGGCACCTTCTCTCTGTATCTTCACATGGTGAAAGGAAAAACAAGCTGCCTAGGGCCACTTTGATAAGGGCATTCATTCCACTCGTGAGGGCCCAGTGCCTGTGACCTAGTCACCTCCCAGGGACCTCGCCTCCTAATATCATCAACTTGGAGGGTAGGATTTCAGCACATGAATTTTGAAGGGCCATCCACTTTCAGACCACAGCCATACTGTAGTCACACTTTAAATATTTATTTTAATGCCTCAATTTCCTCACCTTAGACTCGCATCTGAGGGACCAGTGCTTGCTGTGAGCCTAAAATATATAATTTTTTTGTGTGTGTGTTGGAGTCTCACTCTGTCGCCCAGACTGGAGTGCAGTGGCCGCTCCCGGCCACCGCAGCCTCGACCTGCTGGGCTCCAGCGATCCTTCCGCCTCAGCCTTCCAAGTAGCCAGAATTACAGGCACGCGCTACCATGCCCAGCTGATTTTTTAATTTATTGTGGAGATGAGGTTTCGCCAGTTGCCCAGGCAGGTCTCGAACCCGCAGGCTCAGGCAGTTCACTCACCTCGGCCTCCCAAGGCGCAGGATTACAGGCTGAGCACCAAGCCCGGCCTAAAATATATAATTTTATATAGCTGCCCACAAAGGCCTTCTATCAACATTGTTCTTTCTCCACTTCAGACCTACTGGAGAGTAAGGCAGTGACCATTCCCTGAGGCATTTAGTGTCACATGGAAAAGAAATAACGACTTGAGAAAGAAAGAAGCCTTGAGTTTCAGACGTCTTAGCCTCCTCTCTGCAACAGCCTGTCCCCTTCCACCCACTCTGCTGGGCGTAATTTAATTATTTACTTTTGGACTTTTCCCTCAATGTTAGTCATGTGCCTTTCAAATCCTTTCAAAAAAGGCAGTCTGGAAAAAAAATATGAAGAAGGAAAATAAATGTTTGACATAAAATTCTGCCCGGTAATCAGAGATCAGTTCCAGTCTTTTGTTGTTGTTTTTTCAGTGTCAAGCACCAACTTAATACCAAACGTAAGTTTTTCCCACACGGCCTTCTTGAACCTTATTGTTTTTTTTTTAATTTTATTTTAAAGAAGTGGGGTACAATTCAGGGTTAGGCATACAAATGTTCATTATGCAGGTACCTTTGTTAATGACGTGTGCCTCCCCTCCCCTGGCAATTTCCCACTCCTGCCAGTCTCTTTCTTATGATAATTGTTCAGGGTCTGCTTATGAGTGAGAGCATGCAGTACTCAGTTCTTTGTTTCTGTGATGGATCATTCAGTATTACAGACTCAGTATTATGGTCTCTAAGACTAAGTTGCTGTGAAGTTTGTAATTTTGTCCTTCTTTATGGCTGCCTATTGTGCTTTTTTAATCATATTGAGCTGTGTGCGGCACCATCTCTGTCATTTCTTGAAGATGCAAACCTTACCTTGCGGATCTCTGTATCTTCAGGATGTTAGGAAATATCGAAACCATGATGAGGGGTGAAATGCTTCTTGAAAAAACGAGTAAACATTGTTTTCCTCTGTCTCTCGATGCCTTCCTTCCTTGTGGCCAAGTCCCTTTGTCTTCTATGTTTGCTGCTTAGAAAATATTTGCCGATTTGATATGCAGAGTTTATGGCCTGAAGCCTCAACCCAGGAGACAGTACTAGGGCTGACCCAGCGTTTAGACCATGCGTACCCAATTGTTGACCTCTCAGATATTACAGTCAGGATGCTTTGGGCTATGAGTTATAACAACTTTAATATAATCTGGCTTAAATGGTAAGGAAATGTATTACCTCAAAAACAGAAATTCCAGAAGTAGGGCTTTTCCCTGGTTAATTAATATTGTGGTTTACATTTTTTTAATCCAGTCCTCTTTTGATGGACGGCATGGTTGGTTCCATGATCTTGCTATTGTGAACAATGCTGCGATAAACATATGTGTGCAGGTATCTTTTTGATAGAGTGATTTGAGTTCTTCAGGGTATATTCCCAGTAGGGGGATTGCGGGGTCATATGGAAGGTCGATTTTTAGAACTTTTAGGAATCGCCATACTGATTTCCACAGAGGCTGCATACACAATGGAATATTACGCAGCCATAAAAAAGAACAAAATCATGAATTTCGCAGCAAGCTGAATGGAATTGGAGTTTATAATATGGAGTGATCTCTCACAGAAACAAAGATCTGAGTATCACATGTTCTCACTCATAAGTGGACCTTGAATATCTATCATAATACTATAAGAAAAGGATTGACAGTGGTGGGAAACTATGGGGGGGCAGGGAAGGGAAGGGAGGTGGGATTAATGGTAGTCAATATCTGCCTGGGGACAGGGGGGCACACCTTATCGACAACGGTACTGCACAATGCATATTTGTATACCTAACCCTTAACTGTACCCCACAATTTTAAAATAAAAAATATGTTTAAAAGATATTGTGGTTTACCACTACCCTTAATAGTCAGGATCTTTCTGTCTTTCCCACAACATCCTCATGGCTGGCTTCACCCCAAGACTGGTTGTTCTCATGGTCACTGGATAGATGACTATGGTATTTAGGGGGTGTGATTGGTTTATGGCCGGAGGGAGAGACCAGCTTTTCAGAGCTTTCTCTCAAGGATGAGGGAGGGATATCCCAGCAGTTAGTTCCCTCTGGCCATGTTTCTGGTTATATTTGGAGCACTGAGTCACTCCTTAGCCAGCCACTGAAAGGTAAAGGTAGCTGGATTCACCTGAAAGGGATCAGAACGACACCCTGGACCTGAGAGTGGAGTTCGTCTTCAGTAAGGTTGAAGGCTGTGAGCATAGAGAGACAGACGATGGAGGAATTCACATCTTTCTCTACCTTGACTCATTTCTTAATTTAGCAAAACTATTTTTAAAATCTCAGGGTTTGATATACTTTTACTGTGTTCTTCCAATGGGCACTTAAATAAATACACAATAGTAGATATAGAAGATGTCTATCTGCGTACCATTTTCTCACTGCGTTTAGACGGGACACCCCAACCTGCCTAAAACACACCCCGCAATCATTACCTGGGCCGAATCCCACGTTTTTATGGATGTTGGAGATGCAGCTGTAATTCTGCCAGATAGTACTTTTTTCTTCCAATTGCAGTGTGGCATATATAAGTTTTTGCCTTTTTAAATTTTAATGATTCAATAGAAAGAGTCAAGAACCTGTGTTTGGGGGCTGCACCAGCCAACTTTTCACTTGGCGCCGGCTTGAAATGAAGAGTAGAAAATGGAATAAATACCTGCAGTGAAGGGGATAATGTGGTATTGACTGCTTGGCTCCAGTTAATTTTCTGTGCTATGAGCACCATGCCGCAGTTGGACTGGGCGCAATGGCCTCCCGCCAGCATGGGGCCAGTGGCTGTGATTATTACAGGTTTGTCAACTCAGAAGGGCTTTAGCGCGGAGCCAGATTTATTTAACGTCATAAATGGATTATTGGATGACTCCTTGGTCTTGCCTCTGAGTAATTGACGGCCCCGAGCCTGGCTTCAGGTCTCTAATAAGCTTCGCTCTCCTCGGGATAGCGACTGTCTTGCCTTAATTAATGTGGCATCTTCCCCATTACGGTCTTGTTTTGGGTTAATATTTAACTGGGGCTTGCACATGCTAGCTCAGAAGGTGCTGGACTTGAACTGAGAAGGTCTGGCTTGAATTTTTCATTGTCCCCCATCCTGTCCCTTGAGAGTATAGCAGTGTCTCCCGGTTGCAGGATTCTTTTTTTTAAGATTCAGCAGCATCTCATCTGAACTTTAAGAAAAATTTTAATTTTTATTTATTTATTATTTTAGAGACAGGGTCTTGTTCTGTCACTCAGACTAGAGAGCATCATAGCTGTGGTGCGATCATAGCTCACTGTAGCCTCGACCTTTTAGACTCAAGCCATCCTCCCGTCTCAGCTTCCCAAGTAGCTGTGACTACAGGTATGCGTGCCACCACTCCCAACTAATTTTATTTTTTTTTGTAGAGGCAAAGTCTCGCTAGGTTGTCCAGGATAACCACAAACACCTCGCCTCAGGTGATCCTCCCACCTTAGCCTCCCAAAGTGCTATGATTACAGGCGTGAGCCACCATGTTCAGAGGTCATTTTATTTTGTTTCTGACACCCAAATGATTCTAAGGGGAAAAAAAAATCTCTGAGTATAATGATTTCTTTTCATTTTAAAACCTAATCCTTTACTCTTGACCTGATCAATTCCCTTAGAGACCTAAAGCTTTGAAAACAAAGTATGGGGCCCTGCTCCGTCTGCGACAATTCAACACTAAAACAGTACTTATCCATAGAGCAGAGGGAAGAATGTTGAGGAAAATATCTATTTTTCTCACGACGATGACTTCAATAACAGATGCTTAGAAAAACAGCCCCGGAACGTCGCTCTAAAGGCTACAGAGCATTTTCGGTTTTCAGCCCATTTTATCATCTCTCCTTCTGCCCCACACGGATTCTGGTGTTGCCAGGGAGCACTGGCAGGAATGCACATTGAATCGCACTATTCCCCACCCAAGGCCCAGTGTGGACTCCATTGTCCCAGGCACCAACCCCTGACCGCCTGTGATCGGGCTCCTCTGACCTCTCTGGCCTCAGCCCCTCCCTCCCGCCGTCCCCTCCCTGTGCCTCAGCCACTCTGAGTTGTTGAATGTGCTAACATTCTTCCTACAGGGTAATTTGTTATTTGGATTTTTTTTTTGGCGGGGGGGCTGTTGATTTGTTTTAACTTTTATTTTAAAAGAGAGATTCATAGGAAATTGCATAAAATAGTTCAAAGAGTCCCTTGTCCCCTCCACCTTGCCCGCCTCCCTCAATGATATATCTTCCATCACTGCAGAATAGCACTGGTGCGTGTGTGTGTGTGTGTGTGTGTGGTGTGTGTGTGTGTGTGTGTGTGTGTGTATGTACACGCAACTCTCTGTCACTGTATCCTGAGTGTGACTGCCCACAGCCTCTGCTATACTGAAGATGCTGAACATCCAAGCTTCCTCCTGCTACCTCCGTGCCTTCCCACCCCTCCAGTGACACCATCCTTAGCCCCTGACGACCGCTGTTCTGTTCTTCATCTCTGTCATTTTGTCATGTTGACGATGTCATATTCATAGAACCAGGCAGCGTGGGACCGTTTGAGATTTGCTTTTCATGATTCCTTTTATTTATTCTGAAATTCCTTTTTAATTGTGTAAATAATCAATGAATCCATTCCCTTGAGGGGGAAGATGGACATTACAGATCGGGCTGGAGACCTCTTCAACCCCTCTGTGTGCATGCACGGGACCTCAGCCCACCTCCTTGGGGGACTTTTCTCGATGGGGGTGGACCAGGATTGCTGGGTTAGCACCAGGTATACAGCCTGCCCGGCACCTACCCGGGTATAGACCTGTGCTCAGGCATGCTGTTCCTGCTTAACTGGAAGACCCTTGAGGGCGGGGTTTCCTCTCTTTTCTTGAGTTTTGTTTACTAGCATTTCCCCAGCATGATGCTGACTCTATCAGAGAGTAGTGTGCTCAATGTTCACAGCACCTGCATACATGTATGGCTTGAGATAATGTCCTCACAGTGGTTCACGTCAGTCTGAAGGCCCTTGGGTCCTGACTCTCGGCCCTGTGTTCACTGTCTCCCTTTCAGCCATTCCTCTGGGACTGTGACGGTGATTAATCTTCCAAAAACTCAAAACTGTACTGGAGATTTGGGTCATGAGGCTTACTTTCCCAGGGGCTCTGTGCTGCCTGGGAGCCTGACTTTTAGGCAGCTGTGTTTCACACCCTGAGACTTCCACCTTCCACTCCTGGATCTACGATTGACTAGATGACAGGAAACACCTGATCCCAAGGTGGTCCATGCGTACCTGGAGCCTGGTTTTGGAAAGGTGAGCAGGTCCCCTAAGAGCCTAGTGTGAATTCAGCAGTGTCCACAGAATCCCCCAGTTCCTGGAGACGTGACCCCAGGATGCTGTTAGGCTGAGCTGATGATGCTTGTTCAGAGGTCAGATGAGAACCAGAGACGGAGAGATGGCTTCATGCAGAGAAAGTCAGGGAGATGCAGGAGAGAGGCTATCGTCTTCCTCTCAAGCATCGAGGGAGGAGGATGCCTATCAAGCAGAGAGGACATTTCGTAGGAAGCTGGAGAGAATCCAGCAAGTATGTGTAGCTGGGTTATGTTGCTGCAAGCATAGCATAGAGATGTAACACCCTGGAACTGAGGCCCCAAAGCTGCCTGAGTCTGGCATCCTCCTCCAGGCCCTCATTCTGTGAGATGTGGTCCCTACCTGGCTCCTCTTCTTGGATTTCTCTGAAACATGACTGGAGGGTCACATAACGCTGAGATGCTAGCACAGAGCTGGGTATGCACATCCCAAACCAGGGAGAGACCAGGATTAGGCACCAGGAGTTCCACCACAGAAGGCTCATGTTCAAACGATCAAGTCAGTGCAGTGCTAGACACAGTGGAAGGGTCAGCTCCTAGACCAGGCACAATAAGAAATATAAAACTCAAGAGAGGCAAGGGCAAGTGTGAATGATTTGGGGCAAATCCACAAAAAGAGCAGACGGTGCTTTAAGGAGACAGTGTGAGTTCACCAAAGTCCATGGCCTGGCTCTGATGACTGTGTTCGCTGCAACTGGGTTTCTTTTGAAGGCTTCTGAGCAGTCTTTTGCTGGTTTGAAAGGGCAGCCTCCGAGATCAGAGACCGGGAAAAGCTCTGCATTCTCCCTCCCTGGGTTCTTGGTGGCAATGGTTAGGTGGAGGAGAGTACAGGGCATTGATTCAGGGTTTGGCCTCCTGAGCTCATCTAGGGCCTGGGACCTTCCTGAGAAGCAAAGTCTATGGTTTCCCTGATTTGAAGGAGACATTATGATGGGAGAGAGAAAAGTACCTGCCAGTGTGCCCTCGTGCTTCCTGAATTATTTATTTTATGAATAAAGCTTTTCATATAAAGCACAGTTGTGGTGGGCACTCTTTGGGATGTTTGCCTGGGTTTCATTGATATCTTTTCACTGAAAATGTTATGCTAAGAGAGGACACTGAGCAGCTTTACCTGTGGTGAGTGATCCTGGTCTCCAGGCTGTTCTAAGAATCAGGGTTGGACACCTGTTCCCAGCTGGACTGAAGAGATGTGTTCCTCTAGAAATCTAGAATCTTGTCTGATCCCAGGTTCTATCTGTGGTGGAGACGAGCTGATATCAAAACTGAGGGACCTGCTGAGTGTGATGTTTCCATCTGTAATCTCAGAGCTTTGGGAAGCTGAGGCAGGAGGATCGTTTGAGGCCAGGTTGAACAAGGCCCTTCTGAGCAACATAGCAAAATCTTATCTCTGCAAAAAATAAAACCTTAGCCAGCTGTGGTGGTGTACACCCCTAGTCCCAGCTACTTGGAAGGCTGAGGAGGGAGGATTGCTTGAGACCGTGAGTTCCAGGCCAGCCTGGACAACATAGCAAGACCCTGTCTCTACAAAAAACAAAACAAAACAAAAAAACCTTAGCCAGGTGTGGTGGTGCACACCTCTAGTCCCAGGTACTTGGGAGACTGAAGTGGGAGGATCACTTGAGACTAGGAGTTTGAGGCCAGCCTAAGCAACATAGCAAGACCCCATCTCTACAAAAAAGTGAAACATTATCCAGGTGTGGTGGTGCACACCTATAGTCCCAGCTACTCTGAGGCCGGAGGGTGGCTTGGGCCCAGGAGTTCAGGGCTGCAGTGAGCTACGATTGCGCCACTGCACTCCAGCCTGGTGACAGAGCAAGACCTTGCCTCAAACAGAATGAAAAAGCGAAAAACAACTTAGGGGCCATAATGGAACCTCCTCTCACTTTGCACACGGGGGAGAAGTAGATGGCACCAATGATGGAGGGGGCCTGGGCTGTGTGAAGGAGGCAGAAACAGAGAAGCTTGGAGGTAGGGAAGTCGGCAGAGCCAGAAAGAGAAGATCAGGGCTGGGAGGAAAAGTCAGAGTCAGTGATCGAACCCAGAGAGCAGGGAGTCTTGAACAAGTCATTGTTGCCTGGTGCCAGTTGACTTTCCAGCCCTCACTTCCGGTTTCTGGCACGTGGCTGTGCACAGGGTCTCCCAGGTGCCCCTGAAGATAAGTCTCCGTTGTAAGAATGTGGTTCTTTTGCTTGCATCCCCCAAAGTTCTAAATACCTGACATTATTATGATGATGCCCATTATTATTGTCGGCCTGGCCTGCCTGTCCAGTTTTTTTCTGTCTCCTTGTGGACCCCAGCATCCGCACGTAACTGCTGTTTCTGCCCTGGGAACCCTGTCTCTCCCTGAGCTGAAATATGTGCCTGGATATTTGAAGAATCAGTTATAAATGATGGGACGGGATGGTAGGTATTTGCATTTATTTATTTATTTATTGTATTTATATTTTTAATAAACTGGATTTCACATACCGCCATTGCCACCAAAAACAGGAAAGACATTTTCAAGCATCAAAGGAAGCATCCATTTCATTTGCATTGATTTAATAAACAGTTGCAGAATAAGCCTGAGGGTGGGCTTCCAATCTTAGTGGTGTTTTTCTTAAGGTGGCTGAAGTATGTGTGCCCAACCGCATTTGTGGGATATGTCAGATGGCCACTCAGCTTTGAACCTGAAATTGGTGAAGGGCCTGGGAGAGTGAACGAGAATTTTTTCTTTACTTTTGCATTATGATGTTGGCACAAAATAACTTTAGCGTCTTTGGAAGAAGCTAACAAGTATCCACCATGGTGCTTACTGGTCTTACTATTGTCTTTCTCACACATCAAGTATGGGTAAATGTGATCTGTAGGCAAACAGTGGCAAAGCATGCAAAATCAGATTTCTTGGCCAGTTTTCAGCTCTGAGACCCAATCCACAGATGGAGTCCTCTGAGTGGATTTTTGTTACTCTCTGGAATCCCTTTAAATGTACTCAGGAGCCTAAACATAATTTGCAAAAGGGCACTACCTTTGCCCAGAAGACACAGTTTTTTACTCAAGTCAAGCCAGGTCAAGAGGTATCACGTGACTCTTCTGTGTCACAGATTTGCTAAAATAATTTTATTGTGTTCAGATTCTGTGAGATGCTAAGGGCGGACAAAGTCTTAAGGGAACGTATAGAGTAGTGAGAGACACAGGTACTTATTTGGAGCACTTTGTATGGGAAGGCTGATGCAACATGTCCACCGACACAGTGACAGCACTTCAGAGCACCTCTGAAATGACTTAGATATTGAAGATCCGTGGACTGAGTGATAGTTCAGAGTTGAGTGGGCTAGCCAAGATGAACTTGCCAAACTCGGTAGTCCCACCTCGGTGTTCATTTCAGACTGTTTCCACTCAAAGCTCCCAGAGCTCTGAGGTTCAGAGATGGAGAAAGGCCAATGCCATTGAGAAAAGCTCTTTGGATGGGGCAGGACGGACGGAAAGAAGTGTTGGTTTGGATGCGGGAGAGAGTTGGAAGGGTGGATTCTAACCTGACAAGGACATGAACCCACATGCCATGGCTGAGAGGAGCATTGAGGAGCAGGTTGTTTGCCAACGGGTTCCCGTTGGGAAGGGGTGGGAAAGGGGGCTGCCCGCATTGCATTCTTCCAACCAGTCTTTCCTTAAAAGCATTACGTGTGGGATCTCTCAGCCTGAACAGTGAGAGTTTGATTTGAAAGGAGTGACTTAACATTTTAATTATTTGGATAGTAAACCACGCTGCAGTTACTCTGTTCCCCCTAACCTGCCCAAGCCCAGGAAGGCCTGAATCCCAAAGTCACTACCATGCCTGAGATAACACGCTCTCTAAACCTTCAGTTTCCACTGAACTTGAGAATTCTGAGGCTCTGGGTTGTGGCTTTGTGGCTTTTTTTTTTCATTCAAAATTAAATTATCTGGAATGACGAATCCACAGCTGTTAAACAGTGGGCATTAGATGACATTTAAACATCATTATCTTATGCTCTAATGGAAGAATTGGCTGGTGATTAAAAATGAGACCTCCCAGCAGCAGCAATCTGAAGGACTGCCATTTGCAAATCACCTATTTTAAGAAGACCCCCCCAAATCAATTACTTGGTGCTTTCAGAGAAAATGTAACACCAGCTTTATATGCATCTGGATTTTGCTGTGCCGGTTACTGGCAGAGCTCCTTAGTACAATCCTGATGGTGTGGTGCCTGCCTGTGTAGACAGTGCTTGAACTAACAGCAGGAGCCTGGTGATGCTCACGGTTATGATGTTACTCTCATTTCAAAGATTATCTCAAGGAGTCAGTCGTCCGTTTTGGGTTTACTTGAAACTCAATTCAGGTATTTAAAAATCTATTAACATGTGCAGTTAACATAGTCAATCTGAGTCTATACTCATCCCTGTAGTACTGGATTTGACACTAATGATGGCAGCTTTCATTTTCCAATAGGTGATGTGGCTTTTTCCTCCCAGGAAAGACTTCCATCCCAGTGACTTCATTTTAAAACATTTAGAAGTAACAACTTCAAGCTGGGCTCGGTGGCTCAGCCTGTAATCCTATGCCTTGGGAGGCTGAGGTGAGTGGATTGCCTGAGCCCGCGGGTTCGAGACCCGCCTGGGCAATTTGGTGAGACCTCATCTCTACAATAAATCAAAAAAATTACTCGGGTGTGGTAGTGCGCACCTGTAGTTCCAGCTACTTGGAAGGCTGGAGCGGCCACTACACTCCATCTGGGCGACACAGTGAGACTCCAACTCAAAAAAAAGAGAAGTAACAACTTCAGCCAGGTGCAGTAGCTCATGCCTGTCATTCCAGCACTTTGGGAAATTGAGGCGAGAAGATTGCCTGAGCCCAGGGGTTCAAGACCAGCCTGGGCAACTTGGCAAGACCTTGTCTCTACAATAAGTCAAAAAATTAGCCGGGCACGATGGTGCATACCTGTAGGTAGTTCTAGCTACTTGGAAGACTGGGGTGGAAGGATTGCTGAACCCAGTAGGTCGAGGCTGTGGTGGCCATGAGCATGCCACTGCACTCCAGCTTGGGCGACAGAATGAGACTTCTACTCAAAGAAGTAAAAATTTCAGCTTAGAACACACCTCTTTATCCTGAGAGGAAATTCTATCATGCGGTTTGGGGGCTTATGCTTTTTCTTTTATAATGTTATTTTTAGAAGACTGAAGGGAGATTATAATGATTGTTGGAGGTGAAATATTGATGTGACAGCAGGATTTCGGTGGTAGGTATCTACTTAGTTATTTTTAGGGTTCTGGTTTCTGAGGCCTTCAAAAGGGGTTAATCGAAGGAAGGGACCTTTATCCACTTTCACTGCAGCTCAGGCTCCCAACTAGCAGCTGGATTACTGTTAGCGTGCTAGAGTAAATGAAAGAATCAGTGACGGTTTTCCAAAAATTAAATGACCACAAAAATGTGAGACAGTTTTTGTAATCTTCTCCAGCATGGCTAACCACTGGGTGATCTAGGGTTCTTTGACTGCAAGCTAAGAAAGAGATCTGGCCTAAGAGGATAGAGGCTAACCCATATTATTAAGAAGATGGTGAGCTGGGCGTGGTGGTTCATGCCTATAATCCTAGCACTTTGGGAGGCCGAGGCCGGAGGATCACTTGAGGCCAGGAGTTCAAGACAGCCTTGGCAACATAGTGAGATCCTGTCTCTACAAATTTTTTTTTTAAATATCTGGATGTGTTGGCACGTGTCTGTAGTCCCAGCTATTAAGGAGGCCCAGATGGCAGGATCGCTTGAGCCCAGGAATTCGAGGCTGCAATGAACTGGGATTGTACCACTGCACTCCAGGCTGGTCGACAGAGTGAGATCTTGCCTCAAAAAGAAAAAAGAAAAAGGAACAAAAGAAGGAGGAGGAGGCTGAAACCCCTAAATGATTACTGAAGAAATCAAAGGATGGAACTACGCAAAGTTTTTCATCACTGGAATGAATGACCCCACCCCCTTTCTGGCATCCTTAAGAGTCTGAGTCTTTGATGAGAGTCCAGTGAACCAGGGTTTGGTCACACACACAACACTGGTTATATGGCACCATGAGAGAAAAGCAGCTTCTAAGGACCTTATGAGCTGGTGTCACACACTTACTTTTCCACTTAGATTTGACAGAATTGGGGAGGAGTAATAGTCTCTTCTCTCTCAAAATCAGGATGTTATCATGAAGGGAGAAAGGATGTAGAATTGTCAAAATGTACAAATACTTACCCCAAGTAGAAGCCAAAATGTATCTTAGAAATTCAGCAATATTTGATTGAGGATATTCAGAATCATCAGCATGTAAAACTGTAGGCTCCAGCTCTCTGGATCTGAAAAAAAAAGAAAGAAAGAAATAGCAAAGCTACCAAGGGCCCATATTTTAATGTACATTATTACATTTCACAATTGTTTTGCAGGATAAATTTCTATCAGGTGACATGAAAATGAGGCCAGATATTTTCATAATCTCCTGTGACCCAAATGTATTATGAATTCCTTCATCCAGTTTTAATATAACTCTAAATTATTCCTCGATGTCTATTAATAATTAAGGAAAGCAAAAACTATTATCTCTTTAATGGCATTTTGACTTCTTAGTTTCTTTTTGGAACAGATGTCTCCAGTGTGTTTCTTGCTATGTCAGGATTCTTAAGCTCTCCAGGCTTCCCTGCTTCATGACTTTCATGCCCTTGGTTCATGGGTCCTGCTGTCACATGGGCAGTGGACCCCCTCCCAAATCAGCCCCTTCACTCCAGAAGCCATTGCCCCGCTCACAGTGGACCAGCACCCTGCTTTTCCTCTTTTCTTCCTTCTCTCTCTCTCTTTCTTTTCTTTCTTTCTCTCTCTCTCTCTCTCTCTCTTTCTTTCTGTCTTTCTTTCCCTCCCTCCCCCCTTCCCTTCACTTTCTTTCTTTACTTCAAAAACCTTTACTTCCATTTGGTCTAGGACTTAGGAGAAGGTTCCAGGGTGGTTAATAAGCTGCCTGGTGACTGGAGGGAGAGGCTCGGGCAGCAGCCCTGATGCTTCGAGAGGTGCTCCTCCGAGGTTGCTGGCTCCTAGTCGTGCTTGAGGCTGCGGCTGAGGCTGAACCTTTCCAAGAGACACTTGCCCAGCCCTGCCTGGGACCCGGCCAGCCTGTGGAGGTTGATCAGGTGGTCTTCCGTCTTCTTGATGAGTTTTACTTCCTCCTCCTGGAAGTGGTTCTCTGGGAAGTCACAGAGATGGGGGTCTGTGCTGACAGATCCCAGGGTGGGAAAGATTCTTCTCCAGGGCCATGGCGGCTTCTGTGGCATCCACAGTTTGACCCCACTCATCTTGAGATGGCTTATTGGACATCCTGGAGGAAGCCATGACCACCATGCTGGTTTTACATCTTCAAGAGATGCTGGGCCCTCGCACTTTTCCTCGGCCTATTCGTGGAAGAGGTAGCCCACGCCTTCCAGAGCCACCTCCCTGCCGTTGGAATAGAGTCCCAGAGAGAGGCAGATGTTGGAGGCCCACAGGTACAGATTGTCTAGGCAGTTGACAGCTGCCTCCGCCTCAGTGGAATAATTCTGGCGAACCTGGGAGCTTATGGTTGGGTGGCAAGAAGGAGCTAGCCGCAGAAACGCTGTCCGCTGGTCACAAAAGCAGGAGGTGGCCAAGAAGAGGGTCTCGGAGGTTGCAGATGGAGAGGAGATTGGAGAGCACTGGGAGGCTGGAAGGGAGGGAGTCCCTGGGCCTGCTTTGTCCAAACACTTGAAGCAAGAGACAGATCTATGGGGCCAGTGAACATGCTGCCCTGCCTTTCTTTTGGGGAACTGCCCTTCTGTGGTTCCCCATCCCGGGTGGAGTCCTCCTCCAGGCTTCTGAAGTGGTCACATAACCCAGGTCTGTCCAAAGAGGGATCATTCCACAGGCATGAGTGATCGACTCGGGGGTAGTTAGATGTTCAAAGTGAGGCCATTCAGAGACAAGGAATGACAGTCCTGGGATTCCTCTGCAATAATTAAGACACTGACATCCTCTTTTCACCTGAGTTGTGAGTCCTGGAGCTGCTTGTGGCCATCTTGCCTGGAAATGAAGCCCATGCTGCTGGAAGCAGCCTGCAGTTCTGACGACATCACCCCCACGGCTAGTTCCAGTGTCTTTTGGACCTAGGCATCCCCCCAGACTTCTGGGTCCTAGGAGCTCTTCACACTCTGTTTTGTGCTTAAGCCTCAATGAGTTTGGTTGCTTTATTGGTTGCTGAGTCGTCTTAGGAAACACACCGCCCTCAGCCAGTCATGTCTCTTTTTTTAGTTCTAGTGAAGCAGATTCTGGAAATTCATTCCTTCTTTCACACTCTGGAAACACATTGCTTAGGACAAGCCAGTGGCACTTAGGAAAATCATCAACAGTGCCACAGGGATCAGGGTACAACAGAGAAACTGAAATAGCATCTGGCATGTTGTGGGCACTCGAGACATCTTTGTTGAGTGACTGGAAGAACATTGGCAAGTCTATCTGAGTGCTTGCTTCCTCCAGAGAGGGCTCCACTCTCCAGGGGGAGTCTTTCAGCCTGAGAACCTCTCCAGGGGGAGGAGCTGCAGGTTCCCCAGGGGGACCAGGAGGGCTTGGGGAACACCAGTTATGGCCCCAGCATTTTCAGGTGGGGCTGACTGCTTGAAGTATCACTGAGGGCTGTGCACTAGGCTGGAGGTTTGCTCCCCGGTCACTTCGGTTGCTCTCGGGACAACTCCACAGGAGACGCTTGCAATCTCCCAGTCTCATTACCCGGTGCGGAGGTTCTTCCTTCATGTGAACTAATTAGCTCTCAGGTTCAATTACCTCGTCTCCTTCCATCCCCATAGAGGGACACGGTATTTTTTAAATGTGATGGAAGACATCCCGCCCCCCCCACAGTGGCAACCGGGGGAGGGGGGGTGATAATTGTCATTGCTGTGCTGGGATGAGGCAAGGCTCTTGGAATACTGGGGATATCTGTGATGGCAAAAGGTGGAGGAGACGGGAGACAGTGGGAGGGAGTCGGCGTCCTCACTCAAGCCAAGCAAGGGTCCTTTCAGCAGTCTCACACGACACCACCACCTACCTCCAACTGAGACCTAGCAAGGAGGAGATGAAGGGAAGCAGCTTTAGAGGGGAGCTGCACTTCTTTGTTTAAGAGCTGTGGCCCAGGAATAAGAAGCTGAGAGTGAAGAAGAAAGATTCAAATCTTGTTTTTTCTCTTTTTAACTCTGTGACATTTGGCATGTCACCTGTTCCTACAAAGTCTCAGGACCTTCTTTGTGAACTTGAAATGCTTGGTAGACAATAAGCACTAGCATGCGTTTTTTTTTAAAATGAGGTGAAGTTCTCGTAACATACAACAAACCATTTTAAAGTGCACAGACCAGTGGCATGAAGTGCCCCCACAGTGTTGTGAAGCCATCATGTCTCTCAAGCTTTAAAACTCTTTGTCACCTCAGAAGAATGCCCCAGATCCCTTAATCAGCCTCTCCCATCCTCTCCTTTCAACCCCAGCAGTCGCAACTCTACTTTCTGTCTCTGTGGATTCACCTGTTCTGGGCATCTCATGTAAATGAAATCACACAATAGGTGACCTTTTTGTTCAACTTCTTTCCCTGAGCATCACGCTTTTGAGTCTCGCCTACGCTGTGGCCTGTGTCAACACTCCATTCCTTGTCGGGATTGGGTCCTCGTATGGATGGACCACAATGCACTTAACCCCTCATCAGCTGATGGACATTTGGGCTGTTCCCACCTTTTGACTATTGTGCACATGAATAAGGCTGCTGGGAACATTTGTGTACAAGTATTTGCATTTTGAGAAGGGTGATGATAAGCATTATTATTAATTATATTAATTAAATACTACCGAATTATATTATCAAAGGATCACATGAAGATAGAGAGTAGATTGGTGGTTACCAGAGGCCAGGAAGGGTAGGGAGGAGGAATGAAGAAAAGTTAATTGATGAGTAAAATTAGTTTAATAAAAGAAATATGACCTAGTGTTTGATAGATCAGTAGGGTGACTATAATTTATAGTAGTCTGTACATTTCAGAAATAGTTAGAAGAATTGGAATGGTTCCAACATAAAGAATAGACAAATATGTAAGGTGATGGGTATCTCAATTACACTGGTTTGATCTTTACAAATAATGTGAATGTATTAAATTATCACATGTGCCCCGAAACTGTATACATCTACTACTCATCAATATAAAAAATCAAATTTAATTCCAACATTAAAAAATAAATCATGCTATCAAACACTATTATAACTCTGATGTTAGTACTGTTATTCACATGCATACTATTTGTAATAATAAATGTGTGACCTGCCCACCGAGCTAATTAGTCAGACCCAGACCCCAGAAGCCTGCTCACTCCTTACCCTCTGGCATTTCCCTGGAGTTCCAGCTGACAGTCCCAAACACTCTGATAAAATGAGACCATCCTCCTTCCTAGCGTACAACTGACTCTTTTCAAGTTAACTCAGCTAAGCTATATGTCAAGGCTGCGGGCAGCATTGTCTCGCATATGCCATGGTCCTCCTGGTACTCAAGTGACTCTGGAGCGGTGGCGTGTTGCCCACTGGGTGAGCGAGATGCTGGGCTTCTCACCCATCCATGTGTGCCACAGCAAGTTGACCGACTGCCTCAATGAGGATGCTACAACAGGCACTGGTCAGAAGGGACCGTGTCCCTGAGTCCAACCTTTGGTTTTTAAAGGTTCACTCCCCAAAATGTTACCATAGTGGATCGAGTCCATGAGATTTGCCCAGTGGTCCACTAACTCACCCACAGTACTTCCAGCATCATCCTTTGTTCCCGCTCCTTTGTGGGGGAGATGTGGCCACCCAATCTGAACCAAGCAGGGCTGTGGGGCTCCCTGCACATAATGACACACTTCAGGTCGCTCTTACTTTCCACACCACCTGCTCAGACTCTCTCATGGAGCCCAGGCGGTGAGGGCCACCCTCATCCCTACATCTGCTATCCACAGCTCATCCTCAGCCTCCCGGGCCGCCTCTATACAGCACCTTTCCTTACTGCCATGGCCTGTGCAGGGGGCGGCTGCCAGGGGTCACCCCAATTCAGAAGCTGAATCCTGTCCTTTGCTCATCTCAGATTGGGTTCTTCAGGATTCTGAGTGGCAAATGACAGAAACTCAACTTCAGACAGCATTGACAGGGACCCACGGGTCCAGGCCCACTGGTCACTTGCAAAGTCCAGTCATAGAGACTCTCTCAGGCACGGCCGGCAGGAGGTGCCCTAAGGATACACTGAAGGTCTCCCCTCCCTCTCTCAGGTTGGCTTCCTTCTGGATTGCCTCCTGTGGGTGGGCACGGTGTCCCTCCAAAGTTTCACGTCCACCTGGAGTCTAGGCACGTGACCTTATTTAGAAGCAGCGTCTTTACAAATGGTGTCAGTTAGGATGGAGTCATCCTGGATTGGGTGATTCCCAACTCCAGCTACTGGGGTCTTTGTAAGAGAAAGGAGAGGGCGGCTGGGACACGCAGAGGCACAAGAGGCTGAAACAATGAAGGTGTAGCGTGGGGAGCGCAGCCAGCCAGGGAGCCCACGGATTCCCACAAGCTGGAGAGACACGTGAGACAGATTCTCCCTGGAGCCTCCAAATGGAGCCGACCCTGCCCTAACTTTGCAGACTTCTGGCCTCCCGAACTGCGTGAGGGTCAATTTCTCTCCCAGTCTGTGCTAATTTATTATGGCAGCCCTGGGAAGGCAACACACCTTCCATCACAGGCTGATTCTCACCAGTGACATAAGTGATGACTTCCAGCTGCACCCTCTCCCTCCTGCAGATGGGACTGGGGAGTGGAATGTTTTCTTCCCATTTATTTTTTTCTAGAGTCAGGATCTCACTGTGTCGCCCAGGCTGGAGTACAGTGGTACAATCATAGCTCACTGCAGCCTCAAACTCCTGGCCTTGAGCAATCCTCCTGCCTTAGCCTCCAGAGCAGCTGGAGCTACAGGTGCATGCCACCACACCTGACTAATTTCTGTATTTTTAAATTTTTGTGGAGACCGGGGTCTCACTATGTTTCCCAGGCTGATCTCAAACTCCTGGCCTCAAGCGATCCTCCTTCCTCAGCCTTCCAAATTGCTAAGACACTGAGCCTGGTCTTTTCCCATATTTTTATATTTCCCAAGTGGAAGGACTGCCCAGGCAACAAGGTCAACCCACTCCACAGCCCACCCCTTCCTCCCTCGCTTCATGGAAAAAAGAAGACCTTGTGTGCACAGGGAGGGAAAGTGGGTGGACTCTGCCCAAGCTGCTGCTGTCCCTGGAGGCTTCTTGCCTACAGAGGGAATGTCTTTCCAACTACCCTGGCTGTGAGAGCAGGCTCAGCACCTGGGGAACTGGGTTTACCCCACAGGGCAGTTCAGAGAAAGCCCTTTGAACCTCCAAAACTTCCTCTGCAGGGTCTACTTAATCAGTAGCAGAGTGAACGTTTTGATCCCCCGTATGTATGACATCACGCTATTTCATTACCACCCCCGAGGTCACTCGTCTGGGGCCAGTCAGTGGCAATAAATGGCAGAATCAGCCTTGGCACCCAGGGTCTCTGTCTCCACACCAGGAATTCCTTCCCCCTCTGCCAATCTGTAGGTGGCCACCTTCAAGTAGACTGGAGACCCAGAAGCAGGGAGAATTATCTTCCCCAAGGCTGGATTTCTGCAGTTATCATGACAGGTTTTTCTCTGTCTTTATTCACAATAAGCTGAGAACACTTAGATTTCTCACAGGAAGACGGAGGATTCGCTGGACCAAACAGAAGTAGGAGTTTCTTTTTGCCAGGGTCCTGCAGGGCGAGGGTTTCTCTTCACTATGATTAGTTCATGCCAGTTAAGAATCAGCCCCCGGGATTGTGGATGGGGTCTGCCAAGGAACATAAGTAGGTCGTCAAGCTGGGATCCTGTTAGGCTGGCAATGGCTTGTATAGGATGCTTCTTCCGTACGAGGTGATTGTATAGCACAGACACTCTGGGCAGAATTATAGAGAAAACACAACCCGAGGAATAAGACTACAGTTATAACCAAGAAGCCAAAAAAAATGGCCCCAGTGTGTGTGGATTAATTTATTTTATTATGTTTTTCCTCTAAGAAAGTCTTTGCGTTCCCACAAAGATAAGCGACCTGCCCCGCGTCTGAGGCTGGATATTCCCTTTGTGGTGCAAGCTGTCTGAGAAGTTGATTAAATCCATCACTCACAGCTGAGAAGAAAGGGTGGGAAACCCTAGAAATGGTTAGGGTCCCCGGGAGACACTTGAACTTGGAATCTATTTAATAGCTCTTGGCACGAAAGCAAACAAGAGTCTCTCAGAGATCAAAGGACTTTTATCTCACTCAGTGGAGAAATCTGTTACTTCAATCACTTATTGTTTGAGCCAAAAATATCCCTGGAGTGAGAAAAAAAGGAAGAAATGTGTTGTCCATTTCTGTCTTTATTGCAGATCGGAGTGTTTGCTTTTCAGGTGATTTCTGAGCTTTATAAGGAACCATTTTTTTTAATTGGCGAAGACATGAATTAATACCAGACTATCAGACTTTATAGTTGAGGCTGGCCAAAGTTTTAGTTGAATGTATCATTGGTAGAAAACCCTCTCATTCATCTGTTCCTCAACTTTTTTTTAAGAACTGCCACATAGCACCCGCTGTTGTGGGAATTCGAGGGTGTCTTGGATGAGCTGTGTCCCCCCAAAAGTTATATCCACCTAGAACCTCAGAATGTAGATTTAGTTGGATGATCTTTGCGAATGTAACTGGTTAAGTTAAAATGAGGACATGGCAGATTAGAGTGGGCAGTAATCCAGAACTGGTGTTTTCATGAGGAGAGGCAAGGAGAAACACAGGGAAGGCCATATGGAGATGGAGACAGAGGATGGAGTCCAGGACTGACGGCAGCTACCAAGGCTGGGGGAGAGACTTGGCACAGATTCTTCCTCAGAGGCTCCGGTAGAACCAGCCCTACTGGCACCTTGATTTTGGACTTCAGCCTCCAGAACCATCTGAGAGTATATGTCCATGGTTTTAGGCCTCTCAGTTTGGGCAGCACCTCCAGGAAACTGATACACACGAGTGTTTTGAGAATCAAAAACCAAAGCCCCAAGCAGCAGAAAGGAGCATTGTATTTGTTTTTCTTTTGTGTTAACTTTTTATATAGGGTGGGCTGAAGCCATTTGAAAATATTCCTCCTCCGTTGTCACTGATTCCATGATTCTGTTTCAATGGGAACCCAAGGGACCCTGATGGTGCCCATAGTGGCAGCTCTGAGTGTCCCAGGTGGGCTGTCACCGCTCAGTGCCACTTGTAAACTACTGGGGTAGGGTTCCCTTCCTTTTTTCCTTGGTCTCTATTTTTTTCTCTTCCAGCAGTTAGACCTCTTGAAGGATTTTGATTGATTTTGGAGACAGGACTTTTCCATCCCCAGGAAGGGACAGGAGTTCAGCAGGTATCCCTTAGAGAGAAACTGTGGGAGCGCACTGGGAAATCTTCAAGGGAAGCCAGGCTTTGCAGTAAAAATGCAGGTTTCTAAAGCCAGAGACACAGGGTTTGGGATTTCGTATGTCACAGACATGAAAAGACCACGCTGCACCTAACATTAAGCCCTTCCATGACCCTCTGGCATGGGGGGAAGAGACTGTCTCTGTGTCATTATGGTAAGCAACTTTTTATTTGCTGGTTTTATTTTTAAAATTGTAATGTTGTATCACCTCAGTTTAGTTTTTTTTGTTTTGTTTTTATGAGGATATTGACCACAGGTGCAGAATTGGCTTAATCATAACCCTTGTTCCATAACACACTCCCTCCCTGTTGCCATACTGTGACTCACTTGTATTTATATAGTTATTTAATTGGTTATTTTAAAATAATGTAATAAGCACCTGGGAACCTACCACCCAAAACAAAGGCTGGGACCTTAACAATACATCCATTTAACCTCAATTTTTTTTAATAGCTCTCACCCTACATACTTTAAAATGTAGTTATAAAAATACTCTCAGGACTCAATTTTTTCTGTCTGCTCAATAACCAAATCTGTTTCAGATATGTGTTTAATTTCCAGGTAGGACTTTTTGGTGCTCAAAACCAAATATTGTATCATCATCCTCTGAGTAGACTCTTCTCTACTGACATGACCAAACACAGTTCTGCATTGTTTTTTCTTTTTCTTTCTTTAAGCAAAACGTTCTCCTTTCTTAACTAGTTTGTTTGA
Organism: Cephalopachus bancanus; assembly: GCA_027257055.1. Classification (NCBI taxonomy): domain Eukaryota; kingdom Metazoa; phylum Chordata; class Mammalia; order Primates; family Tarsiidae; genus Cephalopachus; species Cephalopachus bancanus. The sequence continues at coordinate 1,361,738 of JAPVLO010000269.1, forward strand.
GGAACAACGTCAAGAGAACCGGGGCTGCCATGAGGTTATATAGTGAAAAGAAGTAAGAACAGACACTCTCAGTAAACTTAGCCGATAATAAATGTATCTGCTCAAGCCAGAAATGTTTATTAAATGTTTAGGCGTCCAGATCATCACACTAGATGTCCAAATACCAGATGATAAAACATGAAGGGGAAAAACAGGCAAGTGAACATCTTTCAAGAAACAAACCAACCTACAAACAAAAGGTGAGTCAAAAAGCTGAAAAGAAAGTTTGATATACTCTATCTGTATTTATTTTCTACTTCCCTTTACATATTCCCTCCAGGATTTCTAGTAAAGGAGTGCTCTGGAGGAGAATAAAAGTTATAAGTTAGTGGAAATTATAGAGATTTCAGAAACCAAATAAATCTGGGCACTGCCATTTATTTATGCTGTGATCTCAAACAAGACGTCAAAAATAACTCATAGCGAGCCGGCTCGGTGGCTCAGCCTGTAATCCCGCGCCTTTGGGAGGCTGAGGTGAGTGGATTGCCTGAGCCCGTGGGTTCAAGACCCGCCTGGGCAGCGAGACCTCATCTCTACAATAAATCAAAAAATCAACCGGGCATGGTAGTGCATGCCTGTAATTCCGGCTACTCGGAAGGCGGAGGCGGAAGGATCGCCGGAGCCCAGCAGGTGAGGCTCCGGTGGCCAGAAGCGGCCACTGCACTCCAGTCTGGGCGACAGAGTGAGACTCCAACTCAAAAAAAAAAAAAAAAAAACTCGTAGCCCTTTTGGAATGAGGACATTGTGTGTTTGTGAGTTCATTTATACAAGAAGTGATTATCGAGGACCTGCTGCATGTCAGATTTGAGACTTTGAGGGCGTAGTGGTGAATGAAATAGACATGAATCTGGCTCTTACTCTTTCTGAGGAATGAATCAAAAACAGAAGTTTGGAAAAGATATTGAACTTGACTTGTGTTTGAAGATAAATTCCCAGAGGACCAATTTCAGATTTCCTCTTCTGTTTCATTGGACCACAAATGGCTCTTTATCAGTAATGGAAAACAACTCCAAATTTCTAGTCCCTTACGCCTCTGGAGAGCAGGTACCGGAAAACTGATGTTGCTGGCATTTTCCTAGCATTGTGTGTGTAACCAACCTACTGCTAAATGCCCATTAGAAATCATTTTATGTACTTAAATGATAAGTAAAAACACACAGTCCCCTGAAGGAATAATTTGACTTGCCAGAGGCTTTTGTACAAGAACAACAAGGGTCATTATGTGTTCTTGTGTTGCATGACATCACCACAACTTCGGGAGTTAATTACATTCTTAATTACAGCTTTGTATTGAATTAGGGAACTATCATCCATAACATAATTGAAACCCTGCTGAGATCACGTCTGTTGCCAGCTAATTGCATGCCATTTTTTACTAAACTTTAAATAAAAACCAGTATTTCATTTGTCTCGGCTTTAATTAATTGACAGGGGAAATTTAATTGGGGTTTCATCAATAGATTGAATATTTTTAAGTGATCTCTGAGAGATATGCTGTATGCTAGCAACAGCAGCCTTCAAATATTAAACTATGAAGGCTCTGACATGATATTTAGGAAAGAAACAATGGTAGGAGTACTTTGGTGCTCTGTAAGAGGGAGTGTTCCTGGAAGAGAAGAGCACTTTCCCCAGAGTCAGAAGTTGTGGGTTCTGGCCTGGCCTGAGTTCCTTTCTCACAATAACCCACTGAAAATCACATCTTCTCCAGGTCTTGAGCGTCTCCATCTTAAAGTGAGGGTTGGACGGTTCTTAAAAGTCCCCATTAGCTCAGATGTCCTGCTTTTGTGACTTAGGATAAGATGCCCAAGTGAGGGAGAGCAGATACGATGCTGGCCTCAAGGAAACTGTTTAGCATCCGATTTCTCTGTTCCTCCTTATAGAGCAGAGCTCCCTGGTAGCCTGCAGCAGAAGCTCTGTGGTTCGTCTAACAGAGAAGGAATTCTAGGAAAGTCATTAAGACAGTCAGAATCAGGGAAAGCAATCCTTAAGAGAAATATCAGTTAACAGGAGCATAACAACCTTGTCAGAGAGTTGCTGATTCCGACATCTTTTCTGCCCTGCCTCACTTCACTCAAGATTCAGAATCCCTCAAGAGGGATTGTTGGACCAAGCTTGGCTCATACATTCAGTCCTGGCCGAGGGAGAGGCAGTTATTATCCAAAGGAGTCAGGAAGCTGTAACCAAAAAACGCATGTTGAAAATGGGCAATCAGGGCGGGCTCGGTGGCTCAGCCTGTAATCCTGCACTTTGGGAGGCCGGGGTGAGTGGATTGCCTGAGCCCACGGGTTCGAGACCCGTCTGGGCAACTTGGCGAGTCCTCATCTCTATAATAAATAAAAAATCAGCCGGGCATGGTAGCGCGCGCCTGTAGTTCCAGCTCCTTGGAAGGCTGAGGCGGAAGGATCGCCGGAGCCCAGCAGGTCGAGGTTGCCGTGGCCAGGAGCGGCCACTGCACTCCAGTCTGGGAGACAGAGTGAGACTCCAACTCAAAAAAAAAAAGAACAATAAAATGGGCAATCAAAATGAACACATCTCATCGCCTTTCCCATCCTGACCTTTCTTGAGATGCATCTGAGAAAGCTCTGCTCTGCATGAGGTCTCGGACACTTCCAAGTGGTAAAAATATTGGCAGCAGTGTTTAGAAAAAAAATGTCAGTGTAAAGACTGTGGGTCTCAAGGATATTTCAAAATAAATTTTAAAAAAAACATTTCTTCGACCATCTTGCCTAATAGTCTAATAAGACACAACTTAAAACCTCAAAAGTTTTTAGTTAGGAACATGTCTTGTTCTTGTGAGTTGTTTTATCCAAGTGTATTTCTGTCAAATGAATTGCCCTTGTCATAAAATTCATTCAGTTTATTTTACCATTCAAGCTGCAGTGAAGTGTGAGATTGAGTGAGACTTTGCCTGTAAACTTTTCTTCCTCCTTTTCTTTCTTTTTTTTCCTTGAATGTCTACAGATCTTCATTTTGTAGAATTGTGCACGATGATTTTGTTACTGTTGACTTCCATTGATTTGGAAGTATAGCTTTTCCTTGAATTATTTGTTGTATCCAAATATTTAGGATTAGTATCTCTTTTATCTCTTTTATTATGCAATTCTTATTTGCCTTTAAAATTCAGCTGACAGTAACACATTCCAAAGGTAAAGCTATCATAGTTTAATAATAGGGGTTTTTTAAATAGATTCTCAAGAAATGAGACGCCATCATGGATATCCATTTCTGGATTGCTGATGGGAAGCCCATGCTTAGAGGTGTGTGTCAGTTGAGTGTCTTTGGTTGCCCACAATATGCATTGATTAGGGATAATTTAAATAAATCAAACCCATCAGAGACCTATCAGGGACTTACAAGCCCAACTTGTAAGCCATGAAAGCTGAATAGGGACCCCTCAGCCATAGTTTTCAGGAGGAGTATGCTGTTCTTTGAAAACAAACAAGGCCAGGCACAGTGGCTTATGCCTGAAATCCCAGCACTTTGGGAGACCAAGGTGAGAGGATTGCCTGAGCCCAGGAGTTCAAGACCAACCTGGGGAACATGGCAAGACCGTGTCTCTACAAAAAATTTTAAAAATTTAGCCAGGCCTGGTGGCAGGTGCCTGTAGTCCCAGCTGCTTGGAAAGCTGAGACAAGAGGATCACCTGAGCCCAGCAGGTGGAGTCTGCGGTAGCCGTGAACTTGCCATTGCACTCCAGCCAGGGCAACAGTGAGACTCTGACTTAAAAAAAAAAAAAAAAAGATAAAAATGTATTAGTGGTGAAAAAAGAAAAACAACACCAGCATTTCCTTTGCCCTTCTGCCAGTGCTTATGATTAAGCATTTTGGGGGAAGATATCTCCCAAGAGGGGAATGGCTAACTGATGCTACATTCACACTGTGAAATACTACTTGGCAATAAAAAGGACTAAATTCTTGATACACACAACAACTTGGATGACTCTCCAAGGAAACATGCTGAATGAGAAAAAGCCACTCTCAGAAAGTCACGTGTCTTAGGATTCCATTAAAATAACATGTTTCAAAGACAAAATTTTAGACATGGAGAACAGATGGGTGATTTCCAGGGGTTAGAGATGAGAGGGGGCTTGGAGGGATGTGACTTAGGTCTTAAAGGGGCAAAGAGGACCCTTGTGTGGATGGCGCTGTCTGCCTCCCGACAGGTGGTGGTAAATGTACAACCCAGGGATGTGATGAAACTATTGGAAATGAATACACAAACACACACACACACACACACCATGAGTACAGGTAAAACTGTGGACAAAGCGAAAAGATGGGAGAATCGTGTCAATGTCAACGTTGTGGCTGTGATATTGTGCTGTTGTTTTGCAAGATGTCATTATTGGGAAAAACTGGATAAAGTGTTCACAGGATCTCCTTGTGGTGTTTCTTACAACTGCATATGCGTCTATAATTATCTCCGTAAAATATCTGAATTCAGAAGTCAATCTAGGAGTGGGCCCATAACTAGACTGAGTAGAGGACATTGTGGAAGATCCAGCAGAGACCTTACACCTTGTGGAGTGTAGCTAAGACCCTAGCCCACCTAATATGGCGGAATAGATCGCCCCAAAGAGGCCACAGTCACATTTCCAGCTCCATATGCTCTCCCAGGATCTTGCCTCTTCCCAGTAAGAAATGGAAATGATTTCGCATCCACTTGAACCTGGGAAGGTTTGTGACTTATCTGGAAGAATCGAGTCTGCTGGTGATGCCCTGTGACTGTTAAGACCCAGTTGTAAAAGGTGATATGTGTGGTTTCTGCCAGCCTCTCTCTGTCCCTCTTGGGTTGCTTGTCCTTGGAGCCCAGCTGCCATGTTGTAAGGAAGCCCGAGCCACACAGAGAGGCCAAAGGGAAAGTTCTAGGTGACAGTCCAGCTCACAGACAGATCTGCTGCCAGACATGTGAGCCTCCCGATGGTTTCAATCCTCAGCAGTTGAGCGGCCTCAAACATTGCCATGCAGGACTGAGATGGGATGCCCTGGCCGAGCCCTGCCCAAATTACGTTCATGGGCAAAATAAATGTTGCGTTAAGCCAGAAATTGTTGGAATGGTTTATAACACAGCAATGGGTAACTGGACCCCTTCTTCCCAAACACTGTACACAGTGGGAAAGAGGAAATTCTGTGTTAGGAAGACACTGGACAGCTCGGGAGAGCATATGGCTTCTCCATGGGCCACGAGCTATCTCATCACTTCACATACCCGTCACTCTTGTGAGCTCACTTTGGAGATTTTGCGGACTGGGAAACACCAGTGACCAAAAGAAACCAGTCCAAGAATCTGCGCACAGATCCTTCGGAAGCATCTAGCTTCTATTTAATAGTTTGTGCACCAATTATGTGCAAGCATTGAATAATCTCTACCCAGAACACCCCTGTTTTCTTTAGCATTTACATCGACTGACTCTTTAACCATGCTGCATGGTCCACATTGGAGGAGAGATATCCATTAAAATGATAAGCAGGAGGAACAGACTCAGGGAAGATTAACTATGCAATATTATTATGTAAAATAAAGCAGAACCCAGCCATTCATTCAGCATACATTTTCAAGTGCCTGCCCATTCCAGGGCTGCAGAGACAGCCATAAACTACGTAGGGAAGGTCTCTGCTCCTGTGCGTATTGTATTTTGGTGGAAGGGGACTGAATTAAACAGACTATCAAACTGACTAATATTCATCTTTGAAGGTGAAGCATTGAGGGCATCACAGAAGAAAACATTTTTTAAATGCTGAATGTATATGCCAAGTCCAGGAGAAATATTCCAGTGAGGTCCTGGCTCCACGCACGGAAGATGACCTGGGAGCCCAGAATGGTGCCTGTGAAAAGCAGCCAAGTCTCCCGAGCCTGGACTGATTGGGAACGTGGAAGACAGTGTGTCAGGTCCGTCAGCGAAAGATTGGCCTCCAGCCACTGCGCCCAGAATTGGGAGTCCACAGGCCTGCAAGGAGAGATTGTCAGGCGGGACGGAACAGGAATTTCAGCCGAAGAATATTCACGAACAGCAGGCCAAGAGGAAAGTGGGAACCTTCATCTTCTCTCCACAGCCTGGCTCATGGGGGGACCGGCTGTCCTTTATTGTTAATATAAAAATCAATATAGCAAGAGGCAAGGCTTTGCTGTGATAATATTGGCTCCGTTCACTGGGCGTGTGGAATTAGATTACTGATAGATGCACCTCTGTCGCCTCCCCAGGCTCCAGATAGAATCTGTGGGCTTTGCCAATAAGCACAGTAACAGAGTGTGGACCACGAGCCGGCGAGCGGCCAATCACAGTGGAGAGAATGTAATTCCCTTGCAAGACACCGTCCTGGAGGAAGCCAGGAAGCAGCTTGCCTGATTGTGTATGCTCAGCTGCGCCTGGCCCGGGCCTTTGAAGGGTAGCTTGGGTACCTGTGTGTCTCTAAAGCACTACACTCTGGGGAGGTGGCATCGATTAAGAGTGGAAGAGGAGAGGGAAGAGTCCAAAAAAGGGGGCAAGGAAGGGAGGAAGTCCAGGAAAAAGGAAGGAAATGCTGCAAGCCGCTCTTTGAGAACATTGCCCCTAAAGACCTTTGGTGAAAACATAACCATTTAAGTAAAGGGACAGACCACATATGCATTTTCCCAGATATGCTCTGGGCCACGTGGAAACTAATTTTTGAACATGTGATCTGCTTAGAGAATTGCTGTGGGCCTGTCTTAATTCAGTGTCTGCAGTCACATAGCAAGGAGTCACGTACAACCCATCTTCCCTGAGATCAGAAGCATTAAGTGCCCATAGAGGATCGCTTGGCAAATTTTAGTGGCTGGAATTAAACAGGGGCATGCTTATGGGCGAATCGCTTCAGCTTGTGAAACTAATAGAACATGTGAAGAGTGAAACAAAAACCCCTCACCGTCTCCACTCAGCGATATCAACTGTCAATCATTCTGCATAATTCCTGCCCACTTTTCTTAATCTAGTGCTTACTTGCTCACTCTTCATAGGTATATGTGCTTGTTATCTGCATGTGTGTCTATCATATGTGTACATATCATATACATGTGTGTAGACAGAAATAATATTTGTTTACAAAGTTAAAACCAAATGGTTTTTTGGTCATTTAGAATAAGGGTATGAACATTTTCTGACTTCAAGAAATTATCTTTGAAAGCAAGACATTAGTCATTATGTCTTATATTCAATTGCGTGAATGGCTATTTCAAGGATTTTCTATTTTTTCTTTTATAGCATTTCATAAACAGTCTTAGGAATAAATTATGGAAAACTTTAAGTTACTGTATATCAATTCCTAAAAGCAAATTCCTTACCCTGAATTTCTAAGGGTAGAATTTCTGAGGGGAGAAGAGAGGCTCTTCCCAGGGCCTGGTTGTTGTGTAGACAGGCGGTGCTATTCCCGCCTGCTGGCCTGGAGATCTGTCTCATGTAGGTGCTGCTTTAGTTCTGCTTTTATTAATTGTAATAATTGCTAGAACCGTGGCTGTCAATTTTATATGGGGAATATAAAGAGATAAACTACAGCAAGTTCATAAATTCACTGCCCAGAGTTTTCTTGGGAGTTTCAAACAGCAGCACTAGTTGTTATCTGGTGAGAAAGCTGGACCTTGGCAGAAAGGAAAACAATCTACCAGCCCCACTCCAGACCAGCTTCCATGTGATCACCATTCACAATTTGTTGTGGTTCTTCCAGAAACCACATGTGTTTATAGATATACATAAATATGGTTGTGTGTACATATGCATGTATGTACATACATTATGTAGGTATGTATATTCACGTGTGTGCATTCTTCATACATGTTACCTAAAATATATAGTTTATACGAAGTCCAACAATTAAGTCCATGAACTCATCCTAGAAAAAGTGCTCCATGCCTCATTGCTAAATATCACTACAGTCACCTTCAAAGTCCTCCCCTTGGGAAGCTAAGTACTGATCCCAGTGTCTAGTCCACCCATCAAAGCCGTTTTGGAACTCTTTTTCTGGAAAGGCCATCAGAGCCGTCATTGTATTACTCTTGATGTCCTGAATGTCATTAGATGTCTTCCTTTCAATATTTTCTTTATCTTCAGGTAAAAAAGTCATTGGGGACCAGATTAGGTGTGTGGGGAGGGTGTTCCAATACAGTTATTTGTACAGTGCTGCCCATATAAGCGCACAGTGGCAAGTTTGCAAACTTAACTGTCAGACCTCACCAAATAACGACAACAACTCTGATGGTCATTCCAAAAAAAGAGTTCCAAAATTGCTTTGACGGATGGACGAGGCACTGGTATTGGTGCATAACTTCCCAAGGGGAGGACTTTGAGGGTGACCATGGTGATATTCAGCAAAGAGGTATGTAGCACTTTTTCTAGGATGGTTCACAAGCCTAATTGTTAGACCTCGTACATATTTGTGTTCACCATGACATTTTTCAGCGTCTTGGAGATGTTTTCATGCTAGCGTGTGCTTCCCTGTGTGGCTTTAGCATGATTTAGCCAGGCCTCACCGAGAGACAATGATGTTTCTAGTCTGTTCCCCCAGTATTAACTTGCTTGTCCTCTCTTGGTGATCTGGAGTGATCTGGGCATGTTTTGCCCCAGCCACCGACCATCACGCTGCCCTCCCAGTCAGCGAAGCGTTTCAATGACCTGAAGCCACCCCCTGTGGTTGATGGGCAGCTAAAAGCTTTTCTTTCCTCCAGTGCAAGTTCTATGGTGATGACTCCTTGCTCAGGGGTTTGTGGCCCCACAGTGAGTAAGACAGGTTGAGGTCCCTCCTCACTTGTGTGCAGAGGTCACACTCAGTGGTATTCCCGAGTCCCAAACATTTCCAGTATCCACTCATTATTGAAGTGAATAAATGAATGAATGAGCCATGCATGATTTTTCAAAGACAAATACCATTTGTTACATTTTGTTATGCTTTCATACATGTGGAGGAACTGTACAATTATTTGTCAAATTCCGAAGCAAGCTGTAAGACACGCATCCTGGTCCTGGCACCTGCATCCATTCCTACTGCCGTCACTCAATTAAACCTCCAGCCTCCCCAGGCCCTTCTCCTAGTCTGAGTCTATGGATATAAGATTGTTGTTTTGCCTCGTGTAGAGGGTTGTCACTTTGCAAGCTGCCAGGTCTTCTAGAAGAAATGATAAAGATGAACACTTCCGAGCCGTTGGCCGATGCACACGCCCCGGCTCACATATCTTTGCTAATGCAAATTCGCAAATCATTCCCAACTCTCCCAAGGGCTCTTGATTTTCTGTCCTGCCCCTAGCCTTGCATGAGGCTGGGCAGCAGTCATGACATCCACAGTATCTAGAACTGAAGCTGTCGCCCAGGGAGGAGAAGACATGACAGAAGACAGTGCCCATGAAGCCCCGTGATTACAGCTTGGGTAATTAGCCTGTCACTCTCGAGGCAGGGAATCTTGAAGCAGGATTTCTATTAGTCTCTGTGCCACCTCTGTCCATGCCCCAGTCTGTGCAGGGCCGCAAGGTAAGACTCAGAGACAGTGGAAGATGCGACGTATGTCTTCATGGCTCCCGAATCTCATTACTTCACAATATTTCTTTTGTTTCTCAACAACATAGTAAAACAGCACTCTGGAATTAATTATGTTTTCAATCAAGCACAGCCTGGTTTTTTTGTTTTCTTTTCAACATTGGACTTGCTTAATTCTGGTAAGCTCAAGATCAGCTGTGTTAGAGGAAAAAAAAAGATTAGAACAACTATGTAAGTGAAACTTATTTTTAGAGATGTTTTTTTCTTTTGGGTGTTCTTTTATCCCTGTTATGGTCCAAGTAACGCTCGGCTGCTCCCCTAGCTACCAATAAATCAAAGAGGCAGGGAACTGGTAGAAAGAAGTTGACTTCAACGTTCGAATCCAGGAAGCAGAGCCAGACTTGAGGTCTTTCTAAAATGGTTCTGTGCACCCTCCAGACTTTTACAGTTCACTTTTATAATTTCAGAGTTGTTGGTATCTATACATTAGCCACGTGACCAGCAGAGCATTGTACAGAACTTGAGTTTCAGCAGGATTTATCACTAGTGACATTTTTTGGTCCAGAATTCCTAGTGCCGGATATCAGAGGTATCTCATAGCTTTTATCAGTAGGACCCGGCAGAAGCATTAATCAAGCTTGCCGCAGAGTAAAGGGAGTTTACAAGATCTGAGACATCATACATTATGCAAAAGTTATACAAATCATAAAACTTATGATTTCATGGATACAAAAGTTATACAAATCACAAGTCTTATGGTTATATTGATACTATATTATTCAAACTTATAACCACTCAGAAAAAGGGAGTAAATGGGGATTTATGTCTTTCAGTTGATTGGTCACAGTCTACAGGGAAGTCAAGGTTCCCCTGAAGCTACTTACTGGGAACGCACAGGAGATAAACGGACTCTCAGTGACATGCTCAGGAATGTGCAGGGGTAACTGGGTCCTTGCTATGCCCTTCTCTGGGAGCTGTGACAATATGAACGGACATTAGCGGGTCTCTGTATCAACCCCAGACCCCTTGCATTTGTGACTCATTGCATCATAAGACAGGTCGACTCTGTGTCTTTCACGTCATTCATTCTTAAAAATATTGAACCAACCTGGATGGAGAGATTCTTATGGACAGACAGTCCTAGAAGTGGGGCTCCCCAGAGAGGGAAACAGGGAGCAAGGAACAGATAAGTGAACAAGGAAATATCCATTGTGATGAAAATTAAACAAGGAGCGAGAAAGGGGGCCATCAGAGGGCTTCATGTTTAAAACTACTTTTAGGCTTAACTATTTCGAAATAATTAGCCCATCAGAACTTTGATACAATTACCAAGGACATGGCTAATTTTTAGGTGAACTGGTGAAAAGAATAATATCAGCTATCTACAGGGATGGCCGAATCAGGCTGGAGGCTGCACCAGACTCTCGGGAAGGACATGCTTTGGTCGAACTCACACTTGCCCTCAAGCCCACATCAAACAGAGGACAGTATGCTCCTGTCCAGGGAGAGGGCCCCATTCTAAAATACCATTGAACATAAAGTCGCCAAGGTTGTCAGGACTCTTGGCACCCAAATCTCCCTCCACACACCCAGGAAGCAAAGATGTGGTTACACATTGTGCGTCCCCAGCTATCCCTTCTGCTCTTTGGTTGTCTTATGTTTCCCTTACCCTTGGTTTCCATGGGAACCCCCTTTGCTGTTGTCTTGAGACAGAGATTTCTGCCTTAGGCCCAGGGACTTATTAGGAGAAGAGCAGGCCTTCTCTGTGAGTGACAATCTAGTGCAGACATCTTGGCCAAAGAAAGGTTTTGGGAACCCAGGGATTTGAAAAGCCTTTCCTACTTGTTTCATCTAAGCAATTCAGTATTTGGCACTTAAGGACCCCGGTGTGTTGAACCTTGGGATTATTTCAAAGGTGAAAACTTGAGTATTAGTACAGTTGTACTTTCTTTTTCTTTCTGTTTAAAAAATATATATATATGTATATATATATATATATATATATATATATATATATATATATATATACCATATATGCATTTTTTTTTAATACTCTAATCTTAGTAAACTCTGTCAGGGAGTCAGGAAGAAAGGAAAGCCATTGAGCAGGCTAAAGATTAATCCTTTGAGGATCTAGGGTGGCAAAGACCGGGCCATGGGCAGGGAGCTGAATTTCTGTGGTCAAGGTAGTTCTGCGGCAAAAGGATTAACTGTTATTGGTTTGTGAAAATATCAGTTCTTAGGGAAGACGTTGAACCTTGTATTTTCCTGGGTCTGGGGCCTCTAGGGGAGCAGAGACTTGCTGTTATTTTTACTCTGCGTTTGCAAGACAGGGAGATGGTTTAAATTATCATCCTGCGGAGGGATGCCCCTTGATCAGAAGATGGTATGCAGAGGTCTGGCAGCCCGGGGGCTCTGCAGTCTCCTGCTGTTTCTGTAATGGCTAGTCAGCTTCGTTGGGGGGCAGGGGAGGCCCCCAGAGCTGGACCCCCTGGAGAAGTCATGTGGAGGCCATTAAGCTGGTCCCAAAATGTCTGGGCGGCTAAACATTCATAAGAAAAAATGTTCCTCAAATATATAAAGCCAAATATTTAGTTAAGATTGTCCTCATTAAAGGTGCTGAGGTTTGATTTGTCATGTTGGATTGAAACTTGTAAAACGTGGCCCAGAGGAAGCTTGTGACAGCCTCGGCACTGGAGGCCTGTGTTGGTGTGTACATGTGTTTTTCTTTACACTCCACATGGCAGGAAACGCTCTCTTTGCCTGGTGGCGAGGGCCTCTTTTGTTCTGGCTGTGTCTGCAAAACAGCACGGGGCGGTCGGGGGTCTAGGGGAGGCAAGGGGGCGGGGGCAGCCTCGGTTGTCTCAGGCCCTAAGGAAACTCTCTGTGTTCAACTTTGTCTTCTGGAAAGAAAGCACCACCTGCCACTGTCCCACGGGCATCCCCGCTGGCAGACCCACACATATGCCCATCACACGCATGTACACGTGACACGTGAATACCTGCCTGATGGGTGAATCAAGCCCCGTCACAAAGCCCACGTCTTGGCTCTGTTCACGCTGCTGTTGCCATGGTAAGCAATTTGATGGAGTCAACGAGCATGATTTGAGGCCTTGGTGGTGATTCCTCTCTACATTTACCATAGGCAATCATGAGCACCAACCTTGCCAACACCAAGTTTTTTCAGTGTCTGTTTATGACGGGTTGATGTGCAGAAATCCATGTTCTCAGCTGTCTACTGACAGCTCCGTTTAGTCAGAATCCCTCTCTACGCCTACTCTTTCATTTTTAAAACCATCGTGGTGCCTGCCTGCCAGGACTTGGGCTTGGTGTCTCCACTCTAGAAGGAAAATTCTAGTTCCAGCAGAAAATGGGGCCCATTGGTTTTCAGTTAGGAAGGTAGAATGTGAAAAGAAGCTGTTAGAAACATCAGAGTTTCAGAATACATACCATCCGCTAGAAACATCAGAGTTTCAGAATACATACCGTCCGCATGTCCCTGTGACCCAAATGGAAATGGCTTTTAAAAATACATATGGCAGTTTAAAAATAGAGAACAGCATCACATCCACCGCAGAATTCCAGATGTGGGAAACTTATCGTGTTCGCTTCAGATCTTTATCAAAAATAAAAGAGAGCAAACATTCACTGATAAAGCTGGAATCCTCTTACACCCTCCCCTAAGGGGCCGTGTTCCCCCTGTGTCCCCAGCCACCCAATCCCTTGCCCCCCCACTCTGTTCTGGCTCCTCCCCCGAGACTCCAGTCCTGTTCTCTCCACTTCCATCTCCCAGCCCTCCTTCTGTCTCCATTTCTCTCCCGTCATCATTCATTAACATAAATGTAGTGTTGATGTTTCCAGTCCGTTTCTTTGAACTTTTAATAACATCTGCATACCCGTAAGCAACAACATTATTTATTTTGTTTAATTGTTTTTAACCTACAAATGTATGAGGTACAAGTACAATTTTGTGACATGCATGGATTGCGGAGTGGTCAAGTCAGGACTTCTAGGGTGTCCATCATCCAGATAACATACATGGCACCTAATAACTAATTTCTCATCATCCACCCCCTCACCCTTCCAACTCTCCATTGCTGGCTAGTCCACTTTCTGCATCTGTGGTTCCAAGGTTTTAGCACCCACTTAGGAGTGAGAACATGTGATATTTGACTTTCTGTTTCTAGGTTGTTTCCCCTAAGATGATGACCTCCTGTTCCATTCTTGTGGCTTCAAAAGACACAATTTCATTCTTTTTTATGGCTGCATAGAAGTCCACGATGTATGCATTCCACATTTCTTTATCCAGCCATCCACTGCTGGGCACTTAGGTTGATTCCTAAGTCGCTGTTGTGAACGGTGCTGCGATAAACATATGAGTGCAGGTATCTTTCTAATATAATTTCTTTTCCTTGGAGTAGATATGCAGTAGTGGAATTGCTGGATCAAGGGGTAGTTTCGTTATTTGCAAACCCTCCTTACTGTTTCCCATAGAGGTTGTTCTAATACTAATTTACATTCCCATCAACCATAGGCAGCAGCAAGTTTGAGTTTGAAGCTAGGCGTATATACTGTGTCTTTCTCAAGTGATGCCTTCCAGCCCAAGCCTGATAGTGCTGGTAGGTGTAGCTCCTACATTTCAGCTCCCACATGCCGAGCACTGTAGGTTGATGTCAAACGTGCTGACATGTCTTGGGTGACGGGCATGTAAGATGTTTCCAGCTTGCCATGATTGCACTTAATGATGCCCCACGTAGCGTGTGCACATGTGGGAGGGTGTCCCTGGTCTTTTTTTAATGTCTAAAAATGTCTGGGCTCCATGCAGTTCTTCTGCTTCTGGGAAAGCAGTAGCAGGTGATGTGTTTGAAGAAGGTCAGTGTTCCTGTGCCTCTGCGGTCCTTTTTCTGTCGTTACAAAAGCTGTGTCTTCAACCCAGCCCTGGGACGATTGTCTAGAAATATTAATATTAAGAGCCGCATCAGTTTTCTGTCTTCTGTTTCAACATTGTTAACGGCTCTTGAAGACGCATTCTCTCTCTCTCTCTCTCTCTCTCTCTTCTCTCTCTCTCTCTCTCTCTCTCTCTCTGCCTCTCTCTCTCTCTATCATGAGCCGCAGTGGTTTTCTTGGAAGTGATAGACCATATAATTTTCACATGTCAGGACTCTAAGCCAAAGCCCTCAGGCACTGCTTCTGACTTTCTTGAGGGATTTAAAATAAAAGGTCGCAGCCCTCTCAGCAGTGCATTCCCTCTAGCACCTGTTGGGACTCCCGTCACCCCAACACCTGGGAGGAGGCTCGAATCCCGCCATGGGAAGGTGCTGCCTGTGGACCAGCCGTCTTCCCCCGTGTCCTGGAGACCCTGTCTCGCCTCCTTCCTCCGGGAGGGGGTCGGCATGTGCCCAGTCGTCTCTGAGATTGCCTTTGTTCTTCAAGAAGCTGCAGTGCCTGGGCCCCTGGACATCTCGCCAAGTGGCCTGGGCTCTTGGAGATCTGCCCGGTGCCCTGGGAGGCCGCCTCTCTCTAGACAGCACAGAATGTGCCCAGGACAATGTGAGGCTTGGAGCCCAGGCTGGAAAACACCAGATGGGTGCGTAGTGTCATGTTTTAAAAACTTATATTCAGATGATTTGCTGATTATCTGCATGTATGTGGTGTGTGTATGTAGTGTGAACGTGGTATGTGTGTTGTGTTTATGTAGACATGTGTGCACATGTGTGGGACAGTCTTGTGGGAGTGTTTGTATATATATATGTTGGACGTATATGAGTGTGAGTGTTGTGTGTATGTATGTGTGTGTGCATGATGAGAGTGTATGGTGTGTGTGTTGTGTTTATGTATATGTGTGTATGCACATATGTGTGACTGTATTTTTTGTGTGTCTGTTGAGTATATATGTATTGTGTGCACGTGTGTGAGAGTGTGTAGTGTGTATGCCTTTGTAATTGTGTGACCGTGTGTGTTGTTTGTATGAGAATGTGTTGGGTTTAATGTGTGTATGTGAGTGTGTTGTGTTGTGTGTATGCGTATGTGTTTGTGTTTTATGTGCATATGTCTAGTGTTAATGAACATGTGTTGTATTATGTGTGTATAGCTTGTGTGTATGTGTGTTGTGTGTGTGTGCATGACTATGTGTCTCTGCTGTGTGGTTGCATGTGACAGTGTGTTGTGTTATGTGTGCATTGCTTGTGTGTGTGTTATGTGTGTTGTGTGTTGTGCATATATGTGAGAGTGTTGTACGTGATACTTGTGCATGACTGTATTTGTGTGTCTCTTGTGTGTGTTGTATGCATGTGAGAGTATGTTGTGTTATGTGTGTATTGTTTGTGCATATGTGTGTGCATTGTGTGTGCTGTGTGCACACAACTGTATATGTGTGTCTGTTGTGTGTTGTCTATGTGTGAGAGTTTGTTGTGTTATGTGTGCATTGTGTGTGTGAGTGTGTTGTGTGTTCATGACTATATATGTGTGTGGTGTGTGTGTGAGTGTTGCATATATTGTGCATATGTGTATGTTGTGCATATGTGTGAGTCTGTTGTGTGTGCATGACTGTAAGTGTGTCTGTTGTGTGTGTGCTATATGCGTCAGAGTGCGTTGTGTTCGTGTGCACGTGAATGTTGCCTGTGTATGTGTGAAGGCGTGTAGTGTAGTGTGTGTATGCACGTGTGTGCTGTATGTGAGGCGGGTTGTGCTCATGTGCACATGAATGCTGCTTGTGTGTGTGTGAGGACGTGGGTGTGGTGTGTGCATGCATGTGTGTGCTGTGTGTGGGGCTGGTTGTGTTCGTGTGCACGTGAGTGTTGCTTGTACATACGTGTGAGGACGTGTGGTGTGGGTGTGCATGCATGTGTGTGTGCTGTGAGGCAGATGTGTACTATGTGTGGGGTGTGGAGGAAGGACTGGGGAAAGGGAGCTGCCACTCTTCTCTCTGGTCTTCAAGACTGCCTCCACCTCCTATCTGCACAGACCTTGGAAACGTCTGGATATCAAAAAAAGCTAGAAGGAATTGTAAAGACCATCTGGTTTTAGCACCAACTTTCAGCTCAGATGACCTGGAAAGGCAGCAGCATTTGCAAAAATATTGAAATATGCAAGTCCCGAGCGCCCCCACCCCAGTAGCAGCCTAGTCTATCTCCTGGGACCACCCCCCCAGCATATCCACAAGATTCAAGGTGTGAGATACCCACCCAGGCAGAGATCCAGACACACACTGGTCCCACTCTGGAGCCAGTTTGTGCACTCTTTCCTCAGTTCCAGATCCCCACAGCTCTTTCCTATTTCCAGCATCTCCCTACTGAGCCTAAGGGTTTCAACTGTGCTCCACAGACACCTAGTCTATCACTAACCCTCTTTAGAGATACCTAAACACTTCTCATTCCATTAGCAAAAGTCTTTTTCAAAAAAAGCTTTTTAAAATTTGAAGCTTCTTTTTATTTGAGTTTTCCACTAGTTTTTTGAAACTAAACTTTATTAGTTATTTTTTCAATTTTCTAAAGCACACATCTAAGGCTATGAATTTTCCTTTCAGTGACGCATTGGCTGAATCTTCCAGTGCTCTTGTACTTTACTTCTACATAGAGGTTTCCATTTTGATTTTTTTTTCTTTAATTCAAGAGTCATTTAAAGGTGTCACAAATTGTAAAATTTACAGGATTAGCTGGGCTCGGTGGCTCAGCCTGTAATCCCGCGCCTTTGGGAGGCTGAGGTGAGTGGATTGCCTGAGCCCGCGGGTTCAAGACCCGCCTGGGCAACTTGGCGAGACCTCATCTCTACAATAAATCAAAAAATCAGCTGGGCGTGGTGGCGTGTGCCTGTAATTCCGGCTACTTGGAAGGCTGAGGTGGCAGGATCGCCGGAGCCCAGCGGGTTGAGGCTGCGGTGGCCGGAAGCGGCCACTGCACTCCAGTCTGGGTGACAGAGTGAGACGCCAACTCAAAAAAAATAAAAAATTTACAGGATTACACCAAATTTATTTTTAAAATTCAGACCTGCTTATGTGGATTCATGTAAAACTCTGCATCTAAGTTCTCTTCTCTGTGTTCTCAGTGAAAGGTGGTTCAAGACTCAGGTGCTCTGCTTCATGAAAGATGAATATGCCTTATAATGATATTGTAAGAAAGAATAGTTTTATGACTTTGGGGTCATATATGAATGTTTAACTTTTAGCTATGTGTATATCCATGAAAACATCCTCATCTTTCTTTTTAATCAAACTCTTACGATAAATAGTTTCATACATTTGAATTTATATGACACGTGAATACCCTTCTGAACGTTTTACACATTGGTGTTTGGGTTTATAAAAGAGAGATCAACTTTTTAAGAAATATTGAGCATCACTGGTATATTACAGCCTCTCATGGTTATTTTGAATGGAGCCAAGGAAGATCAGAAGAGGCAACATTGGTTTAAATGCTTGCCACATATAGCAGCACTCATGCCTGGGTTATCTTGTTTCATTATCACTGTAGCCTATGAAGTAGAGCCAATAACCAGCCCCAGAGAGGAAACATAAAGCAAAACCAGTACAATAAGGTGTCTGATTCATTCAGGGGCAACGCCGTAAAACCAGTGTTAGTTAGTAAGCCCTCCCAATAGCCCCACTGGGTAAATATTTACATTATTCCCATTCCACAGATGGGGTATTGGGAGAGAGAATGAGTTGCCCAAGGACACCCCTTGAGTGGGGGCAGAGAGAAGGTGGGTAGAAAGAGCCAGGATTCAGATCTGAGCATTCTGGCTACACATTTGCAGGCTCTTTATCACTTTCCTGGATGGATAAGGCCAGACCCCAGGACTGATACACCCCCCTCCAACCCCAGGTGTCCTTTCTGTTCTCTAATCTCTCTCTCTCTCTCAGAATTATTTTATTGGAAACACAGAATAGAGACATTCTCCAAGATCTGGTCCTTAATTATCCTCAATGCTTTATCCCAGTTCATTAAATTAGATCAGTGGGGGGTGGGGGGGTGTTATTTTGCTTCTCTAGTATTGGGGTTTAAGTGATCAGGGTAATTTCCCATTACAATTTTGAGTTTTAAGTAAATAGAACCCGCTTTCTTGTGCACGTACTTGTCTAATATTGGACAATAAATGTTTAAGTGATTTTGGTTTAATTACTAGTCATATTACTACAGTGCATGAAAGAGAATTGTTCTTGAGTTTGCTCATTAGATGGGAAGAGACTGCATTTATAAAAATATATGCATGCCTATAACACTACATTTAAATATGTGCATATGTAAATAGATGCTTTCTTATTTATACACATGGTCATTACAGAGCTTTGGGAGAAATGGACACTGTGTGCCATTTCCTAGCAGAATGTCTCCAGTTAAGTAATTATATGATGAAGACATCGCAGCTGGGACTCTATATTTAAAACCAACTTACTATTTCTAGCAAGACCATCCTTTTGGAAGGTTGATAAGTCATTCCTTTTATTTTGCTCTGTGAGTTAAATATCAAATGTGTATCATTTTTCTCAAATATGCCAACATTTATCCAAAGAGTCTACTGCAACTTTGCCACAGGATGAACTAAGCCAACGGTGACGAGATACCATCTTGATTGCCATCTGTCTGTCCCCAAGCTGGGGTGACATTTCCGCTCCCTAGCAGCGGGACACGCTAAGTGAAGTGTCACTTACTATGTGAATGTCCCCATGACCCGACTCATTGTGACCAGGTTGAAGAACCCTGCATCTCTGCCGTCTTTTTCCTGTCCCTTCCAGGAATCAGGAGAGAGTGTATCATAGTGCAAGTCAGGAGGGGCTTCCTGGAGACGGGGTCTCAGAGGAAGGGGTGTGCTCAACTCACATCCTGGCACTCCTGCAGGCATTGGTCTGAGACCCTGTCGCGTCCATGAGGAATGTTTCTATTTTATCTCCAGTCTGGCTTCCTTCCAAGTTGGCATGGTGAACTTGAGTCTAAAGCTGTGGAAATCAGAAACCAGTCGGCCTTGAAAGAGAAGGCTTCAAGAGAACAAGAGAAATAAGCCGGAGAGAAATTAGTCTTAAAGAGAGAGGACTTCTGGGAGAGACGGGGCAGAGGTTCCTTGTTTTCTTCTCCTCCTTTTCTTTTCATGGTCTCTGATCTCGTTAGCATGTTCTTTCATTACTACAGCTGTTTCTGCAACATTTTGCCTGAAGATTATAGTGTCTGGTTTATTATATTCAACAGAGGAATGACTCGATAAGAATAATTATCACTGTGCTGAGGTCTGACTCCTTTTTTATGTTTTTCCATTGTTCCCAGGGACATGTGTTGTGCTTGCAGTCTGCTGGGCTGTGCTGCTTAGGCAATGCCGAGTGAGGAAGAGGCTTCCAAAGAGAGTGTGTATTTTCCAAGGTGGGCTTCAATCGCATGTCTACCTTTTCCAGCTTTCTCGAGTGGGAATGCCACTGATGCAAAATGTCTCGACGCCACCCACTTACTCAGGTAGTGCAAATTCCCAACATCATTTCCCTGGGTATGGAATCCAGATTAGCCTCCAAACTACCCAGGACTGGTTCTAAAAGCCCAAATAAGGTTGCAGATGGAGCAGGGTATGGGGGTCTGCGGCCTGGAGATTCTTCCCCCTCCCTGGCATTCTTTTGTTCTCTGCAACCCTTTGCAACTATATCCATCTCCTGGCTGTTTCTTTTCTTTGGGAGAGTTCATAGCTCTCCTTCTCATATTTCAAACACTCTCTGTCAGACCTTTTTATCCTCATGTTTGGATGATTTCCTGTCTGCTTAATTCCTTCCTTGTGGCGCTCTGGAGATGGATGTACTCACTTGAAGGTAGATTTTTTTTTTATCCCAGTTCACAAACATGTGAGACTCTTGATATTGTAGTAACTTGGAGTATTCCGACACCCCAGGGAGGACCAGCTGTGTGATGCTCTCAAAATAGGAACCAGGAAAAGAAAGCCTTCTTAGCCCCAAATCCACGCTCCTTGTCTGCGTTCAACTCCCCGCACGCAGATGGAGCGTTTTCCATCCTCTCGGGTTACCTTTGATTTTCACCTGCTATCTGGAGGATATCCTGGATTCCCCTAAGGAACAGGCATAGGGTTCTCTCCTCAATAGGTAGACCCGGGTCATGAGTCACCGAGGAGGTCTGTACATAGCATCCTTTCAAACACAGTGAGGGGGAATTACGAATCCTCCCAGGTAGAGCCCAGGTTCGCGCAGGCAGAGTTACTGAGTACCGAAGACACGTGCCTTTCTACCCGAGGATGTGTGACCCACCACCAGGGTTGTCACGGAGCCATCTCCCAAGGCAGAAGCGATCTCCAGGCGCCGGCCACCTAGCTGCCTGTCACTTATCTTGCCATGGCACTCAACTTTTGACCTATTTACACAGTGGATTTAGGTATTGTGCGTGTTGTGTGCCGCTGGTCCCTCCCGACCCCTGATAGGATGGAAACCTCACGGGGCAGGGTCTTTGTTTGGCTCGCTGATGTATGTATCTATGTGGATAGAGCAGCGCTTCGCCGGTGGTAGGCGCTCAGGCAAGGATGCTGAGCTGACGAATGCAAGGAATAGCTAGGAAGAGTCCTCCAAAGCAAAGTCCCCGTGGGCCCCTTCCAGACCCTCCTAAGCATTTGCCTGCCTGTGTTCTAGCTCTCAGATCAGCCAACTGATTACACTCAGATCCTGTGCTCCTTCCTTGATTCCCTTCGGCAGATATATACAGATACATTTTTTTTTTCTTTTCCTGAGCACAGAAGATGAAATCCGTCCCAGCATCTTAAGATTTATTAACTGTTGCCTGAGTCGTTTCACATGATGTCAGGGGAGGAGGCAGGCTGAGTCTCCACTTAGAAGTACCCTGCATAAAGGGCTTTGGGTAATTCCCTCAATTTTGTAAAGTTGTGGCGTTGGCTTAAGTGATTAGCGTGAGTTCCTTAAGGAGGACTTAACTTAAGCATTTAAGGTTCTTCTGTGTCTCTCTGAGTGCCCCTCCTGGGTTGCTTGGATTTTCACATCTGGAAAGCAAATTTTAAAAGCGTTCCTTCCTCTCTGCTTATTTTCTGAGCCTCATCTGAGTGTGAGTCTGGCGGGGGAGGGGGAGTCCCTCCTTCAAAGCACTGGAGGTCAGCGGTCTCCTGCCAGCATGAGGTCTGTGTTCAGGGAGACTTGCCAGGGACCTCCGAGGGCTTCCAGCTTAGAGGCAAAGGGGATCATGTTACAAGGACTTTTCTTTTTAAGTTCATTGAGGAGGGCAGCCTGTCAGCCCAGGGGGTTGGAGGTCTGTCTCTCTCCTGGTCTAATCTGGCCTGTGCAGGCTTAGCCAGGGGAGTCAGGAAGTTCAGAAGAATGTCCAGGGATTTGATTTCACTTGCATCTCAAGGTCTGTGGTCCAGCATGGCCGATTCCTAGAATGCGTCTGTTATGTTTGGTGCAAGCTGTCTCCTCTCTCCTGCCCATGCAGTGGACACGTGTGGAGGGGACTGGGTGGCCTGACTGCTGTCTTGGCACTGTTTGCCGTCTTCCCCCAGCTGCATGGACGGGTCTTCATCTCATGCCCCCTGCAAAGGTTCCATTCATTCCCCTTGTCCCAGATACCTGTACTACAAAGGAGTTCAGCATGGCCATGGTGCTCTGTGCATTTCAGTAGGCATGAACCGCGAGCCTGGGAGGAAGCAGAGCTGCAAAGTCTTTCTCCTGTTCCAAACAACTACAGGGCAGCTCCAGGGCCCACTCCCAGCTGTCCACCAGGAGCTTACAGTCCCAGGAGTCCTGGCAGAACTGTGTCCAAATACATGCTCTCTCTGGGGGAAGAGTTCTGCTATCTCCTCATGCACCTGTAAGAAATATGGTTGTCGATGCAAGTCTTTGCCCAGAAAGTGGGAGAAAAAGATTAATAACAGTATTTTGGGCCAAGTGCTGGGGCTCATGCCTGCAATCCCAGTACTCTGGGAGGCCGAGGTAGGAGGACTGCTTGAGGCCAGGTGTTCAAGACAAGCCTGGGCAACATAGTGTGACCTCGTCTCTACAAAAAATTTTTAAAAATAGCCGGACACGGTGGCTCATGCCTGTCATCCCAGCACTTTGGGAGGTAGAGGTGAGAGGATTGCCTGAGCCCATGGGTTCAAGACCAGCCTGGGCAATATGGCAAGACCTCGTCTCTACAATAAATCAAAAAATGAGCTGAGCACGGTGGCACACACCTATATTTCCAACTACTTGGAAGACTGAAGTGAAAGGATCCCCTGAGCCCAGCAGGTCGGGGCTGCAGTGGCCATGAGCGTGCACTACACTCCAGCCTGGATGACAGAGTGAGATTCCGACTCAAATATATACATATTTGAGTATATATATACATATATATATGTATATATTTGAGTCGGAATATATATATATTAGCTGGGCATAGTGGCACATGCCTGTACTCCCAGCTACTCAGGAGGCTGAGGCTGGAAGTTCACTTAAGCCCACGAGTTCAAGGCTGCAGTGAGCTGTGATCACACTACAGCATTCCAGCCTGGGCAATAGTACAAGACCGCATCTCTAGTAGTAATGATATTTGGACAACTGTTTTACATTTGCAAGGAGCTTCCCTGTTCATGTAAGGCACTAGAGGCTTCTTAAAATGACTCGGTAGAGACACACTCTGTTGGAACCATGAGCACTTGCTGGAGGCCTTCATAGTTTGGGACATGGTGACCTTGACAATTTGGAGACCTTGAAAATGAGTGGTTTTCCATCAAAAATGAACTGGATAAAAAAATGTGATATATATTCATGATGGACTATTACACAGCCGTAAAGGACAAAATTATGGACTTTGCAGCAACTTGGATGGACTTAGAGCCTATCATACTCAGTGAACTATCACAGAAACAAAGAACTGAGTACCACATGTCCTCACTCATGAGCGGACCCTGAACAATTATCATAATACTACAAGAAAGGGATTGGCAGGGGTAGGAAACTGCCAGGGGAGGGGAGACACACTTCACCATTAAGGGTACCTGATCTCAAACCAGGTGAAGTGGGGACCAAAGTGAGGCCCAGACTATACCTGTGCAATGACCAATTTTCTACCTAACCCTGAATTTACCCCACATCTTAGCATAAAGATAAATTAATTTAATTTAATTTAAAAATGAGTGGTTTTCACACTGAAAATGTTTTCCCGCATTCATCCTTTCTAGCATTTCCTCCAGGCTCAAAAAGTTTTCTGCCTAATTCTGTTTACCAGCTTTTGGCCACCACCTGTGGTTCTTCATTGTGAATTGTCTATTTTTAAAACCTAGTATTTTATTATACTAAAGCTTGTTTTAGTGGCAAAAAGGTAGCAAGGGTATTTTATCTTTAAAAAATAAAGAGCTGTTACAAATCCATAAGGAAATAGACATATGACCGGGCTTGGTGGCTCAGCCTGTAATCCCAGCACTTGGGGAGGCCAAGGCGAGTGAATTGCCAGAGTCCGTGGGTTCAAGACCAGCCCGGGCAACTTGGCGAGACCTCATCTCTACAATAAGTCAAAAAAAAAAAAAATGTGCTGGGTATGGTATGGAGCACCTTAGTTCCGGCTACTTGGAAGGCTGAGGCGGAAGGATCACCTGAGCCCAGCAGGTCAACGCTAGGGTAGCCGCGAGCATGCGTGCCACTGCACTCCAGCCAGGGTGACAAAGTGAGACCTCAACTCAAAAAAAAAGGAGGGGAAATGGACATAGACTCATGGGGGCATGTGAGACCAAGACCATGGGTAGAGCAAAGAGCCAGTGTACTCAAAGAATGAGTTCGTAAATCCATCTGTGAATTCAGGCATCAGCATTCTCCAGTGATCTAAGCCATTAATCATACAACGAAACGGAGAGCCACGGAGACACACCGAGTGTTCAGGGAACCATTCCACTCCTGACTGTGGAGCAAGTGTGATCTTTCTTTGGGTCTCGGCCGGTGAAGGCTGATCGTCTACGGTGTTACTTTCCATTTATTCCCCAGATGCTTCTGCTAGAAAGGCAACCAGACCGCCTTTTTTCCTTTTGCTGATTGTTGGGCAGTTCTCAGTAAGTATTTTAATTTGGAGTCGTAAGGAAGATAAAATAGTCTGTTGATATAAAAAAGTAATTACTGTCATTACTAATCACTTATCTCCCAAGGTGCTTTATTTTACTCCAAAGGAATTTAGCATGTTTTAGTCCAATGTCAACCTCAGGACTCAAGCAAAAATAGGTTTACTAGGAAAAAAAAGACTATATTACTCAGCCTTTTCTGAAGCTTAGTGGAACTAACTGATCTATACAATAGATGTGAATGGGTATGGGGTGTGCAGTTTTTAGGATTGGGGAGGCTTCTTCCCTTTTCTTCTTGCTGCTGATTAAAATGTGGACGTGATGACTTGAGCAAGTGCAGCTATGTTGGACCATGGAGGTAGAAACAGAAAATGGTCTGTGGATTTGGGATCTCTCATCCCATGGAATTTTCAACCCAGTCCTTGGCCCACTAGACTAATTTGGATTTTAATGAGAGGGAAATAAAATAAATTTCTAACTACTTTATAAATCACTGATCATTTGACTTATCTAACTAATATTTATATGTTATGTTCTCTTTTCTCTCTCTCTCTGTTTCTCTCTCTCCATCTGTGTCTGTCCTCTCTGTCGGTCTTTCTCTGTGTCTGTCTCTCCTTCTCTGTTTCTCTCTCTGTCTCTCTCTGTGTTTGTCTGTCTCTCTTTGTCTCTGTCTCTTTCTGTCTGTCTCTCTTTGTCTCTTCCTCTTTCTGCCTCTTCCTCTTTCTGTCTCTCTCTGTCTCCTTCTCTGTCTCTCTCTTTCTATGTCTGTCTCTGTCTCTCCCTCTTTCTGGGTCTCTGTCTCTCTTTCTGTTTCTGTATGTATCTGTCTGTCTCTGTCTCTTTCTCTTTCTGTCTCTCTATGTCTCTCTGTCTCTCCCTCTGTCTGTTTCTCTCTGTCTCTTTCTCTTTCTGTGTCTCTCCCTCTCTCTGTCTCTCTCTGTCTCTTTCTCTTCCTGTCTCTCTCTCTCCTTTCTGTCTCACTGTGTCTGTCTCTCTCTGTCTCTCCCTCTTTCTGTCTGTCTCTCTCTGTCTCTGCCTCCACTCCCACTACCACTGTCGGCTCCGCCTCCCTGGTTACAAGTTCACCTGGTCACACTTCTTTGAACTTTTTCACTGGAAACAGGAAAAGAAGAAGTGTCCTTTGGTGCTAAGTTCTTTTCCAGAAGTACAAGCCGAGGAGTCCAGTTGTCTTGACAACCTGAGATGGAAATTCCCCCAAACTATCTGACGGTGAGGGGAGTTGAGGCAGAGCTCACGGCCACCTAGGTGTCACTCGGTCTTTCTGGAGTTTGATCAGAGCCTGCCTTTCTTCTGTTCCGTGGGGTGCTTAAAAGAGCCGGCAAGTGCTGAGAAGTCTTTACATCTGATTAGGCTGCACGAGCTGTGGCTCCTCTTGGACCAGATGGATTTTGTTTTCTTCCTGCTTTGATCCTTCCAGCGATGGCCCAGATGGAATTCTGCCTGGAGTGTTTGCTCCCTTCTGCTCCTGGGCTCTGCTGTTTCCTATTTGTGGTCAGAGATTTTTTTTTCTTCCTTCATTCCCTTCAGAGCAGGGCTGACCCGCCCTGACCCGGCCAAGGCTGACCTGGCCAGTGCTGATGTGGGTATGCTGACTGCAGAGTGCAGAGGCTGTTGATGGAGGTCGTTGTCAGGACGGCTGAATATATAGCATAGCAGCATGGGCAGGAGCCCTGAGACGTCCCCAGGGAGACACAGCATGGCGGCCAGAGAAAGGGTGGCAGATGGTGGCATGTGGCCGTGGGAAGCGTTTATGCCAGCTTTAGAAGGAGCCATGCCCTTACTTACCTAGATATCCAGAAGGTAACTCTGTGCTGCTGTCAGGAACTTTGTCATAAAGCTAGAGAGCTGCTGAGCCTTACCTGTTGGCCCTCTGTCTCTGCCATCTCTGGGAAGGATTCAAGCCACATGAAGGCAAAACCCAGAAAGGGTCTGGTGTGGGCTCAGTCGTTCTCCAGCCTCTTGGAAAAGTCTGAGCGTTTTATTCTGTGGTGATGGTGGGCGGGGGGGGGGTTGCGTTATTCCACTAAATGTTTTTGTGTTTTTTTTTTAATTTCTTTTTTTTTTTTGATTTGGAGTCTCACTCTGTCACCCAGACTGGAGTGTAGTGGCACGCTCCCGGCCACCGCAGCCTCAACCTGGAAGTATAGACACGCGCTACCACGCCCAGCTAATTTTTGATTTATTGTAGAGATGAGTTACCCAGGCAGGTCTCGAACCCACGGGCTCAGGCAATCCACTCACCTCAGCCTCCCAAAGCGCTGGGATTACAGGCTGAGCCACAGAGCCCGGCTGTTTTTTAAATTTAATAGCCGTTATTTGGAAACGTAATCACAGACCATAAAATAAACCCTTTTAAAATGTACGACCCAGTGGCATTTATTATATTTGGAGTTTGACAGCCACACACCACTACCTGATTTTAAGATATGTTTTCACCCCATAAAGAAACCCTGCACCTATTTCTCAGTTACTCATCAATCCCCGTTTTCCCACCTTGTGGCCAGCCATCGTCAAATTTCTGTCTCCATGGATTTGCCTAGTTGAGACATTTTGTATAAATGGAATCATACAATATTCCACACGGTAAAATTCCCCATAATAGACACAGACCATCACACAATACCGTATGTGGTGCTTTTTGAATGAACAACTTCGCTGACCGAATGGTTGCAATGTTCATCCGTGTTGTTGCACGTATCAGTGATTATTTGCCACTATGACTGGGTGATCTATTACAGGGACAGACTGCATTTGGTTTACCTGGTCATTCGCTGATGGGCATGTGGGTTGTTTCCACCTTTTGGTTATCGTGAATAATGCTGCCGTGAGTGTTCACGTGCAGGTTTTTGTGTGGAAGCCTGTTTTTATTTCTTTGGGGCATACTGCTAGGAGTGGAATTGCTGTGTTGTTAGGTCCCTCGATGTTTAACTCTTTGAGGAACTGTCAGACTGTTTTCCAAAGTCGCTTTACCAGAGCATCCTGGGAGCACTGAATGAGGGCTCCAGTCTGCCGTCCTCACCAGCACCAGCACTTGTCGGCCATCTTTATTTATTTAGTCATCCTACTGTGTTTGCCGTGCTGTCTCATAGTGATTGCAATTTGCGTTTCCTGAATGACTCGTGATGTTGACTGATGTCAATTCCTGAATGACTCGTGATGTGATCTTGTTATGCCTGTACTGGCCAACTTTGTGTATCCTCTTGGGAGGAATGTCTGTTCAAATAGTTGGCCCATTTTATATTGGGTTGTTTGTCTTTTATTGTTGAGTTGTAAGTATTTCTGATATATTCTCTATGCAAGGTTATTGATATTTTATCAGGTAGGTAATTTGCAGAGATTTTCTTCTATTCTGTAGGTTTTTTTCTTACTGTCCTTCAAAGGACACACATTTTAAAATTCAATCAAGTACAGTTCATTTTGTTTCTTTTGTTGCTTGTGCTTTTAGTGTTATATTTAAGGAACAACTGCTTCATCCACAGTCACAAACAGGTATAACCTGTGTTTTCTTATAAGGTTTTTTTTTCCTTTTTTTCTTTTTTTTAAGTTTTAGCAGTTCCATTTAGTTCTGTGACCTATTTTGAGTTAATTTTTGTATATGGCAGGAGATAGGCATTCAGCTTTATTCTTTTACATGTGGATAGTCACTTGTCCCAGCACCATTTTTTCAAGAGACCATGATTTCCCTGATTGAATGATCTGGGTACCCCTATCAAAAATCAGTTGACCATAAATACAAGGGTTTATTTCTGGACTGGTGAATTCTATTCCATTGGTCTATATGTCTTTCCTTACGCTAGTACCACACAGTTGTGATTAATATGGTTTTGTAATAAGTCTCAAAATTGGGAAGTGCGAGTCCTACAAATATGTTCTTTTCATTCAAGATCATTTGAGCTATTTTTGGTCTCCTGCAATTCCATCTGAATTATAGGATCAGCGTGTCATTTTCTGCAAATAAAAGCAGCTGGGATTTTGATAGGGATTGTGTTGAATCTGTAAATCAATTTGGGGAGTGTAGCCATCTTAACAATGTGTGTCTTCCAGTCCATGAACACAGGATGGCTTTTTGTTTATTAGGCCTTCTTTAGTTTTGTCCTACGATGTTTTATAGTTTTCAGGGTCCAAATCCTTCACCTATTTTGTTAGATTCATTCCAAAGTATTTTATTCTTCTTGAGGCTATTGCAAATGGAATTGCTTTCTTAATTTCATTTCTGGATTGTTTGTTGATATCACATGAAACACAACTGATGTCTGCATATTCATTTTGTGTCCCGCAACCTTGCTGAACTCATTTCTCAGGTGTAATTTGTCTTGATGGATTCCTTAGGATTTCCTACATACAGATCTTGTCATCCGAGAACAGAAATGGTTTTGCTTACTCCTTTCTGATCCAGATGCTTTTTTTTCTTTTCTTTTCTTGCCTAAATGCCCTAACTGGAACCCCCAGTATGACAATGCATAGACGTGAGAGCCGACATCCTTGTTTCATCCCTGATGTTATGGGGAACACAGGACGTCCTTCACTATTAGGATGAAAGTGTGATGTCAACTGTGGTACACTGAGTGCTTTTGTATTAAAAAAAAAACCACCCAGGATTGCAGGCCACTTGCTGGTTGTCCAGCTGTCCCAGTTTGCTTGGGATGGAAGGCTTTCCCAAAATACCAGACTTGTCATGCTCAGACTGGAACATTTCCCATCAAACCAGGAAGGCGTGGTCACCTTAGAACTTTCTGGTCTTTCTGATAGCGGAAGGGTCTATTCATTTATCTCCTGCAGGAATAATTGTTCAGGCTTATCTTTTCAGCTCTAACACTCGGTTTCTCTCTATCCCTGAGACTCTGTTTCTCCTTAATGAAGCATCACTGGAGACCCAAAGAGGATGCGAAACTGAGGGAGTTGGCAGAAAATAACAGTTGCCGGTTGGGAAGTGTTTCCCAGCTTGGAGATGCTCATGTTTTGCAGTTACCTGCTTGGTTTTTGTTTGTCACTCTAAAGCGGATGGGGCAGAAGGCCTCTGGGTGGTTTTGGGGACTGAGCCCTGTTCCAGGAGGCAGAGCCTGCAGCATGTAAGGCCGCTGGCTGCAGGGAGGAGCCTCTAGCCAGGTGAGCCTCTGCCCCCCAGGCAAGCCTCCACATCAGGCCTCCGAGTCAGGTGCTGTGCGGGGTGGCCTTGGGTTGGGGGTGCGGCCTGTGCTACCACTGAGGAGATGTTGAAAAATCCAGCCCCCGAGAAATGATATGAAGATTCGAACCGACACTCGCCTGGTTGCCTCTCACAGGTTCTTGTCAGACTGCTCCAGCGTTCACTTGTCTCCCAACACACCCTGGGATTCTTCCATGCCTCAGGACTCGCTCTGTGTACTCCCCAAACTGGGCCAGACAGAGGCTCTTGCTCCTACGAAGCTTACACATCCCAGCTGGGACTTCTCCGTGTAATTTTTTTTTTTGAGTTGGAGTCTCACTCTGTCGCCCAGACTGGAGTGCAGTGGCCGCTCCCAGCCACCGCAGCTTTGACCTGCCGGGCTCCAGCGATCCTTCCGCCTCAGCCTTCCAAGTAGCTGGAACTACAGGCGCGCGCTATCACGCCCAGCTAATTTTTTTTTTGATTTATTGTAGAGATGAGGTCTCGCCAAGTTGCCCAGGCGGGTCTCGAACCCGTGGGCTCAGGCAATCCACTCACCTCAGCCTCCCAAGGCGCGGGGTGACAGGCTGAGCCACCGAGCCCGGCCGTGTAATTTATTTAGTGACAAAACTCACCTTGATCTGTGGGGGGAAAATCGAATGCTATTTGTAGGTAAACTTTCTTCTTTTCTCTCTATTAATAATGCCACATCTTCCACCCTCTCTTTCTGAGTCTCTGACATTCTCTGTGGATGAACATGTCCTGTACACGTGCAGCTCTGTCCACTTGTGATTTCCACCTAAACATGGCTTTTCAGAAGCCCGTCTTACACAAAGAAGAGTGTCTCTGGAATAGCCACCTGTACATGGAAATGTGTTTACAATGCAATTTTATTTCATCCAGGAAAACTTCCATTTGAGCAAAATTGGTGTTTTTTTCTATGAATTCTGAAAATGAAGAATTTTTTGGATGCAAATAAATGGCATATGAAGTCATCACCCCGGTTCCATGTATTGAGCTCATGTCGATCAAGCATCTGTTTTTTCTCAGACATTTGGGGGCTGAGGCGGGGGCGGGAGAGGGGTGACCAGAAAGCCCTGCTCCCACAAGGGACCAGACTGCAGACAGAGAGATGAATGCCATGCTGGGAGGGGGAAGGATGGTAAGGCCATGTGAGGATATTGAGGAGACGCATGTGACAGGGCCAACCCTGGAGGCAGGTGGGCAGAGGAGGCTGTTCCCAAGACCCTCGCTGCAGAGCAAAGACTGACTTAGGGAGAAAGAGGGACACTGTGAGTATCTGGGAAGCAGCTGGTGCCAAGACCCAGAGATTAGAATTGACAGGGTGCCTTGGAGGAAGAGTGAGGCAAGACAACCATGCGACTGGAGCAGCATGAGGGGGACAAACAGGAGTCAAGGAGGTGGACAGGGACCTGACCATGTGGTTGAGTAGACCACATGTCCCCAACTGGAGTTGTCCCCTATGTCCACTCTTCCTCTGGAGCAGATCTCCTCATGTTCAGCCAGACATTCAAACACCAAGGACAATGAGTACATTTTCCAGCCTCTTTTGCAAGTAGGGTGACCCTAGGTTCTGCTTTTTGATGTGTAAAAGTGGTTACATTATGTTTCAGGAGGCACTTGTGACTTCCAGGAAGGCACCTTAGAGGAGGAGACAAGCCTACTTTCTAACGGCTGGAATGTGAATGCAATGGCAGGACTTCAGCAGCTATTATGCATGGGGTGGGGGTGGGGGAGGTAACCTTGGAAATAGGAACAAAGGAGGAAAGGTACCTGAGTCTCTGACACTGTCAAGTGCCCCACCTGTCCAAGGACCGAGAGAAGTGAACTGCTTTCTTGCTTAGGCCTGTGCTACTTGGGGTCTTCCTGTAACTTACTACTGAACCTAAACCTTTGCAGATCCTACGGCAAGGACTTTGCACTTTATTCTAACTCAGCAGGAAGCAATTGGAGGGTTTGGGACCAAATAGTGACATGATTTAGTTTATTTAGTTCAGCATTTACAAACCTCACTCTGCTAGCCAGGTATGGTAGCATGCGCCTGTAGTTCTGGCTACTTGGAAGGCTGAGGCAGAAGGATCGCCGGAGCCCAGAAGGTCAGTCGAGGCTGCGGTGGCCGGGAGTGGCCACTGCACTCCAGTCTGGGCAAGAGTGAGACTCCAACTCAAATAAAGAAATACATACATAAATAAAATAAAAACTTCACTCAGTGCTGTGAGGAGCTTGAACTCCAGGGGACCAAGACGGAGCATAGAAGATCTGTTGGGGCCACTGTGGTTATCCAGCTAGAAGATGATGGCATTGGTCAGGATTTTCCAAAGAAACAGAACCAACAGGAAAGAGAGAGAGAGGCCTGTGGATAACCTGTACTCATGTTGATCGTATATTCATATGTAGTCACATATAGCTCATGTAAGGGGGTGTCAAAAAAAGTATATACATTTTAAGCGATGTTATTGATGTATTACTTTTTGAAGTTGAATTGAATTATGGTAGCCATGTGTGGTATGACATTTGCTCAACCGTGCTTCCACCATTTTCTTTGACTGTTCTGCCTGTCACATGGCAACGCTAGCATTCATTTGGTGAACGCCACCTTTTGAGCAAACATCATACTTAGATAATCCCACGCCTTGGGAGGCTGAGGTGAGTGGATTGCCTGAGCCCGTGGGTTCGAGACCCGCCTGGGCAACTTGGTGAGCCCGCATCTCTGCAATAAATCAAAAAATTAGCCAGGTGTGGTAGTGCGCACCTGTAGTTCCAGCTACTTGGAAGGCTGAGGCAGAAGGATCGCCGGAGCCCGGCAGGTCGAGGCTGCGGTGGCCGGGAGCGGCCACTACACTCCAGTCTGGGCAACAGAGTGAGGCTCCAACTCAAAAAAACAAACAAACAAACAAACAAACAAAAAATCATACTTAGAATGTGCATACATTTTTTAGCACCCCCTGAATATAGGGATGTGTAACCATTAGCAATGTGTCATATATGTATGATGAGATTCATTATAAGGAATTGGCTTATGCAAGTGTGGAGGCCAACAAGTCCCAACATCTGGATGATTCAGTGAGCCAGAGACCCGGGAGACCCACTGTCCCAGTTTAAGGCCACTGGGCATGAAGAAATCTCTTACTTGGGCAAGTATCAGTCTTTCTGCTCTATTCAGGTCTTCAACTGATTGCATGAGGCCCACTCATTTTAGGAGGAACAATGTGTTTTACTTAGTCTGCACATCAGAAGTTAATCTCATCCTAAAACATCCTCAAAGACACCAGAATGATGTGTGATCAACTATCAGGGCACCCTGTAGCTCAATCAAGTTGACATCTTAAAGGAGTCACCACAGTGCTGGGGGAGCCTGGATGTCTGAGGCACTTTTGGCTGCAGACATATCGAGTCGATGTGGTGAATCTTATTATTAAAAAAAAAAAAAGGAAAGAAAACAGGACCTCTCATGGTTCACACTGGCTGCCTTGGCTTTAATATTCCAAGCAGTTCACCTCCCAGCATTCTACACGGTAGTGTCCAGGAAGCAGAGCCAGGGCACAGGTTCTATTTTCATGGTTCTGATAAGGAAGGACTTAGACAAAGGATGGAGATATCAATTCAGCCCAGTAAGAACATGGGAAGCCTGGAGGCAAAATAGGAGAGAAATGTCCAGAGGGGAACAGAGGCAGATCCCTGGATCTCAGACTTTCCAGGGAAAGCAGTGAGGCCCTCGGATTCTCTCTTTCACTTGGTTGTTCTGCCTGCTGTACCCAAAAGATCGGAACTAGTCCTCTCAGCAAAGTAGAGAAAGAAAAGAGATGACCATATATTCAAGCCAAGGAAAACAGAAGTGAGGTCAAAACCAAGAGGAAGTCACTGCAGCCCTGTTACCAAGGCCCAAGAATCTTCCATGTTTGCTGCCAGCAAACAAAAGTGATGCGACTCTGGGGTTTCCTGGCAGCAAGAGTGAAAAGAGAAACCTGATGGGACGCATGATTCTCACTGTCTGTAGGAGAAAGACCAGAGCTGTGGCAGCAGCAAAGTCGTGGAATATGGCATGAGGGGGTGTTGTGCTCTGGTCGAGGCCCCGGGGGTCTGTGGTGCTTTCATGTCCCTCCCGAGGCTGCTCCTGGAAGGCTGCTCCTGGAAGCCCAGTGGTGGTATTCATAAAGGCTCTTTCCAGTCACACTTCCTTAGCAGAGGCCGGGGACGTGACATCAAAGGACACGCAGAAAGAGCCACTTTATTTATGATGCCTACTGTGCCTCCCATCTCAGGGCGTTTTCCTAGGGGCGTTGCTTCCTGTGAGTGGTGTCCGGAGAACGATGCCCTTTGTTCTCAGTGTTGGCAGAGAGCAGGGAGCCAGACAGCCTGGCTGGAAGTCCTGGCTCTGGAACCGAGGGCAGGGCCTCGACCTCCCTGGCTTCCTTGTCATCATGGCCGGGCCTGAGGGGGTTTGCCTGAGAACAAGGGAGGAGTAAGCAGAAGAGGCCACGGGCTGAGGACGGTGCCCGGCCCAGAGATGTGCCCACGGGAGCGCCTTCACCCTGGTGGAGGGCTTCACCCTGGCTTCACCTTGTCTGCGACTTGCCTTTTCTTTACAAATAATGCGGTTATTTCCAGCCACCTGGATCGAGCAAGGCGTTTGGTTCATCAGGTGATGGTGACAATGGGTGCTCGAAGGATGTTCCCGAGCAAGCGTGAGGAATCCGCAGAGAAGGGGGAGGTGTTTTAAGGGGGGGAGAGAGGGGTGAGGGCTGAAACCTGCCCCTCGGGCACTGGGTTCCCCCTGGGCGGGCTCCAGGGAAGCCCAGCCTCGCATCTCACATCACGCATCCGACCTGCGTGGCACGCCTGCACGTGGCCCCCTGGAGTCTAAAAGAAAGGCAGGCACAAGGCACCGGCCACGTGTCATCACGATGTTTGGACAAAGAGCAGTGTCTGCCTTAAATAGAAGGAGAGAAAGGAGAGGCGGACCCCAGGGGGCTTTGGGTCTCTTCGCTCCAGGTCGCCATTGGAATGAGGAGCAGCTCCTATGCTCAGCTCGGTTCACTCGGGCGAAACTGCAGGGGCCCAGGGAGAGGCAGACCGGAGCAGAGGCGTCCCGGAGCCCTTGGGACGAGCTCCCCAGAGAGCCAGGGAGGCTCTGAAGGCCCCGTTCCTGTGCCCTCTCCTCAAGGCAGCCTGTGGAGAGAGGGCAGCGGGCCGGGTCTGTCCTTCTCTCCCTCCTTCCTTTCCTCCTTGCCTGCTTCCCTCCTTCCTTCTGTCTCTCCTTCTCCTCCTTTCCCTCTTTCCTCTCTCCTTCCTTCCTCCCTTCCTTTCTCTCTCTCTGCCTTCCTCTTCTTCCTCTTTTTCTTTCTCTCTCTCTCCTGCCTCTTTCTCTCTCTCCCCCCTCCTCTCTCTCTTTCCTCTTCCTCTCTCTCCCCTCTGCTCTCTCCCCCTTCTCTCTCTCCCTCCCTCTCTCTCTTTCTTCCACAACCTGCTGTCTAAATTCAAGTTCCCAGCTTTACCTGTGTTCCACCAAGAGGAGAAGAGGATTTAGGAAGAGATGGAGCTGGCCTGTTCTTTTCGGACACCTGAAGAGGTTTTTCAGAGTCATCTTGTCTCCCCAGGAGGTGTGTTTTCCCTGCAGACTTGCCACAGTGTGTGCCTCTGTGGAATTCAGAGCCCGGGGCTGGGGGCCTGGTAAAGAGGAGGGTGAGGCCTTCCTCCAAGCTGGAGGTCAAAGGGTCTGGGTGGTGTCTTCATCTTCCGCCCGCCTTACCACCAGGGAGACTGAGAACCAATCACCCAGCTCAGGGACAGTGTGTCTTCCAGCCAGCATCACTGCACACAGCCTCTGGACATGGTGGGAGACCTTTGGTGGGTGAACTGTCCTGGCTTAATGTGCTTTCC
The DNA here is from genome assembly GCA_027257055.1 of Cephalopachus bancanus. Classification (NCBI taxonomy): domain Eukaryota; kingdom Metazoa; phylum Chordata; class Mammalia; order Primates; family Tarsiidae; genus Cephalopachus; species Cephalopachus bancanus. The sequence goes on from JAPVLO010000269.1 coordinate 1,397,311, forward strand.
CTATGAGAACCCTAAATTCCTCCCACTGTAGTCCATAGACAGGAAGTTTGTAAGAAGAAAGAAAAACTCCCTTGGGATATTCCAGCCAGAAGTCCAAGGAAGCAGCAACCCTAGGATTGAAATAGAGAAGCCTCTGTTTTCATGGGGGTCCAGGCCATGAGCAGGGGCAGCGGGGGGGTCCTGGATGCTAGAGGGATCTTCTGCGGGGAGCGAGTCTTCCAGCAGGGCATAGCACATGTGGGTTTGTGCCAGAGGAGTGACCCTCTGGCCGCAGGGTCCACTGTGTGACCCTGTGATGACATGTTGCACGGTGGAGGTGTGTCTTACAGGAGGCTGAGACTCACAGTCAGGATGTGGGCCCCAGGGGTAACCCTCTAGATATTCTCAATGGACCCGTTATTGAGTCTCCAAACTGACTTTCCTGTTTCATCTGTGCCCGTAAACCCTTCCCTTGTCCACAGTAATCCTCTGAAATCCTCACTCAGGTAACATCACCCCTCTGCTTGACACCCTCCATGGCTCCCACCTCGCTCAGAATAAAAATCCAGATCACCCACAAGGCATGCCTATACCCTCTCTCCACAACCCCCCAGCCCCATCTCCCAGCTCCCTTCTCTCTTATCCCTCCCCTCCTCCACACTGGCCTCCTTGCTGCTTCTCAAATTCTCGGGCGAGCTCCTACCTCAGGGTCTTTGCACATGCCCTGCCTGCTGCCGCCTGTCAAGCTCTCCCTTCCTGTGTCTGCATGCTTTGTGACTTTGCCTGATTGGGGGCTTTTCTTCCATGCTGTCTGCCCAGTGAGGCTTTCCCTGGGCATCCTACATGTTAGCATAGCCTCTCCACACTTCTTACCCATTTCCGCCTTGGCAACATCTCACTGCTGTATGTTTTATTATACATTTGTATGGTGTCAGCCTCCCATGGCGGTCTTCTGTCTGTTTTGATCTCTACTGTATTCTCAGTATCTATAGCAGAGCTAGGCATATTGTAAGAATGTCTCACTTTGTGTTGAAGGAACGAATGGATTGCCCTCGAACATCCTTTGGGTTTGAAAAGTCGAATTCTTTCTCTCCTCTTAGAATTGATATCTCTTCCTCAGATGAAACTCTGGAAGAAATATTTTGCTTGAATCTTGTGGCACATTATGTGAAAAAATGCATCTTTAGAGACTAGAATAGGCTGGGCGTGGTGGCTCATACCTGTCATCCTAGCACTTTGGGAGGCTGAGGGGGGGGGGATTGCCTGAGCCCAGGGGTCTGAGACCCATCTGGGCAACATAGCAAGAAATCCTCTACAAGAACTCCAAAAATTAGCCAGGGGTGGTGGCATGCACCTGTAGTCCCAGCTACTTGGGGGGCTGAGGTGGAAGGATTGCCTGAGCTCAGGAGGGGAAGGCTGTGGTGAGCCATGATTGTGCCACTGTACTCCAGCCTGGGCAACAGAAAAAGAAGAATTAGAAGAAAGCCTAGAATAAGCAAGCACAGAGATGCCGACCTTGTAAGAAGCTGGGATCTGAGACCCACTGAATGACTGACAACCCGACCCTGAGTCTCCACCTCTAGGGACAGATTCACTGAGGAGGAGAAGGGTGCCAGGACCTATGAGGTCAGTGGCACTGAACTGTTCTCGCTTTCCTAGAGAGTTGAGGCTGCATCTGTGCAATGGGCATTGACTCCACTGTATACTCATATACATAAACATAAAATTAAAACTAGGTGCCGGGCCGGGCTCGGTGGCTCAGCCCGTAATCCCAGTGCTTTGGGAGGCTGAGGTGAGTGGATTGCCTGAGCCCGCGGGTTCGAGACCCGCCTGGGCAACTTGGCGAGACCTCATCTCTACAAGAAATCCAAAAATTAGCCGGGCGTGGTAGCGCGCGCCTGTAGTTCCAGCTCCTTGGAAGACTGAGGCGGAAGGATCGCTGGAGCCCGGCAGGTCGAGGCTACGGTGGCCGGGAGCGGCCAGTACACTCCAGTCTGAGTGACAGAGTGAGACTCCAACTCAAAAAACAAACAAACAAACAAAAAAACACAAAGCAGGGAGTGGAATCTCTGCCTGTGAGTGGGTTCTGACCATCAAGACCATCATCTACAATGGCCTTCCAGGCTGGAGCAGGACGCCTCCTGCTGTCCTGGGAAAATCAGTTTGCTGCTGACCAACCCTCCATTCTGGAGTGCCAAGGAACCCGCCTCTAATGCAGTTGTGATGAACCGTGTGTCAGTGCTGTGGCCTCTGCCCACCTCGAGACCCAGGTGGGCAGGTCTGGATACAACATGTACCCACTCCTGGCCTTGTTGTGGGTCTCACACTTGTCCTGTCAGCCCTGGGGGAGACTTGCCTGGGAGGCTGCTTGCATTTGTCCTCTAAACATGTGCTCGTGTCACCTTAAATAGCCATGGGCCCTATAGCTTACCCAAGGTGCCTATAGGAGATCGAGAGCTCGTTTATATTTAAAGTCCTGTGTGATCTTATGTTTCTCTCCCTTTCCATCTGTCTGTCCTCTCTCTCTCCTCTCTTCCCCCTCTCTCTCTCTCTCTCTCTCTCTCTCTCTCTCTCTCTCTCACACACACACACACACACACACACACACACACACACACACACACACACATCTTAAATGTCTGGAAACATCATACTAAGACACCCACTGGGTAAAACGCAGAACTACAGCAGTTCTGTCTGCCTGTCTGTCTGTCTTTCTCATGGAGAAGATCTGGAATCCACATGGCAAAGTGGAACAATATAAATGAGGAAGGAGTGTTCGGTTGCTTTAAGGAGGAGAGGAAGGGGAGGCGAGTCCAGACCTGTAGTCCACTGAACCCAGGGACTTGCTGGCCTTGCCGTCATTGCTGTCACATCCCTGGCTTCTGTCCGCAGCCCCTCTGGGCTCCCGCATCCTCAGCAACTGCACAGGTGTAAGCCCAAGTATGCCCCCAGCTCCGTCAGCCATGATACCCGTGTGTGTGTGTGTGTGTGTGTGTGTGTGTGTGTGTGTGTTTTCTAAAGCAATCGATTGCTAAATGAAGAGGGATCTAGAGATGTGAACGTGCCTTCTCTCTGAGGTCAAGGACATTACAGTCTGTGCCTCCACTTGCTCCTTCTGTTCTTGGAGCTGACGGAGAAATGTGCCCTCTACACCCTGTGCACCCAGGCCCTCCTTCACTCCACAGCACAGCCCATGTGTGTCCCCTGACTGTGCTGGGACTCTCTTCGATCCACATGTAAAATTGTGGGTACCAGGAGGGGGACATGGCCGCACCTTGCCCGGGGGCCGGCAGTGTTCTTGCTCCGTGGGGCTTCTGGCATTGGCAGAATTGTTCCTCTTAGGGTCCCATCCCTGTATTGAGACATTCAGTCTGTGGGGTGACTTCTGTGGTCCGTTCAGCTCCTCTGAGCCTCCAGGCCTCTGGTTGCCGAGGGCCAGGGCAGTCAGTCTCCACCTCTGGGCAAGTTTCCAGAGATCGGGGGGCGGGGAGTGGTCCCAGTCACAGCTACTCAGAGTAAGCAGGTTTGCAAAGTCTCTTTGTGAAGGAGGAACTATCCCTCCATGTTCTCAGCAGGCCACTTGAAATCTTTATTATCAGCTTCTCTTGCTCAAAAATTGATAAGAACCCATCGACTGATTTCTAAATTGATGACCCGCGAAACAAGAAAAAAAATAGCTAAATATTTGTTATGTTTTCTGATGTCTGAGTTTGGTTTTTCACTAAAAGCATCTGTAGCAAGCTCTATAAAGAAGTATCAAGTCATGACTATTTTTAAGATTAACTGTGGATGTGTGTGGGTGTGTGTGTGGTATGGGGGAGGGCACCTGGACTTCTAATTGACCCAGTGCAGGGCATGACAGTTTTTAGGGGTTAAGTGTCTTATCAACTCAGGATCCAGGAATAGGGCCCTGTACCTACTCTGTGGTCCCCATGGCAAGAGCATGTGCCTTGGGGTGAAGGCTTGGAGAGCCCCATGTGACCTCAAAGCCCATCCGGGACCTAACAGAGGGACTTTATTGTATCCAGACTTGCAGAGCGTCCGTTAAAAACAAAACACACAAAGTGTGAATTGTGCACACAGGCTTTCGTGATGTGGGGTCAGACACCCTGATCATACACGCATGTTCCACATGTTCCCTGGATTTGTTTCTGTACTCTGCTCGTCAACATAAGATGAGAATGTTCGACCCGGTACCGGTCATAAAAATGGCGGCGATGACACCTGGAGCATGAGTCCCTGGGCCAGAGGTTGTCCTGGATACTTCACTGCCCATCAGCCCATTTCCTGCTCCCAACAGCAAGGAGGTCATTGTGTTCCCATCTTACTGATGAGAAAACTGAGGTTCTGAAAGGCTTTGAGACTTGCCCAAGGTCATGAAGAGGCAGAGACCAGTGTTCACCTCCTGATCACTGTGCCATATACTGTCTTTGTCGTTTTTTTGGGTTTTTTTTTTTTGAGTTGGAGCCTCACTCTGTCACCCAGACTGGAGTGCAGTGGCCGCTCCCGGCCACCGCAGCCTCGACCTGCTGGGCTCCAGCGATCCTTCCGCCTCAGCCTTCCAAGTAACTGGAACTACAGGCGCGCGCTACCACACCCGGCCAACTTTTTGATTTCTTGTAGAGATGAGGTCTCACCAAATTGCCCAGGCGGGTCTCGAACCTGCGGGCTCAGGCAATTCACTCACCTCAGCCTCCCAAGGCGCGGGATTACAGGCTGAGCCACCGAGCCCGGCTTGTCTTTGTCATTTTGAAGAGCTTGAAGGACCTTTCACTTGTTATTGCTATAGCTAGAATTAAAAAAATACCCATTCCTATCCCCTGACCCTAATGTGAAATCAAGTAGACACAAAGATGCCTACTCCTGTGTGTGTTCTCTGAGGGTGTTTTCATCCTGCAGAATCCCTTGATGAAATGCAGTCTCCACCATTTTAAGTGTAGCATCGAGGAAGACCCCAAACACCTGCCCATCTCAAACACCTCGAGACCCGCTTGGTGTTTCTCTTGGGCGGTGTCCCTCCTCATCAAATAGACTGACAGTTACTTGATTGGTGCTCATTTAAATACAGTGGCTAATTAGTCTTTATGGCAGGATTAAAGGAACTGGCAGCATGCTAATGAGAGTGAAGTTTTATGGCAGGGAAGGCGAAATGTTAATTTAGAACCCAGAAGGACTGGTGATGTGATGAAGTGTGTTTTACTTGTTTCATAAACTGTCTTGAATTGAGAGTAGAATGACCGCGGCTGTGGTGAGCTTGGATGTTGTGCGTGCATTTTGTTCCACGGGTATCCAAGGGGTGTCTGAGCTGTGCCCACGGTTTGCTCAGCCCCAGATATACAACGGAAACAAAACCAACACCACAGCAGCTCTTGTAGGCCTATAGTCTAATAGAAGAATCAAATGTGAAATAAATAAAGCTACAGTCACAATTTTAAATGGGTTTTAACCATCAGATACATACGCCGCACACTGTCAACCAGAGCAGTGTATGAAGAATTAACAGAAGGAGCCTGGATTGGACGGCAGCAATACTGTGCGACCGACTTTGGTGCGGATGGAAACGTCCCAGGACAGTGCTGTCCAGATGGAAGCCGCAAATCACATGTGGCCAGTGCGCCCTTGACATGTGGCCAGTGAGACCCAGGAACTGAAGGCTTACCTTCATGGAATTTTAATTCACTTGAACTTCAGCTTTCCCACATGCCGGCTGAGAATGAGAATGTTGCCTCTTGTTGCCACAGGGCTACTTGTCTCCCATTCTTGCTCCAGGCAAGCCAGATGATGGATCGTACCCATCCCTCCAAGATAGGCATGTGTCTCAACCCGAACCCACAAAGTTCAGAATGGCCTGGCTGCAGGGAGCGGTGACGTGACGAGCCCATCCGATGCTCTCATCCTGGAGTCTGAATCTTGAGTGAGGCTGTTGGGTCTGGCTAATTCAGGGGCGACAGCCCCAGAGGACTGCCAGCCAGGGACGCTGGAGATCTGGGGAGCTACCCTGATGCCAGTCCTTCCACGTCTGCTTCCTGAATGTCCCTATCAACTGTTTAAGTGCCCCTGGCTCTGCTGGAGTCCACCAGGAAATCATTTTCTCTGCACAGGAGCCAAAGCTGTTTTCCCTTTGCTTGCAAGCCAAGACTCTGTCTCATCGAGCGACTCCGTACTGACCATGCAGGCCATTCACTTGCTCAACCCACATTTAGTGAGCACCTACTGTGTGCTAAGTGCCACTCAAGGCATCAGGAACCCAGAAATAAGATAGAATCTTTGCATTAATGAAGCCCTTGGTGCAGGAATGAGGCAGGGAGGAAATGGGTTTCACTAGCTTTTATTTTATTTTGTATATTTAGTCATCCAAGTTGGGGTCTCACTCTGTCGCCCAGGCTGGAGTGCAGTAGGCACGATCATGGCTCACCACAGCTTCAAATTCCTGGGCTTAGGCAATCCTCTCACCTCAGCCTCCTGGGTAACTGGAACTACAGGTGCATACCATCACGCCTGGCTTATTTTTTCTTAATTTTTGTAGAAACGGGGTCTCTCTTTGCTGTCTAGGCTGATCTTGAACTCCTGGGTTCAAGCAATCCTCCTGCCTTGGCCTCCCAAGGTGCTATGAGATTATAGGTGTGAGCTGCCAAGCCCGGCTGGTACACTAGCTTTTAGATCATAATACTTGAATCTGATCCTAATTGTTCCATGTAACTCATCCCCTCTGTGTGCCTCAGTCTCCTCACCTGTAACCACAAAGAGTTGGCCAAGGTGGTCCAGGAATGTCCCTCTGTCTTAAAACTGTGTCTCTTTACAGCAGAGGGATGGTGGATGCAGCTGGAATTTGGGGATGTTTAATAGAAAGGGAGAATGCTGGGAGGATATTTGAAATGCCCTAGAACACTGCTGTGCTCAGTTGTTCACATGCCACGTGTACCAAAAGCTTCGAGGACGTCTTTGTGTCTAGGTAGGGAATCTGGAATTTGTGGGCACCAGAGAAATCAGAAATGCCTGCCTGACCCCTGGCCCTTGCCATCCCATCAGCCTTGGCAAGAATAGACCTTTTGAAGTCAGGACTTCCCCGAATAACAAATGTCTGCGTTGGTGGTCTCGAAATACTTCATAATCGGGCAAACAATATATGGTGATTGCTGGGCTTACCAGACAACATCTTGAACTGTTTGCAAGCGTTTGAAGCTTTGCAGAAACAACCATATTTCTCCAAACCCTTCTTCCTTTTGATTTTTTATACCCCTGTGCCTGTGGGAGGAGGACGAGGCCATATGCTTTCAATTCCTGAGCACTGAACTCTCCAAAATACTCTCCGGGGAAAGCTGCTTGGTGTGCGACCATCCTGGGGCTCGGGGCCTTTTTGATAAGCTCTCTGCCTCCTAAGTATTTTTCTCGGGAAAGGGAGGCAGCATTTCTCCCCATTAGGAGACAAAACTGTATCACAGAAAAGTTTGAAATGCCAAGATCGTGTCGTTCCAGCAGCTTTAAATGTGTGGGATTCCTTCATCAGACAAGCAGACCAGGAGCAAGCAGCCTGGGCGATGGATTTCCCTCCGCCCTGGATCTCTCAAGGAGACGAGCGTGTTTTAGACATCACTAACCTCTCTGGGGCTACTACAGTCTCTAGCCGGACTCCACCTGCTTCTTGTGAGATGACCAGGTTCGAGCAACACCAGCCATGGCCTGTGCTGGAAACCGCTCCTGGTGCCTTTCCCAAAGGCAAAATACAGAGTCATAACCATAGACCACGAGCAGCTGGTGCTTTAAATCCAAGTGACAGGGTGACTGTGGTCTGGGGCAGAAGGGGGTGGGAGGGTGCAGGGGCCGAGGGGACGCCTTGTCACCCACGAGCTCCCGTAGCTCCTTGGAGGGCCCCTCAGCAGCCAGTTAGCCCTCATCTGACCACCTGTGATGATCGTGATAGAAGGTGACGTTTTCATCTCAAAAAGAGACTCACTCGTGGTGTGGCAGGTTAAAGAACTAGTTAGTTGTTGCAGCTGTCATCATGAGTCTTTCTTGTTCACACTCTAATTTGGGAGCGTTGGATGTGTCCACCAATACCGTTGAAATATCCCTTATCAGAAATGCTTGGGACCGGAAGTGTTCCAGATTTTTTTCACATTTTGGATTATTTGCATATGTATACCAGCTGAGCAACTCTAATCCGAAAATCCGAAATGCTCCAATGAACATGACCTATGAGTATGACCTCTGAGCATCCTGTCGGTGCTCAGAAAGGCTCAGATTTTGGAGCATTTTCTATTTCAGATTTTCAGATTAGGGAGGCTCAGTCTACAGAATGCAAAACAGAAAAGCGTTTTACAGGATGAGTTTGCCAACCTTGTAAAAGACACAGATTTTTCTGAAGTTCATGGAAGCGGTTTTGTTTGTTTGTTTGTTTGTTTGGTGAGCTCCTCCGGCCACAGGCAAAGCCACTGAAAAGACACCACAGTGAGTGTCTGGTGGGTTCCGCCAGCTTGCAGTCGGAGAAGTGAAAATAAAGAGAATGATTTGAATATGGAAGGACTAAGGGGGGGGCCTAAGCAACACTGAGGAAACCTTCTAAGTCTTTGCAAAAAAAAGAAAAAGAAAAGAAAAAAACAATTATCCTTCTTTATGGTCCAGCTGCAGACATCGGGTAGATAAAGATTTTATTTCATGGACCAGCACTGCATTTTGTAGGAAAGTCAAGTCGCTGTTTTATCCCCCAAAATACCATTTGTTTCACTCTGTTCTAAAAGTGAGCATATGGTTTTAATTAAAACTTATATTCTGTTAAGAGACAGAGCAAATGTAATTATTTTCATAAGTTCTACTTTTTCTTTTTTTTTTTTTTTTTTTTTTGAGTTGGAGTCTCACTCGGTTGCCCAGACTGGAGTGCAGTGGCCGCTTCTGGCCACTGCAGCCTCGCCTGCTGGGCTCCGGCGATCCTTCCGCCTCAGCCTTCCAAGTAGCCGGAATTACAGGCATGCGCTACCACGCCCGGCTGATTTTTTTTTTTTTTGATTTATTGTAGAGATGAGGTCTCGCTGCCCAGGCAGGTCTCGAACCCGCGGGCTCAGGCAATCCACTCACCTCAGCCTCCCAAAGGCGCGGGATTACAGGCTGAGCCACCGAGCCTGGCTAAATTCTACTTTTCAAAAGAAGGTCCCAAAGCCCCCTCGTCACCCCGCTTCAACTATTTGCGATGACATTTTGTTTTCTGTTTGAAGTGGGTCCTTTTCACTTTTCCATTTAAAGGGGATCATCACTCTGGAAAAATGAGTCTTTCTACACTCTCTGCGTAACAGGCTTAGGTAGGGTACCCACATCCATTTAGCCTTTGACCCTAATGAGGTCTGTGTTGGACCATCTGCTGGGCACTGAGGAGACAAGGATGGGTAGTAAGCTGGGGTTCCTTATTTCAAAATCTCATTGATAACCAGCATGGTGGGGCCGTGGACATCTACACATTTCGATCATTGTAAGACTGAAAAATACCAGTCTGAGAGAAGAGAAAGCAGCCCTGCCTAGAAGAATCTGGGAGGCTTTGTGGGGGAGGTGACATCGAGCTAGGTCTTGAAGGAAAAGTATCAGCACCATTAGAGAATCTCTTGGCAGAAGAACAGGAGAGGAAGCAGCTGAGTCTTTTTTTTTTTTTTTTTTTGAGTTGGAGTCTCACTCTGTTGCCCAGACTGGAATGCAGTGGCCGCTCCCGGCCACCGCAGCCTTGACCTGCTGGGCTCCAGCGATCCTTCCGACTCAGCCTTCCAAGTAGCTGGAATTACAGGAATGCGCTACCACGCCCGGCTGATTTTGTGATTTTATTGTAGAGATGAGGTCTGGCTGCTCAGGCGGGTCTCAAACCCGCGGGCTCAGGCAATCCACTCACCTCAGCCTCCCAAAGGCGCGGGATTACAGGCTGAGCCAACGAGCCCGGCTGCAGCTGAGTCTTAAACCTGAGATTGCAAAGTAGGGGTTCATGGTCCAGGATCTGACCCGTGGCCTTGGTTCAGACATTGTAAATTGGAATGAGTTTGCAACATTTAAAAATTAGAGCGTCTTTCTTCCTCTCCCTCTCTATCTCCAGCATACACACATGCACGATGTGCACACCCATGCACACACGTGCACATCCATGCACACATGTATACACATGCACACACATGCACACCTATGCACATCCATGCACACGTGTGCACACACATGCATACTTGCAAAGTCCCTTAGCTAGGCTTGCATGGTGTCTTTCTCTTAGATGCTGTATCTGTTTCTTGCTCTTCTGTCTCTCAGAACCCCCGTCACTGTCCCAAGCACGGGGTGTGCATGGCACCAGGCCAGCCTTCGCTCATTCGATTCCCTTCTTGGCTTGTTTGGACAAGTTTCTGGTGGAGTCTAAGAGGTGGGCGGGCCATTTTCTTCCTGAATGATTCCACCCTTCCGTTGTTCCTTCTTAATCCTGCCCCCAAACATTTCCCTTCTGAAGCCAGTTCAAGGTAGCGTGCTGACAGGAACACAGGGGGGTGGCAGTTGCGGACAAGGGTCACCTTCTGCCTCCACCGAGGGTATATGCAGGACCTTGAAATTCCTTCCCTGTCTGAAATCACCATGTCCTCGAGAGGGTTGTGACGGCGGCAGCCTCTGAGGGCCTCGCTTGCCGCAATGCTCTGAGGCCTTCCTCTGATCTGATAAAGAGCCCAGCATTCTGAATTTTGCACTGAGTGTTGTGAGAAACCGAGTCAGGCCCCATCAAAGGAGTCGCTCAACTATCACACAGGTTCAGATGCCAGTGGAGCGCATCTGCGGGTAGGCAGGTGTCCCCAAAGCTCTTTCCGGATTGCTCATATTGGGGATTTGGGGTCCACCCCAGCCTGTTCCGTAACAGTCAGTGTTGGTGGGGGGTCTTGAAGAACTGGCCGGAAACAAGCCCCAGGGGGGTTATAGCAGTGAGGAAATAAGACAGGTGAGGAGGCAGTGGTTTGGTGACCTGGGGAAAGAAGCCATCAGGAGTCTCACGGGGTGTTCCTTTCTCAGCTCTGTCCTTCACAGGGCTGATCATGGCCAAGTCCTTTAGGTCTTTGTCTCATCTGTGAAATAGGATGATCACAAGGCCCACAGTATCGGGTTGTGAGAAAACAACAAAGATTGTGATGTCCAGGGGTTTGAACATCTAGCCAGCCCTGTGCGAGTCCTCAGTGACACTGTTACCTGTTGCTGCTGTTATTCGTATTATACCATGAGATAGTCTATTATACTACTAAACTGTTACACTGACTGTTAGTCCACCAACATAGTACTTTAACTATTCATTAACAAGCAATCTTACTAATTTAAAAATCAACCTCAGCATTCTTATATATTTTTACAACCAAATGCACCTTTTTTATTTTCTTTTCCTGGAACCCAAAAGCATATCAGGCCTGAAACCCCACCATGACCACCCGCCTGTCCGCCCTCTGACTCAGCCTTGGATCTGGGGAGCGTCTGTTCTAGAGGGAACTGTGATTCCCATTGAGCTCCCAAACCAAATAAAATGCAAATCTCCCAGGATGGCTCTTCTCCCTGCCCCCACGGTCGTTCTCCCAGTGGTGTCTGAGTCTCATTTTTACAAGGGGCCTTTAAAAACTCCCGGGCCCCTTGAAAACTCCTAGCCCCCTTTGTCCAGATGGGGACGGAGGTGGCCGGGCTGCCAGGTTGATTGTGCAGGCGAGGAGCCCTCCCGGGGGAGGCTGTGATTTATACGCGCAGGCTTGTCACGGGGTGAATGGAGGGGCCGCTTTTTCATTTTGATCCAGTGTTAGGCCTGAAAGCCACCCACTGCTGTAAACTCAGCTGGATCCGCGGGCCCAGATGAAACACATTGCCTGCTTTGTTGCCAGGATGGCGTTTGGGAAGGCGCTTCCCTTGCCTTGCTCACACAGGCAAGATGTGTTCTGGGAGGCCTGGGACCCGGCCGCCTCCGCCTCTGTTGCAGGGCCCAGGGCGAGAAGGCACTGCTGCTTGGGAGTCTCAGCTCCCTTCCCAGCAGATAGAACCCTGGACGCTGAGAGCTCCTCCCTACCTCCCCTCGCCTTGCCTCCTCCCATTCGCCAGTCATTGCAGGAACTGTCCAGCTGTTTGTTGCAAACCTTTAGCACCGTTTCCCCCTAGTGTGCACAACCGCACAGTTCGAATTTGCTGCTTCCCTCAGCTGCTCCTCTGGGATGGAGTTCAAAAAAAAAAAAAAAAAGCACCAGTGTGTCACCAGTGCCTGTGGCCACCTTTAATGACATCACGGCTTCTCTGCTGGACATGCCTTCTTTTTTTTTTTTTTTGAGTTGGAGTCTCACTCTGTCATCCAGACTGGAGTGCAGTGGCCGCTCCCAGCCACCGCAGCCTCGACCTGCTGTGGTCCGGCGACCCTGCCGCCTCAGCCTTCCGAGTAGCCCGAATTACAGGCATGCACTACCACGCCCGGCTGATTTTTTTATTTTATTGTAGAGATGAGGTTTCGCTGCCCAGGCAGGTCTCGAACCCGCGGGCTCAGGCAATCCACTCACCTCAGCCTCCCAAAGGCACGGGATGACAGGCTGAGCCACCGAGCCCGGCTGGACATGGCTTCTTATATCCCCTATCACAGAGCTCTTTGGTGATTTCTGGCATCTCCAGCAGCAGACTCACCTCTTGGGAAGCAGGACATGGGAGTGGCCCTTGCCTCCTGCCCTGCCCATTATGGTTGAGGCTTGTGTGATGGGGATGTGTCCCGGCCTCCAGGCAGCAGGAGAGAGCGTGGAACAGTCTTCCTGCCGGGGTGCTCAGAGTGGTCACAGCAGCTCCTCCTTCTGGCGCAGAAGCCTCATCTGTGAAATTTGATTTTGCGCTAGATGTGTTCTAAGACTCCTTCCAGCTTTCTTTACTTACCTAACAAGCATTCATTAAGCACCACCAGATCCATAGTGGGAAAACTAGCCCTGAATTAGAAAGGCAGGATCCCACATGACCTCCTGCAGACAGACACCCAAAATAAGCCAGTGCCTCAACAATCCGGGAGGATCCCGAGATGTCTGTGCAGTGGAAAGGAAGCCACGTAGGCACCGTGGCAGAGAGTGGGTGGGTGCAGCGTGGGTTTAATGCTTCTGAAACAGTGAGATCAGAGAAGGGTTTTCTGCAAAGGTGATGACTGAGCAGGTACCAGAATGGGAAGAGGGAGCCGACCATGGGAAGAACATTCTAGCTGGAGAAAAAAGAATGTGCAAAGGCCCTGAGGTAGAAGAACACAAATCCCTAAATCAGATGGAGAAGCAGCCTGTGCGACTGGGACTCAGAGTGGCTCAAGACAGGAGCTTGGAAGGACAGTTGAGGGTAGCACCACTGGGGGTTTTGATGAGACACTGGCCTGTTTCTGGAATGCCTCCAGAGATGTGTCAGAGCACAGTTTTCTTTTCTTTATTTTTTTTCTCTTAATTATTATTATTATTATTATTAAATTGTGGGGTACAGTTTAGGGTTAGGTATGCAAATGGTTATTATGCAGGTACCCTTGTGATGAGATGTGCCCCCCCATCCCCTGGCAGTATCCCACTACTGCCAGTCCCTTTCTCATAGTATTATGATAATTGTTCAGGGTCTGCTTATGAATGAGAACATGTGGTATTAAGTTCTTTGTTTTTGTGATAGATCACTGAGTATTACAGACTAAGTCCGTCCAAGTTGCCCCAATAGAATATTACCCAACCATAAAGAAAGACAAAATTATAAACTTTGGAGCACAGTTTTCGAGTGGCATTTCCTCCACATGCTACATTCATGAGCTCTGGGTACTTTGTGCCTGACACAAACAGCCACCTTCAGGAGACAAAGCCAGCTCTTCCAGTGAGGCGATTTGGGTAGCTTAACCTACGTGACAGCCCACGCCCCACCCCAGAGCTTGGAAGACGGTGTTGAGGTGTGAGCTAACAACAGTCCCATTTGATGTGCTCCAGGTTGGGCCAATGACCTCCTGGACAGTTCGATTCTCTGTCTCCAACATACTAACAGAGGCTGCAGGCTGCTCAAGTGGCCGCTTCCCAGTGATTCCAGACCTGCCCTGTCCAGTGTGGCAGTTGTGGGTACTGGCAAACCCTTGAGAGGATGCCACACAGTTTGAAATGTGCTGTAGGTTTAAGTGCTCAACAGATTTCAGAGATGCAGTATGAGAGAAAACGCAAAGAAGAAAAAAAAAATCACATGAATAATTTACATAGTGATTGCATATTGACATGATACTATTTTGGATAGGCTGGATTAAATAAAATGCTGTTAAAATTAAGTTCACCCATTTCTTTCTTAGCTTTTTAATGTGGCTACCAGGAAATGTGATGGATTTAGTCCATACCTGAAGCCGGGTTTCCATTTCTATTGGACAGCAGTGGGTGGTCTAGACAGTGCCAGCTGCCTGTCGTTGGACTTGGGAGGAAGAGGAAGGCCTATCATGTAGGGCATTATCAGAGCTCTGGCCTTATACTTGGCAACTTTGCGTGACTTAGAAAAACCTGCGCCTGCCAGGTGTAGTGGTAGGTACCTGTAGTCCCAGCTACTTGGGAGGCTGAGGTGAGAGGGTCACTTGAGCCCATGATTCCAAGGCTACAGTGAGCTATGCTCTCCCCTGAGCCTGGACGTGCTTGGCTCCCAACTAGCTCTGACGACAGGGCCCTCCTGGGTTTGTCGTGAGGCTTTAGTTCATCTCCAGTTCCTGACATGTAGTAATCACTCCATCAATGTCAGCTGCAGTTACGACGAGGACCACCCTAGTTTTAGCTCAGGAGGATCGGCACAAAGGTCTGAGGTATGCAGGGATGTGCTTGAGGAAGACCTCCCACTTCTGGCTTTGGAGGAACCTGTGTCCATGGGTCAGAAAGCCTCCTGTCTCCCCACAAGGTGATCTCATGATGTACCAACCATGTTTTCTGCTCACCATATTTAGGCAACTGTTTGTGTCTGTTATCTCACATCCAAGGCAGGCAGGCACTGCCAGCCCATCCTCAGAGGAAGAGACTGAGGGTCAGAGTGTTCTTTCTCAAAGTTGGGGCAGCGGCTTAGAGGAAAGCACACCGAGGGAAGGAAAGATGCTTTGGGGAGCTGACCCTCACCCCTGAGATGACAGAACATATGACTATTTAGGGGTGACTTAGGATGCTCAAGGGATGTGGCTTGCAAACTCCTGTTTCCCTGAGGTTCCACTGGGTGTTTCAGTGTCTCAGTCAAGGATGTGAGTGGATGGTTGTCATGTGTTTGGCTTTATTTATTAGAATTCTGGCAAGTCTAGGAAGACATTCATCTTCATCACAGTGACAGAGACGATAAAGAGATGAGGGTGGTGGTAATGCTGACGTTGATGGTAACTGGTTCATTAATCCCTTCTTAAATCCAAGACACTCCCGTAAGTAAGCACTTCACACCGATGACCTCATTAATATACAAAACGATGAGGTTAATACTGAGCGCATTGAGTATCAAACTCGATACAACGCTTAGTACACGCCTTGTATGATTAAACATGAATGCACTGTTGAGTATCAAAGCACAGATGCTAAAGAGAGGAGGCTCTGTTACGTGCCCTTTTCACAACTGGGAAGACAGAGGCAAGGCACTGCAGGCCAAGTCGCTTGCTCTGATGACACAGGCAGTCAGTAGCTCATGATTCATGGGAGCTGTTTCCCCAGGTGGTCAGGCCATGCAGGTGACACCGGCATTTGGTGGAGAGGAAGCCCCCAGCAGCCGTAACCTGGTGTGACTGCCATTTCCTTGGAATAAAGGACCCCACCATTAATACCCGGGCTGATATAGCTTGGATTTGTCCCCTCACATTTGCCTCAAGTTGGCATGTGATGACATGTTGGAGAGGAGCCTGGCGGAAGGTGCCTGAGCCATGGGAGTGGGTCCCTCATGAAGGGCTCGGTGACCTCCCCACAGGGTGGGGCTCACAGGAGATCTGGTTGGCAAAGAGAGGCTGGGCCTTCTGTCTCTCGCTTCTTTCTCACCATGCCCCCCTTCCCATTCCCCATCTGCCATGATTGTAGCTTCCAGAGGCCTCCCAGAAGCAGATAATGACTCCGTGCAGAACTACGAGCCACATAAACCTCTTTTCTTTATAAGTTACCCAGCCTCAGGCATCTGTTTATAGCAAGGCAAAACAGACTCATGCAAGGATGGAAAATGATTGTCTGGGACATGGTTTCTGAGCACAAGTTTAGGGCTGGGATGGACACATGTCATGCTCGGGGGTGGTCTCCTTCTAAACCTTGGGCTGCCATGACGGTGCTTGGCTGCATGGCTCTTGGAGGTAACCAGCATGGTCCCTTTGGTCCTTTCGGGCACACACTCTGCTTCCTTACTTTTTCCTTTCTGGAGACCTCCTATGGGAGCCTGGATTCGGGTACACATCCCGACGTTGCTGTACCCACATTTCCAGGGTTACTCAGACTGAGGGTCCACCCCAAATATTAGTTTGGGTTTAAAAGCAAGAGTTGAACTCTATGCCCTGCTTGGTGCTGATTAGTCTTTCATTGCTTGAAAGTCTTTCCTTTTTTCACTGAGATTCTTCCACTTTTGGCATCTGCCAGAGGCCTCAGGACCTGCTTATCTTGCCCTGTTTTATGGAACAAATCTGCCATCATGAGAGCCCGAGCTTGGACTGGCCGATGCCACAGCCAGCAGGGCCCCTCCAGAGCTGGGCTTCAGTGAACAGGGCACCCATGCCTCCCTGCAGTCATCATCTGACTTGTGCGTGGTGGATGCCAGGTTTCCTGGTTTGGCAAGGGCATCCTCTGGGTAACTGCCTGTGGGATGAGTTGGACAATTGCACATGGGCTAAAGATGCCATCACGTGGTGTAAGCATGATCAGAGAATGCCGCAGAGGACAGCATCCCAGCAAGAAATGGAATGTGCCCAGCTGGGCAGGAGAAACTTTTTTTTTTTTTTTTTGAGTTGGAGTCTCACTCTGTCACCCAGACTGGAGGGCAGTGGCCACTCCTGGCCACCGCGGCCTCGACCTGCTGGACTCCGGCAATCCTTCCACCTCAGCCTTCCAAGTTGCTGGAACTACAGTCACGTGCTACCACACCCGGCTAATTTTTTGATTTATTGTAGAGATGAGATCTCACCAAGTTGCCCAGGTGGGTCTCGAACCCGCGGGCTCAGGCTATCCACTCACCTCGGCCTCCCAAAGCACTGGGATTATAGGCTGAGCCACCGAGCCTGGCAGGGAGGAGCATTTTTAATGACAGAACTATGACTGCATCGTGGACAGGGTTAAGAGAACAAGCAAGGTATTCCGGGGTTCCCAGGAGCCAGCAACTTCCCAGGGAGAAATTGAAGAGACTGGGAAATGGTGTTCCTCGAGCCCATGATTGTGGGGACTGGGGAGGAGGGAGGCAGATATGAGGAGGGAGGCGACCTCCACCAGGGACGCGGTCCTGAGAGGAGGAGGAATTTGAAAGGCACCCTGACCTCTCTCTCCTGCAACGCTCTGACCTCTTGCCTGACTCTGGGCCAGTGTGAAGGGGCTGCAGATGGCACCTCTGTGGGAGTCAGCTCCCCAGGGAACAGAGGTGGGAGGTAAGGAGTGGGTTGAAGCAGAGTAGAGAGGTTCAGTGAGGAGTCAGATAGCTCCTGAAGCTGACAGACTGCTTTGCTTCCTCTGTGGTCATAAAACTCGGCCTGTCTGTCCAGGGTAATAGCAGGTGCTCTGTAGACCAGGCAGCCACGGGTCTACTTGGTCTCTATCGATGACTGGGAGTCATCCTGCCCGCTGCCTGAGACTGGAGTAAATGATGCTGAGAGGTGGAGACAAAGCAGGTGCTGGATATTATTTGAGCCCATGGAGTCAGTCCGTCCTGAATCTTTGCTCTTGGAACTTTCTTTCATGAGAGCTAACACAACACCCTTACATTTAAAATTGTGTATGGGTGTGGTGTGTGTGTGTGGATGTCCATTTGTGAGTTAATTTCAGTGAGAACGTTTGTCTAATATAACTAGAAGTCCCTTGACTTACATCTCCAAATCATAGATTATACCCCAGAAGGAGATGGCCAGAGAAAGAGAAAGACAGCCAGAGTGGATGACAGCAGAAGATGAAATCAATGTAAGAGAACAAAGGTGAGGCTGGCTGGTGCCAGAAAATTCAGCCATAATGTGTATGAGGAATTCTTCCTAGTTTAATTGGTGATGTCTTTGCCACCACTTTGCACAATAAGCATTTGAATGCCTACTTATTAATTTCCTATATCCTGTCCTATATCAAGACTTACAGAGATGCTGACAAGACGGGCAGATTAAGTAAATTAAAATAAGAAAAATGAGGCAAGGGGAAAACGTGCTGAGGAGGAACTTGGAGCTGAAAGAAAGCTTCGTAAACAGAAGCTTAACTTGAGGACTCAGATACAGCCACCAAGATTGATGACAGTTGAACTCTAAGCTTTATAGTAACCAGGATAAGAGGAAAATATGCTTAGTTTCTGGAAACATGGTGCTTGGAAGTTTAAAACCAACGAGTTGCTGACTTTCTGTCTTGAACCACTCCATATGACAGTTCCTTAACAGCAATTTATTTTATTTACTTTTACTGTTATCTATTTACTTTTTTTAAAAAGACAAAATCTTTCTCAGTCACCCAGGCTAGGGTATAGTGATGTGATCATAGCTCACCGCAACCTCGAACTCAAGCAGCCTTCCCACCTTAGTCTCCCAAGTAGCTAGGACTGCATGCCCAGGGACTATATGACACTACACCCAGCTAGTTTATTTGATTTTATTTTTTGTAAAGACAGGGTCTTGCTGTCCAGGCTGATCTCAAATTTCTGATCTCAAGCGACCCTCCTGTCGTGGCCTCCCAAAGTGCTGGAATTACAGGCATGAGCCACCGTGCCCAGTCATTAACAGCAGTGTTATTGGGGCCAATGTGACAACATCTAGGAACACCCAGTGCTGGATTTTAGTTCAAAGTATGTGCTTTTTGCTCAGGCCAGAGGGTATTAGGTCATTCAGGACTGCTTTTGGCTGCAAGTAATAGTGTGGTTATGGCACAAATACTTATAATTATCTTAGCAAGAACTCTGGAGGGCAGGGCTCAGGCTTGGTGCAGGGCTCAACAATGTCCTCAGGAAACCACAGATTTCTTTCTTACTATCTTTTTGCTTGGTTTTCCTTAGTTTTTGCCTTCTTCCCACATGATCCAGAAATTATTTCTGCCTCTCCAGGTATCATACTCTTGGTCTAGAAAGAAAGTAGGAGTGTGGTCAGTTCCCTCCGTCCTCTCTTGTTTTGAAAGGAAAAGATTTCCTCCAAAGTTGATGTCTCACAGTTGTAATTGGTCAGAACTGGCTTGCCTCTG
Source organism: Cephalopachus bancanus (assembly GCA_027257055.1). Classification (NCBI taxonomy): domain Eukaryota; kingdom Metazoa; phylum Chordata; class Mammalia; order Primates; family Tarsiidae; genus Cephalopachus; species Cephalopachus bancanus. Next base: position 1,416,618 of record JAPVLO010000269.1, read on the forward strand.
TCTTCGAGGTAGATTGGGAAACAGAGAAACTGTTCACAGGGAAGGGGACCTACGATTGATGGGCCAGTTATTACCACCTTGGTGAACTCAACACAATTGGGCTTACTTGGCAAAGGAGTGGGAGGCTGAACACAGGGCAGGAACTAGCAGGGTGTGCCTAAGGGAAAATGGTGACTTGGGCCATTCCTACGTGCACGGCTCCCCTCCCCAGGAAAAGCAGGCTGCACAGTGCACCTTGGGCCATGGAAGCCTGGCACCTGGTCCTGGAGAGATTCGAGACATGTTGTATTGTTGACTACTAAGCTGGATCTTAAAGAAAGGATGGGCAAAGTTTCCCTCAGGGTGTGGGGAGAGGGCAGGGAGAACTCAACAGGGAGAGGTGCGAGCTGATGCTGGTAAGTCGAAATCTGTTCAGGGTTTTAAAAGCAGCTCAGGAAGTTCAGTGTTGTGCAGGTGTGGTGGCACGCCTCTGTCATCCTAGCACTTTGAGAGGCCGAGTTAGGAGGATCGCTTGAGCCCAGGAGTTCAAGACCAGCCAGGGCAACATAGTGAGACCTCATCTCAAAAAATAATTAAAAAATTAACCAGGCATGGTGGTGCACACCTGGAGTACCAGGTACTCAGGAGATGGAGGCGGAAGGATCTCCTGAAGCCAGCATTTTCAACCAATTTCAGCCAATTTTGTCTCACGGGGACATTCACTGAGATCTAGGGGCATTTTTGGCTGGAACATTTTGGGATGCTACTGGCATCTCGTGGATCAAGGCCAGGGAAGTAGCTCAGAGTCCCAAGGTGCACAGCATCCCAAAGTGCCCTCTCCCGCCTCCTCCACCAAGAATAAGCCGGCTGGTATCAGCAGTGTCAACACAGCCTCGACCTCCTGGGCTCAGATGATCCTCCAGCCTCGGCCTCCCTAAGGTCGAGACTGCAGTAAGCCATGATTGTGCCACTGCACTCCAGCCTGACTCAAAAATGACTAAAAAAGTAAAAGATCGGTGTTAATTTATCACACCGAGAGTATCAGGGAGATGCCCAGGACATGGTCGTGCTGGTCTTGCATGCCACCATTTGGGCTTCGATTCCGTTCCTAGAGCAGCTGCCTGCCTTCCGGGGCTTCAGTTGGGCATGTGGTTGGATTTAAATTTAGATGGGGTGGGAACATGGGCTCTGGAGCCAGCGCCCGGGGTCAGATCCTGTCTGTCACTCGAGCTCTTCTTCAGCGTGCTCATCTCTCAAACCGGGATAATGCACGTCCCTACAGAAGGCCTCACAGAGGACACACTGAGGCCATGTGTGAAGCAGGGTGGACAGTGGCAGGCACAGGGTGAGCTCAACGTAGGGGGTGATGGTGGTGATGACAGACACAGCTGGGGAGACAGGCAGGGCTGTTGCAATGTTGACATGGCAGGTGACAGGATTCAGACCAGGACCAGTGATATGGAATTTTCAGGTCAGCCTGGGCTTCGAGAGTGTCGACTCAATGGGGTGGCCAGCTGAGCCCCAGAAAGGGTCAGCTTGAAGGGCTGCCAAGACTAGCCCCGGGAGTGTTGGCTCTAATGGGCTAGCAAGCCAAGCCCTGAGTGTTGCAGCCCCCAGAAGGGTCTCAGCTTTGGAGTCTCGCCTTCTGCCGACAGCTTTCTCAGTTCAGCTGGCTCCTTCGGCTGGCAAGCCAGCCTCCAGGGTGCACAGCTCTTCAGCTCTGATGATCTTCTGCAGCTCTTCGGGTCACGGTTCCTTTCTTGTACCCAGAAGGAATGAGGGACACAGATGGCCAGAAAGGTGAGACAAGCAGGATTTATCGAGAGGACAGAAAAGCTCCCACAGGAGGGGACCTGAGGGTGATGCTAGTCCCTGCTGAAACCTGGTGTTTATATAGCCCTAAGACTGTGCCGATTGGCTAGCAGGAGCTGTGAGCTGATTGAGGTTGGCACTACCTGTGCTGATTGGTTGGTACTGAGGCCAGTTGGCAGGAGGTAGGGCCCTAGTGGTGATCTGATTGGTTGGCACTTGACAGCGAGCTGATTGGTTATTCTTCTATCCCAGCGTGAGCAGTTAAGCTCTAATTTGGCAGACTCTTGTAGGGAGCTTGTTTACCAAGGCAAGTGCATCAGCTGAAGAGGCCTGCCTTGGGAAGTTCGCTACATCGTTACTGGGAAAGTTCGCTACATTGTTCCTGGGGAACCTGCCCTGTCTGTCTGCCTGCCTAACTTAACTATTTAGGTATCTCCTCTCTCACCAGGACACTTGCCAAGGCAGAGCTAGGGCACTGGGGCATATTGGACAGGAGAAGTCAAGTATCAAAACTTCCAATGAGTGGGAGGATGAGGAGACTCACCATGTACCTGGTGGTTGGGCTGTGTTGGCTTGGACACTGCCCAGGTGCCCCTGACTCAGGCCCTCAAGGCACCTGCAGTGAGGAAAAGTGAATGCAGGTCTTGCCCACAGGGCACAATGGACGGGGGAGCGGTTAGGAGGGACATGTTTAGGGATGTGTACTAGGTGTGGGGAGGACTGGCCACATGATGCTCAGGGTCTGCTCACTCTTTCATCCAACGTCTCAAGCACCTGGATGCCAAGCTCCATGCTTGGCATGGGGTCCCTGGGTAGGACAGGACAGTCCCTGCCCTCCTGGACTTGTGCTCCAAAGGGGAAGACAGACAGTGACTCAACAAATGCACAATCACATGATACTTGTTGTGCAGAGGTAAGGCTACGAAAGAAATATAGAAATAAAGGTGGTCAAGTATGGTGGCTCATGCCTGTGATCCCAGCACTTGCGGCGACTGAAGCTGAAGGATCACTTGAGCCCAGGAGTTCCAGACCAGCTTGGGCAACATAATGAGATCTCATCGCTACAAAGAGCAATTAGCTGGATGTGGTGGCACATATCTGTAGTGCCAGCTACTCCAGACGCTGAGGCTGGAGGATCGCCTAAGCCCTGGAGGTGGAGGCTGCAGTAGCCATGATTGTGCCACTGCACTCCAGCCTGGGCCACAGAGTGAGACTCTGACTCAAAAAATAATAATAACAAAATAAAGAAAACAAGAAATTTCTGGAGGTTGGAAATCTGAAGTAGAGGTGCAGCAGGGTGGTTCCTTCTGGTGACTGTCGGGGGAGTCTGTCCATACTTCCCAGCTTCTGATGACTGCGGCAGCCCTGGGCAGTCCTTGGCTTGTGGCTGTCTCTCTCCCAGCTCTGCCTCCTGCTTCAGAAAAGTTGTCCCTCAGCACTTCTCCTCCATGTGTGTGTGTTTCAAATATCCCTCCTTTTTCTCTTATAAGGGAACCAGTCATTGGGCTTGGGGCCCACCGTAAATCTAGGAGGATTTCATCTTGGGATGCTGAGCTAGGCATATCTTACTGTTTCCAAGTAAGATCAATTCTCAAGTACCAAAAGTAGAACTTGGATGTGATTTTTAAGGGACATAAGTCTACTACTATGTTCCCTAAGGAGTGAGATCCAAGAAAAGTATAGGAATGAGGCACTTAAATAGGTGGGTTGGGGCTGGGCACAGTGGCACATTTCTGTGAGCCTAGTACTTTGGGAGGCTGAGGCTTGAGGCCAGGAGTTAGAGACCACCCTGGGCAACAAAGCAAGACCCTGTCTCTCCAAAAATAAAACTAGAAACGACCCGGGCAGAATCACACATGCCTGTAGTCTCAGCTATTTGGGAGGCTGAGGCGGGAGGATGTCTTGAGACCAGGAGTTAGAGGCTACAATGAGCTAGAATCGTGCCACTACACTCCAGTCCAGGTGACAGAGAGAGGCCCTGTCTCTAAAAAAAGAAGCGGGGTGGAAGCAGGTGGTGTGTTCCAGGGAAAAGAGGTGGAAGTAAAGGTGATGGTTTTGAGGCAGGAGTGAGGATAGGGTGTCCAGGAACACGAGGATGGGGGAGATTTGGACGGCGACTGTAGACAGGTGAAGCCGGGCTATGCCGGGTCGCTGGGCCCATGAGAGGCACTTGGGTCTCATTCTGCATGTGGGTGGGAGCTGTGGAGTTTTAAGCGCGACTTGGCTGTGGGCTTGTCCTGGCTTCCCATCATTCCATTTGGAAAAGGCTTACACAGATAGAGATGACTTTGCAGCTGTTAATCATCAGGAAGCTGTAATCACTAAGAGAATGTTTGAAATCATCAGTTACGGAATTTTAGAAGGAAGTACACCAAAAAAACGACAGCAGTAGCCTGCCCTAATTATTTCCTGGGCTTAAAGTAACCAGGTGCATTGAAGAGATTATTTTTCTTCTGATTTATGAAGGTCTCAGGGTCCAACATTTGAAACTGCTGATACAATTTGTTCTAGGATGTTGTCACAGGAATCTGAAACTTTGCTTCTTGTCTCACGGTAGTTTCTTTGATGATTCATTCAAGGGTTTGATGACTTAAAAAACAGTTTTCAGGATTTCGCTTGTAAAATACCAACTTTAAATATCAAGAGACTTATGCGATATTTATTACTTCAGAAACAAAGATAAGGGCCATGAACTTAGAGAATTACGAGACTGAAAAGCTCACAAACTTGAAGCATTACGTAACCCACTCGGGTTCTAGGGGCTTCAAGAGTTGGGTACCAATGTGTGACTCAACTTACAAAAAGTGAATCCAATTGTGAGGTTATTTAGGGCCTCTCAGGATTTTGAACACTAGACTAGGTACTTTCACCAGAGGGGGCACTCAAGAGTGCTTTTTGGGGTGAATGAATTTGCAGATAGATGAGACCTCATAAAGGGCATTCATCTCACTGTGTATTTACAAATAGAAAACTAAAAGAAGGAGCAGCTCCCTGGCCGCTCCACTCATGGGCACGTGCCTGGAGGTGACTGTGACCTGTGAGCCTGCTGGGGCCTTCTGGGTCTCAGATCTGCTTTGCTTTCCATAGTGAGTTCACTGTGGAGAGATTCGTCTTGCTGCTAGAAACTCCCACTTTTCCAGTGCTGGCAGGAGAAACTGATGCCCTCATTGAACTAAGAGGTTCTTACATCCTTCCCGCCATGTTGTTTTCCTGAGAACGTTATTCCATGCATCCATCTGACTCCATGTCGTTGGCTTACTACAGAACCTACCTACCAGGTACAGGGGATTCACTGCACCATCGGTGGGTAGTTTTCCAGCTGTAAGTCATGACCCGTCAGCAGGAGGTGAGATGAATTCTGTGGGTGTTTAAGAATGAGAATAGCTGGGCTTGGTGGCTCAGCCTGTAATCCCAGCGCTTTGGGAGGCCGAGGTGAGTGGATTGCCTGAGCCCGCGGGTTCGAGACCCGCCTGGGCAACTTGGTGAGACCTCATCTCTACAATAAATCAAAAACTGGCCGGGCATGGTAGCGCATGCCTGTAGTTCCAGCTACTTGGAAGGCTGAAGCGGAAGGATCGCCGGAACCCAGCAGGTCGAGGCTGTGGTGGCCGGGAGCGGCCACTGAACTCCAGTCTGGGTGACAGAGTGAGACTCCAACTCAAAAAAAAAAAAAAAAAAAATGAGAATAGCAGGGGATGAAACGGAACTGAATGGAACAAGGTAGGAGAGAGAACAGACAGTACCACGCCATGAAACTTTCATTTTGGAGAGATGAATTCACTTATGTTTAGGCAGATGCATGTCCTCATCGTGATGAAAATATTTGAAACTGGAGGTTACACCCCGAAACGTTTGTCAACCACCGTCCTTGACTCTGCTTCCTGTCCTCTCATTGATAAATCTTGAGATGGGGGAAGCACTTCTGTCGTGTGCTCCGGGCTGGTGAATGTCATCTTGCAGGTCTGTAGCATAGTTGCCATGGTCTGGCATCACTTGCTTCAGACTGCGTAGACTAAGGGCTGTGGCTCACGTGATGAGGGCCGCTCTGAGTTCTGGCGGCTCCAGCTTCTCACCTCGAGTCCTCCCTGTCCTCCTCTTTCCCACTGACAAGACATTTACGCTGGTGGGCTGTCCAGAAGCGGGCCTGGTCTGCAAGGTGTCTTGAGTTCAGAGCCAAGATCCCCAGCTGCGTAACCAGTGTTTTAGGTTTGCTGCTGTATTCATCCTAAAAGATCATTTTGGAGGGGTAAAGAGAGAACAGATTAAAAAGTAAAACAGGAAGTGCCACTGCTCATTTATACCTCCACCACCCATCCAGGAGATCAGGACCTACTGGGACACACACACTTGATGCCACTCATGGATTTTGACAGGAGAGCGTGGTTTCAAGGATCTCCTCCTCAGAACGCTAATTGGCACTATTAGGGCATCTCTCTCCATAGGCGAGCATTGCTGGCAGAAGGAGTTGTCATAGCGATGCTTATTTCTCCAGGCTCAGTGAGTACGGTGAGGATTGGTTCACCATTCACCAGGCATAAAAGATGACTGGATTCCCCTCCGCTCAGGAGCGTGAGAAGGCTGAGATGCTGAGCTGGGTTGGTGGCTCTCTGCAGCTGTTGTCTCCAATACTGCACCTGGACCAAGCTGTCATGTGGGGTTTCAAATGAGGCTGGTCAATAAAGGAGAGATGGGCCCAGAGAGTAGGTTGCCGGGGAGAAAGAGAAAAGGTTAACTTCCCAGGCAACGTGTATGCACATGAGCTGAGCAGCTGCTTCCTGTGTCTCTCTGCTTTGTCGTGCTAAATCAGCCCACAGGTTTGGAAGGTTCTGACTGGTCTTCCCAGTTAAGCTTTTGACAACCTGTATTCGTTTCTTAGGGCTGCCATAACAAACGGCTACGAGCTACATGGCTGACAACAACAGGAAGTTATTCCTCTTGGGCTCTAGAGGAAAGAAATCTGAGCTGTACCCCCTCTGAGGACTCTGGGGGTGGGGGGTCAGCATCAGGTGGCTCCTGGCATTCCTTGGCTCGTAGCTGCGTCTTTCTAATCTCTGCCTTCATGGTCACATGGCTTCCTCTTCTTCTCTGTGTTTTCTGTCTCTTTTTTTTTTTGAGTTGGAGTCTCACTCTGTCACCCAGACTGGAGTGCAGTGGCCGCTCGCCAAGTTGCCCAGGTGGGTCTCGAACCCGCGGGCTCAGGCAATCCACTCACCTCAGCCTCCCAAGGCGCTGGGAGTACAGGCTGAGCCACCGAGCCCGGCTTGTTTTCTGTCTCTTAAAAGGACACTTGTCATTGGACGACAGGTCCATCCTAAACTCAGGATGCTCTCAGCTCAAGATCCTTAACTTAATTCCATCTGCAAAGACCCCTCGCCCAAGGAAGGGAATAAAGTCACATTCACAGGTTCTTGGGCTTAGAAATGGACAAATGTTTTGGGGGGAGGATGTGGGGCCACCATTCAATGCGCTACAGAGCCAAGAGAGGAAGTATACCCTAGTGGAGTGAAAGAACAGTTCTGTCCAGTAGTGATTTGCTCAGACGTCACCCTGTGCTATGAACTGTGAGTATGGCTGGATGTGTAGAGGAGACGAGGCTATCTCAGCTCTGTCACTGGTGGCCCAGAGAACTTCTGGCAGGAGTTTAATCCCTCAGTTTCCTTATCTGTCAAATCTCCTTCCTGTAAATCTTTTTGCTCAAAATCTCCTCCTTCATAAGATCTTCTTAAGTTACCATATTAAAGCTACACCAGCCCCGTCCCTCTGGGAGTCCTTATTTGATTCCGCAGCACTTACCATAGTCTGACCTGCTATGGTCAGACTTATTTCCTTGCTTCTTGCCATTTCTTCCCGTGGAAAGTAGGTTTCAGAAGGATGCAGTTTTTTGTTTGTTTTGTTTTTGTTTTGTTTTTTGAGTTGGAGTCTCACTCGGTCTCCCAGATTGGAGTGCAGTGGCCGCTCCCGGCCACCGCAGCCTCGCCTGCTGGGCGCCGGCGATTCTTCCGCCTCAGCCTTCCAAGTAGCCGGAATTACAGGCATGCGCTACCAGGCCCGGCTGATTATTTGATTTATTGTAGAGATGAGGTCTCGCTGCCCAGGCGGGTCTCGAACCTGCGGGCTCAGGCAATCCACTCACCTCAGCCTCCCAAAGGCGCGGGATGACAGGCTGAGCCACCGAGTCCGGCTAAGGATGCGGTTTTTATCCATGCTGTCCACCGTTCCATTTCCAGCCCCCAGAACTGTGCCAGGCACATAGTGCCCAGGAATTGTGTCAAAGGCATGAACGAGTGATAGAGCTGCCTCAGGGCACATCCCTAGATGTTGGTGAGAAATAAATTCAAGAATCAAATTGCTGCCAAGTCATGTGTACAGGTCAGCTTGCTCCCTTCCCCCCTCCCACTTCCTAAGTTACTTCATCTATGCCAGATCCATAATGCCTTGCATGCCGTTCATTCACGGCAAGACATATGCCCTGGGATGTGAAGTGACAGTGTGGCAAAATGTCTTATTTATGGGGGTGTCCCATATTTTCCAGGGCAGAGATACTGGTGAGCAGTAAAATCCGTTTTCATTATTCGCAACGGGCATGTTCCATACAGTCTCCGTGGACACCGAATTAGCAAACAATGGATCCCTGCTTTGAGGGGGAGACGCAGAGTTGAGTTTCTGCAAGCTTTGGGTTGCAACATTTCCATCAACTGATTTCCATTATGTAGTGTCTTCCTGCTTAAAGACTTGGGATGTAATATACATTGTGGATTCCTTCACACTGAGCTCATGACTGAGGCCCTGTAACTCGTACCTCCATGTCTCAGCCTCCTCTGCAGGCATGGCACAGCCTTTTTGCACCAAGGAACCCTAGGCAGCCCTTCAGTCCTGCACTTGGGGAGCATTTTAAACAAAAAGAAGGCTGAGGTGGAAGGATCGCCAGAGCCCAGCAGGTCGAGGCTGTGGTGGCCGGGAGCGGCCACTGCGCTCCAGTCTGGGCGACAGAGTGAGACTCCAACTCGAAAAAAAAAGAAAAGCCCAAAAGGGCCAAACTCATGATACTAAATCACCTGCAGAAGGGGACACTTGTTTACAGCCAATATGCCCACGGAAACTAGGAGTAGAACCTCACCCTGTGTGACCTCAGCTGGGGACATGTTTCAGGACACTCGAAATTGTCTCCACACAGCTATGTCAGAGAAGGAAACTGAAGGCGCCAGGAGTGTTCACAGACATCAGCGAGTAGGTGGGTCTGCAAATACGGAATCCGTGGATAATGAGTAATGAGAATGGATAGTGTGTCCACACAGTACCACCAAGTTGAAGAGCTGAGCTTGTCTGACTTGTTTTGAGACTTCGCCTAGGAAACATAAAGCTGTTAGTGCTGGACACATGTGGCAAATGATGGCAGGGGGAGACCCTTGATCTTTGTGGAGAAAAGCCTTCCAGAATCTAAGGTGAATCATTCATAAGGACCGTTCTTTCGAAAGGGCTTAGAATAGCCAGCAAACCAACCCCCATGGGCACGAGAGGAAGTCTGCTCGTTCTAGGCCCTTCCAGAGGATAGCATCTCCTGCAGGAAGCGCAGCTCTGAAGACACCATCGGAAGGCCATGGTCACTGCGTAGGCTCTGCAGGGGCAGAGAGTGGAAGGAGCCGTCCCAGCTGGGAGGCTGGCGGGGATTTAAGACCAGCCACAAAGAGCCGCTTTGAGGAGGACGGCATCTGGCGACTTGAAAGAATGCCAGTGGCAAGATACAAACTTCAGTGGCTCAAAGGGAAGCACTTCTCGGAAGCTTCCCTGGCTTTTTGTCCACGATGAAAAGGGGTGGGCGGTCTAGCAAGCTCTTAAGAGGAAAGGGGGTTTGCTTTTAAGAGGAGGACAGCCACCGACAGGGGAAACCATCTCGGACACGCTCTGGTCTCTAACCTCCTCCTCTTCGTCCTGCTGAAAGCTCCTCTCAGCACTCCTTCCCCCGAGGGGGTGTCCATTTTTGTTTTTCTTATTCATTTTTAATTTTTTCCAAGCACACAAATAATACAGGGATACCTGCAAGGCGAAGCAGTGTGGCTTTGCCACCCATCACCCTCCGTGATGTTTCAGCCTTTCTTTCACTGAAGGAGACCATTGTTCTGAGTTTGCCATGAGCCCCAGACCCGCCCACCTAGTGCCCCAGAAAAATGCATTTTCTCCGAGTTGTAAAAGTTATCTAAATGCTGTCATACTACTATACTACACACACTGCCGTCGCAGGAATAGTCTTCCTTGCTGTGTAAGCTCAAGGTAATTTTAATCTCTCAGATATGACAGATTCAGATAGTGCTGGCCAGTAGGACTTGGGTGATCATAGGACTGTCCGCAGAGCACTTGAACCAAAGTGTGACCAAAAACTGAATTTTTTATTTTAGTTCATTTTAATTTTGATAACCCCATGTGGCTGTCAGCTCTGTATTGGACAGCAGCTTAGTTCTGGTTTGTTCTTTTTATTTCTTTTTTCGTGAATATTTCATGATGGGAAATTTTCAGACTTTCGGGAAGAGAGAGAATCGCATTCTCACACACGCGTCCTACAGCTGTAATAATGAACCATGCATCGCCATTCTTGTTTCTAGATTCTTCCTTCTGAATGTTCTGTGGTGTTCTTTTGTACATGATGTTTTAGGGTTTCTCCTACTGGTACAGTGACATTTGGGCGTTTCTAATATTCTACTAAAACATGCAAAAGAATAAGCCTTCTGGCACACATTTCTAAGTGCATGTGGTATATGTATATATCTGTTTGTGTGTCTGTGTCTGTGTGTGCATGTCTGTGTGTATATTTGTTTATGTGTGTGTATCTGTGTCTGTGTATGTTTGTACATCTCTGCATGTGTGGGTCTGTATGTATCTCTGCACATGTGTCTGTGTGTGAGTATGCATGTTTGTATATTTGTGTGCCCCTGTATGTGCGTGTGAGCATGTGTGTGTGCGTGTGAGCATGTGCATGTGTCTGTATATAAGTTCTTGTTTGTGGGTTTATCTGTGTATCTTTTCATATCTGTGTGTCTATGTATATATGTTTGTGTCTATGTGTGTATCTGTGTATTTCTGAGTATCTGTGCATCTGTGCGTGTCTGTATGTATGTACCTGTGTGTATTTCTCTGTATGTGCATGTATCTGGTGAATACGTATTTTTCTGTGTGTATATGTGTGTGTAGGTATGAGCCTCTCTGTATGTGTGTGCCTGGATGTGTATTCGCATGTGCACATGCATGTATGTGCATGCATGTATGTGTGCGAGCATGTGCACATGTCTGTGTCGGTGTTCATGTCTGTGTATATCTGTATAAGTTTGTATATGTGTGTGTTTGTGTCTGTTGATGTGTGTGTATCCGTGTATTTGTGATATCTGGTGTATGTGTGTCTGTATGGATCTGTAAGTATATTTCTGTGTTTAAGTGTGTACGTGTCTGTGTGTATGTCTCTGGATTCGTATGTGTGTGTGCCTCTGTGTCTGTGTGTCAGCATATGTGTCCACCTGTATGTATGTGTATGTGCCTGTGTATCTGTGTGTGTTCATGTCTGTGTATGTTTGTATATGTGTGTGTTTGTGTCTGTGTGTTTCTGTGTATTTGTGATATCTGTGTATATGTGTGTCTGTGTGTATCTGTGTGTGTATTTCTCTGTGTTTGTGTGTGTGTCTCTGTGTGTGTGTGTGTGTGTGTGTGTGTGTGTGTGTGTCTGTGTATGTCTCTGGGTTCGTGTGTGTGTCTGTGTGTCTGTGTATATCTGTGTGTATATGTCTCTGGGTTCATGTGTGTGTATGCCTCTGTGTATGTGTATCTGTGTCAGTACCTGTGTGTACCTGATACACGTGTATGTGCCTGTATATCTGTGTATGTGCATACACGTGCACACATGTGTGCCTTTCTCTAGACATGAGCCGTGGAGCGGGTATACTTTCAGCCTGTAGCTGCCTGCTGCTGTGGGCCAGTCAGCTCCGTGAGCGTTGAGATCGGCCTCACATATCACTACCGGGCACTTGGCAGCTCCCTGCAACACACGTCTGCCGTCCCAGGATGGATGCCTGGGCCGTTTCCCATGGTGCTGGGGCTCTGGCATCCGACTGGGAATCCCTGGGTGTCCCGGGATTTGTGCACAATAAAGGCAGGTCAGATTAGCAGCACAAAGCCCCCCTGTTCTCCTAATCATCTTATCATTCCTAAGTTCAAACGGAATGTCTCTCCCCCCGCCCCAGGAACCTTCCAGCTCCCCCAGCAGCGCCCCTCGTCTTGGCAGGGCCAGGACTGTGGGCGTTTCTGGAGCTCCTTGAACGAGCTCTTCCAGGCGAATACATTCCCATAAAGACACAATGAATGCAGGAGGGACGCGGAAGCCCAGGGACAGCACCGGCTGGGCCATTTGCTTTCCTAACAGCTCATGGAGTTCCACTTTGCTTCCAGGAACCCTCGGATTGTAACCCTGCTCTTACTGAGAAGTCCCTCAATATCAGGATATGGATGGATGATCTGTCTAACAGCACCGTTTAAACTATTAGCTGGTCCTAATTTAGCACAATGGCTGATACCAAAGGGTGGATGTTAGCTCAGTTGAACAGTTTAAATCAAAACAAAAATAAACAACCCACCCTAAGAAAAAATTTCTCCCTAACAAAAGGAAGCAGTCAGGTTCCAGACAAAGGGACAGGGAAAAGTCAGAGGAGCAACCTGTCACTACCTGTTGAGAAATGAAGTCTGACCTTATCCTTGGGAGACCAAGGAAACACTCAGAGAGGAAGTGTGAGTTGAATCAAGCCTGTAGTTTGAAGAGTGCAGGGCATGGCCCAGGCCTGAAATGGAGGATTGTCGGGGTACCCCGCCTTCCAGAACGCACCGTGGAATGTAGGACCTGCCTGGCCATGGGGTCTGGAGGGGTCTCACCGCCCACAGCTGCGTCATCCCAGCCTCAGTGGCAGTGACAGGCAGGGTTTTACTATTTGACTTTCATCACCTAAAGAGGCATTGGGCAGGAACCACAATATCAAGAAGGGTTCCTGATCTCAAACTAGGCAAAGTGTGGACCAGAGGGAGGCCCAAACTTTACCTGTACGGGGACCACTTGTGTACCTAATCCTGAATTGTACCTCACATCTTTAAAAATATAAATAAATAAGTGATAACATCTTTTTAAAAAAACCAAAAATACCCCTACCAAAATAATAATAATAATAATAATAATAATAATGAAGAGGCATTGAGAGCTTCTAGGGAAACTATTTAGGGGAGAAGAAAAGGATCCTTGTTTTCTTTTTTCTTTTTTGAGTTGGAATCTCACTCTGTCGCCCAGCCTCGACCTGCTAGGCTCCGGCGATCCTTCCGCCTCAGCCTTCCAAGTAGCCAGAATCACAGGTGCGGGCTACCACGCCTGGCTAATTTTTTGATTTATTGTAGAAATGAGGTCTCGCCAAGTTTCCCAGGCGGGTCTCAAACCCGCGGGCTCAGGCAATCCACTCATCTCGGCTTCCCAAAGCGCGGGATTACAGGCTGAGCCACCGAGCCCAGCCTAGGATCCTTGTTTTCATGTTAAAGACCAAACATCACCATCTCCATGATTCAAAGCAAAGTGAGCCAGGTGACCGTGGGCTTGATGGCTTTTTTGCAAGACCACCATGTTGGAGACTCCAGCCATGATTCCCAGTCAGAGAACAGGTTTTTACACCTTTCTTCTTATGGCTCAATCTTGTTGAGTTCTGATTCTTACGTGTATTTCTAGGAATTTGGGGGTTCACCTTATCAGGACTCCTATAATAGTGAATGTTCTGTCTCCCCCAAATCCTGCCACACACAGTGGTGGCCCCAAAACCTGGCTGGATGTAGGGATTATCTCTCTCCCCTCCCCAGCGATATCCGTTTATCCTCCCTTCAATGATGTGCGTGGCTGATACCCAGCCAACTCAGTCAGCCCTGTGGCAGATGCTGTGTAAACAGTCCCCAGGAAAGCACTCACCAGGCTGGATGTGGCCCCATCCAGGCTCCAAGTGGCTCTTATGTAACCTTCCCAGTCGCCTGCGTTGTCCACATTCGGGTCTGTTGAAATCCAGCCTCAGGACACAGCCTCCAATCTTGATTTTTTTCACTCTGTCTCAGAAATATTTCAGGACCTTCACAGGCTGCCTGTGATCTTGGTGGCAGAATGTTACGAGAAGGGTGGAGGTCTGGAATGAACCTGGATCTTCGTTGAAATCCTATGTGATTAGAGGTGGTTGTCTTCTCAGCCTCACGCTTCCCATCTGTGGAATGGAAATAACAAGACCAAAGATTAGAAATAGAAATGCTAGGTCTTAGCACAGAGCCTGATGCGCGATGGGTAATCATCACATTTCTTTTTGCCCCTAAAGTGTTTTGGTTTTCAGTTAAAACAAGGGCCGCTAGAAGACGACACAGCCTGCGAGCTCTGCCTGCGATGTGTATAAAATCACGATTTAACTTTAAGCAGGCTACGTTCCGAGATCCATTTTGGCATTTTTTAAGTCATTGGAGGAGAGCTGGGAGTTGAGAAATGAGAAAATGTCTCTGCAGCTAAAAAGTTAGAGAGGAAACAGAAGAAATTCAATCTGTGCGCAAATCCTTAGCCGAGCCTCTGTTGCATAAAACGCAACACCCCAAATATAACTGGGGAAAGACACTAGATGTGTAGCTCTGATGTGCTGGAGTGGGGAATGGAGGTGCATATGGGTATAGCTGAGTCCTACTCAGCGCTTGGACTCAAGGCTACCTCTTGGCCTTGGGGCTTTCGTGGAGACAGACCCTCAGGAAGGACTTGGCCCTGGAGGCCACATAGGGGTCGCTGGTAGGGCCCATCACGCTGAGACCTGGAAGACATGCCTGTCGGGAGCTGTATAGGGTTAGGACTTGTTTACAGGCAGAGAGAGCTCGCCATGAGAACTCTGCAAGGCTGGGAGCCAAACACTGGGTGCACATGGGCGTGAGTCTGGAACAGCAGGCATGGGGACTCCCAGCGGGGAGAGGTCAGAAGGGGGACAGGGGTCAAAAAACCATCTATTGGGTACCATGTTCACCATTTGGTTGACGAGTTCAACAGACGCCCAGACCTCACCACCAGGCAATGGACCCACAAACCTGCTCATACACTCCCTGAATCGAACAATTAACTGTTAAAACATTTTTCAAAGAACTCTGAAAGGTTCCTTTTTAGCCAGATGCATTGTCAACAGAGGTGGAGATCTATTTGTTTGTATCTTCCCACCTGCTCTTCCAGAATGTTCACTGAGAACGTGTCCGGCAGACTTGACAGGTCGGGCCCTGAAGGGAGCACGGTTGTCTCTTTGACCAACATGCAACTCCGTCATGTCCCAGACTGCTGGAAGGGCCAACACTAGCCTTTGGACTCAAGGGAAGACTTTCTGTTTGGGGCCTCAGAAGCACAGACGCAGAGGAGGTCTTCTTGTGTAGAGGTGGCCCCTGAAAGTGCCACCCTTGAAGGAATGTCCCTCCGTGCTTACCCCTTCCCTCGTGCTTCCCGAATCGCATCCCTCCTTCGCCCAGCCCAGCTCCTGCCTGGTCTCATGGTCATGGAGAGGAGATTCAGAGGCGAGAGGGTTTGGTAAGGATGGAGAGAAGGAGGAACGGAGAGAAGTAAATGTAAACAAGGTCTGGCCACACACAGTGGCGCCCGCTTGGGCTGGGATGGTTCTGAGTGTATCATGGGCTTCGGTCCTCCTGTCTTCTTGACAACCCTGCCAAGTGGCATTTCCTCTTACTCTCCATATCTTGTGAATGGGGACATGGGGACACATCTGGCCCAGGGTCGCACTGCTAGATCAGTCCTTGGCACATGGTAGATGCTCCATTCATATTTGTTGAAAGAATGAGTGAGTGAACGTGTGATTGAAAAAGCTGGAAGCGCAGTGGGCTGTGCTGTGTCCTACCCTCAGCAAAGTCCCAATTCAGGAACCCGCAGGACAAGATGCTCTGACCTGGGCTGGGGCCTCACCCCCGCAGGGAGGATGACTCCATGGGGATTCCTGACTGGGAACCCCTGGGCCAGGAAGCCCGGACGCCTCTGGCTGGCCAGCCTCCTGGACAACTTGGCTTGGGCAAGGTGTACCTGGATCGGAGCCCAGCACTTTGCCCCTCAGGGTTTTGAGTGATCTGACTCCTCCCACAGTCTCAAGGAGCCTCAAGGCCTTTAATTCATTGCAATTTTTTAAAACATCGCTGTGGCTCCCAGCCTTGTGTGGAGAAGCCAGGGTGTCTCTGGGGCTGGCTGCTTGTGCAGGTGGGGAATTGGCCTTGCCTGGTTGCATGGACGACGGCCACGCTTGCCGGAGGTCAGCCTGGGCCTGGCCTGCTGACGCCTGGGGCCTTGGCTTTCACCGTGTCCCTCAGCGCGCCCTCTTGTGGCGGAGCGTAGAACTGTCACTTGGCTCCTGGACTGGAGGTTCCTCTGAGTTCTTGGGTCAGAGAGGCCGAGGCATCTCGTTCCCCGTGTGCTTCCTCCACTTCCTAAAGCTCGAGCCCAGGCAAAGCGTCGGGGCTGGTGGCCTGTTGTGGACTGGATCAGCGACCTCCTCTGGGACCGGTGGGCTCAGGGTGGGCTGAGGTGACCTGGAGACCAAAAGGGCAGCTCCTTCTTGACTCCAGCTGATGGCCGCCAGGCGAGAACCCAGCCTGCTGTTCTCCGCATTCCGATATGTCAAAAGAAACTAAGCAGTTAAACTTGTAGGTGCCCCTTTTAAATTCAAAGAAGTGGCAGCCTGTCCTCCTCCGACCATCCACCTTTCCTCCCTCTCCCCTTTCTTCCCTCTTTCCTTTAACTGCTGTGCTGCGATAAACATGTCTCAGGGCCAATGTGGCCCCTGGGTCCTTAGTTTGAGAACAAATGCTTTCATCAAGAAGGTGCCTCTGGGTCTGAGCCGTGAACTGTGTGTTGCAGGTAGGAGAGCAGTGGTTAGGGCATCTTGCAGGTGGTCAGGACATCCTGCAAGTGGTCAGGGCATCCCGCTGGTGGTTAGGACACCCCGTGGGTGGTTAGAACATCCTGCAAGGGGTTAGGGCATCCTGCAGGTTGTTTGGACATCCTGCTAGTGTTAAGGACATCCTGTGGGTGGTTAGGGCATCATGCTGGTAGTTAGGATGTCCTGTGGGTAGTTAGGACATCCTGCAGTTGGTTAGGGCATCCCACTTGTGGTTAGGACGTCCCATGGGTGGTTAGGGCATCCCGTTGGTGGTTAAGATGTCCCATGTCCTGTGAGCAGCTAGGGCATCCCACAGGTGGTCAGGGCATCCTGTGGGCCTTGCCATGTTCCCTCCAGCAAGGTTGCGGTATGAGCTGCCTCAAGAAGTGGGTGGAATAGCCCTGCAGAGGCGCTGGGACCCGGGTGCACCCTACAGCTGACGCTGACCACCCTCCCTCCTCTTCCGTCCATATTTTGTGTTGTCTGTTTGGCTGCCCTAGTTTTTTTTTTTTTTTTTTGAGTTGGAGGCTCACTCTGTCGCCCAGACTGGAGGGCAGTGGCCGCTCTCCGCCACCGCAGCCTCGACCTGCTGGGCTCCGGCGATCCTTCCGCCTCAACCTTCCGAGTAGCTGGAATTACAGGCATGCGCTACCACGCCCGGCTGATTTTTTGATTTATTGTAGAGATGAGGTCTCGCTGCCCAGGCGGGTCTCGAACCCACGGGCTCAGGCAATCCACTCACCTCAGCCTCCCAAAGGCGCGGGATTACAGGCCGAGCCACCGAGCCCGGCCAGGCTGCCCTAGTTTTGATGTGGTAGCTGGGAGCATCTTGTTTTCACGTTTTAACAGAGGGTCGGTTTCACATGCAACTCGAGGAAAACAGTGGCAGCTGCCTAAACACAGAGCAGACACTGGCTTCACAGGAGGCGGCTCTGAAATAAAGTCACGCAGGGAGCCTGGAGAACAAGGCATGTTGGACTTCGTCAGGGTCTTTGGTTACCTCCACGGGTCACCACAAGAGTCCCAGGAGAGCCAGAGACCAGAGACGCTGGCGGGATACGGGCGTTAATTCAGGGTGCCCCGGGGGAACTGGCAGCCTGAGGTTCACGGGGCGCTTCCTGGTTTACTTTGTGCACTATTTTGCTCATTTGTGCATTCATTCCTTACATACTTATTGAGCACACGCATGTTCTAGATACTGACCAGGGCACTGGGGAGAAAGGGCATAGAGTCTCTTAGGAGAAGAGAGCAAAGAAACCAGCCAAGAAACAAAGATTGTTTTAGACACAGTGAGACGAGCCAGGAAGACAGTGCAGCGGGAGCGGCTGGTGACGGACTGGGACCGAGTGAGCGCTGCCTTGGGGAGATGGTCAGGAAAGAGGTTCCAGCCTGGGTGTATAATTTTCTCCAAAATGTTGACACCACCCAACACTGCGTGTTTGTACTCTGTTTTCTCCCACTGGAATGTAGGTGCCATGCTCGTAGGAACTGTGTGTAGTTCACAGCTGCCCAATCATGGGTCAGCATTTACTGAGCACCTTCTGTATACGGACTCTGTTTTAGTCATTTTATATGCATGGGCATAGTTCATCCTTGACCTGGCCTTAGGAGTGGGGTACTGTTACCACTGCCATCTCCAGTGTACAATGCCTGGCATGGCACAGGCACATAGTTCACCATGCTGACCGTGGGAGGAATCATGTATAAAGACCCCATGAGGACCTGGAGAGTGGGAAGAGGCTGTGGCCAGTCCAGCATCTGAGTGGGCACAAACATTCCATGCAGGGCTGGTGGCCCCAGTGGGTCCACACCGGGCCAGGGGTGTTGGATGTCCAGGTGGACACGGCAATCAAGGTCCAGCCCCTGCCGTGTTTAGAAGTTTAGATTTTATCTGAAGTGGAGCCATTGGAGGGTGGCTTGTTTGCAGGCTGCCGTAAGGCTGCCGTAATAGCGCCATGACTGTATTGGCCCCCAACGACACAACTAAGAGTTCCAGAGGTCAGAGGCCACAGTGGGTCTCCCTGGGCTACATGAAGGTGCCCGCAGGTTGTGCACCTCCTGGCAGGTTTCAGGAGGCGTCCAGTCCTTGCCTTTCCCAGCTTCTAGGGGTGCCCGCGAGTCTTGGTTGGTGGCCTTTCCCTCCACCTGCAGAGCCGGCACGATGGGGTAAGTTCTGCTCACAGCACATCCTCCGGCCTCTCTCTTCACTTATAAGGATGTTTTTATCTCATTGGGAGCAGCCAGAAAACTCTGGATACTCTTCCTTAATGTTAGCTGATTCGCCACCTTAATTCCACCAACCTGTGTTCTCCCTCTCTCTGCAACCTGACATATGCACAGATTGTAGTGAAGGGGCCCCCAGAGATCCCAAAAAGGAAGGCACTGTGTCCGAGAGACTGAAGAAACGACCCGGAAACAAGGGACGAACAGGGGTTCTATTCAAGAACTTGTGTACACTGAAGGGGCCCCAGGAGCCGCCGCTGGACAGGAACAAACCGCTCCGCATGAGCGGTTTATATAGAGTGGGGGGCGGGGCTAAGCGTGGAATGGGCGGGGTCCTCTTACATAGGGTGGGGGGCGGGGCTGAGCATGGAAGGGGCGGGGTTCTCTTTACATAATATGGTGCCGGGCTGAGCATGGAAGGGGTGCTGCCTTTACATAGGGTGGGCGGGGCTAAGCAAGGAAGGGGCGGGGTTTCCAGCGCGCAGGCGCAGTGTGAGAAGGCGCCTATTCTTGGGTTGCACGCGTGCCTGGCTAGGAGTTGTCTCCAGGGGTGACTTCTAGTATTCTAATAAGTAAAGGTAAACTCAAGGTAACCAAGGTTACTGGTGTTGATCCAGGCTGCCCAGTCTGGTCTGACTTAACCCGGTGAACCTTAAGGAAGGGTGTCAAGAACATTCCCCACACGGGGCCGCGGGGTGTGGTCAGGCAGGAGGACCCGTCCCCACGGCCTCAGCATGACCTGCGTGCCCAGGCTGGGGCCCGAGGGGAAAGGAATATCCCCGGTTGGCTGTCCCCAGGACCCCTCCCTGGCCCCAGCCCCTCGTGTGGGTCCCTGCCCAGGTTGTGCTTACGTTGTCGCTGTGTGTGTCCCGTGTAGATGTCAGGAGTCAGGACGTCCCGCTCTGCAGCAGGGGCACCATTCTCCCCACCCAGGGGAGTTTAGATCAGCGAGGGACAGGAAGTGTATGAAGATCCCTCTGTGCTGAATGCAGGGATGAGAGTGAAGCCAGCAGCACGGAGCGAGGCTGGGGCACCATCCTGGTGACAGATGTGGATGGCCCGGGCCCTGGGGTAGCCGTGGAGAGAAGGCGGTAAACTCGAGGTCGCTGGAATCAGATCATGTTTTGGCCTTCTAGACTCTTATGTGGAAACTACAGCTTGAAGAGTTGTATTGTGTCCTCTTGGTACGTTTCATCAACTTCTGGGGACGCCTTGGAGCAGTGGTTCTCAAAGTGGGGTTCCGAGGCCAGCAGCACCAGCATCCCTTGTGAACTTGCTAGCAGTGCACATTCTCGGTCCTCTCTAGGGCAGGACCTGCAGCACCACGGACCAGGGGATCCCCCTGCCACATGCCACAGTGTGAGGACCACTGCAGCAAGGTTGGTACCAGCACTTAGAGCGTCCCCTCTACTGTGCTGGTGGCCTGAGGCAGCTGGCCAGCAGGACAGCCTTGGGTGAGACCCACAGGAAGTTCAGGAGGCCCTCTCAAAAATTACTCCTCCAAGAACTTACCCAGCATCCATCCATGGGAGGTGAGAACAGACCTCATGAGACAGAAAGAGAGGGGAACCCCTGACATTTTTTATAAATGTGTGTTAAGTGGGCATACATGCCTTGTCCCTTACAGAAGATATCTTTTTTTTTTTCTTGGAGTTAGGATCTTTCTCTGTTGCCCAAGCTGGAGTAGTGTCATGATCATGGCTCACTGCAGCCTCAACCTCCTAGGCTCAAGCAATCCTCCCACCTCAGCCTCTCGAGTAGTTGGGACTACAGGCACTCACCACCCACCAGCTAGTTCTTTGTTTTTAATATTTCATAGAGACAGGGTCTTGCCTTGTCACCGGACTGGCCTCAAACTTAGGGAAAGTACCCTTAATGTTTATCAGCTTTCCCGTAAGACCAAAAGACGAAATATCTGTGCTCTGCGTGCTAGACATGGTGAGGGAACAATTGCGGTTTAGCATTTACTGAGCCCTTTCTGAATACTGGACTCTGTCTTAATCATGTTCTGTGCACTGACATATTTAATCCTTGAACCAGTCTTAGGAGCGGGGTATTGTTACTACTGTTCTCATTCTGCAGATAAGAAAACCAAGGCACAAAAAAATGAAAGCCTTCCGCTAGGTCACACAGCTGTGGAGTGGCGGGGACAGGTTTCGAGCCAGGTAGCCAGCCTGGAGGATGTGAACTTCTGACCCTACACAGGCTACATCAGGGACTGGCCAGCCAACTCTTGGGCCAAACCCCGCTTCCTGCTGTTATACTGCCTTCCAGCTGAGAGTCGTGTTCATATTTTTAATGGTTGCATTTTAAATGGTTACATAAACACTTCCATAACCTCCTCACTCCTGAAATACCTACTATCTACTAAAATTTACAACCTGGACCTTAGAGAAAAATGATACTGAGACCTTCCCTTCCTGTGTCATTCTCTCTGTCTCTGTCTCACTATCTGCATGCCTCTCTCCTCTATTCTCTCTCTCTCTCTCCCTCTTTCTCCCCCTCTTGCTCTGTTTTTCTCTTCCTGTCTCTCTCTGCCTCTATTGTTCTCTCTCTCTCTCTCTCTCTCCCCCCCCCTCTCTCCCCTATCTCTTTTTCTCCCTGTCTCTGTCTCTCTGTCTCCCTCCCCCTCTCCCCTACCCCCAGTCTGTCTCTCCCTGGAGAAGGTGTTCCCTCTGGACAAAGGGAGCTTCCCGCT
The DNA here is from genome assembly GCA_027257055.1 of Cephalopachus bancanus. Taxonomy (NCBI): domain Eukaryota; kingdom Metazoa; phylum Chordata; class Mammalia; order Primates; family Tarsiidae; genus Cephalopachus; species Cephalopachus bancanus. The sequence continues at coordinate 1,438,272 of JAPVLO010000269.1, forward strand.
TTCAGGAACTCTCTGGGGATTTCAGCAGCCCTCTGCAGCAGCACCTGTAGGGAGGTGGGTTTCACTCTACTTCATTCATGAGGAAACTATGGCTTGAGAAGGCATCCCACCGGCTCAGGCAGCCGAGTTCACGAGCTGGGCTGTGAGGCTTCCTTGTGCCGACTCTGAAGCACCTCTTCCCTCAACCCCTACCCGAGGTGAAGGCGTTTCTATTCCAGCTTGACAGGCAGGACCTGGATGCCAGAGAGCTGATCCCAGAGCCCCATGAAGGGACACAGTACATGGGCCAGGTGAAGGGTGGGAAGGAGACACAGGGAAAGGAGGGCCGGTGTGGCCAGAGGCATCACGGAAGACTTCCTGGAGGCCGTGGGGCAGGAAGGCTGGCAAGCAAGTGATGTGTAAACTTTCTTATGCAAAAAGAGAGTGTTTCTACGTTTCTGGCGCTCACAACTGTGTGGTGGTCTCTGGCTGCAGATGTGGGTGTATCAAGGCGCTCACACAATGTCATTAGAAACATGCCAGTAGCAGACACAGAATGAGAGGTTCCCCAAAACTAGGGGCCTTGTTTTACAAGAACAAGACATCCCAAGAAATGCCTGTTGTGGCAGGCAACTTCTCAGAAGGATCATTACTGTAAAATAGTACCTCATTGATCCCCGCTTGTTCTAGAAAATGACCGGCCACGGGAAACCCTCAGCCCGTGACACTGAGTGATCCCCCTCCCTTGAAATACTCCTCGCTGCCTTCTTGCCCATTGCAGCCAACCAAAGCCTGAACACCAGGTATTTGTGAAGACCCATGGGAAAATCTCTCACTCCACTGAGAACCCCCAGCCTCGGAGAACACTTGCCAATCAGATACGGTCTCGGGAGCACCTTATTATTCTACAAAACTGCCTCTCCTTCTTAAAACACTGGAATTCCTGCTGAAAGGAAACCGACAGGCATTTATGGATTAACAACCCTTGCTAATTTTGCTGCAGAATTAGTTTTGTCTTTGACGGTCCCACACCATCAGTCTAGGTTGGCGTCACATTTCAAGAGGAACTCAGGCTCCTACACTCTCTGTCCGGCTATCCTCAGCATTTGCTCCTTGCCTCATGGTCACAGAAAGACTGCTCTGTCTCCGGCATCAGCTCAGCATTGCAGTCAAGCAAAAGGAAAGGGCCAGTGGCGAGTTCATGGCAGCTCAACTGTCCTCCTTTTCAGGAAATTTCCCGGAAGCTCCACCCCGTAACTTCCTTTCATGGCCTGGATGTTGACATATGGCCATCTTTAAGAGCAAGGGAGGCTGAGACATGTATTTTTTTTATTTCAAAAATGTGGGGTGAGCCAGGCTCGGTGGCTCAGCCTGTAATCCCGCGCCTTTGGGAGGCTGAGGTGAGTGGATTGCCTGAGCCCGCGGGTTCAACACCTGCCTGGGCAGCGAGACCTCACCTCTACAATAAATCAAAAAATCAGCCGGGCGTGATAGTGCATGCCTGTAATTCTGGCTACTCAGAAGGCTGAGGCAGAAGGATCACCGGATCCCAGCAGGTTGAGGCTGATGTGGCCAGGAGCAACCACTGCACTCCAGTCTGGGCGACCGACTGAGACTCCAACTCAAAAAAAAAATGTGGGGTGCATTTCAAGGTTAGCTACATACGTGGTCATTGTACAGGTAAAGTGTGGGGACCCTTATCGATGTTATATACCCTCACCCCCAGCGGTTTCCCACTACTGCCAATCCCTTTCTTATACTATTATGATAAATGTTCAGGATCTGCTTATGAGTGAGAACATGGTACTCAGATCTTTGTTTCTGTGCTAAATCACTGAGTATTATAGATTCCCATTCCATCCAGGTTGCTGCAAAGTTCATAATTTTGTTTTTCTTTATGGCTGCCTAATATTCCATCGTGTAAATATACCACATTTTCTTTGTCCAGTTCAGTTTCAATGGGCAGCACATTTTGTTCCATGTTTTTGCTATTGTGAACAACACTGCAATAAACATGCGTGTGTAGGTATCTTTATTATAGAGTGATTTGAGTTCCTCCAGGTATATTCCCAGAAGGGGGATTGCTGGGTTGTATGGAAGGTGAATTTTTAGATCTTTTGGAAATCGCCACACTGTTTTCCACATACTGTTTTTTAAGATGACCTTATGATATTCCCCAACAAAGCAGGGATCTCTTTATAAGAAGAAGAAAACCAGCCGGGCTCGGTGGCTCAGCCTGTAATCCCGCGCCTTTGGGAGGCTGAGGTGAGTGGATTGCCTGAACCCGCAGGTTCGAGACCCGCCTGGGTAGCGAGACCTCATCTCTACAATAAATCAAAAAATTAGCCGGGCGTGGTAGCGCGTGCCTGTAATTCCAGCTACTCGGAAGGCTGAGGCGGAAGGATCGCCGGAGCCCAGCAGGTCGAGGCTGCGGTGACCGAGAGCGGCCACTGCACTCCAGTCTGGGCGACCGAGTGAGACTCCAACTCAAAAAAAAAAAAAAAGAAGAAGAAGAAGAAGAAAACCGAGATGGGAGAAGCTAGCATCCTCTGCTGGGCGCTTTTCACAGCAGCCCAAGGAAGTAAACGACAGCACTGCTCCTATTTCACAAGAGAGGGAAGGAGTCTTAGAAGGGCTAAATGACTTGCCAGAGGCCATCAGCTAGCAGCAGGCTTGGAACGGAGCCTGGGTTTCATCGGAGGACGATAGGGGAGCTTAGTGTTGCCTTTGAGATGCCTGTGTTCTTATTTGAGAGCCCTGCGGGGCAGTGGAGGAAGACAAAATGCCCTCTGACCCCCGTCAGCCTCCCTGTCTCTAACTCTTCCCTCCTCTGTGCCCAGAGCCCATGGGTAAAGAAAGCCCCATGGCAACCATGCCCATCGTGTGCAGGGACTCAGTGCTGCTTGCTGTGGTGGCCTTTCAAGGAGCACGGGGGAGATCCTGCCTCTTGGTGCCCGTTTGGGTCTAAGAACAGGGCACAGACTCCTGGGATTGCTAGAGCCAGCATGGAAACAAGACACACACTTCAGTGGCTGGGCCACAGCAAGAGTCCCCATCCAACACTGGCTTAAGGAAACCCTTGCTCTGGGGACACAGGACCTAGTGGCAAGGACCCAACGCCTGGACCCTCTTTGAACAAATGTGTCCGTTCCTTGCCATCTCCTTCAAATTCGCAACACCTGGATGCTGGCTTGTTTTTTCATCACCATCATCATCGTCGATTTTTCTAGATGACATTTTCTTAAATATTAACTCATGTCATACTTGCAACATACCTGCGAATTAGGTATTTTTGACCTCCTTTTTGGAGAGGTTGCAGCTAAGAGAAAATTTTCCCTACTGGCGTCTAGAATTCAAACTTGGAACTAGCAGAATCAAAAGCCTGTATGAAAAATTTAATGGTAGTAGAAAACACATAGAATTTCCCACCTTAATCATTTTTAACTGCACATTCCAGTAGTGTTGAGTGTATTCACATCATCGGGAAGCAGATCTCCAGAACTTGATCGTCCTGCAAAACCAAAGCTCAGTCCCCGCTGAATGGCAACAACCCCCCACTTCCCCTCCCCCACTCCATCCTGGTAGCCACTTTTCTGCTTTCTGTCTCTGTGACTCTGATCTCTCTTGAGACCTGTAAGTGGAATCACTCAACTTTTGATGTTTTGTGACTGGCTGACTTCACTTAGCATAATGTCCTCAAGGTACAGCCATGTTGTAAGCAAGCAGCTGAATTGTGCTGGTTTGTTTTCAATTTGGAAATGTCCACGTCTGTTTTCACACAGGACTCTTGTAAGATATATAAATGGGTCTCAAATTCTCCTTCTTTTGTTGATAAGTAAATGGAAATGTTGACCTCTCTGGTCCTCACTGTTTCTACCTGTACAATGGGAATCAGATTCTGAATCTGTCAGGACTTCAGTTGCAAGTACAGTAGAAAACAAAACAAAACTTAAATTTGCAGCCAGGCACAAGTGGCTCAAGCCTGTCATCCAGCACTTTGGGAGGCCAAGGCGAGAGAATTGCCTGAGCCCAGGGGTTCATGACCAGCCCGGGACAACTTGGTAAGACCTCGTCTCTACAATAAATCAAAAAAAATTAGCCAGGCATAGTGACACATGCCTGTAGTTCCAGTTACTTGGAAGGCTGAGGCAGAAGGATTACTTGAGCCCAGCGGGTTGATGACGGGGTGGCCGTAAGAGTGCCACTGCCCTCCAGCCTGGGTGATGGAGTGAGACTCCAACTCAAAAAAAAAAAGAAACCAAAAAACCTTAAATTTACTTAAGCAGACCAGGGAATGTATGGGGAAATATAACCAGAAAGCTCACCTGGGCTTCAGGTCCTGGGCTCACCTGGGCTCTGGTTCCTCAGTGTCTTCAGGAGCCTGGCTCTGACCTCTTGCCACTGGTTTTTGTGTCTGTTTGCTTCCTTCTCGGGCATGCTTCCTGAGACAGCCATAAGCAGGTGTGTGTCCACCTTATCAGCTCTCCTATAGTAGCAAAAAGTAAATACGCTTTCCACGCTAGCTCTGGCAAAATCCCCGGCAGAGAACTCCCATCAGGTCCCTGGTGTTTTGTAACCCATCGCTGTAGCACATGGGTTGCAGTGTTTTGATTGGCTGGGCCCGAGATGCTGGTCCACACCTAGATCTGGGGATGGAGCCAGACAACTCAAAACACATGGACTGAATGGGAGAGAGGCTGTTCCTTCAAAATACCTCAAGATCTGTTGCCAAAAAAGAGGAAATCAGTGAAATCCAACAGATATTCCCCAAGTCTTATGATCCCCAAATTCCCTCCTGGCCCTTTTCACATCACAGCCTTATACAGATCAGCCTCCAACAGGGTCATTTATGGTCACTAACCTGCACACGTTAAGGCAGCATGTCACTCATCTACTGTTGTGTGGCATTCTCTGAAATTTTCAACTTACAATGACAAACATGTACTTTCTGAGGGTCAGGAATATGGGAGTTGGCTTAGCCAGGTGGCTGTGGTCCAAGGTCTCCCATGAGGCTGAGGTCAGGATGTCGACTGGAGATCTGTCCTCTGAAAGTTTGGCTGGAGCTAGGAAGCCACATCCAAGATGGCGCACCCCATGGCTGTTGACAGGAGTCCCCTCCATGGTCTGCTCGAGTATCCTCATGATGTGATCGCGGGTTTCCCCAGAGTGAATGACTCAAGCAAGACAGAGCAGGACAGAAGCCACAGTGTCTTTCTGCATCTTCGTCTCCAAGGCCACACAAGGTCACTTCTGCTTAATTGTATTCATTAGAAGCGAATCACTAGGTCCAGCCCACAAGGGCTCAATTTCTTGAAAGGAGAAATATCAAGATATTTGTGGATGTTTATAGTATTACTACCACCACAGGCAGGAAAGGGGTAGGAAAAAAATGTGGGAAGGTGATACCAGAGAGAGAAAGCAACAGAAACATCACCACCACTTGGGTTGACCCATCTGTACTCGTGTGCTGGTTGTTCACAAAGGAAACCTCCTTTTCTTCAGCCCAGTGTCTAGTGACCCTCTTCTTGCTACAGGATAAAACTGAGGAATGCTGGGTGTGCATATATTTATGTTAAATGCATTACCTTTCCTCCTCTTTGAAGGCAGATATTTTAAAAATAGCAAGGAAAGGGCCGGCTCGGTGGCTCAGCCCGTAATCCCAGCACTTTGGGAAGTAGAGGAGAGTGAATTGCCTGAACCTGCGGGTTCAAGACCCACCCAGGCAACATGGCAAGACCTCGTCTCTATAATAAATAAAAAATTTGCCAGGTGTGGTAGCTCGTGCCTGTAGTTCCGGCTTCTTGGGAGGCTGAGGCAGAAGGATCACCGGAGCCCAGCAGGTTGAGGCTGCGGTGGCGGGGAGCATGCCACTGCACTCCAGACTGAGACTCCAACTCAAAAAAAAAAAAAAAAAAAAGCCAGGAAAGAAAAAGTAATTCTCCCTCTGAAGTGTGCACCTGTTTTAAAACCATACAAAGGGCAATGTATACGTCTGTTTTGTTTTTTAGTCAGCCAAATCAGATCAAAGCAGCTCTGCTGCCAAGGGAAGCTCGTCTAAAATAATATGCTAATTGCATAACTAATGTCAAGTATGCTCTCTCTTATCTGACACAATAAAACAAATCATCCAGTGAAGTAAATATATGTGGGACCATCCCACCAGAGATCTCATGTCCATTCTGTTCCTCTTAGGTAATCACTTTTATGAGTGGGATTTAGTATTTAAAATTTTTTCCTAAACATTTATGTATATATGCGAGTGTGTACATATGTGTGTGTGTCTATATATACGCACTGGTGTGTATAGATATATACATACAGAGGGTGCCAAAAATGTGTACTTTTTAAAATAAAATGTATACTTTTAAAAAAGGAAAAAACTATTAAAATTGTAATACTCAGTATATACTGATAACAAAAGATAAATACAAGTCACACTTGACATCTGCAGTTACAAGAGGTGCTCAAAGTGGTGCCCATCAGCGTCCAGACACTTTTGATGACGGTCAATATCTCTTAACATCTTTTAAAATGTGTATACATTTTTTTGGCACCCTCCAGTGTACATAACTGTAGTGTTATATTTCAGTTTTTTGTTCTTATTGTCTTAACGTGATTGTTATGCTAAGTTTTTTAATATTTATAAATCTTAATATTGACATAGTTATTGTAACAATTGTTTTAGCATAAGTGATTTGCTCCTTGTGTGGTAATTGTGTGATAAAGTTAATTGTCTATATAATATCCATTCTCCCCTCCTTCCTTACTTATAGAATAATCCATTTGTTGGATGTGGCATTGTGCCCATTTAATAAGAGTGTACCTACTCCTCAGCTTACGATGGGATCATATCCCAACAAACCCATCCTAAGGTGAAACTATTGTAAGTTGAAAGTGCATTTAATACTTCCAACCTACCGAGCAACCTAGTGTAGCCTGGCCTACCTTAAGTGTGCTCATAACACTTACATTAGTCTATATTTGGGCAAAATTACCTAATACAAAGCCTGTTTTATAATAGTGTTGACTGTCTCATGCGATGTACTGAATACTCTATTAAAAACGAGAAACAGAATGGTTCTAAGGGTATGGTTTCTACTGAACGTGTAAAATCCTAAGTCAAACCACTGAGTTGGGGACCGTCGGTGGTCCCCTTTCCAGAATTCCTTGTAGCGGAGTAATTATGAGCCAGGATGATGAGAACGTGTTAGCAGAGGGTCACTAAGAGACTTTTCTGGGCCAGTAAAGTAATGCACTTAGCTAGTGCAGACATTTTGCCCAGAACATTTTCCTTGGTGAGCAGCGGCATTGTGTATGAGGGTCCTCATTAGAAATGGGGATACAGGAAGATAAATGGGTCCTACGTCTTTGAGGAGTTCGTGGAACCTTTGAATAAGCCCTGGATAGTGTTTCTCTAAAGCTCTGTAAGGGAAAAAAATCTGCAAAAATATATGTAATTACCACAAATACTTCTCGTTATTTCTTTTCATTGTTCTGCAGCTTAATTTTCACCCAGGGATACATCTCAGAGATTTTTTTTCTGCCAGTCCATGTAACTGTCCTTCCAGCTGCTGCCTAATTATGGTTAAAGGTTAATAGAAAATGCTTTTTCGTGCTCACCATGTGCCAGACACAACCATGAGCACTTTACATTAGCAAGCTGCTGGATCTTCAAAACAACCTGATAGGAGTGTGCTGTTCATAAGTTCGTTATGCAGATGGAAACATGAAGCACAGACAGGGTAAGTGACGTGCCCAACATCATGGCTAGGAAGTGGCGAGGCTGGGGTCGGAGCCTGGCAGCCTGGCCCAGCTGCTCTCTTCACCTCGGTAGAGGATGCTCTGTCTCTATTCTCTTTCTGTCTTCACAGTATTCTATCCTGGGCGTGACTATATTCAGATGCTTCACCGTAGATAGGCACTTATGTTATTTCCAACTTGGGGCAGTGCTGCAGTGGACACCTTAGACACCTTTGCCTGTGCCCCTAAGTGACAGTGGCCCCAGAGAAACCACTGACCAGGGAGCATCTTAGTTCAGGGGGTGACACATTGACAGCATCAATGGGTCCCACAGAGATGTCATGGACTCCTACTGGTGAGCTGCTGCTCCTCCTCGCTGGCTCACCTGCCCAGTGGAAGGAACTTTCTAGTAATTGGGCCCTGGATGTCTCTCTGCCCCTCCCCCATGAATAGAGGGCGGTTCCTCCCACTTACCCCTGGACGCTCCACCTGTGCTGGAGGCTACCAGGCTTATGGAACTGTAAGACTTCGGTGACCTGGAGGAAAGAGAAAGGGTGTGCCTCTCTCTCCCTTGCACAAGACTCTTTTTAGCTTGTGAGTTTCCAAAGGGAGGCGCATCTTTCCCGAACAATCCCAAGTCCTTCAACACGCAGCAGCAATGGTGTGCCAAGGTGGGGCCGTATAGCAGGGGATGGGGCGATATTCCATGGAGAATTCAAAACAATAACACCGAATGAAAAGTGGCTCTGCTTCTCCTTCTCACTGTAAGTCGGAGATTCGAAGCTGGAGGTCCCGTATTGCTCCCTATGGAGGTGGGTAGTACCATCACCCCTTCTTTTGAGATAGCACATCCTCCAAGGTATCAGTCCCAAATACCCCTTCACTCCTCTCTCCCGTGTCACAATCCTGAAGCAAGGTCTTCCTGCTTCGCTCTTCGTGACCACCTTGAACTTCTAAGCAATTGGGAGGTGCACGTCTTGCCTCACTGTGACGCCGTGTCTGCGTGGTGGCTTCTTCCCATCACCTCCCTCCCCTGGTGTGGCTGGCCTCCTCTTTCCTGCATGGCATCCCATGAGCATGAGAACCATGATTAATTATCTGTGTGTTCCCTACAGAAGTTAGGCAGCACAGGGCACTGAAAAGCCTCTTAGTTAACGTACACTGAGGCCAGATCATTCCTTATACTGTTCCCCCATTGATATTTTTTCCCCTGAACTTAATGTTGAGACCAAAACTGATGTCTTGCTCTGCAATATTAGATTAAAATCGCTGTACGCTCTGTGGGCTCACCCGTCAGTCCCAGGATGCTGGGTATCCGTCAGCTCAGAACGACAGCAAGGTGTCTCAGGCCAGCGTCAGCATGAAGGGAAAAAGTCTAGAGACCTCTGGCTTCAGGCACGGCTGGATTCAGGGGTCCATCTCCCGACCGGCTTTTCTCATTGTTAACTTTACATATTTTCAAGTCAGTGTTCGGCCTCTTTAAGCTGACACAAGCATTTGATGGTAATAGCACAGTGACTGTCATAACTGTCACATCTACCGAGCACTGGCACACTATCTCCGTAGGAAAAACAGAGTTGGGTGTGAGATGTGGACTTAAAAGAAAGCCTAGATCCTCGGTGAGTTCATTAGGGTGGTGATTGGGCGTTCACACTCTCGTGTGAAGTGTTCCTCCCTCAAACCTGGTTATGACATCAGCACATTGCCTGTCTGATGAGAAAAATAATAAGCAAAATAAAAAATAAATAAAATAAAGCCTGTACCCTTGGGCGGTACAGCCCAGAAAGCAGCACAGGATTCCTGAGCTCGAATTCTGAGGTCGGTGTTCTTGGTTGCATGACCTTGAGGAATGACTTGGAGGCCTTGGGCCTGGGTCTCCTTCTGTGTAAAGTGGGGATGGTACAAGTTATTAACACAGGGCTGTGTACTGTGTAAAGGATTCCGTATGGGAAACGTGGTACCTGACCTACAGGCTGTTGGCTGTCGGTCTTGTTGTGGCCATTCTTTCTGTCCAGATAACCCAGGTTTCATGGGGCTGAGATATCACCCTCAATTGAAAGTATTTTTTGGTTTTGCCTTGACTTTTCAGAAGTCATTTCTGTACCATTCTCCATTCCCTCTTGGAAGACCCAGTTTAAATGTCCTTTTCACAAGGTAAAGCTATATAATGAGAGAGAAAATTGCTTACATCTTCTGATGCATTCTTTTCTTTCTTTGTTTACTCAACCATCAGGAAAGCATTTTCTACTTTGTACCCTAAGTCTTCTCATTAATATAATCATCCTAAATACTGGTATAACCAAACAAAACTACAGATGTGGGCCTGTAAGCAAAGGAAACTCACATGTGGGGGTAAAATGCAGATGACTCGCTGGTATGTAGAAGGGTTTTTAAAAATTATCTGTAATTAGTGGGAAAGAAAATATGTGGACTATATTAAAAATAAGCTCTTTATTTTTGAGGAAAAGGACCATCATAAAGAACAGGAATGTGGTTCTTTTTTATTTACATGAATTGAGATAATTTGGACTCTCAGGATTAATGTAAGGTTCCATCCTAAATAATACCACCATCTGCGATAAATGGGTGCCTTTCTCTTTGAAAAGATGCAGCTAAACATTCTCAAACCATATGCTATGTGCACAGCAAATGTAGTTATTTCCATTCTGCTCTAAATGCCTACATTATACAACGCTAAATCCCGCCTGATTTTTTTTTTTTTTTGGCTTCCATTTCCAAACTGCTTTAGAGGCATCGTAAAAAACCATGTTTACATTTTGAATCAACGAGGTAAACCTGGTATGTGATTCAGATGGTAAAGTGCACTGAAGAAAGCATTGAAAAGTTTCTCGTGAAACACAACTCAAAGGTTTCTCTCCACCAGGGGTTTGAAAACTATGGCCCGAGGGCCAGACCCCGCTTACCACCTGCTTTTGTGTGGCCTGAAAACTAAGCAGGTCTTCATGTTTCCCAATAGCTGGATTTAAAAAAAAAACCATTTTAAATAATGTTTCTGAGGCATGAAACTCATATCTTCATGTTTATAAGTAAAGTTTTATTGGAACACAAACACAGTTGTTTGTTGACAATTCTTCTCAGCAGCTTTCCAGCTGCCACAGGGGAGTAGGTGGTTGCCACGGCGACCATTTGGCCTAGGAAGACCGAAATCTTTACTGTTTGCGCCTTTACAGAAAATGTGTACTGACCCCTTCCTTGTCTGACTTGTGAGGTCAGGTAGCCTCAGATTGGAAAAAGCCGAGACGCAGCATCTCAGAAGATTTTGGCTGGAAGTGGGATTAAATCCGTATGCACTGTGAAAGTCCATCTGGAGCGACGTTGGTAAAGCAAAGCCCAGGCGTGTTCCTCCCAGGCTCCCTCATTGCTGCCAGGACCCGGCTGCTCACCCCTTGGCTGACTTTGTCCCTGGGGACTTTACTCATAGTTTCAAGATGGATCATGGTATTAAGGGGGCAAATTGTTCCCTCACTGGGCCCTGGGGAGAAAGCTAGTTTACTGCTTTGCTTCTCTGAAGAGGGAGAACTTCTCTCCCAGAAGTCCTCATGGGCCTCGTCGTTCCCTGGTCCAAACTGGCCTAGGCCAGGCCCTCCCAGCCTCAGCGTATTGATCTGTGGGGCCAGAGCACTCTGTGCCATGGGGCTATGTGGGATATTGGGTAGTATCCTGGTCTCTACCCACTAGATCGTCATAGATCCACCCTCACCCCAATCTCGGCAATCAAAATTGTCCCCTGCACAGCAAAATCACCTCTATTTGATAACCACCAGTTTAGGCCTATGTGTACTGGAACCAGTTACTGGGAGCCAGTTTGGAATTATCCCGTTTAATTTAGACTAGGATTAGCAAACTACAACCATGGGCCAAATCCAGCCCATCACCTGCTTTTGTGTGGCCTACAAGCTAAGTACAAGCTAAGTATGGCATTTGTATCACCATCGTCATTATTATTATTATCATCGTGATTATTATCTGAATTGGGGTGACTTTGTTGCCCAGGCTAGAGTGCAGTGGCACAAACATGGCTCACTGTAGCCTCGACCTCCTGGACTCAGGCGATTCTTCCACCTCAGCTTCCTGAGTGGCTGGGTCTACAAGTGTGTGCCACCATGCCAGGCTAAATTTTAGAATTCTGTAAAGACATGGTCTTACTATGTTGCCCAGTATGGACATTTTAAATCACCGCATGAGGACCTGTATATAATAGATTTTTGTCTGCTACCCTAGGAAAAGCTTAAGATATTTACCATATGGACCTTTAAGAAAAAGTTTGCTGACTCCTAGGTTAGACCAATTGTTCTCAACCCTCACATTTAAAAATCTTGAAATGAAATACCTATATACAGGATTAGAAACAAATCAGTATAGTGCTCTGTCCTATGGAAGAAAGATAAGGCCAAAGTAATTCGCAGTAAAATAATATTTTATCAGGTATAGCTTGAAGGCCGAAGGAAGAGGTCAGGATATGTACTCCTGGTTAGAGTCACTGTGGAGGTACCAGCCATGAATGCAGGCTGATTTAGGTGTGACTTGACAACTTGGAGTTCATGAGTAGACTGGCTTTGTGGATGTGATTTTCCAAAAGAATAAAGAACTTTAAAAAAAAAATTATTGTGGGGTACAATTCAGGATTAGATATATAATTGGTCATTGCACAGGTAAAGTTTGGGCCTCCCTTTGGTCCCCACTTCACCTGGTTTGAGATCAGGTACCCTTCTTGATGAAATGCTCCTCTCCCCACCTTCCCTGGAAGTTTCCCACTCATGCCATTCCCTTTCTTGTAGTATTATGATAATTGTTCAGGGTCTGCTTATGAGGGAGAACATGTGGTACTCAGTTCTTTGTTTCTGTGATAGCTCACTGAGTATTACAGACTCTAAATCCATCCAAGTTGCTGCAAAGTTCATAATTTTGTCCTTCTTATGGCTGTGTAATTTTCCATAATGTATATGTACCACATTTTTTTTTTAAATCCAATTCACTTTCGGACGGCATAGCCGGTTCCATGTTTTTGCTACTCTAAAAGGGATAAAGAACTTTTCAGTGACATTCCATCAACCAAAAGGACAAACAGCCTTTTAACTAAGTTCCATCAAAGTACAATCTTCACCCCAATAGTTGCAGTGGTGGAAAATGTACACTACCATCCATCATCACCCTCACCCGTTTTTTTTTTTAGTGGGCATTTAAGATTGACACTTTGCTTGGATAGCAGTAAACAGGTTTCTTACCTCTGTGAATGCCCAGTGGGACAAAGTCATGCAGAATCTTGGTGAGCCTTTGTCGTGTAGGCCTGTCTTGTGCCTTATAGAAAATCTAGCAGAGCTGAGCCCTGCCTTCTCAACCAATGATATCCCTCCCTTCAGTCATGGTGACAGCGGGAAATGGCCCCACAGATACCCCAGACACCGTCTGCAGAGGGCTAAACAATGTCCTCCTCTCCCAAAGATATCTATATCCAGTTACCAAAACCCACAGATGTGGGACCTTGCATGGCTGAAGGAGCCTTGCAGCTGGGATTCAGGTGAAGCTCGTGAGATGGGGGCTATTCTCCATCATTAGTCGGGTCTGATGTCATTTCAAGGGTCCCCATTAGAGGTTACAAGGGCCCCCTTAAGAGGAAGTCAGAGGGGAAAGAAACTGACAAGCTGCTGTCTTTGAAAGAGACTACAAGCCAAGGAATGCAGGCAGCCCCCAGAGAATGGAAGAGAAGGAAACAGAGTCTTTCCTGACGCCTCCAGAAGGAACTCAGCCCTACTGATGCTTTGATTATCCGACTCCTGACCTCCAGAACTATTCAAGAATACCTCTGTGTTGCTTTAACCTGCTTGGTTTGTGGCCATGGGTTCCAGCAGTGACAGGAAACAGACATACCGGCTCTGGGAGGAGTACCTCGCCTGGGGGAGAATCCCTGCCGTGAGCCAATCAGAACTCACTTGTGGTGGGACTGGGGTCCAAGCCACACTGCAGGTGCTAGAGGGAGGGTGGGTGGGGGTTGTGGAGGACTCGGCCCATGGCCACCCCACGGGCCATCTGCCAAAATCTGCTTCAGGAAATACTAGCGCCCCGCAGTTCACACACCCCGTTTTAGATTTGTAACTTTTCCTGGTAAATATTTGCTTCTGCGCCTGCCTGCGGCCTCGTCCTCCTGCTGGTAAAGTCTAAGATTCTAGGTGTTTTAGAGCATTTGTTTTGGAGAGGCACAGCTCCTTAGTTCCACTTCTCAGGTGTGCATGAAAAGCACCTGAGAGCAATTATGGAGCTCTCCCAGGGAAGAGGAGGGGGACGGGACCCCCCAGGGCTCAGAGGGGAATACCACTACCTGCTCTTTTAAAGGAGAGTTTTATGGTTTTGAAATTGCAAACCGCACTATGTAATTTCAGCAAAGGATATTCGGGGTTTGTTCAGAAGAGGCATTGAAATCAAATAATCCATTTATCAAGGTGCCTTTTGTTTCAAGAAAAAAAGAAGACAGTGAGCCATATTTAGCAGAGAGAGACATTCTGCGTCTGGGGAATGTTAATAAATCACAGAGAGAGGGAAAGGAATATTCGGGCAGGCTTGTGTTTCAAGTAAGCCGCGGCAGCTTGGAAGGAAAATGCAATCAGCTTCTCCTTGAAGCACATGGGGCAAGGCCAGTCCTGTTTGGCAGGTGTGTGATGTTATGTGAGTAACCGAGGCTATCAGAGGCGGAACACACCACTGAGGTCCTGAATGGAGTCCGCCTCTCTTGATTTCAGGGTTTTCTTACTCATGTGGACACCATCCAATTTTGTTTCATGTATGGATATCACCCATTTTTTTTCCACATTTCTGTAGCCTTAAAAGCTCTTTACTATAACTTATCAACATATTTGAAATAATGACAATAATAATAATAGCAACAACCTCTCCCGGTTGTTATACACCCTGAGTACTTTGCTTACAGTGCCAAGTGAGATGGTTTTATGTGATTTCTGTTACAGAGATGAGGATTCTGAGGCTCAACATTATAAGACAGTTGCAAAAAATAGAAAAATTCCTTATCCAGCAAGTTGTGCTACAGGGGTTCATTGTCGCATTTTGCCTGACTCCAGGAATATTCATAACCATAGTGATGTATTTCTGCTTTCTGGGGAAGGCTTTGGTTGAAATCCTTCCTCTGTTTCTTCCAGCTTATGTAATACCTGACAACCCACTTAGCGCTTTCTATGTGGATCGTCTTAGGTCAGGGTTTCCCAGCCTCAGCACTGTTGACATCTGGGGCTGGATGATTCTTTGTGGCGAGAGTGCTGTCCTGTGCATTGTGAGATGTTGAGAACTGCTTCTGGCTCTGCCTCCTGAATGCCAGCAGCGACCCCCTCCCAACGGCAGCAACCAAAAAAGTGTCACCCGAGGACAAAAATGCCTTCGTGGTGAACCACTGTCTAAGATGCTCCTTTGAAAAGTCCTTTGCACACCCTAAAACAATCCCCCTGTGCCTTTAGATTATTCCAGAGGGCTTTGTTTTGGTTGTATCCAATTGATGAGAAAAGCACGACCAAGGTACACTTATGGGCAAAACCCAGCCCCATCCCACCTGCCTGGACCAATGTCCCATGCCTCACACACCCAGGGCTTTTTCTATGCCATTCGCTTGCTCACGCTGTTCCCCATCCCAGAACTCTTGCCCTCTGCCCTTTGACCTTCACGAGTCCTCCCCATCCTTCACGTCCCGGCCCAGAGGACATCAACTGTGTAGAATCTGTCCCTGGTCAGTCAGCACGTCCGCAGGTGAGCATCCCACTGGAGGCAGTGCCTCACATCAAGCTGAAAGAGCCGCTCCCCCAGTGTCATCCTGTCTGGGTGCTGAGTGACGTGGCCATCTCCTATGTCCACTATCTCAGCATCTCAAAAACTCAATTTCCGGCCATGGCTTTTTGGTGTCCTCTGATGAGCCACTGATGGAGGACACAATATCCCCATCCCTGACAGGCGAGTGGAGATAAAGAAAATGGATACACAAGAAGGGAAAGGGCAGATGGACGTGCTGTCAGCGTGGAGTCAGGTGGGCAGAGGCAGCTGTCACCGCTCACAGTGCCTCTCCTGTGGCTTCGAGAAACACGCACAGAACCTTTCCAGGGGTGTTGTTTCAGGTCAGTACAGATGACTCAATGACCCCATCCTTCTGGGAGATGTTGGTGTGAGCAGATGAACCAGAGGAGGAAGGCTGTTTGTCGGGGCTCACAATGTCCCAGCAGCCATGGGATTGTCTCCTTGTAATCAGGAGATAAGATTTCTGGGAAAATGAATAAATAACAAAGGCTCGCTGTCACCTCTGATTCCTTAATCTGCTAGATCTGGGCTTCCTGGAAGCTGTGATGAGTTTAGGTGATGTGCACAGTGTCACAGGGTGAGAGGGTGCAGGTGAGCCCCAGGGCACAGCTTCCAGGAACCATTGACGTGAGCGTCTTGGTGGTTGGCTGTTGGGGGTATGTGGACATGGCACAAATCATCTTTACTTACGTATGAGAAGGTGATTCCTTGTCAGTTAGGTTTGAATGATTCGAATTCTATCTAAGAGAAAAGTTGGACCTGGCATGGTGGCTCACACCTGTAACCCCAGGGCTTTGAGAGTCCAAGGTGGGAGGATGGCTTGAGGCCAGGAGTTTGAGGCCCGTCAGAGCAACATAGCAAGACCGTGTTCCTACCAAAAAAAAAATTTTTTTTTTAATAAAAAAAATAAGCTGGGCTCGGTGGCTCAGCCTGTAATCCCGCGCCATTGGGAGGCTGAGGTGAGTGGATTGCCTGAGTCTGCGGGTTTGAGACCCGCCTGGGCAGCGAGACTTCATCTCTACAATAAATCAAAAAATCAGCCGGGCGTGGTAGCACATGCCTGTAATTCCAGCTACTCGGAAAGCTGAGGCGGAAGGATCGCCGGAGCCCAGTAGGTCGAGGCTGCGGTGGCCGGGAGTGGCCACTGCACTCCAGTCTGGGCAACAGAGTGTGTCTCCAACTCAAAAAATAAAAATAAAAAAATAAGAGAAAAATCTCTTTTTGCTGTCACTGCCTCTTCAGTACCCAGCGCTTGATAATCTCCCCATTCAACAAAGGAAATCACATTACAGGCTCATCTCAGGCAGCAGGCAGCAATTGGGAATGTGATCTTGGCTTCTATTCATAGCAGGATTATTTCAACAAAATTATTAATTCATTGGTATTAGTTCATTATTAATTTCCATTTAATCAATGCCATTATCAATTATTAATAAACTCCTCAACTGATTCCTGTACCAGTGCATACATATCTGGTTCATGTCATGAAAGTGACGATGTTTGGAGCTTAAGAAACGCCACCGTCTGTTGAAAGTCCTGCGTGTGGGGTGCTATGCCAGGTGGCTGTGGTTATATACGTGCTGAGTAAAGTCCTGCTCCATTCTCATTGGTCCTACAGGTCATTTCTAGTACACGATTTCATTGGTGAATAGAAATGGTTGTGCCTGCCGTCTGTAAGCATCGTTGAGTCCAGTTTCTCCTCAGTGACCATCAACTCTAAAAGTAGGCAACTACAAAGCCAAGAAGGTCCCTAAAGGAAGAGGATGTTTCCACAACACACTCGAGGCCTTGACATTGCATGGCTGCAGAAACTCTCCATCTCCTGGTGATGGTGGCCAATTCTTCCTTCTAGACGTGGGAAAGTCTGCCTAGACAAATGGTGTCTATACTCTCCTTTGTTGAACACTTACTACCGTGTTTTGTGCAGTGGCTTCTTACACCATCTGGCTCACTTAATGTTTGGGCCGTTGATCAAACTTCATGCATTCCTCACGTGAATGAAGTGATTCACGTGAAGGAGTGATTACTATGTGGCGTGGTCAGCGAGGCAATGGGTACCATGGTAAATAAGAGCATTATCCCTGCCCAGGAGAGTCTCTGGTCTGAGAGGGGAGACAGTCATTAGCCAAATATGCACACAAATAAACATAATATTCCAGCTGTGTGAAGAGGCATGAAACGAAGGGACTAGGAATCATGAGAATGTATGAGAGAGGCACTGGCCCTAGCGTGGAGAGCCAGGAGGGCTTCCTAGAAGAGGTGAGCTCGGAGCTGGGAACAGAGTGGGAATTAATTAGGCAAGAGGAATGGCATTTGCAAGACCCTGGAAATATGAAGGAACGTGAAATTAAAATGTCAACAATAAGTCAGGCACGGTGGATCACGCCTGTAATTCCAGCACTTTGGGAAGCAGAGACGAGAGGATTGGGACCAACCAATCTCGTTGATTGGGACCAACGAGAGGATTGGGACCAACTTGGTGAGACCTTGTCTCTACAATAAATCAAAAAATTAGCTGGGCGTAGTGACACATGCCTGTAGTTCCAGCTACTTTGAAGGCTGAGGTAGAAGATTCACCTGAGCCCAGCAGGTCAAGGCTGAGGTGGCCATGAGCGTGCCACTTCCCTCCAGCCTGGACAACAGAGTAAGACTCCGACTCAAAAAAACAGTCAACAATAATTTTAAAAATCAGGAGCAAATAGATGTTAAGACATAATCCTACTTGCACCCTTATTATGAGTCAGGCACTTGCTAAGCACTTGGTAAGCATCGCCTCACCAAATCTTCACATACTTGGGGTCAGGAGTAGAGAAAGGTTAGCCCTGGTGCCAGTAGACAAGAGCTTCTGGAACCAGACAGCTGGACCTGAATCCGGCTACTTTCCTGACAACCAGGAGATCCTGTGAAAACTTGCTTTCCTTCTTTGTTCCTCGTTGCTGCTGCTGTGAAAAGTGATTATCATGGTACCTCTCAGGATTATTGTGAGGAACTAATTGAGATTCCACATATAAAGCATGCCAGCTCATACCTGGAACACAGTCAACTCTTGATCATTGTCGGCTCTTCCATCAGGGTTACTTTGTGGCAAAACACCTAAAACATAGATGGCCAGATGATTGTAAGGTTTCCTGAGTCTGCGGTTATTGACCTAGGCTAGACTCACTCACTTGTTTGGGGTTGGCTGTGGGGTGACTGATATAAGACACCCTCAGTGGGATAACTGCTCTCTTCCACAAAATGTCTCATCCTCCAGCGGCCTGACCTGGGCTGGTTCTTTTTGCTGGCGTCCAGAGTCTAAACGAGAGTATGGAAATATGCAATGTCCCTTGAGACCTGGGCTCAGCCTTGACTCATTACCACGTCTTCCATGTTCTATTGACCAAAGCAAACCGCTAGGCAGTCCGGATTCAAGGGGTGGGGCAGCTGATTCCACCTCTAGAAGGGAGAACCGCAAAGGTGCACACGAAAGGTGTTGGGGCCAAAGAGTGGGGCCATCTTGTAATTGTTCCTCCACTGTTGCTGTTATTACTGTATTTATCTAGTTCTTTCAGTCTATCTAGCCTTCATTTACCATCTCTCTTTCATCTGTCATCTACCTATCATCTACCTACCTACCATCTATCCATCCATCTATCCATCCATCTATATAACCAATCATCTATCAATCTATTATCTATCTATCATGTCTATTATCAATCCATTTATCTATTATCCTTCTAATCTCCCAGTCATCTGTCAGTTGTCTGTCTATCATCGATATAATCTATCATCTATCAATCTGTTATGTATCATCTATCTATTACATACCTGGCCATCCAATCTAGCAATCATCTATCTGTGTTTCATCCAATCATCTGTCAATCTATTATCTATCATCTGTTCATCTATCTCTCTATCTTGTCTGTCTCCCTATCATCTACCTACCTATTTCCCTATCTACCATCTATTTATCTCGCCATGGAAACTGAAGTTCCCGGGAGGTAAGGCCTTGCCCAGACCACCTGTCTGGCGAGCAGACCCACCCTGGGTCTCTCCGTGGCCACACTTCTCACTCTCAGTCACCGTCCAAGACCCTACTTCTTCCTTTCTCAGCAGCATCTGTCTCTTCTTGGTTCAAGTTAAATCTCTCAGGGATGGGAATGATTCAGGATGAGGTTCCACAAGAAGGGATAAGCTAGGCACTTTTTCTCCACGTGAAGGACAGTGATCTGCTCAGAGGCTGGAAGGACCCAGACAGGGCGATGAGACAGAAAATCCACTCAAAAATAAATGTAACATTTGCTTACACGATAAAAATTTGTCTTTTAGACCCTTTTAGTTAAAAAAAAATAAAAAAGGAGAAAAAGGAATCCTTATACATAGGAAGAGTGAAAAGAGCTTATTGATAAATGCTTCCCGTGGTAGAAGGCACCAAATGCAGAAGGTACTAGAATTCCGTGTCTGCTCCCTCAGAGAGTCCTTGGCTCAGAACATTTCCCAAACAAATGAGACTCTGCATCTCTGCACTTCAAGGCCTAAGAGGATTTTTGGACAGAAATGAATACCTCAAAATAAAAGCATCAGATGTGGCAGTCGGTCTGTTGGTTTTTTACAAAATATTACAAGTTGCATAAATAGTCCATGTTTAAGAGCCAGAGCACTTTCTGGAATGCAGTCCCTTGGAAGGGCCTTTTGAGCGTGTTGAAAGCTGCTTTTGAAATGAGGGGGTTAACATGGACACACTCAGCCATCCCCCAAGAGAGAGAGGCGAGTGTGCCCTTGTTGCGAGTGACCCCGAATGAGGCCTCTGGGCTGAGAACAGGAGAGAATGTGATTTCTTTGAAAAGCCATCTTGACAACCCAAGTCCGTTTGGCTGCAGCACCAAAGGCAGCTTTGATCTGCTCGCCAGTGTCCCTGCCGGGAAAAGGATTAGGGGCATTTCCGAGGAGTGCCAGGCAAGGATGCCCCATATGCTGGTGTGTTGCTTGAGCCGCACTGAGAGAAAGGGACAGAAGGGAAGGTCACAGAGAGGGCCGAAGAGAGAGGAGTTCCCATCTCTCTCAATGTACCAATAGAGGCTCATTTGGGTTTTCTGGGGTCTTTAAAAAACAGAGCAAGGAGATAGACTTTCTTGATTTGACAAAGTTAGCAATTAGAGCCATCTAAGTTTTGGGGTCCTGGGTGTGTAGCGAGTTCTTAGCAGTACCCCCAACCGTGTAGCAGAAGCCATGGCAGGTCTTAGGAGGAGAGCATTCCAACAGTGTGGGGGCTGCTGCTTGTCCTGCCGGTGAGATGAGTGAAGTTCAAAACACCTAGGAAGAGAAGGGTGACAGGTGCTCTTTCCTGCCTCAGTGTCAAGCCTCTCAACATCCATTGACTTCGCTGGTTCAATATTCTAAGTCAAGGGTCTCAAACTCAAAGGCACCTGAGGGCCAAGCAGGCGACTTTGCAAATGACCTGGGCTCAGCACAGGACAAGAGCCAAACTAGGGCTGCCCGCCATCTTCTCCTGTGGTTGCCAGGTGGGGACAAAGCCCACATGTCGCCGGGTCCTCCCATGTTGAAAGAGAAACTGGACACCCAGCGACTCCCCCGTTTTTAATCATTGGGTTTCAACCCATGAAGATCTTTTAAAATAGTGCGGGGCAAACAAAACCCATCTCCAGGCTGGGTTGAACCCCAGGATTGAACCGTCTGCAATGTGTGATCTGAATGTATGAGAAGGTTCGGGTTGATATACCTATCAGCGCTGCCCACGAAGTGAGCTAAATCCCAGTGCCGGGCTGAAGGGACCCTGTGGCCTTGGAACCAGGCCCCCATCCAATGGCGAGAGGGTGGTGTGCTTACTCAGTCTTGCTGGCTGATTTTACCCAGAAGAGTCAGCAATGAACACTTTTTCTCCAGCTACGAAGGAGGATAATGGTGAAAATATAGTGTCTTTGGTGATTAATGACTACAAGTCACTCTCTACCCAAATGGGTCGAGATTATTAAAGAATCTAAACAATTTAGGAAGAATAATATAGTGGTGCATTTACTCACTATTTTGGAATAATATGAGGGAAATGATTTCTCTCATTACTAATTTTTTCTAACAAATGAAAAAACAGGCAGAATCTCTAAATGAGGAGTGAGGAATAAAAAGAGACCAAGATATCTTGCTTACATTTTATTTTTTTCATTAAACATTTTTATTTTGACACAGTCTGAGACTTAAAGAAGAGTTGCAAGAATAATAAAAAGAATTTTTATGTATTCTTCACCCAGATTCCTCAAATGGTAAAATTTTACCATTTTTGCTTTCACATGAGTTTCTCTCTCTCTCTCTCTCTCTCTCTCTCTCTCTCTCTCTCTCTCTCTCTCTCTCTCTCTCTCTCTCTCTCTCTTCCCTGGGTGTTTGAGAGGGATTGCAAAGATAATGTCACTTTACCACTAAATATTTCAGAATGTATACCTTAAAAATAAAGATATAACTACAGAATAATTATCAAAACTAGAGAATTAACTGATACAATATTATTAGCTATTTTAGAGACTTATTGCAAATTTTGTCCCTTGTTCAAAACATGTTCTTTATAGGAAAAGAAAATTCCTAATCACGTGTTGCCTTCAGTTTTATGTATACTTAGACATCTCTTTGTCCACAAATCTGCAATAGTTTCTTCAGCTTGCTTTGTCATTCACTACCTCAACATTTTTGATGAGTGTAGGCCAATCATTTTATGGAATGCACTGCAGATATCTCCTCATGATTAGATTCAAATTGTGGTTTTTTTTGTTTGTTTGTTTGTTTTGTTTTGTGTGTGTGTGTGTGTGCAGAGATACTGTGGAATTTAAGTTGGGTTCTTCTTCTTAGTGCATGTTGCGGGGACAGGATATCTCTTTGTCCCATTATTGGTGATGTTAATTCGGTCATTTGATTGAAGTGTTGCCTGCAAGTTTCTCCACCAAAACCTACTGTTGTTTCCTTTGTAACTCAGTGAGCAACTTAGGGCTATCTGAATGGGAGACAATTTAAAATAATGTGAATATTCTGTTACTTGTGAAACTGTCACCAACTAGTTTTTGCATCACTTACGATTCTTGCCTGAATCAATCACTGCTGCAGATGTTGGTGATCAGTTTGGATGATATTGTGAGGAAAAACTTTCCCTCCAACCTAACCTATTACATCAGTATCAACTCTTGGGTTCTTATTTCATTTAATGGTTTATCATCCTTTACCATCATTATTTTAATGCTCAAATTATCCCAGATTTGTTCAGTGGATACCCACTCAAGCTGCTGGCTCCTGCATTCTTTTGACATGTTGTCATCATTCTAAGGGCACGTCCTCATTTTCTGACACAATAAGTTGGATCCTCTTATACTAGGACTTAGACAACTCTCTAAGAAGCCTGTTTCCTTTCCATGGAAAACAATGCTTGGAAACCAGTATCTGGGTGCTAGATGTGCTTATTGCTATTGGACTGTCATTGCTTTTAAGTCTTCTCAGTGGACAAAGCTAGGAAATTTATCTATGTATACACACACACATGCATACATGTGTAAACATCCATTTCTCTATCTGTATATATCTCAGAAACCCAAGTTCATAGCTATACTGCCAACTCCTAAATACCACCAATTTCATTCTGACCGTCTCTCTTTCTATATGTGTAACCCCTCCTCTGACAATGAGGAACATGGCTCCCATATTTACAATATTTTTATCATTTGCTTGATCCTACAACACACAGGAGGTAGTTTCAGAACCGCTAATCCATACTTTGGTCCAAAACAGATTTACTCACTACAGTTTAATAGTTGTTTTGTCTTTAGCCTTGGGATGTATAGTCAAACATGTGTCCATAATTACTCCACCCTCCTCCGGTGTGGTTTTAATGTTAACTTGAAATAGAATTAAATCAGTTTCCATTTATGATTAAGTCAGGCTTTTTACTCATTCTTGTTGATATTATTCTAATCACATATAAAACATTAGCATGATTCCATAGTTAGAACTATACAAAAAAGCTACACTCTCCCCTGACCCTGTTCTCACCAACCCCTGTTATAACCAGTCTTATAGATTCCGATTTATTTTCCTGTGTGTGTGTTACATAAATAAGAAGACACACATACATTTTCTTATCTCCTTTCTTACACCACTGTAGATGGTCTTCTGCACTTTACTCTTTTACTTAACATTATATTCTGGAAATCACTCCATATTTTTCCTGCAGATCCTGGTTTTTTTTTTTTTTCTGCAGTTAAAAGGGCTGTCTGGCAGATGTAATGTAGTTTATTCTACCATTTTCTTCCCTATGGGAATGTAGGTTGTGTCAAGAATTTTGCAATTAAAAGCAATGCTACAATGAATGATCTTCTGCATATGTATTTTTAAATTGCCAGAGGTGTGCCTTCAGGGTAGACTCCTACAAGTGAGATCACGGAGTCAAAGAAAAATGCAAATGTTATTTTATTAGATATTACCAAATCCTTTCCAGAAGGGTTGTGCCACTTTTCATTCTCAGCAGCAATACACTAGAGTGCCTGTTGCCTGTGGACTTGCCAGCAGTGTGTGTTATACTTGGTAATTTTTGCCAACTTGATGGATGAGAAATAGTATTTGCTTGTAGTTCATGTGTATTTCTGCAATTGTGAGGCTGAATAGTTTTAACGATGTGTTAGGGCAATTTTAAATATTTTTGGTGTATTGTCTATTCAGATCCTTTACTTATTCCTTTCCCTATTTTTAAAATCTTTGCCCTCAGATTTCAAGATCTCTCTGTGTTAGAGATGTTAACTCTTTTTCTATAGTACATACATGGTAAATATTGACTGCAGTCTGTCATCTTTCTTTGGAATTGTTTATGATATTTTTGTGGTACAAATGTTTTTTTAAAATTGCATAGGAGATTTATTATTTTTCTAAGTTGCATTTAAATTTTGAGTCATAATTACAAAATCTTCCCACACCATGTTATAGAGGAATTCAATCACTTTTTATTTAATTCTTAAAAAATGTAATTTTCATATATTTAGATCAGTGATCCATTGAAGTTTATTCTTATGTACAGTATGAGGTATAGATCTGATTTTATCTTTTAATGGTCAATCAGTTGTCCCAGCAGCATTTATTTAATCCTACTTTTTAAGCCTGTATTTGTCTAGGGATTCGAGATGCCACTTGTATCACATACCAAACTCCTAAATGGTCTTGAATGTATTTATGGACTTTATCCATTGGTATGCTTTTTTATTCATGTACTAGTGCCATTAAGTACATTTTAAACTCATGCAAATTCTTAATAAAATGCCCACTTTCCTCTTATAGTTAATTTACCAGCATTCTGTTGGGTTGAACTCTATGAAATTGCTCACCATTCAACAATTCTTACTCTACAAAATTCTCATTTTCATATGTTTCAACCTAATATGAGTGTATGCATAATTCAGGGACCACGTGGAGTCATTTACTGGCTTATTCCAGAAGGGATATCAAAATTCTAGGCAAGTGAACTTCAGAATTTTTATCCCTCACTTCTAAGTTGCTCACAGACCTGCCAGTTTCCAAAGAGCCCATTCATGATTCTGTCTTTGTCTTTTTCTCTTCTTTCTTCTTCCCCATCAGTGATAGAGGGCCGCGGGGTTACAGACAACATACAGACATTTTCCTCCCTGCCACCCTACCTACCCGTGAGCTACCATGTCTTGAGAGCCGAGACCTCCTTCTTCCTGAAAGAAACCAACCAGGATTTGCTGCGGAACTCCAGCCTGCAGTCCAGAGTTGAGACCTTCTTCACCTACAAAGCCAAGCAGCCGCCGGTGTTAAATGTCAGCTATGGGCCTTTCTCTGTGGAAAAGGTTGTGCCTCTGGACTTGATGTTGACTTCCAACTTTTTAGGTCCACCCAGTAAGTTCAGCTTTGACTGGAAGCTCAAAGCCTACATCCTGCGGGACAAAATCTACCTGAGCCGGCCCAGAGTGCAAATCCTGTTCTACCTTGTGGGCAGGGACTGGCATGACCACAGTGCCGGGGAGCGACTCCCCTGCCTGAGGGTCTTTGCTTTCCGAGAGACCAGAGAAGTGAGGGGCAGCTGCCGGCTGAAGGGGGCCTTGGGGCTGTGTGTGGCTGAGCTGGAGCTCCCGCCCGGCTGGTTCAGTATTCCCCTGGCAGGTGCTGGGAAGAAGAAGCCCGTGGACCAGCCAGAGGGATCTCACGTGGAGCTCTACTACACCGTGCAGCCGGGGAACGAGCGAGGGGACTGTGTCGGGGGTGACTTCAGGAAGGGTAATGCCATCCGTCCAGGGAAGGACGGGCTGGAGGAGACCACATCCCACCTGCAGAGAATTGGCACAGTCAGCCTTTACCGGGCCCAGGACAGTGCCCAACTCAGCGAGTTGCGTTTGGATGGCAACGTGGTCGTCTGGCTGCCTTCCAGGCCCGTCAAGCAGGGAGAGGTGGTCACTGCCTATGTCACCGTCGCCAGCAATTCCACCGTGGACCTCTTCATCTTGAGGTAGGTGCCCAGACGGGCCCCCCTACCCTGGTCATCTTTGGCATGGCTGGTGTGAGATAGGACTCCATGCCTGGTGGATAGATATTCCAGAAGAGTCAATGTTCACTACCTTCAGGGACCCTGCAGGGTAACAGTAGAAGCCGATTTATACACCTGCCCACGTGTGCTCAGAGGTCTTCGTAATACTATGTGTTATGGGGGGGAAGGGCGTGGAGAGAGGGCAGAAATTATGCGCAAGTGGTGCAAAACTAAATTAATCAGTCTCTTTTGACCTTGAGTTGCTACCGAACTTGGAGAGGGATGCGATTTTGTTTTTGCTTTGGGTTCCTTTGCAGCTATGCCATGTGGGCTGCGTGATTGGAAGTCCACCTTCAGGGAGCCCAAGGAAAGGCATAGGAGTGATGATATCTCACATCTGGTGTACATGTGAAAAGAGCCGAGGATAATACCTTTATTTTTTAAATACTTTTTTTTGCGTCGGAGTCTCACTCCGTCGTCCAGACTGGAGTGCAGTGGCACGCTCCCGGCCACCGCTGCCTCGACCTGTTGGGCTCCGGCGATCCTTCCGCCTCAGCCTTCCAAGTAGCTGGAACTACAGGCGCACGCTATCACGCCCGGATAATTTTTGATTTATTGCAGAGATGAGGCCTCGCCAAGTTGCCCGGGCGGGTCTCGAACCCGCGGGCTCCGGCAGTCCACTCACCTCGGCCTCCCAAAGCGCTGGGATTACAGGCTGAGCCACCGAGCACAGCGCCTCCCCCTCCCTCTTTTTTTTTTTTTAATACAGCGAGGTTAAATGTTAGACTCCGTGTTGTAAGTTAGTGGCCGAAAAAACTTGTGCATGAGTACAAATCAGCATGACTCAAGGAACGGGTCCAGCAGAAAATTCTTCAGCAGAGGGATTCTGTCCCCTAAAACAAACAAACAAACAAACAAAAATACCTTTAAAAAAATACAGCAGAATAACCCACCTACGGTCACCTTTGCTAATTCAACAAATAGCATCAGGGTTGTAACAGGACTGCTCTGGCACTCTATGAAATGATTCTCAAATTTGGTACAGAAGCACTTTGCTTTCTGAGGATAATTAATACTGAGAGAAAAGCCATTTAAAGCAAATCCTCTTAAAATGTGGACGAGAATATCATAACAATGAAGAAAATTGAGACTTGTTTTAAAAAAAATAAAGATTACAAAAATAAGGCTCTTTTCTATTATAGTTAGGAAAGACTCAGCTTATAATTGCAGCTATGCTCTGGGTGCTTGTTAGAATAAGAAATTAATCACACGTTGAATGAGTTGCTTGGAAAAATATTTGCAAAATTCACTGATAGCACATTATACCATATTTCGCTTTTGTGTAACTTTCGTAATACAACTATGAGGATGGTTGTTTTTAAAGTTTTGTTTCGTTGTTACCAAAGTGTTAAGAGGTTTCAATTACTTTCTCAAAGTGTTCCTAAGTCCTTCAGATCCAGATATCGTCTTCAGAGATATCGTCTTCAGAATTGTCAGTCTTGATAACGTTTCCTTTCAACTTTTCAGTGGACAAATTGTGCAGATTCTCATTTGCCAGTGTTTTTGGATGCGACTGAAAGACCTTTCCGGGATGTTATGAAATCCTACAACTTTTACGGGACGTAAAGTTTTGCCTAAAGGGATTTCCATGATATTTGCTTTGTAGACCTCTCTGGTCAGAAAGGGACCCACTGATACCATGGTAGGAAGGAATAGGTCTTGCTGTCAGTGTCCCGGTGGTTTACTCGAAATATCATAACCCTGTAACTGCATGGCCAGGGCAGTCAGTATTTAGATAAGAGGATTTGGGATTAGATAAAAGGATTTCCTCCTGCCTTGGCTGGGGAAAGATACTGATCGGGGGATCTGAGTTTTCAGCAAGTCCCTTCACCCCTGAGTTTCAGATCACCCAACTGTGAAATAAATAAATCCAGCCCAGCTTTGGAAGCTGGAGACAGAGGACAGAGCCCTGATGGCATTGTTGGAGTTGTAACATTTTAGTCATACCTTCTCTCTTTACTTCTTAACTTCTCTCTTCAGAAAACTCAGGCCCTGCTGTCTACCAGGGCTGAGGATACCCTGAGTCACTGAGGTCCCCAGGGCTAGGCGGCATGGCCTCTGGGGGCCCCCAGGTCTAAGGTGCCCGGCCTCTCGGGCTTCTCAGGTCTAAGGAGCACAGCCTCCCAAGGCTCCCAGGTCTAAGGTGCATGGGCTCCCAGGGACCCTAGATCTATGATGCATGATTTCCCAAGGTCCCCAAGTTTAAAGTGCACAGCCTTCCAGGGTCCCAGGTCTATGATGCACAACCTCCCAGGGTCCCCAGGTCTAAGCTGCACGGCCTCTGGGGGCAGCCCAGGTCTTAGGTGCACAGCCTCCAAGGGTCCCCAGGTCTAAGGTGCATGGCCTCCCAGGGGCCCGGTCTAAGGTGCCCGGCCTTCCAACTGCATATTGCCTGCTCAGACCTGGGTCCTTGGAGATGAGAACCTGTTTTCTGTACTTTTATATCTAAGACAGGCATGGCGGTGGAGAATAGTGGCCCTCCAACCAACTGACCTCAATTCTGATCCTGTTCCTTCCACTCCTAATCTCCAAAGCAGAATGTAACTGTCATACCAACTTCCATAGTGTTATGAGGATTCAGCAGGCTAATAGTTATTTGCGAGGTTGCTTGTAACCACGTCTGGCACATTGAACGTTCTCTATGAGCATTGAATATTATTAACAGGGCTGTTTTTAAACATCCATCAAACCTCCAATAAGCATCGAATACGATGTTAGCAGTTAAAGGACTTTGTGCTTTGTATGAAACGGCCACCGCCAGGTTTGTTCTCAAAGCTGTATCGATTCCATTTTATCATGATTTTGCTTAAAGAGCGATGTCTTTTCATCCTGATAGCACAGAGGGTGACAGCAGTGTGGTTCTGGGTGTGAGCTTAGTCACACAAGAGGGGGTTGCCCCATGCTGTACGTACAGCAGCTGTGTTCCCGTCTGATCTTTCCAATCACCGATCGAGGTCCTGGGGAGAGAAGTCCACCTCGCCTCCTGTTCACCCAGATATGGCATGTGTTGCCTTTTCTTAGCTCAGACTTCCAATCTGAAGCAGATTCCCTAAGGGCGACAAAGCAATTTCATGAGAAACTCTGAGCAGAAAAGGTTCCCCAAACACAAGTGCAAATGCAAGTACTCGGGCACCCCAGCAATGCATGAACAGGAAACACAGAGATGGTGTGGAGGCCTGTCTTTGAAGTATCCATCTTATTCTGAAGATGGGGTTTTGCTGTCTAAAAAAGGGACCTTGTGGGCAGTACACACGTTTAGGGTCTCAGCTTGATTTGAGTTGCCAGAATCATCTACTGGTGACAGTTTGTCAAATACAGTTTTGTGTGGAGTTATGCTTCTTCTCCCTTCCCTTACCCCTCCCTCCCTCATCCTCTCTCTCTAATTCTCCTGTTCCCCCAACATGGTGGGGTATTTTTTTGGTAATTAAGGTTTTAAAATGTTTAAATGATTACAGACTCACAAGAAGTTGCAAAAATAATACAGTGATTTCCCCCAGATCCCTTGCCCAGCTTCCTCAAACAGTAACACCTCCCATAGCCATAGCAGGATATCGAGGCCAGAAAACTGACATCGGCACATGATTAAGCAAACCACAGATGCTGTTTGTTTATCGTTGTTTTTTATTTTTCTTTTTTGAGTCAGAATCTCCCTCTGTCGCCCAGGCTGAAGTGCAGTGGTTCGATCATGGCTCACCACAGCCTCAAGTTCCTGGTCTCAGGCAATCCTTCCTCCTCAGCCTCCTGAGTAGAGGGGTTACAGGCGTGCACCACCATACCTGACTGATTTTTTTGATATTTTGTAGAGACAAGGTCTCACCATGTTGCCCAGGCTGGTTTCAAACTCCTGGGCTCAACCAATCCTCCTGCCTTGGCTTCCTTGAGTGCTGGGATTACAGGCATGAGTCACCACACCTGACCTAGAATGCTATTCGGATGAGAATTTAGGTTTTAGGGCACATTATCACTTTGCAGCTTATCTGTGACTAAGGGCACTTTCAAAGGAGAAGAATCTCTGTTGGAAAAAATCATGCTTTGTAACAGTACCCTACGAGTCCCTTTGAACTTTTATCAGGAGATGCTATGCCCACTCTGCTGCTACTGTTTTCTTAGGGAATGCAGAAAAGCTTCCTGGGCAGAGCTTCTAACCTGGCAGGCCTGCAGATATGATGGGTGTTTCTGTGTCAGTCATGCAATGTACAAGTACCTAGCCCAACCTGTTATCCATTTAGCTACATGAGTGTGTACCCCGAGAAGGTACCCCAGCATACGGGCATGGTTAGCACAGCCTCCAAGACCACATGTCCTTCTTTCTGAATCTGGTATTTGTCAAGAAGTCAACAGGCATTTGTGAACACAACCTTATACTAGAAACCCTCTAAGAGCTTAGCATCTAGCCAGCCGGGAAGGGCAGCACCCCTAGAAGACAGTCCTGCATAAAGCTAGCTTTGCAAGAGGCAAACTCCCCAGGCTGGGTGAGAAGGCTCTGTCCATGTGCTGTGAACAAGAGATGTACAACACAGGACACAAAGCACTGAGGAACCGCACCGTGTGCACAGGCCTTATGGTCGGTTGTTCAGTTGTCAATCATTCTTCTCATTCTATAAGAAGTCGAGTTGTAAACCAGGCTTGGTGCCACAGCCTGTAATCCCGCGCCTTTGGGAGGCTGAGGTGAGTGGATTGCCTGAGCTCGTGGGTTCGAGACCCGCCTGGGCAGCGAGACCTCATCTCTACAATAAATCAAAAAAATTAGCCGGGCGTGGTAGCACGTGCCTGTAGTTCCAGCTACTTGAAAGGCTGAGACGGAAAGATCACCAGAGCCCAGCAGGTCGAGGCTGCGGTGGCCGGGAGTGGCCACTGCACTCCAGTCTGGGCAACAGAGTGGGACTCCAACTCAAAAAAAAAAAGTCGAATTGTTTGCTGGCATGCCTCAAACACTCCTACAGCACATACGAATCTTGTTATTTTGGGAAAAAGAAAGACAGGCCACTGTTTCTAAGCCTTCTCCTTTTTTAGCTGGAATTAGAAAACTTTTCTCTGTTTTCATTGTTTATATTTATAGTTACTTTCTTTTGAAGACCAACCTACAAAACAAAACAGTGGTTTCCCTGTTCACTATGGATACAATGTTTCTTTTCATTCATTCAACACATATTCTTCCAATTAGTATTGATTGAGCTCCACCCATTTGCCAGGCTTTGTTCTACAGCTAAGAATGAAGCAGGCAAAATTCCCTGGCCCCATGGAGTTTATGTTCTAATAGCAGAAGATAAAAATGATCCAAATAACCAAGTAAATATGACGGAGAGTGAGATGTGCTTTAGAGAAACATGAACAAGGGAATAGGGATGGAAAGTACTGAGAGTGGAATTTAAATAACGTGACAGTCAAGGCAGGTCAAGACTGACAAATACCAAATGAAGAGGTGGCATTTGAATCAAACATGGTCTTGGAGGAAGGGAAACGCACGCGCTCTAAGGCCTCAGGGCAGCTTGCTTGGAGTGCTGCAGGAATCGTAAGGTGGTCACTGAGTCTGAGACTGAGTGGCAGAAGGGGGAAAGAGGAGGCAGTGCACTCAAGGAGCAGCTTAGGCCCAGGTCACTCAGGGTCTTGTGGGCCTTTGTGAGGACTCTTCTTTTGTTCTGAGTTGGGGACCACCAGAAGGTTTCAGGCAGGGGTAGGGCGTGCCACAATCTAACTTACTTTATGGATAGTGGCAATCCAGGCAAGAGAAGACAGTACCTTGGTCAGGACAGCAGCAGCAGAGGCATAAATGAGTGTGCAGACTCTGGATTAATTTCACTGCTAGAGCTGATAGGATGCGCCGGCATACTTGGGTTGAGGAGACAGAGAGAGTCAAGACATTGGGGTTGACACATGGCACTGCTGTTCCAGGGACAGACACCCCATGGGAGAAGCGGGTTTTTCCTCTCTAGGTAATGTATCTCATTTAAATTTAATCAAAATGTATTTTGATGCTTCAGATCATTGTTTGTTTTTTTTTTTTTTTTTTTGAGTTGGAATCTCACTCTGTCGCCCAGACTGGAGTGCAGTGGCCGCTCCCGGCCACCGCAGCCTCGACCCGCTGGGCTCCGGTGATCCTTCCTCCTCAGCCTTCCGAGTAGCCGGAATCACAGGCGCGCGCTACCACACCCGGCTGATTTTTTTTTTTTGATTTATTGTAGAGATGAGGTCTCGCTGCCCAGGTGGGTCTCGAACCCATGGGCTCAGGCAATCCACTGACCTCAGCCTCCCAAAGGCGCGGGATTACAGGCTGAGCCACCGAGCCCGCCAGATCACTGTTTTAAAGAAAAAATAAGATGGGTGCAGCAGCTCATATCTGTAATCTCAGCACTGTGGGAGACTGAGGCTGGAGGATTGCTTGAGGCAGGAGTTTGAGACCAGCCTGGGCAACATAGTGAGAACCCATCTCTACAAAAATGAAAAAGAAAAGAAAAAGTATTTAGGAAGCAAATAACATAAGAGGCTGTATGCAGATGTGACAATCATGGTGATGTCTGCTTGAGACTTGCTGGAGTTTGGGAAGCAGCTCTCTCTCTCTCTCTCTCTCTCTCTCTCTCTCTCTCTCTCTCTCTCCCTCTCTGTCTCTCTCTCTGGCGAGTGCTGCAGCTCATGGAATCCCATATGTCTCCAGCTGCCTCCGCCCACCCATGGCCATTGGTCAAATCACAGGAGAAATTCCACCCAGGCCACAGAACACTGGATCACCGACAAACTTCTTTTCACTGGGAATTTCACGAGGGGCTTCCAGGGCGATGTGGAATGATCTCTCTCCTGACTGTGGACTCCAAAGACTTGCCCCAATGTCGTTCTGCGTGATGGCTTCCCTGGCAAAGCTATGATATTTGGAGATAGACTGGGCCTCTTGGCAGTTTTTATGGGATCAATAACATCTGTGGAAACAGCACAAGCCCCCTCGACAAGGTCCTCTTCACAAACAATGCTCTTCCTGAGGCAAAAAGAAGCTTGCGTTTTGTTTGCAACATCAGGAATTGAGTTCAAAGGTAGCCCTTGCTTTGTGACCAATTAGTTTCTGAGACTCAAAGGTCAAGGTGTGGAAGAGGGAACATTTGTTTCCTATAGCTATGGCATTATTTGGAAGCCTATTTTGGAAAATATAAGTACGATAGTTGCCAACATAAATATAAAAATGCATATGCATATGTTTTATAAATACTTATAAGTATGTAGATCCATGAGACTAAGTCCTTTGTCTGTCTCTGTGTTCATTACTGGATCAGCAGACCTTGGCGTATGGCTTTGCACAAAATAAAGTCCCAATAAACGTCTGTTGAATGAATGCAAAACGAAATACCTATATCAAGCCTGCATCATAAACGTTTCTTTTCATGAACTTTGTTTCATAACTGACTAGTGCAGGTTTCCTGAATTAAAGATTGAGGTTCTGCCGGGCTCGGTGGCTCAGCCTGTCATCCCGCGCCTTTGGGAGGCTGAGGGGAGTGGATTGCCTGAGCTCGCGGGTTCGAGACCCGCCTGGGCAGCAAGACCTCATCTCTACAATAAATCAAAAAATCAGCCGGGCGTGGTAGCGCGTGCCTGTAATTCCGCTACTGGGAAGGCTGAGGCGGAAGGATCGCCGGAGCCCAGCAGGCGAGGCTGCGGTGGCCGGGAGCGGACACTGCACTCCAGTCTGGGTGACAGAGTGAGACTCCAGCTCAAAATAATAAAAAATAAAAATAAAGATTGAGGTTCTTTAGAACAAGCAGAGGCGTCATTTACTGTTCCAAGGATGTTCAAACTGTACTGGTAATTGGGTACCTGAATTCTCCAGAAGACCCCAGTGTGCTGGGGGTGGGGGACTTCTTCCATGGGACTCTTCCCTGGTCCAGCGCCAGGATGAGTGTGCAGTCACTCCACTATCAAAGTCAGGTTCGTTTGACTCCAGCTGCAGGCCTCAGGGAGGTCGGTCAGTCTTGACCCTGTAGGTCAGTGAAGGGAAGGACCAGGGAGGCCTTGAACCTTCAGCCTTATCTTCGGACAGCTGAAATTGATACCCAAAGAAGCCATTTAAAATAAACTCGCTTAATTGAAATATGCAATTCATGGACATGGCAGGGGATTTGTTCTTCATGGGTAGCCAGTTCAGAACCCTATGTTAGAGATGCTGAGAGAGGCATAGAGAATGTTTCTCGACTAGGAGATCATACTCTACTGCTCACATGAATTTTTGCATCATAAATAGACGCATCCCCATGTCTCAGCGCAAGGCAGAAAGATGATTAGCTGGAGAGCTGGCTCAGTCAGTGCCTGGATGTCTCAATGGCAACACGATTGGCAGTTGGGATCAGGCAATTCTTCGGTGTTTGGCTGTCTTGGGCACAGCACCATGCTGACTGGCATCCCTATAATCCGCTCACTAGACATTAGCAGCAGACTTCCACCTCTGCTCCAGTCATGACAACCAAAGTGTCTCCAGACATTGCCAAATATTCTCTGGGGGACAAAATCACCCTGGTTTACAACCACGGGTCTACAACCTAGATATGCAGAGAGGGTAAATATTTGGGTGGTCTGTGAGATTTGGGCCTTATGATGTTCTTCAACAATAACTGAGAATGATACAGAAATTCACATCGCTTCTGTGTCCTTTGCCGGGTAGGTTTTGTGTGCCGAGACTGGTAATGGAGCCCTCAGGACATAAATCCTAAGAAATGATTTTTTTAAAAAAATAAAGCACTGTGAAGGAAGGAGGTAGTCCTCCTTGAAGAACAAAGAAGGAGCAGAGGAGAGACTGCTCTGAGCCAAGCATCCAGTCTTTAATGGCCTGTGCTTTGCAGAGACAGGATCACAAAATAAGAGAGCAGTGAGGTACTCTCAGCTCGGGTACAGAGAGAGATGTTCCCATTTTTCTTGGCTGCTGGATGTGGGACTTACTGATGCATTAGTCCAGTCCTGGTGTGACTGGTGGTTGAAACACAGTCATTGTTATTAGGAGCTAAGTCTCCCAACCAAGCCAACACAATGTTGCATGTGCTTGACAGCCTGGTGTGATCCAATAAATAAAAAAAATGAAAGGTGGCTGCAGGGAAGAAAGCTTTTAAAGCGATGTGCTAGGGTGACTTGTTATACAGGGGTACCAAGAGAAGTATTTTTTTTCCAAACAGGATGAGGTGTGTAGGTGGATTCATTTCTAGAATATAACTGTATGATGAGGAAATTCAGGCCAAGTTGAAAGACTGGCTCTCGCCCGTAGTCCCAGCAACTCGGAAGGCTGAGACAGGAAGATTGCTTGAGCCTGGTAGTTTGGGTCCAGCTTGGGCAACAGCAAAATTTCATCTCTAAAAAAAAATTTTTTTAAGTAGGTCCTACCTCCTTTAAAAGGAACTCTGTGCGATTAATCCATTCCAGAAAAACCTAGTTCCTAACCAGCTCAGGACAGAGGGCAGAGGGTCACAGGCTTCCACTGGCAGGTGGGAAGTGGAGTTTATGGAAAATGCTTGTCCTAATAGACTGAAGCCAATCACAACCCTCAGAATTGAGGTTACTTACACTCAAAATATATACGAGTACACAAAATACATAAATGTTCACAGCAGCATTATTCATTATACCCAAAACATGGAAACTGCAGTATTAGATAAGGGTGGTGGTTGCACAATTTTGTGAATATATTAAACAACACTGAACTGTAGGCTCAGAAAATAAATCACGAAACGATATTTTGATGATGATGATATGTTGCATTATAAAGACTTTCTTCGCTGCCTCTAAACTAGCTACCCCTGACATTGATCCAGTTTTTACAAACATTTAGTCTATAGAGGCTTTCCCCATCAGGATACTGCGTGTTTAACTGCTTTGCCCACAATTAACGATATTTTTAGCATCTTGCACTTGTGCTAAAATGCTTTCGTGTTATGCTTTGTACCATATCCCATTTAAAAGTCATCTTAATATTTTGACCAGTGAGAATGATCAACACAGGACCAGCTGGCCTAAATCAGATATATGTGGATTGATGGTGGCAGACTGGCACTTCAGTGTGGTTACCCAGGGGATACTGGTGAATGGAGCTCCCCAGGGAGGGGAGAAGGGGAGGAAGTGCTAAGAAGGTCTCAGCACCCCCCCCCCGTAATTTTCATCTGCCAACCCCCCACACCACCCAGATGGGCACATAATCTAATGAAAACAATGTATTTGTGATGTAAGCAAAGTTCTCAAACAAACTCCCCAACTTTGAGAGCAAAGCCACGCCCCTTGCTCACACTCCACTATGGAGTTAACCTGGCAGGGACCATGGCAAATGGGGGCTCACCCACATGCTTTTCTAAAGGGAGCAGTCATGTGCCCACACCCTTCCATGGTGGACACGCCAGAATTCAAGACCACACAGCCGGATGTACTGATTTTAAAGAGAAGCGGGCCGTAGTAGCTTTTGAGTGCGGGCTTTCGCAGAAACAGAAAACCAAATAGTGCATGTTCTCACGGATAAGTGGGAGCCAGACACGGGGTGCACACAGACATGAGGGTGAAACGACAGACACTGGGGATTCCTAAAGGGGGGAGGGAGAGAGGGCGCCAGGGTTGAAAAACCACCCTCTGGGTACCACATCCATCCTTTGGGTGATGGGCTCCGTAGAAACCCAGATCTCAGCATCATGCAGTAGGCCCAAACAGACCCGCGCGTGGACCTCCCCAACTTGTTTTAGTCTTTCGATGTATAAATGTGGATAGCAGAACCACTCCTTAGCCATCACTGCGTGGACCTAGGGACATGACTGTGTCTGTGGCTGCCATAGTATGTGTACTGGGATAAGTCGTGGCTCAAAGCAGGAGCGTGTATTTGTTTCCTGTGGCTGCTGTAAAAAGTTACCCCAGACTGGGTGGCTTGAAATAGCAGAACTTTATCCTTTCACGGTTCTGGAGGCCAGAAGTCTGAAATCAAGGTACAGGCAGGGCCATGCTCCTCCAAAGTCTCCAGAGAGAGTCCTTCTTTGCCTCTTCCAGCTGCTGGTGGCTGCTGCTGGCTGCTGCTATTCTTCGAGGTCCTCAGCTTGTGGCTGCATCTCTTCGAGGTATGCCCCGGTCTTCACAAGGACTTTCCCTCTGGCTTTCTCCTCTGTGTCCATCCACACATCCTTCTCCTTTTTATTTTTTTATGAGGACACCCATCTTTGGACTTAGAACCCACCTTAATCCAGAAATATCCCATTTTGAGATCCTTAACTCGTGACATCTGTAAAGACCCTATTTCCAAGTAAGTTCACAGTCTGAAGTTGTGGGTGGATATGAATGTGGGCGTGGGTGGGAGACCCTAACCAACCCACCACAGAGAAGATAGCCTGGCTTATGTGTCTCAGAGCCTTCCATGGTGTCAGGCCTGGGTCCTTTTCAATGGTTGCATGCCCCTTGGCAACACCAATCAATGTTCCCTGAGGCGCAAACTGTGCTTTCCGCTGTGTGGAAAATGAACTCTGCTCCACCAGGAAGTCTGGACCCACACTCAGATGCACTCCTCTAATTACTGAGCACAGCCCATGTGTTCCCTCATCATTTAATTTCAGGAGTGAATTTTTTTCTGATCTATTTTGTGTCTGAGGATATGAAAAGCTCTCCAAGGCATTTGTCAGATACCTGGCTTGCACCGGGTAATGGTTGGCTCTCCCTCTCCAACCGGGCATAAATCTCCAGGGTCAAGTGGACCCTTCCGGAACAAGCTGACCAGGCCCAGACTCATCGTTAGGTGGAGGAGACCCTAAAACACAGTCAAGTTTGCACCGACTGCAAATTTGGAGCTAATTCAGAAGATTCTGGAAACTCATTTTCCCACACTCTGTCTAAAATTCATTTCCCTCACCAAACATCTTCCGAGGAAGGGTTTGTTTTCATTTTCTTCAGCTTGTCATTTTAAATGTATTCTTCTGGAACAGAGAAAAGGAACAATTTTCTTTCTGCTTGGGAAGAAGTGAAGAAATAATGTTTCCTGCTCCATCCCCGTCTGCCTCCCGGCTCCCTGCACCACATCTGGGTTGCCAGGCAGCCCTGCCTCCATGAGACGGCGGAGGGCAATTTGACGGTTGTGGGAATCATTTAAACATAAAATTGACTCGACTCCATGAAAAGAGAGAGGGGCCAGAGCCCTTCTGACCCAAACCCTGCCTCCTTTATTCCACATTCTTCAACCCATTCCCGTGTCATCTTAGTTTTCGAGTTCCCCAAATCACAGCTTTGTCTGTTGTCAACAATTTAACACATGAATGAGTGGGCCTGTGACATGCAGTCCCTGTCTATGGGGAGATCTGGGAGAGGACTGGCAGGCTGAGCTGGCCAGGAACGACTGCAGTGTTGGGTATTCCCATATTCCCGAGCACGAAGGCATTTTTAAATACCTGTGTGTTGCTACTTTGTTGTCATATCATGACCCAAGAGTTCCTAAGTATTAGAAATCTTAACCATTTATGTCTTGAAACCCTAAGAATTATTAGCCAAATTAAAATCTGGGTTAGTGACCCAAAAAAAAAAAAAGCATACCCGTCTTGAAAACATTCTGATTGCATCCCTCTTGTTTAAACTTCTTCCTAGGATCTCTATGCTGCTTCTGCCCCCATTTTCTGTGTTCCTGAAGAAAGCAAGCATGCTTTCTTGTATTTATTGGCCCTTTAAGGTTTCCCCCAGGGCCAATTGGGCTCCAGTCTGCTTCCAGAGGGGTGATGAGTGTTGTTTCTTAGGAAGGCAGTGTCTTTAAACGTGGGGCCCTGCAGGAGGATATGGAGTAGATAGGCGAAGGAAGGAGGTGGGCTATGGAGCTCAGGCCCAGTTCTTGGCCCCCTCCCTCAGTCTGGATCCCCCTGGTCCCCCTGCCCCACTTTCCTTCAGGGGATGATCCATGTCCTCCGGGGACCCCACCCCACTACCTTCGGTTAGTGACGATCAGCCAGGATTTTCTTGCATGGACATCTTACCTTAAGAGCGTTCAGCTGGAACTACCCGGAACCCTCACACCTGGCTTGTGGCTGTCGCTCAGTGGAAACCCTTGTCAGTGCCATGTGCAGAAGGAGACAGAGGCAATATTTCACTTTCTCCTAAATACCAGTGCCTATTGTCATTTTGCTCTGATATTGCAATCACTGTAGACATGTTTTCCTGAGAAGGCTTCTCTTCTCGAGTTTTTTTAGCAGAATCTTTAAAAAATAGAATTTTTTACAGCAAACTAAAGGAATGCACAGCCTTTTTCAGCTGTTCCAACCTTGTGCTGCTGGGCCGGGACCTTTTGGTCCCGAATCAGAATCCGGGTTCTTTCTGGGACTGCTGGTTGGACAAACCTACTGGGCTTCTGGACAACTGTACTGCCTGGTGTTGGACACGTCATTTACTCATAACATGCCATGCAGACATCTTGACAGCCATTCTACAGGTGAGGAAATAGAGACTCAGAGATAAGGAACATGTTGGTCAGGCGTACTTTGGTTGCTACTTGAGCTGATTTACTAACAGATGTACTTTTCCCCATAACGAAAAACTTCACAGTATCAAGTACAAATGGATCATAGTGTGGGTGACGTCCCTGGAATTCTGCCTCTGTCACTCCATTGTCAACTCCCTTTTGTACATGATGTTTTTATTCTCCTGTTGGCTTGCCCCGTGGTTACCTCCCAGGGGTTCCCAGCTCGTGCCAGGCTTAGAGTGTACAGTAGACATCGCTTTATAATAGGCCCAATATATGTCCTGGAATTGAGTCGCCTTGGCTTGATATGGGCCAGATACCCATCTCTCATCTATTTATTGTGACCTGCCAATATAAACATGCTTATCTGCCAGGTCACCTTAAGAACTGGGAGTGGTGGATTAATCCACCAAAAAACATTACCTGCAAGTGTAAACAGAGTGGTTTGACAAAGATAAAACTGAAGTGCAGGTACTAGAAGGAGAAAGATCTGTGTCCCAGGCAGGAAATAGCAATAGACGTCTACACAGCTGTAGCATAGAGGTAGAGTGTAAACTCTGAGATGGATGGTCAAGTTCAAATCCTGCAGTTTCCTCACTATATCAATAGTATGGCTTCCTCAACATTTCTGTGCCTCTGTCTCAAGGTAGAAATAGTAATAATAGGATTTGCTCATAGGATTATTGTGAGATTGAACTAAGACAGAATTTTAGCTTATGACATGTATTAAGCGGTTAATAAATATGACTTTATTATTGCATTACATTAGTATTAATTTGTATTTTTCCTGATGTGATCCAGAGTCTACTACAACTAGGCTGGGTTTAGCACCGTTAACTATAGCTGAAAGCATTCTAAATGAGGGACTCCCATCTCTATAGTGGCATCTATATTCTTGGGAAGAGAGATGCCATTGCTTTTGTTGAAGTAAACCAGGATTTTCAATCAGGAAAGAGTTCTACCTCACTTTTCCAGGGATATTTGACCCCCCTCCCCCAGCCTGGATCCCCCGGGTCTTTAGTGGGAGAGACTAGGGATATATATCCCACAATGTACAGGGCAGTCTTTCCCCGACCCCACAAAGAATATTCTTACCCTAAGTGTTAATCAGTAGTGCTGAGACTGAGAAACCCTGAGAAGAACAAACGGTTTTCACCAGGTAGACTGCCACAATCATAGGTTATAACCAATTGCTTCTCAGGCCTTAAAGCCTGCTGTTATTCTTAGCGAATCATAAATGTGCCCAAGAACATGGTATCTGGGCTGTCTTCTAGGAACCCAACAGCCTCGCCTGGCAAGGCAAGGAGCTCTTTTTCTTTGAAATGCTCCTCCCAGATGTTGACTGCAGATAATGTGGTCATAAACCACTGAAATCGTGGCCAATTTTCATGTTTACCAAAGGTAAGGTCAAGGACCTAATCTATTTAGTCTATGCGTTATAATAAGTATATCTTCATAACCCTTCTTTAAAAACAGCAACAAGAAGAAAAGGATATTGACAACATCAGAGAGGGGAAGTCAAAGAAGGAGCTCATCCTTAACATCACGTCAACAGAGAGAGAACCACACTTGAAGGATGACTTCATTAGCTACTGATGAGCACCTCCCAAAGCAGGCTGCTGACACGTGACTGCCCCTCAGAGTGATGGATCAGTGTCAGCGTTTCTCATATGGAATAGCCAACAACCCCTATGATGCCATTCTGAAATGCACTGTGGGGAGAGAAACATCAAACATGGCAGCCACATGCTAGTGGACAGAAGAAGACACCATTGTCACTGTGCTGGTTTATTGGCTGTAGGGTGCTGAAAAAGCTCAGCCTCCTTCTCAGTAACCCCATGGGCTACAGTCTCCAAAAAGTTCAAGAGAGAATATTTCTTTCCCCTACCATTTCCTAGTAAGCCTGCTACAGGTATTTAATAGTCTATCTGCCCACCTTATGTTGGGGATAATATTTTTATATAATATGTAATCTTTTCATCCTACTGTGCTTATTACACCATAGTTCTTCCCAAGATCCAAGTCATTGATCAAGCATATTATACTGATGTCCATATGGAATGGGATACCCTAGGCCAAATGGCAAACAAAAGAGTGAAACCCTTGTTATAGTAAAGTAAAACGGAGACCAGGTCTGAAGAATCCCTGAGCAGACAAACTCAGTGAGGGCTCATAAGTGACCTTAACCTTGCTTGATTTTCAAATTTGAATTGGACTTAACTTGATCCATTTCTTGTAAATGCCTGTATTAAAGAATAGCAGGACTTGCCGGGCTCAGTGGCTCAGCCTGTAATCCTGTGCCTTTGGGAGGCTGAGGTGAGTGGATTGCCTGAGCCTGCGGGTTCGAGACCTGCCTGGGCAACTTGGCGAGACCTCATCTCTACATTAAATCAAAAAAATTAGCCAGGCGTGGATGCCCGCACCTGTGGTTCCAGCTATTTGGAAGGCTGAGTCGGAAGGATCGCTGGAGCCCAGCAGGTCGAGGCTGCGGTGGCCGAGTGGCCACTGCACTCCAGTCTGGGTGACAGAGCGAGACTCCAACTCAAAAAAAAAAAAAAAATAGCAGGACTTAAGCTCATCCAATCAGAAGCAGCCAACACATTCATAATTACAAAGTCAAACCTTATTTTATTATGCTTCAATTCATTATACTAAGTAGATACTGCATTTGTTACAAGCTGAAGGTCTGTGGTAACCCTGAGTCGAGCAAGTCTATCAATGCCATTTTTCCAACATCGTGTGGTCTCTGTATGTCTCTGTGTCACAGTGTTGATAGTTCTCACAATACTTCAACATTTTTCATTATGATGATATCTGTCATGGTGATCTATGATCAGTGGTCTTTGATGTTACCATTGTGATTATTTTGGGGTGCTACAAGCCAAGTCCATAGAAGACAACAAACTTAATAAATGCTATGCGTGTTTTGTCTGCTACTTCAAGCAATTGTTCCCCCATCTCACTCCTTCTTCTCAGGATAGACCAGATAAGGCACCTATGTAACTGTAACTAATAAATGTTTGCTTTGCTTTACTTCTGTGTGCCACCTACAACAGTTGCAATCTTGCAACCCTCAGTAGAGTGCCTGAGCCAGCCTGGTTTAAGCTGCCCAATTCATGAATCACTATTTGCGCAAATAAACTCTTAAAAAAAAAAAAAGCCAGGCTCGGTGGCTCAGCCTGTAATCCCGCACCTTTGGGAGGCTGAGGTGAGTGGATTGCCTGAGCCCGTGGGTTCGAGACCCACCTGGGCAGCAAGACCTCATCTCTACAATAAATCAAAAAATCAGCCGAGTGTGGTAGCGCGTGCCTGTAATTCCGGCTACTCGGAAGGCTGAGGCGGGAGGATCGCCAGAGCCCAGCAGGTCGAGGCTGCGGTGGCCGGGAGCGGCCACTGCACTCCAGTCTGGGTGACCGAGTGAGACTCCAACTCAAACAAACAAACAAACAAACAAACAAAAAAGGTACTGTGCCTCAGTTTACCTTCTGGCAACCTAAATTTTTTTAATTGGACAGAAAATTTGGAACCGTTTAGGTTTGTCCTTACTCTAAAAAATTAGATTAAGTTTTTTCTAAACTGGAGGTCAAGTGGAAAAGAGTGTCAGGTGGGATTTGGAAGGAGTTTAATGTCAGTGAGACCCTAAAGGGACCCTTG
This sequence comes from Cephalopachus bancanus, assembly GCA_027257055.1. Lineage (NCBI taxonomy): Eukaryota > Metazoa > Chordata > Mammalia > Primates > Tarsiidae > Cephalopachus > Cephalopachus bancanus. The sequence continues at coordinate 1,481,438 of JAPVLO010000269.1, forward strand.
AGCTCTGAAAGAATCCCCTGAAAAGTTTGGAAAATCAGAAAAATAAAGCAGTGGATGTCTTTTCTCTGTCTCTTGGTGAAAAGGAGGCTCTCAGAGTTCTCCCGTGCCCAGGATGGTAGGACAGAGCAGGAGGGTGGAAATGACTGTGAAAGGTCTAGGCAAAAAGGCCTCAGCCCTACACAGTTCTCTGTGTTTTCTGTGCAATATGAAGGGGCACAGAAGCAACTAAGAGAGAATGCTGGCTTTATTATTACAGTAAGAAAGATGTCAGTGGGCTGTCTGTAAGTAGCTCTGCTGACTCGGGAATATTCCTTTCGGATATGTGCTCCAGGATAGCAACATAGGCGGTGAGCAGATGCCAGTGTGACTTGGCACTGTGAGGGCTGGATGCCCTCAAACCCCAGAGAATGCAGATGCCCCCCTAGGGCTGGGAGTTCATCCATTAGAACATCTTCAGCCACAATTAACAGCGCTCAACCGGCAGTAGCACAAACGAGTGGTTCTCAAACTTAAGTGGGTACCAGAATGACCTAGGGAAGCTTGTTGAAACAAAAATCCCTGGGTCCCACTGTTAAATCTTCTGGCTCACTATGTGGAGTGGAGCCAGAACATCTGTATTTCTAACAAGTTCCCAGGTTTTATGTGTTGAATTGTGTTCCCCCAAATTCATATGTTGAAGTCTTAACCCCAGTACCTCAGAATATCACTTTATTTGGTATGGAATCATTGCAGATGCAATTAGTTAAGAGGGGACCATAAAGGAGTGTGGTTGGCTTCAAAAACAAGAAGACTCATGAAGGCAGAGATTGGGAATTGGAGATTAACAGCAAGTCATCTGAAACCCTCAAAAAGAACCAACTTTGCCCATACCTTCATCTTGGATTTCTGGCCTTCAGAAATGTGAGGCAGTACATTTCTATTTTTTAAGCCACCCAGGGCATGGTACTTAGTTGGGAAAGCCCTAGGAAACTCATGTGCCAGTGCAACTGTTTTTGCTGGTCAAGGGGCCCAACTCTAAGAACCACTGACTTATAAGTACATTAATGATTCATTGAACAAGGAGCCTGGGCATGGGTTCAGTGGCTCCATGCCATCCTGAACTCAGAATTTTCCCATCATGCTCTCCTGCCTTCCTTAGTACTTACCCATGAGGTCCCATGGTTCACCAATGGCTGCCAACACCATAACTTGTCCACATCACGTTGGCTAGCACTGTTCTGTGAGCATCTCTGGCAGAGAAGAATGGGAGATTAGGCTATGCTAAGTTAATTTCCTTTCCCTTTTTTGAATGTCTGATCTTATTTGTTACTCTTAGAAAATTTTATATCTGACTTGACTCAGAAATGCTCAAAGAGAACAGCATCCATCTCTTGGTGATTCATTCCTGATATTCCCCTTTTGCCTGTTTTATCCTCTTGTTCAAAGTTCCGTGTATCCTGTAATTTCTGCATTTTTTATTTTTTGAGTTGGAGTCTCACTCTGTTGCCCAGACTGGAGTGCAGTTTCACGCTCCTGGCCACTGCAACCTTGACCTGCTGGGCTCCGGTGATCCTTCCGCCTCAGCCTTCCAAGTAGCTGGAACTACAGGCACACGCTACCATGCCTGGCTAATTTTTGATTTATTGTAGAGATGAGGTTTCACCAAGTTGCCCGCGTGGGTCTCAAACCCGCGGGCTCAGGCAATCCACTCACCTCGGCTCCCAAAATGCTAAGATTACAGGCTGAGCTCCCGAGCCCAGCCTGCATTTTAACACATTGTTTTGTTTTTCAGAGCAGTACACTGACATTTTGTGTTCTAAGAAAACTGAGGTAACAAAACATTGAATCTTGGCGGCTTTGGTCTTTCGTTTCTTGCCTTCTTTGTTCAGGGGCTTTCTCTAAACATATTGGTGGGAAATTGTCTTTGGAGAGATTGAAAAGTTTGCAAATCCTGCTAGCTTTTAGAAACTCCAAATGTCAAGTACAGTAGTAACAGTCCAGAAAGACCCTTATCACACCCCCTGCTATGGCTTGGGTATTTGTCTCCTCCAAGCCCCATGTTGAAATGTGATTCCCCATGTTGGAGGTAAGACCTAATGGGAGGTATTTGGGTCACAGGGAATGGATTCTTTGTGAATAGATTAATGCTCAGGGAAGGATGAGTTCTTACTCTGTTCATTACCATGAAAGCTGCTTGTTCAGGAAAGCTGCTTGTTTAGAAAAACTGGGTACATCCCCCTCCTTGCTTCCTCTCTCCCCATGTGTCTCTGCACACACTGGCTTCCCTTCACCTTCTTCCATGAGTGGAAGCAGCCTAACATCCTTACTAGAAGCAGATGCCCAATCTTGAACTTTCCAATCACAAGAATCATGAGCCAGATAAACCATTTTTCAAAATAAATTACCCAGTCTCAGGTACTCCTGTATAACAAAACAAACTGGACTGAGATGCCCTCCACTTTTTTATTAAAGTAAAATTCTCATGGTGTAAGTCAACCATTTTATAGTGAAAAATGCAGTGGCGTTTAGTACATTCACGATTTGGGGCAACCACCCCTTCTATCTAGTCCCAAAATATTTTTTTCATCCCCAAAAGAAAACTCAGAGCCATTAAGCAGTTACTCATTCCTTCCCTCTCCCCAAAACCCTGGAAGCCATCATTTTGCAGTCTGTCTCTCTGGATTTCTTATTCTGCATTTCTCTCCACCTCATTTTTTTTTTTTTTTTGTAATAACCAAGTTGAGAATACTCAGATTGAGATCCACAAGGCAGTCCCACATCGATTTTTACTTTCCTTTTCTAATTCTCCTAGTCCCTCCTTCAGGAGAAGGTGGGCTAGGTCATGACCCCCTGCTTCACAGGGAAAACTTGTTTGTTTTGACCACTGATATGGACCCCAAAACCCTTTCACATTTCACCCAGTTGTCACCTTGTGTGACTGTATGCATCTCACAAACAGCACACTTCAGTGAGTTTCTGGCAGCCAATGCCTGGAAAGAAGACATTCATCTTCATTCTGAAGCAGTAACTTGCCTCCACAGTGTCACACATTAAAAAAAAAAAGATGTGTAAGTTACTTCTTGTGAATTCTTCGAAGCTGAGTACATTCTGGCCAGACAACACCTGGGTCACTTAACCAGAAAGGGGAGGAGAGGCCTTGGGTAGGGAAGGATCAGTATCTGCCACGGCGGAGCCTGGTCAGCTCCCCAAGACTGATTTTTTACCATATTTTGAAATAATGTCTTGATAAAGAAATTAGTTCCATGATGGGAGTGGGAGCAATCTCTGAGTTTATAGAATGAAGTCTGTACCTGTTAGATGAATTATCCCCCAAAAAGAAATTGCCTAGTGCTTGACAGTATTTTTGGTGGAGGAACACTAGCAACTAGAAACTTTCAGGAAATTTGTGAAGAACCTTTCTTTTCTCAGCAAGATGAAGCAGATTCAGCTGCCAGTTCCCAGCACCCCCACTCAAGGCCATCTGGGGACCCAGAGGCCAACTCTCCCAAGCAGTGTTTTCATCTTTACTCTCTGTAGCTGGCTGGAGAGGAAAGAGGGTCAAGGGGAGGACGAGATTGGACTTAACAGCATCCCCTACGGGAAGGGGAAAACAGGCAGTGTGGACAGGAGGAGCCGATGTGGCAGCCGCAGGGTGAGTGGGTTTGGGGTGCTCCCGGCTGTCTGTGAGCCTCCTGAGAGAACAGTCACATGGATGTGCCCTTCAAGAGATCGTTTCTTGCTCCAGCCCTCTCGAGGAAGTGTCTGGCTGTTGCAGTGAGTATATTGCACCACGTATTGCAAAACAACCTTAGAGTTTTGGATTTTCTCTTTCTGTTTGGAGGTATTGTTTGAAGGAAGAGGTCGTCTGTTGATAGCTCTTTGTGAGGTCCTTGTGAGTAAACACAATTTGAGAGAATGGCTTGACCAAAGGATATTCTTCCCATTCTCCTGACTTGGGCTTTTCATGTTGGAGTCAGATGCTAACCCTAACTCAAAGGTCACAATGACCAGTTTTGGGCCAGATTCATCCCATGATTGGGTTTTCTTCGGCCTCTCCCAGTCTTTCGATGTAAGATGAATCACTTGCTCTTTTAGCTGTATTTCTTAGTTGTAATCGATAGTGTTCACTCTAGCTTGGTCAGGTAGAAAATGAATGTAGTAGAGAATGCTAGGTAGCTCACCAAATCGTCATGAGGAATAAAGCTGGAGTTAGGACCTACAGATCCCAGAACAATGGCCAAACTTCCCTGAGCAAGGCCTTCTAACGCAGTCACCACTAACGCTGAGCCCTGGGTGCCAGAACCACATCTCTGCTGCCCTCCAAAATCATAACCCCATCCAGGAAATACAACCTTTGATTCTATTCCGAATCAGAGTCTCAGATGGCTGACTCCAACTGGTTGAGACTGGGTCACATGACTTCATACCAGCTGCAAAGGAGTTGAGGAAAGTGAGTGTCTGGCTTCTCCCGTATAAGGATGACACTGGTAAGGAGGCCATTCCCCAAATACAATGGTGGATATCCAACAAGCGAGACAAATGTCTACGCTAGTTGCTAATACTTTTTTAAAAAGAGAGAAGATTTTATGTAGAAAGTCAGGCATTCAGTTTCTCTTGAAAACAGAGAAGTGCCAGGAGTGGTGGCTCATGCCAGTTCTTTGGGAGGCAGAGACAAGATGATTGCCTGAGTCCAGGGGTTCGAGACCAGCCTGGGCAAATTGGTGAACCCTCAACTCTACAATCAATCAAAAAATTAGCCAGACGTGGTGGTATGTGCTTGTAGTCCCAGCTACTCAGGAGACTAAGGCAGGAGGATTGCCTGAGTCCAGGGGTTCAAGACCAGCCTAGGCAACTTGGCAAGACCTTGTCTCTATAATACATCAAGAAAAATTAGCCAGGTGTGGTGGTTCATGCCTATAATCCCAGCATGGTGGTTCATGGCTGCCCCAGCTACGTGGGAAGCTGAGGCAGAAGGATCACCTGAACCCAGGAAGTCAAGGCTGCAGTGAGCCTTGATCGTGCTACTACATTCTAGCCTGGGCAAGAGTGAGACCCCAACAAAGAAGGGAGGGAAGGAGGGAGGATGGATGGATCAAAAGTTACCTGTATTTGGAAAAGCCTCATACAAAATTCTGAAATTCGATCACCAGGCATTATTATTTAGCAATCTTGAACCGTCTCCAGAAAAGCAGGCACCAGCCCTCCCTGTCCTGTTGCTATGGGAATTGCTGACTTTTTTTATTTTTTTTCTTTGCATAGAAAAAGTTAAAGAAAATGTTACATTTAAAAAATGCCTGCAACTTTTTCCTTGCTTCCAGATTGCTATCATTTTGGCCGTCTAATTTAAAGAGTTCCGCAGTGTGCGCACTCGAACTGAATTGAACAAAGAAACAGATTGGAAGGGAGGGTGAAGTTTCTAAGATTCACGTGACCTTTCCCCTCTCCTCTCCTCTCCTGCACTGTGGACTCAGCTCATCACTGGTCCCTCTGCCTTCACTAGGTGTCTGCCAAGCCCTTAGCTGACATTAGGCAGAGTCAGCCCCATGTGTGATGGCTCAGGAGGTGGCGCTTCTTCAGGGTGCTAGGCCACGGTGCCCCTGTCCAGCAAAGCGCCCAGAATTCCCCGGAAGCTGCTTGTCAGCCGAGGGAGGCAAGCCCCTTGCCAGCTCCTGTGGGGATCTTCTCTCTGGTGACCATCCATGTGGCTGCCACCAGGAAACACTCCTGGGCTCATCTATGAAGGGCTCACTCTGAGTGCCTGGTGCTTACAAACCTCCAGAGAGAGCGTCCCGCCCAGTGTTCTGGCACTTGCTGAAAAATCTGTGTGGAATAAGAATGAACTCTCCATAATGGAGTAAATGTGATTAAAGAACCCCCTCCCCCTGGGGACTTTATGCTGGCTTCTAGAATGCTCTGTCTTCAAACATGCAGCCAGCCCCTGTCTGTAGAACATGAAAGAAAAGTCACAAAACACCAAAGAACCACAATAATTGAGTCATAATGAATGTGAGATAATTAATCTCCGCCGTCTTCAAAGCCTCTGGCAGCTGTATCAGGCTGCATTTTCCTAGATGTCCTTTTATGTCCCTTATGCTATGAAAAGTAAGACGCAAAGGAAGACTTTGTGAGATCGGTTGCAGTCCCATACGCACCTTTGATCAAACCGTTTGCCTCCTCGGATACATTCGGGTGGCCCCGTTTTCAACAAGTGGACACCTTCCTCTGCCCACGGCCACGGTGAGATCACCAGTGATTCCTGGGAAATCAGACCCACAGGACAGTGGGAAAGAGTTCACCTTGGTTCTTCTGAGACCGTCTCGGTTGAACTCAAGTCCCAGAACTAAGCAGTTCTGGTTCCCAGGCCATGAGGGACGCAGAAAGACACACCAGCCTTTTGGTGGAGCCACCCGCAGACAGGTGATGGGTCTCCACTGGGGTACCAGACATCCCCGAGCCTGCAAAAGCGAGGCATCCTCTTCAGTAAGAAAGTCTAGCCCCTGACTCTGGAGACTGTGCACTTAGGAGCCTCAGACTTTCCAGATCACAAGACGCTCATTCTTCCATTTTCCTAAAGGCCTCTCAATGACTGTCTCATTCACTTGATCAAGCAACTCTTTAGCAAATGCCTATTGACCCGACTCCGTAGTATCTGAAGGAAACAGCATGAACCAACACTCTCAGCCAGTGAGCCCTGTAGACAGCTCCAGTCCAGGCTGTCTTTGTCCTTGGCGCTCTGCCTCCCCCTGAGGCAAGGCTGGCACCCAAGCCACAGGAGGGCTGGGGTGATCCCGGAACCCCTAATTTAAGAAGCGAAGTCATACAAAATGGCCTGGTAAGATGGAAAGCGTGAACAGGCTTTCATACGTTCCTTCTGTGGACAGATTGCACAAGTGTGTTCTAAAGTGCTTCCATAGCTGCCTATGAACACAGAGCCGGTGCGCACTCAGGCCCTAGGAATAGCACAGAATTAGGGGAAATGTCTCCAGATCCTATGTTGAAATTTCTGTCTCGTTTGCTCTCGCTCTTGTGCTTTCTCTTCCCCCCCACCGCCGCTCTCTCTCTCCCTCCCTCCGTACCTCTTTTTCTTCCTTTGTGTGTTTCTCTTTCTCTATCTCTCTCTTGCTATGTCTCTCTCTGTTTTTCTTTCTCTGTCTCTGTGTGCATCTGTCTCTCTAACTCTTTTCTTTCTTTTCCTCTCTCTCCTTCTCTCTTTGTCACTTTATTTCTTTCTCTCTCTCTCTCTCTCTGTTTCTCTTTGTCTCTCTCTCTTTCCCTATCTCTGTCTATCTCTGTCTCTCTCTCCCTATCTGTCTCTCATTTTTTCTCTCATTGTCACTCTATCTCTTTCTCTGTCTCTGTGTGTGTGTGTGTCTGTGTCTATCTCTCTGTGTCTCTCTGTCTCTCTCTCCCTCTCTGTCTCTCTTTATCTTTTTCACTTTTTCCCCTTTCTTTCTCTCTTTCTCTGTCTCTCTCCCTCTCTCTGTCTCTTTCTTTCTCTGTGTCTCTCCCCCTGTCTTTCTGTCTCTCTTTCTATCTTTGCCACTTTTTCCCCTTTTTCTGTCTCTCGCTCTGTATATGTCTCCCTCTTCCTCCCTCCTCTCTCCCCCCCTCTTTATCTATAGCTGTCTTTCTTTCTTTCTCTTTCTATCTTTGCCACTTTTTCCCTCTCTGTCTCTCTTTCTGTATGTCTGTTTCTCTCTGTGTCTCTCTCTTTCTCCCTCTCTCTGTCTCACTCTCTCCCCATCTCTGTCTTTCTTTCTCTTTCTGTGCCGCTTTTTTCTTTCTCTTTCTCTCTCTCTCTTCCTCTCTCTCTCCCCATCTCTCTCTGTCTCTCTTTCTTTCTCTTTCTATCTTTGCCACTTTTTCCCTTTGTTTGTCTTTCTCTCTGTATGTCTTTCTCTGTGTCTCTCTTTCTCTATCTTTGCCGCTTTTTCCCCCTTTTCTGACTCTGTCTCTGTATGTCTGTCTTTTTCTCCGTGTATCTCTCTCTTTCTCCCTCTCTCAGTCTCTCTTTCTCTCTCAGTGACGGTTAAATGCAAGCAACAGAAACTGGTGCAGCCAAACCAAGCAAAGGGGAAGCCACGGAAGGGTATCAGGCAGTGATACCTGTGGGATCAGGTATTCTCGGGGCAGTGCTAGGAAGCTGGGCTCAGGAAGGCAGGTTGTTTGCTGTCCTTGTGACAAGTGGCCTCCACGTCCCTGCTGCCCTTGTCTCTACTTGCCCACTAGTCATATTCCCTGGGAAGAGGCATGACTGGTTGAGCCTGGTCATGGGCCATCCCATGGCCGTCCTGGGGTGGGAGGGAGAATATGTGGCTTTTCCACTGCCAGTGCCTTAAAATTGCTCTCTTACCAAGACGTCATATAGCAGGCAAGAGGAAATTCCCTTAAAAGAGTTTGGTGCCAGCCAGGCTCAGTGGCTCAGCCTGTAATCCCGCGCCTTTGGGAGGCTGAGGTGAGTGGATTGCCTGAGCCCGCGGGTTCGAGACCCGCCTGGGCAGCGAGACCTCATCTCTACAATAAATCAAAAAAATCAGCCGGGCGTGGTAGCGCACGCCTGTAGTTCCGGCTATTTGGAAGGCTGAGGCGGAAGGATCGCCGGAGCCCAGCAGGTTGAGGCTATCTGGGCGACAGAGTGAGACTCCAACTCAAAAAAAAGAGTTTGGTGCCACTAGGGAAGGAAATGGATGCTGCAGTCCTCAAATTTTAATTAAAAAAGGAGTGGCACTAATGCCTTGATGAGTATATAAGGATGTTAGTAAATAGCAACAGCTCCTTGGGGAGGGGAGAGAGGCAGCCCTTAATTGTGGTGTGCCAGTTTCTCAGGTGTAAATATTCTCACTGCAAACAGTTTGAAGTTACCAATTGTCTCACTGAGTTCCTGAAAATTGAACATAATGGCCTTCATAAGCAAGTAAGAGTCAGCCTCAGCACAGCCCTAGATTCATGACATCACTTCAAAGGCTTTTTTTAAAAAGTATACTTATGGCCAGAAACAGATTTCAGGATTCATACCTGGAATCCTGGCACTTTGGGAGACTGAGGCTGGAGGATCACTTGAGGCCAGGAGTTCAAGGCCGGCCTGGGAAATATAGTAAGACCCCATCTTTACAAAAAAAAATAAAAGAAAATAGCTAGGTGTGGGGGTACATGCCTGTAGACCCAGTGGCACCAAAGGCTGAAATGGGGAGATTGCTTGAGCCCAAGAGTTCAAGGCTGCAGTGAGCTGTGATCGAGCCACAGCACTCTCGCTTAGGTAACAGGGATGAGACCCATTTCTAAAAATAAAAATAGGAAGAATACGCATATAATCCCTAACACAAGCCCACTACCTTCTCCCCGTTCCTGAAACAAGCAGCCCACTGAATGTTAGAGTTGGTGAAATTAACACTCTTTGCATCGGTTCTCACCAATGAGAATCAGCCAAAGGCCCTAAAGGTGAAGTCATTGTCCCAAAGTCACATAGAGAGTAACTGATGGAGCTGGGACTTGAAACCTAATGTGGCTACTGAACTGTCATGTCGCTTTTTGCGTAACAAACCAACCTGCATATGAGTGGCTTAGGACAACAGCTGTTTCTATAGCTTACGATTGATTCTGCGTCTGTAATTCATGCTGTGCTCAGCTGGGCGACTCTTCTGATGACGGCCAGACTCACTCATGTGTTTACCATCAAAAGCCTCAGCCAGGTGGCTCTGCTTCTGCAGGTTGACTGACGGTCATCTGGGATGACAGGGCCTCAGGGATGTGTGTGTGTCATCATCTAGCTGGGCTAGCATAGGCTTGTTTACATGGACATCCCAGGGCTCCAAGGAAAAGAGTAGAGCCATGGCCCTGGATTGGAAATAGTACAACATTGCTTTTGTCACCCTTCTTCTGGGACAGCAGATCACAAGCCCATCCATGTTCGTGGAATAAAGAAACAGATCCCACCTCTTAATGGGAAAATCTTCAGAGCCTCATTACTAAGGAACTGGGGTCCAGGGAAGAAAAAAACGTGCCCTGATTTGTAATCTATCCCAAGGGATAATCTGAACATGAAATTATACTCTGTGTTTCTAATTTATTAAGCAGTTCATAAAAAACTTCACTTGCTGCATGTTAGAGTGTGGTGGCTTGAAGAAGCGTTTTTTGGGGCCTCTGTTGGATTTTTAAAATTAAGACATTTATTTATTTATTTATTCATTTTAGGGGCAGAGTCTCCGTGTGTCACCTGGGCTGGAGTGCAGTGGTGCAATCAAAGCTCACTGCAGCCTCAAACTTCTGGGCTCAAGCAGTCCTCCCGCTTCAGGAGTCTCAAGTAGCTGAGACTACAGGCACACACCATTACACTCAGCTATTTTTTTTTTAGAGATGGGATCTCGCTATGTTGTCCAGGCTGGTCTCAATCTCCTGGACTCAAATGATCCTCCGGCCTCAGTATCCCAAAGTGCTGGGATTACAGACGTGAGCCACCACAGCCAGCTGAAATTGTATTAAAAATTAGGTCTTTTGTTTTTTCTTACAAGTAGAAGCGCCCAGTTTTCTACTCCAAGAGCTTGGAAGCCAATCAATGGCTGCTTTGGGGGTTTTCCGCTCTCTCCAGCATCATAGCCACCACTGCCTACAGTGCTTCCCTGGCAAGCCTGCCTCATTTGCTTAAATTGCTTTCCTGATCCCCGGGAGGCATTCTGTTTACAGTATCTACTACAGCATTTCAGTGCCATAAGCCTTTGGCGTCATTAAGTAATTGTGTTAACCTGTTCCACTGCTAGAAGCAAGTAGGCCAGATAACTTCGCGTTAGTCTATGCTTTGGGTCTGTTGATAGTTTATTAGGATCACTTCTCTGTTTGAACTGATGCCAAAACAGAACCCCACCCTTGTTTGATGTTATCGACGTTCCATTATGGGGGAAGTCTAGCATGTTTTCCTATGTGAAGACACAGTCTTGTTAGGGCCTTGCTATGTATGTATCAATTGTTACCCGCCAGAGTGCAAAATAATAATACTGTAAATAGTCTCATTGTCTCAAAAGAAAGAGCAGGGATTCCGTGACAGGTGTCTTCTAAACTTTGCGGAGATTAAAGTGAATAAAGCAGGTGGGGGGGGCACACCTCATCACGAAGCGTACCTGCATAATGAACATTTGTATACCTAACCCTGAATTGTACCCTACATATTTAAAATTAAAAATTAAAAATAAAATAAAATGAATAAAGCTGCTGCTTCCCAGGGAAGTGACTAGAAGTTTCCATGTAGAGACTCTGCCAGGGGAGGAAATGTGTTTGATACAAAGAAGCAGAGATGAGGCAACGTTCTAGAAAATAGGATCAAGTTTAATACTCAGCGGATGCCAGAATCTTCCAGTGAAATATTCTCAATGCCTGTGAAGATTTGAAAGATCCCTGCCCACCAAGAGAGGCGTGTAGGGCCCTGAAATCCACAAGGAAATTACTAAAAGTCGCCCAGTGGGTGGAAGGAACGTGTTGTGTTCCCTGGAGCAGAGCTGGCCCTTTGAACTTTTTGTGATGGTGGGTATGGTCTATATCTGTGCTATCCGGTATAAGTAATCACTTGCTGGGGGTGGCGATTGAGTACTTGAAATATAGCTAACTTGAAGGAGGAACTACATTTTAAATTTTAGTTCATTTTAATGTAAAGAGCCACGTGTGGCCATAGGCTGCCATATTGGGTGGCACAGAGCATTCAGAAGCCTGACCTTGAACCCTTGATTTCTGGGTGTTCAATATCAACAATAAATGGTACATTAAGACCAAATCCTTTTATAATTGGAGTTGCACCAAAGGCTAGGCCTTTGAGGTCAGGGACCCTGTGTTTTTCACTGTTTTATTCCCAAGCCTCTCAGCAGACCAGTGTCACCCATCTTGAATCTCAGACAACCAGGATTAAAGACCTATAAAACTCCCAATGTTAAGGTAAATAATTCCTTCCCAAAACATAGTAAGCATACCACTGGAAACGTGCCAAATGTGAGTTACTACTTGGACATGCTTCTTATATTTATTAATTATAATTTGTTTTAATATGTATGAGAAAAATATAACTAGCATCTCAGACTGTAGATACTGTAAATAAGAACCAAGTGTAATCTTTTTAAAGGGAGTTAGATTTAATTCAATTTACAGAAAAATAGTATATAAGTAATGAGATTTTGGTCCTCAGATATGGCAAATACTGCGAAGTGAATAAGGAAATAGCTGAAATCTAAGAAATACCAATGTCAATGCTGGTAGTTTTTGTGCTCTGATTATTATGATTTTTCTTCTTCATTTTCTTTTCTTTTTTTAAACCGATGCACATGCCTTAAACCATAAAATGTTGTCCTTCAAACCTTTGTGCAGCTGAGTGAACTACTTTTTCTTTTTTTCTTGTTTCATTTGGCTTCTCTTGTTTTTATTTGGAAGTAAGCCGAAAGCATGAATATTCATGAGGCTGTTAAACAAGATTTTTATTGAAAACAAAAATGGATTCAAAGTTTTTCGTTTGTGACTCTCTAGTGAGAGAGTGAAAGCCCCATTGAAACCTCAGTATCAGAGATTTGGATTATTTGCTATTTTCTTTTGCTAAAAATGTAAATGTTTGGTTACTAAGGTGTTATCCCCCTTTGGAAAAACTGCAAAAACATTTCTATACTGCCTTTTTCTGTGCTTGAGTATCAGAGAAAGGCAGGATTTTTAAAAAGATGAATGAAAAAAATGGAGAGATGTTGTTTTTCCCGGTTGTCCGAGGTTCAAGAGGAAAACAAGACATGGGTATCTAAGGCTGAAAATGTGTCTTTGATTTTTTTCTCAGACCGCTTTTGCTTTCTGATTTCTGGAAAATTGATCCTCTTCATCCTTTTTAATTTGTGCAAGTCTCCGCCTGTTCCCCGCGGCAGGAAAGAGGGCTGCATATTTTGTGGGGTTCATTAATCAACACATTATTCTTCCTCGCACATTCCGGCATGCAGGGCGACTCATTTTTCATGAGACCTATTGTTACTTGGCAGAAAATAAATACACCATCAAAAATGTATTGCGACACTGGCTAAAATATGAAGGGGAGTAAGCATTTCACTTTGGGTCTGTGCAAACAATATCGATTTATGAAAAAGAAATTCCCAAGGGAGTCTTTATCATCAAACAAGTTTCCTCCGGATGGGCGCCGTGAGAGTCTTTGCGCCACCAGCCATTCATTTGTTCACTCATTCATTTGGTCAACACGTGTGTATTAAGCACCTGCTGAGAATAAGCCCTGCATAGAAGGGATTCAAAAGTTAAAAGAACAGACCAAAAAAAGGAGTCACATAATTCATGGGTCGTGGGCACTTGTCAGGCAAGTGTGATATGTGCAAAGAACAAAAACCAAGCTTTAAATGTCATTTAGCAAGTCTTTTTTTTTTTTGAGTTGGAGTCTCACTCTGGGCTCCGGCGGTCCTTCCGCCTCAGTCTTCCAAGTAGCTGGAACTACAGGCGCTCGCTACCACGCCCGGCTAATTTTTTTGATTTATTTAGAGCTGAGGTCTCACCAAGTTGCCCAGGCGGGTCTCGAACCCGCGGACTCAGGCAATCCACTCACCTCAGCCTGTCAAAGCGTGGGATTACAGGCTGAGCCACTGAGCCCTGCTAGCAAGTCCTATATCCAGAAATTATTTGGGAAAGAGAGGGAAGACGAGAGAACAGAAGAGCAAGTAGTTTTTATGCATGTGCTCTCAAGACTCTGGTGTGACTGGTGAGTGGCTGATGTGTGGCTGAGTGTCCATGGATCTGTATCTTTAAATGATTAATAGTGACGTGTTTCCTTTTAGGGTGGCCTTCAGTTTTTAATCACGTGGCATGAGTTTTCCATTCATGAAGGTAAAGTTTCATTTTCCAGAAAACTTGTAATTTAAAAGGCAAATTGCGAAGAAAAACATTAAGTGATAGAAATGGTAGGATGTGGACATAAAAAGCCTGGGATGGGGGTACACACATGGTTGGTCCAGGGAGCTGCTGACACATGCCTTCTGTTCCAAAAATGAAAACTGGAGAAGGACGCCAAAGTCCTGTATTTATTTATTTGTTTGTTTTCATTTTTAGAGACAGCGTCCGGCTCTTTCACCCAGGCTGGGAGTGCAGTGGCGTGATCATAGCAACCACAAACTCCTGGGTTCAAGTGATCTTTCCACATCAGCTTCCCAAATAGCTGGGATTACAGGTGTGTACCACCACACCCGGCTAATTTTCTAATGTTTTTGTAGAGACAGGGTCTCTTTATCTTTCTTAGGCTGGTCTGGAATTCCTGGACTCAGGCCATCCTCCAGTCTCAGCCTCTCAAAGCGCAAGGGGGATTACAGGCCAAGCCACCACACCTGGTTCCCTATTGATTCTTTAAGGACTGCAGAGTGACTGAGTGTCCCTGCTGAGGTGGTTTGCCTGTGTCTGTTTTCTACTGCAGCCTAGCACACCGCTCCAAGGTTCAGTGGCTTCCATGAACAGCCACACCACTCCATCTTGTGTCCCTGGGTTGGCCAGGCAGGGCGCAGGCATGGTCTAGCCCCTGCAGCGTCTGGCAGAACTGAGCTTTCTCATGCAGCTGTGATTTGTGGGGAGGGATCCCAGCTGGCCTCACCCCATGTCTGGCCTCCCACTGGAAAGACTAGGTGCTGGGGCTTCTCTCTCCTGGGGCCTGTCACCCTCTCGTTTCCTGTGGTCTCGCCCGTGTCATCCCGGTGGGCTTCTTGACTCAAGTAGCTCAGGGCTCCAAGGGAACAAACGTGGAAACTGCTAGGCCACAGGAAGTCCCAGAGCCAGTCCAGAGTCAAGGAAAGGGGACACCTGACTCTTGATGGGAGGAGCGACAAGCCACGTTGCCATCAGACGGGAGGGGTGGGAAGGCTGGTTGCAGTGCCTTCTGTGAAAGTCTGCCATGGTTCACCCTCTGGAACTAGGAGCAAACCAAACCACGTAGAAAACGTGGAAAAACATGAATGACTTTGGCTGACTGTATGTGGGACAGGCCTTGGGGGCTGGGGCAGTTTCAGGAGAAGAAGAGGAAGGGAAAGAGAACTGGCTCCTTGGCCATCTACAGAAAATCAAGGAAAATGGGAAGACTGGAATGACAAGGTTCTGTCTCTCGGTACTGAAATCTGATAAAAATCCCAGTATAAGGACAAGCCGCTATGACTAAGGGACAAGCCAGTATGTACAACTCAGGTCAGGAGTTGAAGAAGGAAAGTCAGAAACTAACGAATGTGAAAAAGATCTAGCTGTGGGGGCCCGTTTTATTTGAAAGGAAGATTTATGTGTCTTTCAGCATATTTTTCCCCATCTAGATCAACAAGGAAGTAGGCAAGATAACCAAATTTTACTTGTGAACTCCTTGGGAAGGTACATAAGAAACTCTTAAGTACAGGCACACGTAGAATAATAATAGAAATAACTCTCATTTATCAAGCCCTTCTGATGTGTCAAGCGCAATGTTAATGCTTTGCACATATTAATTCACAGGAGGGAATGCGTCGAATTTTTTAGAGTTATAGAAAACATTGCCGGTTGGCTACCCAGCTCCCATGCTTTTCATCGTAACAGAATCCGGATGGCCGGGCTCGGTGGCTCAGCCTGTCATCCCGCGCCTTTGGGAGGCTGAGGTGAGTGGATTGCCTGAGCCCGCGGGTTCAAGACCCGCCTGGGCAGCGAGACCTCATCTCTACAATGAATCAAAAAATCAGCCGGGCGTGGTAGCGCATGCCTGTAATTCCGGCTACTTGGAAGGCTGAGGCGGAAGGATCGCCGGAGCCCAGCAGGTCGAGGCTGCGGTGGCCGGGAGCGGCCACTGCACTCCAGTCTGGGCGACAGGGTGAGACTCCAACTCAAAAAAAACAAAAAAGAATCCGGATGAGGTTAAGGTCCCTGTATTTGTTCTTTCTTCCATCTGTGGGCCTCAGAGGATGCCCGTCTCACCCCCAGCTCCAGAAGTTGCTGTGACTGGTTTACTGATTCCTATTGTTGTATGCAAATTATCTGGAGACTTAGAAGCTTAACAGAACCATGTTGTTCTGCTTATGACTTTGTGGGATGGAGGTTGACTGGGCTGTTCTCCCTTGGGGTCTCTCACAGGGATGCAGAGGTGTAGCTGGGACTGCAGTGACCACCGAGCCCTACGAGACAGGACCCCTAGGATGGTGTGCTTACACACCTGGGAGGTGACACTGACTCTTGGCTGGAAGCTCAGCTAGACGTCAGCCCCACAACAGGATAAGCCAACCAACACTCAGCAATTATATTCAAGAAGAGTTTTGTGCATAAACATATATTCAAAGGTATCCTGGCCTCCGACACGTGCCTGGGTGCTGATGTCTCATCTCCGGGGTCTTGAGAATGAGTTGTTACAGGCAGACTGGCATCTCCAATCCTGCTAAAGAAGGAAGCTGATTCCGTCCCTTTTAAACTTGGCCACGAGGCATAGAGTGGGTGGACCCGACTTGCCTAAGGGCAGGGGTCAAGTTAGGATACTGCAAAGGTGGGGACACTATAAGCTGATTTCTGGGTTTTTTTGTTTGTTTTTTGCTTTTTTGAGTTGGAGTCTCACTCTGTCACCCAGACTGGAGTGCAGTGGCTGCTCCCGGCCACCGCAGCCTCAACCTGCTGGGCTCCGGCGATCCATCCACCTCAGCCTTCCAAGTAGCTGGAACTACAGGCGCGCGCTACCACGCCTGGCTAATTTTTTTATTTATCGTAGAGATGAGGTCTCACTGCCCAGGCGGGTCTCGAACTCACGGGCTCAGGCAATCCACTCATCTCAGCCTCCCAAAGGCGCGGGATTACAGGTTGAGCCACCGAGCCCGGTTTATAAGCTGATTTCTGTTTCTCCTCGTGTCCAACCTAAGTGGAAAGGCGGAGCCTCGAAACCATGTAGCTAATTTTAAAGTCCCTTGTGTTTGTTTGTTTGTTTGTTTTTCCCCTCTGCATTTTTACTGTGACTGCCAAGTATCAACTGAGTTTCTGGTTCTCCAAACAAGCTTGAGAGAAGATACGTCTTAGGTGTGATGATAACTTGAAGCAAAGTGCTGCTTGGCAAACAAATCACGTTTGTCAAATCCAATCACGTGGGTCTGCTGTGACAGCCTCTGACACCTGAATCCAGGCTCACTCCAGACCAGACTCCTGCGCACAGTGGAGGTGGTTAATTGCAGAAACAAGAGGTGAAAAGGCCAGAGCAGGGGCGCTCTGAGGTTCAGCCCTCCACGTGGATTGAGGATGGAAATATGCGTCTCTTGCCTGTTGGGGTTGCATTTGGGACCCCAAGATGTCAAGGGATTCCATGAGTAAGAAAGACAGGAGCAGACGTACTTCTCATGAGACAAACGAACTTTCTCCGCCTAGATACATCGCGTGAAAGCCAACGTGAACGTGAGACGGAGCCCCTCAATCTCATTGCTTGGCAGAGCAGGTTATCCATCCAGTCATGTTCATCAGTGAAGGCGAAATGTAGGCTCTTTTTCTGTGGGTGATGAGTAAACACACCCAGCCTGGGTGGTATTTATAGGTGTTTATAGGTGGCAGGTTGTGCACACCCAGCCCTGGGTGGTAAAAGCCAAGAAAACAAAGACCAGGCACAGGCCCAGGCTCGGCGACAGATGCTGCTACGAGCTGTGGATGTGGGAGAGTCACCCAGCCTGCCTGAGTTCCGGCTGTGGCTCGAGCGGCCGTGGGAGGGAGATTCCTTGCAGTATCCATTCAGCAGCCATCTGTATCAGATCCTGTGCGGAGTGTTTGTAAAACAGAGATGAGTGAGATACCAGTCTCGTACTCTGGAAGCTCACATTTCTACTCCCAGATGGCAAATGCATCGGCTTTGATCTATTTGCTGTGAATGCCTGGGAAGATGTGTTGAGGAGGATTCTGAGGCCACTGCACATGAGTCTAGGGGAAAGGATGTTGGCTGTTGATGTCTGCTGTGAGTCGGAAGGTACGTGGAGCCTGCAGACCACACGTGCTCTCTCAAGAACGCAACTGCGCCTTGGGAAGCTGAGGTGAGTGGATTGCCTGAGCCCGCAGGTTCAAGATCCGCCTGGGCAACTAGGTGAGACCTCATCTCTACAATAAATCAAAAAATTAGCCAGGCGTGGTAGTGTGCGCCTGTCGTTGCAGCTACTTGGAAGGCTGAGGCAGAAGGATCGCCGGAGCCCAGCAGGTCAAGGCTGCGGTGACTGGGAGCAGCCACTGCACTCCAGTCCGGGTGACGGAGTGAGACTCCAACTCAAAACAAAAAACAAAAAAAGAACGCAGCTCACTTCATTTCAGAATCTGGGCAGCAGACACAAAAGACCCACCGTTTATACCCAACGCAGTCTCCAGATATGTTTGCTTGGTGTACACAGACTTCCTTTCATTCTTTTATCTTTCTTCTTTCTTGATGGAATCAGCAGGTATTTCTATGTCCTGTATTTTCCCTTATTTTATATTGATGTAATTTACATACTTTAAAATGTGCCATCTTAATTCTGGGGTCTGATGACTCTTGTCAAAAGCATCCGCCCGTGTCCCCCCCACCTCCATGATGACAAAACGATGTGATTCGCCCAGAGAGTTCCTCCGTGCTCCGTCCCAGGCAGTCCCCGGTGCTCCATGCTAAAGCGACCGCTCTCCTGGGTTCTGTCACCACAGACGAGTTTTGCCTCTTCTTAGACTCCGTGTAAATGACTTCCTGTGTGACATGCAGTCTCCCCTGGCCTCTAGCGCAGAGTGCTCTCAAGGAGTGTCTGTGTGTTGTGTGTGCCAAGTCATCGCTCCTGCTGTGGCCGAGCCATGTCCCATGGTAGGATATGTCCCACAGTGTGTGTCCCTTCATCTGGTGCTTCAGTGTGGGCTGTTTTGCATAAAGCATACTGACATGCCACTGTTTGTGTGGACATGTGTTTCCATGTGTTTTGGCATGAAGTGGCTGACTGTAGGGTTAAGTGTGTTTTTCACTTTTTTAGAAACTGTCAAGAAGTTTCCCGAAGTGTCTCTATGACTTAGCACAATCACCAACAGTGTGTGAAAGTTTTGTTTGTACCTCGCTGTCATCCAAATTCGAACTTGTCCGCCTTAAAAAAAAATGTAGCCGTTCTGGTGATGCATGGTGGTGTATATTTTCTTTGCCTCCCCCAACCAACCTATGGCATAAGGACTGGCACTATGCCGAGTTTACTGAGGATAAAGCTGGGCACAGAGAGATTACATCACTGGTTCAAGGTCGCACAACCAGTGAGTGGTGAGCTGGGGTTTGAATCTCAGGGTCCCAGAGGAGGGGCCATGCCTAAGAAAGTGGGGAATCGTGGGACTGAAGGACATACTCAATGTGCCTCTAGTTTCCATATTTCACTGATGAGGGGTCAAGTCGTCAAGAATTCTGGGTCACAGCATCAGGAAGGAACCAAAGGTTGTGACCCAGAGTTCCTATTCTGTGCTATCAGCTGCCTGGGATTAGAGTTGTCGGATCTTCCTGTTTCTTCCAAGAAGCCCAAAATCTGTACTTCTTACGTTCAGTGTGTTTGTTTTAATTCAGTGTTTTATTTTCAGGGCCCTGGGCAAGTCACACAAGCTAGGTGTGATCACCAACTTGAAGCGTCTGCTGTACACAGAGGGGAGACGCAGTTAGTGCCTTGAGTGCAAATTGTCATTTTCCATATCAGTGTGTGTGATTATAATATATTATATTTATATATTAGTATTATATTTAGTATGTATATTGTATCGCTGCTGTCACAGAGACCCTAAATATTAATGATTTGAACAAACTGTAGATTAATTTCCTTAATTTTCTCTCTTTGTCATGCACTTCCAGGTATAAATTCAGGGTTGTAGAATGACATGATTGTGTCAGGGACACAGGTATTGTCTTCTTGCTCCCTGGGGCCTTTAATTACTTAGCCCACCGGCCACCACCAGGCCTCTGCTCCAGCCAGTGGAAAGAAGTCCCAGCATGGATAAAGCTGACACCTTCCCTTTAAGGCAAGGGTGTGCTGAGAAGAGCTTAGCAACCAGATCTCAGGTGAGGAACAGAGGAGGCCAATTTGTTGCTTTTGCCGATTACATGGTGTAAATATCTCCACCGTGGCTGGTGTTTCAAGCTGCCAACATGAAGTGAACTGAGCGTGGAGTTGGGAGAAGGCACCCGAGGTGCAGTCTGCCAGTTGCAGATTTCTCTCCTGCCATTTCACAGGGCAGAACTTAGACACCTACCTGCAAGGGGGAGCTGGGAAATATAGTCTTTAGTCTGCATATAGTGTGGTGGCCAGGTGGCCTGGCTGCAAATTAAAGGTTCTTTTCATTTCAAGTTTCATTTTAATTTTTTATAGAGATAGAGACTCACTATGTGACCCAGGCTAGGCTTGAACTCCTGGCCTCAAATGATCCTCCTGCCTCAGCCTCCCAAAGTGCTGGGATCACAGGCATGAGCCACGATGCCCAGCCTAAGAGTTCTTATAGACAAAAATGGAGGACAAATAATTCGAGGCCACCAGAAGTCTATGACACAAGGGATTTTAAGCAGGGGGATATCGGGTGATTAAAATCGAACTTTATGTGCGGGAGGGACGAAGGAGTGAACTGAAACTGCCAGCCCGTTCGGAAGCTGGCACTCCTGATGAAAGGTCATGAGGGCCTGGGGAGGTCCCTGAAGCTAGGGTGGAGAAGAGGAACTGGGTTCGAGAGGTTTAGGAGGCAGACTTGCCAGGATTGGTGGGCAACGGATATTAGGGTTAAAAGGAGTGAAAGGATGGAGCCCAATGCTCAAGACCCCACCTGGGTGACAGCAGGTTGTTGGTTAAAATAACAAAAGCTGGTGGAGAGCAAAGAATTCCCTTTTAAACTTATTTAAATGTGAAGTTCTGAGTATTATCTGAGTGTTAAAATTAAGGCCTGAAGCTCAAAGCAGGCAGGGCCTGGAGTCTCCAGTTGAACAGTGACCAGGCTTCATGTTAGTAATTAACAAATTTCGAGGTCACCGAGTCAGGATTTCCAGTGAATTCTATAAAAGAAAACCGCTGGAGATAGAATAAATTGTCAGGACTCTTTCAGTTAAGGTGACAAAAACCCAAATCAAGCTGGGTTGGACTGAGGGGCGGTGGCCAAGGGAAATAGTGACTTATCTAACTAGAAAGTGCAAAGGTAGACAAGCTTCAGGCATGGCTGGATCAAGGCCAATGAGAGTGTGGTTGGGACTGTCTTTATGTGCACGTCTCCCTCCTGCTTCCTTCTACGATAGCTTCTTTCTCAGGCAGCCTCACAAGGCCGCCAGGTGAACACCAGCACATCCAAACCTTTGTCCCTTCATCTTAATAAGTCCACTTGTTCAAAACAAACGCTTGGGACTGGTTCTCAGTTGTTCCTTTTGGGTCCTGTGGCTGTTCTTGAACCCATCGCTATGAATCATTTTACCCGACTTGAGCACTTGTGCCCACCCTGAGCTAGAGAGTGGATCAGTCCCGGCTAAACCCCTTTGAGTGTCCATGACTACCCACAAGGAGATGAAAGTTGTCACCAGCAGATGAGAAAATAGGTGTTGGACAAGCCTGGCCACAGATGTCAGTCAGCTAGTGCACGTCTGCAGATGGGACTGCTGTCTTCAGCTGGGCCACATTTTATCAGGGAAATCCGTGGACACTCTTGTCCTGACCTACCTGCACTCCACCCCGGGTTTCTTCCATTGTCACTAGGTCTCGGGTATTCGCTCCTGGAGCTGTAGACAGCGTGGCTGCCCCCAGAGAGGTACGCTTGTTGGAGACCTTCCCAAAGAAAAGGGGCAGCAGGGTGGACGCCTTGACCTGCTTCTTTCTCCAGGCTTAACTTGGCTTAGCTTGAAAACAAGTAGCTTGAAAGAGGACCTATGCCCATCAAAAAACTGCCACTTCTCTCTCTCTCTCTCTCTCTCTCTCTCTCTCTCTCTCTCTCTGTGTGTGTGTGTGTGTGTGTGTGTGTGTGTGTGTGTCTGTGTTTAAAAGAAAGTTAACAAAGATCTGTTAGGAAAAAATAAAACACAGTAACATGGTTCTATGGCTGACCTTGTCAGTGACCCAAATTAAAAAGCCATTTACCTTCTCTGTGTGAAAGTTTCACCTCGGAAAGTTTGCTCCTGACAGCTGTTAATTAGAAAGAGGGAAGAGAGGCCGTCGGCATTCTAGAATTGTTTCCTACTTTCTGATTCTCTTTGGCCTGACAGGGCACGTAAGATTGCGGGGAGCGACATTAGTAAGGGTGCGTGACAGGATCTATGGGTGACTGATGAGTGCACACGTGTCCCATCTAAAGACATTTTTAAATACTCTAAGTTATTTAAAAATTTTAAATAGATCACCTCCCCTCCCCCAAAAAAGAAAGAAAATGAAAATGGTTCGGGGAAAGAATTTGGCCTGAAGATTGTCAGTTTGAGGCAGTGAAGCAATGTTTTTATTACACCCGTTTCCCAAAGCTTCTTTCTCTTTTCCCAAGACTGCTGTGCACAGTTGTATAGGTTGTTCACTGCTCAGGTAGGCTCAGTTGAATGGCAGATGGGGGCTGCAATCCAGTCAGGACCAAGTGAGAACCTCAGCTCCTGTGTCCACTCAGAGAAGATTTTTTTTTTTGGAATTCATTCAAAGACGATGTGTTTACTAGTGACCTGTCACTTCCCATCAGAGTCACTGGAAGAGAGTATGATTCCTAACCTAGGATGTGCTCATGGAAAGGCTTCTGGAGCAGATAGTTCAGTGCTGCTTGAGTGACACCTTGTTCTCTACCTCAAAGGTTTCTGCTGGCTCTTATGTGCATCGTCAAATGGCACACACGGTCAGGTGTTGAGTATCAGGCTTACTCTCTGTATGTTCATGGAAAGTGGGAGCCCTCTTCACCCAGTAGTCTAACCTCCTTGGTGCTCTGGGAATAAATAGAGCTTCTGCTTTGGCTCTGTTTGTATGACAGCAAAATCAAATACAGTGGTCCCTTTAAGAAACGAAGAAAAACCTTTTTAGGAATCAGCACAGATTTACTGAGCAGCTACTGTGAGCTAGACGCTCTTATCATATAACGGTGAAAAAAACAGTCCATACATTTTCTCCCTGGAGCTCACATTCCAGTAGCAGGAACCGTACAGTGAATAAGCAAATACACACATAAACACCCCTGAGACCATTTTGGATACCACTAGAGAAGAAAGAGCCGGATTGCGGGTGTGGTGGTTCACGATGGGGTTGTCAGAGAGGTTCTTCCTGAGTAGGTGACCTCGGAGCAGAATATGAACAAAAGGAGGGATGCAGCCACACGAAGACCCTGGGGAGGGTGAACCAGAGCAGAAACAGTGCATGTAAAGGTCCTGAGGTGGGACCAAGATTGGCATATTCAAAAGACAGAAAGTGTGGGTGGAGGGTTGAAAGCAAGAGAGAGAGAGAGAGAGAGAGAGAGAGAGAGAGAGAGAAATGGACGAAGACTGGGCATGCACGTGGTGCCCAGGCAGGAGGTCATGCTTTATTCACCACGTGATGGGAAGTCCCAAGCCCTCCCCTGTGCTCCTATCCTGCAAATCCAAACTCGCCCTTGATTTTTGCACTTGAATGTCTCATTTAGCTCAAACCACATGAATGGAGCAACACCCTTGGTCTACCGCATGTAGCCTTCCCCTGCCAGCCCTGCCCCACAAAAGCAAAGTCAGCAGTGACTTACACCATCGGACATTCTCCGTCTCAGTAAATGCCAGGCCCCGAGCCCACAAGTCAGACCTGGTGCCTCCCTGTGTACTGGCCAGAGTGTGCTATGACCCCATTCCTGAATATTCCCAGCTCTGACCCCAGCTCCTCTCCTCTTCTGCATGTGCTCTTGGCTGAGCCCTCGATAGCACCTGCTGGGCAGCTGGCATGCTGCCCGACTGCCTCCTGGCTTTCATCCCATACCACGATCTGTCTCCTACAGTGGCCAGGGGATTCTTACTCAATGCAAATCCGAAAATGTCAGCTCCTTCAACTGGGAACTTTCCAAAGCCTTCTCACTGTGGACGTGCCCATTTCAATGGGAGACTCTCCCTCCTTCTGAGGGAAGATTCCTCCCCAGGAACGCACTTTATGGCTCTGAGACCCCTCTGGCCTGTGACGTCCTATGGGCAGGGACCAAATCCTCATCATTTTGCTCCCCGGCCCCAGCAGTGCCTGATGCACCACGGGTGATCAGTCATCATTCGCCCGGCGACCTAGTCGGATGTTTGTCCCCTCCATCTCTCATGTTGAAATGTGGTCCCCAAGGGGCCTGGTGGGAGGTGTCTGGGTCATGGGGCGGATCTGCATGAATGGCTTGGTGCTGCCGTCATGGTGATGAGTACATTCTTGCTCTGTGGGTTCATGTGAGCACTTGTTTACAAGAGCCTGGTGCCTCCTTCCTTCCCTCTCTTGTTTCTGCTCTCGCCATGGGACATGCCCGCTCTGTCTCTACCTTCCGCCATGACCATAGACGCCTGAGGCCTCACCAGAAGCAGGTGCTGGCACTGTACATATTTCTTTACAAATTAGCAGCCTCGAGTATTCCTTTACAGCAATGCAAAACGTACTAATGGCTTTCACAGAACACCTAATCTCGGATGAAGTCTATCTATATTCATGGGGAGCCACTGAGAACCCTTCTCCTTAATCCTAGACTGGGCAACACATATTCGCATCACAGATGAGTTTGGGGGGAGACTTTGATTTTATTTTTTTATTTTAGAGTTGTGAGGTACAAGTGAGGATTTGCTACACAAGTAGGCTGCATGCAGCTGACGTTTGGGCTTCCAGTGGGCCCTCTCTCCCTCCATAGTGGACCTGGTGCCCAGTTGGGCGGTCACGTGCCTCTCTCCCCTTGCAGTGTCCGGCATTTGCCGATGCACCCTTGTGATCACATGACTAGTGATGGGAGGAGGAACTTTTAAAGGTGGGATTCTGAGCAGGTGATGGTAAGGGAGAAAAAGCCACTCACAGCAGGCGTCTGAAATGATCCGCAGAGAAGAAACATGCAGTCCGACTTTTCTCCTCCCTATTAGAGTGTTGATTTCTTTTTTCCTTGTGGTTCTTATGCGTTTACTTCCGATTTCCCAAAATTGTTTGTAACATGAACTATGAAAGCTAAATATTTTTATAAAAGTTGAACTTCTGCTGAGGTAAAAATGTGAGAGGGATCTTGCTATACTGGGGGCTCTTTCTCCTGAAGGAAAGCCAGAGTCTGACACCTTTGGTCGCTTCCTGTTTTATTTTTTTCTCTTATTTCATTTAGGAACTTATCCCTAAATCAGTAGCAAAAACCAGAAATGTCTGCAGGCTCCTGTGTGTGTAAGCCACAAAAAGCAATGCTTTGTGATCCTGATGAGAGTCTGTGGCCCCTATTTTGGAAGATGAGGAAGGTGAATGCCGACAGCATCCGTTTGGGTGTTACAGCTAGGAATGCTGTTGCTGCAAGTGCCCAGATTCTCAAACAGCAGTTTGAGCAGAGAGTGGGTTGTTTTTCTCATGGAACAATTCGCCAGAGGTGGGTCTTTTGATGGAAGACTCCTCCCCACCCCGCTCCTTCCCCGGGAATGGAGGTCATGACTTTGTAGAAGATTTTCTATGTCTGAGACCACTCCAGGCTCTGATGATCTGTGGGTAAGGGCTGAGTTCTGTTCCTTGAGCTCTCCTGGCCCCTCACAGGGCACCTGACACATAGTAGGTGCCAGTAATCATTAGTCAAGACAATGGTCAAGGTTCCTAGCTGAACAGCCCAGCTATGTTGAGGCTTTGGATGCATGTATCCATGATGTGCGTGGTCTCTCCCTCATGGCTGCAGACGACCACTGCATACATCAGGCTGATATTCTAGCAGGAGGGAGGGAGACAAGTAGCCGAAGCTGTGACTTTCCCGCTAATCAGAGAAGCCAAAGCCAGCCCGGAGGCCTTCCAGAGACTTCCAATTACATGTAACCATCAGAGATGATATCCCATGGCCTCATCAGCCGTCCACAAAGCAGGGAAATCCGTTCTTCTTCCTCTCGGCTTCTATAATGATGGCAGAGATGGCAGTTGACCAAAGCTGTGGGGTCTTCTGTCTCATCCCACCCAGCACTCATGCCTGCATTCAGAGGGAGACTCAGCTTAGGTGAGGGGTGATGGTTCAAAAAGCCCCTCAGGCCAGAATAACACCCCAGAGTGGCCCATTAATCCTGCCCTTGTATGAAGGTGCAAAACCCAACAGAGATACGCCAGATCATCAGCCCCTGGCCCTGCAGCGGGTGGTGAGCTCTCCAGTTGCTGACGTCCACACAGCAGGGCTGGTGGGGGTCAGGCCAGGGGTGCATTATGAAAAGCAGTTATGACCGGGGTGGGGGAGGGCTGTCGTGAGCAGGACCAGGAGTAGGGGGAAACAGGTGAATCACCCAGCCTGAAATTGATGGTGCTCCCAAAAGCCTTGGTGATAAAGATCATATTTTAATGCACTAATATATATATATATATATATATATATGAGTTGGAGTCTTACTCTGTCACCCAGGCTGGAGTGCAGTGGCATGCTCAGGGCCACCGCAACCTTGACCTGCTGGGCTCCGGCGATCCTTCCGCCTCAGCCTTCCAAGTAGCTGGAACTACAGGCGCGCGCTACCACGCCTGGCTAATTTTTTATTTTATTGTAGAGACAAGGTCTCCCCAAGTTGCCCAGGCTGGTCTTGAACTCGTGGGCTCAGGCAATTCACTCACCTTAGCTTCCCAAAGTTCTGGGATTACAAGCTGAGCCACCAAGCCTGGCCTAATGCACTATTTTTAAAAACTAAAGTCAATGCAAAAAAATCTAGACTGAACAATATCTTAGTATTTTATTTTATTTTATTTTATGTTAGCTTTTATTTTTATTTTGAGTCAGGTTCTCACTCTGTTGTCCAGACTGGAGTGCCAGTAGCATGAACACATGACTCACCACAGCCTCAACCTCCTGGGCTCAGGCGATCCTTCCACTTCAGTCTCCTGAAAAGCTGGGGCTACAGGCATACACCACCATGCCCGGCTAATTCTCTTCTTTATTTTTTGTAGAGATGAGGTCTCTATACATTGCCCAGGCTGGTCTTGAACTCTTAGACTCAAGCAATCCTCCAGCCTTGGCCTCCCAGAGTGCTGGGATTACACATACCCATAAGCCATACTCTTCATGTTACCAGTCCTGGTCCCCGTAGGTATTTGGTTAGGAGCCCTGACACTTAGCATCCTGGGAATGAGATAAAGCAGCCCACGTGCAGAGGAGGAGGTGTTTACGCATCCTCTAAACCAGATGACGACTCATGAAGCTTGTGCACTAGCACTTGCTGAGTGAGTAAGGACTTCACCATGACACGGAAGACGAGGTAAAGGTCAGGTGAAGGTCAGAAGATGTGCAGAGACCCAAAGGCCAGGGTGCCCGGGAAGGGACAGTGGGACTGGTGAAACCCTTGTCTGGTGGGGAATTCTCTGCATTTACCATACAAGTGCCCGACACAAGCCAATTCCATGGGAATATGCCTGTGGGGACTATGTGTACACACAGGCCACTCCTACTCTGGGTGTGTTTTGGTGGCTTCTTCCCTGGTGCTTTGTTTGGGAAATTAGCAAAGATGCCACCGGGCAGGCAGGAACCTCAGGAGGACAGCAGCTGCCAGAGATTTCCTTCTCAGCACCAGCAGGAAATTCACATTCCTAATACAAACGCCAGCTTGTCATGTCTTGCAAAGAATGAGCATTATGGAGTTTTTGATGATAATGGCGGGGCCGGCTTGGACAATTGCTTGAATGATTGAATTAAATTAGTTTATGTTTTAATGAGGTGGTTCATCAGAGGCTGATGGTGGCAGACGATTGTGAGCCGATCAGACTAAGCTTCGTTTTGTTTTCTTTTCTTTCTGTGTGCTGCTTTCAGTCCACGATCTGGAACGAATCTGCTCAGGCTGACCTCTAAGTCTCTCCGTAGCAAGGGTCAGGTTCGGATGCTGAGTCCTCATGCAGCACTGATAAGGGAGCAGCGACCCCACTCTGGCATGAGCTCATCTGGAGTGGGTCCCTGGATGATTTGACAGGTGCTTTTTAGGTTTCTGTAAGAATGGAGCATGTGGAGGGAGGGAGATTAAGCAGCCCAGACTTGAGTCCTGAGACTCCGCTTCTGATCATCTGCATAGGACAAGCCCCCACCCTCCAGGCACCCTGTCTCTCCAACTGCAGAACACGCAAGCATCTGTCCATCTGCTCGTGTATCCGTCTGTGTATTCATGTGTTACTTCAACAAACGTTCGGTGTGTGTCCAGTATGTGTTAGACTGGGGTCATCCCCACCCACAGGAGGCTTACAGTCCGGTGAAGAACTGTAGAGATCAGACTGTCACACAAGTGTGTGAGAGGAACTATGATAGAGTGTGCAAGGGAGTGGCTGGGCGTGGTGGCTCACGCCTGTAATCCCTATACTTTGAGAGGCCCAGGTTGGAGGATCGCTTGAGCCCCTGGAGTTTGAGACCAGCCTAGGCAGCATAGGGAGACCCCACCTCTACAAAATGAAGAAAAAAATAGCTGGGCATGATGGTGTGCAGCTGTAGTCCCAGCTACCTGGGAGGCTAAGGCAAGAGGATCACCAAAGCCCAGCAGGTCGAGGCTGTTCCAACCTGGGCAACCGAGTGAGACCCTGACTCCTCCCACCCCCCAAAAAAGGAAAAAATCCGAATCTCCTATCATCCCTGGACCAGCTCTGGTGCAGCTGTCTTGATTTCCCTGTGCTCTGTGGCTTGGATGGTGGCAGAGAACCATCTTATGACGCATTCATCACCTGTTTCTCCCCTGCTACCTCCTGGTCTTAGACAAAGCCAATTTTATTTTTCTTTTCTTTTTCTTTTCTTTTTTTTTTTTTTTGGGTTGGGGTATCATTCTGTAACCCAGGCTGGAGTGCAGTGGTATGATCACGGCTTGACCTCCTGGGCTCAGGCAATCTTTCCACCTTAGCCTCCCAAATAGCTGGGACTACAGACACAAGCCATCACACCTGGCAAATTTATTTTTATTTTTTTTGTAGAGAAAAGGTCCCACTTTGTTGCTCAGGCTGGACTCACGTAATCTCTCACCTTGACCTCGAGTGCTAGGATTATAGGAGTGAGCCACCACACCCAGCCAAGAACCAATTTTCAAACTGTGACTAATTTGGGAGAAAAATACACAGGACAGCGGAGAAAAGGCCATAGGGAAATAATCCAGTTAATAATATTCCCATGGATCAATCGTGTACAGACTAGAGTCAACAGATCCCACGGATATGTAAGTGACATACCACTGCACACAGAGCAACCATAGACTCCGTTCAACTGAATTGACTGTGCAGGAGAAATGTGTTCAGATTTCGGCGGGCTCCTTAGAACAAGGGTCCGCACACCTTTTTTCTTAGTGAAAAGGGTCACATAGTAAATATTTTGCAGGCCAGGAGACCTTTGTCAGAACTACTCAATGCTGCCATAGACAATAAATAGACTGATGATGTGTTGTGTTCCAATAAAACTTTATTCGTACATCCGAGTGCCAGCCCCTGACCTGAACCATGTTTTTTTTCCATCCTTCCACTCCTCTGTCACAGACCATGTGGCAAGAACTCTGACCCAGGCCTTGTCAACCTCAGCACTGTTGATATTTTGGCTCAAATGATTCTTTGGGCGGTGACTGTCTTATGCGTTGTAGGGTATTTATGGCATCCCTGGCCTCTACCCACTAAATGTCAGCACCCTCTTTTCTGGCGTGACAACCAAAAATGTCTCCAGACAGTGCCAGATTCCCCCGGTGGTGTGAGGGGACAAAAGAAGTCTTGCTTTAAACTCTTCTCCGTTGTTTCCTGCATGTGGCATTGGTGTATTTGGTCTCTTTGGCCGAGATGTATGGCTTTCATTTTGGGATTTGCTGCTTCCTGAAAATTAATTACAGACCATGGGCCGAATCTTGAGCTCTGTCTTCTGAACAAAATGGTAGGGGATTGTCAAACCCTGGCCCTGGCTCTGGGCATAGCTATGGTGAAGCAATAGGGATAGGTAAGATTTTAAGCGGTTATCTTTGCTAGAGCATGTTTAAAACAGGAGGAGAAGGCCTTTAAGGGAGAAGCCTCTTGCATAGTTTAGAGACATGGATCCTGCCTGGGGTATAATCCAGACTCCAACACTTCCTGGCTGTGTGGCCTTGGGTAAGTCGCTTGACCTCCCTGTGCTTCAGTCCTTTCATCTGCAAAATAGGCATAATGTTAATTCCTGCCTGTGGAGGTTTGGACGGATTGATATCTCCAGCAGTTCCCATGGTGTCTGACCTGAGTCAACCCTCTACAAGTGCTTGTTCAATAGTATCAATAAAATAAAGGCTAAAGTAGCCGGGCTCAGTGGTTCAGCCTGTAATCCCGTACCTTTGGGAGGCTGAGGTGAGAGGATTGCTTGAGCCCACGGGTTCGAGACCCGCCTGGGCAGCGAGACCTCATCTCTACAATAAATCAAAAAATCAGCTGGGCGTGGTAGCGCATGCCTGTAATTCCAGCGACTCAGAAGGCTGAGGCGGAAGGATCGCCGGAGCCCAGCAGGCCGAGGCTGCGGTGGCCGGGAGCGGCCACTTCACTCCAGTCTGGGCGACAGAGTGAGACTCCAACTCAAAAATAAATAAATAAATAAATAATAAAAAAATAAAAGCTAAAGTGAAGAAAGATGCTCTGAAGTCAGATTTCTAGGAATATTCAAAATCTGGAGATATTCAGGTGGGCGTGGGGAGCAGGGATCCGAGTGCAGAAACTCACACCACCTTGGCTGACCGCAGTCTGGGGGTCTTTTGGGTGATGCAGACAAAGTCATCACTCCCCTCTGCCTCCGAGCTTCCCAGGGAGCATGCACGTGCATCCCGGGGAGGGTCTGCTTGCCCACGGCCTGAGAGGTTAGGTGCCCAGGAGGGAAGTGGGTGCTGCGCTCCCAGCGAGCTTCTGGACCGTTTCTGGTTTCTAAGTGGTGTTTGGGGCTATGGGATAAGATTGAAAACGCTGTTGGGAAACAAAGAACAGAGTACCATATGTTCTCACTCATAAGCGGACCTTGAACAATTATAATACTGTAAGAAAGGGGTTGGCAGGAGTGGGAAACTGTCAGGGGAGGGGGGTGGGATTGGCAGCTGAGGGAAACTGCTAGGGGAGGGAGGGGCATACCTCATCAACAACGGTACCTGCATAATCAACGTTTGTATACCTAACACTGAATTGTACCCCACATCTTAATAATAATAATAACAATGATAATAATAATAAAACGCCATTGGGTGGTGGAGGGAGCAAAACTGGGGATAACTGACAGCACAAAGGTGAAATGGAGGGAAACAAATGAGGGCCCGTATGCGGCCAGTATGGTTCGGTCATTGATTGAAGATTTTCAAATAGCTTGGAAGACTGAGGCAGAAGGATCGCCTGAGCCCGGTAGATCGACGTTGGGGTGGCCGTGAGTGTCGCCCTCCGGCACTGCAGTCTGGGGGACGGAGTGAGACTCCATCTCAAAAGTAAATAAATAAATGAATAATAAAATAGCGAAGTATGGTGGTCTCGTGTTCTCACTCGTAGGTGGGATCTGAACATTAATCACGTTAGCACAAGGGGGGATCGGCCGTCGATGGACCCTGCCAGGGGAGGGAGGGAGGAAGGGAGGAGGCATGTAACTTCACAAAAGGTACCTGGTCCTGAGCCAGGGGAAGTGAGGGCCAGTGGGAGGCTCAGACTTCACCTGCATGCAGCCGGCTTGTGTAGTGAATCCTGGCTTGAACCCCCACTTAATAACAATGATAATAAAAATAATTAAAAGAATGGATGAATGGATTCAGGATGTTCCACCACAGAGAAACGATCAACGCTTGGGATGATGGGTCCCCAGTGACCCGGATGTGATTACACATCATATGCCAGTATCAGAATGTCGCATGTACCCCATGAATAGATATACCTGTTATACACCCCTGATCATTAGAAATCGTTCCAAAAAATTTGAAGGTTAAAAACCCCCACTCTCCGTAGCCCATGACTCTCTACCACATCTCTCAGTCAGTTATGAACAAGCCGTCTGATCGCCCGCCTTGGCGGTGCTCCGGGGAGCATTCCTGCCATGTAAGATGCTGGTGATTCTGGGTTGGAAGGTTCTAAAGCCACACTAGGTTGGGAAATATTGGGTTAATCAAAGGGAAACAGAGTTCTTCACAGCAGGACTTGGGAGAGCCTCAGCAGGCCATTATGCACTGGGGCTCCGAGGGAGCTCTGGCTGGGGCTATTCCCTGCCTTCCATGGGACATGTGTTCGAGGCATGGTGTGGAAAAGGCCACCGTAGTGCAGCCGAGCGGCTGACGCAGGCTCTGAGAGGCCCAGGCAGGCCCTCTGCAGGTCACACTCCCGTGTTCAGGGTCACTGTCATGGCCCTGCTGTGAACGCCCAACAGAGGGGATCTCTGGGTTGGAATTATGCACAGACACCTCCATGGGGGTGTCACAGAACCTCGGCATCCGAGAGATGGTGTGAACCTGGACTCACCTGAAAGCAGGTGTGCCAAGCCCCTTTGCACACAGCGGTCCTGGGAACAGCTCCTCATCCCACACCCTTCTGGTTGTAAAAGGTACCTGGTGGTGTAGCTACTCTCAAGTTTATGTGGCCACATGTATACAGGGTTCAGCCATGTGTTAATTTCCTAGAGATGCTGTGACAAGCTATTCCACATATGGTGGCCTTAAACAACAAGGTCTTCTCTCACCATTCCAGAGGCCCAAAGCTGAGATGCTGACCAGCTGGTTCCTTCCCCTCTAGGGCAGCGTCGTTGGCCTTGTCTGGCTTCTGCCAGCTCCGTGCGCTCTTTAGCTGTGGAGGCCTCACTTCAATCTCTATCTTTCTCTTCATGTGTCTTCTTCTTCTTGTCTCTGTCTCTTCTTTGTGTCTCTTAAGAGGACGTTTGCCATTGGATTAAGAACACACCCAGATAATCCATGATGGTCTCATCTCAAGATCTTTAATTTAATTACATCCACAAAAATTCTTTTTCCAAATAAGGATGTGGACATATCGCTTGGGGTTCACCACTCAACCCCATACAGGACAGGGGAACTTGGAAATGTCTGTCACTGTTGATGGCAAACTACTTGATTGACAGCTCAGGTCTATATTTCACTAAGTCCATGCATTGATGGGTTGTTCCTTCGTGAAACTCTAGAATCACTTGACCAGCCATCTACATTTCCTGAGTGGCATAATCTGCCCAGGGTTGAAACACAGATTGCTGGGTCCCATCCCAGAGCATCTGACTTGGCAAGTCTAGGGCAGGGTCTGGGAATCTGCATTTTAAGACATACCCAGGTAATGCTCATGCTGCCAGTCCTGGACCCACTTTGAGGACTGCTGGTCCAGTATATTTTCCTTAGGAAGAAATTCACAGGCGTGCGGGGCCCACCATTTGCTGGTGGTCCATGTTCCTAGATACCCAGTACTCCGACTCCCCCAGTCCTTGCTCCAAGGTCTCACTGCCTTTGGCACTCATTGTGGTACTCCAGAAAACATCCTACCCAAGGATATCATTGGTCCACAGGAACTGTTTGCCAGTGGCCAGATGGAGTGCCCTCTATGGAGAACAATTTATTCTATAGCAAAACAGCAAAACAAGACTTCTTGCATTCGGGGCCATTTTCTTAGGTGAGATAACCGCCACCACAGAAGCAATATTTTGATATTTGTCATAGTAATTAGAATGCCCAATGAGAATGCTCATTGAAGTGGAGGAAACTCTGGCACTTCGGGGAGAAGAAATCACAATACAGCGTGTTTGCGCCACACTATGCAATCCCTTATTTTTGTTACAAATTCTGGAATTAAGACTATGTCTCCCCTTTGAGCAGTGGTCTGTGGAAAACTACACAGTAGCAAGCTGCACAAATTGGCACAAAACAGTACACCTCTGAAATCACCCACCCTTTTCTTTAGAAACAGCCTTTGGTGTAAAGCGGCAGGAAGCATCTGTGTCTGGGTTTTTCCTTGCACGTCTGACAATCAGTCAGACGTGCACAACAGTGCCTCCTTGGGAATACTTCTCCAACCCAGGACAATGGATTGCCACAATTCCTGCCCTCAGAGCAAGGGCCCAGCATCGAGGCTACACATGGAAGGGAATGGGGCAGGATGGGAGGACGTGGTAGCCATTCTACAGAGCAGCCATGAGCGGGGACACAGAAGGGCTTCCATGGCATGACGCCCCATTCCCCAAATTCCCTGCACAGCCAGCAGGTTGGGAGAGCTGGTGACAGCCTGAAGACAAGAGTGGTGACTGGGATCACAAGGTCCCCCAACCTCACTACCTGCTATGAGTGTGTCATTTCCTGGGCACCCGGGAAGTTAGCTGCAATTTTTTTTTTCTGATAGAAAAAGGTCTCAGACTTAGACACAAAAGGTCATCTATTGTATTTATTTCCATTCCATGTATACAGATTTCCACGTATGCAAAATCTCCCAAACAGTCCAATCCAAAGTGCAAGAGTATAGATTAGGAGTTGCAGAGCCTGGTGAGAGAGGAGATGGGGAGGGACGCTAATGGGCACGGAGTTTCTTTGTGAAGTGATAGAATGTTCTGGTGGCAATGGTGCACCACTCTAAATACACAGATGCATACTTCAAGATGGTGAATTACACGGGAGGTGAGTTGCATCTCAATAAACATATCATTCAGGTTTAAGGTTATACTGAAGACCACTTTATGTGGAGGGTAAAGACAGGCAAAAAGTAGCACGAGAGATCAATAGTACAGTCAAATCTTATCTCTTTTTGCCATTTAATTTTTCTTTTTTTTCTGGAGTTGGGTCTCACTCTGTCGCCCAGACTGGAGTGCAGTGGCCGCTCCCGGCCACCGCAGCCTCGGCCTGCTGGGCTCCGGCGATCCTTCCGCCTCAGCCTTCCAAGTAGCCAGAATTACAGGCATGCGCCACCACGCCCAGCTGATTTTTTGATTTATTGTAGAGATGAGGTCTCGCTGCCCAGGCGGGTCTCGAACCCGCGGGCTCAGGCAATTCACTCACCTCAGCCTCCCAAAGGCGCGGGATTACAGGCTGAGCCACCGAGCCCGGCTCCGGCTAGTTTTTTATTTATTGTAGAGACGAGGTCTCACCAAGTTGCCCTGGCAGGTCTCAAACCTGCGGGCTCAGGCAATTCACTCACCTCGGCCTCCCAAAGTGCTGGTATTACAGGCTGAGCCACCGAGCTCGACCGCCATTTAATTTTTCAGTCTTTCATTTATATATTTATTTATTTACTTATTTATTTATTCTGAGGCCAGGTCTTGCTCTGTCCCTCAGGCTAGAGTGCAAAGGAACAATCACAGCTCACCACAGCTCATGCACTCAAGCGATGCTTCCTCCTCAGCCTCCCTAGTAGTTGGGACTCCAAGCAAGCATCACTATGCCTGGCTAATTTTTTTCTTCATTTTTATAGAGACAAGATCTGGCTATGTTGCCCAGGCTGGTCTTGAACTCTTGGCCTCAAATGATGCTCCCATCTCGGCCTCCCAATGTGCTGGGATTACAGGCATGAACCATTGCACCTGGCCCTCTGAGTCTTTCAAATGTTTATCTTAATATTTGTCAAGCACCTACCTCTTGCAGAGTGAACATAAAAGGAACACAGGCATGAACGTTACAAGCCTCCCAGCCATGCTGTTCCATGGGGATCCTGGGCCACCCATTTTGCCAGTGAAGAAGCTGATGCCCTGCCCGCCTGGAAGCCTCTGCTGGAAATGCCCAGGTTGGGACTGAGCCAGGCGGTGGGTGGCTCACTGGCTCTGTCCACTTCCACGTCTTCAGAGCAGCTCAGAGGCCTGCAGAAAAGTGTGCTCCGCCAGTGCCTTTTGCTCTGTGACTTTGTCCAGGAGATCAGGGAAGCCACGTTCTGGGCCTGGGATGTGCGTTTGCAAGTGAGTGCCTGCTTTCCTCCTGGCAGACAGTGAAGGGTAGACTCTCCTTCAGAGCGGTTCTCTGAGCCCCACGTGCCTCTCTGAGTGACCTGTGACCGACAGGGCCACCAACACGGGCTCTCAACATAGGAATTGAAACACGAGGTTGGGTGCTGTGTCCACAAGATGTGGATTTGGCACACTCTGAAGCCGGTCTCCTTCCTTCAGTGTTTGGAAAAGGCCACAGAGCACATGTGGCAATACTGGAAGAATGGGTATTCTTGAGAGATCCTGTCACATCTCAAGACCCCTACCATGCAGAGCAAAACCGAGGCCACAGAAAGAGGCGTGATGACTCTGGGAGATTGTAGGGGGAGAGAACGGGTGAAGAAAAGAACATTTTCACGTGGCTTGCAGCTGCCTCCAGCCTGGAAGTAGAGAGAGCATTTTCTGTCTACATCATAAAATCATACAGAAAAAAACCTCCTGTCTGATCTGATATTGATGGTGACTGGGAAATGCATTTGGTGTTAGGGAGAAAAAAAAGCACAGAATTCGCTAAAATCTCTGTCACACATTAACTCTTTAGAACTCAGCATCACAGAGCCCAGTGTTTCTCAGCCTTGGCTGCACAAAACCATCAATTGTGTGGGAGAAAATACTAGGGCCTCACCTCCTGGCCAGTAAAATTTTATCTCTGGCATTTGGGCCAAGGTAACAATTTGGGCTCTTCTCATAAATGTACTGCACAGCCAGAGTTGAGAAACATTTGACATTTATATTTGCAAACGATGTTCCCTAAGGAAGGAATTTTACTATACTTCCAAATTCTGTAGGACAGTCTGTTACCCACATAAATACTGATAATCTAAATCCATTCCTCAAATAAAGCCTCACTTTCACTATGAATTAGATTGGATCACAGTTATTTTTTCCAGCCAAATTAGCTTCCTGCTTATGATTGGCTTAAATTTGTTTTCAAGGGAGTTGGTGTACCAGCTAGCTACTGCTGGGTAACAAATCACCCCCAAACTCAGTGGTCTAAAACAACATTTCTGGGTCATTTCTCTCTATTGTGAAGGTTGGCTGGGAGAGAGGGTAGGTTGGGCAACTAGGGTTGGGCCAGGCAGGGAATTCTGGTAGTCTTGCTGCTAATCTTGGTTGGACTCACTCACGTGTTGGTTGTATAGAAGCACCCTGCACTCTAAAGATCTCCACTTCCTCCTGGACCAGCAAACTAGGTTGGGGATGTCCTTGTGGCAATAACAGAGACTCCAAGGGCCAGCAGAAGCCTCCCTGGCATGTTGAGACCAGAGAGAGGAGGCAGCAAGCACTCTTTCCATCTTGTTCTGTTAAAGTTAAGTCTTAGGCAGAGCCTAGAAATGAGAATTGGGCGCCCCCTCCCCTGGAAGGGCACCACATACCACATTTCAGGGCCACAGGATGGGTTAAAGAATATAAGCAATTCATGCAGGCTGGTAGAGTGCATGGGCAGTAGCCTACTGAACAGCCCTTCTAGAATGAGTTGGTCTCCATGATGGAAATTGGGGTGTGTCTCTATGTGCCCAGTGACGGGCATGCTTTTGTTTGTTTGTTTGATTTTACTTTTTTTTTCATAATCAATATTTTGTATTATGGTTTTGTGGGGTACAGTTAAGGGTTAGGTGTACAATTACGTTTCATTCAGGCACCCTGTTGATAAGAGGTGTTTCCCCACCTCCAGACAGATATTTGCTACTGTTAATCCCATCTCCCTCCCCGCCCTATAGTTTCCCAGTACCGTCAGTCATTTTCTTATATTATTACATTGGATGTTCAAGGTCCATTATATGAGTGAGAACATGTGATACTCGGATCTTTGTTTCTGTGAGAGGTCACGCTGGTTTTACTTTTTTATTTTTGTAGAGACAAGGTCTCGCTATGTTGCCTAGGTTGGTTTTTGAACTCCTGAACTCAAGTGATCCTCCTGCCCTGGTTTCCCAAAGTGCTGGGATAATGGGCGTAAGCCACCGCACTGGCCAGATTTTAATATAAAAAGTAAACATCCACTTTGTTTATGTATTTACTTATTTATTTATTTTTGAGTCAGAGTCTCATTCTGTCACCCAGGCTGGAGTGCAGGGGCACACTCACGCCCACCACAGTCTCAACCTGCTGGGCTCAGGCAATCCTTCCATCTCAGCCTTCCAAGTAGCTGGAACTGCAGGCGTGTGCCGCCACACCCAGCTAATTTTTTGATTTACTGTAGAGATGAGGTCTCACCAAATTGCCCGGGTTGGTCTCAAACTTGGGGGCTCAGGTCATCCTCTCACCACAGCTTCCCAAAGTGCTGGGATTATAGACATGAACTACCACACCCGGCTGGCATGTTTTATCCAGAGAAGAAAATGATGACATCACGGCGTAACAGACAAAGACATGTTCTTACTGGGACTTCCAGCCTTTCCTCAGGCCAACAAGCAAAAGTCACCGAGTTTACGTGCAGTCATTTTAAAAGCTGCCACAGTTTGCAGACTCCACCAAACCCCAAGCAGGTGAAGCAATCTCTACTGGAGAAAAGTGGGTCCGTGCACCATTTCCTTTAAGCCCACGCCACATGCAGTAGACGCTTAATGAATGCTCATTGGCGATGATTATGACAACATTTCCATCTTCAATTTAGCCATCAGCTGTTTATTGAAAAACACTGATTGTTGTTTTTCTTCTTCTTTTATTTCTTTTTCGGTCTCTAAGCACTTATGGTTCTTAAACAAAATTAATCATTGTAGCAGACTAGCAAAGTCTCCCTTCTGCCTCTTTTAGCCCCAGGAGGCCAATGAGGCTGAGAAGGAGTGTCAGCCAGGATGACCTCCATTAGGGAGGGAGTCCATCCTGTGTGCTGGCTCAAAGAGCACGCAGAAATGTTGCCGGCTGGTCTCTTCTCCCGTCCCTACCTTCATTCCCGGCTAGAGAAGAACACGCTTGCATGCTACCTGGCTTCTGTCTCATTTTTTTCTTTAAAGATGACACCTGCACCATCTTGGAGTTCACGGGAGGATGACAAGTCAGTGCCCAGCCTCCAAGCCCTCCCAGTGCAGGGGTTGGTTTCTAAATTACCGAGTCAGAGCAGGGGCAGTGGAGCCTCCCAAATGATCCACACACTGGCCGGACCCAGTGAGGACCCAGATGCACCTGCTCATTTGGTTGCGTCTAACCGATACTCCTGACCTATGTCAGGAGCTCTCACGTGAGTGGCTGTCTGTCATAGTTAGGTGATGGTGGTGGGTTAGGGGTGTGGGCCTGTTGTCTCGGCCTGGGTATGCGGTTGTGAATTTTCATAGTAAAAAGTTAAGAAGAGAGAGACTGCAGAAGTCTGGCCTTTGACAACGCTGGACAAGGGATACCAAATCATCTGATATCTGAATACAGGCGGTCTGGCGTACTGGCTAAGAGGAGGGGCTGGCATACCATGGCCCACAAGCCCCATCTGGCAAGCTCCCTGCTTTGGTACAACCTGTGAGATAAGAATCGTTTTTACATTGTTAAACCATGGGAGGAGAAATAGAAAGAAGAAAAGGTTTTGCAACAAATTGTACGAACTCACTTGTCAGTGCCCCTAAATAAAGTTTTATTGGAACACAGTCATGTTCGTTTGTTTGCATTTTGGCGACAGCTGTCTTCACACTCCAGTGGCAGAGTTGAGTAACTGCAAGAGACTGTGTGTCCCAACACTCCGAATCCATGTACTCTCTAGCCCGTTTTTTTTTGAGTTGGAGTCACTCTGTCACCCAGACTGGAGTGCAGTGGCCGCTCCCGGCCACCGCAGCCTCAACCTGCTGGGCTCTGGTGATCCTTCCACCTCAGCCTTCCAAGTAACTGGAACTACAGATGCGCGCTACCACGCCCGGCTCATTTTGATTTATTGTAGAGATGAGGTCTCACCAAGTTGCCCAGGCGGGTCTCGAACCCACGGGCTCAGGCAATCCATTCACCTCAGCCTCCCAAAGGCGCAGGATTACAGGCTGAGCCATGGAGCCCGGCTCTCTCTAGCCCTTTATAGGGGTTGTTTGCTGACCCCCGACTAAGGGTGTAAACTCAGCAACCCGGTTTCTTCGTCCTAATCCCTGACTCTGTTAATTATGTGCAGTGACTTTGAACAAGTTTCTTTTTTGAAGAAAAAAGATGAGGGGTACAATTCAGGGTTAGTAGCCTAAGTAGTTATCACACAGGTAAAGTGTGGGTACCCTTATTGATGTTGTGTGTCTCCCCTCCCCTGGCAGTGTTCGCCTACTGCCAATTCCTCTCTTACAGTATTATGATAACGTTCAGGGTCTGCTTATGAGTGTAAGCATGTAGTACTCAGATCTTTATTTCTGTGATAAATCACTAAGTGTTTTTCATCCAGGTTGCTGTGAAGTTCATAATTTTGTTTTTATTTATGACTGCATAGTATTCCTTCGTGTATATGTACCACATTTTTTTATCCATTTTGTTTTTTTACTTTCAAAGGGCAGCATGGGTGGTTCCATGTTTTTACTATTGTGAATAATGCTGCAATAAACATGCATGTGCAGGTATCTTTTTAATAGAGTGATTTGAGTTCCTCTGGATATATTCCCAGAAGGGGGATTGTGGGATCTCATGGAAGGTCAGTTTATCTCTTCCCAGCCTCAGTTTCCTCTTCTGTAAAATGGAATGATGACAGTGATGATACTTTCCATCTCACAGGAATATTGTGAGAATAACAAGAGCTAATCTGTATGGAGTGCCTAGAACAGTGCCTTGCATGTTAAAATGATCCTTTCGGTGATGAGGAAACTTCTGTCAGTAACATTTTGATCCGTGGTATTTGGGCCCAGGTAACAGCTCTTCCCACAAATGTATTGCACACCCCTCATGGGAAAAAACATCTGAACAAGGTCTCCTTTTGACCTTTCCCCTTGAGTTCACATTCTTGCTTCAATGCTTGATAACTGTGTGACTGTTGTCAAGTATTCTACTGCTCTGTGCCTCAGTTTCCCTGCTTGTAGAATGCAGGAAAACCATTTAGAGCAAAGCCTTGCCAGTAGCAGTGTTTTTATTTATTTATTCTTTTAGAGACAGGGTCTCATTCTGTTGTCCAGGATTCATAGTTCACTGCAGCCTCCAACTCCTGGGCTCAAGAAATCCTCCAGCTTCAGTCACCCAAGTAGCTGGGACCACAGGCACGTGCCACCATACACACCTTATTTATTTATTTTATAGAGACAGGGTCTTCTTACATTGCCAAGGCTGGTGTCAAACTCCTGGCTTCGAGTGATCCTCCCACCTTGGCCTCCCAAAGTGCTGGGATTACAGGTGTGAGCCATTGACCTTGGCCACCTTAGCAAACTCTTTCTAGGTGCTGGTTAAATACATTTCTGTGGATCAAAGCAATGGTGTATAGGAGCCTGTTGAATTGGCTGTGCAGAGCCCCAAGGGAAATATTCAGGACTTGTGTAAGCCTCAGCCATCACTGAGGATTACAATAAATAAAAGTACAATGCATTTCATTATAATTGTACTTTAATATCATATAAATTGTATAAACAAAAGTCATAAATACTTGTAATAGTAAGTGGATTTGAACACAGTTCAAAACAAAGGTGATACATCCTCAAAGCTCATGATGTCCCAGTGGTTGTATTCTGTGTTGCCGTTACCTGTACTGAAGAGATTATTCAAGTTGTGTCCAGATGGTGGAAATGCCACAAAATGCCCCTCGCCTGTCTTCCAGCTCCAGATCAGAGTCCCTCACCCATCCACAGCTTAGACTCTTGGGAATATTTACACCACAGGAATCGGCAAACACCACAAAGCAGGACTTTGGTGCTTTACACCTCTCCGGAAGCTGGTTGTTACGCATCTGCCAACACACCAGGATGACGCTCTTCCTGGACCTAAGTCATTCCCTTTAAATTGTAGAGGCCCCGAGGGAAGGCAGTCCAAGCTGCTTTCACCATGAGCTTTTCAAGAGTGAGGGGTTGTATGAGATCACAGCACTGGCTGAGGCTTTGAACTTGGAAGAGAGCAGGATGGAATGTGGAGGAGGAAGTCCCACCCACGGCTCTGGGGAAGGTCTCCCCTGAGAGGCAGTGGAGTACGCAGGTTGTCCGAGGGCTTTCTGGGAGCCACGGACCTCGTAGGCTGTTAGAATATTCCAGGCCTTCTGTTATTCCTGTGTCCTGGCCTGTCTCTCAGACTTCTGCCTCCTAGGAACGTCTTACTTTTCGTTGTAAAAGCTCTTCTTGTGGAGAGACAGTGGCTGCTCTCAAATATTAAAAGGACAATTATGCAGGAAGGAAAACAGCCATGGGAGAACAGCCTCCGGGAAGGAGAGTTCCACTGAATTAAAGGAAGACTTTTTTAGTGGCCAGAGGTGAGCAGCTCAAGAAACGGGCTTTCTCCTCAAGTCAAATTTGTCTTCAAAGGATTTGAGCAGAGCCCCTTGGGAGGCCAAGGTGGGAGGATCACTCAAAGCGAGGAGTTTGACACCAGCCTGGGCAACATAATAAAACTGTCTCTATAAAAAATAAAAATATTAGGAGGGTATGGTGGCACGTGCCTGTAGCCCCAGCTACTTGGAAGGCTGAGGCTGAAGGGTTCTGGAAAGGGACCCAGACTGAGAGGAGACTGAACTAAGGCTCCCTTCTAATTCTAAGTGGTTCTCAGTGGAAGGGGATATCACCCCACTTCCATCCACACCCCAGAGTATTCGGCAGTGTCTGAAGATGTTTTTGGCCACCACTCCTGGGGCATACGTGTGCTGCTGGCATCTGGTAGGTAGAGACCGGGAACGCTGCTGAATGCCCCCCAAAGCACAGGGCAGCCCCAGAACAAAGATTCATCTATCCCACAATGTCAGCCCCACAGCAAAGTCTTGTCCATCCCCAAACCTCTCAGTTGGAGAAATGTTGCCCCAGGATGTAAGGAAACCTCTTATCTAGGGTCTTACTTCATAAGATGATATAGGAGAGTTTGAATTTCAGAGCTACTGATTCCCTCATTGGACCGTCGTGATGAATTCCAGTACTGACCAGGGAGGGTGTGGAGAATTCTGAGGGGCAGGGAAGCTATTTCTTTTTCCCCCTCCTCCTCACTTTGACTCTCACCCACTTTTCCATCTGCAACAGCTGTCAATCATGTTTACAGCTTGTAAGACTTCAAGGTTAGACTCTTGAGTTGTCGAGTTCAAAATAAATGGCCTTTCCCCAGATACTCAGAGATTTCTGTTCATAGTCAGGAGACAGGGATGGACACATCGTGTGTTGACTGCATTTAGAAATGGCAATGCGATCATTCATGGAGACAGAATTAAAATGCCGTGGTCCACCCCACTGCAGGGTCTAGACCCGAACCGTTGTCCGACTGGTCCTGGGAAGTTTTGTCGGCACATCTGGCTGTTTCATTTTCACAATGAATATCACAGAAATGCTGTTTTGAAGATCCTCTTTGCCTTTATCCAGAGGCCCAGGTAACCTTGTCTGACTTTGAGAACTGACAGCATTACTCAGACATTCCTATCTCCGAGTTTCCAAGACTGTCACCTGGAATGAGGCAAGAGCTAGGGAAATTGAATATTTCTCAAGTAGAAGGAAAGTGATTAAGGCAGCACACCACACTGGATGCCAGAATAGAAATAAATAGGGTGGAAATTGGCCTGACGTGTGTCTACAAGCCAAGGGGTGAAAACAGGTCCGTCCCGACAATCCCTTCCCTCCCAGACAGGTAGCCTCATGGATTTGTTCAAAGCCCTGCCTGTGGGTCAGTAAGACTCTAAAAAGACTGA
Organism: Cephalopachus bancanus; assembly: GCA_027257055.1. Lineage (NCBI taxonomy): Eukaryota > Metazoa > Chordata > Mammalia > Primates > Tarsiidae > Cephalopachus > Cephalopachus bancanus. The sequence goes on from JAPVLO010000269.1 coordinate 1,525,077, forward strand.
CTACATCTGGAGAAATTCTGTTCCCTTGACAATATGCCTTCTCCCTTTATTTTTCACTTGCCTTTTTCATTTTGTGCCATCTTTGAAGAAACAATGGCAACTAGATTACACAGTGGGAGGAGAGATTTTGACAGGGACAGCCTCTCTGATCTTGGGCAGTCCAGGGGAATTTCTGGCTACCATCATCTCTCATTGACAACATAGCCCGAACTCATCTTTGCAGAGAATTCACAACACCTGCGGAAATAACTGCAGATATTCAAGAATGTATTTGTAGACACTTTCCTGCATGTGCACACATGCACACACACACACAAGCACATATAATTCAGCACTTTTAGTGCTGATACTAGTGTGATTCCAAGAAAGAAACTATGTCAAGGACTCATCACGCTCCCAAGTCTGTGAATGTCTACTGTAGTCTTGAAACTTACTACGTAAACCCAGTCTAGAATGACAGTAAAGAAAGGGACACCAGGATGTTCTGGAAACCCAGGCACAGACCAAGGCACTTTCTGGTCTGGCTGGCCATTTTCAGAACTGGGATGCCATGGCTAGTTCGACAGCACCCTGCAGTGCCCACCATGGGGCTGGCATCTGGTTCCAGGATGCTCAGTGAGGTTTGCTTCCTTCTCCTCCTGGTTCTAATCAGCCCTTTCAAGCAACCCTTCAGCTGGCATTTCCTCGCCCTCTTCTCTGACCAACTTCCCTGTGTCGTTCTAGCTCTCAAATGGAGAATTCCACCGGTATCTGCCCATCCAGCCATTCTTGCCAATTTTGCACCAACTACCCAAGAAATAAGCTACTTTTATCTCTCACTGGATGTGGACATAGTTCTTTTACACACACACACTCACACACATTATATATATAGAGAGAGAGAGAGAGAGAGAGAATGAGAGAGAGAGAGAGAATGAGAGAGAGAGCGAAAGAGAGAGAGAATGAGAGAGAGAATGAGAGAGAGAGGAGAGAGAGAGAGAATGAAGAATGTATAAAGAAAGCATTCCAGTCAGAAAGGGCACTGAGACAGACACCTTCCTGGCCTGTTCACGAGACAGCCAGGATGCGAGGGTGTCTGCAATGAGCATGTCAGGTACAGGGCAGCAGGTGGCGAGCAGGCGGTGAGCTGACAGGATCATGTGGAGACCATCAGAGCTCTGCTCTCTAGAACTTCCTTAGATGGTAACAACATTCTATGATCTACATTGTTCAATGGTGACCACTAGCCACATGCTATGCAGTGGTAGGCTGGAGTCAATGACAAAAATTTTATAAATACATATATATTATTTATATTGTATATTATATGTATATTGTGTGTATACAGGAGGTACCAAAAAAATGTATACACATTTTAAGTGATGGTAAGAGATATTTGCCATCATAAGTGTCACCCTTTGAATACCTCTTGTAATTACAGAAGTCAAATGTGACTTGTATTCACCTGACTGGGTATTACAATTTTAATTCAGTTTCTTCCTTTCTTAAAATGTGTATACATTCTTGGCACCCTCTGTATGGGTGAACACACAGATCACAAGTACGGCACATAATCAGGACAACCGCTCATCGAGACGCAGAGTGTTCCACTCACCCTAGGAAGTCCTACGATGAAGTCCCTTCATCGTCAAGAAACACCTTTTCTTGTCTGCAGGGGTCAGTTTGGCCGGGCCCAGTATTTCATGCCCACAGGACCATGCCCTAGGTACCCCTTTGCATCTGGCTTCTTTGCTTCAGCATCACGTTGCGATTGGTCCACACGGCCGCTCGTCTCTGCAGTGCATCCTCTTGCTTGCTGGGTGATATTCATCATGCGGATGTCCGTTTGTTCCTCCAGTCACTTGTCAACAGACACCAAGGTTGTTTCTAGTTTGGGGCTGTCTTGGGGAAAGCTGGCATGGACTTTTAGTTGGCCTTCCTGCAACTCCCAGTCCCACGCTTTGCCGCCCGCAGCCCATCCACAACACAGAAGCGAAAGTGGTGCTTTAACACGTCAGGTCCAATCCTGCTCCTCCCCTGCTCAAAGTCCCCCAGTGTATTCTTGCCTCACTCAGATGAGCAAAGCTTCAGTCTTTGTCACGGCCAGCGGTCTCCATGTGATCCCGTTTCTCAAGGACTCCAGCCCACCGCCTGCTGTCCAGTACCTGACGCACCCAGTGCAGCCACACTCACCTTCTGGCTGTCTCATGAATAGGGCAGGAGGGTGTCTACCCCAGTGCCTTTGCATGCACTGTCCTTTCTGCCTGGAATGCGTTCTTCACGTATCCTCAGGGCTCAGTCCCTTTCATCATGCACACCTCTGCTCAGATCTCATGTTATCAGACGTCGCACTTCCCAGACCACACTTCCTAAAATAGATGCCACTGGCCGCACTCTCCAGATCAGCACTCAGCGAAGTTCTCTGTAGCCATGGAGACACCCAGCCCCCATGGTGGCTCCTAGACTATGTGAAATCCCTTTCTTTCCACACCCTCACCCCCCATCTCAGCATATTTGGAAAGATTACTTTGTGGGAGAGCCTGGCACCCCAGTGAACTCAGGGGAGGGGCTGAGGAAGCTTCTGGAGACCCATGATGATGTCCAGTGGAGCATAGTGCTGTGGTCACGTTGAACAGTTTGTCACCATAGATGCTCTGTGTCAAGAATCTTTTTGGTTACTTTAGTGTTGACATGCCTACTGATCAGAGCTAAATAACAAGCCAAATGGTTATTAAAATTAAAAGCCTAAGGAGTGGGGTGGAAAGAATATTGATTATAAATCAGGAGAATGGGATTTAAGAACCATCTCTGGTCTTGTATGAAGATGCAATTTTAGAATGGTCCCTAAATTCTAATGGCTAAATCTGCCTCTGTTTTATAAAGATAACAGCGTTTTTCCTTTCTATCCCGTGGGATAATCTATTAACTTCACTGATTATCTTTTCTTTGGTGATGACTCCAATATTAGGCACTGAACTTAGCATTCATTACCTTATCTGATTTAATTCATGGTCACAGAAGCACTTTCAGTTACAAGACTGATTTTTCAGATGAGAAACCCGAGGCTTTGTTTCAGGAGACTTGCTCAAAAAGTATAGTCGGTAAGGAGTGGAGTTGAGATTCCAACCCGGCATGGCCTGACTCCAAAAGCCAAACTCTTTCCTTTCTTAGAAAAAAGGGTCTCACTCTGTCACCCAGGCTGGAGTGCAGTGGTAGAATCAGAGCTCACTGCAGCCTCAGACTCCTGGGCTAAAACGATTCTCTCGCCTCAGCCTCCCAAGTAGCTGGGACTACAGATGCATGCCACCACATCCAGCTGACGTTTTACTTTTCATAGAAATGAGATCTTGCTATGTTGTCCAGACTGGTCTTGAACTCCTAAGCTCAAGCAATTCTCCCTCCTCAGCCTTTAAGTGCTGGGATTACCTGCATGAGCCACTCTGCTTGGCCCAAACCCTTGGCCATGGTGCTGTTCTTTTGTGGAGGTCAAATGGCAGGTGGATAGGGAAGGTGCTGTGTGCACACACAGAGCAAGCTGTGCCATGGCAGGGACATTTGTTACCATTGGCAAGGAGCAGAAACGCTGGCTGGAGACCAAGAGGAGTCAGATGAATTTCACCCGCTTGCTGTCTGGAACCTCCATTTTTCTTAGAATACAACAACTTTGAGGTTGATGGATTTGCCTGCAATTGAACAGTTTGGGCATCTTAATAAGTTCAGAATTGCCCATTGATTCTGGCCGGGAATCTGCTCCATGCTCCCCCAAGCTCGGTCAGCACAGGGCAGCACGTCCATTCCCGGCACTGCCAGAGGGTGCTTGTACCCAGCAGAGCGAGGGTCAGTTGGAGATGAGGCCCTGCACTATTTGTCTGACTTCTCTTTGACTCAAATAAAAATGGTAAGCAGTCTGATATGCTGCCTGGAGCTGCAAGCACTCGAGAACCTTCCCCTAGACCACTCAGGGCCTTTTCACTTGTCCTCGCCTGGCTCCTGTTTCTGCTTGGCTCCTGACGCACGTGACCCTGGCCTCCACACCTCCGCCAGGGTCTCCTGGACGAGGCGCACATTCACAACAGGCCTCCTTGACTCCCCTTCCTGGGTTCTTTCTCAGGGACTGGGTGTACTAACTCGGAGCTGCTCCAGCACCCCCTTCAAGTTGTCTCTAGTCTCTGGTCTCTCCTCCCCAGCTGTCCTTTCGTTGACTGACTGCTGGTGACTCTTACAGCTATGCCAACTCTTCTGGAGAGAAGTGCTAGAAGGATTCTTTTGAACACGAGATTCACAGTCTTCCTCAATTCCCCTTAATGGTCTTTGTGTTGCAGGAATTTTCAACTCCGCTGTCAACTTAAACCAGCAACCTCGGGTTCTTGTCCCATGACCAAGAATATTAAGGAACACGAACACTAAAAAGCTGAAAGAAGGCGTTTATTAAGCAACAAAGCTCTCCAGAAAAAGAGGGTGCCCAAAATGAGTTGACAGAGTGGGGGTGTGTTCTGGGTTTTTCTCTCTCCCTTCTAGGGGTGTTCTTCTCATTTGCATCTTACCCGCCTCTCACCATCTTGGCTGTTTCCTGGTCCCCCAGCCTTTACTGTGCATATGTGCCCTTGTCCAAAGTGACTCCATCTTGATGATTACCCATAAGTACCACAGAAAAACTCACTCAGGGGGAATGAAACCTCAGTGCTAACGTCATGCTAATGATATTATAATAAGCTTAGGTTAAGTTAGGACACTTAGTTAAGCTATTGCACCAGTGTTCAAATGACAAAAAGTCCCTTAGAACAAAGCATCCTGGCTTAAGAGAATGTTCTTAACCACATTAACCACATTTTCCATTGCTAGTTATATAATGGGCGTGGTGCAGGGACGTTCCCACAGGTGTTACTTTCTCCAAAGAAGATATACTTCTGGTCGCTGGGCACCTAAAAAGATGCCATCACTAGTCATTGGGGAATGTGAATGTAAATGCAAATCACAACCACAATGAGATACCACTTCAGACCCATTGTGATGACTGTCATCAAAACACAGCAAATGTTGGCAAGAATGGGAAGAAATTAGAGCACTCATACATTGATGATGAGAATGTTAAATGGTGCTAGATGCTTTGGGAAAATAGTGCATCAGTTCCTCAAAAAGTTAAACATAGCATTGCCAGGTGACCCTGTAATTCCCAGATATACATACCCAAGAGAATTGAAACTGTAGATCTGTACCAAAACTTGTTTGTGAATGTCCATAGTGGTGGTTTTCATAACAACCAAGAAGGTGGAAACAAACAAAATGTCTATCAATAGATAAATTAATAAGTAAAACTGGTGTAGCCATCCTAGGTGGTATTATTCAGCCATAAAAAGGAAGAAAGCACTGACTCATGCTCCAACATAGATAAACCTTGAAAACATGCTAAGTGAAAGAAGCCAGACACAGAAGACAAAATGTCATATGATATCATAGAACTGTATTTTGATATATAGTTATATGATATCACTTTCCATTTTCATATCTTTACTTTCCAAGTTTCCCCCACGATGGTGTTATTCCTATGATTAAGACCTTATTCCATAGCACCCTGGGGTGTGCATCCCAATGAAACCTAGATTGACAATGCCACCTGTGTCTTCAGCATCTTTTTGTCACTCCAAATGGCCCATCAGGGACTCAGGCTGAGTCTATTTTGAAATCTGGGTGCACATGAGAAGACCCTCCTTTGGACCTCATCATTATATCAGTGTTATCTCTCTTCTTCCATCCACCAAGTTCCCCGTGTGACTCAAAATGTCAGTCAATAATTCAAATTCACTATATCTCCTAGTTACGTGGCTAGTGCAGGGTTATCCTTAAATCCTTTGCAGCATTTCTCCTTGGCAACCACTGTGTGCTGAGAAGATGCGTCTGAACATCCTTTCTCCTCTTGCAGACCCATAGGAGGGTCCACACATGTGTTCTGCCAGAAATCCCTGGAAGGCCAGGGCTTCGTTTATGCTCCGGTTTCAATACATGGGACTGAATGCTACATCTTGGGAAGAAATCAGATGATCCAACCATCAACCACAGTGACAATCTGAACCCACAAGATAAAATTAGAAGAATGAGTCTTTGAACCTGAGAGTGGCAGCAGCATCTGGGTATCTAGATGAAGTTGTTATAAGGCTGGTTATGTGTGGATGGTAAAGAACATGTGAGACCTTTGACCATGATTCTCAACCACTGCATCTCAAGGCTTTGTGTCTGTGGCATTTTTTTAAACCTGACATTCTAAGAACTACCCATGGAGAGGTTGAGTCGGTGAGTTTTGGAGGGGCCTGAGCGCCAATCTCGTTAAAATGCTGCCTGAAATCATCTGTTATTTTTTGTGTGCAATGTTATTATGGCTGTGTTTAAGAAGAAAGTCATTCTATTTCATAGCTGCATGACGGAAAGTTACAGAAGAAATAAACAAAAGGAAATCTCCCCAAGTGATCACAGCCAGGGTTGGCAGTGACTGAATGATACACTGAATTCGACAACCACATGTCCTACATTGTTCTGGGAATGCAGAAGTGACAAAGGCCGCCCAGATCCTGAAGGACTTGCAGCCCAGAAGGGAGACAGACATGTGAACAGTGGTCTGAAAGATTGATGTTCTTGAAGTGTTGTGAGGCAGGTATAGGGTATAAGACAGAGACAAGTGGTTGCAGCCTCCATGGAGAGATCAGGAAAAGCCTTTGAGGAACAATGGCGATTTCGGGGCTTCTAGAGGGGCCACATGGGTAATAGTAATAATACCTCCTTTGGACCTGTGGCTTTTGTTTCTTTAACTTGGTCGAGATTTTATTTCTTGGTTATCTTGGAAGAACACATTGGCAGAGGCCATCACTTCTGTCACCCTAGAGAGCAGATTCCACATAAATAAGTGGCGTAGTGTGGTGTGGTCAACTTGATGAACTGTCCACACTAGAGGGGCTCCAAACTGGGGTCCGTGGTTAGCTACCCATACCTGAAAATAAGGAGGAAGACATGCAGATGTAAGGATATTAGTGATGGCCAGACTCGGTTTGGATTTGACCTAGCAATGGCCAGACTCTTGGTTTGGATTTGACCTAGTGATGGCCAGACTCTTTGTTTGGACTTGACCTAGCAATGGACAGACTTTTGGTTTAGACTTGACCTACCAATGGCCAGACTCTTAGTTTGTACTTGACTTAGTGATGGCCAGTCTCTTGGTTTGAACTTGACTCAGCCAAGGCAACAGAGGAGCCATGAACGGCCTTGCTGTCTTCAGAATACTCCCTCTTCATAGATTCTAATGACCCCAGAGAATGCTACCTACTCAAAGACCCTCCAAACTGCGGTGGAGGCTTTGGTGGCTCCGAGCCAGGGCTGGGATGCTGCCTTCCTTTGAAGAGGAAACACAAATAGATAGAACTTTCTATCTGCTCTGTTCTCTCAAGTATTTCTGACTCGGTCCCATTTAAACAGTCACAAAGCATTTTAGAAGACCGTGTCAATCGGAGGCTGGGATAATAGCTCTGCCATTACCGTGAGCATTGTTGAAACATGAAGGATAAAATGTGTCTCATTATTCAGGTTCTCAGAGCGATGGCATCTAGCCAAAATGGTCCCATTAACTCTCAAGGCCTTACTTTTGAGGCTCTCCACCTTTAAATAATAATTTCTTTTAAAGAAAGTGAAGAAAAGTTGAAGGCTATCATTGACCTCAATACAGCCGAGTCCCTTGCACCTGGAGATGTATTATCTATGCATGAGGCTTTCGGAGTTCGTCTGATGAGAGCTTGATGTACACTTTTCAGAGTCAAGGAAATGCTCCCACTTTTGATTTGAAACAATAAGGAATTCAAAATGCAGGCAAGGAACAGAAGTCTCTGGTCTTGTTGGGTATACCCTCATGACCCCTTTTGGTGCTCTAGTCTTTCTGCTAAGTTCTGCAGTATTCTTTTTCTTCCAGTGGACCACTCATTTGTGTCTTTGGGTCTCAGTATATCTGTCTATAAAGTGGCAAATTGAGCTAGACTTCTAATGCTCTTCTAATTCCAGTCTTCAATGTCTGTGGTCCTTTCAGATGTGGGCATCATCATCTTAGGTTGGTGCACTAAAACAACAAAAATACTCTCATAGCAATAGCTAACACTCACGTGGTAATAATCGTGCACTGTCAATAGCCTTTCCTTTAATCTTCTCATCACTGCTATGAGGTAGGTTCTATCATTCTCTCCATCACACAGATAAGAAACTGGAAATGCAAACAAATCATGTGCCTTGCTCAAGATCAAATAGCTCATAAGTGTCAGGACTGGCTTCAAACCTAGGTCTGACTGTCAAGGCTGGTGATAGTCTGCTTATGTAGTGCTGTTTAGCAAATCACCCCCAAAACTTGACAACCTCAACAACAATTATTTTATCATCTGTCATGGTTTATGTGGGTCAGAAACTCGGGAAGTTCTTTCTTTTTTTTTTTTTTTTTTGAGTTAAGAGTCTCACTCCGTCGCCCAGACTGGAGTGCAGCGGCCGCTCCCGGCCACCGCAGCCTCGACCTGCTGGGCTTTGGCGATCCTTCCGCCTCAGCCTTCCAAGTAGCTGGAACTACAGGCGCGCACTACCATGCCCACCTAATTTTTGACTTATTGTAGAGATGAGTTCTCGCCAAGTTGCCCAGGCGGGTCTTGAACCCGTGGGCTCAGGCAATCCACTCACCTCAGCCTCCCAAAGGTGCGGGATTACAGGCTGAGCCACCGAGCCCGGCTCGGGAAGGTCTTGAGAGGATGATCCGAACGCATATCCCACCCCCACCCCGGCAGTTGCAAACAGAAGAACTGAAGTGAGAATTACAGGAGCAGGGGACTGGTGGACTTCTCTCCTGCCTCTCTCCACCACCTCACATCATCTCAGGGTCTTTCTGGGGGTCTTTTCCTGAGAGCTAGTGGGACTCCCTCACTGCACGATGGCCTCAGGGAAGTCAGGCTGTTATGGGGCAGCTTGGAGCTCCAAGAACAAGTAAGTCTAAAGACCAAAATAGAACCTAAATAAGCCTTTATGACCTAGCCTCCTAGCCTTAGAGGTCACACAAAATCACTTGAAGCAGCACCAGCATCTCTTTCAGTCAAGAGACCCCAAACTCCAACCAGTTTCAAAGAGATGGAAGAGAAAGTTCATATATCAATGGGAGGAATGTCAAAGTCACATTTTAAGTAGAATGTGTGCAACTGAAGTCATGGTTGGGTAACCTTTGGAAAATACAGTCTGCCATAATTCTTGTGTTCCTCAGCTTGGGCTGAGGAACATAATATCACACACTGGGTGACTTAAGCAACAGGAATTTGTTTCTCAAAGTTCTCTAGGCTGGAAATCCAATACCAAGTTACCATCAGGGTTGTCTTCTCCTGAAGCTTCTCTCCCTGACTTGCAGATGGCCACCTTCTTTCTGTGTCTTCGTGTGACCTTTCCTCTGTGAAGTAGAAAGAGAAATCCCTCTTCTTATAAGGAGAGAAATCCTCTTGGACCAGGAACCCATCTTATGACACACTTAATCTATATTACCTCCTTTTAAGCCCTGTCTCCAAATGCAGACAGTCACATTGAGGGTTAGGACTTTGAATATATGAATTTTAGGGAACAGAACACAAATCAATCCACAACAGTTCCTAACTGCAAAGCCTTAAAGGCTTCACTGCATTTGTGGAAAAATGGCTCATGTGATAGAAAAGAAAAGACATTTTTTTAAAACCCACAGTTGTTGAAGCCCACTTCATCACTTACTGTCTTTGTCCATTTTGCATTGCTATTAAAGAATCCCTGAAGCTGGATAATTTGTGTTTTTAAAAAGGTTTATTGGGCTCATAGTTCTGATGAATGGAAAAGTTCGAGATCGGGCGTTTGCATCTGGTGAGGGTCTCAGGCTGTTTCCACTCATGGCAGAAGGGGAAGGGGGGTCGGTGTGTGCAGAGATCACATGGCAAGAGAGGAAGCAAGAGAGGGGGAGGTGCCAGACTATTGTTAACAATGAGCATTCATGCCGGGCTCGGTGGCTCAGCCTGTAATCCCGCGCCTTTGGGAGGCTGAGGTGAGTGGATTGCCTGAGCCCGCGGGTTCGAGACCCGCCTGGGCAGCGAGACCTCATCTCTACAATAAATCAAAAAATCGGCCGGGCATGGTAGTGCGCGCCTGTAGTTCCAGCTACTTGGAAGGCTGAGGTGGAAGGATCGCCGGAGCCCAGCAGGCGAGGCTGGGTTGCACTCCAGTCTGGGCGACAGAGTGAGACTCCAACTCAAAAAAAAAAGAAAAAGAAAACAATGAGCATTCATGGAAACTAATAGAATGAGAAGTCACTCACCAGGCCCCAGGAGGGCATTAATCTATTCATGAAAGATCCACTTTCACAATGCAAAAACCTCCCATTAGGTCCTACTTGCAACACTGGGGATCACATTTCCACATGAAGTTGGAAGGGGACAGACATCCAAACCATAGCACTTACTATGGAAATATGAACAAGTCACTGAATATCTCAGAACCCTGGCACCCTCCTCCGTGTTAGAGATCCCATAGTGAACACAGATCGGTAAGGGTCTTTTGATGGCCAGCAACAGAGACCAACGCCGGCTAGCTTAAGCAAAAGCAGGACTCATTTGGAAAGATATGGGCAGTTCACAAAACTGAAGTCTTTGATGAAAACACAGCCTTGGCAGAACAAGAGACCATGGCAGTCAGCTCTGGGATCCAGGTACCAGTGGCCAATCAGCAGTCTTGAAAGGGCATCACCCATGGGCTAGGTTGGTTCTAGCATGTTCTCCTTCCACGTCCCCACAACCCTCTGCTCAATTTTCAAAATCCCAGAAGGCATTCCTATTGGCAGAGTGTGAGTTACTTGCTCAACTAGCCTGTGGCTAGGTACAGCACCTTGAAAGACAATTCCACCAAGATCACAAACAAAGTGTGTGTGTGTGTGGTGTGTGTGTGTGTGTGTGTGTGTGTATGTGTTCAGGGGGTAGTTATTCCACATTCTCCCAAGATGAAATTGGGGTTCTGTTACTTCCAAAAATGGCAGCCAAAAAAATGACAAATGTCCATCATATTATCTCATAGGTTTATTGTAAAAATGACAGATAATATATATACAGAAAGGGCCAAGCCTGATGCCCAACACTTAAGAGGCCTTCATTAGTCATGACAGCTATTAAAAATCATAATACATGTGTTGAATTGCTCCTGTGCCCAGTGTGTGTCTGACCCTTTCCCTTCCATTGGTGGCTACTCAATGTCAACATAATGATGCCCTGAATGAATGAGTGACATGTCCTCATCTTAATTATGCAGATAAAAAAGGAGACTCCTCTCTAGGCTTGGCCTCCCTCCTGGGGCACAGTTCTGAGAAGTGAGGTCGGCTAACTGGGGAGTGGTCAGACCCCATGTGATTTGGGGCATCCCTTGGTGTTTCCACCCAGAGCCTCCCCACTCCATGCTTCATTGCCTCCGCCATCAGGATGGACTGCATTCAGCTTCATGTCACCGAAAAACAGACTGTGGTAGCTTAAGAGATTAGGGTGTTTCTTGGCTTATATTTTGTCTTCCTGTAACAAGAAGTGTGGAGATAAGCCGCTCAAGCCTGAGACAGTGGCTTCCTGTGTTCTGCAGGACCCAGCCTTCACCCTCTCTGCCTCATGGCATTTATCCTCATGGTCAGCAGATAACTGACGTGCCTCTGGACATCATGCCAACCTTCCAGGTGCAGAGGAGAGCTGTGGGGAACAGCTGGAGCCAGCCAGCCACGGTGTCGGCCACAATTCTCGGGTCTCTTTCAGGTCAGCTTTTCAGTCAGACCCTCAAAGAGCAAAAGCCCGCAAACCAGGAAATCATGAGTTTCCTTCCAAAAAGCAACAGGTGTTCCGTTCAACAGGTGGGGGTTGTTTGGGTGTCTCTTGCAGTGTCTCAACAGAGGACAAGCAGGTGTGGACTGCCTCAAGGTCGCCCTGGCTTCCTCTCCTGCAAGTCGTGCTCCTAGGAGGAGGCTCTGGGGCAGCTACTTGGGGAGGACGTGGCAGTGGTATGTGGTCCTCCACTTAAATGGGGGCAGCGTTGCCTGAGGCCAATGTCTGTAGTATTTGGGGACATTTGTGGCCTTAGCCTGCCTGGTTTCCATCCTCTTCCTCTGCAAATGCCCTCTCTGCTTCTGCTGACCATGCCCCTCCTCCCCACAAGCCATCAGAACCAGGCTCCATGCTCCTGTCCTTACTTCTCGATTCCAAGGTTGGGCACCAAAAGCTGTCTTGGCCAGTCAGAAGGTTCCAGCTCCACTGGCCAATGTTTGCCTCCAGAATAGGTATGCCCTAAACCAGGACAGCCAGGGTCATGGTGAACACTGCGTGGTGTGTCTGCACCCACATGTCCCAGTAAGACTCAGTTCTGGGAATTGTGCTGTAGCTGATGGGGAAAGCCACCGCCTTCTCCGGCACTATGAACTGCTGGTGGCCACGTTACTGCCACCTAGGGAGAGCATGCCCCCAGATGAGGTCACATACAGAAAAGCAGGAATGAGAAAAAGTCCTGGTTCTGATGGCCTTTGGGGCCCCTGGATTAATTTTAAATGTTTGCTTTCTACATTTTTTTTTTGAGTTGGGGTCTTACTCTTTCACTCAGGCTGGTGTGCAGTGGCACAACCATAGCTCACCAAAGCCTCAGCCTCCTGGGCTCAGGCAATCCTCTCACCTCAGCCTCCCAAGTAGCTGGGACGAGAGATGTGAGCCACCACATCCAGCTCATTTTTAAAAATTTTTTTTGTAGAGATGAGATCTTTCTATGTTGCCCAGGCTGGTCTCAGACTTCTGGTCTCCAGTGATCCTCCCACCTCAGCCTCCCAATATGCTAGAATTACAGTTGTAAGCCACCACATTCAGCCTGTCACTTTTTTTTTCTTAAATCGGTTTGAATCGTGTTTCTGCTGCTTACAACCTTCCCCACCAAAAAAGTTTTTCCAACTAACACAGGGTGCCCTGCACCCTGGATGAACCATGTTGCTGTTTTATTTTTTTTAATTCCATCACTACACACTTCACCTGGCGCCCTAATTGCACTTGAAAAGTGCAGGGCCACGGATGGAAAGGGATGTGTCATGAGATTTCAGGATTGGGAGGGAGAAGGCACGGAAAGCCTTGCAACCATGCATGGAGGTTTGTACTCATTATGTCTTTTTCTAAGACCAAACCATCCCCGTGGCTTCTGAATTCTTTCAGACGAGAATTCGAGGACAAGATTTCTCCCCAGGGTGTCTTGTGTACTTCGTTTCCTTGGATTGTCTTGTAGAAGAAGCTCCAGAAACATCGTTGAGAACGAAAAATCTCCGCGGAGAAGGACATGGCTGGGTGCTCCTTTGGGTTTTTTTCTGGGCTGTTTCCAGGGCTTCCAGCCCAGCCAGCAGCCCCAAGTAATCTGCCAGTTTAGACGCTTTATAGTTCTCAAAAGGTGTGAAGGCATCTCCACGGACACGCTTTGGATGAAGTGAGCAAATGCTCCCAGAAGCATGTTTTGAAGGAGAAAGGGATTCATGCCTACGACGCTACAGATTGCTCTGGGAAGGATCGTAGCATACTGACGTTAGCAAATGGATTGCGGTGCAGGAACTTGAGGATTGTTTTGTAAGTGAAATTCGCAAAACTGCTGAAAGATCCTGCACTGCCTGAGGGATGGAGGGAGCACAGGTGTCAGCAGCAACTGGTGGCACGAGGTGGAAAAAGCAGAAAGACAAAAGGCTGCAGCTGTAACCAAATGTAGCTGCAACCATTTAGTCACTGAATCCTAAGGCACATCAGAGCTATAGAGTCCTGCTAAACTGTTCCCTGTGGCTCCGTTACTTCCGGCAGCCCGGGGTCCCCTGGACAGCCCTGCTTTGTCTCGGTGAGCCCAGCAAGGGGCACCCCTGCCTTGTGGCCCTTGGGATGGAAGTTAGCCCGTTTCTCCTGGAAGCGACCATTGCAGGGAGGAAAGTGGGAGTGTTAGGTCCTGCTGCCTGGACATCCAGAGTGTGCCTCCTGGCTCTGGCCGTGTGGCTTTGCCTGGCACCATCAGGAACATTCTGCATCAGCTTCTGGCCTCTGTGTGGAGCGGTGCCCCTGGCTCTGAATTCCCCAGGGCTTTGTCTGTGGAGTGTGTGTGTAACCATCGCCCTTCTGCCTCTTGGTCCCCTTCTGCTCTGGCACCCCTTCCCAGGAGCTGCAGCCTTTTGTCTTTCTGCTTTGTCCACCTCGTGCCACCAGTTGCTGCTGACACCTGTGCTCCCTCCATCCCTCAGGCAGTGCAGAGGCTCAACCATGTATTCCTCCCGTTTAGGCTGCCTGCCAGCAACACTCCTCCCCACCCCCTTCCCCACCCTGCAGTTTGGCCTACTCACCTGTTCCCCAGAGTGTTTGCACAAGCTGTCTTTTCGGAGGAGCTGGGCAGCTGGGGCCTGATGCAAGACTGAGCGACGTTTCTTTCTGTGTCTGTTTGCTTTGTACATGCATGTTGATGCCAGGATTTTCCTGAACAAATACAGAGATGCCCCAAAACTGCATATACATTTTAAGATGTGTTATCTATGGAAGGCTTCCATGTTATCTATGGAAGACTTTTTGAAGTTGAATTGAATTACTGTGACAATGTGTAGTAGGAGGTCCACACAACCATGCTTCCATCATTTTCTTTCATTGTCCTGTCTGTTGCATGGTGACGCTGGCATCATTTGATTAATGCTGTCTTGTGAGCAAATGTCATACTTAAAATGTGTGTACATTTTTTTTTTTTTGGCACTCCCTGTGTATTCTCAGGGAAAACACCAGCTTCTCTGTCCCTGATAACGGGGCGAGCTTTCTTTCTAAAATTCTTTCCAGGTGTGTATTTTGTTTTTAGGAACCATTTGCCAAAGTATACATGCAGAAAAGTTCACGGATTTTAAGTGTGCAACTGTGTTCATTTTTGTAAAATGAGTATTTGTGTAACTTGAACCCAAAGCAAGGAATGAGATGCGATAAACCCCAGATGCTACCTTGTGTCTCTTGGGTTCACTTACAGTCTCCCCCTTTCCACCACCAAGATAACCATGATTTTCAAGATGTTTCATTGCAGGTGGTACACTCTTTTTATTGAGGTGAACTAATCAATACTAACCATGAGTAAAATGGAAATTGATTGAGAGCCTACTATGGGACAGGCAGTGTAAACTTACATAAGTTAACTTATTTTATGTTTATAACAATTCCAGGAAGTAGGTTATGTTATTCTTTTTCTTCATTATTCTCACTGAGTAAGGAAACAGAGGCAGTAAATTATCCCGTTTTCTAACAATCATAAACAAGTTTTACAACTCTTAATAGGACTTTTTAAATTTAAAAATGTTTTCCTTTTCCATAAACATTGATTTTTAAAATTTTTTCCTTATTTATTTTTGCCATAAAAGAGTTGACACATTTGGGTGGTAGCCAGAACTACCTAGAACATTTGAAATCACTGAATCAAATGTTGGAGGAAAAATTCACCATGAAGAGGGTGAAGCCAATGAAGACACAGTGGACACAGAGACTTTGACTCTGCGTGTCTTATGAGGAGGTTTGGCCGACACCAATTCCTCCTTGGGGACTGAATTCAAGTACTCCACCTTCCCTGAAACCCCCACTCACCCACACACCCTTGACCTCCTGGCCATCGCTCTTAGAAGATTCCCAGGGGCTTGTATTTCTGCCTCACACAGTCCCTCACCAGGGCAGCTAAGTTGCAAGGTTCCTGTCTCCTAACAAGACTGAGCTCTGGGAGGCAGGACCCGTGGGTGTTTTGTTCACCTGTGCGTGTCTAGCCTCTGCTCCTGGTACGGCCCGGCCCGTGGCAGGTCCTCAGGAAATGAGGATGGGATGAATGAATGGGAATCGGAAGGATGATGAGGAATGAGGGAGGTGTGGCTGCTTTGGGTTGTGTGAGGGGCCACGCTGACCGATTAGGGGACACCCAGAAAACTCACCAGCGTGTGACTACTAGGCTCAGGGGATGGGACAGGTATAGCCAGAGAACAGAGATTGCTCGTCCGTCAGCACCAGGGGAGCTGGAAGTTAGACCTCTGTGGAAGGAGAAGCCCAGGTCTGTTCATGGTGGACAGGGGGTACTTTGTGATATCTCTTCTTAAAATCAGACAGACCAGGCTTTCTGTCCCATGTCACAGGCATGGAAACATCTTGTGGCTGTAATGGAAAATGATACATGATTCTATGGTCAGAGTCAGACTGAAGGTTGGCACCTTTCTCCTTTTGCCATCTTGCCTTGGTCTTTACTGGTTTGGGGGTGCCGGAGGAAACGGGGGCGGGGGCAGGGAGGCTGAGTGTATGATGCAGAAAGCTTAGGCATTGTCTTCAGGATGTTAAACAGCACTGCCCAGACTGGTCACCCGCCTGGAATCAAGGACTTACAAAACAAGTCCGAGCCGGCCCAGGGGTCCGGGCTGGGAGGGCGCATCAGGAGCCTGGGTTGATATCCCTCGCCCTTCTGCTATTTATCTACCTGGAGGAGGCCAACTTCTTTTTATTTTGTTACTCATTCTTCCTTTGAAATCTGTGATTCCTCTTTGTTGATGGATCCTGAAAGCAACTGCCCTGTAAAAACGTTTACGGCCTGACAAAATCAAGACCCGGGAAGAAAACTCTGTACATGGACCACATCATAAATGGCTCCAGCATGGGTAGGTTCATGACATTTGGTCAGAAGAGGGGATTCTCTACTGCTTTTTTTTTTTTTTACTTTTGAGTTGGAGTCTCACTCTGTCGCCCAGACTGGAGTGCAGGGGCCGCTCCCGGCCACCGCAGCCTCGACCTGCTGGGCTCCGGCGATCCTTCCACCTCAGCCTTCCGAGTAGCTGGAACTACAGGCACGCGCTACCACGCCCGGCTAATTTTTTAAATTTATTGGCGAGATGAGGTCTCGCCAAGTTGCCCAGGTGGGTCTCAAACCTGCGGGCTCAGGCAATTCACTCACCTCGGCCTCCCAAGGCATGGGATTACAGGCTGAGCCACCGACCCCACCCTCTCTACTGCTTTTTGAAGCAATACATCGCACATTGCTATCATCTCATACTTAATCCTTACTCAAATTTCCTTATTATTATTTGTCTTAAAAATTACCCTTTACTGTTGATTTCTTTTTTGAATCAGAATCCAAGTCATGTGCACATCACACATTTTTGCCCTTATATTTTCAGTCTGTAGCAGACCCCTAACTTTTTGGGTTTTGCCTGTTAGGACCCAATAAAATAGGCGATATTGAAATTAGCTGGTAGTTTTTCCCTACTTTTCTGCCTCTCCCCAAATACCTGATTTTAAATAATATTACCTGGTTTCAAGTTAATAAATAACAGATAATCATCAAGCTTATTTTATTTTTAATATCCTTTCCCCATTACCCCATTTGTGTATTGTAATATATGTTTACATTGTAAGAGCATTTATTAATTAAATAATGTACTTTCTCCTTTGTAACTATCATTTCGCGTTAATTCTATGTGTAAACATAAACTCTTTGATAATCACCGATTTTGGTGTGTTTCAAGTTCCCTTCTAGAAGGACCGTTCCGATTGCATCATGGTCCCCTGCATTTTGTAAATTCCGGTAGTCTATTGTCTACAAGGCCCTTCTGAGGGTTTCCGCATCACCAGCGTCAATGGCAGCTGATACAAAGCTCTCTGGCTCCCGTCCGAGCTCCGTCAGATGGATAGGAGCCTGGTAAACTGCGTGCCCACTGAGTTGCCAGAGAGAGAGAAAGCCAGAATTATCTCACCTTCCCTGGAAGTTTACCCTTGGTGGGATCAAAGGCCCTTGGCAAGCTCTTGGACGCTGAGAGGGAAATCACCTCAGATGGGTGTCAATCCTCCAGCAAGCATCCTCGTCTGACAGCTGGCGATGGAGTCTTCCCTTAGTGCCCTGGGCTCAATGCTGACTTCTCCCCAAACTGGAGACAGCCTGCAGCAGGATGCTCTGCGCCCGCTGGCCCATCTGTGTCCTCTCTGCATCCCAACGGGTCCGTATCATGTTTCTGCTGGCTGATGGTCACTCCCTTCTGGGTCTTGCTGGGGCATCCCTTTTCTCAGCCAGTCGGAAGCCATGGAAATGATTGGGTGCATCCTGAACGTAGCGGCGCACGCAGCTGGCCCTGACATTTGGGCAAGCCAGGGGATTTCTGCACTTAGTGAGCAGGTGAGATGCCTGAATTCAGCCACGCTGCAACCCCTACTCTGAATTCGGGCACCGTCCTTCATTCAGCAGATATTTCAAAGCACCTTCCATAAGCCAGACATGCTTTAAGTCCCGGATGGCTGACATTCTGGGCAGGAAGAGGAAGGCAGTCCACAAGGCCACTCTCACTTCTGACACCATTTCAATTGTGGGGGGGTTCCCCAAACCACCAGCAGGCTTGGCAGTGTGTTAAAGGGATTCACAGAACTCACCAGAAACAATCCTATTCATGGTGAAAGTTTGTTATAAGGAAGGTTACAGGTTAAAGCCATCTAGGGGAAGACGTGCATAGGACAGAGTTAAGGAAAGCTCCAAACGCAGTGTGTCCAGGTGCTGGGCCTTAGAAGCCACAGAGTAACTTTCCTGGTCTTAGTGTGTGCAACACACCTGGAGCATTGCAGCCAGGGATGCTCACCTGAGCCTTGGTGTCCATTCTCACCCGGGGCTCCATCACCTAAGAACGACTAACTGCCCACATGACTTTGGTCTCTAGCCCCAGGAAGCCTGGGCAAACAGAGATACCCTTTACCAGTCATGACATCCCCAAAGCTTGGAGTTGACCTCCCAGGAGCCCAAAGTTCACGATTCTGCCCTTGAGTCACTGATGGTCCTTCAAGACCATCTCAGGCCCATCTCCCCTCTGGCCTGACCTCCCCAGGGTACCCTGTTGGTCCAGGCACAATCCAAGGCCCCAGAGGTCTACCCCAGCCACAGTGCCACTGTGTTTTTTGTTTTTGTTTGTTCGGGGTTTTATTTTTGTTTTTTTTTTAAGTCAGAGTGTCACTCCTTTGCCCAGGCTGGAGTGCAGCGGCACGCTCACGGCCACCGTAGCCTCTACCTGCTGGGCTCAGGTGATCCTTCCGCCTCAGCCTTCCAAGTAGCTGGAACCACAGACAGGCACCACCACGCCCGGCTAATTTTTTGATTTATTGTAGAGACAAGGTCTCACCAAGTTTGCCCAGGCTGGTCTCGAACCCATGGGCTCAGGCCATCCTCCCATCTCCGCCTCCCAATGCTGGGATGACAGGCGTGAGCCACTGTACCTGACATGCCACTGCTTCTTTCTTTTTTAAAAATTTATGCCAGCCGGGTTCGGTGGCTCAGTCTGTCATCCCGCGCCTTTGGGAGGCTGAGGTGAGTGGATTGCCTGAGCCCGCGGGTTCGAGACCCGCCTGGGCAGCGAGACTTCATCTCTACAATAAATAAAAAAATCAGCCGGGTGTGGTAGCACACGCCTGTCATTCCGGCTACTTGGAAAGCTGAGGCGGAAGGATCGCCGGAGCCCAGCGGGTCGAGGCTGCGGTGGCCGGGAGCAGCCACTGCACTCCAGTCTGGGCAACCGAGTGGAGACTCCAACTCAAAAAAAAAATTATGCCATTCTTTTTTAGAGGCAAGATATGGCTCAAAAATCATAACCATGCAAAAGATAAGGAACTACCTTACTCCCACCCCTGCACCCCTCTCATGGCATACCCACCCCCAACTCCATCTCCAGTGCCCACGCGTCAGGAGAGCCCTGGAGCACGTTGCTTGCGTCTTCCTCCGATGTTTCTGTATACAAATATGAGCAACTAAGATGACATTTCGTTATCTTTCCCTCTTTCCTCGTGCCAAAATGAACACCTCGCATGTCTGTCTCACTTCCTTTTTCCCCCAACAGCTCGTTCCAGAGTCTTTTCCCCTAAGCATATCACCTCCCTCCGCCCGTTCCTTGGCAGCTGGTACTCCCCTGGGTGGAGCTTCCAGAATCCATCTCACCAGTCCGTGAGAGCTTGGGTGTCTGCCCAGCATCTGTGATGAAAAATAATGCTTCACAAACATGCGGAAAGTTCCACTCCCACAGACAGCCTTGTGCGTGTGCCCTTGCACAGGGGGAGAGTGACTCTGCAAGTGCATCCCTCTCTTGTGGCGGGGATACATTCTACAGTTAAGCAAGCGGAGGAGGGCTCCTGGGTCCGAAGGAGAAAGCTGTTTGTGATTCAGAAAGGCATTGTTGAATTCCCAGTGCTGGGCAAATTCCCCTTTGGGGCGGGGGGCGCCATGCTGCACCCCCCCAACACATGAGAGAGTCATTCCCCGCTTCCCCAAGATGGAGTCCTGGGGCAACTCACAGATTTCACAGGATTTCTCGCTTTTTTGAAGTTTCAAAGTGGTCATGTGACACACGTCTCTGTGGAACACAGATGTAAGCCACACAGTGGGAGACGCAAAGCTCCTGTCCATGGAGAGCTGCCCTTCTTCCAGGAAAGCACATGATCCCACGTGGCTGTGTGACATGCAGGGAGAAGAGGTACAGGAGGATG
The DNA here is from genome assembly GCA_027257055.1 of Cephalopachus bancanus. Classification (NCBI taxonomy): domain Eukaryota; kingdom Metazoa; phylum Chordata; class Mammalia; order Primates; family Tarsiidae; genus Cephalopachus; species Cephalopachus bancanus. The sequence continues at coordinate 1,545,596 of JAPVLO010000269.1, forward strand.
CATTGGTCAGGAGGGGCTCCCTGGGGAGATGACATCTATGCAGGGACCTGCTGGGAAGAGAAGGAAGGAGCTACACAAGGGGAGAGGCAACTAGGCAGGTGGGATCAGCTTCGGTGGGATGGTTCGTGGCGGGGGGGACGTTTGAACAGAATAACCCCCCTGCCAAACCTCCCCCCAACCCCAGCTCCCAAGTGAAGGAGAGTCAGGAGACAGACGGCACAGGGAATGAAAATGGCATTGCCTGATAGGCTAAGATGCAATCGCATGACGTATCCTAACACAGAAAGCGCATCTTAGCTCCTGTTCTCTGCGCTCGGCAGAGGGAAAGGAGTAACCTGCCCAGGTGCATCCTGCAGTGACACCTCCTCCCTTCTGTGAGTGATCCACAGTTGCAGGGCTCTTGGATACACCTTACTTAGTTGACATGCAGTGAGGTGGGTGAAGAAGAAAAACGTCCCGGGTTTTTCCAGTGCAGCCATGACATCTCCAATTATAATGGACATTTTTCTCCTTGCACAGAAGGGAAAAGCCAATTAGAAGAGGTGTCAGGTATAAAAAAGAAATGCAGGCCCTGGGGAGGTTTCTTTGCCCCAGTGGATTGTCTAGGGGCTGTGAAGGCTTTTCCTCCAATTGAACACACACCTTGAGACCCAGCATCCGGCCCACATACTCACGATCAGCAGTAAATGATCCAGGACACAGAATAGCTCAGCCTTCCTCTTTCCCTACAGACAACCAGCAGAGGACAGGTAGTTCCAGACCAAGCTGGCCCTGCCCCGACAGAGGCTGTGGAGAAGCAGGTACCATTTGGGGGGTGATCTGAGTTTGCTATGCCATTCCTCACGCTCTGAGGCCCAAATTCCAGCCAGGTGGACCAACTGCTAAGCAGGATAGTCAGAAATGCCACCAGCCTGCCTGGCCCACAAAGGAGCCCAGGCCCTTTCTCACGAAGGCAAACGTGTTGGATGTATTAATGCAAAAGAAAGCAGACCAGTCCAAGTTTAGGACACTGTGAAGCCCAGGTGCCAGAAGCTTTTATGAATGTTATTATTAGATACTTCAAAAAAAGTCAAAACCCATGCACAATGGCTCATGCCTGTGATCCCAGCACTCTGGGAGCCTGATGTGGGAGGATCGCTTGAGCCCAGGAGTTCGAGACCACCCTGGGTAACACAGTGAGACCTTATCTCTACAAAAAAAATTTTTAATTAGCTGGGCTTGATAGTACGAAACTGTTGTTCCAGCTACTCAGAAGGCTGAGGTAGGAGGATCCCCTGAGCCCAGGAGGTCAAGACCAGATTGGGCAACACAGTGAGACCTTGTTTCTACAAAAATTAAAATATTAGCCAGGCATGGAGGTGCACACCTATAGGCCTAGCTACTTGGGAGGCTGTGGTGGGAAGATCCCCTAAGTCCCAGAGATCAAGGTTGCTGTGAGTCACGATCTTGCCACCGCGCTCCAGCCTGAGCAACAAACAAACAAACAAATCAAAGCAGTAAGCACAGGAGGAGTCCTGTTTCTGTTTCAATTTAGCAAGCATTCGTGCAGCCCTTACCGTGTGCTAAACCTTTTCTAGTAGGTTCTCACTTAATCCTCCCAACATGCTGCAATACAAGTTCCACTGTTCTCCCCATTTTAAGAGAAGGAATCTTTTGCCCAAGGCCCGACATTATACTTCTCTATGCTTACTTCAGTATCTTGTTTTATTTGGCTGTTCACTTATCCGGAGGTTGGGGTGGATGGAACAGCACACTGTGTTCAGCGCTGAGGACTTCTGAAGGTCTAATCTGACCTCAGATGCAAAGTCTCCTCCCAAAAGGACAAATCGTTATGTTGAATGTTAATTGCGAGGAGACCGCAGTGACCGGCAGGAAGCGGTGGTAATGCTACCCAGGAGTTAGCACTCTCTCTTTGCCTTTATTATAAAGACCAGGCGCTCACAGCCGTGTGAGCCCTTGGGTCCGGGTCACAGTTGGCACTCACTCAATAAATACTGTTAGGCATTCGAGGTATAACAGTGAACACAACAGACAAAATTCCTGGCTCTGCAATCTAGTAGAGAACTCAGATCACAGAAAAACTCAGTGAATTAAACCTGTACATGCAGTGGGCAGGCTACTGGCAGTTGATTCTGAGTCCTCACAGAATAAAACATAGGAAAGTAATTTACTGGAGGCAGAATAGCTTTGTGGTGTCCACATTGCTAAGAAAACGCTTGGGAGCTGATAAAGCAAAGTTGTATAAGACTTGCCCTGTCTGGCCGGGCTCGGTGGCTCAGCCTGTAATCCCCCTTGGGAGGCTGAGGTGAGTGGATTGCCTGAGCCCGCGGGTTCGAGATCCACCCAGGCAACTTGGTAAGACCTCATCTCTATAACAAATCAAAAATTAGCCGGGCGTAGTAGCGTGCGCCTGTAGTTCCAGCTACTTGGAAGGCTGAGACGGAAGGATTGCCAGAGCCCAGCAGGTCAAGGCTGCGGTGGCTGGAAGCATGCCACTGCACTCCAGTCTGGGCAACAGAGTGAGACTCCAACTCAACAACAACAACAAAAAAGACTTGCCCTGTCGATAACTTGATCCCTAGCATGTCGGATACGTTCTTGGTTCAAATTGAGTAAATGTTCATGGTGGACTTCGTTGGTCAGCTAACCAACAGCCATTACTAGCCGTTTTCTACCTCACCTGCCAGGAGTAGCCATGTAATCCATTTCTGGCCTTTTAAAAAATACTGGGAACTTCTGGCAAATGCCTAAGGAGAGAGGTATAAACAGATAGCTCTACTGCGTCGACAGGTCGGCACCCTTCTATCTACATTTACACTTGATAAATGAGGCTATATATGATGTCAGGAGCTGTGCCAGCCTTTTTGTGAGCATGAGTATCCAAGCCAATGTGCAAAAACCATTGAGGATAGCCAAGCACGAACTGAACATACCGCTATTTTTTGAAAACTCTGAGCAGCCAAACTAACAGTGGGATTACCTACCTTTGGACTTCTGCTCAGCACAAAGTGAATGTGCCAGGCACCTTTGATGGTTTTCTTTTAGTTGCACTTGAAAGTAACTTTGATTGATACATTTTTAAAAGAAACAGAGCTCGATAAAACACTAAGCTAGCCACCAAAGACTTGAGGAAAATACTCATAACACCTTTATTCATACAGCCAAACACTAGAAACAGCTAAAGAGTTCATCAAGAGGAAAATGAAACCGAGCTCGGTGGCTCAGCCTGTCATCCCGCGCCTTTGGAAGGCTGAGGTGAGTGGATTGCCTGAGCCCACAGGTTCGAGACCCGCCTGGGCAGCGAGACCTCATCTCTACAATAAATCAAAAATTAGCCGGGCGTGGTAGTGCGCGCCTGTAATTCCGGCTACTCGGAAGGCTGAGGCGGAAGGATCGCCGGAGCCCAGCAGGTCGAGGCTGCGGTAGCCGGGAGCGGCCACTGCCCTCCAGTCTGGGCAACAGAGTGAGACTCCAACTCAAAAAAAGAGAAAATAAGTCAACAATCTGTGAAACATTGATCCAGTGAAGCACGACTCAGCAGTCAGTGGTGCAGAGCAATCGGTACATGGACTTCAGGATGGTCCTCGATGCATTATGCTGAGTGAAATGTGTCACACACAAGAGACTACGTACTGTGTGACTCCATGTTAACACATTCTGAAAGAAACAACTTAAGTCATGGTGGGGAATGTCAGGGCACGGAATGCCTGCAGGGGGCTAGGATGAGAGTATCTGGGAAGGGGACATGAGGGAGCTTTCTGGGCTGGTGGCTGTGGTCTGGACTCGATCGGGTTTTAGTTTGCACAGGGTCATGCGCAATATCACTGCTATAATTTTTATATTTCATTGCAGACAGATTTTACCCCCAAAGGAAGAAAAGAGCCGTAAAATTGTTGAACTCAAGTCAGTTTGCATGCTGACATGCTTAGAGGTGAATTGCACTTGAACACCTTGAAATGCATCAGAAAATAAGATGGATGGATGAATGGATGAACGGATGGATGGATGGACGGATGGATGGATGGATGGATGGATGGATGGATGGATGGATGGATTGATGGAGAGGTGGATAGATATACACACTCGTGTAATGAAACGCTAATTATAGACTCTTGGTGGTGGGTCTATGGGGGTTTCACTGTAGTATTCTTTTACTTTCTCTATATGCTGAAATGTCTCTTCATAAAATTTGTCAGGGATGGCTGGGAACAGTGTCTCATATCTGTAATCCAAGCATTTTAGGAGGCCAAGTCAGGAGGATCACTTGAGGCCAGGAGTTTGAGACCAGCCTGGGAAACATAGTGAGACCCGTCTCTACAATTTTTTTTTTTAATTAGCCAGCTGCGGTGGCACATGCCTGTAGCCCAACTACTCAGGGAGCTGAAGCAGGAGAATCGTTTGACTCAAAAGTTCGAGGCTGCAGCGAGCTATGACCGCACCACTGCACGCCAGCCTGGACAACAGACTCCCTGTCTCAGTCAATCAGTCAATCAATCAGTCAGTCAGTTTGGAGGGAAGGTCGTTAACGTAGACATTGCAGAAGTTGTTTTCGATGAAGTTCCTCTTGCTTACCCAGCCGCCCTGTCCTTTCTGTGATGAAGGCAGTTTTATGAAAATGAGATTTGGATCCAGGAGTTTAGATGAGCCGGGGGTGGAGCTGTGCTTCTTGGGACCAAACAGTTTATGCAAAGCTGCGTGTAATGCCGGGGTGGAATGCCTCCGACAGACACAAAAGGGGCCACGTCTGCCACCAAATGAGCTTAGCCTCAAAGACCAGAATAGCCCTGTAAGCTGCGAACCTCAGGATTAGGCTGCATGGAAAGTTTCCGCGCGGAGCATTGGGATGCAGGTAGCAGAAGTCCTCGCCCTTAGGGAAAGCATGGCTAAGCTCCGGCCTTTTCTCTTTTATTAGAATCGACATCTTATGTGGCACAAACAAATGAGCACTGAAAGCTCTGAGGCCCGGGCCCTGCGCTTTCTGGGCCCTGGGTGGATACAACGTGCATTTTCTGGACCACTGATTTATTTGTGCAGAAAATGAAATAATGTGCTGACAATTAATGAGATAGAAATGGAAAGACCCGGGCAGATATTCCAGGCGTCTTTTATTTTCATCCGGAGCTGGTTTGCAATTAACCCACAAGTTCTGGCAACAGCAACTTGCAAAGAGAGGATAAGACAGGCTCATTCAGGTAGTGTCCGTGTAGCGTAGGTGTCCCTGTGGGCATCTCCCGCCTGGCGGGTTGGTGACTTAGGGTCCCTGTTCTTAGGGACAGGGTGGCACTGCCTCCAGAAGGAAAGAGGTTCCTGGACGGCAGAACAGGGTCTAATGCTACATGTGGAGCCTTGTTATGACGCCTCTTTCCACTGAATTTAAAAAATAATTGTGATGTTTTATTGATGCAAAGAGTATATGAAGATACCTCTTGGAACTTTTTTGAAGCATTACATAGCAGAATCATATTTCTTTTATCTTCAGCTACCATCTAAATTGCTTGCCTCACTGCCTTGAAGTATCTCTTGGTGTGTGTGTGTGTGTGTGTGTGTGTGTGTGTGTGTGTGTGTGTGTGTATACACCCTGCAGGAACTAGAAGATGGGAAACTCCAGGTTTGAAGACACTCACTCCATCAGTCCGTTTTGCATTGATATAAAGTAATCCCTGATGTGGGGTAGTTTAGAGAGGAAAAAGGCTTCTTTGGCTCAGGTCTGCCTGGCGCTGGTATCTGCCAGCCTCCGGGGAGGCCTCGGGAAGGTTTTACTGATGGTGGGAAGTGAAGAGGGAACAGGTGTGTCAGATAGTAAGAGCAGGAAGGAGAGAGAGAAGGGAGGTGCCCGGCTCTTTTAAACAACCAGCTCTCCTGTCAACTAACAGAGAACTCACTATTACCTCGAGGATGACACCGAGCCATCCATGACCCAAGCCCCACCCAGCGGCCCCTCCTTCAACACTGGGGACCACATTTCAACATAAGATTGAAGGGGTCAGACATCCAGACTCTGTCACTCACCATGTGGGAACTCGGGCAAGTCACCTAACCCTCGGTGTGCCTCTGTTCTAGAGAACTTCTGTCCGTTTGTCAGATGGGGATCATGACACCTCCCATAGCCTTGCATGAGGATTACGTGTGCTCACGTATGTACAGAACTTAGCAAAGTGCTTGGCATGCAGAAAGCAGAGTGGAAGAATTACATGTTATTATGTATAACTTGCATATTGTGCTTAAAATGGGAAGCTGCTTAGCATGTGCTGGGGGTTAGACGTAGCAGGTAAAGTATTTCACATCATTTTCCACCACTCGGTTTCCCCTTGTCGGTCTGTCCTGGAGAACGCCCACCATTGGGACAGTCACCTGCCCTCCCACGTTCTCCTTAACAACTGCAGAACGTTCCAGCATGTGGATATGCTGCGGTATGTTAAGCCATTCCCTACTGAGAGGGTGAGCACGTTTCGCTGTCCAGATGGAGAATCTCTGAGTGAAAGGATATCTCAGCAATAATTATCCTGGAACAACAGGTGTCAGCTAGGACGGTCCTGAGCAAACCACAATGTGTTGTTCCCGATGTCACCTCCCCATCCGTGCTGCGGCGACTAGACCCTTTCACGTACTCCTGTGCATACGTGTCTGCACTAAAATCCTGAGAGGTAAATCTATGGGGTCACGGGTCGTGGGTTTTTATGTTAAACACACACTGCTTTACGGCAGTCCTAAGAGGCTGGTTTCCATTCTCTTCAACGCTTGCATTCGATAGTGTCAGCATTCCTGTTACCTCGTAGCTCCATCAGCCCTTGATGCTGGTTCTCACCTGTTTCGAGGGTGGACAATGGTGGCTCGCAATCACTCCAATTTCCATTTCCCTGACATTGGTGAGTTTACGCGCTTCTTCCTTCTCCTTCTTCTCCTCACCCCTCTTCCTCCTCCTCTTTATCTCTTCTTCCTTCCTCTCCTTCATCTTGTTCTTGCTGCTTTTCTTCTTTTTAAAAATATAGATACGAAGTGTGGTACTAAGGCTTAAAACTTGCCATGAAGTTGGGTGATAAACTGTATTACTCTTACTGTCAAAAGCTCGATGTCACCAGGTAGGATGTTGGACCTGCAGCCGTCGGCCTTGTCTCTGTCCACTTTCTGTCTCTGGGGCTGGTAGAACATCATTTTTTTCATCTGTCTTTGGGGAGCATAATCCCTACCTTGCCTGTGTTACCTACAGAACAATCAAGAAAAACAAACAAACTACTGAGGAATCTAAACAGTGAAAGGAAGAATCAGCCTATCGTTTTTTCTTCCAAGAACTTAGGCATCGTTTGAGTTGTTTACAGCTAGCGTGACACCATGTGTGACTGGGGGAGTTAAAAACAATTGAATTCTAAAATGTGGCGGGTTACTATATGTTTCTTTGCCTCATCGAGGCCGGGATGGCACATAGGTTTCCTCTCCTGCATCAGTCCATTGGCACCGGCTCCCTGGATCACATGTTATGGACGCTTGCAAGCTAGGGTTAGCAGGATTGATTAGTGATGTCTGCCTTGGTCAAGGAATGGAGCAAGGATGATTAAATGCTTTAGCTTATCAACTCATGAAACAAGGTGTGAGAAGGGTGGTGCTCCTGGTGTTGGCTGTCTCAGGCCTGATACTCTCAAGGCCGGGATCCTTTCCATCTTCCTGCTTTCTTCTTGGCTATAGTAGCCTTTCTCCTCCTACTTGTCTCCTCGAGGTCCCAAGACAGCTGCTTCAGCTCCGTGAATCAAATCTTCACAAGACACATGCCTGGGCTAAAAGGAAAAAATATATATACCCCTTTCTTGTGCCTTTGAAGGATCAGAAAATTGTTCCCAGAGTTTTACAGCCCCAAGACGAAGCCCTTCCTTATCATTGGTCAGAATTGCATCCCATGCAATAAAAATAAAACCCCAGTCGGGCTCGGTGGCTCAGCCTGTAATCCCGCACTTGGGAGTGGATTGCCTGAGCCCGTGGGTTGGAGATCCACCTGGGCAGGCGAGACCTCATCTCTACAATAAATCAAAAACTCAGCCGGGCGTGGTAGCGCATGCCTGTAATTCCGGCTACTCGGAAGGCTGAGGCAGAAGGATTGCTGGAGCCCAGCAGTTCGAGGCCGCAGTGACCAGGAGCGGCCACTGCACTCCAGTCTGGGTGACAGAGTGAGACTCCAACTCAAAAAAAATTTTTTTAAATTCCATTCAAAATAAAATCCCATTTTATTTCTAAATCAGTCACTGGTGAGGGAAATGGAATCACAAGTTTCCTGTAGGCTCATCAGGATTCTTTTCCTAGGGCTGGGAAAAGGGGCCGCCTCCCTTGAAGTACTTAGCCACACAGATTTGAACAAAATCTGGGACTATGGGCAAGAAGGAATGTGGGAGAGGCAGCTAGTCAGGCACCTCGCATGTCTGCCCCTCAGGTCTGGACCTCCTCGAACACTGCGCGTGTTGCTCTGCCTTTTTTAATTCTCTTGCCTTTGTTTTCAGCTTCCTGTCCCTGGTGTCGAAGAACAGGTGTTGTTTAATACTCATTGGCAGCCGGGCTCGGTGGCTCAGCCTGTCATCCCGCGCCTTTGGGAGGCTGAGGTGAGTGGATTGCCTGAGCCCGCGGGTTCGAGACCCGCCTGGGCAGCGAGACCTCATCTCTACAATAAATCAAAAAATCAGCCGGGCGTGGTAGCGCATGCCTGTAATTCCAGCTACTCGGAAGGCTGAGGCGGAAGGATCGCCGGAGCCCAGCAGGTCGAGGCTGCGGTGGCCGGAAGCGGCCACTGCACTCCAGTCTGGGCGACCGAGTGAGACTCCAACTCAAAAAAAAAATAAAAATAAAAATAAATACTCATTGGCTTGCCTGCCTGTTGGTCTCAGGCTCTGTTATCACTAAATCCCTAGGGCTTAAGCCCCCGTTGCATCATCTAATCCTATCATGGTCTGTTTTCTCTCTGAATAATGGCAGTTCCACTTTACCCTCCCTCTTGAAGTTCATTTTTCCAAGTGCAGGCTGGGTCCATCCAGACACCCCTTTACCTCTTCAGTGCCCTTAAAAATGCACGCACCAGCCAGACGTGGTGGCTCATGCCTATAATCCCAGCACTTTGGGAGGCTGAGGTGAGAGGATTGCCTGAGCTCACAGGTTCGAGCCTAGCCTGGGCAACTTGGTGAGACCTCATCTGGACAATAAATCAAAAAATTAGCCAGGCGTGGTGGCGCATGCCTGTGGCTCCTGTCACTTGGAAGGTTGAGGCAGGAGGATCACCTGAGCCCAGCAGGTGGAGGCTGCGGTGCCCGTGAGCGTGCCACTGCACTCCAGTCTGGGCAGCAGAGTGAGACTCTGACTCAAAAAAAAAAAATGCAGTCATCACCCCAGACGTCTCGCTACAGTCCACATATCACTTGTGTGTGCTGCATGGCCCTGGGTCAAGGGCTGTAGATGTCCGCCAAGATTCCTCCCTCCTTCCTTTGATGGTACAGAGCTTTTGAATTAAGCTGGGCACAGAAATACCCACAGTTAAGACTACATTTCCCTTGTAATGGATATGAGCAAAAGGGGTGTGCCTTGTTTCAGGGTCTATCCTGAAAAATGGATGGATTTGTGAGTCCCTGGGTCTTTTACTGGCTGGGACACAGATGTAAAGGCAGGCACTGCAGCAGCCACCTTGGGCCCAGAGATTGAAGAGGTACTAATGGAATTTCTCAGCCTCAGCACTATTGACACTTTGGACCAAGTTGACTCCTTGTTGGAGGGAGCTGTCTCATGTATCATAAGATGTTCAGCAGCATCTTTGGCCTCTACCTGCTAGATGTCAGTAGCAACCCCCAACCCCCAGTTATGATCATCACATATGTCTCCAGACGTTGCCAAATATCCTCTGAAGGATAAAATTATCCCTGTTGAGAACCGCGAAGATTAAAGTTGGGCAGCCCCACCATGCTGAAAGTTGCTATCCCTATTGTAAGAGACACAAATTAACACATAAATTGTAAAAGCAAATGTTTTTTAATGTCTTTGTCACAGTAGAAAACTAGACTTTAATTAGCATTCCCATACATTCTTAATAATTTGCAGCAGATTTGCAGGACTAACTAGATTCTCAATGTTAGGGATAAATTAATCCTTGATTCTGGTAGACAACTAGCAGTTTCTACCCACCAGATCACGGATGTGAACATGGTTAGATACACCTCCTTCATCGAAATTCTGTAGCCTGTCCTGGGAGAGCAGAAGTGGCAGATGAGGGCGGAGTCTGGCATTCAGGCAGATTTTGCTTTTCTTCCACAGTGTTTTTTATATATTTAAAATCCTTTCAAAATATAAAAATAATCATATTTTATATAAAAATCTATATTGATGGTTTCTTGTCCAAAATTACGAGCTTAACTGCTGTCTTGCATGACCAGGATGGTAAAGATTACTGAGAAATAATTCACTGAGAACGTAGTCTCACCATCCTAACATGCAGCTCAATGCCTCAGGTTCAGTGGTTCCTTGCCCGGAGCTGAGCTGTATGTGGCATGTCCTGTGGAGACTGTATTTTCCAGATCCAAACTCAGGACACGGTGACTTGACACATGGTCAGACCGCAGGGGAGAAAACTCCGAACTCCATGCTATCTTAAGAACGCTGGGGTGTGTGTTCCCTGTAGCTATTTCAGACGTGCCCTCAGGACATCTTGTCATAACAATTACAATGCACACAAAGAGCAGGAGACGGCTACCCTGCACTCTGGTCTTACCCTAGCAGTTTGTGGGTATTCAAGGCGCCATGCAGTCCTGTTTTAATAAGTGCAGTTGGTGTCTAGAGCTGATCATAGCACAACCGTGTGCCAACTTCCACTGGGTAGTGCAGAACTCTCCCTCCTTTGCCCCTCCTCTAGACTGTACGGTCTCTCTCAGAGTCTCTTGCTGACATTGCTGGGTTGTGTTATCTTATTTCTAGGCTGTGTGGTTTCTCTCGGTCTCTTTTTGACACCACTGGGTTGTGTTATCCTATTCTCATTTTCTTTTTTTCTTTTTTTGAATTGGAGTCTCACTCTGTCGCCCAGGCTCCCGGCCACCGCAGCCTTGACCTGCTGGGCTCCGGCGATCCTTCTGCCTCAGCCTTCCAAGTAGCTGGAACTACAGGTGCGCGCTACCACACCCGGCAAATTTTTGACTTATTGTAGAGATGAGGTCTCACCAAGTTGCCCAGGCGGGTCTCGAACCCACAGGCTCAGGCGATCCACTCACCTCAGCCTCCCAAGTTGCGGGATTACAGGCTGAGCCACCGAGCCCGGTTTATTCTCATTTTCTATTGAACTGTAGATTCAGAAGGTTGAGGCGTAGATGCCCACTGCCCAGCCATCATTGGTTGATCAGTGCCTCGCATCTTGCCCCATATACAAGGTGATCGCTTGTTTCTGATCTATTTGGCAAACAGAGCAGTCTATGCACCTCTGGTTGAGCAATATGGAATGAGGTTTGATTTGTTTCGTGTCTATCCAAAATGATACCTGAGATGTGACCGTAGACCTGCTGGGCCAAGTCTCTGTTTGGGAATTTTTTTTTTATTGTTATCACTATTGATGCTGGGAGTGTCATTGCCAGCAAATAGAATACTCTTGGCTGCAAGCAACAACCCTAATCCAAACTGGTCAGGAAAAAAACAAAAGGAAAATTGAATAATCCGGCATTGTCACTTCTGGTTTTATATGCAAGAGGATTGAAGACTGAAATTTAGAGAAACAGCCATGTTCTGGGCGGCACTATTCACAACAGCCAAAAGGAGAAAGCAGCCCACGTGTCCCTCACCAGGTGAATGGATGAACAAAAGTAGCATATCCATACAGAGGAATATTATTCAGCTTTAGAGAGGAAGGGCATTCTGAGACATGCTCCATCATGGATGAGCCTGGAGGACATTATGCTGAGTGAAATAAGACAGTCACAGAAGGACACCTGCTAAATGATTCCACTTGACTGAGGTTCCTAGTAGAGTCAACTTTATGGAGACAGAGGGTAGAATGGTGCTGGTCAGGAGCTGGTGAAGGGAGAACGGGGAGTTCGTGTTTGATGGGTACAGAGGTTCCATTTTGCAGGATGAAAAAATTTTAGAGATGGAATGGTAGAGATGGTTGCACAGCAGTGTGATTATACTTAATGCCACTGAACTGTATGCTTAAAAATGGTTAAGACGCAAATTTTATGTATATTTTATCATTTTTTAAGAGAATATTGATTTACTCTCCAAGCTGAAAAGTCTGGAGGTAGAACCAGCTTCAAGCAGAGCTGGAGTCAAGGGTTTGGATGGTGTTATCAAGCATCTACCACTCCTTCATTTCTCAGGAAATTTCCACAAGGTTGACCAGATGCCACCAGCAGCCTCAACTTTTAACCTCCCAGCTTAATGACCATTGAATGGGGACATTCTTTCCTGTTACATTGTCAGAATGTGTGTGTGTGTATGTGTGTGTGTGTGTTGGAGTCTCACTCTGTCGCCCAGACTGTAGTGCAGTGGCATGCTTATGGCCACCACAACCTCGAACTGCTAGGCTCAGGCGATCATTCTGCCTCAGCTTTCCAAGTAACTGGAACTACAGACACACTCTACCATGCCTAGCTAACTTTTTGACTTATTGTAGAGACGCGGTCTTGCCAAATTGCCCAGGCTGGTCTCAAACCCCTGGGATCAGGCAGTCCTCTCGTCTCTGCCTCCCAAAGTGCTGGGATGATACACGTGAGCCACCGTGCCTTGCAGAATTATTTTTTAAAAAACTCTGATTGTTTCACTTGAGATAATAACCTCCATTTCCATTCATGTTGCTGCAAAAGACTGAAAAAAATGTTTCATTATTTTATGGCTGAATAGTAGTCCATGGTATATATATACCACACTTATTTCTCCAGTCATCTGCTGAGGAACTCTTAGGTTGATTCCATATCTTTGCTGTCTTGGATGGTGCTTCAATAAACATACGAACGGGGGCACACCAGTCACAGAAAGTCAAATATTGCGTGTTCTCACTCAGAAATGGGTGCTATGGCTGGGCTCAGTGGCTCAGCCTGTAATCCTAGCACTTTGGGAGGCTGAGGTGAGTGGACTGCCTGAGGCTGTGGGTTCGAGACCAGCCCAGGAAACTTGGTGAGACCTCATCTCTACATTAAATCCAAAAAAATTACCCAGGCATGGTCACAAATGCCTGTAGTTCCAGCTACTTGGAAGGGTGAGGCAGATGGATCACCAGAGCCCAGCAGGTCAACGCTGGGGTGGCCGTGAGTGTGCACTCCAGCCTGGGTGACAGAGTGAGACTCAGACTCAAAAAAAAAGAAAGAAATGGGTGCTACAATTGTGTACATGTGGCATAGAGAGCAGAATGAAAGAACACGGAGACTCATGAGGGTGGAGAGTAGGGGAATGGAGAATGAGGAATTAGCTAATGAAGACCATGTACATTATTCGGGTGATGGATACCTTGCAAGCCCTGACCTGACCACTGTGCAATCTTCTTATGGCAGGGCTTTAAAGAGTCAGCTTCTTTTCACAAATGATTGCACGAGGTTCTGGGTTGAAATGTTCTTCTAAAGCAGGCTTTGGGAGGGTGAGTTTCTTCACGCTCATTTTTGTTTTGCTTTTGTTTTTTTGTTATGGAAAAGGCCCTTGTGGAAACAACAGGATTCCCTGTAGGTAGAGTGTCAGTGCTCCATAACTATGTGGGTGGCCTGAGGTCGCAGATGCCAATGGTCCACTCACCCAGCCAAGAAATGCGATTTGTCTCGACTCCAGTGCCAACTCTCTTAAACCTGCATGGCCCAGAGTGCTCTGGGCATGTGGAAACGCCCTCCCTTGAGGAGTGGAAGGGAAGACCGTCCTTCCCTGACCGCTGTCCACCCCAGCAGTTGTTGAGTTTGATCTGGAAGGAGCCGCAGGATAACGGTGCGGCAGATCCTCAGAAGAATTCACTCGAGGCCCAGGAGTCATCCTGCCATTGGTACTTCCAGGAGAAGCTTGATGCTGTGGAAGCTGCAGGTGGAGGTGCCGTGATCCCAGGAAAGCAGGCCTTCAGCCAGGCTCAGCCAGTGAGTCATGACTGACCTGACTCCAGTCTCCTGGGCCAGCTAGCAGCAAGTCCCTTTCTAATCTCCACCCTAGCTGGGAGGTCGTGAAGGCCATGAGATGTAAAGGGAAGTTGTCCAGTGTGTTTCAGGTGCAACGCCCTTTGAAAAGTCTTTTGCTATTCGCTCTCCTCTCTCTCTCTCCTCTCTTTCCCTCTCTGTCTCCTCTCTCTTCTCTCTCTCTTCTTTTGCACTTCTCTCTCCTTTCTCTTCTCTCTCTGTCTCCTCTTTGCTCTTCCCCTCCCTCCCTTTTTCCTACTTCGGATGGTATTGAAAACATATAATGCTAGCCGGGTTTGGTGGCTCAGCCTGTAATCCTGCGCTTTGGGAGGCTGAGGTGAGTGGATTGCCTAAGCCCGCGGGTTCGAGACCCGCCTGGGCAACTTGATGAGACTTCATCTCTACAATAAATCAAAAATTAGCCGGGCATGGTAGCGTGCGCCTGTAGTTCCAACTACTTGGAAGGCTGAGGCGGATGGATCGCTGGACCCCGCAGGTCGAGGCTGCGGTGGCCGGGAGCGGCCACTGCACTCCAGTCTGGGCAACAGAGTGAGACTCCAACTCAAAAAAAAAGAAAACATATGATGCTAAGAGCTATAGCGACTACCCTGAAGCAACAAGAGAACATTTAAGAGCAACATGGAGACATCAACCCAGCACGTGCCAACCTTCATTCATCTTGTTCTTTGAGATAATTAAATGTCTTTTTTCTTAAGCACTTCTTGAGCTGACTTTCTGAAACCCAAAGCATTCACAGTTAGTCACATGGGGTGCTCACATGTGCTGTCTGTCAGTGACACCCAGTGGGTGATTGAATTTGCAGGTGTCCTTCGGAGACACGTATACTGCACTGCAGGGCAGCAATGAAGACTGCAGATTCATATGTTGAAATCCTAATTCCCAAGGTGGCATTAGGAGGAGGAAAGACAGAGAGAGAGAAGGAGAGAAGGAAGAAAGAGAGGAGAGAGAGAGAGGGAAGAAAGGAGAGAGAAGGGGAAGAAAGAGAGGAGAGAGGGAAGAGAGAGAGGAAAAAGAAGAGAGGAGAGCCCAGTGGCCTTGCTCTGCTTAGCTGCAGGTGACCTAGCCTCCCCATGCCTCTCTGGTGACTTCCAGAAAACATTGCGCCGTAGCTGAGAAAGGAAGTCTGGGAAATGTGTGCAAGAATCGGAAAGCCAGTGATGGTTGGCGGCTGTGTCCCAAATAGCACCCAACATGATAAGAACAGAAGATAGACGAATCCCGGGGACACCGAAGCGTTGGGAAGTGGCGACACACCCACCCAGAAGCTGGGTGTCATTATCCCCTTTCTTAGCCAGTTTTTACAGAGGTGTCTTCACTTTCTTGCCGGGGATAGCAGTGCTACCGAGAGACTCGAGACTGCTTCAAGGGCAAGTTAGTAGGTCAACCTCATCAAATATTGATGGCCAGCCGCCTTGAAGCCATCTTCCCCCAGCTGAAATTCCTCCGTGCCTGGCCACAAAGTCTCTCAAGAAAGCCAAAGATACCTGTAAGAAGTTACTTAAGCGCCCATTACAGATTTGATGGATAGGCTCTTTTGCCCTTTGGGGGTTTTATTATTAATACATTCTTTTGCACCAGTGACTCTTGACCTAAGAGCAGTCTGGGTGCCTATCAAGTGAGCAGTAAGGGGTGTGTGTGTGTCCACCAGATGATTTTCCCTACCACAGCAGGAAAAGTACAGCTTCAGGGACAATATTTTCAAGCCAGTACTCAAAGGTCCTTATTCCCTTTACTGCTGGACAACAGGGTTGTTCTAACTCCGGGGTGGAACTTACATGAGTCAACCGCTAACTCTGCAGTTTACTTCCTGTGTGATCTTGAGCAAGTTTCTTGGCCATACTGTGTTTGTTTGTTTTTTCTCACTTGTCCAAAAAAGAAGCATAATAATAGAATCTACTCAATGGAGTTGTTAGGAGATTCAAACAGAGAGAGAGAGAGAGAGAGAGAGAGGGAGAGAGACTGAAAACACTTACCAGAGAGCCTGGCTGACATTTGAAATATGAATAATACATGTTAGCTGTCATTGTTATTGTTGTGATTGGACAGCCTTGCAAACACAGCCCAGCGCTGACTCTCTGGCCATGTCCCGATCTCCATGAGAACCGAGTGAATGGGGGCAACAGAAAAGACTTGACTTTGTCTCCTGTCGGCTGGCATCCGACAACCACCTGGACGAGCCTTGCCTTGGGAACCCTGCGTCCTGCGTGACTGACTCGCGGAGGTCTCTGCAGTGAGCCTCTCCTGGACCACAGCACAAACGCTCTTTCTGACGGGTCATTCTTCCATAATTAAATTAGCATCTTGCCAGAATACATTCTGGAATAGGTAAAGTGAGAGCAAGAAATTCTTAATGTCTGCACACACAGGATCACAGCTTCGTAATCTCTGAGCAGCAGCTGTGGGGAATGGTCGTGGGGGGGGCATGGATGAGTTACTCTGGTGACACACAGCAACGTCTTCTGCTCAGGACTATCACTTGTTGGGGCCCTGCCTGCTCTGTCTTGGAGCCCAGTTTCTCTACCTCAGTGCTGCTAACATCCAGGACCAGGGAATTCTTGGGAGGGGGCATCCTGTGCATGGTAGGATATATAGCTACACTCCAACCGCTACCCACCAGATACAGTATCATTCCCCACCACGCTCCAGAAATGGCAACCAAAAGTATCACCAGGTTTTTCCAAGCGTCTCCTGAAAAGAAGAGCGCCCTGGTGGAGAGCCGCTGCTTTAGCACGTTGTCCTGAGTGGCATTCTGGGCAGATGGTTCACAGCGGGGTGGGCTGGGACCCCTCCATGGTACACATCCCTGAAGGGCTTTACATTCGGGGCTGGATGGACAGACTTCCTGGCTCAGGAAAATTTGCTTTCAGCCGCTGGGACCCCGTGGGGATCTGAGTTTCAAAGCTAGAGATTCACTTTGCATTTTGACCCTTTCTAGAACTGTTATCTTCTCCCAACCATTCACAGCTGGTGCCAACTAGTGATTCTGACAGGCACGTAGTGTCTCCCTGCACCCTGTGTGGTATGTGTTTATTATAGCACTGGTCATCTCGGAAAGAGTTTATATCGAAATATTTTAGTACCGGTGGGCCCAGTCAGGACTCAGTCTATGATACAATAAGAAGCATAGAACACTACCTGTAAGTATTCTTGTCTGACCATGAAACGTGGGCCTAGCCACATTTCTGGATCTAACAACCAGATTAAAAGAAATGCAAGCCAGGCATGGTGGCTCATGCCTGTTATCCCACACTTTGGGAGGTGGAGGCAAAAGGATTGCCTGAGTCCATGGGTTCAAGGCCAGCCTAGGCAACATGGTGAGGCCTCATCTCTACAATAAAAAATAATAATAACCTGGTGTGGTGGCACACACCTGTAGTTCCACCTACTTGGAAGGCTGAAGCAGAAGGATCACTTGAACCCAGCCCCAGCAGGTCAAGGCTGCAGTGGCTGTGATCGTGCCCCTGCACTCCAGCCTTGGTGACAGAATAAGATTCCAACTCAAAAAATAAAATAAAATCAAGGAAATGCAAAAGATAGAAGAAAAAATTAAATGATAATTCAAGGATGCAATCAAACAAATCCAGGCTATGAGTGTTCTAGATAAACGACGGAGTATTTCAAAAAAATGCCTATTTTGTGAAAAAGAAAGGTGAACTTGTCAATAGACCAAAAGAGACATAAGAACATAACCAAACACAATGCGCAAATTTTGTTTGGCTTCTAATAGGATCAGACTTGTTATATGAAACCACACCTTTGAGATGCATCAGGAAAATATTATACTAGAAAATCTTTTATTTTATTTGTATGACAGTGGCAAAATGATTATGTTTTAAAAATTCTCAGCTGGGCTCGGTGGCTCAGCCTGCAATCCCGGCCTTTGGGAGGCTGAGGTGGGTGGATTACCTGAGCCCGCGAGTTCGAGACCCGCCTGGGCAGCGAGACATCATCTCTACAGTAAATCAAAAAATCATCCGGGCGTGGTAACGCATGCCTGTAATTCCGGCTACTCGGAAGGCTGAGGCGGAAGGATCGCCGGAACCCGGCAGGTTGAGGCTGCTGTGGCCGGGAGCGGCCACTGCACTCCAGTCTGGGCAACCAAGTGAGACTCCAACTCAAAAAAAAAAAATTCTCTCCTCCTGCCCTTTATGCTGGTGTTTGGCCAAACTTCACAGGAGCCAGGGGAGAAAGATGGCTGAGTGGTTCTATTTTTAGAGATCAATCTCCTGAGGCACAGAGTGCAACCAAGAAAGGCAGAAAGTGGATCTGGGTGGGGGAATTGCAGATGGAGAATCTTCTGGATGCATGGGCTGTGCTCCCAGACTGACGGTGATTTGATGAGAGCAAAGCAGTCATTGCCATGTAAGAGGCTGGGAACATTTTTCTTTTTTATCTGTTTTTTTGATTCAGGGGATACACATGCATGCTAGTTACACGGACATATTGTGTAGTGGTGGGGATTGGGTCTCAGGAGGTGGCCCATGAATGCCCATCAGACGATCAGTGTGTAATGAAGATGTGGTGTATATATACCAAGGAATACTATGCAGCCATAAAAAAAGAATGAAACCATGTCCTTTGCTGTAACATGGGTGGAACTAGAGATCATCTTCCTAAGTGAACTGACTCAGAAACATAAAACCAAACACCGCATGTTCCCACTCATAGGTGGGAGTTAGGTGGTCACGAAGATGAAGATAATAGACACTGGGAACATGATTCTGGGTAAATCACCCCCTACGACCCTGGTCCAGCCAGCCCTTGACAGGAGTGTGCTGGTGCCTATTTGACATTCATGGAGGGAAAGGGCTGTGATCTGTAGTGCTTGCCGATTTCTCTGGTATAAACACCAGCACCAATTTCAGGCTGCTGACATCACTGAAAAGTCGAGAAGACGCGTCCAACAGCACCCCACTGTGTAATGCTTCCTCCATGAGATGCAGACAGGGGGGCAGCCTCGAGGGCACAGGTAACAGTCAACTGCAACAAAATAATTAGGAAGCAATGGGTTTTGACTGTCACCTTTGTTTCTAATATAGATTATTCAGTTGCGTGTTTACGTGGTGTGTATTTGAGTCGTTGCAGTGTTTAACCACTAGCTAGCAAAATTCCTGTAAAGGTAACAGGTGGTTAGGAGCAAACCTGTCGAAGAAAGACATGGGTGTTCGTTTCATGAATGAATGTTCTTTGTGCCAGCGTTTGCAGTTGCGGAGTAGCCCCTGGCCGAGGACCAGAAAGACAGGGAAAAAGAGCAGCAACGCTTAGGAGATCCCGCTGTTCTGAGAGCTTGAATGTTGGATGAGTAGCAGATACAGATGTTTGCACTCAAGATCAGAGCAAACCCAAGGCAACCAAAGATCGTGGCCAGAAGGGGCTGGCCCCTCCTCATGGATACCGTAGATGGGAGGTAGAAAGGCTGCTCCAGGGGAAAGGCGTTCCCATGGCAGCTCCAGGGGAAACTGGGTTCCCACGGCTGACCTGAGAGAGGTGAGGCTCGTCTGTTCCAGATGGCTGGGCTGTGGTTGCTGTCTTGATCAGCTGGGTAGCGGAGAAGAGAGCACAGAGTCAGTGGCTTCACACAGGTAGGCACACACAGATACACATACATGGGCACGCATATATCCACAGGTGCATGCAGGTGCACACATAAGCATATGCATGCTCACATGCGTACTGGTACACACGACTTCTCTTAGGCACATGCCATCGTGACCACCAGAGCTGTTCCTGCGCCTCTTCATTTCTTAGGATCTCCCCTCCCTTCCAAAGGGGAAACGTCTGCCCTGGCAGGTAGTTTAGGAAAGGTCAAAGAGGGATGACACGGTAGGCAGAAGACTGGGTCTTCAGCTGGAGAAGGACACTGCCCCCCACCAGCTCAGCTGTCCCCAGATCAGGATGTCACTGGTGGAGAAAGATGGCCATGTTCACAGGGCTCCTGGTGGCAGATAGAAAGAGGGAAACCAGTTCACGCCATTAAGGACAAAACACGAGGACAAGCACTACCGGCATTTTTCAATATTTTTCCTATCCAGAGCCTTGTAAATTACCCTTCCCTTCCACAGTTTGAAAGATTACAGATACAAAACTGCATTGATGAAAGAAAACCTACATGCTTTCTTTTTTTTTTTTTTTTTGAGTCGGAGTCTTACTCTGTCACCCACACTGGAGTACAGCAGCACGCTCACTGCCACCACAGCCTTGACCTGCTGGGCTCAGGAAATCCTTCCACTTCAGCCTTCAAAGTAGCTGCAACCACAGATGTGCGCCACCATGCCCAGCTATTTTTTTTTTTTTTTTGTAGCGATGAGGTCTCACCATGTTGCCCAGGCTGGTCTTGAACCTGTGGGTTTAGGCAATCCTCTTGCCTCCGCCTCCCCAAATTCTGGAATTACAGGCATGAGCCACCGTGCTCAGTCTACATACTTTCAATTACACATGTATTGATGCTTGCCAGAGTGTGGTATTCAGGTTAGTAGTAAGAGATGCTCTTTCATGAGACTCGTGAACAAATTTTTTTATTTTACTGTATTTTTAAGAGAAAAAATTTTTTTATGATTGCATATACAATCACAGATAGCTCCTTTTAAAGGTAACTTTTCCTGGGCTGTCTCTTCACTCTCTTGATAGTGTAAAGAACTGAATACTTAGGAAAGACTTCTTAAGCGGACCCTGGTCGCTGGTCACAAAAGCACAAGGGTGGGATCAGCAGATGCTAGACACCGCTAGGGGAGAAGGGAGCGGGCAGGTGGCATCACACTGGGTACCCTACTATCTGGGGAGAGAGGGCACACTGGAAGCCCAAACTTCACCTGTATGCAACCTACTTAGGTAGTAAATTCTCACTTGTTCCTCACAGTTCTAAAATAAAATAGAAACAGAAGACCAACTAACATTTACAAATAAAAAGACAATAACTTTTCTAAAGTACAAAAGGAGGGTGGTAGTTAAATTAAAGACAAAATGTTAAAGAAATGACATTACAGAGGGCGTGTGGATATACCGATGGGTTGAGGCTGGGATTTGAGTACACACACCTAGGAAAACCCTGTTTACCCTCAGGGAGCCCGTGATGCCAGTGACCATGCTTACTGAATGAGATTATGACAGCAGCAGCAACAACCAGGCCACTTTAATTCATAGATGGACCCTGATGACATGAGATAGAGGCTGGTTTTCTGTCAAGTGCTTTGAAATTCCGAAATCCCACAGCACCCTTCCCTAGGACAAAGGGAATTTGCAGGGTCATCGTCAGGGCAATGGGTGGATGTGGATGTAAATGCCCAAGTCTTATTTTTGTGGAAGGGCTAGCCCGCGGGTGCATGACGCCTCCGTATACAGCATGCGCCACGTGCAGAGGGTCAGCCCCTCCTCATGGGAACTGTAGGAAACTGCTGCCACAGGCAATGCTGGTGGGGACCTCTGGGTGACAGGCTAAACGCATGGGGACATGCTGTCTGCAGGATCCGGGCTGTGATGACATGGGTTCACCTCAGCCCCTCCTTCTAGGGCGTCAGGCCGGGCTGGGCTGTTTCTGTGATTGCTTGCTTCTTTATTTTAATGTTGGCAGCTGGGCCACACACAAGTTGCCTACACAACGGGAGTTTAGTCTCTTGCAGTACCAGAGGCCAGAAGTCCAGGATCATGGCGTGGGTGGGGTAGGCTCCTTCTCGAGCCGAGGGAGAGTCCATCCCAGGTCTCTGTGCTTGGCTGGCAGACTTCTGTCTTTACCATCATGCCGCCTTCTCCCTGTACCTGTATGATGTCTGTTTCCACATCTCTCCTTTTTATAGGGACTCCAGTCATTTTGGATTAGAACCCAGCCTGCTGCCTATTTTAACTCGATGACCATTGTAAAGCCATTTTCATATAAGGTCACATTCTGAGGGGCTGGAGATTAGAACTTCAACATACGAATTGAAGGGGAAGTTCAACCCATAACAACTAATTCTAGCATTTTCCTTTTTTTGTCTCATTGTGATTTTAACTTTTATTTACCTAATGACTAATTCTAATGAACACTTTTTTTGTACTTGGTCATTTATTCAATTTTATTTTATGATAAGAGATGTGGGTTACAAACTGAGACTACAGACACATGCCACCACACAGGGCTAATTTTTTGATGTATTGTAGAGACAGGTCTTGCCATGTTGCCCAGGCTGGTCTTGAACTTCTGGGCTCAGGCAATCCTCTCTCCTCGGCCTCCCTAAGTGCTGGGATTACAGGCATGAGCTACCACGCCTGTCCCCAGTTTTTTTCTTTTAACAGACTCTGAGGATTAGATTCTGCTCTTGAGCAAACCACCCTCTGAGGGCCAGGGACCCAGTGATACCCACCTACCCTCAAAACCCCCACTGTACACACTGATGCTCACACCCCAGCAGGCCTGAGAAGCTTCTAAAGAGCGCGTCTCATGAGGAGGTTATAGCTGACCCTGAGATAGATGGCTTGGGGGATGGAAATTAGGCTTCCTGTGTTCAAAATTTGTACTGAACATTGATTTTCCTTGAAGAGCACTTAATCATCCCTGTATTACACCTGAAGCCAAGCACATTTTGAAAAGAAGGGAAATAGTTGGTGTTGTTTTCTTCTTAACCCCTGAAAACCGGAATGGGAGCATCAGCTATCACTGTGCTGTGTAGACGGCTTGAGCTCTGTCCAGGTACGCAAGACAGGACTGAATGTACCACCAGGTCAGACCACACCTGAATTCTGTGTCAGCATCATGTTATCCAGCCCGGTGCTGAAACCAGTCAGTGCTCCGTGTTGAACGATGATGGCACTGTGCTATCTGGTGCTAAAATCATCTCCTGGGCTACCAGCCGTGGCAGACCCACAGACTGGAAATCACTGAACTAAGGCCACCCTGTGTGTATGGGATGGTGACACAGAGGCACACCTAGGCTAGAGAGCTGTGTCAGTATCCCGCCCACTCTAAAACAAAAATATCAGTTTAGAGCCGGGCTCAGTGGCTCAGCCTGTAATCCCGCGCCTTTGGGAGGCTGAGGTGAGTGGATTGCCTGAGCCCACGGGTTCGAGACCCGCCTGAGCAGCGAGATCTCATCTCAACAATAAATCAAAAAATCAGCCGGGCGTGGTAGCAAATGCCTGTAATTCCGGAAGGCTGAGGCAGAAGGATCGCCGGAGCTCAGCAGGCAAGGCTGCAGTAGCCGGGAGCGGCCACTGCACTCTAGTCTGGGTGACCGAGTGAGACTCCAACTCAAAAAACAAAACAAACAAACAAAAAAAAATCAGTTTAGGCTCTCCATCTTAATAGATGGACTGGACCTCCTCTGAGTCAAGGGAAACCTGAAAAGCTAAACTCCAGGCCATGGAAAAGGAGGTGGGACATGGCTCAGTGCACCCCTCCCTTGTGGAGTTGTAAGCACAACTGACCAGTATTCACATTAAAATGAATACCCTGGCCAGGCTCAGTGGCTCAGCCTATAATCCCACGCTTTGGGAGGCTGAGGTGAGTGGATTGCCTGCGCCAGAGGTTTCGAGACCCACCTGGGCAACTTGGTGAGACTTGATCTCTACAATAAATCAAAAATTAGCTGGGCGTGGTAGCACGCACCTGTAGTTCCAGCTACTTGGAAGACTGAGGCGGAAGGATCACTGGAGCCCAGCAGGTCGAGGCTGTGGTGGCCGAGAGCGTGCCACTGCACTCCAATCTGGGCAACAGAGTGAGGCTCCAACTCAAAAAAAAAGAAAGAAAGAAAGTGAAGACCCTAAGTCTGAAAAACAGACTCTGGGGTGATAAGGCACTGAATTCCAGTCTGTCTCTGGTATATCATCACCTGATGAATAATAGCAGGCCTTAAAGGAAATAAAAATATTCTACCCCAAAAGATTTTTTAAACATATTTTGAAGTGAGTCTGCAAAGCCATCTCTCGGGAAATTTGCATCTGCAGATAACACCTTTAAAGACATATACCACCTATTCTCTCTGAAACTGGCTACTTAGAGGTTTCATCTACATAACAAGAATCTTGGCTTTCACAACCTCCCTTATCTTAACTCAAATATTTCTTTTGCATATTTCAATTTCTTTAGGCAGAGCTTAGCTCTTTCTACCAGTAGCCAATCAGAGCATCTTTGAATTCACCTATGACCTGCAAGTCCATATTTGTGTTGCCAGGTGGGCTGTCGTGTCATGCTCTGTGAGTTCTTTTGACTCACGACAGTAAAGCAATTCAGAGCAAGTCTAAATACAGTTTTAAGACAGAATTTATTGGAGGAAGGAGGGAGCATGCCCAGCAGGCATGGACATCTTAAGAAAAAGAAGGTGCATTTTCCTTTGAAAAGAAGCTTGATGTACTTTTACAGCAATTATTATGCTAAACATGAATTAAAAGGTGAGCTGATTACCATGTCACGACCTTTGATGGACTTTCCTGAATGCACATCTGCTTTTGACAGGAGGCTCCGTATACTTTTCCAACAATTATTATGGTACCTATGAACTAAGGAGGTAGGCTGTGCTGGTAAGTCCACATTCCAGCACACAGGGTGGCCATGTGTGGTGTGCCAATGAGAAGAATGAGCACGATTTTAATTTAAAACTACCTACAAGACACTTACGAGATCTGACAATTAGTTTTGCAAACCATCCTAGAAAGTGCTACATATCTTATTGCTGAATATCACTACAGTCACCTTCGAAGTACTCCCCTTGGGAAGCTGTTCATCGACACCAGTGCCTAATCCACCCGTCAAAAACAATTTTGGAACTCTTTTTCTGGAATGGCCAACAGAGCTGTCGATTTTGTTAGGGCCTGACAATTAAGTTCGTGAGTTTGCCGTGTGCACTTATGTTGGTAGCACTGTACAAATCATTATGTTGGAACACCCTCCCTACTCACCTGATCTGGTCCCCAGTGACCTTTTTTTTTCACCCAAAGATAAAGGAAATATTAAAAGAAAGACATCTGATGACATTCAGGACATCGAGGGTAATACAACGATGGCTCTGATGGCTATTCTAGAACAAGAGTTCCCAAATTGCTTTGACAGGTGGACTAGGTGCTGGCGTCCGGGCATAGCTTCCCAAGGGGAGGACTTCAAAGGGGACCTTAGTAATAATATTCAGTAGTGAGGTATGGAGCACCTTTTCTAGGATGAGTTCGCAAACCTTCCTGTCGAACATTGAATCTATCGATGTCTAACCTCTTCTGAATAACCTGAATAACTTGGATGACTCACCTTTCTGGGTCCAAGCAGTGCAAACCTTACATGTATTGATGTATATCTTTGCCTGTAACCTCGGTCTACCTGAAAATGCATAAAACCAAGCTGCAGTTCAACCATTCCAGGCACATGTTCTCAGGACCTCTTGAGACTATGCCTCAGGCCTAAGTCACTCATATTTGGCTCAGAATAAGCCTCATTAAGTATTTTACAGAGTCTGGCTTTTTCATCAACATCACTGTCATCCCTTCCACACACCGTGCTGATGAAATTGCCAACATGAAATTAACATTGGGCCATGGGATAAAGGTGCAGAAGAGACCCGCACCCTGAAGAGCTGCCACAGTGGCTAGAATTTAACAAATCTGCAGTTTCTAGGTCTGCTTTCACACCAACAGGGGACAGCTGATTGTCTGCATGTCCTGACCCTGGGGAGCGGGAAAACTTCCCACAAGGCTGATGAACATATTTTCTCTCAAACAACAGGCCTAGGACTGCAGAAATGCCAAAACAGAGGCTAAAGAACAGAAGGGGGGCAGGCTTGGTGGCTCAACCTATAATCCCACGCTTTGGGAGGCTGAGGTGAGTGAATTGCCTGAGCCTGCGGGTTCAAGACCCACCCAGGCAACTTGGCGAGACCTCATCTCTACAATAAATCAAAAACTGAGCCGGGCGTGGTAGCGCGCGCCTGTAGTTCCAGGTACTTGGAAGGCTGAGGCGGAAGGATCGCCGGAGCCCAGCAGGTCGAGGCTGCGGTGGCTAGGAGCGGCCACTGCACTCCAGTCTGAGTGATTGAGTGAGACTCCAACTCAAAAAAAAGAACAGAAGGGACCCCACTGCCCCCAATCCTTCTCCTCCATGACCTCCATGATGGCTCCTATCCCAAGGGCCTATAGCTGATGGCCACTGGACTTGCTTTATAAGTAGCCTCTTCTGTAAATCCTGAAAATGGTATTTGAGATCTTTTTTAGGCTCTTGTGCTTTTATGTACCTGAAGCCCCACCAGGGCCCAGAACACCTACCAGGAAGCTGGCTCCATCAGTCCTGTGATGTCCCCTCCCCAAAACTGACTCTAGACAGAAAAGGTTTTGACACTCCCCATGACATCATCAACCAATCAGCAATCCCTACCCACTGGTCAGCCAAATTTTCTCTTTAAAAACTCTATAAGACTGTTTGCTGTACTATCCTGAGGCGGGAATTCTTCCCCAACCTGCTGCCATTGGTCCTTTCCTGTAAATTTCAAAAAAACACCCCACCAATGTCTCTCCCCAAAAAAGAAAAAAACTCTATCCACTGAATTCCTGGGGAAGCGGATTTGAGAAATACATCCTGTCCTCCTCACTCAGCTGCTTTGCAGTATTTAACTCTTTCTCCACTGTAGTGGCTATACCAGTCTTGGATTTTCTGGGCTGAGAAAGTGAAAAGTGCCTATAGAAACCTAGAAGGATCTTAGCTTATTCTTTAGTCTTTTTGCTTCAGCATAGCGATTAGCAAGCATTCAGACATTCTACTGCAGGACAAACAGCAGCCTATCCCATCCCCCTAGGCAAATCTCCTTCAGATACAAGATCAGGACAGCCCAAATGACCACCTTACCTTTGGTCGAGGAATTTGTGAATTGCAGATGTCTCACAAGTCTCTTGCAGGAATCACTCCCCCGCAGGGCTAACCTAGGTAACACAAAGAAGCCCCGCCATGGCAGCAATCATGTGTCTAACTCACCCATCTGCCTGCTGTCCATCACCTGACATCATCAGTACCTGCGCTTACCTGCCCCTTTGTGATACCGTGAAAACAGACCACCACCCAATCACCTTAATGATCCTCCTCCGTCTAGGGGAATGGTTAAAAGGACTCAACCACAAGCAACCAGGGGCCATTGCCTTGCTAGAGTCTGGTGTGGCCATGTGCTCTTTGAGCCATGGCTGTCTCCATGCTTCCTGGCTTTGGTCCCCGTCCTCCACCTTGGGGAGGTGAATCTTCTCTTCCTTCTCTTTCTCTCTCTAATTTACTTTTATTTTTTATTTATTTATTTATTTATTTTTGAGTTGGAGTCTCACTCTGTCACCCAGACTGGAGTGCAGTGGCCGCTCCCAGCCACCGCAGCCTCAACCCGCTGGGCTCCGGCGATCCTTCCGCCTCAGCCGTCCAAGTAGCTGGAACTACAGGCGCACACCACCACGCCCAGCTCGTTTTTGATTTATTGTAGAGATGAGGTCTCGCCAAGTTGCCCAGACGGGTCTCGAACCCGTGGACTCAGGCAATCCACTCACCTCAGCCTCCCAAAGGCGCGGGATTACAGGCTGAGCCACCGAGCCCAGCTTAATTTACTTCTAAATAAACTTTTCTTTCTTAACCTTTTTATGTGTCGTGATTCTTTGCAATTTACTCAGATCTCTGGGTTCTCGGCACGCACCTCCGGCCTGCCGGCCCCGGCAGCGCTGCGCATCTCCCTGCGCCTCTCCACCCTCATCTGGTCCGTCCGTACCTGAACAGAAAGAACAGCCTCGCCTGCTGCTGCTGGCCAGCTCATGTGGGCCTCTTGCCTGGAAGCTAGTCATCCTCAAGGTGTATTGTCCAGTGCTTCTGGGTTTTTTGTTTGTTTAATGCTGATTCTGTTTGCAAAACTTCTGGTCCTGGGACCCAAACTCTTGGAACTACTGGTTCCTTGAAGTAGATAGCAACACCTCATTGCTCTCATCAAAGAAAACACCTAGTTAACAAAATCAACGTTTCCAACCCTCTGCCTTCCTTTCACCTGTCTCAGTGGTTTCTTCACCCACCCCCACCCAGAGAAAACACCAATCACTGCACCAGTCAGTGAGAATCTTCCTATTTGGTTAAGCTATTCAGTGGAAAGAACAATTTGTAGCTTCACTAAAATCTAGAATCTTGAGCAAAATCCAAATGCAGCAAAAGCCAAATTGCAAGCAAAGTCACATTGCAGGAGACGTTTATTCCCGCAGTGGCGGTAGAAAGTGTCCATGCTATGATGACCACTGGGGCATTTGTTATTTCTGCGAGGAACAATGGGAGCTTTCACATGCTAATGTGTCTTTAATCGCTGTCCCTCAAGCACATCCTGATCTCCTTGCATTCAGGGTAGCAAGTGTGTTTAGCATCTTTTCATGTAAGACTCAGACAAGTTTCTAAAGAGAAAGTGTCTGCCAGGGCTGATATGCTCTTGCTGTTGCTGCTGGAGTTGATGCTAATTTGGATACCCTAAATTTGGTAGGTGAGGATGTGGTTTATCACCACCTCCCACCCCCCTGGTTCCCTCATAGTGACATCTGGCAATCACATTTCTCATGAATGTCTGGCCTTTTAACTATTCACAAAGATTTATCTCTTTCTCTGGGAGGTTCCCAGGGTAGGGATGTGTGTATGTGTGTGTTGGAAAGGAGGTGTAGTTTTTTATAGCTGTTACTTTTATAAGATGTAACCTTGCATATCATTAAAGAAGTCAAATAGTTCTGCAGAGTTTGTCGGCAAAAACTGCATATGTTATTCTCAAAGTGACAAAACTATGATGTTGGGGAACAGATTAGTGTTTGTTAGGGGTTAGGGTTGGGAAGAGAGAATGACTCTTTTTTTTTCTTTTTTTTTTTTTGAGTTGGAGTCTCTTAAGAGAAAAAATAAGGGAGCTTCTCTGTGGTGATGGAACAGTGTTATATCTTGAGTATGGTGATGGTAACTTGAATCTACCCATGTGCTATGACTTCATAATGTCAGTACATGAGTTAAGGTGACTTGGCGAGACCTCATCTCTACAATGAATCCAAAATCGGCCGGGCGTGGTAGCGCGTGCTTGTAATTCCGGCTACTGGGAAGGCTGAGGCGGAAGGATAGCCGGAGCCCAGCAGGTCGAGGCTGCGGTGGCCGGGAGCGGCCACTGCACTCCAGTCTGGGTGACAGAGTGAGACTCCAACTCAAAAAAAAAAAAATAATGTTATACCTAATATCAGTGTCTTCATGTTGACAATATTATCATTGAGGGAAGCTGGTGAAGTGTGCATGGGAATTCTGTATATGTTTTTGCAACTTCTTGTTAATCTCAAAGTGTTGGACTATTTCAAAGCACAGTTTTTTAGAAGTAATTCTGCAGTACTCTGCCACCTTGCACTGCCATTCTCTGTGCAAAATTCTTTCTTCATCTGGTATTTACATGTTTCCCTAAGTAACAGGCTAATGTTGATACTTACTAAATTAAGTTCCAAAAATTTTATTTTTGAGTTTTAGGCAATATCTATAAATGCCCCACTATGGAGGGGATCCGGATACATCTCTTTTCTGCCCCACATAACTGCCCTGCATTTTATCTCTCCATTCTTCTAGTATAATAATTATATTTTCTCTAAATCAATATTCGGTGTTTAAAACATAAGTACATGCGCTAAATCATAGTAAAACTAAGTATTAAACACAATTACTTTTCCTTTTATGCATGATGAGTTCTTATCTCCATAATTAAAAACTTAGCCTGGCATGGTGGCTCACTTTTGCAGTTCCAGTGCTTTGGGAGGCTAAGATGGGAGGAACACTTTGAGGCCAGCAGTTTGAAACCAGCCTGGGCAACATAGCGAGAACCTGTCTCTGCAAAAAAAGAATGTTTAAATTAGATGGATGTGGTGGCATGCGCCTGTAATCCCAACTACTCAAGAAACGAGGTGGGAAGATCTCTTGAACCCAGGAGTGGGAGGCTGCATTGAGCTATGATCACACCACTACACTCCAGCCTGGGCAACAGAGGGAGACACTGTCTCTAAAACAAACAAACAAAAACTCATTTTTTAATTTTGATTTTAGTTTTTAATTTTTAAATTAAATTAAAATTTTAATTTAATTTTTAAAATTACTTTTAAATTTTAATTTTTTTAGTTCCTTATTTTATTATTTTATAGATGTGGGGTACAGTTCAGGGTTAGGTATGCAAATGTTCATTATGCAGGTGCCCTTGTTGATGAGCTATGCCCCTCCCTCCCCTGGCTATTTCCCTCAACTGCCAATCTCACTCCTCTTCCCCTGGCAGTTTCCCACTACTGCCAATCCCTTTCTTATAGTATTATGATAATTGTTCAAGGTTCCCTTATGAGTGTGAATATATGGTATTCTATTATTTGTTTCTGTGTTAGATCACTGAGTATGATATGCTCTAAATCCATCCAAACTGCTGCGAAGTCCTTATGTTTGTCCTTCTTTATGACTGAATAATATTCCATTGTATATATGTACCACATTTTTTTTACTCAGTCCAGCTTTGATGGGCAGCATGGTTGGTTCCATGTTTTGCTTATTGTGACTAGAGCTGGAACAAACATGTGTGTGCAGGTATCTTTCTGGTAGAATGACTTGAGTTCCTCCGGGTATATTTCCAGGAGGGGAATTGCTGGGTCATATGGAAGGTCAATTTCTAGTTCTTTCAGAAATCGCCACACTGTCTTCCAAAGAGGTTGCACTAGTTTGCATTCCTACCAGCTGTGTAGAAAAGTTCCTCTTTCTCTGCATCCTCACCAGCATCTGTTGTTGTTTGTTTTATTAATGATGGCCATTCTTACTGGGATTGGTAGCATCTCAATGTGGTTTTGATTTGCATTTCTCTAATGATTAGTGAGGCTGAGCATTTTTTCATGTGTCTGTTGGCTGCCCATATATCTTCTTTTGAGAAGTGTCTATTCTTATCTTTTACCCACTTTTTAATGGGGCTGTTTGCTTTTTCCCTTTCAGCACATTTGAGTTCCTTGTAGATACTGGATGTTAGGCCTTTATCAGATATATAGTTGGCAAATATTTTTTCCCATTCTGTGGGCTGCCTCCCAGCTCTCTTGATGGTTTCTTTTGCTTTGCAGAAACTCGTAGGTTTGATAAGGTCCCACTTGTCTATCTTATCTCTTATGGCATGGGCACTTGGGGTTTTGATCTGGAATCGGTTGCCAGTTCCAATTTCCATAAAGGTGTCTCCTGCATTTTCTAAGATTCTTATAGTTTGAGGTTTTACGCTTAGGTCTTTGATTCATTTAGAGTTAATTTTTGTGTATGATGATAGGTAGGGGTCCTGTTTCAATCTTCTGCATGTGATCAGTCAGTTCTCCCAGCATCATTTACTGAAAAAGTTCTCCTCTCCCCAGTGGTTGTCATTGGAGGCTTTGTCAAAGATGAGCTGGTTGAGAAATTGAGGCTTTGCTTCAGGAATCTCTATCCTGTTCCATTGGACTGTATGACTGTTGTTGTACTGATACCGGACTGTTTTGATTATTGTAGCCTTATAGTAAAGTTTGAAGTCTGGAAGTGTGATACCTCCTGCTTTGTTTCTTTTGCTGAGGATTGTTTTGACTCTCTGTGGTCGTTTATGCTTCCATATGAATTTCTGTATTGTCTTTTCCAGGTCCGAGAGGAATGATGTTGGTAATGTAATGGGTATTGCGTTGAATCTATAGATAGCCTTTGGTAGAGTGGACATCTTAACAATGTTGATTCTTCCTATCCATGAGTATGGAATATTTTTCCATTTGTTTGTGTCTTCTTGTATTTCTTTGAGCAGTGTTTTGCAGTTCTCATTGTAAAGGTCTTTCACTTCTCTGGTTAGGAAGATGCTGAGATATTTCATTTTTTGTGTGGCTATTGTGAATAGGATTGTATTTTTTATTTATTTTTTATTTATTTTTATTTTTTTTTTTGAGTTGGAGTCTCACTCTGTCACCCAGACTGGAGTGCAGTGGCCGCTACCAGCCACCGCAGCCTCGACCTGCTGGGCTCTGGTGATCCTTCCACCTCAGCCTTCCAAGTAGCCGGAATTACAGGCATGCACTACCACGCCCGGCTGATTTTTTTGATTTATTGTAGAGATGAGGTCTCGCTGCCCAGGCGGGTCTCGAACCCGCAGGCTCAGGCAATCCACTCACCTCAGCCTCCCAAAGGCGCGGGATTACAGGCTGAGCCACCGAGCCCGGCGGATTGTGTTTTTTATTTGGTTCTCTGCCTGCTTGTTGTTGGTGTATTAGAATGCAACTGTCTTTTGCACATTTATTTTGTACCTGAGACTTTGCCAAAGTCCTTTATCAGTGCAAGCAGGTTTTTGACAGATTCTCTTGGATTTTCGAGGTATAGGATCATAAAATCAGTAAAGAGGGATAACTTAACTTCCTCTTTTCCTATTTGGTTACCCCTAATTTCCTTCTCTTGTCTAAGTTCTCTAGCTAGAACTTCCAACACAATGTTGAACAAGAGGGGTGAGTGTGTGCAGTCTTTTTTTGTTCCTGTTTTCAGGGGAAATGTTTCCAGTTTCTGTTCGTTTAGCAATATGCTAGCTGTGGGTTTATCATAGATAGAGCTTACTATTTTGAGGTATGTTCCTTCTATACCTGGGTGTTTGAGGGTTTTTATCAAGAAGGGATACTGGGTTTTATCAAAAGCTTTTTCTGCATCTAATGATATAATCATATGGTTCTTGTTTTTACATCTGTTGATGTATTTAATGACATTTATGGTCTTGCAGATGTTGAACCAACCCTGCATCCTGGGGATGAAGCCTACTTGGTCATGATGGAAGTTTCTTATCTTTTTTTTAATACATGTGTTCCCAAACTCTCCACTAGCTGTCTAAATCTCTTCACAACCATCATTCACATCACATTTATTGGGAAGATTTTGTTTCCTGGAGTCATCTTTCCAGAATCTTCTCCATGCGTAGTGCTCTGCTGTCATCCTGGGACAACTTCAACACTAGCCTGAGACGCTACTCCTCAACTATGTTTTGGACCTGTTTCTCTTATCTCATGTCTCTTTTCTGGTTTTTCCCAGGTCTGATGGAGCACTTCCTCAAGTAGTCTTCTGAAGGTTTTTATCAAGAAGGGATACTGGGTTTTATCAAAAGTGTAGGAAGGGCATAGGAAGTTGTTTTTTTTAGAATTCACCTATGTGGAAATGTTGAATTTGTAGACAGACTGGATATAGAATTCTAGGTTGGAAATAATTTCCCTTTAGACTATTTTTCATTGTCGTCCAGTTTCCAGGGTGGCTGTGATGAATTCCGAGTTCATTCTGATGCATGATTGTTTTTTTCCTCTCTGGAGGGTTGTAGAATTCGCTTCTATGTACCCAGTGTTCTAAAACGTATGGCTCATGCTGTTTAGTTTGCTTCTATTCTCATTCGTTGTGCAGATCGTGTCGTGGGCTCCTCCAACCTGAAAACTCTCATCCTTTCCATTTGGGAAATTTTCTTTAATTGCTCCATTAGTGATTCCTCCTCTCTTTTCTCTGTTCCCCCTCCCCGTTATTCATATATTGAATCTCAAAATCACCCCCTTGGTTTATCTTTTTCTCCTTTCTTCCATTCCTTTGTCTGTTCTCCACTTTCTAGGAGATTTCCTCAATGTTATCCATCAACTGTTCCATCGAGTTTCCATTTCTGCTATAACATGTTTAACTTCCAAGGGTTCACTTTTCCCCTGCTGGTCTTCTTTTCTTTTTTAATAGATAGCATTCTGTTTTTGCTGCATGATTGCAATATCTTCTTATCTCTCTGTGAATGTGAATGATTGCCTGTTTTGTTTTGTTTTGCTTCAAAATTATATTTTTTACTGCATAGACTTCACTACCCATAAGATCCTTCCCTCCCCCCCTTCTCGACCCCTGTTTGCCTGTTAAGGTTTTTTGTTTGTTTGTTTGTTTGTTTTTTATTTATTTTAGTTGGAGTCTCACTCTGTCACCCAGACTGGAGTGCAGTGACCACTCCCGGCCACTGCAGCCTCGACCTGCTGGGATCCGGCAATCCTTCCGCCTCAGCCTTCCGAGTAGCCGGAATTACAGGCACACACTACCATGCCTGGCTGATTTTTTTATCTATTGTAGCAATAAGGTCTCACCAAGTTGCCCAGGTGGGTCTCGAACCCACGGGCTCCGGCAATCAACTCACCTCAGCCGCCCAAAGCATGGGATTACAGGCTGAGCCACTGAGCCCGGCTGTTTTGTTTTTATAGTGGAAAAAACAAAAACTGTTTTCCTCTGTTTTCCCCCTACCACATTGCTGTCTGTGACCAAATGTACAGGGGGTATCCACTCACAGCAAGCAAGCAATTACCTCTGCAGCAGACACCAGCTGGGTGTCCTCCCATCCAATTCCCACACTATCTACCTGGAGACAGCATCCGAATCCAGGCTGAGGGTTCAGTCTCCAAGAGTGCCTCCACTTCCAGTGCCAGCTGCAAGTCCCAGGTTGTTTGACCTGTGCCTCTGAGAGATCTGCTGTAAATGGCGGTTCCCAAGGCCCCCTCTTCAAGTTCCATTAATCTACTAGAGTGGGCTGTAGGCTCAAAGGGAAACAATGTGCCACCCGCCATGTTCAAGGTGGCACCCTTGTACTCGCCTCCTTCTGCCACCCCATGCCAGACAGGGAGCTCAGGCTTAAAAAGGGAAGTGTATTTGTGTCTGACTCCTTCATAAACAGACACAGTTAAACGTTTTCATTTTACTCCTCATTCCTGAGTCTGGGAGATTGTATGGTATGAACAGAGCTGGTTCTTAGCTAGATTACTTGTGTTTCCTGGTTTCTTATAAAGGATTTTACAAAAGGCCAGGCATGGTGGCTCAAGCCTGTAATCCCTGCACTTTGGAAGACCAAGGTGAGAGGATTGCCTGAGCCTGCGGGTTTGAGACCAGCTGGGCAACATGGTGAGACCTCGTCTCTACAATAAAAATCAAAAAATGAGCGGGCATGGGAGCACGTGCCTTTAGTTCTGGCTACTTGGAAGGCTGAGTCAGAAGGATCGCTGGAGCCCATGAGGTCAATGCTGGGGTGGCCGTGAATGTGCCACTGCACTGCAGCCTGGGTGAGGGAGTGAGACTCCCACTCAAGAATAAAAATAAAATAAAAAGGATCTCACAAAAAATACAGAGGAATGGCCAGGTGGAAGAGAGGTGTAAGGTGAGATTTGGGAGAAGGACACAGAGTTGCTGTACCCTCCTCAAGTGAGCCACCCTCCGGGAACCTCCGCGTGTCCACCTATCCAGAAGCTCCCTAGATCTTATCCTTTCCAGTTCTTATGGAGGCTTCATGATTAAATGATTGATTGAATCATTGGCCATCGGTGACCAACTTTCTTTTTATCCCTCCTTCTCCTTCCTGGAGGAAGTCTGAGAAGGGTGGGGCTGAAGAGTCTGAACCCTCCAGTCATCATGTCTTGATCTTTCTGGTGACCAGCCCCATCCTGAGGCTACCTAGGGCTGCCAGCCACCAGTCAATCACTAGCATACTAAAAGACCCCACTATCCAAGGATTTCAGAACCTGGGTGCCAGGAAGCAGGAAAGAAGCCCCAGTGCGTATTTTACAATATCACAGTCTTTATAGCACGTAGAGAGTTTTTTCAGTGAATGGCAATTCTAGTTTGTCTACTCATCTAAAGGAGAGGAAACGAAAAAACATTGAGCCCGTGGAGAAGACTTACTGACCACAGCTTCCTTGAAAGGGAACCTGCTGGTGGCCGGGAGAGATCCCAATGTCAGCACCTTCTGGGTTTTGCTCTTAGGACGGTAGAACTCTCTAGAATCCCGTGTTTCTTCTAGAGGGGGAAAATCCAGCCACGGGGACTTGCCTGGGAGTCTCCACATCTAGCACCCGTGGGGTCACACATCCTCCCTTCAATGTGGCGCCCTCATTCTCACCTCCTCCTGCCACCCCATGCCAGTTAGGGAGCTCAGGCATATAAAGGGAAGTGTGTTTGGCTACTTCAGAAACACACACAGCAAACCCTTTTCATTTTAGTCCTCACACGCTCCCACATTTCAAGGTGCCTGGAACCACCGCTTCCTGCATCCGGAGGAGTCTGTGGCACAAACCAGGCTGGTTCTCGGCTCTCCTCATGGGCAGCTCGACTCTGTTTTGAAGTTCTGCTTCCTCATTTTACCCACCGATCCTCTACCTCCCGGTTCCAAGGTGTTGCTTTCGCTGGCTCTCCTCTCCCCATGGTGGGCTTGAGTCTCTAAAAACTGTCCCGTGGTAGAGGGGGTCATGGAAAAAGACAACACAATGAAAACAATCCCTTTACTCTCCTGCCGGGGAGATTGGGGAGACGGTTTAAGTAGATGTTTGTGCTCAAGATGCCATTTGGCTCATCTGTTTTTTTCATAAGAAAACTGAATTTTGCCTTTTTGTTTGTTAGTTTTGTATTTGGGTTTTTGTTTTTGTTTGGATTTTGGGAGTTGGGTCCTTGACTTAATCAAGCTTTGTTAAGTGTGTGACAGGCAAGTTACAATAAACAGGCTGGAGACTTCCCTGGAGTAATTTAACAACAGCTAACATTTATTAAGTGTTTATCATACGCCTGACACGGTTCTTGTTCTAATCTCTTACATCTATTAATGCACTTAATCATCACAACAGCTTCCTAATAGGGGCTACTTAGAAGTGTTCTCTTTTTCTACAGAGGGAACTTATAATTTGCCCAAAGCCACACAGCTAGAAAGTGGTGAAACTAGGGTGTAAACCTAGACCAGGGCTCCTCACAGTCAGCACTGGGGACACTTGGGACTGCACAGTGTTGTGTGCTGGAGACTGTCCTGTGCATTGCAGGCTGTTGAGCCATACCCCCCACCTCTCTCCATGTCCCCCATAGACGATAGCACCTCCTCCCCAATTGTGACAACCAAAAACATCTCCCGACATTGTCAAATGCCCCCTGCAGGGCACAGACACCCCGATTGTGAACCACCAACCCAGGCAGACTGAGTGTGTGCCCTTGACCGCTCTGCTGAATGACCTCTTGGTCTAGTGGATGTCCAGGGGCTCCTTCCCCTCACCCTCAGATCAGACAGCAAGTCCTACGATCGCCTGCTCTGTGGGCAGATCTCACACCCACCCACCTGACCCCAGCATTACCACCACCTGGTGACTTTGTCTGTCTGTCCCTGGACACGAACAAAGCACCAAAGAACAAAAGAAACATGACTGCAACTTGGTGGTACGTGGGCACTTGGGAAAGTCTGAGACTTAACACTGTGGCTCTCTTTTTGCCCATCTTTGCCCCTGCAGAGCCAAGGTGAAGAAGGGGGTGAACATCCTGAGTACGCAGACCAGTGAGCCTCGGCAGTGGAGCGTCCAGCAGGAGGTGGGAAGTGGCGGGAAGCACATCACGGCCACTGTGGCTTGCCAGCGCCTGGCACCCAGCACACGCAACAGGTAAGCGGTGCGTTCCCGCTACACCCACGGCTGGGTCCCCAGGCCTCGCACTGCCTGGAGGTCTCAACTTAGGCTCCTACGAATCGCTGTTTAGCAGAACTGTGAAACCCATGGCCTGGAAGCTTGCGGGCATGGACATCACCCGCAGTACCAGCAGGAAGGCTCTGCCCACACTCTCCAATTCAGTGGTGTGGGCTTTGAGCGGCGTGGTGTCTCTCTGCTGTGCCCAGGCTTAGGCATGCGTTACTCTCAAGCTTAGCTTCTGGGGGGTTTGCCCTCCTGAGATTATCAGGAGATGCTTTGCTCCAAGCGCCTATTTTTGTATAAAAGATTAAATTTAGTTTCAGTGAGAAGCAATTTAAAGGAAGGAGTGAGGCTGGTGTGTTGGCTTACACCCATAATTCCAACACCTTGGGAGGCGGAGGTGGGAAGATCCCTTGAGATCAGCAGTTCAAGACCACCCTGGAAACATAGGGAGACTTCATTCCTACAAAAATTCAAAAAATGTGCTGGGCGTGGTGGCATGTGCCTATCGTCCCAGCTACTAGGGCGACTGAGGCAAAAAGGATCGCTTGAGCCTAGGAGGTCGAGGCTGTAGTGATCATGCCCCTGCAGTCGAGCCTGAGTGACAGAGGGAGACTCTCTCGTAAACATAAACAAGTGAACGAAGGAGGTAACAGGAGTGGATAAGAACATGCTTTGTGAGACTCTTAATAGACATCCTGGTT
Source organism: Cephalopachus bancanus (assembly GCA_027257055.1). NCBI lineage: Eukaryota > Metazoa > Chordata > Mammalia > Primates > Tarsiidae > Cephalopachus > Cephalopachus bancanus. The sequence continues at coordinate 1,583,793 of JAPVLO010000269.1, forward strand.
GATTATCTAAAATAATTGTTTCCTGGTCATAAAAGCAATACAGACTCGTTTCAGAATTTTGGGAAAACACAGTTATATAAGGAGAAAAAACTTAAATAATATTCCAATATCTTCACTACCCAAGGCAACCCACTGCTAACATTGGTTCATTTGTTTCCCGCTTTTTAGACACATATAGCACTGATGTTCAGCCAATGCATAGTAGTTTTATTTATTTTATAATTTTGGTATCCTCATATACATACAGACTTTTAGAACACTTACTTTTACTTATATGGAAAACATTCTCTCTTGACATTGGATATTCCTCAGAACACATTTTAATAACTTGATAATATTCCATCAGATGGACTTAATATAAATATCTGCATTTTGGAATATTTTGTTTCTTACCAGTTTTTATTCTTATAGATAACACAGCAATAAGCCACTTTCCACACACATTGGTGTCTGCTTCTCTTTTTCTTGAAGGTGGCTTCTTAGAATTCAAAAGGAAGATTCTTTTTCAGGGTTCTTGATATCTTCTGTCAGTGTATTTTCCTGAAGGGATTAGTATGAAGGGGAAAAAATGTGTGATTCTTGGTCCCATTTTCTCAAGTGAACACTACAAGGCTGCCATGATTCTGTAACTTCTCAATTTTGTTTAGAAACACCCTGTTCTTCTGTCCTTAGAATCCCTTCCTCTGTCCTTCCTTTATTATGTAACCAGAAAATAAAACACCTAGTGTCCTGCATTGCTTACTGATCCAAACACCAACCCTCACCATCATGACTGAGGACTTAAAATATCTGAGGGGTAAGGGTTGGGTGCCTGACTCTTTGAACTTGTGGCCCACTGAAACCGCCTGAATCGAATGTACCTAATGTCTAATTAACTCATAAGATAAGTGATTATGCAAATAAAAGTGAATGTGTTAATTCACCGACAGTGTACTTATGTGTGTGAATAGTTCTTCAGGTCAGAACCTGAATGAGAATCAAAGTGAGGCACATTAGCCCTGGAGTGTTAAGTCCTGAAGAGTTTGTTCCAAGGTGTCTAGAAGCCACTCCACTTTGATCCTGGTCTGAACAGTCAACACTGGGCCTGGGGCTCCTGGGTGAGTTATTCTGAACATGTCAGCAGTGGGTGGACAGGAGGAGGAACGGAACTCGCAGAAACAGGGAATCATGGCATTTGAGGCAGACAAAGAGGCCTTGAGACATCAGGAGAGCTTGTTCAGAGTCAGGGGGTGTGGTTTGGGGGAGTTGATTTAGAAAGGAGTGACTGGGTTACACCAGAAAGGTGGCCTGAGGCCGTTTCACCGAGAGACCTGAGGGACACACTGTCCTAATCTTCAAATCGATTCAATGTTTATATTTAAGTCCATTGACTTAAAGGGAAACTTTGTGTTACGAACTGAATTGGTGAATGTCTTTAGATGAACCAAAAAGTGATGGTGCGGGCTTGTTTAAGCAGAAGAGGAACCAGCCGAAGAATGTTACCAGGGAGGCTGCAGAAATAGCTTGGAAATGGACAGCACCAGAGGAGTCTCAGCCCCAGCTGGCCCCTCACCCAAAGCAACCCCCGTCCCAGCTTGCTCCTCTAGGGCCACTGCTCACTGAAGAGTGCTCTTTAAATCAACTCTGAATCACTTTGACTTTTTAAAAAATCACCTTCTTTAAATCAACTTCAAATTGCTTTGATTTTTTAAAAAATTCCCCATTATACAATATGTGCATGTTCATGTAATGAATTCACATGTGTACCCCCGAATCTAAATTTTTTTTAGTTGTGATGGATGCAGTGGTGCGTGCCTGTAGTCCCAGCTACTTGGAAGGCTGAGTCAGAAGATCACTTGAGCCCAGGAATTCAAGGCTGTACTTTGTGATGATAGCCACTGCACTCTAAACTGGGCACCATAGTAAATTTTTTAAAAATTCAACTTCTTTTTTAGTAGTAATATACTTGAAATTACACATTGAAGGTACTTCCATTATTTTTCTAATGTCCATTACAGTAAGTGCAAAGGTATAAGGGTTATTTTAAATGATTGTCCAGATACCCTCTGAAATCTCCCAGGTTCCACGTGTAGCTCCTTGGGAAGCCCTACTACAAAGTAAACAAAGGTTGGAGGAAGGAACCTTCTATAACATGGGAAACCACCGCTTGAGATATATGCGTTCCTTGAGTTGGAAACCGCCTGTGTCGTTCCTATTGTTGCTGTAACAAATCACCACAAACAGAGTGGCTTAAAACAATACAAATGTGTAGTTAACACTTGTCATCCCAACACTTAGGGAGGCTGAGGCAGGTGGATTGCTTGAGCCCAGGAGTTCAAGACCAGCCTGGGTAATACAGCGAGACCACACCTCTACAAAAGATTTTTTAAAAAAAAATTAGCTAGGCATGATGGTAGTTCCAGCTACTCAGGAGGCTGAGGCAGAAGGGTTGTCTGAGCCCAAGAGTTTGAGCCACAGTCATGCCACTTCGCTGCACTTCATCTGGGTGACAGAGTGAGACCCTGACTCAACCCTCCCCCACCCCAAATGTATCATCTTACAGTTTTGGAGTCAGAAGTCCAGATAGGTTTCATGGGATAAAATAAAAGTGCTGGCAGTCCTGCATTCCTCCCGGGGGGTTGAGGGAGAGTCTGTTTCCTTGTTTGCTAGTGGCAGCCTGCATTTCTGGGCTCGTGGCTCCTTCCATCCTCCAAGCCAGCCTTAGCCAGGAAGTCCTTTTTCATACCGCATCTCTCTGACTTCTGTATTCATCACTTCTCTTTTTCTGCCTCTCAGACTCCCACATCCACTTACAAGGATCCTTGTGGTCATGTTGGACCCACCTGGATAATCCAGGGTCATCTCTCCATCTTGAATCTTTGAAGTCACCACATCTGCAAGGTCCCTGTGCCTTGTAAGGCGACATATGCATGGGTTCCAGGGCTTAGGACATGGGAAGAACTGGATTTCCTCTTTGCCAGGTTCGTTTCTTCCACAAATATTTCTCAAGTGCCCGGCACTTGCCGGTCACAGAGCTACGGTGACAGATACTTGAAAACTTTCCCCGCTATGAATTCAGCACGAATGATAAGCCACATGGTGGTTAACATGCAGTGAATGATGATGCTTAAGTGGGTGAGGAAAGATGTACTTTATTCATTTAATAATTATAGCTGAGACAAGCAGTGCTCACTATGCCTGGCACCCCTCCAGTTGCTTTGCAAATATACACGTCTAATACTCCCAACAACCATTTGAGGCAGACGCAGCTAGCTATGGTCTCAATTTTACATGTGGAGAAACTGAGACACATACAGTAAGTCGTTCAAATCCACTCGGTAAGAGGTAGAGGTGAAATTCAAACCTAAGAGGTCTGCCTCAAAGAAGAAGCCATTGTTTATGCTTACTTCTGTCCTAATGAGAAATACACCCAACCAATCACCCAATGTGGTGGACACTACTCTGCCCAGGTTTCCTTTAAAATCTCTTCCACCGCTCTGTGCCCATCACCCGGGGCTGCCATAGAAAAATACCAAGAGTGAGTGAGACATTTATTTTCTCACAGTCTCAACACTGGAAAGTCTAAGATCAAGGACTGTCAAGGTTAGTTTCGGTGAGGGCTCTCTTCCTGGCTCGCAAACTGTCCCCTTCTCTTCTATGTCCTTGCATGGCCTTTTCCTGTGTGTGTAGAGAGAGAATCTCTGGTGTCTCTTCCTCTTCTTGGAAAGACACCATTCCTAGGGGAGTAGAGCCCACTCTTAGGAGTACAGTGAACTTTGATTTCATCCTTAAAGGCCCTCTCCCCAAATACAGTCACACTGGAGATTCGGGCTTCAACACAGGAATTTTAAAGAACACAGTTCAGACTTTAATAGTGGAATTTGCTCTAACATCCTCACCTGCATGCACCACAGCATGACCCTGGGGCTCCTGGGGTTTTTCCTGTCCACTCTGGCAGTTTTCTGGAAGAGCCTGGGAGCTTTCATCTTCCTGGGGTCATCTTCACTGGTGAGAATGGGTGAGGCGTATGAAGCCCAGTTCTACCTTCCCGGCTGCAGACAACTCTGAATTGGAATGAACTTGGCTTGACTTAGAGCTTTCACAGGATCAGGCTGGAGGCAGACTTTGAAATCATACTTGCTCTTGGCTCCTTTCCCCGATGTGAACTAATTCCTTCTTTCCTTCTCCCTTACCAATTTCTCCTGGGGTTGGAAAAAACAACTCCCTCAGTCAATCACTTGCAAATGAATCCGCATCTCGTGGTCTGCTTGGAACGGACCCAACCTGAGACTCTCAGAAACATAGAACCCACTGCCTTCCCCACTGGTGAAACGGACTCTGACATGTACATTTGGGAAAGAACCCTTGTTAGGAAAACTGTCTAGCCAGACAGCTGTTCCAACGGAGCTCTGCTTCCCCACAGCCCAGAACCTCTGAAAGACTCATGGGCTTTTACGGTCCTGAAGCCTGTCTGCAAACCCTCAGACCCAGGAAGACAGAGTGCACCTGGCTCTTGCACACACCGCACCATGTGGCATTTTGTTTTGAGTCCCCGGGATCAGCATTTGAGCAGGCCAAGCATCCTGGTATCCAGGCAAAATCAAAAGCTAACAACCTCCTGGAGCGTGCATGGTATTTACAGGGTGTGAGGCTGATGGAGCAGCTGGCATGCCACCCAGTCCACCCCCGTTGGTGCCCTGGGTCTGAGAGAGTCGCACATGGAGCACATTCCTCTGTGTCTGCAGGGAGAGGGAAGGACAGCGTGGGGATGACCTGCATGAAGGCAGGGACACAGTTTAGTGGTCTTTTCGGTGTCCTCCGGCTGCTTAGGGAGAATTCTCTGCTTCCCTCTCATCTCCCTTCCCTGATCTGAATCCTTTTTCAAACCTGGGTGTCTGGACCGGTCTGAGCAGCTGGGCAGCCATTAAAAAAATGAATGAAATCATATCCTTTGCAGCAACATGGATGGAGATATTGTTCTAAGTGAACTGACTCAGAAACGAAAACCAAACACTGCATGTTCTTCTGTATATGCAGGAGCTAAATGACCACAAAGATGAAGATAGACACTGGGGATACCTGTAAGGAGGGAAGCAGGAAGAAGTGTTAGGATTCAGAAATGACTATGGGGTCCAATGTTCGCTGTCTGGGGAATGGGCCACCTGAGACCCAATCCCCACTTCTGCGCAATATATCCATGTAACAAACATGCACTTGTATCCCCTGATTCTAGAAGGAAAAAAAGAGAGACCAGGGCTGTCTCGGGACATAAAACAATTAAAAGTCTGGTCGTGTGCACATACATGCCTGCCACCTGGGCAAATTATTGCAAAGAGCAGGAAAACTATTTGCAGAGTTTAGCTTTTCCAAGTCAGACTTTGTCACCCATAAAAAGCAAGTTCAAAGGCAAAAAAAAAAAAAGGAAGAAATTTATAAAGTGCAAGAGACGACCCCAGCATGGCAAGAAGGAGGAACTGCCCCTGGCTGCTCTTGATTCTAACGGTGTGCATTTATCTACTAGCTGTTTCTCCTTGAGCATTTCTGGAGCCTTATGCCAAGTTCATTCTTTCAGGGGAAATGCCACAATTAGGTATTTCTTTGAAGGTAACAGGGGACTCCGTGTTGGGGAGGCAGCCCTTGACCTGGCCCCCTAGTGTGGGTGGGTGCACACCTACCTCCTACCTAATTTTCTGCTGAACCACACACATCTGTGCCGTGAGGCGCTCAACCCTTCAACTGGCTTGCGTGTGTCTTTTTAAAGTTTCCTTTTAGGCTTTCTTATTAAAACATGGCCGTTAACCCCTCTTCTACAAGTACAGTGTCTCAAAAATAGAAACATAAACAGAAAACAGTCACATTCTGGAGATCTCACAGTGCATGACAGCATACAGATCAATAATCTGTATATTTCACCGTCTCTGAGATTTTACAAAGGGCTTTGTGTACATTATTTCGGTAAATCTTTTTGATGGTCTCATGAACTGAGAAGTCACACCACTGGGCAGATAAAGAAAAGAATAAAGACACTTAGAGGAGGCAAGCATCCAAGCGAATATTTATGCAAAGGATTAAAAAGTTTTATTTTTAAGATAACTTCAGTGTCTACAAATAAATGAGAAAGCACATATCAGTTGCACACAATAAGAGTGAGCATAAACGCATACAATTAAAATGTAAAACTCCTACTGAAAGTATAGCCAGCAAGGGTTAAACAGAAAGCTTTCCACTTGTCTTGTATGGTAGAGGGACAGATTAGCAAATGTCAGACAGGTGCTAGAGATATGCTGGGCCAGACTCAGAATCTCTGGTTTATCTTTTTTATTAGGCTTATTTTTTTAATGGTCTTATTTTACTTGTAGAATCAGAAAAACATATTTGAAGACATTTTTTTTTTTTTGAGTTGGAGTCTCACTCTATCACCCAGGCTCCGGGAGTGCAGTGGCATGCTCATGGCCACCACAGCCTCGACCTGCTGGGCTTAGGCAATCCTGCCTCAGCCTTCCAAGTAGCTGGACCCACAGATGCATGCCACCGGCTAATTTTTGTGATTTATTGTAGAGATGAGGTCTCACCAAGTTGCCCAGGCTGGTCTCAAACCCCCGGGTTCAGGTAGTCCTCTTGCCACGGGCTCCCAAAGTGCTGGGATTATAGGCTGAGCCACTGCGCCCAGCCTAAAGACGCATTTTAAAAACTCATATTCCACACCTTATGTCACTATTACTACCATCATGCCCTTCCTTGCAGAGTGTATGTAAATATTTGTATAGAGTTGGGATTCGTCTGTGAGATATTCTATCAGTTTAATAACATTATAACTTAAAGTGGCCAAGGCAAATCCTATCCAAAGGATTTTAAGCCTATCCAAAACTTAGTTTTTTAATTGTCTGCCTCATAGATAGACCTCATTTATTTAGAAAACCCCCTATTGCGGGGCATTGAGTTTGCTTGTTCCTAACATTTTAATGTAAATAAATCAGGGGTGCTCATTTTCATGCCCCCATGACCTCTTGTCTTCCCCTCATTCCGAATTTTGGGGCACACACAGGTGAGTTGCTTTGCAGAATCCTGGGGATGTCCCTAATCCAAGTTCATGCCCTTCCCAGTTTTGTTTTGTCATTCCTCCCCCCGCCCCCATATACACACCCAGTGTAGAAATGGGAGGACGAAGCTGAAAGCTGGCAACCAGACCAGGGAAGGGTGAGGACTCAACTCTGAGCTTTTTTCTTTCTCTTGCCAAATTCCTAACTACGGAGCCTGAGGAGGAGAGCTTTTTATTAACTCCCCCTATATATTAGAGTTTCCTTTCCAGCCTGACTCTGGTATAAAATCACATAACAGGTAGAAACTTGACTTCCTTGTCATTTCTCAAGCTGTTTGTCCATTTCCTTTCCAGCTTTCAAAATTCCTTCAATAACTTCAGCGAACTCATTGTCAATCAAGAAATCTTTGAATCCACCTGTGACCTACAAGCCCCCTCTTGGAGACATTCCACCTCCTGAGCTGAACCAGTTTAAACCCCACACGTACTGATTTATGGTTTCTTGTAACGTCTGTCCTCCTAAAATAGATATAACCAAGCAATTCACCCTTGGGTGGGTACACATTCTCAGGACCTCTTTAGGATGGGTGTGATGGGCCTAGGCCACTCACATTTGGCTCAGAATAAACCGTCTTAAATATCAACAGAGCTTGGCATCTTTTGTCAACAGGGCTGAGGGAAGAGGCTGGGAACCAGGAATGCCCAGTGGGAGGAGAAGGAGGGTTCACATATGCCCTCCTGCTTGGCAGGCCCCCATCTTCTGGCTTCCCTCCTTTGCAGCTCTGGGAGTTCCTGTGCCCAGGATGGGTTACAGACCAGCTGGGAGACAGTCTTTTGGACTAAGCTAAAAGCTTCTGAAAGAATCTGAAAGGGAGACTCTTTCTCTCTATGGGACTCAACCTCACTCAAGGGACATGAGTTGCCTGTTGGAAAACACATCCTGGCATGCTTCAGGAGTCCCCTGGCGTGGCTGTCACTGACACTTGCAGGTGTGGGCTGTGAATCTGAGCAGTCAGTCTGAAGGCTGCAAGCTGAGTGGGTGCGAATGTAGCAGAACTCAGATGGAGGCTTCCATGTGAAAATCAGAACCATTGAAACCGGGGTTGCAGATGCAAAGGGGCCAGGCACGCCCATGCTGGAGGCAGGTGAGGAGGTAAGCAGAATGCATGTGCCCGCAGGCTGTGAGAGGTGAGGAAGATCCAGGCTGCACCCCCTTATGGGACGCATCCATTCTTGGGGCTTTACAGCCTTCCGGGTTGAGAATGCAGACACTGTGTTGCCAGATCTCTGGATTTTTCTAGAGCTGCTGAAAATCCCCAAATCTCCCAATCTTTGAACATTTGTTTGGATTTTTAAAATCACTGTAGATCAAACAAAAGAATTATTGTTCAGGGAAAGTGTTCATCAGGGAGTCAACCATGTGCAAAAGTGGCCAATCTGAGCCAAAATAATGCCCGTGTTCAAGGAGGCTGATTGTCTCTTCCAGGTATAAAGTCTGCGGCAAAATAGCTGTCTGGGAACTAGACTGTGCCTCTTAAAAGAGGGACTTAGAAAGGGGCCAGGCGTTTCAAAGGCTTGGCTGCCCTCATTTTCACCACAGGATCCCTTCTACATAGACCCGATCCCACAGACGTTCCTGTATTTCCAGCAGATGTTGTAAACACACATCTGAACTTTAGTTCCTCAGCACTGTCCATCACAGCTTTGATAAAGTGCCAGCCCTGACCAGGATCCCGGCAAGTGGCTGGGAGTTCCTCCCGCCCTGCTCCTGTTGTCGGCTGGCTTCCAGTTTGCTGGGACAGCAGGTGAGCCAGCATCCTCCAGGTGTTCATGAGGAGACATTCTGGGGTCCTTGTGCTGCTGGGAGCAGGTGGGAACCCCTGCTCCTCCCTGGAACAGAAGCAGCAGCCGCTGCCACCCCCAAGCTCTTTAATTCGAGAGCAGGCATCGTGCTTCAGGGACTCCCAGCTGCCGGGGAGAGAAGTAACTCAGGCAGGTAATAAAACGAGAAGGCTCTTTCTAAATACAGAAATCACAGAAAATGGTGAATAAAACGCCCATTAGTATTCATTTAAGCAGTCCCGATAGCATACCTTATATGCAGAGCTGCACTCAGCGATTTGTTTTTGGAGAATTCTGGAATATGAACGCACTCATAGTTGCTTAGTGTAAACAGTTCTGGCAGAGCTTAGGGGAATGATATGCTAAAATAATCTGCTTTCCCTAAAGGAAATGGCCCAGACCACGTGCTCTCTGTAAGATATCCAAAGATAGAAAACTATCACACATTCAGATCTCCCAGTCTGCGGCGTAAACTTACATCTGTGACTCCAAGGAAGAAGTGAAAATGACTCTTACTCCACCCACCCCAAACTTTCAACAGGCTCCCATAAGCATCCATGGCAGGATAACTTATTGATACCCAAATTATGTGTCCTTCATACATACATGTTTCCTCTCTCTCCCTCTCAGCTGGTGCCTGGACTTTGGCTTCCTAGACTCTGTGGAGGTTTGTGTCGAAGCCTAAGATGGTTGAGGTTCTTAGTGTTTCCTGGTGTTTGTAGCTAATTTCTTTGAAGAGAATGTGCCGGGTGCACCTGGGAGAGGGGAGACAGTTGAGCGGTGCACTGTGAAGGAGCCTCAGAGAGAGATTCTCCTGGAGACTGAAGGACAAGTTCTGGCATCTCAGACCTTGATCTGAAGTCCAAAGTGGTGAAGGGACTTCTACACTGCTTGGATTTAAAAATACAAGCCTGTGGTCTCTCATCCCATCAAGACTGCCTATGGAAACTGATCTCCCCAAAAAAACATCAGGACATGTCTATACAGGAGGAACAGATACTAGGGAGCTCAAATCAATACCTAGGGCATAGTGCCTGTGCAGACCTGTGCAGTGCAGACAGTTTGTCCACACCCTCATCCCCTCTCCCTAAACCCTATCCAGTGAATATTAATATGATCAAGTTTCAAATGGTGACCCTGTGTGTGATAGACTGTATTTTTCCAGAAGAATTCCCAAAGAACGCGCTCTCAGTGTCTCAGCTCTCATGGGCTTCTGGAGTCTTGTGACTGTCCCATTAAGAGGTGGTGACTTTGTTTCCCCTGCTTGACCCTGGGTGGGTTCTTGTGACGGGTCAACTCGTGGTGCTCAGCTGTGGCTTCCCAGGCTGATTTTAAGAGAGCCCTGAGACAACCCGTAGGCAGACCTATGGTCCTAACACCACCATGCTGAGAGAAAGCACAACTGTCCCATGTGAAGAGACCCCAGAAAGAGACCCTGAGCCTTATGAGGAGAGTACTGTGTCCAGCCCATCCCCACCTGTTCCTTTTCTAACCGCTGACAGCAACCACAGAAGAAACCCAAGACAAAACCACCCAGCCAAGCCCTTCCAGAATTCTTAATTCACAGAACTCGTGAGAGATAATAAAATGATTGTTTTTAAATTTATATCACTAGGTTTTGGAGTGCTTTGCAGCACAACATATAACTGGGAAACTAGGAAACTCAAAAGAATTAATGGCCAGGGATAGTGGCTCACGCCTGTAATCCCAGCACTTTGGAAGACTGAGGCAGAAGGATCACTTGAGCCTAGGAGTTCAAGACCAGTCTGGGCAACATAGTGAGACCCAATTTCTACAAAAATAAAAATAATAAAAAATTAGCCAGGCATGGTGGCTTGTGCCTGTAGTCCCAACTAATCTGGGGGCTGAAGCAGAAGGATCACGTTAGCCCAGGTCAAGGCTGCATTGAGACGTGATTGTGCCACTGCACGCCAACCTGGGCAATAGAGCAAGACGCCATCTCTAAAAAGTAAAAAAGAAAGAAACAGAAAGAGAGAGAGAGGGAGGAAGGAAGGGAGGGAGGGGAGGAAGGGAAGGAGGGAGGGAAGAAAGAAGAAAGGAAGGGGACTTAAAATATATTATTTTAAAAAGGGTTCAGTCACTTGCCAAGCTCACACAGCTACTAAGGCTCGTGTCAGTATCTTAATCCTCTTCTATCTGATACTGACTGCTCATACTACCTCACAGCAGGGAATGGCTTCCTAAACTAAGAGTTTTTGAGGAACTTATCTTCTTACCCTGAGGGACCCTTCTCAACTCTCAGCCCACCCAGCATCCCCTCTGGAAGCTGGTGTCTTTGCTTTGTGAGCCCGAGCCTCGTTTAAGAGCTCTTTAAAGGTCAGGCACAGTGGCTCAAACCTGTAATCCCAGAACTTTGGGGGGCCGAGGCGAGAGGATTGCCTGAGCTCAGGGGTTCGAGACCAGCCTGGGCAACTTGGTGAGATCTCATCTCTACAATAAATCAAAAAATTAGCCGGGCGGGGTAGCGCATGCCTGTAGTTCCGGCTACTTGGAAGGCTGAGACGGAAGGATCGCTGGAGCCTAGTATGTCGGGGCTGGGGTAGCTGTGAGTATGCCACTGCACTCCAGCCTGGATGACAAAGTGAGACTCCAACTCAAAAAAAAAAAAAAGATCTCTTTATGGCCAGAAGGTAGAGTTGCTTTCTCTTCATTCCCATCTCTGGCTGACATGTGGTCCCTACTTACAACTGAAATATATAAAGTAAACATATCTCTCAACATCTGTCCTGAAATGATTTATGATATCAAGTTAACAAGTGCCTCAAGCTCTTGCCAAACCTGTAATTAACTTTAAGGGGAGGCTGGGAGACCCATGTTCTGACCTGGAGCAGGTGCACTGCAGGTGCAGGTGCCCTTGCCTTAGAGACGCTATATTACCAAGATGCACAGGTGAGATCCATCCTGTGAAGTCATCCCTCTTCCTTACTGGTCCTCCCCGTGAGAGTAAACTGGGTGCTAGAACAGGGTCATGGGGCTGTCTTTCGAATACCCTCAAGGTGCATGTGTCTCAGAGAACTGTAGAATCCTCCCAGCCACCATTGAGCCACCACGCCATACCGGTTCTATCCACTTTGTCTAAACCCTTTAAATTTAAGTAGGGACTCTTTTTTTCCTCCCTCCCCCCTTCCCTCCCTCCCTTCCTTCCTTTTTGTAGAGACAGGGTCTCCCTCTGTCACCCAGGCTCGTCTCCAACTTGGCCTCAAGTGATCCTCTCCTCAGCCTCCCAAAGTATTGGGATTACAGATGTCAGCCACTGTGCCTGGCCTCAGGGACTCCTGTTTAAGCTGAGTTCTTCTCATACTTGGCTCATCTTCATAAGAAAATGGCAAACAGCAATAGAAATGTGCTAATTTTAAAAAATTATTTAATGCGTGTTTTTTCTGTATCAAAGGTAAAGTTTTTGCTCACATACTCCCTGTATTCTCGAGGATTCCACAAAGCAATATAGCGCCCAAAATGTCCACGTGGCCTTTTGAGTCAGCCTGGCAACTCGAATTCACATCTCAGCTCTTCTACTTGGAAGTTGCGTGATTTTGTCCAAATGAGTCAGTCACTTAGGTCTTAAATGAAAAGGAGATAGTAAAAATAGTACCTTTGTTGTGGAATACCCGTGAGGATTAGATGAGGTCATGTACGTCAAGTGCCCACGTGGAGTGTTCGATGTTTTCCAAGGAGCATGGCTTCCTTAAGTTCTTCCTCACATTTCGCACACAGCAGTCTACACAGTGTGACAAAGCCACAGCACTCCTCCCGTTGGTGGCACAAGCCCACTGCTGAGCCATGTGCCCTGCTGACTGCTTCACCCTAGCACCCCACAGGAAGCTCTGTCCTGCTCACCTGCCTCTTCCCTTCTGTGTCTGGTGGGGTCTGGCCTCTACTCCCACCCTCAGGGCGACTTAGTGTGATAAGGGATGGCAGTGCCCAGGCAGAAGAACAGCAGTGGCCTCTAGGCATCTGGACTAGAATATTCCTAGTATTCGTTTTCTGACTCCTTGTAAGCCAACACCAAGGGACTTGGTGTAATTTGTCACTTTACTAAGACACACTTCCCCCTCTGCTTTTTATATTTTTAAATCTTGATTTATTTAGGAGGAAATAGGAGATGCATTCATACTGGTGGGAACTCAACAAGTTGGCAGATTTCCCTATGACTATCTAGCCCTGTCCTCCAACCTCCCTGTGTCCCTCCCCAGAGATCATTGTTGTTTGCAGTTTAGCATATCTTTCCAAAGATAGCTTAAGCATGGACAAATACGTGTGTGCATGCGCACACACACACTTCATCCCTCACCCCAACTTCAAGCAACGTTGATTTTTTTCATTTTTCACTTGACAATATGTCTTGCAATCATTCCAGATCAGTACATGCTTTTCAAGCATCTCTGAATTATGACATATGAGAGGGCGCCCCCAAAACCCTGGAATTATCTTTTGGGGGCGTGTCTCTTATAGTACAGATTTCCACCACTAAGTAAGTGCTCTAGGAACCCATCCACATCGGTGTACCAGCTAGCATTGCCGTGAGAGACTGCATTCGGCTTTAGTGCTTTTTTTGTGGACGATGGATCCGTTCAGTACATTTGCCCATTTTATGATGGGTGATTTACAAGTGCACCTGCCCACCAAAAACCTTATGACCCCTATGCCCCACCCTCCCTATTCACATGATCTTGCCCTGAGAAACTATTATTTTTGTTTCCTCTGATGAAAAAGTCCTCAAAGGGAAACATTTTGCCGATGTGGAAGAGGTGAAACAAAATTGAAAGAAGCACTAAAAGGCATCAAAACAGACGAGTTCAGAAACTGTTTTGAGCAGTGGATAAAGCTTCTCGATAGGTATATTGCATCCAGCGGAGACTACTTTGAAGGTGACTAAAATGCAAGCATGTGAGAATAAATACACAATTTTTATAAATAAATTCTGGGGGTCTTTTTTTGGGTCCCCCTCATATAGCATAAAATAGTTTATCTAAGACCCTCTTACAAACTGGCATTATGGTTATTCCCAATCTTTTGCTGGAAGTACTGCTTTTGATAACCTTGTCCAAAGGCCATTTTGCACTTTTGTAATGTAACTGTGAAGTCATTTCTAGCGATGGACTATCTGAGTAAAATGGTGCAGACATATATTGCATGGATATTGTATGGACATTGACATGTTACCCTGCAACAGACTGCACCTCCACCACCTTCACCCATGCATTACTGATAAACTATTTGATCCTTTGAGACTTTTTTTTTGTTTTGTTTTGTTTTGTTTTTGGGGGGGTTGAGTTGGAGTCTCACTCTGTCATCCAGACTGGAGTGCAGTGGCCGCTCCCGGCCACCACAGCCTCAACCTGCTGCACTCTGGCGATCCTTCCGCCTCAGCCTTCCAAGTAGCTGGAACTGCAGGCGCGCACTACCACGCCTGGCTAATTTTTTTATTTCTTGTAGAGATGAGGGCTCGCCAAGTTGCCCAGGCAGGTCTTGAACCCCGGGACTCAGGCAATCCACTCACCTCAGCCTCGCAAAGCGCAGGATTACAGGCTGAGCCACTGAGCCCGGCTGAGACTTGTATTTTAATTGCTTAGAAATGACTTGGTCATCGAGAAGCCTGAGGTCACCACTCACCATTGGAGTTTCTTTGGGTTTCTAGGCTCTTGTTCTCAGGCCACCCCGGGGACTCCTGGGTAGGCTACCATGGTATTTGTGACCCTGGACCTGCCAGGTTCCTGGCGCATCTCCCTTGGATCTGCTGCAGTGACAGCTACTGTTCATAAACACACGCCACGTGCAGGTTCTAAATCCTCCCTAATTCTGGGCACTTTGTCTCCACTCCTTTCACCAGTCCCAGCCTCATTTCTTCTTCCCAAAGTGGCCAAAGTGTTCTCTTCAAAACAGAATTCAGGCCGGGCTTGGTGGCTCAGCCTGTAATCCCGCGCTTTGGGAGGCCGAGGTGAGTGAATTGCCTGAGCCCGCGAGTTCGAGACCCGCCTGAGCAACTTGGCGAGACCTCATCTCTACAATAAGTCAAAAAAATGAGCCGGGCATGGTAGCGCGCGCCTGTAATTCCAGCTACTCGGAAGGCTGAGGCAGAAGGATCGCCGGAGCCCAGCAGGTCAAGGCTGCGGTGGCCGGGAGCGGCCACTGCACTCCGGTCTGGGCAACTGAGTGAGACTCCAACTCAAAAAAAAAACAGAATTCAGACCATGGAACGTCTTATCAGCTCAGTCTTTGTGTGGCTTTCCTCTACACCCAGAAGAAATGCCCATTCTTGGCCACGGCCGCCAAGGCCCTGCGTGACCTGGCTGCTACCACCTCCCTGATGTGACCTCCATGCGTCTCCAATCAACCACCACTCCACTTCCACACTGGCCTTCCATGAGACCCCAATCACAAGAGCCAGGCATTTCTCTGTCCTGCTCCCTTTGAATCTGCTCTTCACTCTGACCAGACTCCTTGCATGACTGGATCGGTCCCATTTTTAGGCCTTAGCTGAAATGCCATATTCTCAGAGAGGCTGTCTGTGACCACCCACAGCCATCACCTGCTTCATTTTATTTCTAGAACTCGCCGGTATGAAATTACTTTGTTTCTTTGTTTACCATCTCTTCCCCCATGACACTGGGGCTTCCTGAAGGCAGGGTTGTGCCCTTGTCCCCACCTGTGTATGTTGAGAGCTTAACTCAGTTCCTGGCACAGAGAAGAGTTGGAAATATTTGCCGCAGGAATAAACACATTGCTGAGGGAATGATCTTATGGAGTTATCTTGTCTCTATGGATGAAGAAATGGGAGAGACAGTCCTTGTGTTGAGAGTATGAGGAGTGTTTGCTGAACGACTAACAACCTGAGTGGTACTTATCACGATGTATTGAGCTAGTCCATGTTGTCCCATTGTACAGATGAAGGGACGGGCTCAGACAATCTCTACGTGCTGGGAGAAGGTGTCCCAGGAGTAGAAGATGTAGCCCCGAGGCTTTGGAAGGGGTACGTTCGTGGAAACCAGTTCCATTCTCTTTTCCCCCAACCAGGACCTCCCCTCCTCCTCTCCTTCTCTCAGTCACTATGATGAAGGAAGGGGAGGATTTCTGGTCCATTCAGCAAGGAATTTATGAAGCAATGTTTTTCGTGTCAATGTTATACTAGGCCCTGCTGGACATTATAGACATTTCGTTAAGATGTCATTCCAATTGGCAAGAACTTCACAGCTTTGCCCGAGCTTGAAATTCACTAAGCCTAAGGAAATATAGAGCTCTTCCATCTTTATTTTTCACACCAGCCTGCCACACAGAACTCAGAAGCCTGCAGGGAGCAAGAAAGCTCGGGCCGTTCCCCCAAAAGCTTGGGAACTAAGGAGTCTTCACGGGTTGCATTCTGAATACCTGGTAATCCCTCACAGCAAGGGAGCTTCTGACTATGTCAGCCTGATTGGGGGGCTCAGCATGAGCACTCAAGTTTTTGTGTTTATTTATTTATTTTTATTTTATCTTATTTTATTTTGAGTTGGAGTCTCACTCTGTCGCCCAAACTGGAGTGCAGTGGCCGCTCCCGGCCACCGCAGCCTCGACCTGCTGGGCTCCGGTGATCCTTCCGCCTCAGCCTTCCAAGTAGCTGGAACTACAGGCGCGTGCTACCACGCCTGGCTAATTTTTTTTTATTTATTCTGAGCTGAGGTCTCACCAAATTGCCCAGGCGGGTCTCGAACCCGCGGGCTCAGGCAATCCACTCACCTCGGCCTCCCAAAATGCTGGGATTACAGGCTGAGCCACCGAACCCAGCCAAGTTTTTGTGTTTATATTCATTAATCAAATAATTGCTGAGTGACGGCTAGACATTGGTTATATTAGATTCATAAGACAGGTCTGGACCCGACCACATGGACTTCAATGCCCATTAGAAAAGATGAAAGATCATTAAATAAACACACCAAGAAATATTTCATTGCAACTATGGTAAGTGCTGTGAAGAACAGGTGTTCTCGCTGACCGGAGTCTTTGCATGACTGGACCATTGTGGTATCAAAGAATCCACATGGAGGAGAGCATTACTTAGGATGTGTATCCATTGCTTGCAAAAGAGACCTTAACATTGCACGAATTAAAGAAAACATTACTTTTCTATCACACAGAGGTCCAAAGTAGTTGGTGCCTCTGTTCTGCAGTGCCATCAGAATCCCATCCTTTCTCCATGTTCTGATACAACCAGGGCTGCTTTGTCGACGGGATCCAAGATGGCATACCAGCTCACAGAAGCCTAGCCAGTGGGAGGGTGGAAAGCAGGGGAGGACAGTGGAGCAGAGGGCAGATTTGGGGGCCACGGGCGAGTGGCCCAAGACGATACCAGCAATAGGCTATGACTATGGGCCAACATAGGGATGGGATGCGAATTCCACCTTCCCATCATGATCTTCCTCAAGCTACAGCCTCCACAGGACTGGAAAGTTCCTTATAGCTTCCCAATCCCTTTGAACACTCCCGTGTTGCCTGGCCCCAGGCACTCTGAGATGATACCCAGACCTCTTAAGTTGGCGAAATATTTGAGGTTTTTGTTCAGGAGAAAACATAACACCCTTTTTTTTAAGCAGTATGAAAGGAGACAGTCTCTTAACACAAATAGTTGATTATCTTAATAACTTTAAGTGGGTCCTCCAGACCACTTACTCACATCTCTCCTCAAAGGCACAGTGACAGGTTGTTCTGTACGGCTGTTCTCCATGCCTTTCCTGGGTAACCTAATACTTTTATTTCCTTTTTTTTCTTTCTGTTTTCAGCGTTGCATTAATTTTGCATAAGTGGTCCTTATTATTCCTTACTTGTTTCATCTCAAGTGCAGTATTTTCTCACCAGTGGTGTGTAAACTCGGTCAGCTAAATGGCAAAGATGCCTCATCCATCATGTCTTTAATTTTCCACCTTGGGAGGAAGCACTGAGGCTTAAGTTTAAGATAAAAGCAAGTCACCTTAATATTTCACTGACTGCAAGGATGAGAACCTGTGCATCTCAGCTTCCTGCAATGGGGCAGACAAGGGCATGCCGCAGTCTTAAAACCATGGTGGTTACCATGTTGGTGTAGGCGGATTAAGATAAAGGGATAAACTTCTGTGACAGAGACCCCAAATCATGGATTCAGCAAGATACAGGGAATTTCTCTCCTGTTTGAATGTTTGGGTTCACACAGCAGCTTCCACTCTACAAATGTGTCAGATACCCAGACTCCTTCTAGTGGGTTGCTCAGTCACCCCAAATGTTGCTGTGGTCAATACAAACCAAGATGGCTCACCACCACAGTGACCTCCAGCCAGTGCAGAGAGACAAAGGGCGACGTGGGAAACCTGCCTCTTCCATTAAAGGCGGGGCCCAACGTTGTACGTATCATGTGTTGGGGCAGAACAGACACACCAGGCTGTGCCTCAGTGCAAGGAAAGTTGGGAAGAGTCATCTTTTATCCTAGTTAGTCATGTGCCAAGCTAGAAGGGTACAGTGGAAGAAGGGGACACTCGTCACCTCTACTCAGATTCAAGTGAGAATATGAGAACATTTAGAGTCTGAATATTGGCGGAAAAGCAAGGTGTATCCTCTGACATAGAAAAACATTCAGAAATTAAACTGGAGGTCCAGCGTCTCAGCTGTCCCTTGAGGCCAGTCTGGTGGGAGATTATAGAAAGGTGAGGACTCACCTTGCAAAGGGCAGAAATGGGCTTTCCATCACATTATAGGAGGGCACAGAAGAATTGGCCAGCAAGAGAGCAATGTGATATTTAAGGCAGCCACTGCCACAAGCCAAGACCTTCTGCCTGCTCCCTGCTATAGTGACGACAGTGACAATATAATCACCCGACGTCCTCTATCACAGCATCTGCTGTTTTCCTGACATCATGCCATGTGCTCTCTGGGGCAAGTCTGTGACATCAATGGTGGCTCCCTAAAATCTTGGAAAAAATTACTCCTTAGATCTCAAATTCCTTATATACAAAATGGGGATATGATAGAATTGTTGTGGAGATGACAAGTGATTTGAAAATGGAAAAATTACTCTTTAGACCTCAGATTTCTCATGTAGAAGAATGGGAATGTCATAGGATTGTTGTGGGGATAACAAGTGACTTGAAAATGTAAGAAGCTTAGAACTGTGCTTGTTACTCAGTAAGTGCTCAGTGAGTATTACCTTCTATCTTAGTTCCTCAGGCTGCTTGAACAAAAATACCATAGAATGGGTGGCTTACACAACAGACATTTCTCACAGTTCTGGAGACTGGGAAGTCCAAGATCAAGACAGCAGCATATCCATTGTCTGGGGAGGAACTGCTTCGTGGTTTGCAGTTGGCTGTCTTATCATTGTATTTTCAAATGGCAAGAGATAGCAAGCTCTAGTCTCTTTCTCTTCCTGTAGGAACATCAGTACCATCATGGGAACTCTGCACTCATGGCCTCATTAAACCTAATTACCTCCCAAAGTCTGCACTGCTTGATACAATTGCACTGGGGGGTTAGGGTTTTAATATGGGAATTGTAGGGGGATAGATACACCTTTCTAATCATTGTTCTTTTTCTCAACCTTGCTAAGAAGTAGGTTGAGAGGGGCTTCAACCATCCCATGTCATCTCCAGCAGTGCCCTGCAAACTGGCATAAAATTTCAGTAAAAATTGCTGCTTGGCCAAAGCAGCATCAAGGTGAGCATTGCCTGTGTCCAACCCAAATGATGACTGCCTTATCCCTATGTGACTTCTTTGCAGAAATCCCAATTCAGCCACTGGTGACCTCTGATTCTTACAACACCCTGAGATATGAGCGTTATTAGTCCCATATTCCAGAAAACAACATAAGGACAGCAACATGGTCGACAGATAGGACCTGCCATTTGAAGGTCACTTATTTGTTGTATGACTTGGGGAAGAATCTTAATTTCTCTGAGCCGCCATTTCCTTATCTCTGAAAGGGAAGCTGTGTCTCCCATCCCGTGCAAATGATTCAGCATGTGTGAGTGCTTGGCCTACAATGAAAGCTGCTGTGTTTAGGAAAGTCAGGGCCCTGCACATGGGGAAGGCAGCTTCTGACATGACCTCCGTGGTCTTCTCTGCTAGTATTCATGCCCTTATGCAGCCCTGTCCTCTTCTGAGTGGCCTAGATTGGTGAAGCTCTTAATCAATATTATGGGATGCCTAATTAACCATAGTGATATGGCACTCCCCTGATTCGGTTACAAGGCTTGGGGCTTACAGATTGCTAGCAGATGCTCTTGCTTACTTGGCTTGTATGTTGGCAGAGTTGCCCTGGCAGAGAGCTGAGGGTGGTCTGTAGCCAACAGACAATGAGGAACTGAAGCTGTCAGTCCAATAACCCATGACGAAGGGAACCCTCTCAACAATCATGTGATCTTGGAAGCAGATCCTTTCTAGGTGAGCCGTCATAAAAGACCCCAGCCTCTCCTGGCACCTTGATGTCAGCCTTGAGAGAGACCCTGAGGAAGAAACCAGAACTAAGCTTTTCCAGGATTTCTGAGACATGGAAACATTGAGATTGCAAAAGTGTGTTGTTGTGAGCAACAAATTAAGAGCTGATTTGTTACACAGCTGTAGACAACTCATACCATATCCTTACAGACTCTCTAGGATGACTTGTATAAACTTTTGGTATTTAAAAAAATACCAAATAAGAACATATACTTGTAAGCCATGAAAATTCCTCAAATCTCGATGGAACTTTGCAGTTTGCAAAAGCATTTCCATGACTATTTAAATTTGATCATCACCGCAACCCTTTGAGGGCTAGGCAGCATTGTGGTTCTTCATGTCACAAGTGAAGAAACTGAGATTAAAGTGCATGAAAAGTAATTCCTC
The DNA here is from genome assembly GCA_027257055.1 of Cephalopachus bancanus. Taxonomy (NCBI): domain Eukaryota; kingdom Metazoa; phylum Chordata; class Mammalia; order Primates; family Tarsiidae; genus Cephalopachus; species Cephalopachus bancanus. Next base: position 1,604,494 of record JAPVLO010000269.1, read on the forward strand.
AAAACCACTTAGCAGATTAGAGGAAGAAAATGATATTTTATCTCCAAGCACTCAATAGCCATACTCCCAACGACACAGTCACATCATGTGATTAGTTCAGCAAGGTGGCACAAAACTCAGACTCAGAAGCAAGACTGCCAGGGTTCATGTTCCAACTACTTAACAACTGAAATTTAGCACATTACTAAACTTTTCCATGTCTCAGTTTTCTTATCTGGTACATAGAGATGACAATAACAACATCTACCACCTATAGTAGTTTTGAGAACTAACGTGCTTATAAAAGCTCCTGGAAAACATTAAGCATTATAGTTATGTTGTTATTGTTGTGCATGGTTTCAAGGATCCTCCCTTCTAGACACTTGAGGACAAAATAACAAATGAATGCACCATTTTGAAAAGCAAAATTCAGTTCATCAACCCTTCAGAGAACATTCAAACCCAATTCCAAGTTTTCCAGGATCAAGGATAGCAAGTTTCTAATATGCTGTCCAAATCAGAACATGATCATGCCTTCTTCAGGGAGTCTTCCATGTAGACTTGTCTTTATCCGAAAGGCTCTTTCAATGAAAGGGAAAGAAGAGCCAACCCAAACTGGATTGGGAAATATAGAAATTAAGAGCAAACTTAAAATCCACACCAGAGGATATAATGATTCAATTTGTGTCACCAGATAAGTGTAGTTAATAATACTGAATTTTGTACCTGAAATTTGCTAAGAGGGTAACTCTTCAATATCCACACACGAATAGTAACCATGGGAGTTGATGGATGCGATCGTAGTATCAATTCGCCATGTGTCCAATCATTGCATACCTTAAACACGTGTCATCTTTCTTTGTCAATTATATCTCAGTAAAGCCTGAAAAAAATTCCATCCCTAGAAAATGATCTCCTCCACTTTAAGGTGTTTGGCTGTCTCTCTGCTCTCCTTTGCTAGAGTCATTCATATATTATACGTGATCAGTTCCAGCCTCACAGCCTTACCAGCTCCAGAACCACCGGCAGACTCTCTGTCCCTGTGGCGATGTCGTCCTCTGAGGGCCATTCTGATGTCAGGCTCCAGGCTACAATGCCTGCCTCTGAACAAAAACAGCTCCTTGGCTGGTGCTGTGCTGTGCTTTGCTTTGCTGAGACTGTAGCCTGTACTGCAACACAGGATTCCCATCCCAGTCACATGGCCTGAGAGGTAGGGAAGAGAAGACCCCTGAGTTCGACGAGTGGGAGCCATGTTTGTTACGCGGTCCATCCTGAGGAAAGGGTCGCATGCAAAAATGTCTCCTGCCGGCCTCCCCTACCATGATGTTAGAGGAGGATTTACCAAATGCATTTTCTTTCAGAAACACTCCTTAGTGTCTGGCATGGTAGTTCACACCCATAACCCCAGTACTTAGGGAGGCCAAAGCAGGGGGATCGCTTAAGCCCAGGAGTTCGAAACCAGTCTAGGAAATAGCAAAATCCTGTCTCTCCAAAAAATATAAAAAATTAGCTGGGCATGGCAGCCCACGCCTGTAATCCTAACTACTCAGGAGGCTGAGGCAGGAGGATCACTTGAGCTCAGGAAGCCACGTCTGCAGTGAGCTGTGATCATGCCACTGTGCTCCAGCCTGGGCGACAGAGTGAGGCTCTATCTCTTAAAGATAGATAAACAAAAAGGAACACTCCTTAATAATATCATTTTGCCATCAAAGAGAGGAGACGTTCTCTCTCAATGACAGACCCAGTGCTTGTCATGGTGCCCTTTGAGGATGAAGACCTTGAGTTTAGTGGATGGGGAAAGAGGGACGGGGCGTCCAGTGAGGAGGCCGCTAGAGTATTGAGATCGGTAAAAATAGTTATGGATGCAACACAGCAGCCAGGATGTGTTCTCTTCCTGGCTTCACTCAACCAGCTTCATTATTTATGCTCACACCTTGGTCTACAAAGGCTTTGGGGCAATTTACAGTCCTGCATCCAATAGAGGAAAGTCAAATGAATTTTAAAAAATAATCACAGAAAATACGCTGTGCACACCACGGACCAGGCACGATTCTAAGCACTTTACACAGACTCGTTTACTCTTAACGTCCCTGTGAGGCAGGTGTTGTTATCAGCTGGCTTGCAGAAGCGGTGACGGAACCACAGAGAGATTAAGACAGGCTTCAAGGTCACACAGCCAGCAGGAGGTGGGCGGGGACTTCAACACAGGCCTCCCGCTCAGAATCTATGTTCTTCGGTTCTCATGACACAGACAAGGGGAGACTGAAGGTAGGAGGGTGAGGGCGAGCCAGGAGTGAGGCGAATGCATGGGGCGGGAGCCGTCACACCCTGGTTCTGTCTCTCAGCTTTCCACCGGCCTCAGTAGCAAGGTCCAAAATGCCCATACCTCAGATAACCCAAAACAATCTGGGAAACATGCAGTCAGCGTGAAACCAGAGAGGAACTGCTCTTGTGGGTTCTTTCGCGCAGTCTGTCATTTGTTCGTTTTTAATTTTATTTTATTATAGAGATGTGGGGTACATGTCAGGATAAGCTGCACAAGTAGGCTGCATGCAGGTGAAGTTTGTACCTCCACCTGGACCTCACTGTCCATGGTTTAGGACCAGGTGCTACAATCTTCAATTTGATACGTTTATTTCGTTGGGTTCCTTTTCTATGCCAGGCACTCACTCTTCTAGGCCTGAGTGCCCTAAAGAGAGTAACACCAGGCCAGGCACAGTGGCTCACACCTGTATTCCCAGCACCTTGGGAGGCTGAAGTGGGAGGATCACTTGAGGTCAGGAGTTTGAGATCAGCCTAGGCAGCATAACAAGATCCCATGTCTCCAAAAACAGAAAAGTAAAAATAAATGAGTGAAGTGCAGTGGCATGCGTCTGTAGTCCCAGCCACTCGGGAGGCTGAGGTGGGAGGATCGCTTGGGCCCAAGAGTCGGAGGCTTCAGTGTGCTGTGATCATGCCACTGCACTCCAGCCTGGGCAGCAGAGCTAGGCCTGGACTCAAAAATAAGAAACCAACTCATGACTTTCGGTCTAGAGAGGAGAGAGGAATGAGAGAAAGGGAACAGAGGACAAACACAGTTGGACACATGACATGTCGGATGAGAAGAAATACAGTGAGGGCTATTGGGGTGGGCAGAGGAAGGCGTGCTGTTCGAGATGGAATGGGCAGCCCAGTTCTTTTGGAAGTGATGCTCAGGACCGAGCTGGGGGTCTCCACTGGATCCAGCAGGACTGGAACAGGATACCCAAGGGGACAGGGTAGGAATCGAGGTCAGAGAGGAAAACAGGCCAGTTGTGATGTTTTTAGTCATGACCAGCATTTCCAGAGCTCACAAGCCCAATTCTTTTGCCGTCTCCTTCTCACGGCAAAATTCAGGTCCAAGACTTTTTACTCTACGTGTCTTACAAAGACAGGTGTTAAAATCACCAATGCGCTCTTGAATGGTGGAAGAAGAAAAAGTGCTTTCACCCACCACACACACACACACACACACACACACACACACAGTATATTAAACAAAGAACAGGACAGAGATTTTCTAATCAAGGAGTGAAGATTAGCAGAAGAGAGGGGAGGAGGAAAAAGAAGAAAGAACAATTTCCATTTTCCATTTATACCTTCAGCGTTTTATTGACCATGTGACACGAAGACAGAGCTCACCCTAGACACTGCTTGTGGAGAGAGTAGTAAAACCTGACAGGTAATTTGGTAAATCAAGACAGTCAGCAAACATCTGCTGAGGATGATAATATTCAAGGGGTTCCATTGTTTCTTTGAAAACTTAGTCACACTGGGCTTGGCTGAATTTTTCATTGTCTCCCATGAAACAAGGATCGCTTACACAGCCGCCTCAAATAGCACCCTGACCGCATTCCATCTTTTGCCAAACCTATAAAATACCAAAAAAAAAAAGTCAAATAAAATCAAACACCAACTTCAGATGTACCGACGTCGTCTCTGCTCTCCAAGCCCCTGGCTTCTTTCTTTCTTCACCACATTTTCTTTGATCAGTTCCGATACTTTTTTATTATCATGCTGCTAGCATGAGAAGTGGAAGGGAGAGATGAAGAACCAACCCTGGCCATATTAGGAAAAAGCAGAAAAGAGTGTGGAACCCTCAGTGAATACAACTGGGGTTGTTTTCTCATGTTAAAGCCAAAGAAGAGCAGAAAGGTAAAAGAAAGAGCATTTAAGGACTGAAAAATATCTACACTACCCCCCCTCACTACACACACACATACACACACACACACACACACACACACACACACACACAGTGGTCACATTGAGGAAAAATGCAAGACGCCTTCTGATGTGTAGCTGGAGCACAGCCACTTGGGATGCGCTTTCTGTTGTCAGTTTCCTTTCCAAATAATTAACAACACTTGAGTGCCTTCACAGGCCTTCACAAATCTTGTTTTGACGTGTGTGTCAGGAAAAAACTGCTCTGATGAATGGGTCCTGGGTTAGACTTTGCTCCAGAATTCGGTTGGTGTTTCTTCTTTTCCACGCACTCACTGCCCTAATGGGTGCCCTTGTTGACGCTGTGAACAGAAACCAGATTGCAGTGGCCTCATAACAGGCTTTTTTTCTTCCCTTGGACACAGTATGAATTTCCGAGGCTAGGGTTAGGGCTGAGGCTGGTTTGGTGGCTCCACGAAGCTACCAGGGACTCAGGCTCCTTTTATCTTCCTGCTCCGCCATCTTTAATTTGTGGTGCCTGTTCTCATGCTCCTGAGGTGCTGGCTGTACCCACAGGCACCTTCCTGCGTTCCAGGTAGAACACATGGGAGAAGGTGTGTAGCTTAGGCAGAAAATAGGTGAAGCCTGGCTCTGTCTATCTCTTTGGGTCAGAAAAATAAGTCTTCTTGAAAGCCCAACCGATTGCCATCTGCATTTACCTCATGACTCAGACAGCCACTTTTGGCAGCAGGGGAGTCTGGGGAGGGGAATATTCTCATTTGGGCCCATCACCTCCCTGAACACATCAGGGCTTTGTGAGTAAAATAGAGGCAAAGAATGGACGTTAGATAAGCAGTCAGTAGCTGCATGGGACACAAGGAGGGACATTCTTTCTTCGGGCTTTTGGTTGTAGTTGTGCAGGTGTCATGGCTGGGTCGACCTAGCAACCCGTAGACTGCACCAAACAAGCCTGAAGACAAAAGTCAGAGTTCCTAGGATGGCAGAACGAAACCTTGGCGACTACCTGCATCCTCAGTGACGTTGCTGAGTCACCGAGTTAACCAGCCCTGGCTTGCCAGATTTCAACCTTCTTATTTGGTGAAAAAATGCATTTCATCATCATGTATCCAGTCTGAGTTTGGTTTTCTGGAGTGTTCAGTCAAAATATTGTAACCAATACACGCTTCCATCTCCCTCTGTCAAGCCTATGTAAAAGAGAGTGATTTTTCATGAAATTTTTATTGCAGTGAAATATACATTACATGAAGTTTGCTATTTTAACCACATTTAAGTATACAGCTCAGTGTCCTGAAATACAGTCTACTGTTATACAATCATCACCAACACCCACCTCTGAAGCTCTGTACCATTTAGCACTAATCCCCTGTCACCCCCTTCTCCCGGCCCAGTACCTAACATTCTACCTTCTGTCTCCATGAGTTTGACTCATCTAGGTATGTCCTATAGAAGGGATCACACAGTATTTGTCCTTTAAAGGAGAGTGTTTTGATCAGGACTTTTGCAGTTATAGGAGACAGAAAAACCCAACTGAAATTTGCTGCGAAGTCCACAAGAGATTGTCGGTAGGCGTGGTTACATGCAGGAGCTCAGATCTGTTCCTCAGAGACAGAGACGTGCCTTTTCTTCCTACAGGAGCTCTTTGCTCTTCTGTGCTGACTCCACTTGGAGGCAGACCTATCCTGCTGCCAAGTCTTCATCCTCTTAGGTACAAATCAAGTGACAACACTGATGACTCCTTCTCCATTGTTCCCACAAAACATCCCAGAGTAGAGACTTACTGGCTCTGAGTCACATGTTTAGCCTTGAACTAACTATCTGGCCTCTGATTGGCCAGACCTGGATCACATGCCCACTTGTGGCCTCTGCTTAACTTTGGCCAGGCCTGGGTCACTTGCTATGTTGTGGCCTCTGATGGGCCAGGCCTGGGCCACATGCCATGTTGTGGCCTCTGATGGGCCAGGTCTGGGTCACATGCCATCTTGTGGCCTCTGCTGGCCTCTGATTCACCAGGTCTAGGTCACATGCCCACTGCGGCTTCTGCTGGCCTCTGATTGGCCAGGCCTGTGTCACATGCTCACTTTCTGAAGTGGGTGTTGACTTGGACCCACTAGAACATAAGGATAAAGAGTGGTGGAGATGTGACTCCATGGCAAAGCCCCCTAGCATCAAAGAGGAGTGGAAAGGCTTCCCTAAGGCAAATTGGATGCTGTTACTGGAAACACAGAGGATGTACATTGGACAGACAGACGTCAACTCCAGAGGGCACTGTGTGCCTATCCAGGAGGAACACCGTGTGCCACTTAAAGCCTGCTCCCTCCCCACCGGGGCTCTTACCCAGGACTTTGCCTCCTGGCTCCTGCTCTGTCTAATCTGAACACTGCTGTCGGCCCTGCACCATTGAACATTCTTTCTCGCTCACCCAAGTTTCACTCACCCAAGTTTCACTCCAAGCATCATTCTCATAAGTAATGCTAATCAATACGTATTATGTCTTGTTCCAAAGCTAATATTGGGAGCACATTTATATGATAATAGCTGATGTCTCTTGAGCAGCAGCTACAAACTAGGGACTGGGGAAAGCACGTTACCCCTCTCATGAACTCCTTCCAGTATCCTTATGGACTAGTCCAGTCTGTGTTGCTATGAAGGAATTCCTAAGACCGGGTAATTTATAAAGAAAAGAGGTTTTGTTTGGCTCATGGTTCTGCAGGCCATGCAAGTAGCATGGCGACAGCACCTTCTTCTGTTGAGGGCCTTGGGAAGCTCATAGTCATGGCAAGAGGCAGAGAGAGAGCAGGCCTGTGTCAGTACAAGAGAGGGGCAGGAGCATTCCCTGGGTCTTTTAAACAACCAGCTCCTACATGGACTAATAAAGATCCCAATACCATGGGGAGGGTGCCCAACCATGGGGATCTGCCCCCATGACCCAATAACCCCCCAGCAGGCCCCGCCTCCAACACTGGGGATTGCATGTCAGCATGAGATTTGGAGGAAACAGCATCCAAACTCTTATCAACTTGCCATGGAGAAACCATTATTAGCCCATTTACTGAGGAGGAAATTGAAGCTCTGGCAGGTGAAGCAACTTGCTCACACTCATGATTGCCTCATGGCAGCACTGGTGTCCTACCTGAATCTGACTGATTCAAAGCCTGTTGCTCTTCTGCATGATGTCATTCTGCTTCTTTGGCCAAGTTTACATCGTCCTTCCCGGTGACCCCTGTCCTGAGGGCAGGTGAGGGACTCATTTCCGGTAAGTTGGCAGTGCTTCGGTGTAGACCGGATCTTTCCATGAGCTCCAGATTGATGAGCTCAGGTGGTTCGAAGGGACAGAACTGTGTTACCTGGAAGCACCAGGGACAGATTTCTTGACCCTCATAAAGAAAGGGTTTGGTGTTTCGAGTTACATCACTGGATTTGTCAGCCCAGACCAAGATGCATTCTCCTGTTGTTCTTACCACCTCTTTACATGTGTCCATTACTTCACTGACCCCTGAAGACAGTTGTGTTTACAGCCCTTTTTCTAAGAGGTCAGTAGGTGCAAAATAGACTGAAGCAGAGGCAACCAGGGTAAAATAAAGGACACTCACCTCAGGAAGGTCCTCTCCCATGGGCCTCCCTTCACATACACACAATTCCCGCACCTTTCTTTGGAACACATTCAGCACTGTGCTTTCTCTGTCTTGGCAATGGGATAAGGAACAATAAGTTTGACCTGCTTTTACATTGTTACAGGACAACGTTCAATAAAAAAGAAAAACCACACACACAGTAAAATCACGACTCCCTTACAAATATGAAATGAACTGATGTCAAAAATTTTGCTTAATAATGATGAATGAAGGAACCTATAAAAGGTTGCAGCCATTCAAAGGAGAATTTAAAAGGCAGACATATACGGGCTGAGAGATAAATTTACATGTAGGTGAAAGACTGACTTTTCTACACAGGAAGGGAGAGAAATCAATTGTCCTTCCATTGAACATCCTTGTTTGTACATCTATTGACAAGAATTATTTTCATTGCTATCATTTATCTATAATTTACAGAGTTATAAAATAGGCCAGATACAACACAAGTTACGAACACCATACAGCAAAACAACAGGACAATATGTTCTAAACAAAACATAATTTTCCATCAGAGACACCTCTTGGCTTATTTCAAAGTCTGTCACAACATTTCCTACAATATGTGGTCACCAAATTATCTGAAACTGACATTTTACCTCTTTCCTGACCATCATGAATGCCCCTGGGGAACTATTTATGGTCAGGACCTATCCTGAAGAGTCAGTGGCCTCCCAGGATCTGTGAGGGTGGAGTCAAAGTCCTTCATCCTGAAGCCTTTGAAATTATTTGGGGCAGAAAAGAGCAAACCACTGAAAAGGGGAGAGGGGTCATGTCTGTAGTTTGGAGTTCTCTGTGTGATCAGTTCATTAAAACATCCCATGAGTGGGCATATTCTCTTTGTTCAATGGTTCCTATCTTTTGAGTCCATCTCCCTTGACATGAAGTGTTCCCTTAGATCAGTGAGTAGGATGGAGTGACAAGTGACTCTTAATCAATAATAATAGCTGACATATTTGATGCTGTATGCCAGCCTTTGCTAAGCACTTTGTATGCATCTCTATTATTGTTATTATTATTATTGAGTTGGAGTCTCACTCTGTCACCCAGGCTGGAGTACAGTGCCACACTCACGGCCACCCCAGAGTCAACCTGCGGGGCTCCGGTGATCATTCCACCCCAGCCTTCCAAGTAGCCAGTACTACAGGTGTGCTACCATGCCTGGCTAATTTTTTTTATCTTATTATAGAGACAAAGTCTCAACTAATTGCCTGGGCTGGTCTTCAACCTGCGGGCTCAGGTAATTCACTCACGTTGGCCTCCCAAAGTGCTGACTGAGCCACCAAGCCTGACCGCATCTTTATTATTATTATTACTATTATTACTCTTATTATTATTATTATTTTGGATTCAGTGGGTACATATGCATATTCGTTACATGACCACATTGTGTAGTGATGGAGATTGGGTCTCAGGAATCAACAGAGCAAATGGCAGCCTACAAAAGAGGAGAAGATATTCAGCAACTGTGCATCAGACAAAGGGCTGATATCCAGAATCTACAAACAACCCCAACAAATCAGCAAGAAAAAAGCAAATAACCCCATTAAAAAGTGGGCAAATGACATGAACAGACATCTCTCAAAAGAAGATATACAAAAGACCAACAAACATGTGAAAAAATGCTCAATATTATTCATCATCAGGGAAATGCAAATTAAAACCACAATGAGGTACCACCTTACACCAATCAGAATGGTCATTATTAAAAATTCAAAAACAATAGATGCTGGCACGGATGCAGAAAAAAGGGAACATTTATGCACGCATCTCTTGTCACCTCAGGCCTTTGCAACCATTTCATTTTGCACATGAGGACACTAGACTTAGGCTAAGCCACTTCCCAATCACACTTGTGATCACACAGGCAACGGGCAGCAGAATTTGAAAGCAGGACGCTGATCCCTGGACCCCTGCTTGTGCTATTGTCATTGTTGCTATTGATGATAGTGACGGGGGAAAGTATTTTTCACTGCCCTGGGAGAACGCTGGTCAGAAAACTTTAAATGTGCTTAAAAATGAATCAGCCTCTTGTTTCTCATGGCATTGTTTTACTGAGATACAATTCACATACTGTATAATTCACTCTATTAAAGTGTACAGTCCAGGGGGTTTTAGTATATTTCCGTATTTATGCAGCCATTACCAGTATCTAATTCTAGAATGTTTCCATTGCCCCAAAAGGAAATCCGATACCAACTAGCAGGCGTTTGACCTTATTCCCGCCCCCCAACCCCTGGCAACCAGTAATCTGGTCTCTGTCACTCTAGACTCTGTCATTCTGGACATTTTATATCATTGGGACCAGAAAATAAGTATTCTTTTGCAACTGACTTCTTTCACGTAGCATCCTGTTTTCAAGGCTTATCCATGTGACAGCACGTACTGGTGTTTCCTTCCTTTTCGTGGCTAGATAATATTCCGTTGTGTGGATAGGCCACGTGCACCTGTGTTCTTAGACCCATTTGTTACACCCTCTTTTCACCGTTGGGAGGAAAACCAGGAAAGTAAGAGTGGGGAAGCCTTGGAATGGGAGAACTAGAGAAACACCTTTCCTGGCCAGCAGCACAGCCTCAACCAGGCCGCTGTGAACCCAAAGCTGTGCTCCTGTGAAATCCCCTGACCCACATGGTGGCTGAGTGCTTCTGTCCCTGAGCCTTGGAATCACTCCTTTTGGAAACTAATTGGCCCATTGGGGATTGAACTGTGCCTCTCACTGCTGGGTGCTTGCTCTTATTAACTCTGCTCTATGCCACAGCCTTGCCCTCCTGTAGTGGCTATTGATCTTTTAAAAGTGTTATGATCTCATCTTGGGGTCGCAAAGAGAGCAGTGGCCTTTAACTCTCCCCAGGGCATGAGAGGAGTCTCTCCTCCTCACTTCCAGTTAACCAGGCATCTGCTCTTTCAGGCCTGCCCTCACTGCCTCATAGCAAGGCTTAAAACACCACCTTGCTCACAGCTGACCTCAAATGAGGCTCTTCCATGACTCCAGCTACCCAACCCTTAGTTTCCTAAATACACCACTTACAACTTTGGCCATAACCACAGGTCATACGTCCTTACTATTATTATTTACTTAGTATCGCCTATTAAAGTCAGTTCATCTTTTCTTTCCTACTTTGATAAGTATATTTCAGGAGGAGGAAACTTTATGTCATCACTGCATATGAAAAGCCAGTATCATTTGCCATAAATAAAAGCCGACCGTAAAAATAAATGCAATTGAATTCCTGGCCTTGGGCCCGTATCCCTCCATGCCAATGGAGTCAAATGAGGCTAAAAGACTCCTCTCCTTGTCTTTGAATGCCCCAGGAGCACTTTCATCTTAATCCTCTTTTGTATGAACAGAAGGATGCATTTGGAATCAGAATATGGGTCATGCTTGGAAACCAGGCAGGCCGTACACCCCCTACTTCCCAGTGGGGCAGCTGATATGTCAACATGCATTCCTATCTTCTGCCCTAACCATTCCTTCTCTCACCTTGGCCTGAGTTCCTGGGATACTGGCTCAAGGTGAGCAGGTCTATACAAACCTGCCTCCAAAGTTCGAGAATGCTGAGAGGCCAAAGGAAGAGACTGATGTGTCCAGTTTCTCAGAGAGAATTATTTAATGGAGACCTATGAACAGATGGCTGTGTCTTGGGTGTCAGCAAAACAAGATGGCAGATCTCTGTGCCATTACCTCCAAGCCCCGGGGCTTGTATTCCATAAAGAAGGGGTACTCGGGAGAGGTGTGTGGGACAGTTGAAGTATGACAACATCAAGGTTGTTGGGACCTAAGGGCAGGATTTACAGTAAGAGCCTACTCTTACAGAGGAGCGGTAGATGAACGGGAAATCTTAGAGGCCTTCCCAGAACTGGGTTTAGCACATGGTGGCCTGGCACCCAGGATGGAGTGGGCTTGTGCTACACACCCACTCGTAGCTTTGCTCTCTTTGCTTCTCCCCCCAGGAAGACCCTTTTTCTTGCCTATCTACTTAAATTCATGTGTATATTCAAAGCCTACTTCTTACCTCATTAAGAATTAGCAACTTGGCGAGACCTCATCTCTACAATAAATCAAAAAAATTAGCCAGGCGTGGTAGCGCGCGCCTGTAGTTCCAGCTACTCGGAAGGCTGAGGCAGAAGGATCGCCGGAGCCCAGCAGGTCGAGGCTGTGGTGGCCGGGAGCGGCCACTGCCCTCCAGTCTGGGCCACAGAGTGGGACTCCAACTCAAAAAAAAAAAAAAAAAAGAATTATCAGATGTAAACGCTTTGCTGAATAGATTCTAACTCCTGTGACACTTACCTGAGAATGAGAAAGTTGAGGTGTTTTGTTGGTTTGTTTGTTTGCTTTTTGAATCGGGGTCTCACTCTTTCTCCCAGGCTGGAGTATGGTGGCATGATCTTGGTTCACAGCAGCCTCAAGCCTCCCGAGTAGCTGGGACGACAGGTGCATGCCACCATGCCCAGCTAATTTTTTGGATTTTTTTGTAGAGATTAGGTCTTCCTATGTTGCCCAGGCTGTTTTTTGGTTGTTGTTTTTAAGTAATAGATAAACACCGTATAATTAAGGAGGGAAGTCATAAAAACAAGACTCCAAATCGAAGCGACAAGGTGATTTTGATTTTTAGGAGATTATCCATGCTGCACCTCCCTGGCTCCAGAAATGACAAGTGGTGCCATGTTATAGCCTCAGGGACAAGCCCCTTGAAGGGGTCCCTCAGCCCGTGGCCAGGCCTCAGTGTCACTGGCGGATGGAGAAATGTGGACGTGAAAGAGGCCCTTGAGGTCCCCTCCCTATGTACCACACTGCTTAGTGCCCCAGATTTCTTCACACCTTCAATGGACTGGTCCGTACTGATAAGTCACTTCTACGTTAATGACTTCTATTAAGGGTATATCAATTATTGTGTCAACATAATACTTCTAAATTGTGGAAAAATTGCTACTTTGTGAAAATATGCTGGGGCAAGCAGAGCATGAACAGTCCTCTTGTGCTACTCACCTCTCCTCCAACAAACACTTTGTCCCCCGGCTCTCTAGTCATATCAGTTTGGAAGATAATGCATAATTCTCTTCCTTGAAACATCCCAATGGACAGGACCTAGTCAAGGCATGGATAAATCTTGCAGAAAGGAAATGCCTTGCTTCCCAAATGTACAAAGGGCAGAACCTCTTCCCCCAGGGGTGGCCTACGAACAGCCCACGGAGCCCATTTAGAGAACTGATACATTCATGGTTTGCTCCATGCCTACCCCTGTGCTGGGCAGGTGAGAGGGAACGGGAGAATGATAGACTGGAGTCCCTGCCCCCAGGTGGGAAGGCGAGGCTGATGGATATTGACCTAGAATGAGCCAGGATGAATATCTAGATCCACTGGGATGTGGGAATCCAAAGAGAGATGGCTGTGGCCTATGGGCAGTCAAGAAGGCTTCCTGGAGGAGCTTAAACTGCTCTAGATCTGGAGGCAACTGAAACTTAAGCAAAGAGGAAGAGAAAGGTCGGAATATGGGAGGAGCTCGGCAAAGAGGCTATGAGACGTTTGTCACCAGTGAGGTGCGATCCAGGCAGACGTGGGTTCAAACCCACCTTCATGTCTCTGAGCCTCAGTTTTCCCATCTGTAAAGTGAGAATAATACTTCAAATTTTGGTTGTAAATATGAAAAACAGACATAAATCATCCATGAAAACAGCCTGGCATGTATACATCTTACGTCACCACAGCCTGGTTAGAGGAGCCAACATCTCAGTCCAAGGTGGGAAATTGGGCCACCAAAGTACATTATTTTTTGCTCCATGCAGAGGTTTTTAAGTCATTACATTTTGCCTAAAAGTCTGAATGTCTGCATTCTCTTGCAAAGGACAGAGGTGCCTTGCACATGGCTCTGACCAGCTGGGACTGAGGGAGAGTCGGGCATGATTTTTCTGACAGCAGCAGTCCCCACCACTCCACAGAGCCACTCATCTCAGCCACTACCCTTAGTGATATGGCCATCCCCACCCTGACAGGCGTCCTGCTCTCACCGGTTCCTCACCTTTAGCTCTGCTGACACTTTGGGCCGATGAATCCTCATAGTGGGAGCTGCCATGTTCCCTGTGGGACATGTGGCACATCCATGGCCTCTACCCACCTGGTGCCAATCGTACAGCCTACCCTGCCCCCATTGTGATGATCAGAAATGTCCCCTGGGGAGCAAAATTGCCCTTGGTTGAGAATCACTGGTTTATACCCACCACGTTCCTGCCCCCTAGAAGTTGAGGGTCTGATTGTGAAGCAAAGGAACTCGAGTCAGGGGAGGGTCACAGCAGCCCTAGAGTCAGGGAGAAGCTCGCACGGAATCAGGGAGCAGATATAAAAATCATTGCAAATGGTTAACATGGGCACGTGCCGACTCGGATGGAGCGCTCAGACTGTCACAGCTCTGTCCAATTCCCCATTTGGGGAATCTATTTTTCTCTCTTTCCTTTTAAAGTACACACTAACCAAAGAAACGTTCAATTTGCAAATCACAGTGAGTTCCAAAACACAGCCAGTCCTCGGACAAATGTCGGGCATGTGGGAGCGAGGAGGCCTTTTGCAGACCCCGCTTCCATCCGTGCGAGAGGAAAGTCTTTATTGCCTTTGCAAAGGGCACATTGCATCAGTGGGTTTAGCAATATTTCATAGCTCACTTTGACTTTCCTTTGAAGAGGATCGATTCTCATCACAGCCCCAGGCTCCCTGAATCTGAACCTCCCTCCAGTCTTTAACATGCAAAGTTCGCCGTTACATTGACCAGTCAGGATATTAGACACATCTGAGACCCAGCTGGAGTGCGTTTCAGAGCCAGGCAGCTGACGTCGGTTTCCCCGGCTTCTCATCTTCCCTTTGGACTGCATTAGCTCGAGGGGGCTCTGGTCCAGGGCGATCCGAGCGATGCCAAGTCATAAAGGAACAAAGGTATGAGGAGATGGAGAAAGCAGATGTTTTATGCAGAGTCCCTGAAGAGATGAATTGGGGGTGATGTATGGCTCACGGTTTGATACCACTGAGAAAGGCTGAGGAAATGGAGCCGCATACCACAGGGTACAGGCTGCCAGATTCCAGCTCAGAAGGCCCGAGACGGTGGCTTCAGCTCAACAACTCCTGTCTCCGTGTCTCCATCAAACACTGCACCCCAACCCTGCAGCAGATGGAGAGAGAGGCAGAGAGACAGAAGCGACAGTGACAGGACCCGGATCTCGGTGGCTGCGTGGCTCTGTGAGCAGACAGACACACAGGAGAAGGTTAAGAATATTTGCTACTCATGTAACAGACCAGGAGTAGAATTCAGAATAGGAAAAAAGGTCAACAACCCAAAAACAAACTAGGCAAGACATATGCATAGGCAATTTCCTGAAAAGAAAATCAAATTGCCAATAAACCTGAATAGAAAAATGCTCACATCACTGGGAGTTAGGGAAATACACATTAGAACAATAGGGAGAATCCCTTTCTCATCTACCAGATTAGTTCGGTTTTTTGTTTCTTGTCTTTGTTTGTCTGGGGTTTTTTGTTTGGTTTGGTTTGGTCTGGTTTTTTTTGACTTGGAGTCTCACTCGGTCACCCAGACTGGAGTGCAGTGGCCGCTCCCGGCCACCGCAGCCTCGACCTGCTGGGTTCCGGCGATCCTTCCGCCTCAGCCTTCCGAGTAGCCGGAATTACAGGCATGCGCTACCACGCCCGGCTGAGTTTTTGATTTATTGTAGAGATGAGGTCTCGCTGCCCAGGTGGGTCTCGAACCCGCGGGCTCAGGCAATCCACTCACCTCAGCCTCCCAAAGGCGCGGGATGACAGGCTGAGCCACTGAGCCCGGCCTGTTTTGTTTTTGAGACAGGGTTTCACTCTGTCACCCAGGCTGGAGTGCAGTGACGCGATCATGGCTCACTGCAGCCTCTAACTTCTGCTCAAATGATTCTCCTTCCTCAGCCTCTCAAGTAGCCAGAACTACAGGCACACATCACAGCACCTGGCTGATTTTTAAAAATTTTTTTGTATGTTGCCCAGGCTGGTCTCAATTTCCTATCTCAGCCTCCTAAGTAGCTGGGACTACAGGCGTGTCATCATACCTGGTTTATCAGATTAGTTTTAATTCAAGTGTTTAGTAATCTCCCAGGTTGATGAAGTGCAGAGGAAACAAAAATTCTTGTACAAGCTGTGTGGGAGTGTAAATTGGTACACACACTTTGAAAAGCAATTTGGGATTTTCTATCCAATTTATAAATGCTGACTAGAATACTCATAAAAGGACATCAAGACTTTATCAAGAAAAACACTGAAAACAACCCAAAAGTTTATCAGTAGAGATGTGGCTTACTAAATCAGCATATGCCATTTGTTTCCAAACCTTTTGGATCTTATGCTCCTAATTATAAGGGTTTTCTTCTTTATCTGTTTGTTTTGAGACAGCTCTGTCACCCAGGCTGGAGTGCAGTGATGAGATTATAGCTCACTGCAGCTTCAACCACCTGGGCTCAAGATGGGAGGCTCGATTCTCCCATCTCAGTCTCCCAAGTAGCTAGGATTACAGGGTGTGCCACTGTGCCCAGCCTATAAGTCATTTTGGCAATGCAATTCACTTAATTATATCAGGTTATATAGATGCACTTCTGGGGAAAGGACATATTACCCCCCTCCAAAAGCAAACAAACAAAAACTTATCAAGGAGAATTTCGAGCGAATTACCGAAGGGGAAAGGGCTGCTTTCCAGGTGCAAAAGGGTTATCTGCCCGAAGCAACAACTTCTAGGAAGGTTGGCCTTAAATCAGTGGGTGTGTTGGTCAGACCTCACTGGTCCCACCCAATGTTGGGAACAGGGAGGATTCTGGGCCACTGAGAGGCGGAAGCCTGGAGGAGGGGAGGGGAACACCACAGCTGGGTCCTGTCCCTCCACATGGCTGTGTTCCCAAGTACCCCAGGCAGAACTCAGAACCCTCTAAGTTATACCAGCGAGGGCTGACGAAGCGGGATTCAAATGCCACCGAGTCATTTTTCCTCACAGAGAAAGGCTGAGCGAGGCGTCTCTCTGGGTGCCTCTGCTGGGTGGCTCTGGGAGGCCAGAGCTCTGGGAGCAGATACCCACCGGCACACCCCACCTGCAAGAAGTGGGAAGGAAGCTCGGGGCATGGTGCTGGCTGTGCATTTTGAGTATTTTGCAATGGGAGGAACACGGGTCCTGCTAAGACACATGTCTTAATTCCAAATGGAAAGAGGTAACTGAGCGACTGTTGAGGGAACCAGATGTTGGTGTGTTGGAAATATTCCTCACATCTTTTTAGTTGTCCACAGCTCAACTAGAAAAGTTTTCTAGCCGGGCTCGGTGGCTCAGCCTGTAATCTCGCACCTTTGGGCGGCTGAGGTGAGTGGATTGCCTGAGCCTGCAGGTTCGAGACCCACCTGGGCAACTTGGCAAGACCACATCTCGACAATAAGTCAAAAACTAGCCAGGTGTGGTAGTATGTACCTGTAGTTCCAGCTACTTGGAAGGTTGAGGCGGAAGGATCACCGGAGCCCAGCAGGCCGAGGCTGTGGTGGCCGGGAGTGGCCGCTGCACTCCAGTCTGGATGACAGAGTGAGACTTCAATTCAAAAAAAAAAAGGAAAGTTTTCTGAGTGACCCTCCTGGCTCTATAGGAAAGAATTCCTCAGAAGAATCATGAATTGATGGAGAACTTTCTGGAGCTTTATGCTTGAAAATTGCAATATGGTTCAAGGCCCAGAGAAAGTGTCACCTCTTCCATGAAGGCCTCCTTAAATCCTGCCAACTGGGGTTCCAGTTACTTAGTCGTCCCCTCCCTTCCTTAACCATGACACTCTTCACATGCTCAGCCCCCGTGCCCTCAGCATAGTCTAGCATACATGTTTGTTTTCGTCTTTCTTTCCCTGCCTACGCACTGGCATTCTTGGGCTTTGGGGCTGTCTTCCTACCATTTGAATGTGTCCCACTGTGTGGTGAGTGTCTTGTGAAGCTGACTGCTGCCGTGTTTTTCTGCCGCTCGTGTCACACCTGTGATGTTGGTAAGACCCATCGGGTCTGCAGCACCTGCTCCAGGAAGCATCCATGGGGCAGCTCACCTGGGTCTGGGAAGTCCATGTGGCCTCATTTCTGTGACTGGCCAATGGGGTGCTGTCGGCAGCTGGATGGTCAGAGGCTGGCCTTCCCCAGGGCATAGAACAGAAGCCACCACGACTCCTCAAGACTTGGGCCCCTGTCTACAATAACATCATTTCTGCCACACAGTCTCTTCCAGGGCCAGCCTGGATCTAAGGCGAGGAGGTTAGCAAGGCTTGATCCAAGGGGCATGGCTTACTGTAACTAAAACGCATGTCTGAGCCACTAGTGGCCTGTCCACTGCAGCTAAAATGAATGCCTGAGCCACTAGTGTCCTGTTCATTGCAGCTAAAATGAATGTCTGAGCCACTAAGTAGCCTATTCACTGTGGCTAAAATGAATGCCTGAGCCACTGGTGGCCTGTTCACTGAGACTGAAATGAATGCCTGAGCCACTAAATGACCTGTTCATGGTGGCTGAAATAAATGACTGAGCCACTAGTGGCCTATTCACTGCAGCTAAAATGAATGTCTGAGCCACTGGTGGCCTGTTCACTGCAGCTAAAATGAATGCCTGGGCCACTAAGTGGCCTGTTCATGGCAGCTAAAATGAATGCTTGAGCTACTAGTGGCCTATTCACTGAAGCTGGAAAGAATGCCTGAGCCACTAAGTGGCTTGTTTGCTGCAGCTGAATTGAATGCCTGAGTCACTGGTGGCCTGTTCACTGCAGCTAAAATGAATGTCTGAGCCACTAGGTGGCCTATTCACTGTGGCTAAAATGAATGTCTGAGCCCCTGGTGGCCTGTTCACTGAGATTGAAATGAATACCTGAGCCACTGGTGGCCTGTTCACTGCAGCTAAAATGAATGTCTGAGCCACTAGGTGGCCTATTCACTGTGGCTAAAATGAATGTCTGAGCCACTGGTGGCCTGTTCACTGAGATTGAAATGAATGCCTGTGCCACTGGTGGCCTGTTCACTGCAGCTAAAATGAATGCCTGAGCCACTAAGTGGCCTGTTCATGGCAGCTAAAATGAATGCCTGAGCCACTGGTGGCCTATTCCCTGAAGCTGAAAAGAATGCCTGAGCCACTGGTGGCCTGTTCAATGCAGCTAAAATGAACGTCTGAGCCACTAGGTGGCCTATTCACTGCGGTTAAAATGATTGCCTGAGCCACTAAGTGGCCTGTTCATGGTGGCTAAAATGAATGCCTGAGCCACTGATGCCCTGTTCACTGCAGCTAAAACGAATGCCTGAGCTACTAGTGGCCTGTTTACTGTGGCTAAAATGAATGTCTGAACCACTAAGTGGCTTGTTCACTGTGGCTAAAATAAATGCCCCAGCCACTAGTGGCCTGTTCACTGTGGCTGAAATGAATGCCCAAGCCACGAAGTGACCTGTCTTCATGCTTGCAGCCATGAGATACTGCTACTTCCACAGGCTATGGGCACATCTTTGAACACTGTGTTCCTGATGCCAAATGGCCACACATGTAGGAAATGCATATTCTAGGAGACTGCTATTAAGACTGTAATTTAATACCATCTCTTCAGACAGCAATTTGGTATTAAGAAATGTCGGTTTCCCAGAGTCTGTGACCCAACAGTTCTTCCTGCTGGAATGCATCCTGTGGTGTGTTGACACGTGTGCACCTAGACAGTCATCATGGCCTTGTCTGCAATAGGCAAGAAGCAACTGGGCAAGGACATTCTGGCACTTCTATTAAATGAAATACTATGTAGTCATTTAAAGTGAGTTATATTTGTATCCACTGTTCCGGAAAGTTCTCCGAGCACTATTGCAAAATGAAAGCAGCACCAAGCAGTATGTGTGCATGTTACTATTCGAAGTTGAAAAACGAAGGGGTTGCCATGACATGAATGAAGCTTGAGGATGTTATGCTGAGTGATGTAAGCCAGTTGCAAAACGACGCATATGCTGTAGATTTCCTCTTGCAGGAGGCACCTGGCACCGCCAAATACATGCAGACAGGAAGTAGAATGAAATTGCTAGGTGCCAGGGAAGGTGGGGAAATGGAAAGTTAGTATTTCACAGGGACAGAGTTTCAGTTTTGCAAGGTGAAATAAGTTCTGAAGACGATGGCAATGAGGGTTCACAATAGTGTGAAGGCTCAGTGCCACTGAACTGTGAGCTTAAAAATGTTATATGGAGCCGGGCTCAGTGGCTCAGCCTGTAATCCCGCACTTTGGGAGATTGAGGTGAGTGGATTGCCTGAGCCCACGGGTTTGAGACCCGCCTGGGCAACTTGGCGAGACCTCATCTCTACAATAAATCAAAAATTAGCTGGGTGTGGTAGCGTGCACCTGTAGTTCCAGCTACTTGGAAGGCTGAGGCGGAAGGATCGCCGGAGCCTAGCAGGTCGAGGCTGCGGTGGCCGGGAGCAGCCACTGCACCCCAGTCTGGGCGACAGAGTGAGATTCCAACTCAACAAAAAAATGTTATATGGGCTTTATCACAATCGGAAATTTTTTTTAAAAGGAATATATCTTTAAATGCATAGCAGACCTCTGGAGAGCTACACAGTGGGAGAAGATGTGAAAGATGAGAAAGGAAGGGTCAGGATGGGAAGAAAACATAATTTTACCATGTTTTTTTTTGTAATGTCTGAACTTTTGTTGCATTTTAAAATGTCTTTTTTAAATGTCAGAAGTGTTCAATAATTACAATAGCCAAGTATACTTTAGCAATATAGATGTTTATAAATATAGAATAGATGCTTGTATGTGATTTATAGTATATGCATATATTAATACATTGTGTTTTTATAAATATATAATGTGTATTATAAAGATATATTTAGCAGTATATATTTAGCAATCTGTGACCTACTTTGCAAGACTGGAGTTCTGCTCTGTTATGGTTAAAAGGATTATTAGCTACGGGGTGAAATGGGATTTGGGCTTGTATTTTTCCACTATTACATAAGCAAATAAAATCACCAAACTGCCGTCTTTACTTAAGTATTCTTTAAAGATGTGTGAGACTTTCCCTCTGCATCCTCCTTGTTTTATTTCTCTCTCTCCTCTCTCTCTCTCTCTTTTACAAAAAAACAACTGTGTCTTTTGTGGAAAGAAAATTGTGGCAAATATTAAACAGGAAGCTAAACTGGAGCAGGAAGGAAGATGAATCTCTTACGTAAAGTCCTTCTGAACGCACATGATGTTAAATTGAAAAGAAATATCCCACGCAGCAAGCATCCTGTGTTTATGGTCTTGTCTACTTCCCCTCCCACATCTCCCATCCTTTCATCATCCCCGTGGCCTCATCTGGCTCACACAGGCAGCATGCAGCTCCGACTCCGTGGCCTCCGTGGACCCCTCCCCACAGGCTGGGATGTTTTCTGCCTTCCCAAGAGCCTGCCATCAGCAGCTCCTGCTCACCTCTGGGGTGCAGAGCTCATAGGAAATGGGAGAAAGTGAACTGAGGACATGAAGACCTCGAGTTGGTGTGAGAGCTCTTCATTTTCCATATAGGGCCATATTGACAGATACTCGAAGCCATACAGGAGGAAGGAGCGTGAAAGGAGAATTCTCAGTGTGGGATATAGCATCCGTAGCTTTGTTCAGAGGATGTGTGCTGCTGGTGGTGGTGGTGTCTGGGGTGGGTGTTGGCAACCATGGATTTCAGTGGCCAAATAAGTCATATTTCACTAAGTATCACGTAAGATGATGTTTTAGTCCATTTGGACTGTTGTAACAAAATACCTTCAACTGGATGGCTTCTAAACAACAGAAATGTATTTATTGCTCACCGTTCTGGAAGCTGAGAAATCCAAGATCAAGGCTCCAGGACATTGGGTGTGTGACGAGGGTTCTGTTTCTCATAGCGTCTTCTCACTCTAACCTTGCGTGGGAGGAGGAATGAGGCAGCCCTCTGAAGCCTCTTTTATCAGGGCGGGATCCCATTTCTGAGGCTCTACCCTCATGACCTGATCACTGCCCAAAGGCTCACCTCCTAACAACATCACCTCGGGTGTTAGGATTTCAGCATATGGATTTGGAGAGGACACAAAACATTCAGACCATAGCAGATGGCTTTGTTTGGCTTATGTACGAGATAGCATTAGGCCAACCAAATCACAGAGTGAGAAAGTGGCCATGTGTCTGTGATTCTCTCAGCTCCTTCTGATGGGTGATCCTGAGGAGCCAGTGTAAGCTCAGACTTTCTCCCACAACAAGACCTAACATGTGCACTTGTTTGGTTTATCGTGCATTGGTGAGGGAATCTCTCTTTTTTTTTTAATCAATATTTTTTATTATGGTTTTGTGGGGTACAGTTAAGGGTTAGGTGTACAGTTACGTTTCATTCAGGCACCCTGTTGATAAGAGGTGTTTCCCCATCCCCAGACAGATATTTGCTACTGTTAATCCCATCCCCCCCCAACCCCATAGTTTCCCGGTACCGTCAGTCATTTTCCTACAGTATTACATTGGATGTTCAAGGTCCATTATATGAGTGAGAACATGTGATATTCAGATCTTTGTTTCTGTGAGAGGTCACTCAGTATTATAGACTCTAGTTCCATCCAGGTTGCTGCGAAATTCATGATTTTGTTCTTTTTTATGGCTGCATAGTATTCCATCGTGAATATGTGCCACATTTTTTTAATCCAGTCCTTTTTTGATGGGCAGCATGGTTGATTCCAGGTTCTTGCTATTGTGAACAATGCTGTGATAAACATATGTGTGCAGGTATCTTTTTTATAGAGTGATTTGAGATCCTCAGGGTATATTCCCAGTAGGGGGATTGCAGGGTCATATGGGAGGTTGATATTTAGAGCTTTTAGGAATCGCCACACTGCTTTCCACAGAGGTTGCACTAGTTTACACTCCCACCAACAGTGTAGCAGTGTTCCCTTTTCGCCACACCCTCTCCAGCAGCAGTTATTTTTTGAGTTGTTGATAATTGCCATTCTGACTGGAGTTAGGTGGTATCTCATTGTGGTTTTGACTTGTATCTCCCTGATGATTAGTGAGGTTGAACATTTCTTCATGTGTTTGTTGGCTGCTCAGATGTCCTCTTTTGTGACGTGTCTGTTCATATCTTTTGCCCATTTTATTGTGGGGTTGTTTGTTTTTTTCTTTTCAGCACGTTTTAGTTCCTTGTAGATCCAGGATGTTAAGCCTTTGTCAGACCTGGTGTTGGCAAATATTTTTTCCCAGTCTGTAGGCTGTCTCCCTGCTCTCTTGATGGTTTCTTTAGCCTTGCAGAAGCTTGTCAGTTTAATAAGGTCCCACTTGTCTATCTTCTGGTGAGGGAACTCATTCTCAACTTGATTCAGGCTGTTACAATCCCATAAACTGAGTGACTTCTGAACAACAGAAATATATTGCTCACAGTTCTGGAGGCTGAGAAGTCCAAGGTCAAGGCACCAGCATATTGGGTGTCTGGTGAGGACCTTGTTTCTCATAGACAGTGTCCCTCTGGGGCCTCTATTATTGGGGCATGGATCCCTTATACAGGTGTAGCATTCTCTTTTAAATAAATGTATGTAAACTTAAGGGGGAAAAATGAGTTCATTTACAGAGAAAACACAACGTACCTAACAGAGCAATTGGTACCTTTTAGAGTTGGTGGAGATGCCGTGTAGGTGGTGTGCATTCCAAATATGAAATTTGGAGACCTGAACTGAACTGTAATACAAATAACAGCAATAATACCTAAGTCCTCAAAAGCATTCACTCCAGCCAGACTCGATGTGAAGCATGTTATGTATATTAGCTCACTGCATCCTTGTCACAACCTTGGGAGGCAGATGCACTCATGCATCCATATTTTAAAGATGAGGAAATGACCCAAGGGTCTAGTGTATCAAAAACAATGCTCAACAGAGGGGCAATGGGTAACTTTAAGTTTCTTCCCAAAATGTGTATATGTGTGTGGGTGTCTGTGTTTGTGTTTATTCATTCATTCCTTCATTTATTCATTCACTTATAAGTAATCATAGACTTTTAGTTGTGAATCACCATGGATTGTGGGAGCTCAGGCCTTGACTGAATGTCTAGGCCCCTCCCCATGTGTTATATATTGAAACTTAATCCCCAGTGTGATAGTGTTTCGGGGGGTGGGGGGCGGGCTTTGGGAGGTGATTAGGTCACGAGGATGGAGCCTGCGTGAGTGGGATTCATGCCCTTGTGAAAGAGAGCCCAAGAGATCCCTCCTCCTACAGGAACCAGGAAGCAGCCCTCACCAGAAATCTGTCCCGATCCTGGCCTTCCAGCCTCTACCGCTGTGAGGAATGAATGCCTGTGGTTTATAAGTCACCTCGTCTGTGGTATGTTGCTAGAGCAGCTCTAGCTGATGAAGACACCTAGGGGGTGAAGCATGGCAGAGAGAAAGCCGGAGACTGTGTTTGCAAACGAGCGACTCTGCCTCTTGCACGCCTGCAGCCCTTGTGCTGATTTTAGGAGGAAACGACTTGAAGGGCTCCAGGCTGGTCCTGCACACCTGAGCATTTGGAACTGGGTGACAGTCAGGGACTCCACATGGAGTTCTGCTGTCACCCAGCTCAGGTGCAGCGGCTCGACTCAAGAGACAAGCGTTGGTGAAAGAAAAACAGGTTTTGGGGGTTTTGGTATTTTGGGACTTACATTATTTTATTTTATTTTATTTTTGCTATTTTTTAAAAAGACGTGGGGTACAATTCAGGATTAGGGATTGGCAGTAATGGGATAGTGCCGAGGTGGAAGGGTACCTCCACCTCAACACCAATAAGGGTACCTGATCTCAAGCCGGGAATAAGAGCTCAACACCAATAAGAGCTCAACACCAATAAGGGTACCTGATCTCAAACCGGGAAAAACAGGTTTATTCAAGTACCAGCCACTGGAGAGATGGCAGACTGGTATCTCAAAGACCATCTCAAGTCAGCACAGTTTTCAGGCTCTTTTTAGGTTAAGGGCAGGGAGAATTGACGGAGGTTGAAACCAAGAGATGAGCAACAACTGCAGAGATCTGGGCACCAGTAAGGGACAAAGGAAGTTGGGAGGCGTTTTTGTCTTTGGTCAGATCACAATGTGGTGTAAATCTTCAACAGGACACGGTTGGTTGCTTACATCCTTTCTCTCAACTTGAGAGTTAGTTTTGAAAACGATACGATTTCTATTTTTGCATTTTATCTTGGTGCTCTTATTCTAGCCTACATGCAAGAATGGGTAAAGACCCCCTTGAGCAAAAACAGAGTTGGTTAAGTTCATGTTTTTGCTGTATCGCTGTTACACTACTGACAACTGCAGCCTGAATTCCAGCACGCACTAGGCTCCAGGGTGGGAACCAGAGTGTCAGGTCAGTTCCCTATATCGAGAGGGACCGACCAATGCCCAGATGGATAGGCACATGGGTGGCTCTCCCCATACAAGACCCAAGAGCAAGGTACATGAAAACAAAGGCAAGAGTTAGAGAGGGTGAGAGCCTGTCCTGTCTGCAGCCCCGTGTGGGTCTCCCCTTGGCCTCAGATCAGTCCTTTCTGCGGCCCACAGCCCCCATCCAGACCTCCCTCCATACTCACCCTGGCTCCTCTGTCCCTCTGCCTCAGGGCCTTTGCACATGCTGCCCCTCTGCCCACAATGTTTCATCAGGTCCCTCTTTATCCTCCAGATTTTAGTGTAAATATCTGTAGCTTGCATCTCTCCTCGCCACAACCTCTTCCCCCCTACAAACTCCCTGGATACCTTCTCTTGATAGGATGTGTCACATTGTCTAGTGGTAGATTGATGTAATTCCTCATTGTCTGTTTTAGCACAAATTTAGAAGGTCAAATATGAACTAGGCTAGCATTTCTTAAGGTGTGCCAGCCCCCTTCCATAAATTCCACTGGTCAAGAAACAACAAATGAGCCCAGA
This sequence comes from Cephalopachus bancanus, assembly GCA_027257055.1. Taxonomy (NCBI): domain Eukaryota; kingdom Metazoa; phylum Chordata; class Mammalia; order Primates; family Tarsiidae; genus Cephalopachus; species Cephalopachus bancanus. The sequence goes on from JAPVLO010000269.1 coordinate 1,630,217, forward strand.
TGGATTTTTTTTTTTAGTCAGAATCTCTCTCTTTGGCCCAGACTGGATGCAGTGGCAGGCAATCCTTCTGCCTCAAACTTCCAAGTCACTGGAACTACAAATGCACGCCACCACGCCTGACTAGTAGATGGATTTAATCAGGTTATTACTCGCAATACAGTAGACGGCATGAGCTTCACGCTTGCACCCCGCCAAGTCCCAGGGCAGGGTGGGTAGTGAGAGGCAGAGTAGACCCAGATGGAATTAGGGTACACAGAGAAGATGGCACAGTTAAGGATGCTAGGCTTAGGACATCCCTAAACTTTCCCTGGGCTCTCAGACTTGGCCCTGCAGCAAAACACTCAGCTTATTATCCTGGTCAGGAAACAAATCTTCCCTCTGCCCCAAAGGAAGACACTATCTCTAATTTCCAAAGACGTTTGCACAGCATGAAAGACTGTCATTAGACATGCAGAAATGCCAGCATTATCTCCCAGGATAGAGCCAGGAGCTGTCTTACTCAGCACTGACTCTCCAGAGTCTGTGGTAGATTTCTGATGCCTAAACAAATGAGCCTAGATCTGAATTCTATTTTCTCCTCACATTAGCCCTGTACTCTTAGGCAACGTACTTACACTTTGGGTGCCTCCGTTTTCGCATCTGTAAAGAGGGGATAAAAACAGTACTAGTACTTATCTCAAAGGGTTCCTATGAGTATTAAATGGCCAATACAATACAATGCTTTAAAAAACTGTTGTTAATCGTTATGGTTGTTGCTATGCTTACAGCAAAGGGTTTTGATGAATCATTAATAAGCCATTCTTAAAAGGAAGAAAGACAAACCATGGAGGTTGTTTGTTGAATTAATTATTATAACTCACAAGCAAACTGCTTCTCTGGGATTTGGAAGCTTTGGGAAATTGGCAAAGACACACCCATGACTTTCATGGGCTGGGTCAGGCCAGGACATGCTTCCTGGTCACATCCAGAGGACATGGTTATCTCTTGGAGGACAATGTGGAAGTCACAGTGTGTTCTCAAAGGGGATGGGACAAGACTCAGGAGGATAGGACCAGGGTCCAAAAACTCGCAACAGCCTGCCAGGATGGCCCGCAAGGAGAGATGTAGAGTCCGTCAGAGATGTGCATTAGGAGTTAGCAGCTGGGTGGGGAGACCAGCCACTCAGGAGAACAGGATGAGAAACGTTCAACTCAGAAACGGTGCAGGCGGAGAAGAATACCCGCTTGCCAGTTCTCAATGCTCAGAAAATGGGGATTGGCATACTGTGGTGTGATGTAGCTTGTAGTGGTGTGACTGGGCTTGCAGTGGTATGACCGGGCTTGCAGTGGTGTGTCATAGCATGTAGTGGCGTGACGTAGCTCACGGTGGTGTGATATGGCACGTGGTGCTAGACATGGCACATGGTGGTGTGAAGAGGCACATGGTGGTATGACATGGCACACGGACCCAAGGCTATGTGTGTCCGAGACCAGGGCCCCACGGGGCAACTGTGAGACCCTGACACTGGAGTTCCTCTGGCCACTACAGGGACCTCCCCAGTTCTGATGACTACCCTAAAGACTGATATTCTCCCTCCAGATTAAGAAGAGGATGTTGAGTCACATCACACAAGCAGAGGCAGCAGCTTTAGGCCACTCAGGGTGAGGGGAACAGAATTCTGGACCTGAGCTCACGTCCTGGCAGGCAGTAGGGCACAAGGCAGCTTGGGCACGCACATGTGTTATGTGGCCTGCCTGTTTTTCTGCTCTTTTCTTTTGAATTCAAGGGGTACATGTGCTTGTTTGCTGCGCAGGTGGATTGCATGCTGATGGGGATTGGCATTCTATGTATCTGCTAAAATATGGAGCCTGGTACCTGGCAAGTAGTATGTCAGCCCTGGTCCCCCACCCCTGCACTCCCCCTAGGAGCCCCCAGTGTCTGTCACTTCCCTCCGATGCCCGTGTGTAGCCAGTGTGAAGCTGCCCTTATAAGCAGAGCAGGTGGCATTTGGTCTTCTGTTTCTGAGTTTGCTCACTCAGTCTAATGGCCTCCAGCTCATCCATGTTGCTGCAAAGGACACGATTTCATTCTCTTTTATAGCTGTGTGTTTTTTCAATACAAGTTTTGTGACTATAAATACTTACTATACAGTTTGCCCATTAAAAGCGTACAAGTCAGTGGTTTTTAGTGTGTTCACAGGGTTGCGTAACTATCACCACCATCAATTTTAGAACTCTTTCAGCATCCCAAAAAGAAGCTGTCCTCGTTACCCATCACTACCCACCTGCCCCAGCCCCAGCCCCTGGCCACCACTGATCTATGTCTCTCCAGATTTGCCTGTTAGGTAGGCTTCGTGTCAACGGTATCATATGTGTGGTCTCTGAACCGGTTTCAAGGTTCAGTCCTGTATCAAGGCTTTATTCTTTTTATGGCCAGAGGATAGTCCAGGTCGCATTTTGTTTGTTTGTCCTTGCATCAGCTGATGGACTTGTGGGTTGTTTGAGGCTGTTACAAATCATGCTGTTACGAACATCTGTGCATAAGTTTCTGTGCAGACATAGGTTTTATTGGACATATACCTATAGGAGCAGATTTTTCTGGATAGTAGGGGAACTCTACTTTTAGCCTTTTAGAGAACGGGTTGCCTGTTTTCCAAAGTGGCTGCAGTATTTTACATTCCCTTTTGCCTGCCCTGTTTAAGTTTTTTATTGAATGTTTTGCCAACCTCAAAAATTGGGAGACTTTCCATAAAGATCCAGGTTCTAGGTCTCACTGGAAAAGCTGGAGACCTGCAAAGCTGGAACAGTGTCTCTATCCAGGCCAAGCACGCCCAGGTCACCTCTGACCTCCGTCAGGTCACCTGATACCAAGTCTGCCCATAAGGTCTCACATGCCACCAGGTATTGCTCTTTGGCTTTAACCTGTCTGGGCCACTCCATTCATTTTGTCTTCTGCTCAGTGGCCCCTTGGGCATTTGGGTATGGACCACCTGACCCTGGGGGAACAGACACTCCTGAGTTTGTGCCTTTCTGGGTCGCCACACACCCCACCCATTCTTGGTGTGTGCTACATTCTCAGGAAAGTGTTCAATGGATGGACAAACAACTGAAGGAACGGTTGGGTGATGCAATGAATGAATGAAGGAAGTTCTCTATGATCGACCTGAGGCAAGCAGTTGGAAGTTACAAAGCAGATTTCCACTCCAGGTAAAGAAGAACTTTCTGGCAATCCATAGAACCGGCTGACTCAGAAGGCGCCGAGCTCTCTGCGTGACTGGAACTGCACTGAGGCTGAGGATCACCCGCCTGGACAGCCCCGGAAGAGTCACCTGCTCTGGGACAGGAGAGCTGATGGCTGCCCTCCGGGCGTCCCCACAGGGAGGGCCCCACACCCACCGAGGCCCTGCCCTACGGATCATTTAACTGTGGGGTCCTGGCCCTGCCACCGGTCTTCCCTTCGGGGTGAACTGCGACCCTCAAGCTCTGGGGCAGTTTCCTCTTGCGTCAAGCCTGACTCTGCAACTTTTCCTCTGCACAGGAGTCAAGGTCGAGCCAATCTGGCTCAGGCCCTGTCCTGGGCACTCGGGGTCTTGAGGTGGGACCTAATTCCGTGTGAGGTCGGTGCCTGCATTTCTGGTGGACTCCTCAATGCACTGTCAGTGCCCAGTGGAGCACACACACCACGAGTTCCAGCCCCTGTCTCTCCTCAGACTTACCCACCAGTTGCCAATCCCTCAGTCAGCTTGAAAGATGGAGACGTCTCTTGGTGGCCAATGCCAACCACCTTTCGCTCCCCGCACATCCTCTTGGTCCTGGTGTATTTTAACTTTCATCCACCTGTCCATAGTCCAGTGTTTCCCACTGTCCCAAGCCTGGGAAGCACACTGGCAGGCATGCTGGGGCTGGGTTCCGGGCTTTGGCCCTCCAGAGTTAGGGAGTGGTCCGGGCTGCTTTTGTTCTCCTCGAATAAGGCCTGTTTTGCGCCCTCAGTTAAGGAAACAGGAGGACACAGAATCAGACCACGTGAGAGATCTTCCCACTAAAAAGGCTTCCACAGCATTGGTGGAGTCTGAGAACCATTGTCTGGGGCAGTACCAGGTCGGTCCCTCCTCCAGTCTTGCACAGACTCAGCAGAGGCCCAGACCTGGGGAAACCGGGGAAAAGGGACAGCCCTGTGACAGCTTTAGCTGGCCTCTTTGGAGCCATGTTCAGTGGGAAGCCATGAGCTATAGGCTTCCTGGTCACTCCTGAGCCATGATGACTACATGTGCCTGTCCCCTGTGACTCTCCCCAGTACCCCTCCTGCCACCTGATGCACACACACAAGATGAACTTCACGGGAAACAGGGTCTTTGCTTTGTTGCTGCTGTAACCCCTGCTCCTCAAGAGCAGAGATTTCTAGAACAAACACATGTACACGGTGCACATGGAAGTGGCCAGAGACCTCTTACCCCACACCTGGGGAACCTAGAACCCCTGTCCCTCCCAAGCCAGCTGGGAATTGGAGGAAGAGAAAGAAAAGCTGCCACCATGGCCTGTCACTTGAGCGCAGTGAGGCATCTGGGACTTAAACTATTTTTCAACAAGGATGATGTTTTCCATTTCCAGTATGAACACAGTATTATTCAATTCCCTGCAGCCTCTGTCCAGGGAGCCCACCTAAACGGAGTTTACTCTAAGATGAAATTGCAGCCTTTAAACTGATTTCTCAAAGGATGCGGTTCATTTCAGCATCTTTTACTCTCTATCCGGGCAGCTTCCAAGACACCTAAGAATGGCTTTTTCTAAATTGGAGTTCCCTTCGGATCGCTGCAGCAAAATGATTATGGCTTCAGTGCCTGTGATGTGAGAAGCGCCCTAGCCGTCCTTCCCGGCTGCCCAAGGGATGCCAGGTGCGGCGGTGGCCATGCCCCTCCCGTCTGAGTCCAGAGTGGTGTCTTGCCGGGGAGCGTGACTTTCTTATGGTGGGTCAAGATGGTCCGTGGCGTGGGAAGGAAAGCCCGGCTGCCCGGAGAACAGAGTGGAGAAGCACCGCTTGGATTCTCCTTTTATTCTCCATCCACTGCATTTTCCCCAATATCCGATTCTCTAGCTGCGTCACGGGAGAGACATTTGTTCACAGCATTCATCTGTGTTTCAAGCCAGACCACCATGGAGTCAGAGCACAAGGAAGCAATTGGAGAGGAAAAAGTCTGACACTTCCAGGTAACCTGAGGAACACAGGGATTTCTTCCAAAGCAACTTCTCTCCAGGCCCTGGCTTCCCAAGGTGTGAGGTAAATACCCCTAGAGTCATGGGCATTAAAGTACAGTACTGAGATCGTCTGGTCATTGAACATACTCGCCTTTTACCAGAGGGGAAACTGAGGCCTGGGGAAGGGGTGAGGGGATTGGCCAAACCAGGTGTATCTGTCTCAGGATTATTGATTGCAAAGCAATATAAATCTAACCTGGCTATATTAAGCCAATGGAAATGCCTCAGGGGAAGAAGAGGTCACAGGATCGTGAAAGGCAGCAGGACAGCCTTGGGGGTGATCAAGAACCCCAGAAAACAGAGGATGAAGCAGCAGCCACCCTCGCAGGGGCCCCAAAGCAGAAGGCAGCATCGCCAGTAGCAGTGACCAGATGCAGCCACCCCATCTTCCTTCTTTGTGACACTTATTGGCAAGGACCTGAAGGGAACATTCACCTGACGACAACATATCAGCCATACAGGACTGGAAAACGGAGGGACTGCCACTTGAGCTTTAAAGTCAGAGACAACCCCAGAAATTAACTTTCACCACAGCTCCATGTAACAGGACAAGGGTAAGTCACCGGAAGGAAACGGCCCCCTCCCTGGGCTGCCGAGTCGCTGAAAGCTAGGGAAGCCGGACTCAGTGGCTCAGCGTGTAGTCCCGCACCTTTGGGAGGCTGAGGTGAGTGGATTGCCTGAGGCCGCAGGTTCGAGACCCGCCTGGTCAGGCGAGACCTCATCTCTACAATAAATAAAAAAATTAGCCGGGCGTGGTAGCGTGCGCCTGTAGTGCCAGCCACTTGGAAGGCTGAGGCAGAAGGATTGCCGGAGCCCAGCAGGTGAGGCTGCGGTGGCCAGGAGCGGCCACTGCACTCCAGTCTGGACGACAGAGTGAGACTCCAACTCAAAAAAGAAAGAAAGAAAGAAAGCTAGGGAGCGCTGGGATGAGAAACGCTATCAGGCCCCTCTCCCAGCTCCTGGCCCAGCGTCTGTCTGCCACACTGGGAAGCCTTTTGTGGGGGTCCCAATGCCAGTAGAGACAGGGTCTGAAGTGCCGCTGCTCAGAGCTCTGCCTGCAGAAGCCCACGTGTCAATGTTAATTTGGTCAAACGCTTTGTCATCTCTATAGGACAAGCCGTTGGGTGACTGAGGACTTCCCTCTCTGTGACTCGAGGAAAGCCATCCTTACCAGCTTACCTGTTTTCTCTTAGGGATGCTTTCAAAGAACTCACAGTGGCTTCTCCTAGACTAAAGAAGCTCAGTGGTGTAAGTACACTTAGTTGAGCCAAGAGGGGACAACTCAGCAAAGACGTGGCCCCTTGCCTGTCTGTGGGACCCTGAAGAAGTCTCCAAAGTTACAGGGCAGTTTGTGAGGGCGAACCGGGCTGCCCCTCATTCTTCCACTGCCTTTGGCTTCCCTGGTCAGTGACAACATATTGCAGGTGTGCCCTTTGACATCTACCCCCAGGAGTGCCCCCTGCCTTTTCCCCTGTTTACTTTTGTATCCCCAAATCATCTTAGTCCATCAGATGTGCCTTCGTGCCATGCTGCCAGTGCGGAAGTTTGCAGGGTCATTGGCTAATGCAAATAACCTTGCCTTCCAAGGAAAATGAAGCCTGAGGCTACTGCAGAGGGTAGATTTGCTCTTTTAACTAGTACAGATGTGTCTGCCTCCTCCTGTGTCTCCAGGCATCATTCCGCACCTTGAGGACACAGTAGCAACCAAGCAGATGGTCTCAACCCAAGGCGCTTGCATCTTGATAGGGAAGGTGGCAAATGAACAAAGGAAGCCCAACCAAGATTGCCAGAGGGATATGGGCAACAGTGGCCATCCAGCAGCTGGCTGTCTCTGGAGCAGCAGGTACTGGGGTGTCTACCCGAGTTGGGTGTTCCAGCATTTGAAGGTGTTGAATTCTGTGCTAGGGACAAGGGAGAGCCAGCCGTGCCCTGGGCCACTAGGAGATGCAGATGAGGAATGAACTTGGCACATTCTGGAGCAGCCGAGGGCCCCTGCATAATTGCTACATAGTGCTTGAGGAGGCAGGGAGGGACAGAGGAAGACAAGGTCAAGGGGGAGGGACTGTGTCCAAGGAAAGGGCTCCAGTGGCATTCTAGCTGTGGTACGGAGCAGAGAGACTTTTCAGGAATAAAGTCAGCTTGTGAGTTGTGTATCTATAGACCTGGCTCTCGGGTTTCTCAGAACATAGACTGTAGAGACAAGAGTCTGGGAAAACAGGCAGCCCCGGTGTTCCTGGAGAGAGATGAACAGGGCTTGGGTTGAAAAGTCACATAGAGAAGTGACCAGATTCGAGACATACTTGGAGGCAGAGCTGACAGGCCAGACTGGAGGACCAGCTATGGGGAGGATGCTGGGAGGAGGAGTGACCAGTAATGATGTTGAGGTGTTGGACTTAGGTGACTGAAGGTGATGCTCCACTTCTCACTTTGGAGAAGTCACATGCACATGGATAAGAATGGAAGCAGTGATGCTTGTGTTGAGAACTGGGAGCTCCTAACATCAGGCAGGCACCCCTCACTGGAATCCTCACCCTGCGTGGCCCGTGGGAAATCAAGAGAGCAGCAACACCCTGAGCCCCGTGGCCCTCCTGTTTCCCTCCCGTGGCTGAGTCCTTGGGGGCTCTTCCCCCCGACCACCCGCTCTTCCCATGGCCTGTGCTCCAGCTTTGTCCAAGCTGCTGCCATCGCCCTCCAGGGTCAGCCATTCACTCCACCTCCTCACTTATCTTCTTCCTTCTTCTCTTCCTCCCCAGAGGGCACTATGTCCTCAGCAGCTAGAGGAATAGTTCTTGTAGGCAAGTTTGATCAGCCCTCACTGTTCCCTCCTGTGTAGCCCAGCCGCACCCCAAGTCTTGCCACAGGACCCCCACCACCCTCTGGTCTCACTTGCCTGCCTCTGCTGGCACAGTGTCTCACTGTCTTGGAAACCCAACTGGAGGCTGAGTCATGGAGAATTGTTGCCACCTGGAGCACACGGAGAACTGTTGCCACCTGCCACCTGTGACTCCTTCTTGGAGATTCCTTTTGAAAGATAAAATGTTGACCTGGCAGTTATGAAGACTATGATTTTTTAAAAATGTTAGCAGGCCAGGTGCAGTGCCTCACGCCTGTAATCCCAGTGCCTTGGAAAATCAAGACAGGAGAATGGCTTGAGGCCAGGAGCTTGAGACCAGCCTGGGCAACATAGAGAGAGAGCCCATCTCTACAAAAAAAAAAAATAATAAACATTAGAGGAATGAGCGTGGAAGACACCCACTGCCCCCACTTCCACCACCTAGCAGTGATATGGGGTCACGGGTCAGCCTGCTTCCCAGTGTCACCTATGTGTGTGGTACTCCGAATCTCCTCTCCATTCTTCAAGTCATCGCCCCCCCTACAGTGTCCCCTCTTCCTGAAATCCCCCTACCTGCTCTTCCTAGCTCTTTCCCTGCCATCACTGGATGTCAGCGCATAGGCACTGTTTCAGGGAAGTCTTCCCCAACTCCCCTGGATTGAGGTGTCCTGATTCCAGGAATAGTGCTGGGTTTTCTTCATGTCACAGCCCTCGCCACAGCTCAGCATCACGTGTGCACCACGTTCTGTGGAGCTCGAGTGGGAGACCAGTGGGCATGTGTTCTGCCATTGGCCTGCTTGGCCTCAGCCCCCCACCTTCCCCTCTCTCTGGGACCCCTGCCAGCTGTGTTTCCCAGGACCCCTTGCCAGCTGCATAGAGGTTGCGCTTATCCCATGGGAGTCTGTGGCAGCAGGTTGGAAGTGGGTGGGAGACAGAAGTCGGGGTGTTTTGGTCTCTGCTTCTGACGGCGTCGCAGGCAGCGCCCAGCCCTGATACAGATCCAGCTGTCACCTGAGACCCCGCTCCTGGGTCGTCACCCTGTCCTTTGTCCTTTGATCTGAAGGCAGCAGCATCTTTCTCCTGTTGATCATCTCTGGTCACTGCTTTTCCTTCTCCTCCAACATTTTATTACTAGCACTAAGTCCCCTCTATAGAACTGTCTGGAATGGGCTCAGCTTCCCTGACTTATGAGCAAAGAGTAAGCAGCACCCAGCACCACACCCATCTAGGGCGCTGAAATGTGAGAGCGTCCCACTGGGCTGGGGAAACCGGGCAGAGACAGCAGCCAGGACTCCCAGGCTGCCTCTGCCATGTTGCTCTGAGTGACACTGCTGTCTCGCTGCTGCTGATGTTGGTATCAGAATAAGATCTGATTTCCATATCGGAAATTTTTCCCTTAAAAAAAATTCTTCATAACTCTATCTGCACACAGGAATACCCCAGAAAGCTCTACAATGAAAAATGGTACCTAGGTGCATCGCAAACCAGTTGAACCTGCAAGGGAGAGAGGAAGGTGGGGTTTGGGGTTTTTTTGTAAAGCCTTCGCATTTTTTTCTAAAGTTCACCAAGTTACTCTATCATGAAGCCATGATCGAAGACCTTGGGTAGAAGGGTGGAGATAATTAGCTTAAATCCTCCCAGAGTGAGTGTGACGTGGACCCCTAAACACAAAGAGAAGTGGTTTAGCAAGAATTAGACAGTCTTCCCAACTCTGCCGGAACCCCGCCTGCCTGGAAATCGTCCTCACAGTTGGGTGTAGCAGAGGGAAGCCAGGAACGAGAACAGAGAAGCCCAGGACCCGCTGCGTCTGCATTTGTGTAGCTCCGCCAAAGGAACGGGGAGCCGACAGCAGATGTGTGGAAACCCCTGTGGCAGTCTGGGACTGCCGTGGACCACGACGGTTCGCTTCCGCATCTCCCATGGGCCTGGCACAAGTCTAGTGTTTGGCCAACACTTGACGGGTGGATGAATGGATGAGCAGGCTGGATATTGAGTAGAGGAAGCCTTCTGTGTTAAAAATAAAACTTTCCTTCTCCCCCTCTGGGGCCTTTTAGTCTTAGAAGTAAGCACTGCCACCGAGACCCTCCACTCATCAATTACACACATTAGCTGTCAATTACACTTTTGCATAGTTAACTCGGCCTCTTCATTATGTATTTAGTGGAACTCAGCGGGCGTAAAATTCAATAGCAAGCTCTGGAGCAGATCCAGTCTCTGTCTTCTGTGATATTTGAAAAACGCGAAGTTTTAGGAGTGGACCTCGAAGCGTGTCTTTCCTGGAAGGTCTCCAGCGAGCTCTGCATTTTGCTTTTCTCTTGGAACCGGTTCAACCCTTCTGGAAAGACTGATAGCGTCCAAGGATACGTCTGCCCTCCGCTCCAGCTGTGCAGAGATGCCTACTCCCTTCTTGGGTAGAAATGAATACCAACCTAACTCATGGAAGGAAGAAAAGTGTGAATATCAGGGAGCAATCACCCATTCATTATTCCTTCAACAAATATTTGCTGCACACGTCTCCCAGACAGTACTGGGATGCATCATGAGGTGATAACAGGGAGCAAGATGGTGTCACTGCTGTCGTGGAACTCACGTTTGAGAAAGAAAAGGAAGATGGTAAACCACCAGCTGCATAGAAATGTGTACTGTGCCGGCCCGGTGCAGTGGTTCATGCCTGTAATCCCAGCACTTTGGGAGGCCAAGGTGGGAGGATGGTTTGAGCCCAGGAGCTCAAAACTAGCACGGGCAACATATCAAGACTTCATCACTAAAAACTAAAAATAAAAAGCAAAGGAAATTGCCTTGTGTAGTGATGTGCACCTGTTTCCCCAGCTACCCTGGAAGCTGAGGCAGGAGGATTGTCTGAATCCAGGAGGCCAAGGCTGTGGGGAGTTGTGATCGTGCCATTGCACTCCAGCCTGGGCAACAGTGAGACACCAGCTCAAAAAAAAAAATGTATACTGTGTCAAGAGGTCACATGCTTAAAGAAACCAAGTGAGCCCCATGTAGCAGGGGCTCACTTGCTGTCAAGATGCACTCACTGTGGATGGCAGGTGAATGCTGTGGTGGGCAGGTGCACAGGCACTGAAGTGGAAGGCCACACAAGATATTGAGTAATTTTAAGGAGGCTGGCGTGGAGGACTAGGGGAGAGGTTAGAGAGGAGACCCATGCAGTCATGGAGGAGGGGACGGCCTACCATCAGGATCTGGGAGTCCTGGGGTCAGTGCAGTGCCTCACACCTGTAACCCTTGTGCTTTGGGAAGCCAAGACAGCAGGATGTCCTGAGGCCAGCAGTTTGAGACCAGCCTGGGTAGCAGAGTGGATCCCAGAAAGGCCAGTGATGGACTCACTTCCATCTGAAAGCCTGAGAAATAGGAGAGACAATCTTTCAGTGTGAGCCCAAAGGTAGGGGAAGAACCGATGTCCCAGCTCAAGAGCATTCAGGCAGGAGAAATTCCCTCTTATTCCCTAGAAGGCCAACCGTTTTGTAAGCACCCTCATGGCCACACCCAGAATGCTGCTTGACCACATGTCTGGACACCCCATGGCTCAGTCAACGCGACATAAAATTAACCACCACAGAGACCCAGTGGGACCTGAGGGGTGTTGGACAGTCGTTAGCTGGAGTGACGGTCTTGGGCACCTTCAGGGGACATGTGTGTTGGACACACTCCCAAGCTTGGGCGGGGGGAGGCTGGGAGGGAACAGCTCTATGGCCCAGGTGCCCTGCACCTCCCTTTATCCCCTCCTTAATTGCTCCAGGTGGCTAGTGAAGCCCTGGGCAGCAAGATCTGTCCCCACACAGGGTCATTGACACTCATTGAAAGGGAGATGTGGACAGGACAGTGGCGGAGTCCCTGAAGCTTTGGGATCACACCCAGGGTCTTGAAAGCCTCCCTCCCCTGGCCTCATCTGCCCCGAGAGTCCCCTTGGGAGATTTCATTATTCTTTGGACAGAGGTCTCTGAGCAGCGTGTAGTGAGCCAGCCTGCCCGGATCTGTAGGGCTGGACCCGGTGCCCACCCCAGCTGGCACAAGGACACCCAAGAGACTGCTCAGGCCTGGGCTTCGTGGACCATGCATCTTTCCTGGACCTGGGAAGCCTTCTTAGCAACATCACTTCCTAAAAGTGTGACCTTCCTGATCTAGAAGTCCAGCTGCTTGCGCAGGCCCCTGTGACACACACCTCTGGGACACCGGGCCCATGTACGTCCCTGACTCCTCTTCAAGAAGTTGCAGCCTGATGAAGATAAAAGCCAGTGGGCACAAGAGACTGCAGTAGTGCTCTCCCTGTATGGTTGGGGGTACCTGGAGCCGCTGTCAGGGGCTTCCATGTGGGAGGAGCCTGGAGGAACAGAAGCCTCTGTGGGGTCTCACCCCCACTCTCAGGAGTCTCACTGAGTCCTACTTTTTGTTTTTTGTTTTAATTGGAGTCTCATTCCATCGCCCCGGCTAGAGTGCAGTGGCACGCTCACGGCCACCCCAGTATTGACCTACTGGGCTCCAGCGATCCTTCCTCCTCAGTCTTCCAAGTAGCTGGAACTATAGGTGCATGCTATCACGCCCGGATAACTTTTGATTTATTGTAAGGAAGAGGTCTCACCATGTTGTCTAGGCTGGTCTCGAACCCGCGGGCTCAGGCAATCCTCTCACCTCAGCCTCCCAAAATGCTGGGATTACAAGCTTGAGCTACCGTGCCCGGCCTGCGTCCTGGTTTTGTTCAGTTTGTCTGTGTATCTTTCCCCCACCAGTTACTTTCGTTAATTGGATTCACTACCAACATTTACACAAGGGAGATTTCCCATTTAAGAAAAAAAAAAAAGACTTCTGTTTTCTCTTGGAAAACAGAATTTATGGCCACATGGAGTCCAGATTTGCCCTGGCTATGGTAGGCTAAGACTGGAAAGCAGTCTTCTCAACTGTGGCAGGGGATCGCCAATTTGTCACGATCTTCGTCGAGGCTTGTGCTCAGCACTCAGGATTCCTTCCCTGGTTCCTCTGCTTGGCCCTGCATGCCCTGGACCCAAGCGACTCAGCAAAGGAGCGGGTCCCAATTCTAGAGATCTCTTGTATACAGGGAGAACTTGCTCCGGAGAAGACAACGCTGCTGGTGTCCCTGATTCTTTGCTGAAGGAGGGCTGGGATGACACCTGTGATCTTGGCACTTTGGAAGGCTGAAGTGGGAGGATCACTTGAATCTGAGAGTTCGAGGCCAGTCTGGACAATATGACGAGACTTTGTCTCTACAAAATTAAAAAATTTTGGAAAAAATTAACTGGGCATGGGAGAACATGCCTGTAATCCCAGTTACTCGGAAGACTGAGGTAGAAGGATCGCCTGAACTCAGGAGGTGGAGGCTGTGGTGAACCATGATTGTGCCACTGCACTCCAGCCTGGGCCACAGAGTGAGACTCTGATTCAAGAAATAATAAATAAACAAAGGCCAGGCATGGTGGCTCATGCCTGTAATCCCAGCATTTTGGGAGGTAGACGCAAGAGGACTGCCTGAACCCAGGGGTTCGAGACCAGCCTGAGCAACTTGGCAAGATCTCGCCTCTACAGTAAATTAAAAAATCAGCCATTCACGGTGGCACATGCCTGTAATCCCAGCTACTTGGGAGGCTGAGACAAAAGGATCGCCTGAGCCCAGCAGATCAAGGCTGTGGTAGCCATGAACGTGCCACTGTACTGCAGCCTGGGCAACAAAAGTGAGACTCCAACTCAAAAAAAAAAAAAAAATGGATGAAGAAAAATAAATAATAAAAAAGCAGAGGCAAGGCAAATTAAAAAAAAAAAAAAAGTGCAGAGGGAGGATCTCTGATTGGCTGAGCTGAATATCACACCCTAATCCAACATGTGGGATAGCCAGAAAGGATCTGGCCCTTTCTAGAGGCAGTCGCCTCTGTCCACCTTGCTCTCTGTACATAAACTGTACTAGCCAGGACAGATGCAGGGAAGGGCAGCTAGGGGACAGAGCTTACCAAGGTCACCCTGTGTCCAGGCTACTTGGATTAGATGACGACTTTGGACTTAAAGACAAACCAGCTACGTCTCACTCCTCTCCATCCCTGTGCCCAAAGCCTAAAAATCTACAGAATTTTCCATACAGCTAAACGCACGGAGAGACAAAGAAAACACGTTAGAGTATGTCATCTTGGTGCCCATGACACTGCTCAGAAGGACTGCCACCCTTGTGGGGCACCCTGAACCTCCCATCCTCTAAGTCAGAAACTGCATGTCATACTCACCTGAGACAGTCAGAGGAAGACTGTTGATACCTGGGTCCACTCTGGGCTAACAGAATCAAAGACTCACAAGGTGACACTCAGACCCTGGCAGTTCTTTTCTTTTCTTTTTATTTACTTTCTCACTGTACATATTCTTGGAGTATGTAGTGATATTTGGATATATATCATTTGCAGTGTGCATATCAGGGTAATTAGCATATCTAGCATAGCAAACATTTGCCATTTCTTTGTGTTGAGAATATCTAATAACTTCTTCTAGTATTTGAAACTTTGTATATTCTTTTTTTTTTTTTTTTTTTTTGAGTTGGAGTCTCCTGTGTCATCCAGACTGGAGTGCAGTGGCTGCTCCCGGCCACCGCAGCCTCGACCTGCTGGGCTCCGACGATCCTTCCGCCTCAGCCTTCCAAGTAGCCGGAATTACAGGCATGCGCTACCACACCTGGCTGATTTTTTTATTTATTGTAGAGCTGAGATCTCGCTGCCCAGGCGGGTCTCAAACCCGCGGGCTCAGGCAATCCGCTCACCTCAGCTTCCCAAAGGCGCGGATTACAGGCTGAGCCACCGAGCCCAGCTTCTTTTTTTTTAAGTCAGAATTTCCCTCTGTCACCCAGGCTGGAGTGCAATGGCACACTCACGGCCATCACAGCCTCGACCTGCTGGGCTTAGGTGATCCTTTCATCTCAGCCTTCCAATAGCTGGGACCACAGGCAAGTGCCACCACACCTGGCTAATTTTTTGATTTATTGTACAGACGAGGTCTTGCCATGTTGCTCAGGCTAGTCTCGAACCCCTGAGCTCAAGCAGTCCTCTCGCCTCAGCTTCCTAAAGTGCTGGGATTATAGACTTGAGCCACTGCACCGGCTTAACTATACCCATCCCACACTGGTATAGAATGTTAGAACATACTCCTTCTCTCCAGCTGTCCCACCGTATCCCAAATCTCTCCCCATCTTGGATTCTGTCCTACTTCTGACTTCTGTGAGATCCACTCTTTTTAGCTTCCACATGTGAGAGAGAACATGCAGTGCTTGACTTTCTGTTCCTGACTCGTTTCACCTAACATGATACCCTCCAGTCGTATCCATGAGACATCATATTTTTAAAGTTTAAGTGAGCTGAGAGATTAAGGAGGTTGAGGAGGTCTCCAGATATCTGGGTAAGTGGGGGAGGAAAGATAATTCTAGCAGAGAAAGCAGCAAAATGCACAGATGCTCTGGCAGGAACGTGCCTGGGTGTTCTGGAAGCTTGCAGAGGCCAGGGGTCTAGAGGACTGTGCATGATGGGTGGGGGTAAACAAAGTCTGGAGATGAGGGTGGGGGCATGGCCCTACTGGGGACATGGGTTTTGAATGAGGTGGGAAACACTTGCAGGCTTAGGCCAGAGAAGGGGCCTGGCCTGGGTGATGTTCCCACGAATGTGGCTGCTGCGTTGAGGAGAGATGGAAGGGAGGGGTGGGAAGGGTAGGAAGGAAGGCCCTAGGTAGGAGATGCCACAGTGACCCGTGTCCTGATGGTGGCTTGGGCCGGAGCCACAGCCGTGGAGGTGGTGAGACGTGCTTGCATTCCGGATATATTTTAAAGACTGGCAGATCAGATGCAGGTTGTGAAGGAAAGAGTGAAGCCAAGAATGGCTCCCGCAACTCACTGGGTTGACTCTGCACACGCAGCTGATGTCATCATCACAGCCGTCCCCACAGGCCAAGCATGGGCTCTGTGCCAGGCTCCCTGGGTATGCCGAGTGGGCACATATCTCTCCCTAAATAAGCACAATGTCCAGCAAGACCAGAATGCATATCCCCATCCACAGATGTGGAAACTGAAGGATTTTGTTTCTTTCTTTCTTTCTTTCTTTCTTTCTTTCTTTCTTTCTTTCTTTCTTTCTTTCTTTCTTTCTTTCTTTCTTTTGTTTGAGTTGTGGTCTCACTCTGTCACCCAGGCTGAAGTGCAGTGTCATGATCATGGCTCCCACAGCCTCACCTCCTGACTTCAGATGATCCTTCCACCTCAGCCTCCTGAGTAACTGGGACTACAGGTGTGCATAACCACACCCAGCTAATTTTTTTTTTTTTGTAGAGATGAGGTTTCACTGTGTTGCCCAGGCTGGTCTCAAACTCCTAGGCTCAAGCAGTCCTCCCATCTTGGCCTCCCAAAGAGCTGGGATTTCAGGAATGAGCCCCTACACCCAGTCAAAACTGAGTTGTTGTTTGTTGTTGTTGTTGTTGTTATTGTTTAGATTCAGGGAGTGCACATGCATGTTTCGAAACGGAGGTTCTGAGAGTATAAATCCCAGGAGTGATGACTCAAGGCTAACAAGGGGTTAAGTATGGGGATGGCTCCCAGGGCATCGACTCCAAAGCTTGCACTCACACTCTTACACAATGCTGCCGCAAGGAAAATAAATGACTGTGACAAGTCTAGCCAAATGTAGGGGCAGGAAGGGATGCAAATTTGATACCTTGGAGGGACACTTAGATCATGACCTGGGGAGCTTGGTAAGCTCTGGTTTCTCACCTGGTATTGTTAGCATATCTCAACACATGTGGCCTTGGAAAAATAAATGTATGTAAGTTTTATCAGGTCATTAAACAGGAGAAATAATTGTAGCAAAGATAAGAGCTTCCACTTGATAGGGAGCTGCTGTCGTATGCAATGAACTCTACATGTGCCTTATAACTTTACCCTTGCCACAACCTCACCAGGTCAGCTTATCACAGATCAAACATCGATTCCTTTGCAGGTGAAGTTAAAAGTTCTTAAATGTCCCTGCATATTATAATTACCTTGGGATCTCTTAAGAATTCCAATAGTCAGGCCCCACCTCAGAGCAATGAAAGCTTAATTTCTGAGGTGCGACCCAAGGCATCAGAATGGTTCAAAACCCCCAAATAATTTGCATGTCACCAAGGTTGAAAACTAACTTGCCAGAGTTCACCTCTCAAGTCAGGATTGAAACTCAGGTGAGTTCATTTCAGAACACACAGTCACAAAGTCTACCCTGTACTATTTCTGCATAGATACTAGGAAGTTAAAGATATTGGAAGTGAAAAGTTTGTTGATCACAGAGACAAAACCATTCTGTGTACAGCAGGAGTGAACAGTACCCACACATTAAAATCACTTAAGCTTTAAAAATACTAGTGTCTGAGTGTCACTTATTAAGAATCAGATCTTGTTAGACCAGGGTAGATCTGGGTATCAACAGTTTTCCTCTATTCTCTCCAGGTAATTATAATATTCAGCCAGGATGGAGCCCCTTGTTTATAGGATGGGGTTTCAGGCTGCTATCATGAAGTTACATATCTTTTCAGTAGTGTCACTGACATCGATATGACTTGGAATACAGTACTCTCTGTCTTTGTCTTTACATACATTCACCTGCTGCTATAAATGTTGAGGCTTTGGGGAATGAAATACAGAAAAGTGCAATTTACTTGTTTTAAGTCCAAACTCTTAATCCAGTCCAAGTCACTTGGACACAGGGCAGCCTTGATAAACTCTGCCCCCCCGATGCCCTCTCTTGTTGCCCTCCCCTGCCGTCCGCTGCGATCTATCCTGTATACCGTGTGCAGAGAGCGGAGACAAAGGCATCGGGTGACTCCCCCATAAAAAGCCAGACCCCTTCTCACTGCCCTGGAGGTTGGATTGGGGTGTGATAGCTCAGCCAGTCAGAGTCCCTCCCTCAGCACTTCCAATGGGGACCACTGAGGCAAAGAATCAGGGGCAATCAAAAATTAGTTTGGGGGCCAGGTCTCATGCCTGTAATTCCAGCACTTTGAGAATCTGAGGTGGGGAAATCCTTTGGGCCTAGGAGTTCAAGACCAGCTCGGGCAGCATAGCAAGATCCCTGTGTCTCTAAACATAAAAATAAAAAAAGAAAATTTGTTTCTTTTGTCCTCAGTAGTGTTGTCCTCTCTGGAATGATCGTTGTCTGAGGTTCTAGCTTTCTAGCCTTCCTCTGTTCCCTCCTAGTCTCTGTGCCTATTTCTCCACTCTCCTGGGTAATGTTGAGATATTTGCTGAAGTTCCTTTTCTTTGCCAATCAGCTCAAGATGTTTTCTGTTGCTTGCAACTTGTGGCTCAAACTAACATGTCTCAGCACCACGGACAGCTCCCAGGGACTCCGAAGACATTCGTGTTGGTAAAGAGTCAATGGGACTTTCTAACAAAGCCTTTCCCAGAGGAGAAGCCTGTGTCCTTGCCTTCATGAAATACACATGAAGTCGAATGAAAACAACAAAGCCTGGGTCAAGTGATTCTGCTCTCCTGGAACAGCTTGCCTGCCATAAGGTTGATTCCTTCATTCCATGAGCCTTTTTCTTTTCTGCAGGCTCTGAGCTGTCAACAATGGCTGACTTTGAGGCTAAAATCCCTACTCCCCACTGTGGGAGGTAAAGCCCTTTTGGCTTTTTAAACACCCCCAGTCTCTATTTTCTTACCAAATAGAGTTCAATAGCCAGGCAGCTTGGTAAATTGAATTTCCCATGGCTCAAACTTTATTGTGATTATTGGGGGAATTTATTTGCTTTTGATTGAGAGCTTTTTAAGTCAATTCTGAAATTTTTTTTCAGGAGTTACTGCAATAAATACATGCTATTGATTTATCAAGTGATGGTTTTTGGTGCTCTCTGGAGTCACTTTAGTGTTTAAATTCCTCCCCTTATTCCTCTAGCAACATCACAATCCCCACAGAAGATCATGTGGAGGACTCTTGGTCCCTTAAAGGCAAAGCTGAGCAAACATTTCAGTCTGATTAGAGTCTACGGGAAGGCACTGACCATAGAAGAATTGACAGAAGAAAAGATTTCTTCTTTTCTTGGTCTCCATCTGCTGGCATGGCGTGCATCATGGCATTGTGTCCACAGATGCAGGCACTGAGTAAAGTCTCTGTGTACACATCTTGGTGAGTTCCAGCTCATGATGAGTGACAGAGGGTCTGCATGTCTGCGTGGTGTGTGCCCAGGCAGCTCCAGGACCAGTCTTAGTAGGCCACATCTTAATGCAGGCTGTAGACAGCCACCCCTAGTGTCACTGAGCATGAACATGATGGCAAGTCCTACTAAAAACAAGATACAGGTAGCATTTATTTATGCTTGCTGGTGCCAAGTGCTACTCTAAGTGTGTTGACTTATTCATTCATGTCAACTCTGAAATGGAGGAGGTTCACAATTGGCAAATAGGGAAAATGAGGCGGTGTAGCCCACAGTCATTCACCAGTAACTCGGGAAGACAGGATTTGAACCCTGGAAGACTATCTGGAAGCCAACAACAGGACTCTCACACTGAGAGACTCCCCTTAAAGAACCAGGGCTGTTAGTCTTGGCTAAATTTCTTCCTCTCCTTTCCCTCTCTCACTTCTTTCCTTCTTCCCTCCTCTCTCCCTCATGTCATTTCTTCCTTTATTTTCTCTTTTCTTTTTTACTGTTTGCATAAAATGCTCCTTGGAGGCCTAATATTTATAACACAGCAGATGGGAGGTGCTCTTGTTGCAACAGGAATGAGTTGAGGTGAAGGTGGGTTTGGGGACCGGCTCTAGCCCAGTGTCCACTGCCATCTCGCCCACTTGGAGTGCGAGGATCCTGAGTCCCACAGGGGAAACCACCACACCACACCATATTGCCTTTGGGACAGGCATCCCAACCCTTTAGACTTCCAGCCTAAAGTCACAACTCTTCTATAAAATGCTTCCTCCAAAGTAGAGAGACACTGGGGAAAGCCCTGCTCCTAAGCCAGAGATAGCACATGGGGAGTCTGCAGAGTGTTGTCTGAGCTGCATCATGGCTAAAAAGTTAAGATTCTACATCTTGATATTCAGAGGTTTTAGAAAGAGACCCAGAGTCCCAACTTCTCTAGGAACATTTTTTTGCTATCCAGCACCAGTGGCCATCCTTCCCATAAGGGCGACATCAGCAACAACACAGTGGGATTGCCTCTTAAGATGAACAGAGTGTCACCAGTCAATTGTGTGTGGTCCCTACTATATATTGACTGCAAAAAAATAATGTCCATCTGGAAAGGCAATCAGGTCTCATACAGGGGCCACAGGACAGAGAAGGGGGCTTGTGCTGCAAAGGCATATTCTTCCAGACAGCGGGAGGGGTGAGAGTGTGAAGGAGGTAGCCGCAGACAAGGGAGGTATGTGGGTGCACACGTGATGTTCCAGATACCCAGGTGCAGAAAGTTCCGTTGACCCTATGTCAACACGAATGTCTTCAAGGTCCCTGGGAGCTCTCCATGGTTCTGAGACATGTTAGTTTGAGCCACAAGTTGCCAGCCACAGAAAACACTGCTCGCCACATGGTGCCATGTTAATGAACTAAAGGTAACTGAGACTCGCCTTCTCTGATCTGCACCAGACCAGTTCCCATGGGTCTGGATCTCCTCTGATGTTTAGCAGGGGATCACCAGACTGTTTGTGGCATCCAGGCCATCTGGTTTCCTCAAGCAGCTGTGCCTTTAAAGAGATGAAAGAAAAACTGTTAAGGTTTTCCTACCATCCTGTCAGGGCTGTCCAGGTGACAAGAGTAGGGGCCACAGGCACCGAATACCACTCTATGCTGGTCTCCACGATAGAATCAAGTTTCAAAATGCAGCGGCACTTTCCCTCATTTAGATATGCCACACTGTATGTGTTCTGGAGGTGAAGAGGATTGGGTGAGGAACGAGGTGGGGCAGGCGGGAACAGGAATGCACAAAATAAACTAATGTGGACATCAATTCCATGTCTTCCCCCAAAGAACTCCTTGTCTTGGGTCAGTGTGCTTAATCCTGAGGCTCTGGGATTCATTTCCTCATGGGGTCAGCCTTGTCTGGCCTGTTCTCTGCCCTACACATCCTTGGACCCCTGTGGACACAGAACTGTCTTTTCTTCTCTTTGTCTGCGATCTCCAGCTCCCGGAAAAATGGATGCCAGTGACCTACCCAGGCACATGCCCCTGACACACTGGGGAGATGGCCCCAATGGCGGTGGACACTGGGCTGGAGCCAGCTCCCGACCCCACCCTCACCCCAACTCATTTCTGTTGGAACAAGAGCACCTCCCATCTGCTGTGTCATAAATATTAGACCTCCAAGAAGCATTTTATTCAAAGAGTGAAAAAGAAAAGAGAAAATGAAGGAAGAAATGAAATGAGGCAGAGAAAAGGGAAGAAAGGAAGGAAGCACAGCCCCTGGAAAGCTGGAATTTTTCTCCAGTTGTGAAATCTGTAATTTTTTTTTCTGTTCTGAAACCAAGATGAAGTCTCACTGGCTCATGCGTGGGAGATCTGGGCAGAGATGGCAGGACACTTCCAATGGGCTCCCAAGGACTCGTTCCTGCCCACCTGTGGCTGAAGGTTGAGGCAATGCACACACTCTCCCTGGGGGCAAAGCGACAAGAGTCTTCACTTCGACACTTGGGTAAACGATAGCCCTAGTAACCCTGAGGGTTTTGAATGGGAGTTGGACGCCTAGACCCATGGAATCTGGCCCAGTGCCTCACATGCAGTGAGTATTTTGCAAACAATAGCATATTACTTTTACTCTTAGGTTGGCTTGAACAAAACACCTTAGGGAAGTAGCCCCACTGCTCACACAATCCACAGAGCAATGTCTTTCAAGCCAGAAAGAAAAACTCCGCTTCCCTTTTCTCTCACCCCATAGGATGCCTTCCTAACGCCCTTCTCTGGCAGTAGAAGAGGACGTGGCTGGAGCAGAAGTCGCGCTGGCTCTTCCATAGACACCTCCCTCCCTCTACAGTGGGAATGCCATTATCTCCATCTTCTAGATGATGCCACTGCGTCCCAAAGAGACGCTTACAAAAGGATCTTAGAAGAGAATGAGAGCAGGTGCAGGCGGAAATCCATGCAGCCTCTGCAGCATGTGCCGGGGCTCACATCCCATCAGGGTTGAGAGGGAGTCTCTGGACAGTTGGATTGCTGCCACACCCAGTGCAAAGAAAAGTGACCTGTTGATTGAGTCAGTCGGCTGGTGGACTGGTGCTTCTGGACAACTTTAATACTGGTGCTCAGCTCTGTTGCAGATAAGATGTCAGGTCCAGGTGTTCTTGCTAAGGACAAGGATAAACCCCCGGAAATGAAGAGACGCCTGTGGCCCCGTGAGAAGAGAGTGCCAGGGTCAGAGCACACTGGAGGGATTTCCCCGATGTGCATGGGTCTGTGGGCCTTGGCTGCTGGACTAAGAATGCATTGTTAGTCTGGAAACACTCCGCAACCCAGACACCTCTCCCTCGTGTTTCAAGACAAGGAATCCATCCTTGAGATTTGCAGCCCATGGCTTGATGGTCGAGAGCTAGATTTACTTTCCCTTCCAGATGAATCTCCAGCATCTCATAAACCGTGGTTCTCTGGGCCCCACTCCTGGCCCTGAGAACACGAGGAGGATTCATGAGTCCCGGAGCCAACCCTGAAGGATGGAATGGCTGCATCCAAACATCATGAACACCTCAGGGCAGAGAAGGGTTTCATGGCCACTCTTTATGTGGGTCCCAGCACATGCTTGGGATGCAGCTGTTAAGTATATTTGGTGTTGAGCATGTTCTGGATGTGCTGTGGAGAACCCCTTCGATTCACCTCAAACATGTAGCCCATCCAGGGAGCACCAGCCTGAGACAGTGCTTGACCCAGTGCTTACAGCAACCCTTGGCATACATGAAGGCACCCCAGGTTGCCTACTGGGGCTCACCAGACCCCGGTTCACCCTATGCCCTCTGCTTTCCACCTGGAAGGCCCTCTCTGCTCATTCCTACCAGTATCAGTTCTATTGACTCAGTAGTCCTGGAAAGCCTGGCCAACTCCACCTTCTCTGACCTCCTCAAGCCAGTGCCAGCAAGCTATTTCTGTAACGATATGGATAAAAAAATATGTAAGGTTTCTCAGGCTATCCACCACCTGATGTAATTGCTCAATCGTGTTATTATAACACAAAAGCAACCACAGAAAACTGTAAACAAACAGCAGAACTGTGCACCAACAGAAGGTCATTTACACAAATAGGCAGCTAGCTGGATTTGGTTCATGGGACAGTTTGCTGTCCCCTGTTCTTTTTAAAAAAAAAAAGACTGGAAAAAATGCTCAACCTCACTAATCATCAAAGAAATGTAAATTAAAACCACACTGAGATGCCACCTAATACCAGTCAGGATGGCCATCATCAATAACTCAGAAAACAACAGATGCTGGAGATGATGTGGGGAAAAGGGAAAATTTCTACACTGTTGGCGGGAGTGTAAACTAGTTCAACTTCTGTGGAAAACAATGTGGTGATTCCTAAGAGATCTAAAACTTGGACCTTCCATATGAACCCACAATTCCCCTACTGAGAATATACCAGGAGGAACTCAAATCACTCTATGAAAAAGATACTTGCACATGTATGTTTATTGCAGCATTGTTCACAATAGCAAGAACACGGAACCAACCGTGCTGCCCATCAAAAGAAGACTGGATAAAAAAATGTGGTACATATACATGATGGAATAGTATGCAGCCATAAAGAAGAGCATAATCATGAACTTCACAGCAACCTGGGTGGACTTAGTCTATAATACTGAGTGATTTATCACAGAAACAAAAAACTGAGTATCACATGTTCTCACTCATAAGTGGACCTTGAAAAATTATTGTAATACTGTAAGAAAAGGATTGGCAGTAGCGGGAAACTGCTGGGAAGCGGAAGAGCAGGATGGGCAGTAGTGAGAATCTGCCGGGGGGGGGCACACCTCATCAACAAGGGTACCTGCATAATGAACATTTGTATACCTAACCCTGAATAGTACCCCACATCTTTAAAATAAAAAAAATTAGAAGTTGAAAAAAAGAAAAGTAAAGAAATACTGTGTTGGCAACTTGTGATTCCATATCTGCCCACCAGCTGTCGCAGGCTGGGATCTGTAAAGAGCCCTGGGCTAGGAAACAGGAGAGGCCACACTTGATGTTGACTCTGTACTGACAAGCTATGTGACTGTGGGAGAGCCATTTTTCCTTTCTGGACCTTATTTTGTTATCTAAAACCTGAAAAGTTGGGGCCAAGTGTGGGCTGAGATCTTTCATCCTAGCACTTTGGGAGGCTGAGGCAGGTGGGTTGCTTGAGGCCAGAGTTTGAGAGCAACCTGAGCAGCATAGCGGGACCTCATCTCTTAAAAAAAAGCAAAAAACAATAGCCGAGTCTGGTAAGTCACATCTCTCGTCCCAGCTACTCGGGAGGCTGAGACTGCAGTGAGCCATGATTGCACCATTGCACTCCAGCCTGAGCAACAGAGAGAGACCCAGCTAGTAGGAAGGAAGGGAGGAAGGAAGGAAGGAAGGTAAGGAGGGAGGGAAGGAGGGAGGGAGGGAGGGAGGGAGGGAGGGAGGAAGAAAAGAAGAGAAGTTTGGACTGCTGAAAGAAAGAAAGAGAGAGAGGAAGGAAAGAAGGAAGGAAGGAGGAAGGGAGGAGGAAGAAGGAAAGAAAGAGGGAAAGAAAGAAAAAAGAAAGAAGGAAAGAGAAATTTGGCATGTTGAAGAGAGAGAGAGAGAGAAGTTTGGACTGTCAGTAGTTCCCAGAATACCTGGGCTCACCTCGAATCTATGGTACTGGTCAGAATTCTTAGGTGCAGACAAGATCCCTCCAGGTAAGCAGTTCCTCTGAGCAGAAGAGTCTCTTTAAGGGATACTAGACAATTCAGAGAATCTCTAGAAAAGCCACTGAATTGAATGTATTTGTTACACAGTGAGGGACAGGACCGCCAGGGATAGCACAGATGAGAAAACATCCAACCTCTGCAGAAAACCAGTCATGGAAGTGCCGCTGCCAGCCACTTGGCTTGGTAACTTGGGGGCCTGGACCCAGAAGCACCCCATGGCTGCCCCGGGAGAACCAAGACCACCAGGCTTTCCAGAACGTCCCAGTTCTCTTCCCAACTGCTGCTCCATACCCAGCTCCCCCTCCACATGCCACAGGAGTGGGTCCGGCTGGTGGAGACTCTAGCTTCAACCCTGCATCTCATGGCCAGAGAGCCCAAGTGCCGTTTTCACGCCTTAGCCTTTACAGCAGCAAAGGATGAGCTGAGGGAGGCTGGAGATGCCACTGAGTGGGCAGCCACAGCATCTGCCACACCTGCAAAATGGGACATGGAGGGGGCCTTCTGGTTCAAAGGCCATCTGAGCACATCAAGCTGGCTTACCTCTGAAAAGCCATAAAAACCTAGACCTCGATCGATGCTCATGTTTAAGACTCTGCCCAGATCCTTGACATGTGGATATTTGTGTCTCAGCTGCCAGTCTCTAGTTTATAGGTGATTCCCTATTCCAAGTGCCCCACAAAACCCCAGAGTTATCCCTAAAAGGCATTTTCTTTGTCCTAATATTCTGGGTATAA
Organism: Cephalopachus bancanus; assembly: GCA_027257055.1. NCBI lineage: Eukaryota > Metazoa > Chordata > Mammalia > Primates > Tarsiidae > Cephalopachus > Cephalopachus bancanus. Next base: position 1,655,877 of record JAPVLO010000269.1, read on the forward strand.
TCATGAGAGAGAGAAGAGTCATTTGAGCAAAATGAGTTTAAAGTCATTTTTCACCAGACATGGTGGCTCACACAGCACTTGGGGAGGCTGGGGTAGGAGGATGGTTTGAGGCCAGGAGTTCAAGACCAGCCTGGGCAACATATATTTCTACAAAGTAAAAATTTTAAAAATAACAAGGTATGGTGGCTTATTCCTGTAGTCCCAACTACCCTGGAGGCTAAGGCAGAAGAATCACTTGAGAGCAGGAGCTCAAGTTGCAGTGAGGCTATGATCGCACCACTGCACTCCAGCCCGGGTGACAGAATGAGACCTTGTCTCAAAATAAAATAAAATAAAGTCGTTTTCTTTTGCTGTCTTCCAGAAGCAGCAGTTTATTCAACGAGGTTGTGCAGATGAACTTCGAAATTGCCAGCTTCAGTAGCCTCTCGGGGACCCAGCCTATCACGTGGCAGGTCGAGTACCCGCGGAAAGGGACCACAGACATCGCCGTGTCTGAGATCTTCATCAGCCAGAAGGACCTGGTGGGCATCGTGCCCTTGGCCATGGTAGGACTGAGTTGTCATGGATGTGCCCATGTTGCACGGTCTGATGGCATCCTGTCTCCTCCCTGTCTGTCCCAGGATGTTTGCTGTGATCGCTTTGTGGGATGTTTGCTTTCAAAGGTCCCTGTCTCCTTTACCTTGAGAGTCACCACCTTTCATTACCTTGGCTGTTCTCAAGCTGAGTCACTTTCCACATCCTCGTGGTGTTTGCCATAGTCCCACACAGAATATATCGTCCTCTGCTTGCCTTTTCTTCATCAAGTCCGCTCCGGTTCTTTCTTCCATCTCTTTTGACAAGGAGTCTTTAGACCACAGAATGTGCTAGTTACAATGAGCTCGGCTATGCCGTGGCCACAGACAAGCCCAACAACTCAAGTGCCTGACACTTCCGCTGCATGGTTTAAATGATAGGGCTCGACTCCACACGGTCCCCCAGGGCCCCAACTGAGGAGGCACGATCGCCTTATAGCTGTAACATCAGGGACACTTGGTTCTTCTGGGTCCCTGTGATGGGTACAGTTGGAGAGTCCCATGCGAGCACTTCCAAGAGATGACCTAGATGTGGCATGTGACACCGCCATGCACGTGCTCTGGGCCAGAAGGTTCCCAGGGGCCCCTCAAATTGCAAGGGGGCTGAGAAACCTGGGGCAGAGGGTAGTTGGGTGAATACCACTGTCTCTGCCTCACTGTGGAGTTAGGCAAACCCCATTATTGACATAAATATAACCTCAGTGTTAAAGTAAATGTGATGTGTCCAGGCCCAAGTGATACATGTCTAGCTAGATGCTGTGGGCCTGGAGATGAGAAGGAAAGATCAGGGAGAAGCTGGGGCTGGACATCTGTCCCTTGGCCACTCACCCACAGTCTGCATGGCCCAAGTCGTTCCCTAGGGCCATGGCTGTGCTAGGGACAAATGTGAAGAGTCTGCTGGAAAATACAGAGGATTTGGGAGGCCAAGGTGGTAGTTCTGCATGAGGCCAGGAGTTTGAGACCAGCCTGGGCAACATAGAAAAACCCCAATCCCCCCCGACACACACACAAAAAATTAAAATTAGCCAGACATGGTGGTGTACACCTGTAGTCCCAGTTGCTCATGAGGCTGAGGCAGGAGAATTGCTTGATTCCAGGAGTTGGGGACTGTAGTGAACTATGATTGTACCACTGCACTCCATCCTGGGCAGCAGAGTAAGACCCTGTCTTAAAAAAAAAAAAACAAATTTTAAGAGGACGGAGTATCAGAGGCATGTGAGGAGAATTTCATGTGTGGCTACCACCATCTTTGCCAGAATTCTCCCCACAGACAGAGCCTGGCGTTGATATTCCAAAATTAACATCTGTTCGATGCTGGAATAAGCAGGCTTCATTGTGGCCAAGTTAAGAACTATATCCATCACAAACCCAGTGACAGAACACCCAGCCCAAATTGACTTGAGCACAAAGGGAATGTACCAGCTCATGTAACTCAAAGTCCAGGATCCAGCCTGATTTCATGCACGCCTGATCAAGACTCAGATTCTGCCGCCAGGGTCCCATTTCACTCTGTCTCCTGTCTTCCCCTGCAGCAACATGGCAGCCGCTGCTCCTGCCAGATGGCTGGAGTTTCAGGCCTGGGAAGTGCACCTGCCTCTGTTCCAGAGGCCTCGGCTGAGGTCTCATGGCCACATCTGGCTTTGGTTGGTCACATGACCTCCCCAAAGCAATGGTCGTGGCCGGGGAGTTGTACCCCTGGAGCGCAGGAGGGATCAGAGCAGATGCCATCAGGCCTTCCATGCTCCCACCTGCCAATCCCCCGCCCTAAGCATCAGCGCATTTGTGCCTGAACATTGTTCTTGCTTCAAACACCTTCCTTTCCCCCTGCCCAGTGGGACAGAGCCCCAAGCAGTTTTAACATCACCCCATCCGAGAGATGCTCTCAACCAGGGACTCACTGCAGTCAGCAGATAGATACCCCAACCCCCTCATCCCTCCTGCAGGTTCACCCTGAAGCATGTGTCCACATTGGTTCTTGGATCGCCAGGGAACTGAAGCTTCTGTCACCACAGTGGCCCCCTGTAGGCTGTGCACCCCTGAACTGTATCCCCACCTGCCTCCCCTCCCTGACCCTCACTGAACTGGCCTGCGCCTCCCAAGGGCACCACTTGCATGGGAATCCTTGTCTCGAGGTTTGCTTCTGGAGAAATGCACCCTAAGGCAGGGGTCAGCCCCACAAACCACACGAGCTGAGGCAGGGAGGAGGGAGGTTTCCAGAAGGATGGTCAGGGTCATTTCACCGGATGTGGTGTGAATAGACATGGTGGCAAACCCAAGAGATGTCCCCAACTTATACCTGAAGTGCAAGGGGATTAAATGCCACATTCAAAGAATGAAGTCACCCTGTACAAGAGGGACTTGGCACACGACGACCCTGGAGTCAACCCAGCCTGTGCCTGATTGTGTAAATAAAGTTTTGTTGAAACACAGTCACACTAATCATTTATGACTTGGCCATGGCTGCTTCTGAGCTACAGAGAAAGAGTTGGGTGGTTGTAGTATGTACTGTTTGGCCCACAAAGCCTAAGATATTTACTATTAACCATTTTGAGGAAAAAAAAGTACTAACATCTGCTATAGAATAAATAGAGTATTTCTCAGCCCTGACTAGATATCCAAGTTGCCTAGGAAGGCTCTAGAAAGAACTGTGGTTTGGACTCCAACCCTGGAAAACCACACGAGGATTGTGGGCGTGGAGGCTGAGCCCTTTCATTTTTAGAGGCTCCCCAGGTGACCCCAGTATGCTGCCAGGGTTGGACACCCCCAAGCCAAGAGGGCGGCCAGCTCTGCCCTCCTTCTGCAGTCTCAGCTCCTTCCCCTACTCTGCACCTGAGGCAGATGCCCCTTCACCCCCCCTTCCTTGGAGGTTGGATCATTTGGCTTTGGATCCTCAGAGGCCCTCCATGGGCTGCAAGTCAACCTGAAACGTACAAAGTGGATGAACCAGCTGGGCTCGGTGGCTCAGCCTGTAATCCCGCGCCTTGGGAGGCCAAGGTGAGTGGACTGCCTGAGCCCGCGGGTTCGAGACCCGCCTGGCCAACTTGCGAGACCTCATCTCTACAATAAATCAAAAAATTAGCCAGGCGTGGTAGCGCGCGCCTATAGTTCCAGCTACTTGGAAGGCTGAGGCGAAAGGATCGCTGGAGCCCAGCAGGTCGAGGCTACGGTGGCCGGGAGCGGCCACTGCACTCCAGTCTGGGCGACCGAGTGAGACTCCAACTCAAAAAAAAAAAAAAAAATGGATGAACCACATCGGACATGATGAGCACATGCCTCCACCCTACTTACAGTATGGCTACTCTTGTTCTTTTGAGGGTTGGGGTCTCAGTCTGTCATCCAGGATGGAGTGTAGTGGTGTGATCATAGCTCACAGCAGCCTCCAATGCCTGGGTTCAGGCAGTCCTCCCTACACCCCCAGCTTCTCAAGTAGCTGGGACTACAGATACGTGCCAACATACCCGGCTATTTTTTTATATATTTGTAGAGATAGAGTCTTACTATGTTGTCCAGGGTGGTCTCGAACTCCCGACCTAAAGTCATGCTCCTGCCTTAGCCTCCCAAAGTGCTGGGATTACAGGTGTGGCCACTAGACCCAGCCTGGTTACTCTTATATTACTATTAGTAGCCCTAATAGTACCATTAATACTACATGCTGCTTGCCTGAATTATATTATGGACTATGGGAAATTGATAAATCAGAATTATTTGAGTTATTAAGGCTACTAACCCAACTCAACTTAAACTTGGCTCATAGAACTTCAAAAAAATCCAGAAAAATGCTTCTAAAACTTGAATGTGCATGCAGCTCACATGAAATTTTGGTTAGCTGCACATCCCCATTTAGAAGGTCTGGGTTAGTATTTTCAGAAGCTTCTGAATACCAGTGCCACTAGTCTGCACGCCACACTTGGGGTGCTGAGGACCCAGGGTGCACACAATATCTCCAGGAGGGTGGCGTTTCCTCCTGTGTCAGCTGTGCATTGCTCTTTGTTGGAGTCACAGGGTGGCCCTGGCAACGAAGTGAACTTCACAGCATCATACCCAGCAGGAAAGGAGTAAAAACCTCATTGCCAATTACTCAGGCACATTCCTGGGAACTGGCTCTAACTGGGAAATGATTGGTCAGGCCTGGGTCATGTGACCAGCCTGAAGTCGCTCACAGAAGTCAGAAGAATGGGTTACTCTAATTGGCCGGGCCTGGGGAGCATGTCACCTGGGCAGATGTGGAGTCATTGGGGCAGGTGTGGAGTCAGGCAGGGCAGGTATGGAGTCACCTGGGGTGAGAATGGAGACAGAGACAAGTGTGACATCAGGTGAAGCAGATGTGGAGTCAGGTTGGACAGGTGTGGAATCACGTGGGGAAGGTTTGGAGTCAGGCAAGGCAGTCTGGAGTCACTTGGGGCAGTGTGGAGTCAGGTGTGGTGTTACCTGAGGCAGATGTTACATCAGGCAGGGAGATGGGAAGTCAGATGAGGCAGACGTGGAGACAGGTGAGGCAGGTGTGGAATCACCTAAGGCAAGTGTGGAGTCAGGTGGAACAGGTGTGGAGGCCCCTGAAGAAGGTGTGGAATGAGACTGCCAGCCAGTGGCTGATGCGTCATGGGAAAATCTGACTGTCACTGAAAAATGAGGAATGGACGCTGGTCAACAACAACAACAGATGTCCACCCCAGAAGGCATCTTCTACTGCAAGGATCTGGACAGACTTTGAGATTGGAAAATGGTTCCTTTTGACTTTTCATGTCCTAAAAGGGAGGTCAGCAAACAATGGCCTGAGGGCCACATCCAATCTGCTGCCTGTTCTGTACACCATGCAAGCTAAAAATGCTTGGACATTTTAAAATTTTGTCTGTGTTTTAAATGGTTCTGTGTAGCAACTTCACATGCTCAGTTTCGCCTCTTAGCTTGAAAATTCTGAAATATTCACTTCCTGACCCTTTAGAAAGAAGACTTACAAACCTGTGTCCTGGAACACACACCAACACCAGGTCTGGAGTTTAAATGCCCAGTTCCTATCCTACCCATTTCAAAGGAACACGAAGTTCATATACTTTGAAAAAGTAAAATGATTGTAAAATGAGATATTATGCCTTATTTCAAGGAGCAGGAGTTTCTACCTTGAAGCATTGTCTTCTTATGACTGTGGTTTTGTCATTTTTGTAATGCCTGTAAGGTAAAATGACTCCTAATCCCTGCATCCAGTATCATTTGTTTGCAAGCAAATACAAGTGAATTCTAACTGGCTTCATCCAAAACTTCAATGATTAACAAGCTTCTCTGCAGCACTAGGAAAAAACATAGAGTTCAGAATGCTGGATTTTGGTGCTCATGTGATATCACCATTTGCCTCCCCTGGAATATACAAATTGACCTCAACTGTGCAAAGCAATGTGGAAAATTAGACAGTCAATGAGACAGTCTGGAGGAACGCCTGTTCTCCTAGTTTCTGTATTTCAAAATGTTATTTTTTTTTAGACTAAGCTTTAGGACATTTATAACCAGCCAAAAAATAAATTTTATTGGAAGCAACTAGCAAATAAAACTGCAGCTTGAGTAGAAGATAATTTTTTTAAAAAGAATATTGAACAAGAAGCAAATTTGTATGTTGTCTTTTAGCAGCCAGAAAGATGGTTGGTTGGGTCTTTGAAAAGATTAGTAGATCTTCCAAGTTGTAGCTCCTTTTAAAGAAAGCAAACTTCAGAAAGGTAAAATAGAGCACAACCGGAAATAAAGTTCTTGCCTTAGAATCAGGCCTTCTCAAGCCCCTTCCCAGATCAAGGACAAAGCAATCGACAGCACGGCCCACCTCTTGTCGTCTCTTGTCCCATTCAGGTGCAGCTCCTTTTAAAAACATAATTGTATTTTATTTTAGATTCACGGTGCATGTGCATGTTTGTTCTGTGGACTTGGTGTGTAGTGGTAGGGATTGGGCTTCAGGTGGTCCGTTGGTCAGAAAGTGAGCTTTGCACCCCATGGGTAACTTCTGAGCCCTGGTCCCCCTCCCGCCTCCCCCTGACTGGTATCCCCAGCATCTATTATTTCCATTGTTGGGGCATTTAGCTCCCGCATAGAAGGTAGAGTATGCAGTGCTTGGCTTTCTGTGTCTGAGTCAGTTCACGTAGGTGAGGATCTCCCACACTGTTGCTGGGATTGTGGACTCATTCAGCCTCCATGAAAAGCGGCATAGGTAGCGCGCGCCTGTAGTTCCAGCTACTTGGAAGGCTGAGACGGAACGATCGCTGGAGCCCAGCAGGTCAAGCCTGCGGTGGCCGGGAGCGGCCACTGCACTCCAGTCTGGGTGACAAAGTGAGACTCCGACTAAAAAAAAAAAAAAAAAAAAAAAAACCAGAAAGAAAAGCGGCATAGAGACTTCTCAATGCAGCTCCCAAGTCTCCCTGAGTCAGTGGGATGGGAGAGTTGCAAATGGGGCTCTCCAGTCACCAAAGCACCCCTTCAGGCAGAAGCCCCCGAATCACACTCCCTGCCCCCTGACACTATTTTCTTTGAAGAGCACTGACCTCCAGGCCACCCTTTGCCCAGGCTCCCTCCAGACTTGCTGGGCAAAGTGACTCTTTTCTAAACTGTCTGTTAGTTCAGTTGCTTGAGGGGGTCTAAGTGGTCTTTGGTCACATGACTGCTTTGGATATGGTGAGGAAGTCTGGGCTTTAGGGGTACCCATCCCCCCCACAAGTGCGCATGGGACCCAAGAGGCGGTTTTTCGTCCCTCCCTCCTTCTGCGTCTCCCCCCTACCCTTCTGAGTCTCCAACGTCCGTTGTGCCCTTCTCCATGCCTTTGTAGGCTCACAGTTCAGCTCCGACGTAAAGTGAGAACATACGATATTTGGGTTTCTATTCCTGCGTTTCTTCATTTAGGATAATGATCTCCAGTTCTATCGAAGGTGCTGCACTGTACATGCTTTCATTCTTCTTGATGGCTGAGTAGTATTCCATTGAGTGTGTGGGTGTGTGTGTGTATCACATTGTGTTTCTCCACCAATTAGCTGATGGACATTTAGGTTGATTCCACAGCTTTGTACTTGTCTTACAGAGGCAGGAACCCTCCAGATGTCAGCTCTGTGGCCTTCCTGCTAGGACCTGCCTCCCCTCCAACCCCCATGCCCATCTGTGGCCTCACTGTGCCCATGTTGGGCTTGAGGGAGGGGCCCAAAGGGGGGGCCCGAAAGGGAAGACTAAGGACACTCCAGTTCTGCCTGTAAACAGCACAAACTACAAGGTGTTTGGGAGTTTAGTTCTTCTTTGATATTAAAAAAAAGCATTCACAACCCAAGCTGAGATCCTGTGAACACAGGCCAGACACAGACCAAGGTGTCGCCTTTTCTGCATGTTGGTGGGGAGGATACAGAAGCGCTGGTCTCTGTTGATGAAAGATGTGTGTGACATATTTGTTTGTTTGTTTGTTTGAATTGGAGTCTCACTCTGTCGCCCAGACTGGAGTGCAGTGGCCCTCCCGGCCACCGCAGCCTCGCCTGCGGGGCTCCGGCGATCCTTCCGTCTCAGCCTTCCGAGTAGCTGGAATTACAGGCGTGCGCTACCACGCCCAGCTGATTTTTTGATTTATTGTAGGGATGAGGTCTCGCTGCCCAGGCAGGTCTCGAACCCTCGGGCTCAGGCAATCCACTCCCTCAGCCTTCCAAAGGCGCGGGATTACAGACTGAGCCACTGAGCCCGGCATTCTGTGACATATTTAAGATGGTTTTCTGAGCCAAATGTGAATGACTCCAGGCTTGTGACACTGTCCCAAGAGGTCCTGAGAACGTGTGCCTGCGATGGTTGAATTGCAGCTTGGTGATATACATCTTAGAAAGATAGAAGTTACAGGAAACTATAAATCGACACATGTGAGATCAATCCATGTTCACCCCGGGAAGGTGGGGTCTGTCCAAGTGGGACTTGTAAGTGATAGGTGGGTTCAAACGTTTCCTGACGGGCAGTTAGAAGCAAGAGTCAGGCTCTTATCTATTTTGAAATCAACCTAGAAAATGGGCAGCTTAAGGACTGATATGGGGATCACGTTTCTTGGTATGTCTGCTTCTACGGTGGCCGACTTCAGAGAGAATAGGTTGTCAGTATCTAAAAGTGCCTGGAGTCCAGGAGTCCCCAAAAGACAGTGTTACACGACCATAAAATACTTAGATTTTTCTTCTTTATCTGTTATGTGATGTTATGTCAGAGTCGGGTTAGAAAGTAAGCTACAATAACTAGGGTTAATAAAAAACCCGTCTCCCCAGTCCTCTTTGTTAGGAATTTGGCAAGGGAAAGATAGAAGATCAAAGTTTGGGCCTCACTTTTTAGGAATAAGCAGGCAGTAGAATTCATTCAGCCTCACCCCGAGCGCTTACAATGTGCCTAGCACGGTAGGTATTCATTGACACAGATTCCGAGAGTTCGGCAGTAAACTCACAAGATTGGCCTTCCTGCAGCTACACCAGTGGGGTGACAGACTACGAATGGGTACATATTTCTTAAGAGAAGGCAGGTGGTGACCAGATGCTGCTGACAGACAAATGAAGGAGGGCAGGGAAAATCCTGTCACTGGTTTCTAGCTCTGTTAATGTCATGGAGTTCCCTCCTATGGTTTTTTTTTTTTTTGAGTTGGAGTCTCACTCGGTCGCCCAGACTGGAGTGCAGTGGCCGCTCCCGGCCACCGCAGCCTCGACCTGCTGGGCTCCGGCGATCCTTCCGCCTCAGCCTTCCGAGTAGCCGGAATTACAGGCACGCGCTACCACGCCCGGCTGATTTTTTTATTTATTGTAGAGATGAGGTCTCGCTGCCCAGGCGGGTCTCGAACCTGCGGGCTCAGGCAATCCACTCACCTCAGCCTCCCAAAGCCGCGGAATTACAGGCTGAGCCACTGAGCCCGGCTCCCTCCTATGGTTTTTTTTTTTTTTTAAAATAAACTAAATTTTAGGCCTAGTCTGGAGAAGGTAGTAACCCCTAATTTTGACTGGTATAAGAAGAGGTTATTTGCTCCCAGATGGATATACTTAGTCTCAGATTGAATTTTCTGGGAGGTGGTGAGATGTACACAGAATTTTGAAAAGTTTCAAGTGATTGTTATTTTTCACCCTTTGCAAACTTAATAGGAAATCATCTTCCTGGGCCCATGAAACGTGCTGGTAACTTTGAGGGAATTTTTTTTCTTATAGAGAGCTTTCAAAATTCCTGGAACATGTTCCTATCTCTCTGCATAAAATCAAATTAAAAATAAAGTGGCAATCAGTAGGTCTGTTTAAAGGAGAGATTGCTACTTGCTCTTGCATCTGCAAAACGATGATCTTAATTCTCACCTCTCCGGGGTGTCATGGAGATTCATTAGGGTTTGAGGGATCCCTGGAGCCACTGGGCGAGGTAAGAAACAAGAAAGGATTGTCAGAAAAGAGGCTCCAGGGAGCTTTCTGCTGTGACTCTTTGCTCCTCTGACCCTTCTCTGCTCAGGACCCTGGGACCTGGCCCGTGTGGACTGCAGCCCCAGCCTTCCTTGCCCTCTGGCTTCTGGAGGGCTTTACCCAGAGGTATTTAGAGGGAATGGGTTGAATAATGCCGCTCCAAGAAAATAATAAGTCCCAACTCCCGGTGCCTGTTGAATGTGATCGGGAAGTAAGGTCTTTGCAGATGCTATAAAGTTGGGATGAGGTAATACTGGGTTAGGGTGGTCCCTAAATTCAGTGGCTAGTGTCCTCACAAGGAGACAGAGATTTGGGCATGGAGGAGACATAAGAAGAAGGCCACATGAGGATGGTGGCAGAAACTGGAGCATTCAATGGCATCCGATAGCCAAGAAGAGTGAAGGGTTTCCAGCAATTCACAGAACCTAGGAGAGAAGCAAGGGCCTCCCAGGGCCTTCTGTGGGAGGGTGGCACTGTTGACACCTTGATTGTGGATATTTCGCCTGTAGAGCCATGACAGAATCAACCTTTGTTATCTGTGGGTCTCTGTCACGGCGGCCCTGGGACACCATATCCCCACCCCTCCCTGCCTGATGCATGTCTGTCCGGCGTGGGGCCGTGGAGACAATCACAGTTCATGGCCCACTGGGGCGTCTGCTGCATGGATTCTCTCTCTTTGGGCTCAGTTACTCAATGCCTTCCCCTGCCCCTGGGGCAGAAGCAGCTCCTAGCTGGGGCGAGTGTCCAAGTGCCTCACTGTCCCTGGCTGCTCCCTTTCATCTTGCCCACGGCTCCGTGGCCAGGTCTTCCTTACACCCCATCCAGACAAACCCCTCCGGGCAGGTTGTTTCTAGCCAGGACCCTGAGTGATACCTGGAGGGTAAACACCATGTCCTCCTGTATCACGAGAACCCCAAATCAGGCAGGATGCTCACGTGATGTTCAACTATTCCAAAGAAATCACCTGGGGACAGGTTGGCAAAGACATGGATTTATTAATATTTACAGGAGGAATTCATAGCAGCTGGTCAGTACAAAGCTCTCCACACCCCAAAGACATGGAGAGGGATTCAATACCCCCAGCATGGGAAAGGGGTGCCAGACATAAACACCAGCATGATAAGCAAATAAGCAGGACCCAGAATGGTGACCCTCAGTAACTGCCCTGAGTACATGGGTGTGCACATTCCAAGTTCATCCTGACCCTGTGCAGACAGCCTTGGCTGGGGGCCATCCTCCTTGTCGGGAAAGGGGAGAGGGAGTGTTACCCCACATCACAGATCCTGCAGTTACCCCATACCTCCCTCTGGAGTCTCCTTCTCAGAGAGTGCACCAAGATTATCTTCAGAACGGAAGTGATCTGGAAGCATTCCTGGGTCGTTTTTCTTCCCCTCTTCCCAGACATTCAAAGCTGAAGGGAGTGGTTGAGGGCTCCTATTGGGGTGTCTTGACACCTGTGGTTGGATGCCCAGTGGCATCCAGAGGTTACTTTTTTTAAAATTAATTAATTAATTTTTTTTGAGTTGGAGTCTCACTCTGTCGCCCAGACTGGAGTGCAGTGGCCGCTCCCGGCCACCGCAGCCTCGACCTGCCGGGCTCCGGCGATCCTGCCCCCTCAGCCTTCTGAGTAGCCGGAATTACAGGCGCGTGCTACCACGCCCAGCTGATTTTTTGATTTATTGTAGAGATGAGGTCTCGCTGCCCAGGCGGGTCTCGAACCCGCGGGCTCAGGCAATCCACTCACCTCAGCCTCCCAAAGGGTAGAGGTTACTTTCTTGAATCTTTTGCTTTTGCCAAATTCAAAGTCCCAGACATGGAAAACTGAAAGCGTGTTCACAGGCCCGTGGCCTCACAGACTCACTGCTGGTTCTGCACGTCCTGCAGTGATGGATGGCTTAACTCGCACCAGGGTCCATAGAGAAGCAGGCAACAATATTTTCCACGCTTGAGAAGAGCCAAGGCAGGCGTTTCGTGGAACTCCAGGGAGGTCTCCTTGGATGGGGATTGGAGAACATTGTTTTTGAAGAGTCAATGGAAAAATAACATTTTATTGTTTTTCAAAAGTCTCCACTCTCCTATTCTGACTTCAAAATGCTTCATTTGGGACTCTCCAGGAAGATTTTAAGGACGGCTTTGATACTCTAGGGCCAGTGAAAAATATTTGCTCGGTTGAAAAATAACTATATGGGCAGAATAAGTGTTTTCTTGTCACAGCTGGAGATTTACTTTGGGATTAGGTTTTAAACGTCCCTTTCCTCTGACTAGCTGGCCCAGTTTTTTGCCTAAAAAGCAAATCTGCCTCACATGATACTGTTTTGCCTTGGTAGCAGTGTTTGCAGGGTCACTGATTCGTTACCCACTAAATGATAACTCACCTCCTGCCAGAGTCGACGCTCTGAAAAGGGCACGATGGTTGTCATTCATGTTATTGTCATCCTTACCTGAACATCGGTTTCCCCAGCAGTAGAAATGTGGGACCGAGGGATGGCATGGGGCTTTTCCAAGATACTTCTCCTTATGTTACTCACTTTACTTAGAAAGTAAAACCTATATTCTAATTTTAGAGGCTATATAACTTTAGTGGAGATGACTGGGAAATGGAAATAGAGAACATATAGGTAAGCAAAAAAAAAAAGATAAAAAACAAAATAAAACCATCTCTCATCCCAACGTGAAAAGAGTGATACTAGAACAGAGAGATCAGCACTTTCTCGGTCCTCTCTCTTTTGGGTCAGTTGGAGTTCAGGTAACATGACATGGGAGCCCAAGAGACCCCTACATTGCAGCGTTATCAAGTGACAACCTTCCACCATGTACCCCAAACACTGAGTCCGTCATTTACTCAGTGGTTCCCTCTAAGTAGAGAAGAGTGCCGAGGTTGGGCGCTCAGCCTCAGCCCTGTGGGCTTGAATCCCAGCTCTTCCTCTATGTGACTGTGTGACCCGTGGCCAGTGACTTGAGCTCTCCGTGCCTCAGCTTCCTCATTTGTAAAATGGGAATGAAGATCATACCAGACTCATGGGACAGTTCTGAGAACAAATATACTTAGTAAGCCTTCAGGAAATGCGAGTTATTTTAGCTTCAATAAGCTTCACGTTAAACTTCCATTCATCTTTAAAAGGAAAAGTGACTTCTCAAGGTGTTCAGGCAGTAGTTTAGGCGTCGCTTGATGAGAGACACATGACTGTCACGGTAGCAGTGTCCGTCCACGTGCCGGTGAGAGTCCTCTCGAAGGGAGAGGCACAGCTTTCGGGAAATCTGCCTGTCGCCTCCTCGAACCCAATGCCACCTTCAAGTGAGGGGTGACGACACTTACAGGCTCAGTCTCTCAACGATGAGCTGGGGAGCCCTCCTGTTGGCATTTGAGAGAACAGTCCTGTGACAAAGTAGCAAAGGGTGGGAGGTGACACTGTGTTTGTGCCAACAGGAGACCCTGAACTAACGAGGCCCTGGCGCCTTCCCCCAGCGGTCCCAGAGAGAATCCAGGCAGCTCTCTAATCTCGAACAGGAAAAACCACACCTTCATCTCCACCCAACCACGAACAGAAGCCTGACACCTCCTCCCTGCCTTAGCCTACTGGGGCTGCTATCCCAAAGACGCCATTGACTGGGTGGCTTATGTACAGCAAAACTTTATAGCTCACAGTTCTGGAGGCTGAAGTCCAAGATCAAGGTGTCGGTGGATTCCGTGTCCTGTGAGGACCTGCTTCCTGGTTCATAGATGGCGCCTTCACACTGTGTCCTCACCTGGTGGAAGGTACAAGGGAGCTCTCTGGGTCCCTTTTATAAGGGCCCCAGGCCCATTCCTGAAGGCTCCACCCTCCTTACTGAATCACCCCTCAAGGTCCCCACCCCCTCATACCATCACCCTGGAGATGAAGATTCCAACATATGAATCTGGGAGGGACACAGATCACATCCCCGGAGGCATCAGCATCCCCGCTGAATTTGAACAGCCCATTTCCATATCATAGTACCCTTGACAGATGCCATGAAATTCCATGTATCCCCTTCACAACTGTAAAGTAAGACACTGGATCTCATGACTTAACTCAGTAAGAAGGAAGCACATGAAGTCACTGATATTTTGATAACTACCGGAGTTGCCAAAAACGCATGCACATTTTAAGAGAAGTTCCCCATGATCAGAAGTGTCCAGACACTGATGGGAACCACTTTGAGTGCCTCTTAAAATTGCAGAAGTCCAACGTGACTTGCATTCACCTTGTGGAGAATTACAATTTCAATGCGGTTTTTCTTTCCTTAAAATGTTTATACACTTTTTTGGCACCCTCGGTATTTCAATGCAACGGACGGTCTTGGTAAGCCTACATGTTTTACGGCACACACCTTTAAACACTTCATTCCAAGAAGAGATTCTCAGATGTCCCCATCTGCCAGATGTGTTCTTGAACCCTCACCCACTTCTGCTGCACCAGCCTGCCCAGTCAAGGGACATGCCACCCCAGGCCTCTCCTTAGTGAGCACCTAATGTCTGCAGGCATTGCTTTCTGTGCTTGCTGTGTCCTCTTCCTGAAAGATTCCCCCACTATCTCTCCACCCTTCTTCCTTCTCATCTTTCCAGACAGTGCCACATCCTTCCACAGAGGCCTTCCTGGCCCCAGATGGTGCTGACATCTGCGTTCCCTGCCCCCATTCTGTCACCTTGCCAGATTGTATTGTCATCATATCTAATACAGTAATTATCTACATATTTATTTATTTTTAATATTTTTTATTATGGTTTTGTGGGGTACAGTTAAGGGTTAGGTATATAATTACGTTTCATTCAGGTACCCTGTTGATAAGAGGTGTTTCCCCGTCCCCAGACAGATATTTGCTACTGTTAATCCCATCTCCCTCCCCCCCCCAATTATTTATTTTTATTTGTTATTTATTTTTAGAGACAGAGTCTCGCTCTGTCACCCAGGCTGGAGTTCCATAGCACAATCATAACTCACTGCAGCCTTGACCTCCTAGGCTCAATCTTTCCTCCTGCCTCAATCTCCTGAGTAGCTGGGACTACAGGCATGCACCACCACACCTGGATACTTTTTAAAAATATTATCTGTAAAGTCAAGGTCTCACTACGTTGCCCAGGCTGGTCTTAAACCCTTGACCGCAAGAGATCCTCCTGCCTCAGCCTCCCAAAACGCTGGACTTACAGGCATGAGCCACCACATCCAGCAAATTCTTGTTTCATCTTACCATTACTGACGGGATCTTTCCTATAATTTTCTTTGTTTATACATTTACTGCCTCCCCAAAAAAAATCTGGAATGCTGGTACCCTGCTGGGCGGCATCCAGGGACCCATCACTGAGGAATCAGGCATCCACCCCAGGTGGTCTAGGTCATGTTTAGGACTGGACGGAACAGCCAGCATCTGCATGACTCAAGTGACCGTGAACCACCACTGCAGGAGAGCTCCGTGTGCGGTGCAGGGCCCAGGCATCAGCTGTGTCTCTGCTTGCTGGCCGCAGACTCTGACATAACACCAACTTGTCTACTCTGCCCCTCCAAGTGCACCTCGGAGGCAGCCCGCCTTCCCACCCTCGGCTGCCGACCTCAGCCCAGCCACCCTCATTTCACACCAGATGCTTCACCTGCCTCTTGCATATACACTGTAGCAAAGTCACGGGACTGACCCAGGTGCCCATCGGTGGTGGCCTGGACAAGGAAAATGACAAATGTACATCACTGAGCATGACACAGCCATAAAGAAAAACGAGAGTGTGTCCTTTGCAGCAATGTGGACGGAGCTGGAGGCCATTATCCTAAGCAAATTTACACAGACACAGTAGAGCATATCACATGTCCTTGCTTATAAGTAGGAGCTAAACACTGGGCACACAGGTGTTTAAGGATGGAACAACAGATGCTGGGACTTCCAAACGGAGGGAAGGAGTAGGGAGGAAGGGAAGGAGGGAGGAGCCAGGGCTGAAACACTACCTGTGGGGTGCTGTGCTCACTCTTTGGCTGATGGATCCAAGAGGAACCTAAACCTCATGGTCACACAGTAGATCCATGTGACAAACTTGCACATGTAACCGGGCTCGGTGGCTCAGCCTGTAATCCCGTGCCTTGGGAGGCTGAGGTGAGTGGATTGCCTGAGTCCGCGGGTTCGAGACCCACCTGGGCAACTTGAAGAGACCTCATCTCTACAGTAAATCAAAAATGAGCCGGGAGTGGTAGCACGCGTCTGTAGTTCTAGCTACTCGGAAGGCGGAGGCGGAAGGATCGCCGAAGCCCAGCAGGCCCGAGGCTGCGGTGGCCGGGAGCGGCCACTGTACTCCAGTCTGGGCGACAGAGTGAGACTCCAACTCAAACAAAACAAAACAAAAAAAAAAACTTGCACATGTACCCCTGAATCTAAATTTAAGAAATAATAAAAACTAAATTACTTTCAAGCCGGGCTCGGTGGCTCAGCCTGTAATCCCGCGCCTTTGGGAGGCTGAGGTGAGTGGTTGGCCTGAGCCTGTGGGTTCGAGACCCGCCTGGGCAGCGAGACCTCATCTCTACAATAAATAAAAAAATCAGCCGGGCATGGCAATGCATGCCTGTAATTCCGGCTACTCGGAAGGCTGAGGCGGAAAGATCGCCGGAGCCCAGCAGGTCGAGGCTGCGTTGACCGGGAGCGGCCACTGCACTCCAGTCTGGGCTCCAGAGTGAGACTCCAACTCAAAACAAAAAAAAAAAAAAAACTAAATTACTTTCAAAGTGCAGCACCTGGCCCGTGGCTGCTCTCGACTGCACCTCCTTTCCCTGTTCTCTCCTGCCGCACTTTGCCCCAGGGCTTTTGCACTTGGCATCCCTGTACCTGGAGCCTCTTCCCACGTTCCACATTCCTGTTCGCCAGGTCTCTGTCTAAATTGTCTGGGGCCCACCTCCATCGCCTCATTCAAAATAACTGCCCCATGGATTTAGAGTCTGTAACACTGAGTGATCTATCACAGAAACAAAGACCTGAATACCACATGTTCTCACTCATAAGCAGACCCTGAACATTTATCATAATACCATAAGAAAGGGATTGGCAATAGTGTAGAATTGCCAGGGGAGGGTGGAGGGGCCGTATTTCATCCATAAGGTATCTGATCTCAAACCAGGCCAAGTGGGGACCCAAGGTCCCCACTTTACCTGTATGATGACCACTGGTATACCTAATCCTGACTTGTCCCCACATCTTAAAATAAATAAAAATAAATTTAATAATAATAAAACAACAGCCCCATCATTCTATTCCCTGACCAGCTTGATTTTCTTTCATGGAATGACAAAAAAATGTGTGTATTTATACATTCATTATGTGAATTTCCCCTAGGACATCGGCCCCACGAAGGCAGGGACCCCTCTATCTGTAGCATCTAGAATAAGACCTGGCACACAGTAGGTGCTTAATAAGAAGTTGTCGAATGCATACATGAATGAAGGACTCGCCATATTTGTCTTCTCCACCCAAACCCAAGCTCCCGGAGGTGAGGGACGGTAGTCCTTTGCATCACGTGATCACCAGCGCCCGACGCGCTCCTGCCTGGTAGAAACTGATCTATCAACGCACATTGCGTAAATGAACGCATGCAAGGAGGGTGGATTATGCTTGTTGTTTGGTGTACAGGTCCAACAATTACAGCCTTGAACCATCCTAGAAAAAGTGCTCCATACCTCATCGCTGAATACCACTATGGTCACCTTTGAAGGACTCCTCTTGGGAAGCTAGGCACCTACGCCAGCACCTAGTTCACCCATCCAAGCACTTTTGAAACTTTTTCCTGGAATAGCCATCAGAGCTGTCGTATTACCCTTGATGTCCTAAATGTCATCAAATGTCTTCCTTTCAATATTTCCTTTATCGTTGAGGGAAAAAAAAGTCACAGGGAGTCAGATCCGGTGAAAAGAGAGGGTGCCAACGTAAGCACACCGTAACATGTTCACAAGTTCATGAACTTAATTGTCAGACCTCAACAAATAACAACAGCTCTCATGGCTGTTCCAGGAAAAGAGTTCCAAAATTGCTTTGATAGGTGGACTAGGCACTAGGGTCAGTTCATAGCAGTGAGTACATGAAGGTGACCATAGTGATATTAGCAGTGAGGTGTATAGCCCTTTTTCTAGGATGGTTCACAAACCTCATTGTCGGACCGTGTATGACTATGGTGCCAAGGCCGACATGAACACTGCCAGCCTTCGTGCTACCGCCTCGTAATTCTGTCATCATCTGAATCATGTTAGAGCATTGATCTATGAGTGAATTCATAATTCTCTTTAAGTCATTGCCACATGAAAGGAAAAGAAAATATTTTGGAGGAAAAGACCTGTCTTTGTGGACATCCTGGGTACTCAGAACCTTTCAGTCTCCTGTACAAATCCCATGTGTATCCAGACCTGCTTGACCACATCCATCATTCATTTTTCAAGTGAGGATGGGACTCGAGTGCTACACACGGGCTCTTTCTTCCACTCTTATTCATCTCAAGAATCAAAACACGTGATTCCTTTTACATGAAGCATCTAAAATTGTCACATTCTGGCCTGGTGCAGTGATTCATGCTTATAATCCCAGCACTTTGGGAGGCCAAGGTGGGAGGATTGCTTGAGGCCAGGAGTTCGAGACCAGCCTTTGAAACATACTGAGACTCCATTCTCTACAAATATAAAATAAATTAGTCAGGCATGGTGGCAGACACCTTTAGTCCCAACTACTCTGGTGGCTGAAGCGGGAGGATCGCCTAAGCCCAAGAGGTTGGAGCTACGGTGAGCTATGATCATACCGCTGCATTCCAGCCTGGGTGACAGAGGAATACCCTATCTCTAAAATAAATTAATTAAAGTAGTCAAAATCCCTAGAATCAAAGAGCGGAGTGGTGACTGCCTGGGGCTGGGAAATGCAGGCACAGGGAGTCACAAATCAAGAGCCTTAAACAAAATGTTTAAAAATTCAAATACATGTTGTTTGGGTTAAGGAAGATGCAGGGCTATTTCAGGATTCCTGAACTTAAGTCCCCGTCAGCATCACCTGGGGGGGCTTGTGAAAGCATGGAGTACCCTCCCACCCCCACCCCAGTGTCCCATACACCAGGCTGGGATGGGTCCAAGAATCTGCATCTCTATCAAGCCCCGGGATACAGCTGGTGCTGCTTTCTGGGCCCCAACTCAGCCCTGCCTGGAGTTGCTGCTCCGCCCCTAAGAATCCCAGAGGGCTGGGAACCTGCTTCTTGGCCACACCCCAAACCAAGATCAGATCCACAACATCAAAGGCAGAGCCCGTATTTAGAGGTCACTGCTCATTGATTCGGGGTCACGTCTGGGATGACTGCCTTTGAACGCCTCATGGGGGTTCCCTGGCCTCAGCCGATATCTACTAGAAAGTTCCCTCCTGGGGAAGGCCCCTGATGAGCCTGTCTGACATGGCAGCTCAGACCCCTCCGTCCCCTTCCCCTGGCCATTCCTTACTACCGTCTCTAACAGAGGTGACGTCAGGTGTGCACTGTTGGCTATCAGTGGCCTGCCTCCTCCGGCACAGATATCCCCAAGTGCGTGGACTTGGGCCTGTTCATGGCCGGGTCTCCACTTTCTAGAATGGTGCTGTTAGTCCGTGAGGCTATCAAGGAATACCTGAGATGAGGTCATTTATCAAGAAAAGAAGTTTATTTGGCCCAGGTTCTGCAGGCTGAACAAGAAGCGTAGGAAGGGAAGCAGGCATATCTCCCGGCAAGAGCAGAGCAAGAGAGACAGGAGACCGGGCCAGGCTCTTTCTGATAACCAGACGGGGTAGGGGGGACTCACTTATAAGTCCCCAAGCCATTCAGGAGGGCTCTACCCCCATGACCCTGCTGCCCCCCGACAGACCCCTCCTGTAACACAGGGGGTCACCCTTCAATGTGAGATTTGAGGGCATGATATCCAAGCTCCACCACGACTCTGCGTCTAGTCAGCGGTCAACAGATGTCTACACTGAATGAATGAGTTATAATAACTTGTCTGCCTTCCATAGGTTCCTAAACATCATGTCAGCTGCAGTCTGGGAAGGAAAGTTCCATATTAGAAACGTTCCCAGCAGTGTTACCCACAGGAACTGTCTGTAATAATGTTCTATGCCTGCACGGTCTACCGGGAACCACTAGCTACCTGTGGTCATTGAGCCCATAAAATCAGCTAGGAAAAAGGAGAAAGTAAGATTTCAATTTTACATAATTTTAGCGTGAACAGTGACACAAGGAGAGTGTCTACTAAACAAAGCAGTGACACGGAGTGACTATGGTGATACGGTGTCTCTATGGTGCTGTGAGATGTCTGTGGTGATCAAGGTGTCTATTGTGATGGAGGTGACTCAGTAGGAATGAAAATCCTAATTCCACCATGGACCTGCTGGGAGTCGAAGTCCTCTCTTCCTCATGGTTCATTTCTTCCCTCCCCCACCTTAGGAAACATAGGTTACTTTAATAATAATGGCGTCTTACACATTTCTAGCAGTTCACAGAGTATTTAATTCTTTCTCATGCTTTAGATCAGTAATCCCTCACGACAGCCCCGAGAATTTGCTGTTAACTATTATAGTCCGCACTGAGCAGGTGAGGAAACTGAGGGGCAAAGAGTTCCAGTAATTTGTCCAAGTTACAAAGCTATTAAATAGTAGAGCCAGGACTGGTCCTCGAGTCTTCTGATGCTAAAGTTTGTGAAGTTTGTCCTCAACTTTTTTTACAGTTGTAAAATGAGAAAAAATTAACGCGCTTTTAAAAAAATAAGGAGACTGAAAGTAACTTTCCTCATATTTCCAGTCCTTTGTGAGGTTCCTCTGAGATCCTCCAGTGTCAGAGTTACATTTTATTTATTTTTTTATTTTTTAGATCGTGTGGAATCTGGTATGTTCATCTCAAAAAAATAAACAGAGGATAATGGAAGATCTCTGAATTCCTTGAATTTTATCAGCACAATTTCAGAGCAGGTGGCAAAAACCCAACTCAACAGGCTTAATCCAAATGGAGAATGAATTACATTGTTGTATCCACTTCAGGCATAGTTGGATCTCGGTGCTCAAACAACATCTTTGGCTGTTTGTCTCTTTTTCTCAGCCCTGCTTTTTCTGTCTGCCGACTTCCTTCTCAGGCATGGTTCCCTAGAGGTAGCTTCCTCACATCACGACAGACACCTCACACTACCAGTAAGAAGTCTGCCTCTTTACCAAAAACTCCAGCTGACATCCCAGGACTCCCCCTAATCATGTTGCCACCCCCATTCTTGAAGCAGCCACACTGACCACGGTTGACCAGCATGGGGTGTGTCTCCGCCTCCAGAATTAGGCCAGGTCCCACTGGAGCCACAAATAATTGGAAGGGGAATGGGGAAAGAGGGTTTTGGCAGACACACTCCCCACAGATGCCTGTTCCCCCCGGCTCCACAGGTCCCTTCGGCCGGGCTCTGACTGCTGCCGCTTCGATTGTGACTTAGTGATCTCCAGGGCACAGGAGCCCAGGGGCAGGGGAGCTTCAGCCTGAGCTGGGCACCCGGGCGTTCACAGCTACAGGCCCGCATCCCCTTGCCCCAATTCTGCTCCCACCACCTCTTGCCAGATGTTATGAACAGCACAGACTGTGGCATCCAAATGTCCACCTGCAAATCCCAGCTTCGCTATCTCTTGAGCTGTGTGATCTTTTTTGGGGGGGGACCGGGGTCACACTCTGTCACCCAGGCTGGAGTGCAATGACACGATCACCACAGTCACGACTCACAGCAGCCTCAACCTCAAGTAGCCAGGACTACAGACGTACATCCTCATGCCCAACTGATTTTATTTTATTTTATTTTTTTTCTTTAGAGATGAGGTTTTGTGATGTGGCCCAGCCTGGTGTATAGCCTTCCCTTCTATCCAATTTTAAGTGCTCGATGAATACATGGAGTTAGCTGTTCCCATAGTGAGCAGAGCAGAGATAGAACACAGTTCTAGAAAGTTCCATTAGTTCCACCTAAGTCATTTACCCCTTCTGTGCCTCAGTTTCCTTATCTGTAAGATAGACATCATGATAGTCCCTACCCTGTACTGTTGCCATGAGAATTAATCCAGTTCATTTCTAAGTAAAGCACTTAGAAGAGGGGTGCCTGACATCTATTAAATAAGATATCTACATAAGATATCAGCCATTAGTGTTTCCTAGCAGTGGCACCAGTAGCAGTGATTAATTAGCTCTTCCTCTGCATTCATAGGAAATTGCCTTGAGGACGACAAAGGGGCAAATTCATATTATTTATGGATTCACACAGTCCTTACTAATGTCTATTTTTATCGTTAAATGCATACTCCGAGTTCATTAGCATCTGATACTGGCTTCTGCCCCAACACACCTGGTGGAATTGTGCCCTTAAATTCCCAGGTGAATAAAAGCACAGGAGCATTTTTCCCTGGACCATGACCATGGGAAGGCAGTGGAATAAGAAGCACTGTGGCCTACAGGGAGAGGCGGCCAGCTCTGGCACCTCGGGTGGGTAAGCAAATGAACGAGCTTGTTGAACAAGGACAGACTCCTCAGCACATAGTCGTGTCGTTTACCATTCATTTCTCTAGTCAGACGCTTCTTCTGACCACAGAGCTTTATAGATACATCTCTGTATGATCCAGTTTAGCAGGCCTCCAAGTGTAGTGTGGAAACTCTGGGGGGACCCCAGAGCCCTTTCAGAAAGGAGCCCATGAGACCAATGTGATTTTCAACATAATTTTCCCATCATTATCTATTGATGCACAGGCATTTGCCCTATGACACCATGGCTTAAAATAGCAATAAAGGGGCCAGGAATTCAGAAGCAGCTGTTCTGGGTGATTCTGCCATGGGTCTTTAATGAGTTGCACACGAGATGTTGGCTGGGGCTGCCGTCTCATCGGAAGGCTTGACCAGGACTGGAGGGCCCACATCCAAGGTGGCGTCCTCATCTGGTCAGCGAGTTTGTTCTTCTCCAGACAACTGCATGGGAGCCTCACACCATGACAGGGGCTTCCCACAGAGTCCAAGGCTGCAGAGGTTTTATGACATCCTCAGACGGCACATGCCATGGCTTCTGCTGTATTCTAGTGGTCACGTTCACCCATCCTGATCTAGGGTGGGAGGGGATTCCACAAGAGTGTGACTCTCAGGTGGCCAGGACAGTGGGAACCATCTAGGAAGTGGACCCCCCCAAAAAAACGCTATGCTGCTACTTGTCTTTTTTGCTAACCTTGCCTCGCACATGGACAGAGATGCAGAATGATGGTCATCACTCGCAGATAATGTAAGGTGTGGTCGTGTTGTCTTGGGTTTCAAAAACTTTTCAGCTTTAATTTCTAATACAATGAATATCAGTAGGTAAAATCTACATAGGCAAGCACCCTTTGGGACCCTCAATCGTTTTCAAGGCCGGACACGGTGGCTCATGCCTGTCATCCCAGCACTTTGGGAGGCGGAGATGAGAGGATTGCCTAAGCCCAGGGGCTCGAGACCAGCCTGGGCAACATGGCAAGACCTTGTGTCTACAATAAATCAAAAAATTAGCTGGGTATGATTGCACATGCCTGTGGTTCTAGCTATATGGAAGGCTGAGGCGGAAGGATCACCTGAGCTCAGTAGGTCGAGGCTGCGGTGGCCATGAGTGTGCCACTGCACTCCAGCCCGGTCCACAGAGTGAGACTCCAACTCAAATAATAGTAATAATAATAATAATTTTTAAGGCTAAAGAGAGCCTGAGACCAAAAAGTTGGAGAAATCCTAGCCTAGTGAGGAAGACTGGAGGAACTAAATACCAATAGTAAAAAGAGATGTTCAAGGAGAGTCTTTAATTCCAAACTCTACACAGACTTTGCGTCCTCATTACCAAAAATAGGATCTCACTGTGTTCCATAGGCTGGAGTGCCATGGCACAATCACAGCTTCCTGCAGCCTCATACTCCTGGGCTCAAGGGACCCAAACAGTCCTTTACAAATGTTGAGCTAACTGTGAGCAGAGATTGCATTTATTATTTAGCTTTTCACCTGGAATCTTCTTTATGCTGGAACTTGTTCTTCACTGCTTGATGTCACACCCCCCCCCCCCAAAAAAAGTCATGGTTCATGATTAATATCCTGAAGTAACAGGCCAACGTCTATGGGCAAATGTCAAGCCAACTGTACCAATCACTTCATCTGCAGAATCACCTACCCATTCATTCATTTAGCAAATATCTGTTGTATATCCGCCAAGTGCCACATAAATGTTCTTCTCTGTGAACTTAGGGAGTAAACTTAGGGAGAATATTCCAGGTTTCTGCTTACACGCTACATGAGTCAGCCTGCCTTTCATTAATGAACTTGGAAAGTCAGGAGGTTGGGCTTGACTTGGAAACCAAAGCATCTCTGTCCTAGAAAAGTGCGTTTTCTTTGTAGTTCATTATGTCCTGAGAGAAGAGCCACCCCACTAACCTAAACAAATTAGAGAGAAATGCTTTCCATATGACGCTTGATCAGAAAATACCTTCTCTGCTATGAAAATGATGCCTTCTTAATTGCAGAGCCCTTGTGCAGTGCAAGACCTGCCCAATTATACGTGGCAGCCCTGCCTGATCTTATCTGCAAACCAGGTCAAACCCACTTTGCTCAGTTAGAGAGAAACAACTGCCATCTATCTAGTGTTCATTTCTTCATCAGTTCCCTTTCACCCTCATTTTAGGTTTTAGCACCAAACCAAAGACTCTGATTTCTGCGTTCCCTGTTCCAGAGCGTGAAGTGACTAATTCTTGGCTTGAAATTCATGGTGTTCCTTCTATTTCCTTTCCTTCTGAAGGGGCCTTGAAAAGGCAGAATTTATTAGGAAATGAGTATATGAGCTGCAGATAATTCCTTTTTCAAGGATCGCTGTCAGGTTGTTGTAGCGTAGAAGCAGTCTTCACTCTTATTTATAAATGCTGGGCTAGTGTGGGTGCTGTTACCCACAAAAATGATAGCGATCGAGTTACTCAGAGCAAGTATTCTAAAGCAAGCATTTGCTGCAATCAGACCTGAAATCCATTCGCAAATGTGCTCCTGGCATTATCTCAGATACCCGCCTGCATAGTGTTAAGAGATTCTAAACAAGAAACTTCCTAAGACACTGCACTGTGTCCTGTAATGGGAGAGAAGAAAAAAAAAGTGTCAGAATACTTACAGAATCCCTGCTGAGCTCAAGTGCAGAAATCACCGAAGTCCCTGCATACTAAAAATTCTTGAAAGTAAAAATGAAAAGGAATTGTTAATGGAATTTCATTTTCAAGAACCTTAGGTGGGTGCAGATTTGAATGAGAATTAATCTTGGTATTTTGCTTTATAAATTAATATGAGAACAGCTAGATGAAATGAGATTTTTTGGGGGGGTTCATCTGGATTTTGTCAGAATTTAAAAAGGTCAAAATCAGCACATTCATTAATTTTGTTGAAAAGTGTTTTGTTTTGGGGGGGGGGTTTTGCCTTCCAAACACACATATGGAAGAGTTCCGTTCCGCTTTCCCTTTGAGGGGCCACCTGCCACCAAGAAACACATTAGCCCTGAAACAGATCTCCATCAACTAAAAGCAACCCGCAGTGAAGTTATAACCTTTGGGACTGAGCAGGACGTCACCCGAGTCCCAAGCAATTTGTATATCTATTTCAGAACCTACAGAGGACTTCTGAGGAGCCAGGGTTCCCCAGGTGGGCACCATCTACACAGTACACAAGCCCGGTGTGCACCTCCTTGCCCAAAACCCTTCTCCGAGTGGGAGTTTTCTCTTGCCCACAAGTCATGACAGAGGTACAAAGCTCAGGGCAGAAGTTCTAAATGCTATCCTATGCTCGGAAAGCCCCAGAAGTTGGAACAGCCACCTCCGATGCTCGCCCCAGTCTCAGCCTGGGGAGCTCGGGGATGTTCTAATTTCTTCTCAACCACATTTTATTTTAAAGAGTTTTATTCAGGTATAATGGAAGGATCTCAAAAGGCTGCACATAGCTTTGTTTGTTCTTTATTTCAATAACTTTAGGGAATACAAATCGTGTTTGGTCTGGGCTTTAAGTGTACCCACCAACCCCACTTGAGCACATTATACTAACAGGTGATTTCCTATCCCTCCTTCTCCACCCCCTCCCCATTCTGCATCTCCCGCATCCCTTGTACCAATCTCTATGCCTTTGCAGATCCTTACTTTGGCTCCCACTTATAAGTGGGAACATGCTGTGTTTGGTTTTCTGTTCCTGCATTAGTTCACATAGGATGATGGTCTCCAGTTCCAAACAAGTTTCTGCAAAAGACATTAGTTCATTCTTTTTGAATAGAATTCCATGGTGTATACACATCACATTTGCATCATCCGCTGACTAGTGGATGGGCCTGGAGGTTGATTCCACATCTTTGCATTCTGAATTGAAAAAGCTGCACCATGTCTATGATGCATACAACTGTGAAGTCATCACCACTGTCAAGGTAGTAAGCACATCCTTCACCTCCCAAAGTGTCCTGTGACCTTTTGTGGGTTTTGTTCTGGTTTGATTTGGGGTTTTGTGTGTGTATGTCTTGAGAACACTTAACACGAGATCTAGCCTCTTAACAAATTTCAAGTGCACCATGGCTGCCCTACCGTTGACACAGGCATGGTGTTATAAGTGGATCTCCAGAGTTTATTCCTTCAGAACAGCTGAAACTCTGCCCCCATGGATAAGCACTTCCTTGTTTCCCTCCCCCGCCCATGTCAGCCACTATTTCACTCTTGGCTTCTGTGAGCTTCACTGAGTCAACACCTCAACCAGATGGAATCACACTGCGGTTGTCATTCTGTGCCTGGAAGGTTTTCCTTCTTTTTCAGTGATTGAATGGTATTTCATTGTGTGTCTTACCATATTGTCTTCTTACCTTCATCAGTTCTTGGACTTTTAGGTTGTTTCCATATGTTGGCTATTGTGAATAAGGCTGCAGTTAACATGGGGGTAGACCAGGTGCAGTGGTTCATAACTGTAATCCCAGCATTTTGGGCGGCCAAGGCAGAAGGATCACTTGAACCCAGGAGTTCGAGACCAGCCTGGGCAACGTAGCAAAACCTCATCTCTACAAAAAATTTAGAAATGTGCCAGGCGTGGTGGTGCATGCCTGTAGTCCCAACTACCTGGGAGACTGAGATGAAGGGATGACCTGAGCCCAGAAGTTTAAGACTGCAGTGAGCCATGATCGTGCCACGAGCCATGATCGTGCCACTCTAGCCTAGGCAACAGAATGAGACCCCAACCAAAAAAAAAAAAATAGGCCCATAATTTGGGGGCTGACGCGAGCCTGTAATCCCAGCACTTTGGGAAGCCAAGGTGAGTGGATTGCCTGAGCCCATGGTGCGAGAACAGCCTGGATACTTGGCGAGACCTCATCTTTACAATAAAAATCAAAAAATTAACCAGGCATGGTAGAGCGCGCCTGTAATTCTGGCTACTTGGAAGGTTGAGACAGAAGGATCACCCGAGCTTAGTGGGTCAACGCTGGGGTGACTTTGAACGTGCCATTGCACTCCAGCCTGGGCAAAGGAGTGAGATTCCAACTCAATATATATATAAATTTTTTTTATATATTTGTATATGTATACGCACACACACATATGGATGCAGATATCTCTTCAACATACTGATTTATTTCCTTTGGATATATCCCTAGAAGTGGGATTGCCAGATCATATGTTAATTCTACTTTCTATTTTTTAAGGTCTTCTCATCCACTTTTTGTTGATTTTTCCAAAAACCTTTTAGAGAGCCTTCCCACACTTGCAGCCCCCCACAATAATAACTAACATTGTGTTTACCACATGCTCAGTATTTTACATCTAGAATCTTCTTAAGTCATCCCCAGAGCTCCTCAAGGTAGCAAGCATTACTCCCATTTTTTAGATGAGAAAGTCAAGGTTCAGAGGAGGAGTAACATCACTCACCCAAGATCAACAGCCTGTGAGGAGCGGCCAAGAGGTTTGACCTTGTCTATCTGAAATCATTCTTCCTCCTATAACAACTCCAGAAGCTGAGAGGCTCTATAGTTACAGTCTGAGGCTTTTTTTCCCTACCACAGTGTTTTCTAATTCATCATTGCTATCTCTTTCTAATGTGTCTCCCCCATGTCTTTCTTCCCACCACGCCATCCTGCTTCTGGGAAACACTGCAGATAAAACAAGGCCTTCCCTGCTACAGACAGCCCAGTGGGATTCCCCAGTTGGTGCCGTGAAATTTCCTGGACCAGAACATTGCCAGGTTCACTGTGAATATTTGTCTTCCTGTGACCTAATTTATCTGCAGCTTTTCGTGTCTAGGTAGAAATTCTGGGACTTTCCAAGTCAGCAAAAGAAAATGTCACCCATAATTTTGGGGCTGATTTTAATTGAGATTATTTATAAAATAAGTTGCCTGTAGAGAAATACTATGTGAAGCACTAGAGTGTCTTTATTCTCTGTAAAACCTCCAGAAGCATCTGGCTCCACATGGGAGATCTGGCTCTGGGTGTTTTGAACTTGGCCCTACAGAGGTTGCGGTGAAGAGTTGGACTAGATGCCCTTCTTGGTTGTGCGAGTGACCAAAAGGTATACAATGAGTCATAAGTCCTTTCCTGCCATCCGTTCAGCACTCTACAGTTTATTGAATGCGTTCACATATTTGATCTTGTTTTCTGTGTGTCAATGTCAGTTAAGAAACATCCCCCTTGGAGGCAAACATTGTCGATTGCCCCTAAGGATGGGATCCTGTGATCCTGGAGAGCCTAACCAAGGAGAGTCGGAGCAAGAACTGACAAGAATGTCCAGAAGTTAGAGCTGCCAAGGCTTAGTAAACTGGAGAGATGAGAGCTTGCTGAATTCCATGGAGTTCCATTTCTACGATGTTAATAATGAACATTTCCTGAGTGCTGGCCTCATTTTATCCTCATATCCTCATCGGCGGTCTCAGCCCTGCCTGAACCTGTGTTATCTTCATTTTGGGTGAGGTCTCTGAGGCCCATGAGTCGCACAACTTGGAAAAGTAGATATGGAGTTTGAACCCAGGCATCTCGGATTCTGGAGTTTGTCTTTTTCACTACTGCACCTTAGATTGGAAAATATTTATAGTGAAAGAGTGGAGAAGACGAGGTGAATGACGGTGACGGTGATTAATGATGATGGTGATGATGGCGATGATGGTGATGGTGGTGATAAAATGATGAGGAGGAGGAGGAAGAGGGTGGCGACTGGTGATGAGGATGACGGTGGTGGTGGTGGTGATGATAAAATGATCATGGCATTGAGGAGGAAGATTGTGATGATGATGGTGATCATGGGGATGATGGTGATAGAATGAGGAGGAGGAGGAGGAAGAGGGTGGCGACTGGTGATGATGGTGACGACGGTGGTGAAGTTGATGATGATAATGACAGTAGTGGTGATGGCGACGATAAAATGATATGGTGTTGAGGTGGAGGACGGTCATGATGGCGATGGTGGTGGTGGTGGTGGTGATGATGTGATGTAATGGTGAAGATGATGGTGGTGATGAGAGTGATGATGGTGATGATGATGGTGATGTGGGTGATGATGGTGATAAAATGAGGAGGAGGAGGAAGAGGATGGTGACTGATGTTGAAGATGGAGGTGGCGGCACTGATGATGATGGTGATGGTGGTGGTGGTGATGATAAGGATGGCAGTGGTGATAAGATGGTCATGGTGAGCCGGGCTCGGTGGCTCAGCCTGTAATCCCGCGCCTTTGGGAGGCTGAGGTGAGTGGATTGCCTGAGCCCGCGGGTTCGAGACCCGCCTGGGCAGCGAGACCTCATCTCTACAACAAATCAAAAAATCAGCCGGGCGTG
The DNA here is from genome assembly GCA_027257055.1 of Cephalopachus bancanus. Classification (NCBI taxonomy): domain Eukaryota; kingdom Metazoa; phylum Chordata; class Mammalia; order Primates; family Tarsiidae; genus Cephalopachus; species Cephalopachus bancanus. The sequence continues at coordinate 1,685,657 of JAPVLO010000269.1, forward strand.
GTAGCGCGCGCCTGTAATTTCGGCTACTCGGAAGGCTGAGGCGGAAGGATCGCCGGATCCCAGCAGGTCGAGGCTGCGGTGGCCGGGAGCGGCCACTGCACTCCGGTCTGGGCGATGGAGTGAGACTCCAACTAAAAAAAAAAAAAAAAAAAAAAAAGATGGTCATGGTGATGAGGAGGAGGATTGTCATGATGACGAGGACGACCATGGTGATGGTGGTGATGTTATCACTAAGAACAGTCAAAAATCAAGATTTGATAACAAGGAAGTTAGAGAAAGAAAATGACATTTTTGACCCAAAAGAAGGCTTCGATTAATTGAAGTGATGGACTTCTTTCCTTTCTTGTGTTGATAAATTAATTCTGAGAGTAGTTCCAGAGGTGAGCCGCCACAATGTCGCAAACATGGGCACCTCATAGGAATAGGCTGCAGTCTCCTGGGAGGGTGACCACCCATCCCAGTGTGTCTGAAACCGAGGAGGGCCCTGCGATGTGGGATGTGGGACTCCCAACATTAAAAGGGAGACAGTCTGGGCAAACCAGAGCGAGTTGGTCACCCTTCCTCCTAAATGGACTTCGGGGTTACAAACAGGAGGTGATGTCTACTGCGGTTATGTTAAGATCTTCTTCTTGCTTTATAAGTAAAGATTGTTAACTGGAAGAAATTTTGTCTGAATCTGGCCTTCAGCAGAATTTTGTTTGTTATCCACATTTTATCATTTGGGAGATTTCACACATAAATCTCCTGATGGAATTCGGAAATCTGGTAAGCCACAGCCTACAAGGCAACAATCGGCAGGGCTGAGCAGAGGCTTCCTCCTTGCCTGCTTTGGACCATGCATGATCTAGAGTTTGCAATCATTGCTGCCAAGTTCCTTTCACTTCCTTGTTCTGCCAACCCAACCTCTGTGGGCATTTCAATGGAAGTAGTGCGAATAATTGGCACAGTGCTTAGCACTTGGGAAGGACTCTGCAATATGGCCATTTTAATGGGAGTGTCCTGCTTAGTAATTGTACTTCTCAACTCAAGGGTGCTGCAACCATTTAGCAAAAAAATGGGGGCACAGGTGCATGCTGCAGTGTGGGTGAACGTTGAAAATATTATCCTAAGTGAAGGAAGCCAGCCACAAAGACCACATGCTGTAACATCCCATTCATATGAGACTACAGAAGAGGTTGATCCTTAGAGAGGAGAGGTAACTCAGTGACTGCCCAGGCCTGGAAGGGGTGGGGACAGGGTGACAGCTAAGGTATGCAGACTTTCTTTGGGGGTGCCAAAAATCCTGAAATGGATCATAGAGATGGCGGCACAACTTTGTGAATCTACTGAAAACCATGGACTTACAGGTTTTAAATGGGGAAAAGTATGGCGTGTGAATTGCGTCTCAATAAAACTGTTAACCACCTAGGTGCTAGCTAGCAGTGCACCTGCCATACCCTCTGGGGAGGTAAGGGCCAAAGTGATGACTAGAAAAACTCGGAGGGCTGCCAGAGGGAGGTGTGAGTTGTCCCTGGGTGGAATGCAGAGTTCAGACAGGAATGGCTGGATCTGAGTCCTGATGGTTGATGGTGCCCCCTCCACGCCATCCCTAGGTCCAGCCTCCGGGCCTTCACCAAGGCCATTGACCCCACGTGAGCACGTCTCCTATCCTCTCCTATCTCTCCTTCAGTGATACCAAGACAACAATGGCATACATGAACTCCTCGTGTCCCTATCAGATTTGTGGTGGTTTGGATTGTGTCCCACAAGGAGATAAGTCCAATTCCTAAGCCCTGGTATCTGAGAACGTGACCGTATTTGGACATAGGGTCTTTTAAAATGTGATTAAGATAAGAACCAAGAGATCACCCTGGATTAGGGTGACCCCTAAACCCAATGACAAGAGTGCTCATAAAAATCAGAAGACACAAATTCAAGCAGATAGAGGGTAGAAGCAGAGACTGGATGCCACTGCTACAAGCCGAGGATGACCAAGGATTCCCGGTAGCCACCAGCAGCAAGAAGAAGCAGGAAAGGAACCTCCTCCAACCCCTCAGAGCACGACCCTGTCCACACCTTGATTCTGAACTTCTGCAGAACCATAATGAATCAATGTCTATGGTTTAAGCCAGGGGTCCCCAACCTTTTTGGCATCAGGGACCAGATTTTCCATGAAGGGTGGGAGGATCAGCAGGCATTAGAGTCTCATAAGGAGTTCCTAACACAGATCCCTTACATGCACTGCTCCCAATAGGGTTCACACTCCCATGAGAATCAAATGCCGTCAATGATCTGACAGATAGCAGAACTCTGCTCGCCTGCCACTCACCTTCTGCAGTGTGGTCCAGTTCCTAACAGGTCACAGATGGTACCAATCCACAGTCCAGGGATTAGGGACCCCTGGTTTAAGCTACCAAGTTTGTGGCAATTTGTTACAGCAGCCACAGGAAACTAATCCAAGACTGGTACTGTTATTGTCCCCTTTTTTGTTCTTGTTTTTAGTCAGAGTTTCACTCTGTCACCCAGGGTAGAGGGTGGTGGTAGGATCACAGCTCACTGCAGCTTCAACCTCCTGGGCTCAAACAATCATTCAGCCTCAGCCTCTGGGGCAACTGGGACCACAGGCACATGTCACCACACCTGGCTAACTTTTTAATTTTTATTTTGTGGAGATGAGGTCTCGTCATGTTGCCCAGACTGGTCTCAAACTCCTGGGCTCAAGCAATCCTCCCACATTGGCCTCTTAACGTGCTGGGATTCCAGGTAGGAGCCACCACACCCAGCCTATTTTCCCCTTCTGAAAGGGAAGGAATCTGAGACACAGAGAGGTTGAGTCATTTGCCAAAGATACACAGCTCAAAAGTTGCCTGCTGTGGTCAGAATCAGGTGGACTGGCTTCCAAGTGTGTGCTGTTAACCTCTCTGCTCCACCAACGAGGCCAGCTGGGCAAATACCAAGAGGGTTTTGGCAGGTGTCCTGCAAACACAGCACAGCAAACATTTGGGTCTTTCGATGTCTGTGCCTCGTATCATTTAATCATCTCTCGCTGACCTCGGAGGATTCCTCTTTCTTGAATTTGCCAGAAAAACCACAGCGTCAACAAACGAGTTCTCTTTCCCTTAATCACTTGAAAGAAGGAGATGAGATCCTCTTTTTTCTAGAGGCTTTTATTTGTCCAATATGTCAGTAACACCACATGGTACCAGGGGTTTTAGGGCCGGATTACTGGGCTTGTACTTCTCAAAATTAAATCTTCAGAGCGGGGCTGGGGCACAGGAAATGGGAAAATTTGTCCAATGATTCGCAAAAGGTTTGAATTCATCTGGGAGATCAATCCGGGTGACAAGGGAGGTGTCTGGCTGCTGCTGTCTGGGCACACCCGCTTGATGTGGGCCTCACGTCCCCGTGGTTTCTCCCAGACTCCATAGCAGACATGCTCATTAACAATTAAGGAGGAGGCCATGAACCTCGGCCAAGGAACTTGGCTCACGGAGGCCACAGGAAAACCACCCAGAGAACAGCCGGGACCCACAGGCTCAGCTGACAGCATCACACGCATCCATGTGGGGCCCTAAAAATTACTCAGACACTGTGTTTCCTGGAATAGACAACAGGCAGATTTTTAAAATCCAATTTTACAAGAAAATTTGGGGTGGTAGAGTACTAAAGTACTTCTAATTATATGTACTTTGATAATTCAATTGAATGGTTGGGAACATAAGACGTGTTATTGTCTTGTTTGCTACATCAAGCTGCTTTCAATGAACCTTCTCTTTTTTTTAATTTTCATTGATTTTATTTTTATTTTTCGGTTGGTGATGAGCTGAAATGCCTCTTAGTCATTCTATTATCTGGTTCTTTTCAAATTTTCCAACATAAAGATTAAGTGCAGTGTTAGAGTAATGGTTCAATTGATTTGAGCCCCCCAAAAAGCAGATTTAAATATACTATTTTAGAAAACAAATTTGAGCCAAAACTTTCAATAGTAATTAATTTAAATCTGAAATGTTAGGGGAATTAAAATGTGTAGTATCCTTAGTCAATAGGGAAATACAAATTAAAGCCACAGTGAAATATCACCTCACACTCACTAGCATGGCTAAAATGGAAACAATGGATAATTCCAAATGTTGGCACAGATGTGGAGAAACCGGCACCCACGTGCCCCGGTCGTGGGAATGTAGCAGGGTGACAGACAGTAGTTAGAAAACATTTTGGCAGTTTCTTAACAAGTTCAGTGTACATTTGTTCTACTGCCCTGCCCAGTAATTCTGCTCTCCAGTGTCTAGAAGAAATCAAAACACCTGTCCACATGGAGACAAGTATGCAAACGTTATTATGCAATATTATTCATCACCGCCAAAAACTGACATCAATTCATGTGACACTCAGTTGGTGAGAGAATAAACAAACCGTGGTGTAGCCAAACAGTAACACATCACTTGGCGATAAAATAAAGCAATACGTTGACATAAATTAAAAACTCTCTGGCAATACAATACACAACTGGAATGAAATAAGGTCAACATAAAACATTGCGTATGGTCGCATCCCATTTAGATGAACTTTCTAGGAGAGGCAAAACTGTAGGGACAGAACACAGATTATGACTGCTGGGGGCTGGCTGCAGAAGCAGAGATGAATTGCAGATGGCACGAAGGAGCCCTGGGCGTGATGGGCGTGCTCCAGATACAGACCGGAGTTGTAAGTTGTACAACTGCACAAAGTCGCTAAAACTCATCGAACAGCACGCTTAAAACGGTTACGCTTTTTGGCATGCACACATCACCTCGGTAGGGCTCTGGAGCCGTCAACAAAACTGGGGTGGGAGGGTAAGTTTCTTTCTGCTCTGACCAGGGGGTGTGGGCTGCACCTGCTTTGTTAGAAAAATCAGTAAGTGACATGCATCTGTCGGCCGACTTGCCAGTCTCTGCCACGAGGGGGCAATGTCACCTACTATTGGCAGATGCGGGACTTCAGTCCAGCTAGGGTCAGGGGGGACTCCTGGGGGACTTGGGTGTGGACAGGCAATGCTGAAAGGGAACAAGAGTCCTCTGTGCTAGCACCTGCAGTGGAACTCACTGTCACAGAGGTGTGAACATCCTGACCTTAGCTGCGACAAAGCTGAGGCAGCTGGCAGATGCCAAGAGGACAAGTCCAGCCAGGGCCTCCGGCTCCACTGGAGAAAGCTTGGGAGGCCAGATGTGCTCATGCTTACACCACTGTCCAGGAAGGGTCTGGGTGGACTGTGGAGTTGTGGGTTCCCCCAAGCCCGTATAACCTCCTTCAGAGCCCCCTTTACCACCTCACCCTAACCAAGGGTGGGCACCCCCAACCTGGGCCACCTGGATTCTTCTGGGGGTTTTTGTTTTTGTTTTTGCTTTCTCAGTCAGGTCTCATGCTGTCACCCAGGCCTGAGGGCAGTGGCACAATCACGGTTCACCACAGCCTCCAACTCCTGGGCTCAGGTGATCTTTCTGCTTCCGTCTCCCAAGTAGCTGGGGCTACAGGTCCACACCACCACGCCTGGTTAATTTTTTTTTTTTTAATGTTGTGTAGAGACGGGGTCTTGCTATGTTGTCCAGGCTGGTCTCGAATCCTGAGCTCAAGGAATCCTTCCGCTTCACCCTCTCAAAGTGCTGGGACGACAGGCATGAACCACCGCGCCAGGCCTCTTTGCTTCTTGACAGGCATGATGCAAGCATGGCAGCCAACCCTTGGCACTCACTCATCAGCACCTCCCTGGCAGGATGTGGGGACACCCTCGCTGCCCAGGTGTAATCATGGCACGGACCACCAATCCCATGAGACTTCCAGGATCCTTCCGGCACTTTCTTTCTTGCCTGAATTATCCAGAGCTCATTTCTGTGCTTATACCCCACACCCCTACTTCATAAAAGCCCTCTAGATGATTTTATGTACACCAAGAAAACTCTCTCCCCCGATGGCCCACACGTGTTGACTCAGCCACCCATGCTGACTCATCCTTCTCTAGTCACTGTTTCCCCTTCCCCTCTGGTTCCCCTTGAAAGGCCAGTGCCCTGGAGGGCATCACCCTCTCTGTTCAGCCCATCAGACTTGAATGTGAGTTTGTGGGGAAATCTCTCACGTCCAGGTCAATGCCGGCCTGGCCATCCTGACTTCTCTGGGTGACTTGCCAGCACCTGTCTAGCTGTTCCCACAGCAAACGAGTGCTGGATTTCCAGCGATTCAATACAGCCAGAGTGTATTGATCACACTCATACAAAGCGTGGCTCAGGTCAGTCCGGGCTCTTCTCCATCTGGCGACTCAGGGATTCAACTCACACCGTCCAATAACTCTGCCACCTGAGACTGTCCCACCAGAGAGGAAAGAAAGCAGAGAGTTAGCACGCCAGCTCTTCCCTGCCTCAGCCCAGAAGGGACACACATCATTGGTACTTTCATTTTATTGGCTGCAGTGGGGCTGGGACACAGTTCTGTGGCTCAGGACAGAGAAGAGATCCGGATATAGAAACACACCAGAAATGTCTCCTACGCTCAGATACCCTCGGCCACTTTTGCACCTTTCAGAGTATTGCTGGAGCCGGCCCTGCCCTCAGAACTGAAATTAGACACTTGTCACTCAGGGTCACCAACGAATTGCAGAGCCAGTCTCATTTGCTACCTGAGATTTTTCGTTTGCATAGGTACAGTTATTCAGATTCTACCAAGTAGAGTGTCATAGGCTCCAACCAATCAGAACTGACCAGAGTTGTAGCACTGACCAATAAGAAAGGAGCTGGAAGGGCCTGGTGTGGTGACTCACACCTGTAATCACAGCATTTTGGGAGGCCAAGGTAGGAGGGTCACATGAGGCTGGGCGTTCGAGACCAGACTGGGCAACACACCCTTGATTTATAGCAATAGTATGTGTTTATACCTAAGTAATGCAAATATTGAAAACAATCGAAGACGCTACAACTTTGGAGAAATAAAGTACTTACTTCCCAACTGCCTCCTTTCTTGGCTAGGTTGCAAAAAAATGTGACATCGCTCAGGGAAGTGTATATCACTTATCCCATGTCCCACGCCAAAGGATGATCTGTTTAGTAACTAAGTGACAGCCCGGGACCTTCCAAAGACGGCGCCTGCTAAAATTGAATTGCTTTCTTGTTTTAAATGCGCATTTTGGAATAGATTCTCCATCTTGCATTAGGAGTAAATTGACAGACAAGCCAAGTCTGTCTCCCGCACCCCAGTTTGCACGGTGCATGAATTGGAAGTGAGAGAGGAGGGAGCTGGGTTTGCCTGGAGTGACAGGGCCCAGAATTATTGGCCTGTTACCGAAAACCTGCAGCTGTGAGCTGTGTCCCCGGGGAGGGAGGAGAATGTGCTCGGCCGCCTTTCGAGATGAGCTGCGGCTCCCCGGGATTGATCTGTTAAGTGGTTTACTAGTGCAAGTCTGTGTTTCTCCCATGGTAACTGCTGGCAGAGACTCGGAGCTGCCACGGGAAGGGGAATGAGGCTGGTTTTTAACTCCATGTGACTAACGTGGTTAGCACAGCTCTCTGCAGTCGAAAAGCCACACGCCTGGACCCCTGCAAGTCATCTCAGCAAGGACAACTGTCCTTTGTCACCTGACCTCTGCATTCTTGGGGTCTCCAGGTAACCCAAGGAGACCCATGAAGATCCCACTTCAGAGTCTCATTAAAAGGTCATTGCTGTCCAGTGACTCTCAACAGTGGATAAAAAATTATTTTTTAAAAAAATTTAAAAGTCATTGCTGGACCACAGGTTTGAGACCCACCTGGGCAACTTGGCGAGACCTCATCTCTACAATAAATTTTAAAAATTAGCCGGGCGTGGTAGCGCGTGCCTGTAGTTCCAGCTACTCGGAAGGCTGAGGTGGAAGGATTGCCGGAGCCCAGCAGGTCGAGGCCGCGGTGGCCAGGAGTGGCCACTGCCCTCCAGTCTGGGTGACAGAGTGAGACTCCAACTCAAAAAAAAAAAAAAAAAAACTGGAATGAGTAGCAGTGCAATCAAGTATAATAAGTAGCAGTCTTCATCCACCATCTCAAGCATAAAAAGAGCCAGCCCCCTGAGTTATCCTTGGGTTTGGCTGAGAATAATAGAAAAAACCTTCAAAACCAACTGAGACATCAAGGAATTTGATTTCACATACATTAGTAAGTTATGACCTCTCAGTCATTGGGAATTTGGGCTTTTCCTGTCTTTCCATCCCATCATCCTTGGCGAATGGCCTTCATGTCCAAGTTTGCCTCGTGGTCCTAATGGCTGCTGATGCTTCAGCCATCGTCTGTATTCCAGGTAGCAGGAAGGGAAAAAAGAACAAAAGGAAAGGCCCCCACTTGCTGAATCTAGCTCCCTTGAAAGAGATTTCCTAAAGTACTGCATAATGTTTCTGTTTGCATTTAGATTGGAACAGTTCTCAGACTTTCCACAGCTTCAGAATCACATGAAGCATCGTTTAAACACAGGTCCATAGGTCCCACTCTTAGAGTCTCTGACTCAGTGGGTCTGGGGTGAGGGCTGATAACTTGCATGTCTTTCTTTTCTTTTTAATTTTTTATTTTAAAGATGTGGTGTACAACTCAGGGTTAGATATACAAACGTTCATTACGTAGGTACCCTTGTTGATGAGGTATGTCTCCCCTCCCCCGGCAGATTCCCACTACTGCCAATCTTTTTCTTATAGTATTATGATCATTATGATCATCGTTCAAGGTCCGCTTATGAGTGAGAACATGTGATACTCAGTTCTTTGTTTCTGTGATAGATCACTCAGTATTATAGACTCTAAGTCCATCCAGGTTGATGTGAAGTTCATAATTTTGTCCTTCTTTACAGCTATGTAATATTCCATTGTGTATATGTACCGGTTTTTTTAATCCAGTCCTCTTTTGATGGGCAGCATGGTTGGTTCCATGTTTTTGCTATTGCAAACAATGCTGCAGTAAACATGTGTGGGCAGGTATCTGTTTCATAGAGTGGTTTGAGTTCCTCTGGATATATTCCCAGTAGGGGGATTGCGGGGTCATATGGGAGGTCGATTTTTAGATCTTTTAGGAATCGCCACACTGTTTTCCACAGAGGCAGTACTAGTTTACACTCCCACCAACAGTGTAGAAGTATTCCCTTTTCGCCGTATCCTCTCTAGCATCTGTTGTTTTTCGAGTTATTGATGATGGCCATCCTGACTGGAGTTAGGTGGTATCTCAATGTGATTTTATTTATTTATTTTTTCTCGCGTTGGAGTCTATTCTGTCACCCAGGCTAGCGTGCAATGGCACGTTCACAGCCACCCCAGCATCGACCTTCTGGGCTCCAGCAATCCTTCCACCTCAGCCTTCCAAGTAGCCAGAACTACAGGCGCGCACTACCATGCCTGGCTAATTTTCGATTTATTGTAGAGACAAGGTCTCACCAAGTTGCCCAGGCTGGTCTCGAACCCGCAGGATCAGGCAATCCACTTGCCTTGGCCTCCCAAAGTGCTGGAATTACAGGCTGAGCCACCAAGCAGTCCTCAGTGTGGTTTTAATTTGCATTTCTACTAACAGGTCCTCAGGGGATGCCTATTCTGCTAGCCCAGGCACCACACTTTGAGAACCACAGTGCTGGAACTCAGTCTCGTGGTCACACCCAGCTGCAAGGGAAGCTGGGATGTCTAGTTGGTTTTTTGTTGGGTATTTTCTCCCCCTCTCACCCAACCCCTCTAAAAATCCATGGCTCGGTTAATAAAGAAAAAAGGAGACTGGGTATTGGACAGCAAATGGCCTCATTTGCCATGATATTTATTTCCTCCAAATCCACTCACTCTCCCTATCCCTGCCTCTGGGGCCACCCTTGGATTCAGGGGTATTTGTATGGCTCCATGGAGACACCAGGTACCATGTTCCCCTGCCTCTCCCCAGAGATGCTACCTAGAAACAGGATGCCGGCCCCTCTATGAGACTGTTCTGTCTCTCTTACCCCCCGCCCCAGGAGGGAATTCTTCATTTCTGCTCCAAGGGAGAAGGGACCATCCGCCCCCTTGATATTGGCCAAGATGTTTTATCACAACATGAGTCTTTCCCCTGGGAATTCAGAGGCTGCTTTGCTTGTTGGCCACTCCTCCCTGAAGAACCTTGCAGAACTGGCCTCCTTGCCTGAATGGAGGAAGGAAGGAGAAGCCACCGAGAGGGGAACAAAACAGAAATGAAAATCTCCAGCAATCTTCCGCTCCGCAGACCTCACTGTGGTTTGTAGGCAGGGAAGCTCTTTTTCCTTACATCAGGAAGGGGATGACTGGATCACCCGTGGCAGACCAGTCCCAGACCCGAAATTCATAGTGATCAATCCCGTGCCTCAATCCAGATCCTGGAGTACAAGTTCAAGGTACTGAAGCCCTCAGCAAAGTACCTTCCCACCGCTCCCCGGAATTCACAAAGAGATTCCTTGGCTCATTGAAAGCATAATGGAATGGCCACTCGTTGGACTTCCGAGTGATGTGAAATTAACTCCCAAATTCATTGCAGTGGAATGCTCATCCTCTTCCAGTGAGAAGCCCGAGACGTTACTCACACAGCGGCAAGTGGGTGTCCACCCAATGACTTCAACCAAGGAGGACTTAGCAAGGGGATTTTATTACTGGCAGCAAGTAAGGAGAACACCAGTGGGGAGTCCCCCAAAGCAGTGTCTCTGAGAGCTGGGGGCTGGGTGGGGTTTTATGAGCACAGGATGATGAGGGGATATACCTCTATCTTGCCATGGGTGTTGCCAGGGCTCTACCATGTGGCAGTCGTCCTGCCACGTGGTGTCTGCTTCTTAAATCAGGAACATTTAGGGCCCCTGTGGTTGCACACTTGGTTCATCTGGGCATGCTCAGGGGGGCTATGGCAACCGAAAACAACTGACAACTTTGTTACTTAAAAGCAGCACCAGATTGGTCTGGGGAGGTTGCAGGGTGCTCAAAAGTGATCTGGTGAAATTCAGCCACAGTCTGTGGCTGTTCCCTGGGATGGGCATGGATGGGGTTAGAACTTACGGAGTGGCCGCCTCCATACCAGGAACTGACATAGGATTTTTTTATAGTTCTCTTGCCTGGTTCTCAGAGCAGCCCTAGAGGAACATGGGATTGTCCCCATTCCCTAGATGAGGAACACCGAGCTTCCACAAGGCAGAAGTGAGCACCACACCCTGCTCAGTGGACCTGGAGTCCATGAGGTGAGTGCCTGTCCAGTCTGAGCTCATGAAGCAACGAGGATGGCTTCCCTCTGAATGCAGACAGCAGACTCTCTCTTCTAGGGTCATTTTGAAATTGAACCCAGGGTCCTCCCAGACCCCACCGCATGAGCCGAAGGCCTTCTAGTTGTCTCTGGTGTCCTTCTCCTAACCCTGAGGGATGTCTTTTCGACCAACCGTGTTCCACTGTGATGGAGGAACAAATGCCCTTTTTATTTTCTGTTCATCTACTTTTCCTTGTTGTGAAGCAGTTTTGCTGTTACCTATCGTGGCTAAGACTGGAAAAACCACTTGTAGGGGCTTCTCGTTGTTCAAGTACTTATAGTCACCCTCTTGGGCTACAAGCGTGTGCAGGGAACCAAACGCTGTCGCTCCCATGAAAATCATCACGAGTGTAAACTCTCAGCCACATATAAAGTGAGCCCCAATGCAAATCACCCCATTTAACATGCGTCCCTCTGGTGCTTCCCATTGGTCCAAAGTCTCCAGGCCTCCCACATGGGATGCAAATTATCAGGCTGCAAATCTACACCAGATCTAGCAAAGGGTGCAGGGTTTTCTGGCTGTTACCCTCGTGTCTAAGTCCCGTGTGCAGCACAGGGAATCAGAAGAAGAAGAAGAAAAAGCCTTAGGGACAAAAGTCAGCATCTGCAGGAAGGGGACCTCAGGCTCTGCCAGAGAGATCAGCCTGACACCCAAAGATGAGACGATGCCCTTGGAGAAAGAAAGCCCCTCTTGATGGAAAAATGATCTTGTTCAGGGATCAGCAAAGTTTTTCTTTGAAGGACGCGATGGTAAACATGTTCAGCTTTGTGGGACACATGATCTCTGTTGCATACTCTTTTCCTCTTCTTTCTTTTCCTTTTCTTTTTTTTAACAAGCTTTGACAAATGTAAAAATCAGTCTTGGCTCACAAATTCACACAAAGTCATTCCATGGGCAGGATTGGACCCCTGTGTCTTATCCATCCGTCTGCAGAATCTAGTGTCGCATGAACAATGTCTATACAGATATCTCAGATACCTCCTCTCCCACAAAAACTCAGGCAGTCTTTTTTATTTGTTTCCCATTCTAAGAAGCAGCAGCTGGTCACAGTGGCTCATGCCTGTAATCCCAGCACTTTGGGAGGCTAAGGTGAGAGGATGTAAGATCGCTTGAGCCCAGGACCTCCAGACCAGCCTGGGCAACCAAGTGAGTCTCCATCTGTTAAAAAAAATCAAAAAATTAGTCAGGTGTGGTGGCACATGCCCATAGTCCCAGCTACTCAGAAGGCTGAGACAGAGGGATCACCTGAACCCAGGAGGTCAAGGCTGCAGTGAGCCATGATCATGCCAGTGCACTCCAGCCTAAGTAACAGAGTAAGATTCAGACTCAAAACAAACAAAACAACAAACAAAAAGTAGCAGCACATGGCTGCCATCTCTGCTTCTAGCACTTCCTTTGAATTAGTACTCTGAGAATGAAAAGACTGAGTTGTGAGTCTCCATGGTATAATGGAGCTGAGGACTCTGAGGATGCAAGGTCTGGGTCATAAGGTCCCATGTTGTGATGGATCCCTGGACTCTGAGCACCTGGGGTCTGGGTTGTGAGTGTCCATGGTATGATAGAGCCCAGACTCAGAATGTAAGGTCTGGGTCATGGGGTTACAGGGTGTGACAGAGCCCTGAACTCTGAGGATGTAAGATCTGAGTTGTGAGTTTCCATGGTATGATGGAGCCTCAGACTCTGAGGATGTAGGGTCTGAGTTGTGAATTTCCATGGTGTGAAGGAGCCTTGGACTCAGAGGATGTAAGGTCTAGGTCATGGGGAAGAGTCATGGTGTGATGGAGCTCTGGACTCTGAAGATGTAAGGTCTGGGTCATGAGTTTCCATGGTGTGTTGGAGCCCTGGACTCTTGGGATGTAAGTTCTGGGTCATGGGTTCCATAGTATGATGGAACCCTGGACTATGAGGATGTAAGGTCTGGGCACAACCCATGGAGCTTCTTGCAGGGTCTCCCTGAAAGTGTGCAGTTGACTGATCTTAGCCTGTACCAGTGAAAAAGCCCCTTAAAATTGGTCCACCTAAAAGGGCCAAGTTTTCATGGTGAAGTGTACAGCAGGCTAATTATGTCTTCTCCATGAGATGGTCACTTTGTCATTTGTGAATCCTGAATAAGTTAGGCAGTCACTTTCCCAACATATAGTTCAAAAATCAGGATCAGCTGCCCCAAGGAAGACAGCAGCTTTCCAACCCTCTCACCTGTATGCCCATGACCTTGGCATCATGAACTAGCCCAGTCCAGCCCTGAGAGCCAGCAACTCTCTGCAATCTTTATACCCTGGACTTTCACTGTCACCATGAGCCAGGCACACTCACTGCAGCAACAGGGAAGTAGTGGGACTCTACCTACTGAATTCGCTAAATTAAGGAGGTTGGTAATACCAAGTTCTGTCAGTTCAGGTTCCAACAGGAAAGCAGAATGAAGAGATAAACAATAGATAGATAGGTAGATAGGTAAATTAGATGGTGAGAGAGAGAGAGAGGGAGGGAGAATGGATGGATGGATGCAGATAGGATGGATGGATAGGTAGGTAGATAGATAGATAGATAGATGATAGAATGGGTGGAGATAGGATGGATGGATGGGTGGATGGATGGATGGATAGATAGATAGAATGAATGAATGAATAGATAGATAGGATGGATAGCTCAATCAATGCTAGATAGATAGACTGATAAATTATATATAGATAGATAAAATAGGTAATACAAAAATAGATAGATGATGTATACATAGATGATAGACAGGTGATAGACAGATGATGACTGATAGAGGATAGACAGATAAAGTGGATAATATATAGATATATGATATATAGCTAGACAAATTATAGGTGGGTGGATAGATAGCTAGATATAGATAGATATAGATAGATAGATAGATAGATAACTGTACATAGATGATAGGTAGTATATGGTTGATAGATAATAGATAGGGTGGATTTGATCGATAGATAAGAGATAGATTAGAATGATAATAGACGATAGAAGATAGATTAGATAGATGACAGATATTAGATTAGATCAATGGATAAATGATAGGAGAGATGATAATGATAAATAGATGATAAGTAGACAGATGATAAAGAATAAATGATAGCTAATAGATTAATAAACAATAGAAGATAGGTTAGATCATAGAAGATAGATAAATGATAAATAGGTAGGTAGAGAGATGATAATAGATATTGATAGATGAAAGAAAGAGAAAGAAAGAAAGAAAGAGAGAGAGAGAGAGAAAGAGAGAGAGAGAGAGAGAAAGAAAATAGAGCTATGAGTCATGGACAAGCTGTCATGAAGGGCAACCTGGATCTCGGGCCTGTGTCCACAGGCAAAACTTGTTCTTGGTCAGAGAAGCCTCATCTCTGTTTCTAAATTCAGTTGATTGAGCCAGGCCCACCCAGATTATCTACAATAATCTCCTTTTTTAAAGTCAACTGATTATGAACATTAATTACATCTACAAAAGCCCATTACAGCACCTGCTAAGTTAGAATATGACTATTGCCTGGCTAAGTTGATGCACAGTCACACAGGGGTTTGTCAGGGTTTCAAGAAAGGACAGGCTCACACACTGCTGTGCAGAGTATGACCAGGACAACCACCAGCGAGTGCCAGATGGCAGAATCAAAGACACTCAATCAGCAGTTTCACTTCTAGGATCAGATGCCAAAGAACTGCAGCTACACACGCACATGGAAAGACTGACTTATTTGCAAATGCAAAGAATTCAAACCACGCTAAATTCCATCCATAGAAGAGTGAAGAAGTAAAATACAGGAAAGACATATGATGGAATGCAGTTAGTCTTTAAGACAAATTCCATCAGTCCATAGATACAGATCTAATTAGATGTAAGTAGTCCAGCTATGCCAACAGGGATAGGTCAGGAAAACACAATACAGAGTGGGAAAATGTAAGCTGATGAAAACACAGGATGATATATTTATAGAAACCACATAAAACATAGGTTTGTATAAAACATAAAAGCAGGAGACAATGTCATATTTTCTTTATGTGGACATGTCATATTTTCTTTATGTGGACATGCATATGAGATAAAAGTGTAAAATCACAAACTGGAAAGATACATGCCAGATCCCTGATGGTGCCTGCCTCTAGGAAGGGAAATTGAGGAACAGGACCAGAGCACATGACCAAGGAGATGTCAAAGTCATCAGCCATGTCTTCTCTCTTTGATAAAAGAAAAAAATCTGAAACAAATCCAAAAAGTGCTATATTTAATACACATTATAAGCCTTTAGGTGTTTGCTGCATGTTTGACTTGTTTTGATTTTATTTTCTATTCCTCCCCCTACACAACCCCAATTTTCAGAGAAAAAGAGAGATTCAAGTGGGAGAAATTGGATTCCTTCCATCCACCAATTGCCTCATGCGAGACACTTCACATTTTTGCTTAATAGCTGCCCTTTGAGTCAACTTGGACTTTGTTCCAAGGCCTGACAGGCAATCCATAAACATTATCTGATTTAATCTTCGCAACAACCCTAATTATTCTCAGAGTTCACAGTCGAGGAAACTGATGCTTGGAGAATTCAAATGACAGCAAGAAAAGGACAGTCAGGATTTAAGGCAACTGCCTCAGATCTTTGTTCTTGACCCAACAAGCAGTCACAGTCTAGAACAGATGTGGTCAAGAACAGTCATGGTCAAAAATAATCGTAGTCAAGAATGTGTGCTCCTGTCTTGGGCTGGACGTCCAAACCTGGCTATTAGATAGACTGGATAAGCCAGTTACATAGATATGTGCCTCAGTTTCCCCATCGGTAGACCGACTCATGGGTTATGGTAGCAATGAGAACACTTAGCCACACCTAGCCCATACCAAGAGCTCCCCAAATGTGACCTGTGCTTTTTTCTTTTTATTAACTACCACCTCTTCTTGACTCCCAGACACATGAATTGAGAGAAGTCGTTTGCTGCTCTCCGCGGCATTTTAGATTCAGGTCATCCTTTCCTCAGAGACTGGAACCCCCACCTTTGGTTGACTAGGTCACATGTCTGACCTCTGAGCCACAGATGAGTTTCCTGTTAGTACAATTTCCAGGATAAGTCAACTGTGGTTGGATAGACCTGTTGGCTTCTCTGAGACCTCATGGCAGCCCAGAGTCAAAAGCAAGGTCTGAACCTGGTCATGGCCTTTCCGGGGCTCCAATCCCTCTCCCACACAGTTTCCTTTCTTTCTTTTGTAAAATATGATTTACATAAAATGTACATTTTAAAGTATACAATCCAGAGGTTCTTAGGTGTTGCAAGCTGTGTAACCATCAACATGATCTAATTTCAAAGCATTTTCATCATCCCAAAACAAGACCCCAAACCCATGAGCCGCCATTTCCCATTCACCTCCCCCAACCCTGGCAACCATGACTCTACTTTCTGTGTCTGTGGACTTGCCTGTTCTGGACATTTCATACCAATGGACTCACACAATATGCGGCCTTCGTGTATGGCTTTTTTCTACTTAGCGTCTTGTTTTCATGACTCACTCGTGTCATAGCCTGTGTTCATTCCTTTTTATGGCTGAATAATATTCCGTTGTGTGGACATAATACTTCTCTCACTCTTTCCTACTCTGCATGAGAACCCACAGGGGATATTTGTAACCAGGCATTTTACACCCACTCTCGGAATAAATCCCCATCTCTGCAGTAACGTCTTTTTAGTCTATTCACACTCCCGAGTCTTTTTAACACTCCCCGAGTAATTTCGTGTTCTTTATTTGTTTAAAAATTAAAAATCCATTTTACCCAGAAAATGGCCAAACCAATTTACATGTATAAGGACAAATCAAACAACAAAGTGTGTTTTCTCAGAAGCCTCAGGCTTTTTTCAAATTTGAAATGGCAGTGATTTAAAATACCCTGTGTTATTGATTCTTTTCAGCCACACAGAACATTTGTGATGGGAGGAAGTGGAGGGATAGAGACCAGAATCCAGGGGCAGAGAGAAACACTTAATACAGAAAGCGTCCCGGGAATGGGTGCACCTCTGTCGTGCTCAGTTGATAAGCGTCTCCTACGGGCTGCTGGAGTCCACAGGGCTTGTACACCTGGGTGCTTGCAGGAAAAGAGCCGCCTTCCATACGGCTGAACTTGTCCTAGCCAGGTGGGGCTGGAGGGAAGGTAGAGGGCAGTGTAGCCATTCTCCAGAGCAGCACTGAGCCATGGGATCAGGAAGGCAGCGTCTGCTCCCTGCCTGCCATGCACACGAGGTATTCTTCTTGATTCAGCGGGGCCTTGGGTGGGTTACAGAAAACATTGTGGTTGTAGGCACCTAAACATTCAGTGATTTATCACAGAAACAAAGGGCTGAGTACCTCATATTCTCACTCATAAGCGGACCTTGAACATTTACCATCATATTACAAGAAAGGGATTGGCAGCAGTAGGACACTGCTGGGGGGAAAGCACATGACATCAATAAGGGTATGTGATCTCAAGTCAGGCAAAGTGGGGACCAAAGGGAGGCCCAAACCTTACCTGTACGATGACTACTTGTATACCTCATCCTGAATTGTACCTCACATTTTTAAAAGAAAAAATAAAAATGAAAAAATAGTGTGTTAGTCACAGCACTGTGATTGGTCTCAACTAAGGAGGTGTTTGGGTGGTGCAAGAGCCACACAGGATTCTGTGCCGTTATGTCAATGTCACACCCACAGGCATGCACACCCACATACACACACAGGTACATACCCATACACATTTTGTACACATGCACACATAGGCACACACATACAGAAACATAGACACACAAGCACACACATACACAGGTACATGCACACGCAGGCACACACACACAGGTACACACATACATACACAGGTATACATACACACTGACAGGCACAGACATGCAATTTCAAGTCTGCCTCTACCAGACACCAAATCTTGGACCTGGACTTCCCAGCTTCCAGAACTGTGAGAAATGAATTCCTTCCAGTGAGAAGTCACCCAGTCTATGGCACTTTGTTACAGCAGCCTGAATGAATTAAGGCAGATATCTAGGACTGAACAGTCAGAAAAATGGTCAGAGGTGACACAGTCAGTCACACTATCTTGCAAAGTGTGGAAATGAAGATTTCAGGAGATGAGATGGGGGTGTGATCAGGGGTGCGGAAAGTTAATGGCAAAGCAGAATCCAGAGCTCCAGACCCGTAGGGCCTGCCAAGCAACAAACACCAATGTGACTGCTCCGGGGATTGTTTTTTAAATACAGGCAACTCCCTTCACGTGGCATGACCAATTTAGCCCAGAGCTCAGAGTTTCTTTTAGCATTTGGTACTTCTTCTATTCTTAATTCTCTGCTCCTGAAACTGATCTTGACCAATGAAAAATACCTAACATCCAATTTAATCTTGGTGTAGGGTGTGTTAGATAGGACAGGGTGTGTGTGTATATGTGTATGTGTGATTGTCTGTGTGTGTCTGTATGGTGGTGTGTGTGTGTGTGTGTGTGTGTGTGTGTGTGTGTGTGAGAAAAACAGCAACAACCATTAGAAAACTAATCACAGCTGATCCATGAGGGACTTGGCTGCTTTTAATGAAGTCATTAGCCAAAGACCATTCTGAGAAAGAAAATGTGAAGCCCGAACTCTGAGAACATTACCTGTAATGAACCTGGAAATGGACTTGGGGGATTGCTACCATATTCTTAGCATCTGTAATAGCTGTTGCACACACTGCCAGATTGCAGCCTGGTTCCAGGAACCCTGTGGACCCTAGAGAAGACACGGCAGAGGGTCATTCAACTGCTGGCTGTTGCGGAAGCATCAGAGAGAGGCTGAGACTCTACTTCCAACTAATAACTCTTTCAACTGTGCTCTTGTTTAATGCAAAAGGTCATTTTTGTGTCAATTGCTTCCCTGGAGGAAGAACAGAGGAAATCTCTTTCCTTGCATCTCCCGCTTCAAACTGGAGCAGTGTTTCTGGAGAGAGACTTTGGGAGAAAGTTGCCCAAAGGTAAAAGGTGCCAGTAGATGTCCCCAGACCAAAGGCCCTTTTTCATTTTCATCTGGCCATAAAGAGAAGGACTATAGAAGTGCAAGTGGGTAGTATCCTACAAAGTCAGAAAGAAGATTTTTTTTTATCACTTTGGAAATCGCAACATGCATGAGAGGTGGGGTGCTGATAATGTTGCATGAAGTCACTATGAACAGGACAAACCAGAGTCCCCATAACGGTGATGGAATGGGCTCCCAGGGAGCAGAAGGAGAAGGCGGTTTGCTTGGCTAAGTCTTCATTTAAAAAAATGAAGCCCCAGTGATCTGGTGTCCATTGCCCAAGTGATTATAGGCATTTGGGGATACAAATGACCTGAATCACTGGTCTTGAGGAACATTGGTGGTAGTGGTGGGTGTTGTTTGCCTGGTAGGAACCTATGCATTCTCTTTTCTTCTGGTAACATGATTTTGTCATCACCTTTTCCCTGTGGCAATCGCTCTTGGTTGGCTCGTGAGTCAAAATGCCCGGAGCTTCCTTTGGTTAAGGAATGGGACTTTGACCCAAGTCAGACACCTCAGAGCCTCCCTTTAGAGCACTGACATCTTGAGCAGAATGACTCAGGAACAGAGAGGGTTGAAGTTGGGGGTGGAGGAAGCAATGGGGGGGAAATTATGGCAAGAAAATTACCAGTAAGCAAGATGCCTGGCCCCTGGGCACAATTGTATCCCAAGCTATAGGCATTTCCATTACATAAGCCAAGAAATTCCGTTTTACATGAAGTTAAAAGGAACAAAGAAAAAATGTTGACATTCACGCCCCTTACTCTAGAGAGATTGCCTGTTATTTCCTGCTTCCCACATCCTGGAAGGTGACCCGGCCTTTGCAAATCCCTCTGCAGCCTGATTCTGTGAGCAATCCAGGATCTAGCCTATAAATATCTCTATTCGTTTCCTGATGCTGCTGTAACAGATTAATGCAAATATACTATCCTGCGGTTCTGGCATGCAGAAGTCTTACACGAGTCTTTTTTTTTTTTTAGGTCTTTTCATTTTTTTCAGGAAAATAATATTATTAACATCAAAGTATTAGGAAAAAATAATTTGCTTGAGTAAAGGAGAATGCAAACATAGTAACTGACATGAGTCTTATGGGGCCAAAGTTAACATGTTGGCCAGACTGCATTCCTTCTGGAAGCTCCAGGGGAAAATCTGTACTTGTCCTCTTCCATTTTCTGGGGGCTGTTCACATCTCCTGGCTCATGGCCACGTCACCCTGACCTCTGCTTCCCTCGCTGTATCTCCTTCTCTACCTCTGACCTTCATGGCTGCCTCTCTTAGGGACCTTAGATGACATTAGAACCACCCAGATAATCCGGGATAATCTCTCCATCTCAAGATCCTTCCTTTAATCACAATGGCACAGTCCCTTTTACTAGGTAAGGTGACATATCCTCAGATGCTGGAGGCTATGACATGGGTAGTCCATTCCAGGCCCATCAAGGGGGTCTCTTTGGCAGGAGGCCATGAGGAGGTCACTAATCAACCTCCTGTCATAGCTCCTTGCTCAGACTACCCAGAAACCCAAGTTTCTGTTGTTTACAACACCTACTGATGTTTCACTTCTAGTTGGTATCTGCAAAAAAGAAGAGGAATAGTATTTATTCTGCTGGAAACTAGGAAGGTGATCATAAATGAGTTAAGAGTACATTATGAAACATTCTTAAGAAATTGTTCCCCAACATGGCCCTTCTGCCCAATTTCCTGAGGTAGAGGCTACAGTATGTCTTGTCTAAACCAGGACAGCCTTGTGTTTATCTTGGGAAGTCCCTAGCATCATCTGATACCCAACAGAATTGAATATCTCCTTGACTCTGGTGTGCCTGGTTCTTTTGGCAGGACACTGAAATTCTGAACACCGCCATACTCACTGGAAAGACAGTTGCCCTGCCCATCAAGGTGGTCTCTGTGGAGGAAAACAGTGCCGTGACGGACATCTCAGAGTCGGTGGAATGCAAGTCCACAGACGAGGATGTCATCAAAGTAAGTGATTTCACAACCAGTTGGATGGAGCTGGTGGGACTTCATCTGAGCACCCCATTCACCAGAAATGTTCAGATTGAAATCCGAGGCTCAACTGCACAGAGGTTTACACAACACACTTCCCATTGATCCACCCAACTTTTCCATCGCCATCTCTTTATTTTGGAATCATGCCAACCTAGTGGGGCTTTCTTGTCTGTTTGTATGTCTTCTTGCTCACTCTTCCTTCTTTCCTTCTTTCTTTGTCTCGCTTTTTCTTTCTCTCTCTCTTTCCTTATTTATTTGACAAATAAATGTTGTATATATTTATCTTATACAGCATATTGTTTTGAAATACATTGTGGAATGGCTCAAATGAGCTAACTAACAGATGCATTATTTCCCATACTTATCATTTGTGTGATGAAAACCTTTAGAAATCAACTCGCTTATCAATTTCCAAGAGTATAATATGTTGCTATTAGCTGCCGTCACCATATTGTACAGAAGACCTCCTAAACATACTCCTCCTCTCTAGCTGACGCTGTGTACCTATGCCCGTCATCTCCCTCCCCCACCCAGTCCTGGGGGTCACCCATCTCCTCTCTGCTCCTGTGAGTTCCATTTTACTGAATTCCACAGGTCAAGGGAATTTGCTTTTGTGTGCTTGGCTTATTGCACTTACCATGGTGTCCTCCGAGTTCATCTGTATTGTTACAACCCACAGGATTTTCTTACTTTTTAAGGCTGGACAATTTTCCATTTTTGTGTGTATATCACATTTTCTTTATCCACTCATTTGTCGATGAGCCATCAGTTACACTTTGGAGCATGGGTCAAACCTTGAATGCCTGCAGTGGTGAGACAGGTGATTCAAATGAGTGACGTGATAACTTGGATATGCCCTGTTTTGGAAGGACAGCCAAGATTCTGTTCTTTGCCTTTTCCAGCAAGGAAATTGCTACAACCAATTGTGGTCATGAGCAAATGCAAGATGAGTTAAAAGAGTTGAAAACCTGGACGTTATAAAAAAAATTTTTTAAACACCTTATTTTTTTTAATTTTAAAGCTATGGGGTAAAATGCAGGGTTAGATATACAAATGGCCATTGTGTAGGTAAAGTATAGGCCTCACTTTGGTTCCCACTTCACCTGGTTTGAGATCAGGTACTCTTCTTGATGAGGTGTGCTCTCCCTCCCTCCCCTGGCAGTTTCCCACTACTGCTAGTCCCTTTCTTATAGTATTATGATAATTGTTCAGGGTCTGCTTATGAGTGAAAAACCTTATTTGTCATTGTTAGCTACCCAGTGTAATTTTTGAATGGGCAAACAATAAAATTCATCTGCATGTGAGTTGGCCCATGGGGCAACTCCTTCTAGAACAGGAGCTGGCAAACTATGAACCAAGGTCCAAATCTAATCACTGCCTATTTTGTAAATAAAGTTTTATTGGAACACAACCACCCAAATCCATTTCCATATCGCCTGTGGCTGCCATCGTGCTACAGCAGGAGAACTGAGTCACTGACTGAAACCCTATGGCTCAGAAAGTCAAAAATATCTTCCATTTTTCCCTTCCCAGAAGAGATTTGTCTAGAACAATGCCTGTGCTAAAATCTTGCATTTTTTGAGAGAGGAACTTTAATTCCTGGTCTTCCCACCATGAAGCATGATAATGTACCCACGACATCTGCTTAGAGAATAAGACAATGCTAGGGCTACTTCGGGCCAGAGAGTAACCATTTGGTCTTTCTTTGTGTTTTTTTGTTATCCCTGGAAAAATACCCCTGAAAAAAAATCTAACAAAAACATCCAGGCAATATTTTTTGCCCCCTCAAATCGAGTTGGACAGAGGCAATCCGTCCCTTCTCTTCTGTTGAAAGCTCCGTGCCCTAGTGGAAGTAAGCCTCATGAACTGTTGGGGTGGAGGAATGACAGGGGAAAAGACTTCTCTACAAACCTCACTCCAACACAGACAAGCAGTAGAGCACCACACTCGATTGTCCATGGCCCTTGGTGCCACCATCAGAAGGCGATACTCATGCTACATCATTATAACAACATTCTAGCCTTCCAAAAAGTCATCCAGTATATTATGATGATTTTCTGACTGTTGGAGGTAGTGTCTCAACCTAGGGGACTCTTCCTCTAATTCCTCCAAAAGTGACATATGATTTAGGGGTGACCCTAAATCCAGTGTTTTAACAGAAAGGCCATAAAGCCCACATGAGGAGGAGGCGGAGAAGGATGAAGTTCTAAACCAGCGAAAACACAGTGTGAGCCACATAGAAAATTTTAAATGTTCTAACAACCACATTCAAAAAAGTAAGAATAAAAAGATTGTTAATTGAATAATGCACTGTGTTTACCCCATTAGATTGAAAATGTTATCACTTCTACCCATGATCAATATAAACATTATTAATAAGATACTCTACATATTTTTAATCTGTTTTTGGAATCCAGTGTGTATTTTACCACACACAGCTGCACTTCAAGTGCTGCATAGCCTTATTGGAAAACACAGGTTCTTCCTGATCACTGATTTGTAAGTCTCCTAAAAGCCAGGACCCTTGATAAAGGTGATCTTCTGAAAGGACACTCCAGCACTGATAACTTTTGACATAAAGAACCTACATTTTAGCCTACAAAAACCAGGAGGGAAACAAAACCCAGAAACAAAATTTCTAACCATTGTATCCATAGCAGCCCTTTGTTACTCTTAAATGATGTTGACATGAAGACCATTACTAATGTCTCCAGGAATATAATCATTATCTTTAGGGAAATAAACATATTTAAAGGGAAAATTGCCTCCTGAAATGAATCTGGAGTAGATGCTCCTGGCTGTTAACAAAGCCATCTGAAATCTTGGGTCAACAGAAGCAGGGTAGGGATGTCTGAGCAGGCTGGCTTGGTGAACACAACACCATTCCCAGAACTTGGCTCTTGGCTTTGGGTCTAATGAGATCAGTGACACTTGCTGAGCTGGTTTAGTACAGCCCAGCATGCCTTAGAGAGGAGAAGAGAGGGAGAGAACTGACATTTAATCAATGCCTACTCTGCCGTGGGCTCATGAGGTTTGGGATTTCGGCAGCTCCAAATTCGGTCAAGAACTCTGAAGGCTCTGAGATTTCACCCTAGTGTGTGCCGGCAAATCAAACTGTCACAGTTCTGAGGATGCTAGCAGAAGACACAAGACCCCTTAGTTAGATTCAAAGGACAGCCAGTGTATCTGCATCTTTCTGCACCAGTTGCCAGAGCTATCATTGCCATAGGGTTATGCAGAGGGGACCAGTGACACTTGCCCATCTAGTGGATTATGTTTCAGGAGAGGAGCCCTCGGCTTTGAGAACCCCCATCTTTTATAATGGAAGGTGTTATGGATGACGTGTTTGTGTCCCTCATTCCCAAACTCACATGTTGTTGCACCCTTAACCCTAAACGCAATGTTATTAGGAGATGGGACCTTTAGGAAGTAATTCAGTTTAGATGAAGTCATGAGGGCAGAACCACATGATGGAATTAGTACCCTTATAAGAAGAGGAAGAGAGACCAGAGCTTAGTATCTCTCCACTGTGTGAGGATATCGCAAAAAGTTGGCCATCTGCAAGCCAGGAAAAGAGCCCTCACCAGAACCCAGCCATGCCGGCATCCTCATCTCAGATTTCCCAGCCTTCAGAACTGTGAGGAATAAATGTAGGTTGTTTAAACCACCAAACTGATGTTATTTTTATAGCAGCCCAACCTGACTAAAACAGGCAGTGAACCTGCCTGACCTTCTCCCCGGAGAGAGACAATGTCTTTGGCATATTGGACCTTAAGCATACCTGCTCTTTGCTCCAGAAGGGGACACAATCCCTGTCTTCCAAGACCATTCACTATAGAAACACCCTTGAAAAGACCATCCAGAACACACATAGGCAGTGCTCTGCTTGTAAGTTGTGCGGAAATGCAAGAGTATCATAGAGCTTCTCCCAGAGTTCTTTGTGGTTTTGCCATTTCCAAGCTTTTCGGTCTTGGACAATTTGTATCCTATTCACTTCAAGACTTAGTCTCCTTCTCAGTAAAATGGGGGTAATCAGAGTTCCTAATTCAAAAGGCCATTGTAAGGATTGATCAGCTTTATTAATCAAGTAAAGAACAACATGAACTAGTCTCCAGCATACAGTGAGAACTTAGTAATTCAGAGTCAACTTTGGTTATCTCGTGAAATCCTCTGACAACCCATTAGGAGGCCTGAATTTATGTTTTGTGTGGTTTACCCAGGGTTGCCAAAACATTAGAATCATACACAACTCATTTCAAGTGTACAACTCAATGATTATTAGGAAATTTACGGAGCTGGGCAGCCTTCCTGGTCTCATTTTAGAGCATCTGTTCATCTCTATGCTTTCCATCTCTAGCCTTGCCTGCTCTGGACATTTCATACGAATGGCATTGCACCATGTATGGTCTCTGGTGCCACATCTTCCACTTGGTGTGTGTTTAGAGTTCTTCTACGTGGTAGCATGGCTCAGTCGTTCATTTCTTTTGTTGCTAAGTAACATCCCATGGTGTGGATGCACCGTGCTTTGTTCATCTAGTCACAGGCTGGGTTGCTTCCACTTTTTGGTACTTATGAAAAATACTGCAGTAAGCACTCACAGGCAAGTCTTTGTGTGAACGTATGTTTTCCTTTCTCTTGAGTGGACACTGAAGGGTAGAAAGGCTTGGTCCTATGGTGACCTTTTCTTTAATTTTTGCTAAACTTTTTGCCAAAGCGTCTGCACCATTTTACATTCTCACTAGTCGTGTCTGAGGATTCCTCCCGGCCTACTGGGAAGATCCAGTCAATCTGGCCGTACAGGACCGCCTGCCCACATGGCCGTATGCAGGGCTTAGACGTGGGCTTTCCGACTTGCCAAAGTCGCCACTCCTTCTCCTTGCCTTCTCTCTGGTCCCCTTCCACTGACTGCTTGGCTCATGGGAGCATTTGAATGTATGCCCCTGAGGCAGATGGGAGCGTGTCCATTTCACAGATGTGGAGGCTGAGGTCTGGGGATTGGGGCTTATCTGGGTTTTGTTTTCTTTTGCTTTTTTCTCCCTTCCTTTTTATCTTTTCTTCCTTCTTCTCTTCCTTCCTCTTTGCCTCCTCAATTCCTGCCAGCCAGCACTTACCAGCCAACTACCCCATTTAAGATTCTGTGATTTTTTTTTTGGTATGGGAGAAACAGATAAATAAATTGCTTCTCTCGGGATTCGCAGCCAAATAGAAGAGATCAATACATGGCACTTGGGCATGCCACTTCATGTGCTTTGCACATCTGCACCAGCCATCACAGCTATCGATTCCGTCTTGCCACTGAAGAGACTGAAAGCCAAGGTAACTTGGCTAAGGTTGCACATCGTGTACTTGGCAGAGGGTGAGGGGTTCAAACCAGGGAGCCAGAACCTCTTAGCCATTAGAAAGTATAATCTCTATGCATTTGAGTTTTGCTTAATTTTTTAACCTTATATTCAGAATGTCCAACTTACTTTAAAGGTTACAATGACTCAGTGACTAGGCAGAGAATACCGTATACCAGCGATCTCCAACTTTTTAGGCATCAGGGACCAATTTTACAGAAGAAAATTTTTCCACGTACTGGGGGGAGGGATGGCTTGGGATGAGTCAAGTGCATAATATTCATTGTGAACTTTATTTCTACTATTATTACATTGTACTATATAATGAGATGATTATTACTATGAAGTTATTATTTTGGGATGAGTCTGCAAGCAATGGACATTATGGTCTCTGCAGTCAAACCTCTCTACTCGTGTTCATCTGCATTTGCGACGGCTCCCTGGTGTTGGCACCACTGCCTCAGCTCCACCTCAGCCCAGCAGGCATTAGATTCTCCTAAGAAGTGTGCAGCCTAGGTTCCTTGCATGTGCAGTTCGCAATAGGGTTCGCTCTCCTATGAGAATCTGATGCTGCCGCTGATCTGACAGGAGGCGGAGCTCAGGCTGTGATGTCAGTGACAGGAACGGCTGTAATTGCAGATGAAGCTTCGCGCGCTCACTCTCCTGCTCGCTGCTCACCTTCTGCTTGCTGCCTGATTCTGAATCCTGCTGTTCACCCTCCCTTTACTGAGGCTCACCTGTTGCTTACATGTTGCCTCATATTCTCTGTCTCTCTCTTCCTCTCTCTTTTTGTCTATCTCTCCCTCTCTTCTCTCCTCTTCTTTCCCACTGCCTAGATATACAGATAAGTAGGTAGGTGGATGGATGGATGGATGGATGGATGGATGGATGGATGGATGGATGGATAGATGGATGGAGCGGTGGTTGGGGAGCCACTCACACACACACACACACACACACACACACAGAGAGAGAGAGAGAGAGAGAGAGAGAATTTGTTTCTGAACCACTTTGGAGCAAGTGACTCCATACTGTGACCCTTTAATTAATTACTTCAGTGTACATTTCCTAAGAATAAGAATATTCTAGCCGGGCTCAGTGGCTCAGCCTGTAATCCCGCGCCTTTGGGAGGCTGAGGTGAGTGGATTGCCTGAGTCCGTGGGTTCGAGACCCGCTTGGGCAACTTGGCGAGACCTCATCTCCACAATAAATCTAAAAATCAGCCGGGTGTGGTAGCGCGTGCCTGTAATTCCGGCTACTCGGAAGGCTGAGGCGGAAGGATCGCCGGAGCCCAGCAGGTCAAGGCTGCGGTGGCCGGGAGCGGCCACTGCACTCCAGTCTGGGCAACAGAGTAAGACTCCGACTCAAAAAATAAAAAAATTAAAAAATTAAAATAAGAATATTCTTTTTACATGCACACCACCAACTTGAGTCAATCTGATGCTGACACAGTACATGACCTAACACACCTGCTGCCTTTCAGCTTTGTCACTGATCCGCCGTGCCTCCCAGAAGCCGTCCTTCCACAGGGCAGGCTCCCGTCGGGTCATGCCCACACCTGCCATGCGCTCCAGTTTCCTCAAAGCTGAAGCAGGACCTCGGTACCTCCTTGCCTTTTAAGAGACGAAGCATCTTTGAGGAACACAACCCTTATTTTCCTTTTTCAATACAAGAGCCCTCGAGGGGGTTTCCTGATGTCTGCCACATGTAGATTCGGGTCTGCCCTCCCAGCAAGGAGAACCACATGAGTGGTGATACGTATCTGTATTTGGTCTCGTTTATTTCTGTGGGGCTTTTGTACCACCATGAAATCACTTGGGGGGTATTTTTTTTTTTCTTTTAGCAGGAGTTTCACTCTGTTACCCAGGCTGGAATGCAATGGCACCCTCTTGGCCACCACGGCCTTGACCTGCTGGGCTCAGGTGATCCTTCTACCTCAGCCTTCCAAGTAGCCAGAAACACAGGTGCAAGCCACTATGCCCAGCTGATTTTTTTTTTATTTCTTGTAGAGCCGAGGTCTCACCAAGTTTCCCAGGCTGTTGTCGAACCCTTGAGCTCAGGCAATCCTCTCACCTCGGCCTCCCAAAGTGCTGGGATTACAGGCTTGAGTCACTGCGCTCAGGCTGGGAGGTATTCTTTCTGATTCCATAAGTAATGCCCGCTACTAAAAAGTATCAACTGCTCCAGAAAACTCCAAGAAAGAAAGAATTACCTTTACCCCATCATCAGCCTTAGAAAATCGCTGTTAACATTTAATCATCATTTTGTACACCTATATCCCCCTGTAGAGATATAATTCTGTATCTTTACAGACAGTGGGATCCTATTGTGCATACCATTTTATACCACAGACTTTTTTGTTAGCAAATCTACACATATATACATGCACACACGTGTATGTATGCATATATTCCATACACTCATAGAAGGGCTTTTCAGTCACAGTCTTTTTTGCAGAAATGGGTCGAATCCTCCATGCATTCAGCCCATTCCTTCCTCTCCCTGGGCCATGCGTCGTGAACACCCCTGACCAGGGGTGTTTGGAAAATGAGGCCAGGCCGGCTGTGGCACACTAGAACCCCGAAAGCCAAGGAGGTGGACCTGCGGCATGTCTAGCGTGTGGGTCACAGAAGTTGTAACCCCTGAATGGGGTGAGCCTCTGGCATTGGCCTCCGTGTTGGTTCACCTTCAAGTGGCGAAGGTGCAGCCCCAGAGAAAGGCCATGACATGCCCACAACAGCCCTGGACCATACTAGGGGGAGGAATGGGCAATGTGGACACACGCCTTCTATGCCTGGGTCCCCATCATGGAGCATCTTACCCACAAGCCCACACTGGGCATCTGTGAAATAAAGGTGAGACTTGCAGTCAACAGCGTGGCCCAGACCACCGGGAAGTGGTTTTCTCACTTGCGGTGTCTTAAATTCGGCAAAACCCAGTCTGTGCTTTCCACAAATCCCATAATTCCTTCAACAACGGCATGTTGGCCTTTTCCTAGGTACCGTTCCAGTACTGGGGTCGCAGAAATAAACCCAACAGATGCAGCCCTGCCTCGTGGGACCCAGCAATCTAGCGGAAAGGGAGGCAGATCATAACAAATTCATAAGGGTGTTCCTGAGGTCAGAGAGGTCACAAAGGGACTTCCACAGGGCCTGTGTGAGACAGCAGCTTGGGTGGGGGCTACTGTGAGTGGAGTGGCCCAGAGGAAGGGACACTGGAGACTGTTTGCTGGAGAAATGATGACCATCAGCAGCTGCTGTGGACTCGACCCGCTCTCTGTACAGCTCTCTGTGTGTCTCCCCTCATCCTAATGAGGCTGACACCCAGCACCCCCCCCGCCCCCTGGTGAACCCCACCCAGTCTGCAGTACTGCAATGCTGTCCATGGGAGCTCCTGCGCTGCGGCCGCAGGTTGCCAGGATTGGCCCAGAATGGGGCAGGGATGCTGAGACTTAAGCATCATTCATCCAGTGAATTTCCAGCACAGCCCATCTGACCTCACAGGCACGATTCCAGCGAATGCATCCCCAGACGGAGCTAAAAATCATGCATTTGGGCAACCAGCAAGCCTGGCTTTTCCCTGTGACTGAAGGTTCTGTGGTGGCTCCTGTGTGTGGAGAGCCACTTGCCTGGCCGCAGCCTGGCCTTTTCCCTGAGCTCTCAGTCCCTTCACCTGCAAAATGGGGGAATACACGTGCCCACTTCATAGGATTGTTGTGGGGTGTTGTGCTCCTGTCTGCACTGAAGCTTCTCTGCACCAAATTGACTCTGAGTCCTTGAGAGTGAGGGTCTTTGAGAAGAACCCTAGGCTTTTCAAGCGCCTGCAGGATGTATGACCACTTGGGAGGGACACCCTCCATGCACAGGAAGGTGGACAGAGGAGAGTTTCTCACCCGTGCTTGTCATATCGAGGGCCTTTGGAAGAAGCACTGGAGGATTTTATGCTCAAGAGTCATTTGGTTCTCAGATGGAAGGAACCCCAAGCAGGCCAAGATGTTCCCGGAATCCAGAAGCCCTGGGTTCCAGGCCTGGCCAGGTGGCACTGCCCAACATGCCCCTTCTGGGCCGGGGATTTCACTGCCAAGCAAGGAAGCTCCTTCCCTGAAGGGTTCTTCTAGACCCATGTCGCTCCCCCAATCTGGGATTCAAAGTGCCATTTAACAGTGTGTCTAAGAGCTCGCCTGCGCCACCAACAAGTGCTTTTTTGAGCCACACTCAGTTCCTTCACCTGCAAAATGGGGGAATACATATGCCCACTTCATAGGATTGTTGTGGGGTGTTTTGTTTGTTTGTTTGTTTAGTTGGAATCTCACTCTGTCTATCACCCAGGCTGGAGCACAGTGGCATGATCACGGATCACCAAACCTTGACCTCTTGGGCTCAGGCGATCCTCCTGCCTTAGCCTCCCGAATAGTAGGGACTACAGGTACACAACACCACACTAGCTACTTTTTTTTCTTTTTTTGTAGATGTTGCCCAGGCTGGTCTCAAACTCCTGGCCACAAACAATTCTCCCACCTTGACCTCCCAAAGTCCTGGGGTTATAGGCGTGAACCAGCACACCCAGCTGTTGTGAGTGTTAATGCAATAATACCTATAAAGCATGCAGGACAATGCTTTTGTCATAACTCTTCTTACTAGCCAGGTAGACCTAGACCAGTGGTTCCCTATGGAGTGGTTGTTCTCCCCAGGGGACATTGAGAAATGTTTGAAGACATTTTCCGTTGATACCCCGGAAGCAGGGGCTGCTGACATCTAGTGCATAGACGCCTAGATTGTGCCAAGCACCCTACAATGCCTAGGACCTCACGACCAACAATTACCTGACCCCACATGTTGGTAGTGCTGAGGCTGAGAAGCTCTGCCAAGACTGAGCGGCCACCAGAGGGCCACCAGTCTCCCATGGAAGGATGAGCTCCTTGACTTGAAAGAGTGCCTGGCACAACTTAGAATGGAGGGAGGTCCACGGGCCACCACCTCTGGACTGATTTGAGCTGCGTCTTCTGTCACTTACCCTCTGAGTTAACCCAGGGAAGTCAACCTCTCGGAACCTCAGTATCCTTATCTCAGACATGGAGATCACCAGAGTCATATCACATAGTTGCGACTCAAAGACTAGCAGAGAAAAGGCGTGTGAAATGCCTGTCCCACAGTAAGTGCTCAGGAAATGTCAGAGGTCACAGTAATGGTGGTCACAGAAGCCAGAGTATTTGCTTAGCTCTCCTGAGAGCCGAGAGCTGTTCAAAGCAGGGCATTCTCCACACTGTAATAGCCAGTGGACTTGGGTCTTTTTGTTGTCGTTTGTTTCTTTCCACTTACTTTTTTAAAAACTTTATTATAAAGATGGATACAATTCAGGGCTAGGTATACAAATGGACACTGTACAGGTAAAGTTTGGGCCTCCCTTTGGACCCTACTTCACCTGGTTTGAGATCAGGTGGGTACCCCCCTCCCCCACCCTGGCAGTTTCCCACTACTGCCAGTCCCTTTCTTATAGTATTATGGTAATTGTTCAGGATCTGCTTATGAGTGGGAACACCTGATACTCAGTGACTTGGGTCTTATTAATTTTGGGGAAGCTAGACTTGAATTAGACAGCTGTTGCTGTGACATGCTGTGTAACAAAACAACCCAAAAACTCAGCACAAATGACAGCAAACATTGGCTTCTCCCTCAGGGGTCCTTTAATTGATCAGAGCAGCCCTACCTCAGGGTGCCAGTTGGCTGGCATGGATCCAGGTTTATTTGGGGTTCAGGTTGGTTCTCTGTGTCCCATTTTGGTGGCCAAAGACACCTTGAGTATACTGTTTTCGCGGTGGCTCACAGGATCACAAGGGGCCAGCCCAGACCACTCAAGCACATTTGGGGCCGCTGCTCACATGACACCCACGAACGTCCCATCTCACAGGCATGAGTCCAAGGAACCCTCACAATAAAGGCATGGTTCCTTCATGCTTCTCACAGATGTTTATTGAGCTTCCCTATGCCCTAGAGGTACAGCAGTTGAACTAATGACACCGGGACCACACCTCCACAAATGTATCTGCAGCAGCAGAGATAGAAAATACATAGGTAAACAGGCCAGGTGTGGTGGCCCATGTCTGTCTTCCCAGCACTTTGGGAGGCCGAGACAAAAGGATTGCCTGAGCCCAGGGGTTCAAGACCAGCCTGGGCAACTTGGCAAGACTTTGTACAATAAATCAAGAAATGAGCCGGGTGTAGTGGCGCATGCTTGTGGTTCCAGCTACTTGGAAGGTTAAGGCAGAAGGATCCTCTGAGCCCAGCAAGGTGGCTGGGCGTGTGCTGTTGCCCTCCAATCTGAGCGACAGAGTAAGACTCTGACTCAAAAGAATAGAGAAGAAAATGTATAGGTAAGCAAACACAGTAAACAGGACCATTTCAAATATTGATAAAAACCAAGAGGCTGAAGGTTTGAGAGGAGGCAGGGCTTGTGGAGGGTAAGGGGCTGGGGCAGCTTCTCTGAGGAGGTAGCATGGGTGCTGAGCTCTGAGTGCCAAGAGCATGGAACAGAGCCATCCAAGCAGACAGAACAGTCCGTACAAAGGTCCCAGGGTACGAACAAGCTTCACATATCCAAAGGGCAGAAAAGCAGCCGAGATGAAGGACCACAAAAACGGAGGAGAGGGTGAGGTTTGCAGGACCAGGCTATCCGGGGCCTTGGAGTCCATTGTCAGGATCAGAATTTTGTTTCACTCTAAGGGCAACCAAACCCTGCGGGGCGTTCCGGTTTGGATTTTTAAGTAGCTCCCTCTAGAAAGTCCGAAGTGAGTACTACTGTAAGTCTCATCTTAGAAATGAGGAAACTCAGGCCCACAGAGGTTGAGGGACTTGCCCAAGGCCACACAGCTGGTAAGCAGCAGAACTGAGATTCAAACCCAGGCGTGTGCAGCCTCAGATTCCCAGTAGGCTCAGATGAGAATGGGATGTGCTGCCTCCTCACAGACCAATATGGTGATTTTCAGGCATCAGCTGGGTTAGACCGGGAAAGCCGGTATGTCCAGTAGAGCTCTGTGCCTGGGTTTGTCCGGGATTTCCCAGGAGACTGCATGTGCCTCAGCGGCCTGGGGTGGGAGCCCCACCCTCGGTGGGGGGGAGCTTCGACCACAGGGCTTCCTGGGTGGCCACAGGGCAGGGGAGAAGGGATGAGAGCTTGTCTACTGAGTCTCCTCGCTCTCTCTCTCCATTCCCTGGTGGAGGTTCCCCTTTTCCCTTCCTGCCCTTGAATATCAGACTCCAGATTCTTTGGCCTTTGGACTCTGGGACTTGCACCAGCGGCCTCCTGAAAACCCCAGGGCCTTCGACCTCAGACAGAGGCTGCACTGCTGACCTCTCTGGTTTTGAGGATTTCGGACGCCACCAGCATTCTCACTGCCCAACTTGCAGATGACCTGTCATGAGGCTTCGCCTTATAACCGTGTGAGCCAGTCAGGTTCTCTGTCACTCAGGCTGGAGTGCAGTGACATGATCACAATGATCATAGCTCACAGCAGCCTTGACCTCCTGGGCTCAGGGGATCCCCCTACCTCAGCCTTCCGAGTAGCTGGGACTACAGGTGTGCACTACCACATCCAGCTAATTTGTTTTATTTTTTGTAGAGATGAGATATCACTATGTTGTCTAGGCGGGTCTCCAACTCCTGGCCTCAAGTGATCCTCCTGCCTCGGCCTCCCCAAGTGCTGGGCTCACAGGGGTGAGCGACCATGCCTGGCTCCCCTTCTGTCCTCCTGGAGAACTCTGACTAATACAGACATTAAGATTTGTCTACAGCTGTGCAGTATGGTAGCTACTAACCACATGTGGCTATCTAAATCAGTTAAAATTAATTAGAAGGAAAATATCACTTCCACAGTCACTCTAGCCACATCTTAAGGACTTGGTAGTCACACGTGAGTAGTGTCCACCATATTGGATGGCACGTGCCTAGGATGTTTCCGCCATCACAGAAAGTTCCGAGGGAAGCCCAAACCCAAAGCCTTCAGCCCATAGGAGCCATGCCATACATTCATTCCTGGGAGAGGATAGGGGGCAGAAATAAAGACCTGGAGTCGGTCAAGGAGGATCAGGTTGTCCTGACCCGCTGTCTTCAGTTACAATGAATATTCTGTTCTAATAGAAGACTTTTGCCAAAGATGAAGCCATTTACCGATGAGTCAGATTTTGCTCGAGCCAAGGGAGGTTCCATCTGCATTTGCTTGAACAGGGACAGAGGGGCTTAAGCCGCTGGACCCCTGCTGCTGGTCTCCGCTGATGGTAAGTCTCTGGTCAGGCCCATGCAGCACAGGGTGGAGTTCAGATGGCACCTGGGCATCTGGTTTGCCTGAGAGAGGGTTTAGTTCTGGACTGAGTGGGGAAAACCTCCCAAGGAAGCTGGGACTGTCGTTCTGGGAATTCCTGATGCCTGAGACAGGAGCTCCCCACTCCAACTTCCCTGACGCTTTGCTCTTCGCCACACAAGTGTCTCCTGTGCCAGGATCTCTCCTCCACTTGATTTTTTTTTTTTTGAGTTGGAGTCTCACTCTGTCACCCAGGCTGGAGCGCAGTGGCACGCTGCTCACAGTCACCGCAGCCTTCCAAGTAGCTGGAACCACAGGCATACGCCACTGTAACCGGCTAATTTTTTTTATTTATTGTAGATATGAGGTCTTCCCAAGTTGTCCAGGTTGGTCTCGAATCCCTGGACTCAGGCATTCCTCTTGCCTCCCCCTCCCAAAGCGCTGGATGAGAACTACTGCACCTGGCTTTCCCTATGCTAGGGAAATGGCCCAATTCAGCCCCACCCAAGCATGGGTGCTCCTCGATGGCATTAGTCCAAGCAGCCAGCTTCCTGATCAAACCAAGGGCAAGAAGAAGTGGCAGAGTCTCATTAGGCACTGGGAGTCTTCCAGCAAGCTGCTGACCCTTAGTTCTCGAAAACGACGGGTCCTGTGATTCGCTGTGGAAGACACTGGAACAACTGGCATGGCCGTTAACACTAGCACGCAGAAAGCAGCAGTGGAATGACTCCAAGCCAGAAAATGAAGATGAGAAGAAAATACCAAACACACAATGCCGCTGACATGGTGCCATGTGGGTTCCATGAGGCCAGGGTGGGTGTACACACTGCAGTCATCCCTGGGGTCGCTGGAACAAACCATCACAGACCAGGGGCCTTAGGACAATAGAGTTATGTCCTCATGAGTCTGGGGGCCAAAAGTCTGCAGTCATGGTGTGGATGGGCCTCAATACCTCTCAGGCCTCCAGGGAAGAGTCCTTCCTGCCAGTTCCAGCGTCCAGTGTTGCCACAGACACGGACGGTCCCAGTTCATGGAATGTCATTCCCTTCTCTGCCTGCGTCTTCTGATGGCCGTCCTCCCTGCATGCCTGCCTCTGTGTTTCAGGCTTTAGGATCTAAGTGGCACTGTTCAGGAGAAAGAGGGCAGATGGTGCAGGGGAGGGGGGACCTGGAGCCTGAGCATGTGGCGGTCAACTCTGATGATGGCTGGCATTCTGGAAGCCTCCCCCACTCTCCTCCGCAGACCCCCTTGTAAACGCACTTCCGGGGCTAACACGGTGCATCTGCCTGACCCTCAGCGGATCCCCATCTGCCAGGCACCAGGCTTCTGCTTGGCCACGGCTGGTGGTGTGTGCCAGCTATTTGAGGGCACTGGGCTAATTCCCGTACTTGGAGGTTTTCTTACCTAAACTCTCCCGACAGATCTGTGCCACCGTTCTCTCTCTGCACTTCCCGTTCCTGTCTACTCCTCGGACTTCAAGCTACTGATCTTCCTTCTGTTTCTAGGACAGGCTGAGCTTACTCCCGCCTCCGAGCCCTCACACAGCGGAAGACGGCGCTTAAGGGACACTTTTCTAGACCTAGATGGTTGCTTTCAAGTCCGACTCCAACTCCTGCTGGCTGTGGGACCTTGGACCAGTTATCTAACCACTCTGTTCCTTCGTTTCCTCACCTGTAAACTGGTTTGTGGGAGGGTGGAAGGATCGATACACATAAACTCTTAGAGCAGAACCCAGCATACAGCAGGCATTCCATAAATGTGAGCGCTTCTTATCAGTGCTCTCTTCTCCCAAGTTCTTCGGCCTAAACATTACCTCCCCAGAGACATCTCTGTGCCCATTCTCACCTTGTTTTCTTTTTACTGTAGCACGTATTGGTCACAGTTCTTTTCTTTTTTCTTTTTCCTTTTTTTTTTTTTGAGTCAGAGTCTCACTCTGTCACCCACTCAAGCTAAAGGGCAGTGGTATTATCACAGCTCACCACAGCCTCGATCCTGTGGGCTCAGGGGATCTTTCTGCCTCAGCCTCCCAAGGAGCCGGGACTACAGGCATGCACCACCACGCCCAGCTAATTTCTTTCTTTATTTCTTTATTTTACTTTTTGTAGAGATGAGGTCTTGCTATGTTTCCCAGACTGGTCTCGAACAGGCTGGGCTCAAGCACTTCTCCCTCCTCGGCCTCCCAATGTGCTGGGATGACAGGCATGAGCCACTGTGCCCAGCCTATTTTCTTATTCATCAACTATCCCCACACTCCCAAAACGGAAACTCCTGGGAGGAGTGTCCTGGTC
Organism: Cephalopachus bancanus; assembly: GCA_027257055.1. Taxonomy (NCBI): domain Eukaryota; kingdom Metazoa; phylum Chordata; class Mammalia; order Primates; family Tarsiidae; genus Cephalopachus; species Cephalopachus bancanus. The sequence goes on from JAPVLO010000269.1 coordinate 1,722,829, forward strand.
TTTCCTGCTTGTTTCTGTCTCTCCTGGAAATGCTGCGCTCATAGTAGAAACAAGCATATGTGGATATGTGACGTTTGTTCATACCCTGTCGGTCTTTCCCGCTTGTTTCTGTCTCTTCTGGAAATGCTGAGCTCATGGTAGAAACAAGCATTTGTCGAAGGGGAGAATCCTCATTGCACAGCTGAAGAAAAGAATTTGGGGTCATTTTTTAATAGGGTTGTTTGTTTTTTGCCTTTTGGCACGTTTGAGTTCCTTGTAGATCTGGATGTTAGGCCTTTGTCACATTTGCAGTTGGCAAAAACTCACTCATAAGCAGACCATGAACATTTATCATAACACTATAAGAAAAGGATTAGCAAAATCAGCCGGGCGTGGTAGCGTGCTCCTGTAATTCCGGCTACTCAGAAGGCTGAGGCAGAAGGATCGCCGGAGCCCAGCAGGTCGAGGCTGCGGTGGCTGGGAGCGGCCACTGCACTCCAGTCTGGGTGACAGAGTGAGACTCCAACTCAAAGAAAAAAAAAAAGAAAAGGATTAGCAGCCGGGCTCGGTTTTCCCGCGCCTTTGGGAGGCTGAGGTGAGTGAATTGCCTGAGCCCACAGGTTCGAGACCCACCTGGGCAGCAAGACCTCATCTCTACAATAATCAAGAAATCAGCCAGGTGTGGTAGCGCATGCCTGTAATTCCGGCTACTCGGAAGGCTGAGACGGAAGGATCGCCGGAGCCCAGCGGGTCGAGGCTGCGGTGGCCGGGAGCGGCCACTGCACTCCAGTCTGGGCGACAGAGTGAGACTCCAACTCAAAAAAAAAAAAAAAAAGAAAAGAAAAGGATTAGCAATAGTGGGATACTGTCAGGGGAAGGAGTTGTACACAACATCAATAAGGGTACCCACATTTTACTTGTACAGTGACCACATATGTACCTAACCCTGAATTGTACCCCACACTTTTAAAATAAAAAATAAGAGAAAAAATAAAGAATCTTAGATCAGGGAGCACCTAGCGTGATGCAGGCGCAGCCAGGACTCCCAACCACGGCTCGTGGGTCCTGCATGGAGGCTCATTCTTTTGTCGGGAAGCCTGAATTTCCCTGGGCCCCACTGCCCTGGACAGCATCCCTGCCTGTGTCCTCAGCCCCAGCAGGCATCCAGTCATCTCCCCGTCCTCCCTGGCCAGCCCCACCAACCCCTGCGTGGATGGCAGTCCCGAGCCGAGGACGACAGCATCCAAGTCTTGGCGGCATTTTGCCCCGTCAGCTGGATCACGCGTGATTGATCACAGGACACATTTCTGCCCGGCTGTTTGAGGTCTGTGTGACCGTCCCTGCAGGGGCCAAGGCATGAAGGGAGGGGAGTGTGAAGACAGCATCTCAGAAATACTGCTGAGCTCTGACTTTCCTCAGCCTCTTCCATTTCCTTCTCTTCCAGCGATGTCAGAGACGTGACTATTGGGCACTTTAGTCATGAGAGTGCTGTGATATCGCATCCCTTCTTAAAGGCGAAACTTCAGCCCCGGCAGCTGCAGGGGACTGGGGCGTGTAGCACAGGAGACACCAGAGGAGGCGGAAGGTCCCTGGGACAGGCACTGGTCAGGGACTGGCGGGGGCGGTTTCCAAACTAATGTCCCAAAGGCAGGCCAGGCCCCGCCCTGATGAGAAGCTCTGATGGGGGCTTCCCGCACCCTGGAGGCAGCTGCCTAAATCTAGGATCAGGCTCTGCCACTCCTGGCTTTACTCTCTACCCTACCAGTGATCTCTTCCTGAGGAGGACAGAAAAAAGAAGATTTCCAAAAGGAGAATGGGCCAGGTGCTGTGGCTCACATTTATAATCCCAGTGCTTTGGGAGGCCAGAGTGAGAGGATCCCTTAAGGCCAAAAGTTCGAGACCAACCCGGGCAACATAACGAGGCCTCGTCTCCACAAAAAATGAAAACATTAGCCCAGTGTGTTGGCACATGTCTGTAGCCCCAGCTACTTGGGAGGCCGAGGTGGGAGGATCGCTTGAGCCCAAGAGTTTGAGGCAGGAGTGAGCTATGATCACTCCATCGCAGTCCAGTCTAGGAGACAGAGGGAGACCCTGTCTCTAAAACAAATTAAGAAAAAAAAGGGGGGAAGAATGGGAGGAGAGGAAGAAAGGGGAGGGAACACAAAAGCCCTTGAGAATCACCATCAGGGCCGTGCTCACTGTCTCTCAGCAGATGACTCGGTCGCTGTGCTGCCTAACAGGTGACTCCAATGTTCAGTTCAGACAATCACTAGGACCTGTGTGTGCATTTGCAGGTCAGTGTGCCCAGCTGGGCAGGCCAGCCTAAGGCTATGGGCTAAACTGCCCCTCACTGCCCCTGGGCTCCGGGCAGCTCTTGTGTCTCGCTCTAGGGCCTGCATTGAGAGGTGGTGACTGCTTTACCTGTTTATGTTTTATTTTATTTTGTTTTTTGAGTTGGTGTCTCACTCTGTCGCCCAGGCTGGAGTGCAGTGGCATGATCATGGCCACCGCCACCTCGACCTGCTGGGCTCAACCTATCCTTCCACCTCAGTCTCCCAAGTAGCTGGAACAACAAGCGTGCACCTCCACGTCAGGCTAATTTTTTGATTTATGGTAGAGATGAGGTCTCATCAGATTGCCCAGGCTGGTCTCAAACCCCTGGGCTCAGGTAGTCCTCTCGCCTCCGCCTCCCAAGGTCCTGGGATTGCAGGTGTGAGCCGCCGCACCTAGCCCATTCTCCTTTTTAAAACTGTCTATTTTCTGTCCTACTTTAAGTAGGAAGTTCTTCCCACAGCAAAGTCCAGAGGACTGGCAGAAACACCTGCGTCTTGAGTCCAGGCTTGGATGGGTAGGCTGTCACTGTTGTCCACATCCTACTGGACAAAGCCGAGTCCAACATTAGTGAGGAAAAGACCCCACCCATGAGGGAAGAGAGAGAAGCATCAGAAGCCACAACTCCTTGAACCGACTTCCTCAACACGACTAAGAGCTGAGCTCTGGGATGGACTGTCTGGGTCTAAACCCTGCCTTGCTGACTACAGCTGCGTGATCTTGGGCAAGCTACATGACCTCTCTGTGCCTCCATTTTCTCATTTTCAATACGAGTATGGTTTTTAAACAGACAGTGGCTGCTCGTGTGTTATTGGTGAGGATTTGGTGAGATAAGCCTTGTGACCCTCTTAGAATAAGGTCCAACAACTGGACACACAAGGAGTGCTTGCTGTTGGCATAAGGCAAGCAGTCGCCAACGCAAGCCTTTCTCCTCGTGTGTGTGTGTGTGTGTGTGTGTGTGTGTGTGTGTGTGTGTGTGTGTGTGTGTGTGCGCGCGCGCGCATGTGTACGCAGGCAGCCCTGAGTGTCCCCTCAGGGTAGGACATGCTCGGTGACCCAAACACCAGAGCATCTTTTCTGGCCTAGGCCAGGCGTGGGGGTTACCTCAGCAACGCTCCGCCCATCCATGCTGAGACTCGTTCCGGCCATTCATGGAGGGAGCCGCGCATTGCATGTCAGTTCAGCATGATGGAAAAGCCCTTGGAGAGCTGCCCCCACCTGTGCAAGCTCAGGCTGGCTCCTGGCAACACCGAGTATGTTCACTGGATGCTGCTGGGTGAGAACAGGGTGCAAACATGACACCTAACAAAATGATAATAAGATAAGTCGATACATTCTGGCATACCACTATGATGGGATGTGGAAGGCGGAAGAAAAGGTAAGCACAGAGGGGATGGTGTCTTGCTGACGGCCCTGGTACCTTTGGAAGCAGGTTTTTTTTGATGGCCTCGAAGGCCAGCTGGGGGTGATTGGCCCTCCCAGCAACCCCACCCCATTTCCACCCCTCCTTCCTGGCCTATCCCCACGTCACCAGGATAGAGGACTCGAATGCTTCCAGTGGTCAGTCTCCCAAGGTACTAGGATCACCGTCTCTCAGCAGATGACTCGGTCGCTGTGCTGCCTAACAGGTGACTCCACTGTTCAGTTCAGACTAGGATTCCTGTGTGTGCATTTGCAGGTCAGTGCACCCAGCTGGGCAGACCAGCCTAAGGCCATGGGCTAAACTGCCCCTCACTGCCCCTGGGCTCCGGGCAGCTCTTGTGTCTCGCTCTAGGGCCTGCACTGAGAGGTCGTGACTGCTTTATCTGTTTATGTTTTATTTTATTTTATTTTTTGAGTTGGTGTCTCACTCTGTCGCCCAGGCTGGAGTGCAGTGGCATGATCATGGCCACCGCCACCTCGACCTGCTGGGCTCAACCTATCCTTCCACCTCAGTCTCCCAAGTAGCTGGAACAACAAGCGTGCACCTCCATGCCAGGCTAATTTTTTGATTTATGATAGAGATGAGGTCTTGCCAGATTGCCTAGGCTGGTCTCAAACCCCTGGGCTCAGGTAACAAAATGGAATGCAGTAGTTTTTCATGCTGGCAACTAATCTGGTATTTTTAAAACACCATGCAGGCTAGATATGATGGTTCACACTTGTAATTCCACACTTTTTTTGTTTTGTTTTGTTTTGAGTTGGAGTCTCACTCTGTCACCCAGGCTGGAGTGCAGTGGCACACTCACAGCCACCTCAGCGTTGACCAGCTGGGTTCTGGCAATCCTTCCACCTCAGCCTTCCAAGTAGCCAGAACTACAGGCACGCACTACCATGCCCAGCTAATTTTTTATTTTATTTTATTGTAGAGATGAGGTCTCGCCAGATTGCCCGGGCCAGTCTCGAACCAACAGGCTCAGGCAATCCACTCGCCTCGGCCTCCCAAAGTGCTGGGATTACAGACTGAGCCACCGAGCCTAGCCATAATCCCACACTTTGAGAGGTCGAGGTGAGAGGATCACTTGAGACCAGGAGTTCAAGACCAGCCTGGGCAACATAGTGAGACCTCGTCTCTCCAAAACCAAAAATTAAAAAGTAGCCCAGCATGGTGACCTGTGCCTGCAGTTCCAGCTACTCAGGAGGCTGAGGTAGAAGCATCACTTGAGCCCAGGAGTTGGAGCCTGCAGTGAGCTATGATCACACCACTACACTGGGCAAGAGAGCAAGACCCTGTCTCTTAAACACACACACACACACACACACACACACACACACACACACACACACACACACTGTGCAGGTAATGTGACCCGAGACAGAAGTTTTCAAGCTCCGATTCACTCATTCATTCTCCAAAGGGTATTCATTGCGCATTCACTGAGAGCCAGGTTTTAGGCTCTGAGGATACAACACTGAACAAAACAGACAGGACCCCTGCCACCCTCGGGCTTATGATCCCCCAAGGAAGCACACGGAAGAACCCAGTAAGGAGGTAAAATGCGTGGTTCATCCTATGGCAGTAAGTGATGGAGAGAGAGAGGAAGCAGAGAAGGGGAGGGGCGGGGCGAGGCCAGGTGAGCTGCAAGTTGAACAGCAGTGTTGGAGAAGTCTCCATCCGAGTGAGGCAGGGCTTCTCAGCCTGGCACCACTGACACTTGGAGGTGGCTACGTCTCCGTTGTGGGATGTCCTGTGCTCTGTGGGGTGTGCGGCGGCATCCCTGGCCTCAACTCACTAAATGCCAGTTCCAATCTCCTCCCCGTCCCCAAAGCATGCAGATGAGCAGGGGAGGGGCCCCAGGCAGCCAGAGAAGCATGTGTCAAGGCCCTGTGGCAGACGCATGCCTGGCACGTCCAGGACCAGCGCGGAGGCCAGCAGCTGGGGCAGGGCGAATGTGGTGAAGCTTCATAGAGGGTTCATGGGAAGATACCAGAGCAGCTGGGGAGGGACTGTTTCATCACCGAAGTGTTTTCCCATGGTTGCTCAGGAGGTGACTTGGAAGGTTAGAGATAATTATGGGGTGCAAAGTTACTATGCATCAAAAAAAAAAAGATTTTTACAGACTTGAAAAGGAGATACGGCTTTAAGCAGTTTTTAAGTAGTAACCCTAGGTTGGGAGGAAACAAATTTTGAGTGCAGGCCCTTGTGCTGGATGCACGTGTTTGTCCTCCAGACCCCTCTGCCCTTCCCCCACCCCGTCCTCAGCCCTGTATGGATGGCTTAAAAATTCCGTTGCCCACCTGTTCCTCCCTAGAAAGGACAAAAAGCAGAGGGAGGCTCTTGCTTTCCCAAGGGAAAGGACATGAGTGAGTGGAGAATCTAGTTCCCCAGTCTCTGCCAGGTCACGTGTGTACCGGCCACGGCTGCATCCTCAAGCAAGCTCCTGACTCCATGGGCCAGCCTCTCCTACTGTGATGGCCCATGTGGCATCCATGGGAACGCTCTCACCTTGCCTCTTGGCTCTGTGGACCGGCCTCTTCTACAGTGATGGCCCACCAGGGTTCGTGGGTATACGCCCACCTTACCCAATAAGAGGTAGCAACTGCTTAGAGCCCTCTGTGGGAATGCCTTGGGCTGTGGCCACAAATGATTATAAACTGGTGCCTTAAAACCACAGAAACATGTCTCCCCAGAGTTCTGGAGGCCAGAGTGTGGAGTCAAGGTGTAGACAGGGCCACACTGCTTCTGAAGGCCCCAGGGAGGCTCCTCCTTCCCTCTCCCAGCTCCCAGTGGTTGCCAGGATCCTTGGCATTCCCAGGTTTGAAGACACATCACTCCAGTCTCGGCCTCCGTCTGCCTGTCACCTCCTCTGTGTATGTCTCTGTACCTCTCCTCTTCTTACCTGGACACTAGTTTTGGATTTAGGGCACATCCTGAACCAGTATGATCTCATTTTGATCCTCTACTAATGACATCTACAAAGATCCTGTCTCCAGAGAATGTTGCAGTCTGAGGTTCGGGCAGACGTGAATTTCGGAGGCTCTGCTACACAAACCCCTTCCTCTCTGGGTCTGGCAGGCTTGGCTGTCCCATGCTGGTCTTCCTCACCCTGCCCACCCATTTGGGAAGAGTCTCTCCGTTCAGCTCCTCTCAGGTTCCTGGTTTGCAGGCACCCTCTGCTCCCTGTCTAGACTCGGGAAGAGACAGACTGTCCAAGTGGACCCCCATGGGAGGGGCCAAGTAAGCACAGCCAATGCAGCTTGAGGAGAGGATCCACAGCTGGGGCCCTGGCCGTGTGCATGTCAAACTGCTGGCCAGTGGCCTTGGGCCTTCCTTTCCTGGCCTACCTGCCCACAGGAATGCAAATGACCTGGCAGGACAATTCTAGCCAAGGCTGTCATCCCGGGATAAATAACGGAGCCTCCACAGGCTGGTCAGACCCTGAGCTGGCCATCACAGACCCTCCTCCCTCTGCCTCTCTACCTTGGACAAGCTGCAACCACCATGAGCCCCAGTTTTCTCATTCACAAAGTAGGATCATAATGTCTGTCCATTGCTCCAGGAAGAACTGAGTGTGAGAATGACAGACAAGATGGAGAAGGCAAAAACTGAGAGAAAACAAACAACCAAAAGCAAATAGGCTGGACAAATAAATAGAAGGCACAAACAGTATGGTAGGAATAAATCCAAATAAGCGTCAATCGTGCTTCACATGAATGTGCTAAGCGTTTCTAGCCAAGGGACAATGAATTTTAGGGGAAAAAATACTAAAATAAGATGATTATAAGTTTTTAATTTTTTATGAAGTATCGAAAACATACAGAATACAGAAGAAAGCAAAAAGATAGAGACAAATTATGCAAATACTAACCAGAAGAAATCCGGTGGCCTATTAATAGTGAGCAAATAGATTTTATGGTTTAAAAAAGCCTAAAAATGGTTTTTAAAATGGGGGTTCTTTGGGGTTTTCTTTTTATTTTATTTCATTGTAAATAGATCATAATTGTATATACTGTATTTCTAGGGTACAAAGTGATGTTATGATTTATAAATACAAGGTATTCATAACACAATGATTAAATCAAGCTAATTAGCACATCTTATATTATTTTTTGTGGTGAGAACATCCAAAATGCACTCTCTTAGCAACTTGGACGTGTACAATACATTATTATTAGCTATCATCCCGTGCTGTGCAGTAAGACACCTAAGCTCAAAAAAAGAAAAGAATGGAAAATCACACTGAAAATTAAAACAAGGAATCGTTACTGTATAAGAGCATTTTAATGTGTATAACAGAGCAGATACATGAACTCAAGTGCACAAGAAAAACTTGATTTTTCCGTATCTGAACTTAATTCAGAGACAGCCTCCGTCCCCTAAGTGCACAGAAGCTATCCTAGGTGTTTGATTTTTGGACATGTTAAGTTTGAGATGACCAAGCAGAGCTGTGGAAGGAGCAGTCGGATATCCAAAGACAAGAGTTTGAGAGTTGTCGGGATGGAAACGGCATTTAAAGCATCTGCGCTAAGTGATTACCGTGATGAGCGGGGCGCAAGGGTAATCTCCAAGTGGCCCCAGGTCAGCAGCATCAGCACCTGCAGGAACTGGTTACAGATGCCGATGTGGTCCCCATGCAGACCTGCCACCTGTGAACATGACACCCAGCAGTGTGTGCCCACAAGCCTTCCGAGAGGCTCAGTCAAAGCTGAGAACCCGCTGGGCGGGAAGAAGGCTCTGGCAAAAATTCCAGCGGACGCCCACAGTCCACCGCAGATGCCACTGCCTTCCCTGGGAAAGTGACCCCAAATTCTCCCCTAGGAGGCTGGTCATGTCCTCATGAAGGTACCAAAGCCCAAGTGATAGAAGAATATGACCACTGACTCAGTGTAGCTTCCCCAGGACCCACGTGACCACCCCACCTGACTCCTCCCACTGAGTCATGACCACCCTGCACCAACCTACGTGGGTTAAGTGTCAGAATGTATAGAGGCCAGGGGGCAATTCTCTCAATAGATGGCCCATCCCCTATGGAAGGCTAAAAAGATTCTGAGAAACGAGGCCAAGGGACTCAAAGACTCTTGTGGGTTTCGGTATCTCTGTGCAGACGAACCAGCTCATTTTGTGCCTCTGTGGTTCTCACTGCAGGCCACTTAGGAGATGATGAATGCCTCCCGAGACGTCCCCAGACGTTTATGACACCTTCAGAAACAGCCGCGAAGATGGCTCTATCATGCGCGGCAACCTCACACCCTTGGCGTTGCTCTTAATTATGTATATATTCTGGAGCTGCCAGGTTTCCTCCCACCAGAGCTCGGCAAGGTAATAAATGAGGAAAGTCAATGGTCTGTAAATTACAACATTGATTAAAGAAGTGATTACTGATAGAACTCTTGCTCGGCTATTATGCTAATGCCTGCCCAGCTCCAGGACAGTGTTTACATGTTAATGACAAGTCTGGGACACCAACTCAGATCGGCTTCCATCCGTAATCAGCATGTAAACATTTTTAAAGCACTCTTGACCATGAACGAGAAGATCCATCCGTGTGTGCCTCTCCCAGCAACTCCCTGCCACTGTCCCCGGCAGATGGAGGAAGCTCTCCCAGCCCTGCCCTCGCCAGCTGCCTCTCCGAGCAGACGTGCAAGTTGAAGATGAAAATTGGACCCCGAGTAGCCATCCACGGTTCCCGAAAGCTGGAGGGAGCCAGAGGGGGCCCTGATCACAAGAGTTCCTTGCTCAGCACTGGATGTCATTTGGCCAAGTCCACAGACCCCCAGGTGGGGACTCTGCTTCTTCCAAAGTCCCCAGTCCAGACAGGAGACAGATAAGCAAATCAGTAATTACCAGGGGGGACCCAAAGAAATGGAATGTATTTATTTTAAAAATGTGTATTCATTCTTACATGTCTAAACTTCAGTCTCCTTCAAAGTACTCTCCATTGGATGCAATACACCGATCAAGACGTTTTATCCACTGCTCAAAACAGTGTTTGAACTCATCCATTTTGCTGTCTTTCAGTGCTTCTGCTGTTTTGGGGATTTTTTGTTTTTTTGTTTTTTCTTCGCTTCTTCCACATCAGCAAAACCTTTCCCTAGGAGGACTTTTATCATCCAGAGAAACAAAAAAAAAAATCTCTCGGCACGAGATCAGGTGAATAGAGAAGGTGAGGCACAGGGGTCATGCAGTTTTGGGTCAAAAACTGCTGATCAGTGCAATGTGGGCAGGTGCACTCATAAATCACCCATTATGAAGTGGGCAAATACACTGAAAGAATCTCAAAAAAAAAAATTCACTGAAACTGAAAAATGCAGCCTCTCACAACAACACTAGCCAGAGCACTGATGCCAATGGGTTCCTAGAACACTTACCTAGTGGGGGAAGCCTGTGCTACAAGGGTCCCGCCCCCCAAAAGATAGTTCTGAGGTTTTTTGGGTCCCCCCTTGCATACCTTATTATGCTGAGTGCTGTGAGCGTCCCTGAATGACTTCATTACCTCCAAAGCGTTCCACTAAACTGCATGTGTGTGCATTTCTCTAGCAAGAATTAGCTTTACAGTATTCCCAGAAAAGTCAATGATCCCCAAAAGTCAGGAAACACTGCTTGTGAGCTTTTTAGAAACTTTAGAATTAATGTCCTATGTTTCTGCTGATTTTTGGTACCATCTCATCTCAGTCTCTCACTGCATCTCCCACCAACCCCAGAATCCTATGACTGTCCTGAATCAGGTATCCTCATGAAAGGAGAGCCCTGTTCATCCATCCATCTGTCCATTCACATGTTTGTCTGTCCATCCATCCATCTATCCAACTATTTAGCCATCATCCATTTAGTCATCTACCCACTCACCCATTTATCCACCATCCCTCCATCAATATATTTATCCATTTTTCTGTTAGTCCATTTATTCATCTGTCTGTCTGCTCATCAATTTGTCCCCCTATCCCTCTGCTCCTCTGTCCATCATCCATTAATCTGCCCACCCATGTATTCACCATCCATCCATCCATCCATCCATCCATTTAACTGTCCATCTATTCATCCATCCGTTTGTCTGTTCAATTCATCCATCCATCCATTTGTTTATCCATTATGTATCCACCTGTCCACCCATTTATCCACCATTTATCTTCCATCCATTCATCCGTCTATTTATCTGTCCATCCATCCATCAAGTCATCCATCCATTCATCCATCCATGGATGGACTGGCTGTCCATCAATTTGTTCATCCATCCATATGTCTGTCTGTCAATTCATCCGTCTGTTCCTCTATTCATCACTCGTTCATCTATCCATCATCCATTCATCTTTACATACATACATCTATCCATCCATTCATCTGTCCATTCATTCATCCATCTATTCATCTGTCCATTCATTCATCCATCTATTCATCTGTCCATCCACCCATCCATCAATTCATCCATCCATCCCTCCATCCATCCATCCCCCATTCATCCATCTTTCCTTCCTTCTGTCCATCCACCAATCCATCTATCCATGCATTCATGATTCCCCTGTCCATTCATCCATCCATTCATCCATTCATACTTCCTTCCATCAGTTCATCCATTCATCTATTAACCTCTCCATCCCTCTATCCCTCCATTCATCTATCTGTCCATCCATCCTTCCTTCCTTCTACCCATCCATCCATCCATCCATCCATCCATCCATCCATCCATCTCTATAACCATTCATTCAGTATCCACTGAGCTCCTGCTTCATGAGCTGCTAGTATAAAGAACCAAGTATTCAAAGACAAATAAGATGCTCCTTTTCCTCCAAGGATTTCATGTCTATGAGGTTCTATGAACACATGTGGCCAGTTTAAATCACATCCCATAAACTTGGCTATGTAAGATGGGTCATATTGTTTTTCTGCAACCCAACTTGGTTTCCATTTTCGGTTTTCAATTTATCAGAGTGGCAGAAACAGAATCCCAGTCTAATTTCCAGAGGACCTCGCTATTGTCGAGGCATTGGGGGGAAGGAACTTCTCATCTTCGAGTCTTCTGTTCACAATGCCTAGGGGACATCCTTGATGGCTCACAGTCAGCATGGGTTACCTCCTTGATGGCCCTCACAGTTGTCCATGTGTTCCCTTCCTGCATACCTGAGAACATGAAATCTGAGTGGACTGTGGGAATGTGACATGAGCACCAGACGGGTCTGTGCCCATGTCCCATCCTATTAGGCTCCCAGGATACTAAGGCCTGCAGTACCTCCCTCTCTAGCAGGACACTCACCTATTTTGCTATTTTCTTGCCACACAGGGAATATCCACAGGGCTGTAGATAGAGCATCTTTTTTGTTTTGTTTTGTTTTGTTTTGTTTTTAGAGACGGTATTATTCTGTGGACCAGGCTGGAGTGCAGTAGTACAATCATAACTCACTGCAGCTTTGAACTCCTAGGCGCAAGCAATCCTCCCACCTCAGCTTCCCTAGTAGCTGAGACTACAAGCACATGCCACCATACTTGGCTAATTTTTTTTTATTTTTAGGTTTGGAGATCTTGCTATGTTATCAAGGCTGGTCTCGGACTCCTGATCTCAAGCGATCCTCTTGTCTCAGTTTCCCAAAACACTGGGATTACAGGTGTGAGCCACCTTGCCCAGCTCTTAGCTTCATATTTGAATGAATGGCTTTGGAACACAAAAGCCAAACGCTTGCTGACTCATTTTTATTTTCTTTGTGTGTTTGTTTTTCTTTCTGCTCTGACTCATTCCTTTCCTGAGATAAGAATTTGCTAGAAAGAGGGAAAGGAAAGGGAGGAGGAACACCAGGGGGAGAAACACAAGTTGGCAGACCCTGATGTGAATCACCATTCGCCTAATGAACAACCTCAACACAAAGCCATAAACATCCCAGGGCGTCATGCAAGCTGGTTCAGGCCCCACAAATGGGGGGAGGTGACCCCAGGAGAAGGGCGTTGCATTGCTGAGACCTGGGCATCATGGAAAAGCATCAGGAAAGCATGAGTGGAGGGAGAGACCATGGGGATGAGCATCCTGCTGGAGAGGGAGGCACTGCAGGCCTTTGTATCCTGGGAGCCTGATAGGGTGGGATATGGGCACAGACCCATCTGGTGTTCATGTCACATTCCCCCAGCGCACCCAGATTTCACCCACAGCTGCATTTCTGCACAAGTCCAAGTTCACTTTTGACTGCAGTCTCACCTCAAGCTGCTTTCTGCTTTCTGTCCCAAGCAGGAGCAGCCCTCGACCAGGAGGATAGAGGAGCTGGTAGACGGTAATATTCCTGCCCCTTATCCCTTAGGTAGACAATTCTGGATACTTTTCATGAGGCCTCATAGAAACAGAGCCTGATGCATCTTCCCATTGACTTTTCCTCTTTCTCTGTCTCCCTCTCCTCCTCCTTCGCCCCTGCCTTCTGGGATCACCTCCCAATTAAACTGACTGCGTCAGATCCTCGTCTCAGGCTCTGCATTGGGAGGAACCTGAATTAAGCACCCGTGCTTTGCAAGAGAACAGGACAAACTGAAGAAGGGTGACCTCTAGGGCCTCTCGGCATCTCCATCCTGTCTCACTCTGTCTCTGCAGGTGTCTGACCGCTGCGACTACATCTTTGTCAATGGCAAAGAGATAAAAGGCAAGATGGATGCGGTGGTGAATTTCACATACCAGTACCTGAGTGCCCCTCTGCACATCACCGTGTGGGTGCCCCGGCTACCCCTGCAGATTGAGGTCTCTGACACGGAGCTCAGCCAGATTAAGGGCTGGAGGGTCCCCATCGTGGCCAGTAAGAGGTGAGCCTGAGATGGGGAGGTGCCCTGGACATGACAACAGCTCTACTCACTAACCTAACGTCAAAGGATCTGGTAAGGCACGCAGGTGCTGGTTGTACCACGACTGTTTCATCTCCCTAGATCCTAATAACAACCTCTGAGGAGGCCAGGCCTCCAAGGAAAACCCAGCCAGGCCCCAAAGCTGCTAAACAGCAGTCCTGGCAGACCCAGGTTGCTTGTGCTCTGCACTTGGGCTTCTCCGAGGTGGTCTCTTGAAAGTGGCTCTCCCAAAATGCTGCAATGCCAGTAATATATTGTCTTAGCATCTCAGTCCCCAGGAAATTTGACAATGGGTTTATTTTCTCTGAGTAAACATCAAAGTCCTTTTCTGGGCTTGATGAATATTATAAGCTTGCAGTGCTCTCCGCAGAGCAAACCATTGGATCAAGTGTGATTGCATGTACACTGTACCATGGAGTTAGTTTGCAAAAAGCTTCTGGTTTCTCCTTGTGACCCTGGACTGTCCATCCTGCATGGGAACCTGGGAGCTTGTCCTCTCAGCTCTGAGCATCTGCCTGGAACCCTCTCTCCCGATTAGCAGGGCTGTTTTCCTGAAAGTCCCCTGAGCACAAGGGCCTTTCTCTTAAGGGACAGACTAGAATGTATCTCAGTGAGATGCCGAATCCATATCCACAAGGAGAACATGAAGGCATGTGGTCTGATTGGGAAAGGACAGCCAGATGTCTAGCCTGACTTTCAGTCGGTGCCATGAGTGACCAAGACAATGGGTTTGTTCCCCGTCCCTGAGGTGGGCAGAATTGAGACTCACTGTGCTCCTATCCAAGCTCGGCCACTTGCTAGCTCTGTGAGTGTTGGCAAGCTACCTAATGTCTCTGTGCCTCTGTTTCCTCATCTGGACATGAGACTAATTAAGGGTTCGCCTCATAGTGTTATAAGATTAAGAGAGCTAATGCATGTGGAAGCTTTGAATGGGGGCCGGCACATCTCAACTATGTGACACAGCTCTGTCCAGTAGAACTTTCCACAGTGGTGGAATGTTCTGGAACTACACTGTCCAGTGTGGTAGTCACTAGATCATGTAGCTACAGAGCACTCAGATTGTAGCCAGCATGAGAGAGAAGTTGGGTTTTTTTAAAAATTTATTTAGTTTTTGTTTATTCAAATTAAAAGTTTGAGCCAGGCCTGGTGACTCATGCCTGTAATTTCAGTGCTCTGGGAGGCCACAGTGGGAGGATCACCTGGGCAACATAGCAAAACCCCAATTCTACACAGAAATAAGATTTAAAAAATTAGCTGGGCGTGGCAGCACATGTCTGTAGTCCCAGCTACTTGGGTGGTTGAGACGGAAGAATCACTGTAGCCCAGGAGTTCGAGGCTGCAGTGAACTATGATGGCACCACTGCACTCTAGTCTGGGTGACAGAGTGAGACCCTGTATTTAAAAATAATAATAATTAATTAAAACTTAACCAGGCTCGGTGGCTCAGCCTGTAATCCCGCGCCTTTGGGAGGCCGAGGTGAGTGGATTGCCTGGGCCCGCGGGTTCGAGATCCACCTGGGCAGCGAGACCTCATCTCTACGATAAATCAAAAAATCAGCCGGGCATGGTAGCGCTGCCTGTAATTCCGGCTACTCGGAAGGCTGAGGCGGAAGGATCGCTGGAGCCCAGCAGGTCGAGGCTGCGGTGGCCGGGAGCGGCCACTGCACTCCAGTCTGGGCGACCGAGTGAGACTTCAACTAAAAAAAAAAAAAAAAATTTTAAATAGCCACATGTGGCTAATGGCTACTTATAGGACAGTGCAGGATTAGTAAATATTCGCTGTTGGCTGGGCACAGTGTCTCACGCCTGCAATCCCAGCACTTTAGGAGGCCGAGGCAGAAGGATTGCTTGAGCCCAGGAGTTCAAGGGCAGCCTGGGCAGTACCGTGAGACCTCCTCTCTACAAAAAAGTAAAAAAATTACCTGGGTGTGGTGGCGCATGCCTGTAGTCTCAGATACTCGGGAGGTTAAGGCAAGAGGATTGCCAAAGCCCAGGAGGTCTAGACTTCAGCAAGCTGTGATCATGCCTCTGCACTCCAGCCTGGGTGACAGAGTGAGATCCCAACTAAAAAAAAATAGCTGTTTAGCCTTTTATTTGTCAATCAACGTGTTCAAGAAAGGGAGGCCTGCACTTTGCACAGCCCAGGAATGAGAGTGGGCACCTCATGCGGTCCCGCAGTCCTGTCTTCGATGCTGCCTCCTTGAAGTCGAGATAGGCACTGCTTGTCTCAAGAGCATCTTACACACCTCCCCTGGGATCTGAGAGCTGTTTGTTTTTTTCCACAAGGCCCACCCGCGAGAGCGAGGATGAGGACGAGGAGGACCGCCGGGGTCGGGGCTGCGCCCTGCAGTACCAGCACGCCACCGTGCGTGTCCTCACCCAGTTTGTGTCCGAGGGCGCCGGGCCCTGGGGCCAGCTCAGCCACCTGCTCAGCCCCGACTGGCAGCTGGACATCACCCACCTGGTCGCAGACTTCATGAAGCTGGAAGAGCCTCAAGTGGCCACCCTCCAGGACAGCAGGGTCCTGGTGGGGCGAGAGGTCGGGATGACCACCATCCAGGTAGGGAGCCCCAGCCTCTGCATCCACTGCACTGAGACCCCGAGCAGCTTTGAGGAAGACCCACAAGGTGGGTGGGTCGTTGGGATCCATTCCTCGCCCCCCATGATGGCTCCGATGGCATGAGGGGGACACAGAGAGATGAGCCTGGCGCAGCTCTTGAGTTCCAGTCTGCTTTCAAACAGAATGAAGGCCAGGCGGGGAGGTTCACATCTATAATCCCTGCACTTTGGGAGGTCCAGGCAGGAGAACTACTTGAGGCCAGGAGTTCAAGACAAACCTGGGCAACATAGCAAGACCCCATATCTTAAAAAAAAAATTAGCCAAGTGTGATGGCGTCTGTAATCCCAGCTACTCCGGGGCAGGGGTCGCTTGAGACCAGGAGGTTGAGCCTGCCATGAGCTCTGATCCTGACACTGCACTGTAGCCTGGGTGACAGAGCAAGACCCTGTCAAGAGAGGAGAGAGAGAGAGAGAGAGAGAGAAACAATAAATAAGAATGGAGAAAGTGGTGGCCACACACCTTTAGTCTGCCACATGACCCATTTTCAGCGACTACTCCTCCATTCTAATCCCCTCCCAGCACTCTCCGTCCTCCCTCTGATCCTCCCACTTTGTACACTTTCCAGACCTATTCCTCCTCCACCTTCTCAGACCTCCCCTTTGCCTCTTCTGTGCACTGTGTCTACCAGTGCCTGGGGACAAAGCGTGGACTGTCCCTCTCGTTCCTCCTTCAGCCACTCTCCCTGCCTTCTATTTATTCAACAAACTCTCTTTAGAATCCTGCTCTCTCTGCTCGAGGAATGTGTTGAATGGAAGGATTTGGGGCAGACGAAGGGGTGGGGGCGATCTCCTCTTCTACCCATCCAGGCCTACTACCCTGCTGACTCCCCCTCTGTGGAGACTTACGCCACATGCGGAAATGAATGGCACACTGCTGTCACCTCACCTGGATATCTCAAGTCCAGCATCTAGCTCACAGATAAGGCAGGAAGCAATGTCTCAACAGAGGATGCAAGAGCAGGCTATTTAAAATCCAGGTCTCCCCAGTTAATTCCGTAGTTTACTTGGAATTTGATCTGGGTTGCTCACAGTTAGTTTGTATACAAATCTTTATGAGTCTGGTCCACAGATCATCGTGTACAGTTACCCAGGTCATGCATTGTACAAGAGTACTTCATCTAATGGGAGGGCTTAGGCCAAGTGCAGCAGCTCATGACTAATCTCAGCACTTTGGGAGGCTGAGGTGGGGGAATCACTTGAGCCCAGGAGTTCAAGACCAGCATAGTAAGACCTTATCTCTACCAAAAAAAATGATTTTATATATATATATATATATGTAGCTAAGTAAATAAATGGTAAGGGGTCGTTCCTTTTTAAAGACAGAATGGATTTTAATATATATTCCAATTTTCCAACAGAGTCAAGGTGTCTTGGGGAAGGGGTGACTTTATCTAATTCCCACAGAGGCATGGCGTGGCAGGTGCATAAGGTGGCTTAGGTGTATGGCTCCATCCCCTGTATTCTGGACCTCAGGTCTGTTTGGGGTGGAAGGAAAACTGGTGGGAAGGTTCTAGCATCTGGAAACAGGTTTGATGGATTCTCCTTGTGACCTGCCAATCCCACAGGTATTGTCTCCATTGTCTGACTCCATCCTGGCAGAGAAGACGGTCACCGTGTTAGATGACAAAGTGTCAGTGACAGAGTTGGCCATCCAGCTCGTGGCTGGACTGTCTGTCACCCTCCACCGCAATGCAGAGAACAGTAAGGCCATCACAGCTGTTGCCACCGCTGAGGAGCTGCTGCATACCCCCAAACAGGTAGGGGCCAGATGCCAGAGGCAGAGAGGGAGCAGGGTCAGTCATGTTCCTCATTCAACAGAAGGGGAGGGAGGATACAGGGAGGAGGCAGGTTGTAGAACAACATTCCTGAATGGAGGCCAAGTCATTGTAGACAAAATGCTTGTCTTACCTTCACAGCTTTTGGGCAGCACAGACCCAGGGTGAGCTCATTCACCAGCCCTCTCCCCAGGTCTCCTAGCTGTCATTCTTACATTCCTGCATTGTCCTCTCTTTTGAAGAGCAGAGTGAGCTTTTAAAACCATAAATCAGTGCTGGGTGCAGTGGCTCATGCCTGTAATCTCAGCACTTTGGGAGGCCAATGTTGGAGGATTGCTTGAGGCCAGGAGTGTGAGAGCAGTCTAGGCAACATAGTGAGACCTCATCTCTACAAAAAATAAAAATTAGCCAGGCATGATGGTGCATACCTGTAATCTCAGTTACTGGAGAGATTGAGGTGGAAGCATTGCCTGAGCCCAGGAGGTCAAGGCTTTGTTGTGCCACTGCACTCCAGCCTGGGAGACAAAGTGAGACTCTGACTCAAAAAAAAGACAAACAAACAACAACAACCAAAAAATACCCATAAATCAAACTATGTCTTTCACTGACCTTAAATGTTCCAGTGACTTCAAACTGAGCTTAGAAGGAGACCATATTATTTTGACCTCCCACATGATATAACCCCTGCCTAGGTCTCTGACTCTCAATCCTGTTTCTTACCACCTCTGTACCTCGGGCATGACACCTTGCCAGTGTCTCAACCCTTAAAGCGAGTTCCCCAACTCTCAATCTCTCAATATTTCTCAGCACACATGAGACACACACTCCTTTTGAGCTTTCTTAGAAACTTTGCAATGCTATTCCTTTGCCCGGATCACACTCTCTTCAGCTCACCACTGAGCACAATGCTTTCTCATTTTCATACCTAGCTGTGATATCTCCTTTTCATAAATGCCTTTCCTCACAGCCCTGTGTAAATCAGTCCAACTTCCTACCACCACTGTTTTATTTCCATTGTGGTATTCATTATTATCTGAAATTATTTAGCTAAGTATTTGCTTATTTATTTTAGTTCTCCTCCATGGAATATAAGTTCCTAGAAAACAAGCACCTTTTTCATTGTCTTGCCCCCAGTGACTGTCACAGGGCCAGCACAGTAGGTGCTCCATAAACATTGGATGCGTGAGTAAGTGACTCTCAGAGCTGTGCTGGAAGACAGGAAATTGCAAAGGAGGAGGGAAAATGATCCAAGCATCCCAGCCATGATGGGGCTCATCTGACCCTGATAACCTGCACTAGTGTTTGCCTTGTCTGCAGGACTTTCTGCTTCTGATATTGTCACTAGGAAAATTCTTATGGGAAGAGTACAGACTTAAAGCCAGAATACCCATAGGTCATCACAGTCCTGTTTCTTACCACCTCTGTACCTCGGGCATGACACCTTGCCAGTGTCTCAACCCTTAAAGCGAGTAACAGCACCTAACTTGAAAAGTCCTTTTGAGAATTAAATTGGGATTAACTATGCTGATTGCTAGACACTGTGGCTGGCAAGGAGTCATGCTCTGTCAAGTCAGCTCTTCTTATGAGGAGGGTTGTTATTATTTTTACCATTTTAGTAAAAGCACACAGGACCTTGCCATGCTCATTGGAGCAGACAGTCTTGGTTCAGAACACTCAGCTTCAAATCTAGTTTCCTCTGGTGACTTGGAGTCAGAAAAGGAGGCAGTCTGGAGAGGAAGATCAAATAAACCTCCACCATGGATTAGGCAGTGCAGGAGGAGTTGTCCTACTATTGCTGGGCATATGGGGTTGGGGCCAGGAAGAGAGCAGGAGGGATTAGGGTCTCCTGACCTGCACTCATGGGATTGACAGTGCTCCAAAGGGAAGACGTGCTGCTGAGAATGGAGGCTGTGAAGGGCAAGGGCAAGGGTGTGACAGTAGAGCCTGGGGGCATATATTCTTCCATGGGGACTGGAAAGTTCCAGCCATAGTGCAGGGTTTCAGTGTGGTTCAAGGGCAGCAAACCCAAGTGCCATAGGTGCTAGGCTAGTGTTATAAATGAGGGATGCAGGGCTGTGAACATCTACATGACTTTAGTTTGCATCTCCCTGACGATGAGTGTCGTTGAGCACTTTGTCATATATCTTTTGGCCATTTGTGCATAGAATGGAATAGCGGATCTCAGAGACTCAAAAAGGAGGTCCGGGGGAGGGGAATGAAAAATCAGCTGTGGGGTGCAATGTGCACTAGTTGGGTGATGGGTACTTCTTCACCATTGTACAATTCATCCATGTAACCAAAAACCACTTGTACCTCTAAAGCTATTAAAAAAAAATTTTTTTTTTTGAGTTGGAGTCTCATTCGGTCACCCAGACTGGAGTGCAATGACCGCTCCTGGCCACCGCAGCCTCGCCTGCTGGGCTCCAGCGATCCTTCTGCCTCAGCCATCTGAGTAGCCGGAATTACAGGCATGTGCTACCACGCCCAGCTGATTTTTTTGATTTATTGTAGAGATGAGGTCTCGCCTGCCCAGGCGGGTCTCGAACTGATGGGCTCAGGCAATCCTCTCATCTCAGCCTCCAAAGGCGCAGGATTACAGGCTGAGCCACCGAGCCCGGCCTAAAAAAAATGTTTTAAGTACAAATTAAAAACTAAAAAAAGAATCCATATGGCTATCTTGTCCCAGTAGTAGGGTCTGTGAGGAACCGGAACAGTCATGCTCAGCACACATGGTGTATCTGTTACCTACTGCCGTGTAACAAGTGCCACAGACTTAGCAGCTTAAAACAACACCCACTTCTCAGCTCATGGTGCTGTAGATGGGCTCTGCTGGGTCCTACACTCATCACAAAGCTGAAATCAGAGCGTTGGCTGGCTGAGTTCTTATCAGGATGCTCTGATTTTTTTATTTTATTTTTTGAGGCTGCTCCCATGATTGTTTATGTGTTAGGAGAATCCAGATATTTGTAGTTGTATGATAGGGTCCCCCAATTCTTTGCTGCTTATTGGCTGAGAGCCCCTCTTAGCTCTCTCAGACCACCCCCATTCCTTCTCATTGGCCCCATCCCCGTCTGCTTCAACCCCAGCAGCAGGAAATGAGTCTGTCTCACGCATCCATCTCTCTGACTTCCCCTTCTGCCACCAGCCAGAGAAATCTCTCTGCTCTCAAGGGCTCACGTTACCTCACTGGCCCCACCCCAATGATCCAGAAAGATCTTCGCATCTTAAGGCCAGCTGTGCCACACAACATAATCATGAGAGATCCGTCTCATCCTATGCCCATGTGATGAGGATTTGAGTGGGACATCTTTGGTGGGTCATTCTGGAAGTTCTGCCTACCACAAGGAGACCGTATCTACCTGACTCTGCTCTGGAATGTCAAGAGGAGGGCCCTGGATGCAGACAGGTCCACGGCCAGCCCACAGTGCTGACTTCTCCAATCTTCTCTATTGGGGGCGGAAAACTAACATGGTGTTTTCTAGTTTAAAAAAAAAACAAGAGTCAGAACTGCAAATGAAAGTCTAGGAAAGAAAGCTGAAGGCATGAAGCTATTTGCTGGAAATGGGTCGTTCATTAGGGTGAGAATTGGCCTTGCAATCCCCCAGCATGGGGCACGGCCCCCACCCCCATCTGACATTGGCCATCTGTCTTCATCAGCTGACAGTAATTGGTGGAGCCCAGGACTGACTTGGGGGATTTATGGATGTGGTTCATCTGATTTGCAGACATGACTCTCTAAAGGATAGAGCTCGCAATCATCCTGGGGCATGTGTTATTTTTAAGTCATTCAGAATTTCTCATCCTTGGGGAACGATGTTGGCTTCTCCTGATAAAACACGATGTTCCAACCTCTCTGTAATGAGCTAACGGGAGGGCTTCATCTCAACCACTCAGCGGTGCCGATGGAAATAGATTTGGCCAAGCTGAGGCTGTTCTGGGGGCTGAATTCCAAGCGTCTGCCATTTGGGGGACTTGTTTTTATGTTAACTTCTCTCTCCATCTAAAGTTTGTGAAGAAAAATTAATTTGGAATGAAAAGCCGGCCAAGGTGAACTTGCACCGCTCAGCATGCTTTATTTCAGCCCTTGGTGTGCAGAAGTCTGGCCTCTTTTTAGGGAAAGCTTTAACTTGGAAATACAAAATCTGAGAGGTGTTTATACCCACAAATACAAGGGCGGTTGCCTGTGTGTTTCCCTAGGCCTCGTTTGCGCTAAGATAGCTAGGAGAGAAACATTAAAGGGAGGACCCCTTGTCATCCCTGCAGAGGCTGAGGTGCCAGGAAGGGGCATGTCAAGTGCATGGTCCGTCTGTCAGTGTGGACTTGGGAGACGGGGTGGGAGCTGACATCACAGAGCCAGGATCATCTGTCTTAGATTTGTTCCCCAGAAGCTGAGCCTGAGACAAGGATTCAATTCCAAGTACTATACTGGGACAGGGAAGATAGCCCCAACAGGGGAGTCGAAGAGTGATGCGAGAAAAGGAATGGCCGAGAGGGTGCGTGACCAATCCAGCCATCAGGGAGGGCAGTGGAGCGGCAGCCTGAGGGGTCGAGATACTGGTCTACAAAGGCTTGAGGAGCAATTGCCCGTGAAGGGTAAGGGAGCTGGATGCAGAAAACAACTCCTGTCCATCCTTCATGGAGGTGCTAACGCCTGGCATGTCTGGCTGTGGGCATGACCATGTGGGTTCCAGAAGCCAGAGAATACCCTCAGGGGAAAGCTGACCATTGCAAGTTGAGCTGGTGAGAGCCGAATAGGCCACACCCATGGAGATCTCCACGCCCTCTTAAGACATTATTCTAAGCAAATTGACACAGAAACAGAAAACCAAATACCCACGTTCTCACATGTAAGTAGGAGCTCAACCCAGGGCACACACAGACATACAGATGGGGACAGTAGGCTCTGAGACTCCTAGAAGGGGGAAGGAGGGGAAGGGGTTGGAAAGCTACCTGTTGGGCACCACATTCACTGTTTGGGTGACGGGATCCACCTAAGGCCAAACCTCACCCTCATACAATAGACCCATGTAGCAAACCTGCACATGTGTCCCCTGAAGTTAAAATTCTAAAAAAGAAAAATAAATAGATAAATAAGACAAAACCAAAGACTCTGTGTGCCATCTCACCCCTCAGAGCCCACCAGTGTTCCTCTGGGCTTTCTGTCACAAGTGGTAGCATCCCAGCTCAAACTGGCCTAAGCAGACAGCAGGATTTATCAGGTCATGTCCAGGCATTCTCATCTTCAGGTATGGCTAGATCCAGGGGCTCAACGAAGTGTCATCAGAAATCCGCCTTTCTACACCTGGCATTTTTCCTTGGTTCTGGGGGATGTCAAGTCATGACCGCTTGGAATGCCGCTTATCCTCATACCCTGTGTTTTCCTTCTGGAATTCCTTCAGGCAACTGGGGGCACTCACTCACTCTTCTTCCTTTCCACCTGTCTTTTATAGACTGTATTTCTCTATATTCCTGTGGTCCCATGTTCAGTGAATGTGCTGGCTTTGTCTCCCATTCCACTGATTCTCTCCTCAAATATGCCCAAGCTGCTACTCACACCATCCACTGAGGAACTCATTTTGGAAGCTGTCTTTCCTTTCTAAAGCCCCCTCCCTGCTCCATCCAGCTCTGCTCTTTAGGTGGGCTGTCCGTCCTTCTCATCCCCTTCAACTGTTTGACTCCCTAAACCGTTGTTTCCTAGTGGTTGGTTTTCTTTCAGGTACTCACCTGCTCTCTTCCAGTACCTGTTTAGTGACTGCCTCACGATGGCAAGGTCAACCTGTGGGCTGGCCTCTTTTCTTCTTTCTGCTTGAGCCGTGATTGCTTTGCTTCGTTCCTAAGAAGTTCCTGTGAAGCTGTGTGTTTGCTTTGGCCCGGGTCCAGCTTCCATGAGTTTCTCTTGCAATTCCTGCCCACCAAGTTGGGCCAGCACCCACTGCAGGGGTCTGATTCCTAGTGAAGACATTTCCACCCATTGATCACAGCACAAACAAGCTGCGTCAGTTGCTGTGGTTCTGGCTCTCTGGGAAGGATTTTCCCATCTCGCAGACATGGAGAGGGTCCCTGTCACCTCCTCGTGCTTTTGTGGTGGGGCCTGAGATGGACGTCCAGGAAGGCGTGCGACGTCAGGCCTGGGGTGGCATGAGAAAAGCAGGTGGGATGCAGCAGCTTGACTTTCCTTAGCAGAGGTCATTTCCTCGTGGCCCTTGTGGGGGCTAATAATTGGGCCCTGGCGTTGGCTAGTCCGGAACAGCACGGTAGTTAAGAGCCAGGCTCTGAAGCCAGACAGCCCAGGTCCAAGTCCCCATCTTGCCTCTTGCTAACCACGACTGGTGACACACGTCTTAACCCCCTCTCTAGGCAGAAGGAAACTCATTATGTAAATAACTATTCACAGCGCCTGACCCATATAAGTACCCAGAGGATATTAACTCTCCATGTTGTTACAAAGATTACACATGTCACCCTCCTCTGTTCATTCAGGAAAAACTATGTCTCAACTAGGTCCTGGCTCTGTCCCAGGTGCTAAAGATCTGGTCGCTCCTAAACACCTCCGTCCCTGACGAGTCCCCACTCTGGGGCCAACAAAGGAGTGCCCACACCAACTCAGGACCCATGCCCTCCATAGCACCTGCTGCTGTGGGCAGCAAAATGGGGACAGGGCTGCAGTCATTGCCCTTAGAGGAGACGAGGACACAGGGAAGGCTTGTGCTTCTTAAAATCCATCAGACACACAGGCATGGGTGTGTCTAGGCCAGTAGCTGTCAAATTTGGGGGATGGAATAGTGTTCAGCCATAAAAAAATGAAGCTCTGTTCTTTTCAGCACCAGAGGTGAGCCCGGAAGACACTGTGTTAAGTGAAACAAACCAGGCACAGAAAATCAAAATGTTTTGACTCTTCCCACAGTGGGAGGTACTTGCTTGGCCACTGACGAATGCATAGTGAGTCTCTTAAATAAATCCATACCCCTACACTGGCCCTTAGTTTTCTGTTTTCCCCTGATGGCCAAGACCGCACGACTGAACCAGAACCGCCAGCCAATGCCACTGCTGGCGTGCAGCATGCCTCCACTGTGCGGGGACTCTGACAGTTAAATAAAACATCTTCAAGGCACAACAGGGTCAGCCTTAAAGGGCAAGACGCACTTGTCTTCTTGATTCTCAGAATGAGTCAAAGGTGCTGCGTAGTTCACCAGGGAGGTTCAGGGAGAAGAGAGGCGTTTCCTTGTTAACGCCCTTGGCTCTCGCAGTGCACGCCCTCTCCCACCAGCCTCTGTCATCACAGACAACACACACATTAATTCAGCAGGCCCAGGACACTAATCGCAGAGTCCATGAAAAAAGAAGTTGTGGAAGCCAGTCGTTGACCATGAAGACAGGCCAGCTAACTGGTTCACGTGATTCTCTCTTAACAAAGCCAATGGAGCCTTGTCTCAGTTAAGGGTTTCTGTTGTTTGTCTGCGTGTTTATTCCTGGTCAGGTTCATGCAGGAGCTGTTAGTGCACATCTCGATTTGTTCTGGATTAAATTCAGGTGACTTCTCTGACCTTGACAGAAAACCTGAATGTTTCCTCCCCAGAGGTCTCAGCTACCAAGCCTGGATTTGGGGTCTGGCTCCCAGTCTCTTTGGGTGTTCTCCCAGGAGGGGGTCTCTAGGAGGAAGGACATTCCCCCAGGTGGTCTTCTAACTGCCTCTCTCCCCGCAGGAAGCCGTGGTCAGCACCTGGCTTCAGTTCAGCGACGGCTCGGTGACACCCCTGGACATCTACGATACCAAGGACTTCTCCCTGGCAGCCAGCTCCCAGGACGAGGCCGTCGTGTCAGTCCCCCAGGCCCGCTCTCCCCGGTGGCCCATCGTGACGGCTGAAGGGGAAGGCCAGGGGCCACTGGTCCGAGTGGACATGACTATCGCAGAGACCTGCCAGAAATCCAAGCGCAAAAGCGTCCTGGCCGTGGGCGTCGGCAGCATCAGGGTCAAGTTCGGACAGAACGATGCTGACTCCAGCCCCGGCAGGGACGATGAGGAAGATGAGAGCAAGAACCACGCCAGCGACCGCCGGCCGAAGGGGCAGGACCACGAGCGCACAGGCCAGGATGGGCACTTCTACGACGGTGCCTCCGTGGAGCGCGAGGAGGGGGCTGTCCGGAGGGCCGCCACCACGGCCAGGTCGCTGCTGGACAACAAGGTGGTTCGGAGCAGCCGGGTGGACGAGGGCCGGCTGTCGGCCGAGGAGCCACTGCAGAACATCCCCATCGATTTCACCAACTTCCCGGCCCACGTGGACCTCCCCGGGGTCGGCGGTGAGCTGGCGGAGAGTGACGTGGTGCCCACACCCCGGGGTCTGAGCGACCTGGAGATCGGGATGTATGCCCTCCTGGGTGTCTTCTGCCTGGCTATCCTCGTCTTCCTGATCAACTGCGCCACCTTCGCCCTCAAGTACAGGCACAAGCAGGCGCCCCTGGAGAGCCAGGCCTCCATGACCCACTCCCACGACTGGGTGTGGCTGGGACACGGGACGGAGCTCCTGGAGAACGCGGGGGACGCGCCGCCGCCCCAGGACGAGCACACCACCATCATAGACCGCAGCCCCGGCCCTGGGAAGGAGGGCAGCCACCTCTTCAACGGTGGCACCCAGAAGCACGTGCACAGCCAGAGCCACAGGCCAGCGGAACCCGGGGGGCGGCAGGGCCGGGAACAGAGGCAGGACCCCCTGCACTCGCCCACCTCCAAGAGGAAGAAGGTGAAGTTCACCACCTTCACCACCATCCCCCCAGACGACGGCTGCCCCACGGTGAACTCCATCCTCAGCGGCCGCGACGAGGACATCAAGTGGGTGTGCCGAGACGTGGACGTGGGCCCCCCCAAGGAGCTGAGAGACTACCTGGAGAAGTTCAGAGATAAGGTGTAGGCCCCTCCCACCGGAGGGAGGCCCACCGGAGTGCCTGCCTTCCGTTCCACGGAAGATTCTGGCGCCAGGGGTTGACCCGAGTGGGGCAGAAGTTCTCCGTGGCCTCGAATAGGGCAGGGCCGGGCACCACGGCAGAACAGCTGGAAGTCTGAAGGCGGGAAGGGACATTTTTATATCAAGAGTTTTTTAGCAGTTGATGATGGCAGATTCTCGAAAGTCAGAGGGATAAACTCTGGGGGGTGGGGAGGGGCGGACCGAGATATTAAATTGCACAAGGCAAAATTAGGAAGGTTTATTTTATGAGTCAAAATATCATACAGACAAGGTACCAAAAATTATTTGTTAAAAAATTCAAAAAAAAGACAAATAAAAAGAGATAGAAATGATCATCTGTTTATATTTCTAATAAAGGAGCAAAATATAAAAGTAGGGCCTGTTCAGAGACAGTTTCCATTTTAATTCAATATTTGCTTTTCTGAGGATGGTCCCGGGAAGATGTTTCTGAATATCGGTTGCCTCTTGGGATAGAACTAAGAATTTTCAAATCTTAACTTTTTAATCTTTTCTTCTCTTTTCCACATTTTTTTTTGTGCCCCAGGTTCCATTCCATTTATGTTTAAGTTTATTTCTGAGGGTCAAGTGTCCTTTTTTCTTAAATGAAACATAAATTACATTCTTCTTCATTTGATGAATTCCTAGAAACAATGTCAATTAATCTATTCTTTATTATTATTAGTTTTTGAGATGGGACTCTGTTGCTCTAGCTGGAGTGCAGTGGTACAATCATGGCTCACTGCAGTATCCAACTTCCGGGCTCAAGTGATGATCCTCCTGCCTCAGCCTCCTGAGTAGCTGGGACGACAGGCACGTACCACTATGCCCAGCTAATTTTTTATTACTTTTTTTTTTTATTTTTGTGGAGATGGGGTCTTGCTCTGCTGCCCAGCCCTACCCATTCTTTAAGTCGTAATGTTAATGCTTTTCTACATCCCTCCAGCTTTGTTGATTTTTGCTGGGTTTTTTTTACAAGTAGAAGGAGCATTCAGCACTTGCCGTGGGAGGAAGGGAAGCGCCATTCACTCGTCACCACCACCACAGTGTCAAAGCCGGTGGGTGGGACCTGGTCAAAGGCTGTCCAAATGGCACGTGGCCAGAACAGAGCCCAGCCTGGACCACTTGGCTACCCGAGACTCCATCCTTGTTTTTGTGAAGATATAGGTTATATAAGGGGAGACCAAAACAACCTGGAATTTATTTACAAAAAATTGTGTATTTCTTACATGTTTAAACTTCAGTCACCTTCAAGGTCCTCTCCATTTGATACAATACACCCACTGAGACGCATTTTCCACCACTCAGAACAGTTTTTTAACTAGTCCATTTTGATGCATTTGAGTGCTTCTGCCGTTTTTTATTTAACCTCTTCTACATCGGCCAAACATTTCCCTTTGAGGACTTTTTCATCCAGGGAAACAACAAAAAGTTACTCAAGGTGAGATCAGGTGAATTAGGGAGGGTGAGGCACAGGGGTCATGATCTTTTGGTCAAAAACGGCTGAACACTCAGCGTGGTGTGGGCAGGTGCATTCGCTCGTAAATCACCCATCATGAAATAGGCCAACACTTTGAAATGATCTCCAAAACAAAATTCGCTAAAGCTGAACGCAGCCTCTCCCAACAACTCTAGTTGGGACACGGATGCTGATGGGGTTTTAGGACACTCACTAGCAGGGGAAGCCTGTACCACAAGGATCCCCCCCCCAAAAGATAATTCTGATGGGGGGGGCGTTTCCCCTAGTATGGAAGAGAGTTGGGTCAAATCAAAAGAGCGACCATGCCCAGGAATCATCAGAGCTGACCTGGTGAGCTGGGTCTATCCCAGGACATAGCCGACCGCTGAAGACGAACAAAGATGATAACTGTCCGGAGAGGGAGGCTAAGTCGTTTTTCTTAATTTTGGGGGGTGGGCCATACCGGCATAAACTCTGAAGATAAAAATCTATGTTAGATTGCGAATCAATGTGTTTCCGAACAGCGTAATTGTGTAGCAGCACATTGCAAAAACGCATTCATCCAAAGCGACATGTGTATGACAAAGAAGACCACGACAGTGTGAAATGCACCCCTATCTGGTGGTCTGACTCTGGTCCTCCCCGTGCGCCATCGGCCACAGCCAGGGAGGATGACGCAGAATGGTTGCCGAGACGCCAAGGGTGTTTCTTGTGTTTATTTTTTTAATTACTAAAATCTGTAGCTAGGAAAGGGTCCTCAAAGCCTCCGAGCTTTGGTTGGCCCTTTTAAAAATATATTTGTAGCGCATATGATAAGCAGAAAGAAGATATTTATTTATACCTGTGATACCAATGGTCATTAAAAGGCTTTTCATGGCTTGACGAGTCCGTATCTTGTGGGGTGTGTTGTGTTCTGTTTAATTTCTGTCCCCTCACCCTGAAATGAACAGCTGCTAAAGAACTTCACTGTCAACCTAAAGAGAAGATGATGCACTTGCCAATCTTTTCCCTCTCAGTTTCTTGACTGATCCAGAGTTGTTTTGTTGTTGTTGTTTTGTTTTGTTTTTTGGTTTTTGGTTTTTTTTGAGTTGGAGTCTCACTGTCGCCGAGACTGGAGTGCAGTGGCTGCTCCCGGCCACCGCAGCCTCGACCTGCTGGGCTCCGGCGATCCTCCCGCCTCAGCCTTCCAAGTAGCTGGAACTACAGGCGCACGCTACCACGCCCGGCTAATTTTTTGATTTATTGTAGAGATGAGGTCTCACCTGCCCAAGCGGGTCTCGAACCCGCAGGCTCAGGCAATCCACTCACCTCAGCCTCCCAAAGGCGTGGGGTTACAGGCTGAGCCACCGATCCCGGCTTGTTTTGTTTTTTTGAGACAGGGTTTCACTCTGTCACCCAGGCTAGAGTGCAGTGGCACAATCAAAGCTCACTGCTGTCTTGAACTCCTGGGCTCAGGTGATTCTCCTGCCTCAGCCTCCTGAGTAGCTGGGACTACAAGTTTGCACCACCATGCCTGGCTTGTTTTTTTTTTTTTTTGGTAGGGACAGGGTCTCACTATGTGGCCAAGGCTGGTCTCAAACTCCTGACCTCAAGAGATCCTCCACCTCAGCCTCCCAAATTGCTGAGGTGAGCCACTGTGCCTCGCTCAGAGTAACTCTTAATAAGGAAGCCTTTCCTTCATACCTCCCTGCCATCTGCACCAGTGCTGGGGGTCACAGGTGGGCTTGATAAAACGCAGATGGCGGGGTCCCGTCACTAGAGGCACCAGAGGCACCAGCAGGACCCAGGTGGGGCTCCAGATTGCCTTCGTCACAACTTCCAGGATGACAGCAATGCTGCTGGGCCAAGGCCAGGCTTTGCATCAAAGAAGAGGGAAAGTCCAGGCCTTGTTGGGGAACAGTCAAGTTTCTCCTCCCAGAAAGGTTTGCTTTTGATTGTTCTGTGTTTGTTGTTATTGTTTTGCGGTTTGGGTGGGATTGATGTTGCTGCTGGTTCGTTGGGGGAAGAACATTTTTTGGTAGTACACAAGGTTTCTTTCTTTTTATTTTTTGAATTGGATTCTCACTCTGTCGCCCAGACTGGAGTGCAGCGGCCACTCCCGGCCACCGCAGCCTCGACCTGCTGGGCTCCGGCGATCCTTCCGCCTCAGCCTTCCAAGTAGCTGGAACTACAGGCGCGCGCTACCACGCCCGGCTAATTTTTGACTTATTGTAGAGATGAGGTCTCGCCAAGTTGCCCAGGCGGGTCTCGAACCTGCGGACTCAGGCAATCCACTCACCTCAGCCTCCCAAAGCACGGGATTACAGGCTGAGCCACCGAACCCGGCTTTTTTCTTTTAATAGCAACTTTATTGAGACACCATTCACATACCATAAAATTGCCCATTTAAAGTGTACAGTATACCCGATCTCAAACCAGGTGAAGTGGAGACCAAAGTGAGGCCCAAACTTTACCAGATGGCAATTTTTTTGATGTTTGAAAAAAAGAAAAAATCCAAATCAAAAAAGGGCACAATATAACTTTTTTTAGCATATTCATAGAGTTGTGCATCCTTCATCATATTAATTTTAGAGCATTTTCTTATTTGCAAAAAGAAGCCCCATAGCAAAAAGAAGCCCCATGGCTGTCAACTTCCCCTTCTCCAATCTCACCAGCTTTAAGCAATGACTCTATTTTCTGTCTTTGTGGATTTACCTGGAGGCACTGGTGTTTATATTGTTGTGAGAAACCCTTCTGAAATGCTCTGCTGGTGCAGATAGGGAGAGAATGGAGTGCTTATACAATGTCGGTGGGAGTGTAGATTAGTACAGCCTCTGTAGAAAGTGTTCTCAAAGAACTAAAAGCAGATCCACCATTCGATCCAGCAATCCCATGACTAGGTATCTACCCTGAGGAACAGAAGTCGTTATAAAAAGACACCCGCCCCTACGTGTTCATTGCAGCACAACTTATAATTGTGAAGGTGTGGAGCCAACCCAAATACCCACCCACTGATCAGTGGGCAATGCAATGGTGGTGTGTATACTCCATGGAATACTATTCGGCTGTCAGAAATAATGAACTAATGTCTTTTGCAGTCACTTAGATGGAATTAGGGGACATCCTAAGCTTACTGATCATGAATAGAAAACCCAACACTGCATGTTCTCACTTATAAGTGGGATCTAAATACACAAAGATATAGAGATTGGCGTAATAGACACTGGCAGATCAGAAGGGGAGGAGGAAGGGGTGGAGGTAAAAAAAAAATCACCTACCGGGTACAATGTACACTGGTGGGGGTAGTGGGTACACTTAAAGTCCAGACCAAAAACCTATTTGTACCCTCCCCAAAGCTATTGAAATAAAAGAAAATGTTCGTCGGGCTCAGTGGCTCAGCCTGTAATCCCGCGCCTTTGGGAGGCTGAGGTGAGTGGATTGCCTGAGCCCGCAGGTTCGAGACCCGCCTGAGCAGCAAGACCTCATCTCTACAATAAATAAAAAAATCAGCCGGGTGCGGTAGCGCATGCCTATAATTCCGGCTACTCGGAAGGCTGAGGTGGAAGGATCGCCGGAGCCCAGCAGGTCGAGGCTGCGGTGGCCGGGAGCGGCCACTGCACTCCGGTCTGGGCGACCGAGTGAGACTCCAACTCAAAAGTAAAAAAAAAAAAGAAAATGGTCAGAACCATCCTCACGCCCTACCCTGTCTGAACCTCCAGCAATCCTGGACAGTCATAATTAAAGGGCAAAGGTCCTTGGGAAATTGGGCGTGCACTGAAGCATCAACTTGCATTCCCCTGGACAGTTTCTGATTCACATGGTAGAGTCCAGAGACTGAGCACAAAGCAGCAGCCTCAAATCTGCAGCAGGACCCTTGGGCGGGACAGACAAGCAAGATGTCCCGGATGGCGACGGTATCAAGAAACAAAGACTCCAAGGTGCCTAAAGAAAGGAAACTGCAGAGAAGGAAGCCCAGACCCCAGTACACTATCTTTTCATGAGGCATTTGCCAATTTTCAAATAATATGTGAATGAGGCAATGACTGAGAATCTCAGCAAAACAACACTGTAAAGAGGATGGGAACTCATTTGAGATAGGGTTGATCTCATAGTACTTAGTAGACAAAAACTGAAGGGCAAAACCCCAGGAGACATGGGAGCATTAGAGGTGAGACCCAGGAAGGACTTACCCCTATAGGTGTGAGCAACCTGGACCCAGATCAGCCATCATCAAGACTGAAACAGAGCCTCAGACAGTCCTAATGAACGACTGGACCAAGGTTTTCCATCAACACCCTTGGCCTTCAGTAGCAAGTGAGTAGTTCCCAGTAAGAAGAGGAAGCATCCATTGAAAGAGGACTGGATTTTTTTAAATGGTGTTTGTATACACAATGGAATTTTACACAGCCATAAAAAAGGACAAAATTACGAACTTTGCAGCAACTTGGATGGACTTAGAGGCTAAAATACTGAGTGATCAATCACAGAAACAAAGAACCAAGTATCACATGTTCTCACTCATGAGCAGACCTTGAACAATTATTGTAATACTATGAGAAAGGGATTGACAGTAGTGGGAAACTGTCAGGGGAGGGTGGGGGTAAGATTGGCAGCAGTGGGAAGCTGATGGGGTGCGGGGGACTGGGGGGAACACACCTCATCAACAAGGGTACCTGCATAATGAACATTTGTATACCTAACCTTGAATTGCACCCCACATATTCAAAATTTAAAAATTATATAAATAAATAAAAGAAGAGGAAGCATCTACGACTCTCACATCTCACTACCTCCTTTGTCGGATTGAAACTCCTCGCAGGGAACAACGACTGCCCCTTCTCTTCAAACTCTCATCCGGAACCATATCAGGGAGGGGATTCCAGAAAACGTAGCTGCTGGTTTCTACTCTGTCTTTTAGAGGATTCCTAAGGAAGAAGTGGGAAAAACACTGAGTGGCCCAAAGGCAACCAAGACAACTTTAATTAAAAGACAAAGATAAGCCGGGATGGGTGACTCAGCCTGTAATCCCGCACCTTTGGGAGGCTGAAATGAGTGGATTGCCTGAGCCCGCGGGTTCGAGACCTGCCTGGGCAACTTGGCGAGACTTCATCTCTACAATAAATCAAAAATTAGCCGGGCGTGGTAGCACACGCCTGTAGTTCCAGCTACTTGGAAGGCTGAGACGGAAGGATCGCCGGAGGCCCCAGCAGGTCGAGGCTGCGGTGGCCGGGAGCGGCCACTGCACTCCAGTCTGGGAGACAGTGTGAGACTCCAACTCAAAAAAAAAAAAAAAAAAAAAGACAAAGATGGCGAGACTGGATTTAAAAAACAAACAAGCATGTATGGATTACAAGAGACAAACCCAAACATAAGGACTAAAAATAAAGGTTGAAAGAAGAGGCTGGCAGTAAGATATACAGCGTGAACACTAGAAGGCTCATATAGCTATGCTAATGTCAGAAAAAGGACACTTCAGGCAAGAGGTATTGCTAGAGATTAAAAGAGATGTTTCTTTTTTATTTTAAAGATGTAGGGTACAATTCAGGGTTGGGTATACAAATGATCATCGTACAAGTAAAGTTTGGGTCTCTTTTGGGTCCCCACTTTACCTGGTTTGAGATCAGGTACCCTTTTATTGATGTTATGTGCCCCCACCCCAACTGGCAGTGTCCTGCTACTACCAATCTCTTTCTTATAATATTATGGTAAATGTTCAGGGTCCGCTTATGAGTAAGAACATGTGGTACTCAGTTCTTTGTTTCTGTGATAGATCACTGAGTATGATAGACTCTAAATCCATCCAAGTTGCTGCAAAGTTCATAATTTTGTCCTTCTTTATGGCTGTGTAATAGTCCATACTCAGAGGAACTCAAATCACTCTATGAAAAAGATACCTGCACATGTATGTTTATTACAGCATTACTCACAATCACAAAAACATAGAACCAACCATTCTGCACATCAAAAGTGGACTGGATAAAAGAGACATCTCAAAATCATAAGAATTGTTGAAAAAGGAAGCTAGGCCAGGCACGGTGGCTCAATTCTGTAATCCCAGCACTTTGGGAGGCCAAGGTGAGAGGATTACCTGAGCCTGTGGGTTCAAGACCAACCTGGGCAACTTGGTGAGACCTCACCTCTACAATAAATCAAAAAATTAACCAGACATGGTAGCATGCACCTGTAGTTCTGGCTACTTGGAAGGCTGAAGCGGAAGGATCGCCAGAGCCCAGTAGATCAATGCTGGGGTGACCATGAGTGCTCCAGTGTGGGCAATGGAGTGAAACTTCAACTCAAAAAAAAAAAAGAAAAGAAAAGGAAAATAGAGCAGTCCTAACTATGTATGAACGCTATAATATTGCTGCAAAATACAAACATCACTGAAAAATACAAGGCATTGCTAAAAGAAATTAAAGAATACCTAAATAAATGGGAAAACACCTATATTGTCTAGAACTGTAAGATAATGAATGTGTGCTGCTTTAATCTCCTAGGTTTGTGGTCATTTGTTACAGCAGCAATAGGACTCTAATACGGTATACGTGGCCACAGCAGCTAAACCCTCCTTGAAAGAGGGAAACCATCCCGTAGGGCTCAGGGAAGGCCACCGCTTCTGCCACCCCATTTGCTCTATTCCAGAGCAGCTGAAGACAAAAGCTGACTGGCATCTACTGGCTGGTCATCCTGTCCACTTGGTTGTTATGTGTCTCTTCTGCAGTCAGTGTTGACTCTGCTGGTTAACAGGCAACACAAGAATCTCACACTTGTGCTTACTCTATGGCTCCAGTCATATGTTCCTTGCATAGACTTCCTTGTCCCCACACTACCAATCTCAGTCCTGAAGGGGGTCTTACCAACCAGCCAAGCCATTTGTTACTGCCCAGGAGTCCATGTACGAGGTCTGACAATTAGGTTCACAAAAGATCCTAGAAAATGTACTATACTCACCTCTGAAGGACTTCCCTTGGGAAGCTATACACAGATGCCAGCACCTCGTCCACCTGTCAACGCAATTTTGGAACTCTTTTTCTGGAAAGGCCATCAGAGCTGTCATCATTATTTGTTGAAGTCTGACCATTACGCTTGCAAACTTACCACCATGTGCTTATGTTGGCAACACTGCAAATAACTGTATTGGAACACCCTCCCTACTCACCTGATCTGGCCCCCAGTGACTTTCTTCTTTATCCAAAGATAAAGGAAATATTGAAAGGAAGACATCTGATGACATTCAGGGCATCAAGGGTAATATGGTGATGGCTCTGATGGCCATTTCAGAAAAAGAGTTCCAAAATTGCTTTGACAGGTGGGCTAGGCACAGGCATTGGTGCCTAGCCTCCCAAGAGGAGGACTTCAAAGATGACCTGTGATATTCAGTAATGAGGTATGTGGCACTTTTTCTAGGAACCTCATTGTCAGACCTTGTATAATCTTCTCTAAAGCTACTTCTCTCTCCATGCTTCATGGATGGAAGGTGTGTGTCCCAACTTTTGTCCACTGGAGGAATTCCAGTCAACATTCTTCTAGATCCACCCCCCTAGAAGGGCTGCAGTTTAGACTATTTGGGGTTTGTATCAACGTACGAAGCAGACCCATCTGTAACTCGGGCTTGAATTGCACCTCTTTCCTCCTCTGGCCATATGGAATCTATGAGGCCATCAAATGTGAGCAGAGAGAGGCATCATGGGAATGTTGGTGACTGACACCAAGCCTGGGCTGTCTCAAGATAGTGTATTAGGCCCTCTGGACCTCCTTGGGCCTCAGCCCACGTGGACTGTGTCTATTAATATCTTACACGAGTCACCATGGTGAGCCTCAGCCTCATACCGGGCAGTTCTGGTTGCACCGTCAGATGCTGTATTGGTGTCCCCGAGATGCCACAATAAACTACCACAAATATGATGGCTTAGAACAACAGGGATATATTCTCTCATGTTCTAGAAGACAGAAGTCTGAAATCAAGGTGTTGTCAGGGTCACACTACCTCCGAAGGATCCAGGACGGGGTCCCTCCATGCCTCCTCCAGCTGCTGGTGGCTCCTGGTGTCCCGTGACTTGTGGCTGCACCATTCCAGGGTCTGTGTCATTCTCAGCATGTCCTTCTCTGTATCTCTGTGTCTTTTCCTTTTCTCTCTCTTATGAGAACACCTGTCATTGACTTTATGACCCACCATAATCTAGGATGATCTCATCTCAAGATCATTCCCCTAAATGCACTGGCAAAGCCTCGTACTCCAAATCAGGTCACATTCTGCAGTCCCAGGTGGGTGTATCTTTAGCACAACGGGGGCACCATTCAACTCACTGTAGAAGTTCACTCTCATCAGGGCCAACAGCTGCCTTCTGAATGGTGTATATTTCTCTGTTAGAGACCAATGCTGTGCTCTAAGAGCCCTAAGATCTGACATTGGGATTTTTATTTTAGAGCTTTCTGGAGACCACACAGAGCCCCTCGTCTAGCAGAGACCCCCCTACCATGAAGGGCTCTGCCAGTTCAACAGGTTCAAGGGCCAAGGCTGTTGCTCTGCGGCTGGGGCCCGATGAAGAGTGCTTTTTGGCTCTGAAGTCAAAAAGCTGGCAAGCTTATGAGCCCCCTCAGTAAATGGTTGGGGCCATATGTCCCAGAATGATGCCCTGCCTCTAAAACCAGAGGAGGCTCACAAGGGTCATGTGTCCTTAGGGCTGGGACGTACAAGAGGCAAATGTGTACTGTGCTTACTGTGAAGGTTTCAACATGTGCAGACCCACCATCGTGTTGCCAACTGACCTCACCTCTTGCCCTCTGGAACAGAGGTTCCAGGTCATCAGAGACCTGCCACTTCCTGCTCATGGGTCTAGTTCATGTGACGCCATGAATATGCTCAGTCAGCATGACTGCACAACACCCAGAGCATCTTTCTTTGGATGATACTGGGACGGAGTGCAAGGTGTTAACAGAGTCGTGCCCATCCATCACTTGGGCCTGAGGAAGAGGCTAAAGTGCTCAAAATCAGCAGCCTGCAAAATTTCCCAATTAATGACGGACACAGTATTGCCACACACAGGACATGCTGCCTTTGCCTTTCTGATCCTGCCCCACGGTCATCCGTCACCCTTTTGGGTGGCCTCGGGAGGGTGTAAGTGCTCAGGCCCTTCTAAGCCTCTTCAGAGGTGGGCAAGGAGAGTTCCAGCACCAAGAACGGCCCTCTAAGGAAGAGCCTCAGGTGCCGGCTCCTAGAAGGGAACGCAAGAAGCCAAGTAGAAAGGAAGGAAGGAATTCACAGAAGGGATGCATGAAGCGGGACTGAGAGAGCTGGATCTAGACAGAGCAATGCTGTTATTCATGACAAATGCAAACCACGTCTTCACAAAGGTTTCCTCTGTGTCAAACGCAGAGGAGAGGTGGATGGTAGGTTGCTGGGAGGACTTCAAATTGGGCACCCATGGGGGTCAAAGGAGCCAGCAAAGACCTTTCAGAAAATGTAGCTTTTCCTAGGGCTTAGGATGTGTCAGAGGTGTTGGCCATCAGGATAAAATCCCAGGTGGCTCAGCCTGTAATCCCAGCACTTTGGGAGGCCAAGGTGAGTGGATTGCCTGAGCCTGCGGGTTCAAGACCAGCCCGGGCAACTTGGCAAGACCTCGCCTCTACAATAAATCAAAAATTAACCGGGCATGGTAGCGTGTGCCTGTAGTTCTGGCTACTTGAAAGGCTGAGGCGGAAGGATCGCCGGAGCCCAGCAGGTCAATGCTGGGGTGGATGTGAGTGTTCCACTGCACTCCAGGCTGGGTGATGGAGTGAGACTTCAACTCAAAAAAAAAAAAATCCCAGGCAAAGAAGAGCAGAGTTGCCAAGATCTGGAGAGAGGTGGAGGTGTGGCACAAACGAGCCACTGAAAAAGCAGAACCAAGAACACAATGTGTCTGGAGAGACTCATTTCCCGGGGGCCATGGAAATTCACTCTCTCCCTGTTGCCAGCGTGGAGGACACAGCTCTGGGTGGGAATTCGGGCCAATTACCCTAAGTAATATGTTGGCTTTTGAAATGGGCTTTTCCCTCGTTCTTTTTTTTTATTTTAAAAATGTGGAATACAATTCAAGATGAGGTATACAAGTGGTCATCATACAGGTAAAGTTTGGCCTCCCTTTGGTCTCCACCTCACCTGGTTTGAGATCAGGTACCCTTATTGATGTTACATGCCACCTTCCCTCCCCTGGCAGTGTCCTGTTACTGCCAATCTTTCTGAGTTTTTATAGTGGTCCAAAGGATTCAAACATTTGACTGTAATTCTAGTGTTTGGGGTTGGTCTCTGCATCTCAAAATTTATATCTGGAGGAAGCCAGATTGGGTAAGTTTTCTCAGTGTTTGCTCAAAAGGGTTTATTAACTGTTTCTAAACAACAAACAAATAAGCAAAAAAAGAAAACCCACAGCCGTTTTTGGTGTGCTTTGAAGTGGGTGTTCATCTGAAAACCAGGATGAAGAAGCATTTATAAAGTAAAACTAAGAGGAGGAGGAAAATCAGGTTATTCTGTCATTATTTTTATTTTAGGGAGAACATAAGATTATGTTTCAAAGAATGAGACAAATTATGACATTTTTCCATTTATCTTCCACTGACCAAAATGTTCTGTCCAAAAAGCCTTTTTTTGCTGTCAAAGAGGGCACTTGGGTATAAAGAAATTACCAGACTGTGAAATTTTATTGATTTCTTAAAATTCAGGTTAAGTTGAGGGTCAACATTTGCATTTTCTAGCATTCTCGCTGTCCTCTGAACAAAGGGTATGATTGGAAGACAGGTCATTTTGACTTGTGAGGACATTCTCAAGAGGTTGCTGCTTCTGCTAGATTCTGTTCACAGTGGAAAAAGAAGCCATTCTACTAAAGCTACAGTGTGGACTGAGGCTGAATAGAAACAAGACGAGAAAAACTGGGGTGAAGACAGAGAGGGCTTAATTCACTCATTCATTCATTCAACAAATACAGAACATGTCCTGTGAACGAGACACCCATCTGAGTGGTTGGAATATGCCAGCAGACAAGAGAGTCAGGGTCCCTGTGGGTGTGGAGTTTGTATACTTGAAGGGAAACACTGACTAAAAGCAAATGTTAAATAAATCAATGATGATGTAAGATAGTGAAATCGTTCAGGGTCTGCTTATGAGTGAGAACATGTGATACTCAGTTCTTTGTTTCTGTGATAGATCACTGAGTATTGCAGACTAAATCCAACCAAGTTGCCTTATGGCTGTGTAATAGTCCATTGTGTATATGTACCACTTTTTAAAATCCAGTCTACTTTCAATGGGCAGCATGGTTGGTTCCATGTTTTTGTTATTGACAAGAAAGGGATTGGCAGTAGTGGGAAACTGCCAGGGGAGGTGGGGGAACACTTCATCAATAAGAGTACCTGATCTCAAACCAGGTAAAGTGGGAACCCAAGTGAGGCCCAAACTTTGCCTGTACAATGACCATTTGTATACCTAACCCTGAATTGTACCCTACATCTTTAAAATAAAAATAAAAAGATAGTGAAATTCTGGAATTTTTCACTTGAGCAACTGGTGAATGGTCCATCCATTTACCAAGGTGATGACTGAAGGACTAAAATAAAACACCATCTGAGCCGGGCTTAGTGGCTCAGCCTGTAATCCCGCGCTTTGGGAGGCTGAGGTGAGTGGATTGCCTGAGCCCGCGGGTTCGAGACTCGCCTGGGAACTTGGCGAGACCTCATCTCTACAATAAATCAAAAAAATTAGCCGGATGAGGTAGCACACGCCTGTAGTTCCAGCTACTTGGAAGACTAAGGCGGAAGGATCACCAGAGCCCAGCAAGTCCAGGCTGTGGTGGCCAGGAGCGGCCACTGCACTCCAGTCTGGGCGACAGAGTGAGACTCCAACTAAAAAAAAAAAAAAAACTCCATCTGATAGTATCTATAGAAATTCCTCTATGGAGTGATTCAGGCCAAATCATCACAGAATGCAGCTCCTATGTGGGCTCAGGGTAAACAGCCATCTTCATTTCAGTCTCTTGATGTTTGAGCATATGTGTTTCATCTTGTTTTAAATAAGCAGCACTCTTCCTTTCTTTGACTTTCTGGCTGGTGTAAATAAAGTATCTTCTTCTATTAGAATCTGAGTTTCACCCCCAGGGAAATAGATACAAATTGCAGCAGACCCTGCAATTACATAAAAATTTGAGGACTGAAATTATTGGAGGCCAAGGCAGTGTTTAAACAGTTATCAGACCTCTTCCAATAAAGGAAGATCAAT
Organism: Cephalopachus bancanus; assembly: GCA_027257055.1. Classification (NCBI taxonomy): domain Eukaryota; kingdom Metazoa; phylum Chordata; class Mammalia; order Primates; family Tarsiidae; genus Cephalopachus; species Cephalopachus bancanus. Next base: position 1,763,402 of record JAPVLO010000269.1, read on the forward strand.
TTCATGAAGAAGAAAAGCTGTAATTATCCAGAGACAAAGTTCAAAAATATTAAATAAGAAGATGCTCTTCATTCCTCCCCTAAATTACTAGTCACTGCTTAAATCAAGGACACTCATGGCCACAGGCAGAAGTGGAAGTTTCTAGAATCTTCTGCTTCTTAATAAATGACTATAAAAAAAGCAAATGGGATCTCAATTTTACAACCTCAAGATACGAAAACGCATTTTGGGTGGAATAGTCTTCAAGCCACATGCTCAGGTATGTAAAAAAAATATCCTTTTCTTTATTTTCTATAATGGAAATTATTTTTTATGAAGTCTTTTACCTTTAGGAACAAGAATTCAATTTCAAACAATTCACATTTTCCTCCTTTGTCCCCAGGGAAGCATCTAAGTTTCAACAGATTAAAGTTGTGCCATGAAATTGAACTGGGAGTCGAGTAGGGGAACTGTATCTAGACAGGCCACTGCAGGTGTCAACTGTCCCTGCAGGTGTCAACTGTCCCATCCAGTCATTCCTGGTCCCAACACAATGTATTTCTGGGTCCAGCTCATTTTCATTTTACTCTCAGGCTGCTCATGGAATCAAGAACCATTCTAGTGGCCCTTACAGAACCAGAAGAAAACAGGGTGGAGCTGAGATCACCCCTCACTTCCATGCTATTTTTGTGTGGATCAAAATCCATTGCTACCAAACCACTCTGAGAATTAGAGAATGCTTTGATACAGGTTTTTAGTTACGTCCGCCTTCACAGAAACTCAATTGTTTTAGAAAAAAATGAAGATATGTTTCTCACAGACTTGAGTTTCAGGCTTGAAGTTTGTACTTACTACATTGACCTTTTTTAACATGTGGTTGATTAAACACCTCCCCTAATGCTTTGCCCTACAGAAGGACTCACCGGAGTAGTCTTTGAAGAGTCATTGTCCAGGCTGTGTTTCTGATGTGATTTGCTCTACACACGACATTCAGGAAGGCACCTGTTCTTCCAGCCAATACAATGTTGCAAGAGGCAACACAAAGGATAACATGGATTCAAGACGTCAATGCACACTAGTATTTATACATTTAGCATTAACTGGGTATATAAGCTGCCTCAGGAGACCCCAGCTGAATGAAGGAGCAAAAAGATAAAATAAGAGCTGGTTCAGGTGAGGCTTTGGCCTCAGGAAATATTTTGTTTTTCATGTGCTGAACCTGAAAATCGCTTCCTACCCCACAGGGCAGCTTAAGGCAAGGATTCCAGATTCAAACAGACCTGGTGTGAATCCTGATTGTGCTATTAGGTAGTGGGGTGTCATTCGACAAAGTGTTTCATCCTTCTGAGTCCCATCTCCCTTGTAAAATGGCAGCTAACATTGTGCTTTTTATTCCATCATAGGCTCAGTGCTTAGCCTCATCGGTCCTGAACTTTGTAGTAACCGTATGAGAGAAATTGTGTCGTCATCTCTGTTGGACCATGAGACAAGGGGATTAGTGAGATCGGTGGACATGGGCAGCATTGTAGAAATGGAAGTCAGTGAGGCCTGGTGGTCTTCATCTATCTGCCTCGTCCTTGGTGGTATTGGGCAGAGAAGCCTTAGTGAAGGAGAGGCTAGTGAAGGAGAGGCTGTTCAAATTCCAATCTGGACTTTTGTGTGTGTGTGTGAGTTGGAGTCTCACTCTGTCGCCCAGACTGGAATGCAGTGGCCGCTCCCGGCCACCGCAGCCTCGACCTGCTGGGCTCCGGCGATCCTTCCGCCTCAGCCTTCCGAGTAGCTGGAACTACAGGCACGCGCTACCACGCCCGGCTCATTTTTTGATTTATTGTAGAGATGAGGTCTCGCCAAGTTCCCAGGCGGGTCTCGAACCCGCAGGCTCAGGCAATCCACTCACCTCAGCCTCCCAAGGCGCGGGATTACAGGCTGAGCCACTGAGCCCGGCTCGGGATATTCATCTTAAAGTCGATCCGATTACGGTGTTACCTGTGCCCCAAGGTTCTCATAAGGATGGAACAAGACCATGGAGCTGGAAATGCTTGATTGCACCCATCGGGGTGGCTAGCTGCTGTAACAACTCTCAAGTCCTGCTGTCGTACGCCCACAGAAGTGTATTGTTCACTCACTTCACAGTCTCATGGGGACACGGGTGGGAAGAGGGAAAGAAGCCCTGCTTCCTGCTGTCACCCAGGGACTCAGCTCCTTCCACCTTGTGGCTCCAGGATCCTCGGGCATCCTCTCTGTTTAACCAGGAAGGGTAGAAGGAACGAGGGTCATGTGCAGGAGGATCCTATGAGCCAGGCCTGGGCGCCAGGCTCATTGCATCCTTCTATGTTTCTTTTTTTTTTCTTTTTTGGAGACAGGGTCCCTCTGTCACCCAGGCTGGAGTGCAGTGGCGTGATCATGGCTCACTGCAGCCTCACACTCCTGGGCTCAAATGATCCTCCCTCCTCAGCCTCCCGAGCAGCTGGAACTACAGGCATGTACCACCACACCCAGATAATTTTTTTTATTTTTGTTTGTAGAAACAGTGTCTTGCTATGTTGTCCAAGCTGGTCTTGGACTCCTGGCCCCAAGCGATCCTCCCACCTTGGCCTCCTAAAGTACTGGGATTACAGGAGTGAGCTACCATGCCCCTGCATTCCTTTGACAACATCTAACAGCTGGGGAAGCTGGGAAAGACAAGCCAGCTCTGTGTCAGAAACAGGGTTTGGGGGACACTCAGCAGTCTCTGCCCAGTGTGGCTCACATATGACCAAAAGTTCTCTCTCATCTGCTGTCTCTAAGACTATGAATTGGAACCTGATGACTACAGTGTGGTATTTCCACCAACGCTGTAACTGTTTCTCAGTCAAGTGTTTTTATTGATGACATCATCCAAATAATTCATGCCATCAGGGTGACAGTAAGAACACAGGCCCAGTTCCACGCATTCTTTTGGGAATGTATCAGACACAGGGCAGGCGGGGTTGGGCCAGCTGCCCGCTCAGCACCACTGCAGGCAGGGCAAACATTTTCTTCTCAGATCCCGGAGGACATCTTGAGTCCCTCTGTGAGTTGAGAACTTTGGGGTCAGAGGCAGCCGTGTTTGAGTCCGGAGTTTGTCTTGCTGGGTCCCTTGAGAGATTTACTTCAATAGGATTGGAAGAAGATGAAAAGGTGGCACTCGGGGAGGCAGAAGGAATAAATGGGAAAATAAAACTGAGCAATCACGTGGGCAGGAAGGAAAAGAGAGGCCAGCCACGGAGAGCAGGATGACTTCCTCTTGACTTCCAGTGGGGCAGATGTGCAGGTGCCTGACGGTCCAGAACAAGGGCCCTGGTCTCTTAAGAATGGTGGAAGCCGGGCTCGGCGGCTCAGCCTGTAATCCCGCGCCTTTGGGAGGCTGAGGTGAGTGGATTGCCTGAGCCCGCGGGTTCGAGACCCGCCTGGGCAGCCAGACCTCATCTCTACAATAAATCAAAAAAAAATCAGCCAGGTGTAGTAGCGCATGCCTGTAATTCCGGCTACTTGTCTAATTATTTGACTAATAAGGAACCTGTGATTATGTCAGACACCCATAGATAACCCATACAGTAACACAGACACAGGGCCCAGGCATTAGGACACAGACATCTTTGGGGGCATTATTCTACCAGCCACAGACCAGTATTACCCTGATCATTTGAGTGTAAAAAACATTACTCTGTGAATCTGAAAAATATTTTGAGGGAAAAGTCATTCACAAACAGTATAGGCCACAGGATTTCAGCTTTGTATTTTTAAGGGATGTGTGTGTGTGTGTGTGTGTGTGTGTGTGTGTGTGTGTGTCTATACATGCGTGTGTGCACATGGATTTGCAGAGAAAATCTAGCTAATGGGGCTAATGTATCTTCTGTGTGGGTAAATTTTCTTCTTTGTGTAATTTTCCAAATTTACTAGAATAAATATGGATTAGAAAAAAATCAGAAAAAAAAGCTAATTTAAAAAATTCCCATATAAGAGCCTATTACTAGAAACAAGCCAATGAGTTGACTCTCTTCCCTATGTTGTCCAAGAAATGTTTAGTCCCTCCAGATCTTTAAATAATGGGTTACACAGCTGGGCATGGTGGCTCACACCTATAATTCCAGCACTTTGGGAGCCCGGGGCAGGAGAATTGCCGGAGACAAGAGTTTGAGACCAGCCTGGGCAAACAGCAGATCTCGTCTCTACAACAAATAATGAAACTAGCCGGGCATGGAGGAATGTGCCCATGGTCCCACCTACTCAGGAAGCTGAGGAACTAGCTGGGAGCTCAACTCTGAGGTGTCGTCTGTATGATCTGACTCAGATAAGCTGAGGATATCGAAGTCAATTATCAGACTCATCCAGACAGATACAAACAAGTGTGTTCTAAGATCTTGGTCGGGCTGAAAAAGTTGTGTCTAAGAAGCTAGGAACCACGAGCCCACATGTCTATCTTGTCTCAAGCTTTGGGAGTCACTTAGAACAAGGACTCAAACTCAGCTTCTTAAACCAGTGCTTTTCAAATTCTCAGGTGTGTAGGCACTGCCTGTGGAAGCTGTTAATTAAAGTAGATGATCATTTGGCAGGTCTGGGGTGAGATCTGAGATTCTGCATTTATTTTTGTGTTTACTTTTTCTTCTTATAGAAATGAGGTCTCACTATGTTGCCCAGGCTGAAATACAGTGGCTTGATCACAGCTCATTGCAGCCTCAACCTCCTGGGCTCAAGTGAAATTTTTGCCTCTGCCTCTTGAGTAGCTGGAATTATAGGTGTGTACCACCATGCCCTGCTAATTTTTTTGATTGATTTTGTAGAGACGGGGCGTTGCTATATTATCCAGGTAGACCTTGAACTCCTGGGTTCAAGTGATTCTCCCACCTCAGCCTCCCAAAGTGCTGGATGTGAGCCACCTGCTGAGCTAAGATTCTGCATGTCTAATCAGCATCCTGGTGATCAGCCCAGAGAGGATACCTTCACTAGCGGGGCTTTCAGAGTCAGGACAGGTGTTCTGAAGAGCCAGGTGGGAAGTGCCAGGAAGTGACACTCCATCTGCAAACATGTTGAAGAGTAGCAACACAGCCATAATAAGCAGACTCTCAGGGGAAGCAAAATCTCCCTGGCAGCCAGATTCTGGCCAGAAGTGAGTGCCAAGGCATGTCTGCCTTGAGATGATGTCAGAAAATGAACGAGGTGCTCATCACATCTGGGTAGCCAGGGTCAGCCAGACCCTTCCAGAGCTAATGCCCACCTAAGACGGTTCACAGGCAGGAGAGACTTGCTTTCCCACAGGTATTGGTTACAGACACAGCAGCCAGACAGACCCAGCTCAAACACTGGTTTAGATTCCTCTCCTAGGTATAGACCCCAAAGAACTGAAACAGGTGCTCACACAAAAACTCACATGTAACACTCACTCAGCACTATTCACAACAGCCAAAAGACAGAAACAACCCAAATGTCCATCAGTCAATGAATGGATCAACAACACATGAACTCCCCATTCAATAAACTACTATTATCTGGTCATGGTGGCTCACCAGGGTAATCCCGGTAATTTGGAGGGAAAGCAAAGGGCTCACTTGAGCCCAGGAGTTCAAGATCAGTCTAGGCAACACAGCAAGACTTCATTTCTTCAAAAAATTAGCCAAGTGTGGTATTGCACATCTGTAGTCCCAACTACTCGGTAGGCTGAGGCGGAAGGATCGCCTAAGCTCAAGAGGCTGAGGCTACAATAAGTTGGGACTGTATCACTGCACTCCAGCCTGGGTGACAGAGTGAGACCCTGATTCAAATATGTGTGTGTGTATATATATATTCCAGTCACAAAAAGGAAGCAAGATCAGACACAGGTTACAACATGGATACATCTTGGAAACACAGGCCCAGAAGGACAAACACTGGGTGATTCCATCATAGGAAATGTCCAGAGCAGGCAAATCCACAGAAACAGACAGCAGAGTATGTGTTGCTCTGGGCTGGTGCAAAGGGTGGGGCATGGCGTTTCTATTTTGGGGTGATGAAAATGTTCTAAAATTGACCATGGTGATGGCTGCACATCTCTGTGAATACAGAGCCAATAGGTTCTCTTCTCCCCAGTGGTTGGTGGTGGAGGCTTTGTCGAAGATGAGTTGGTTGAGAAATTGAGGTTTTGCTTTTGGAATCTCTGTCCTGTTCCATTGGTCCATATGCCTGTTTTTGTACCAATACCAGGCCGTTTTGATTATTGTAGCCTTATAATAAAGTTAAAAGTCTGGGGGTGTGACACCTCCCGCTTTGTTTATTTTACTGAGGATTGTTGTGGCTATTCATGGTCATTTATGTTTCCATATGAATTTCTGAATTGTCGTTTCTAGATCTGAGAAGAATGATGTTGGTCATTTACAATGACCACTTTAAAAGTAAAAAAAAAAATAAATGAATAAATAAAACACAATTTTTACCACACAAAAAAAGAAAAAACCCGGGAGGCACAGGCACGTTCTAGCAGAGTGGCCGTTAGTAAGTAACTTTGGGAGCACAGTTGTGAAACGGGAAGGCTGCCTCACGTCAAACATCATGGGGGGATTTTCTCATGTAATGCGGGCAAAATGCCTCACCCAGCTCCCGGCTCTTTGAAACAGTTGAACAGAGAGTTAGGTGACTCACAATAGTCCTAGTCACTAGAACCAAGACTCGCTCGCTGGTTCTTTATTCCTGAGTTAAGGCAAGACGGGAAACCGCTCTGTGGGCCTTGTGGACATACAGGCATGTGCCTACAGGCCAGAGTCATCTTGGAGCTTCATGATCGGCAAGGCATCCCAGACCCTTTGTTGCTGGGGAGGAGGACTGAACGGGTCTGTGAGACAACAGGCCCTGACTGTGTGGACTGGCATTAGGCTGCTGCACTAGGGTCTGAGCTGCCTGGAGTCAGTGGGAGGAGGTCGGCTGTCTGTTCATGTCTACATATTGAACTCTGCCCTCTCCTAAGAGGAGACAAAAACCGAAAACCAGCCTCGGTTCTGTCCCCCTTGGCCCGAACGATGAACTCTGAACATTTGGATCAATCCAGAAGAGCTTTTCTTTTCTTTTCTTTTGAATCAGGATCTCACTCTCTTGCCCAGGCTGGAGTGCAGTGGCATGCTCATGGCCACCACAGCCTCAACCTGCTGAGCTCAGGTGATCCTTCCACCCCCTTCCAAGTAGCTGGAACTACAAGGCGTGTGCCACCATGCCCAGCTAATTTTTTGATCTATGGTAGAGACAAGGTCTCACCAAGTTGCCCAGGTTGGTCTCGAGCCCCTAGACTCAGGAATCCTCTTGCCTCTGCCTCCCAAAGTGCTAGGATGACAGGTGTGAGCCACCGCACCTGGCCCAGAAGAGCTTTTCTATCAGAAACGACCGTGTTCTGTGCTGCCCTTGGGAAGAAAACGCATGCTCATTTGGAAACCCCTGGAAACCTGCTTCTCCCTTTAGTATCACGGGCAGCTATGTTTCCTTCTTCCTGTAGCTCTGAAGATGATTCGTCTGGATTTTCTTGGGGCTGGCCACATTCAATTGTCCGGATGGCCCATTAATATTGGCCTCATGCCATTGGCCGTGCCCCTACCGGAGATCTACGAAGAAAACTTTGCAAGGTACACAGAGCAAAGCTCATCACGGAATTAGTGTGGCAGGCAGACAGGATCACGTCTATATCATGGAGGATCTGAGAACACCTGTGAAAAAGAGATCACAGAAAGCATGGAGACCAGACCATTCGCTTTTGGTGAGAACAAATAAGTCTACCTGGAGCCAGGCGTGGTGGCTCACGTCTGCCATCCAAGCACTTTGGGAGGCCAAGGCAGGAAGATTACTTGAGCCCAGGAGTTTGAGACCAGCCTGGGCAACACAGCAAGACCCCATCTCTACAAAAAAAAAAATTAGTTGGGTGTGGTGGCACATACCTCCAGTCCCAGCTACTCGGGAAGCTGAGGTGGAAGGATCACCTGAGCCCGGGAGATCAAGGCTGCAGTGAGCCGTGATTGTGCCACTGTACTACAGCCGGGGCAACAGAGTGAGACCACAACTAAAAAAAAAAAAAAAATGCATGGGCCAGGTGGGTCTCTGCCCCGGACCCCACTTCAGAGGGCCCTGTCCGGCATTCCTCCACCCGTGTGTGTCCTCCCATGAGGGAGGCGACCATTGGCTGAATTGTGTCCCCTGAGATCTCATATGATGAAGTCCTCAACCCCAGGATCTCAGAATGTGATGGTGTTTGGCGGTAGCGCCTTCTAAAGAGGTGATGACATTAACACGAGGTCATTAGGGTGGCCTGCTAATGTCCTATCAAGAGGAAATTTGGACCCTCAGGGACACAAGAAATGAACATGCAGAGAGGAGAGGAGATATGAGGACACTGGGAGAAGGTGGCCATCTGCAAGCCCTGGAGAGAGGCCTCAGGGGACATCAACCCCGCTGACACCTTGAACTTGGACTTTCAGCCTCCCAGATAGCCAGAAAATAAATTTTTGTTATTTAAAGTCAAGCAGTTTGTGTTTTGTTTTGTTTTCAAATCAGGATCTCACTCTGTCACCCAGGCTAGAAGGCAGTTGTATGATCACACTCACCGCAGCCTTGGCCTCCTAGGCTCAGGCAATCCTTCTGCCTCAGCCGATTGAGTGAGTAGCTGGGACTACAGGTGCACACCACCGTGCCCGGCTCATTTTTCAATTTTTTTTGTTTGTAGGTCTTGCTGGACTGCCCAGGCTGGTCTCAAACTCCTGGGTTCAAGCGATCCTCCCACCTCAGCCTCTCAAAGTTCTGGGTTGACAGGTGTGAGTCACCCTGCACGGCCTGAAGATACATTTTTTTTTTTTTTTTTGAGTTGGAGTCTCACTCGGTTGCCCAGACTAGAGTGCAGTGGCCGCTCCCGGCCACCGCAGCCTGGACCTGCTGGGCTCCGGCGATCCTTCCGCCTCAGCCTTCCACGTAGCGGAATTACAGGCATGCGCTACCACGCCCGGCTGATTTTTTGATTTATTGTAGAGATGAGGTCTCGCTGCCCAGGCGGGTCTTGAACCCGCGGGCTCAGGCAATCCACTCACCTCAGCCTGAAGATACATTTTAAAAGGCAAATCGGGGGTGGCCTATCCAAGAGAAAGGCACACAAAGAGGATTTCAGTCCAAAGAAGTAGGTTGAACTGGAAAGAGCTCGCCTCAAATTGGTGATGGCCAGCAGTCCACCACCGTGATTAAGAAAGCGGCGTTAGCATGGCAACCCCTCTCAGGCTTCTGTGGTCCATACCCCGGTGCTTCTCGCGCACCATGTCCACATTTGTATTTCATAAAAATTTTAATGTGTTCTAATTATTCGGAAGCTGCTCCCGCCATAATTGGTTTTCATATAAAAGACCACAGTTTCACCTGCGTTTCCTGGTCAGAGTGCAGTTGGGCCTCTTTCAGGGGTGAGTTCATTGATAGCTCCATAGCCAGGTGGGCAAGACAGAGGGTGAAATGGGTCTCTTTCTACTCCTTTTCGGGGAATAAGAAAAGCACATGTTTAGTCCCTGTGGAGGCCTAGAGTAAGCTCCTGTGAGCTCCACTAAGGGCTTTTCTACTGCGAAAAGGGAGGAGAGATTATGAACCAAGCTCGCTTTATTTCTTTTCCAGCAGAACATTTACTGCACAAATGCCAGGAATAATACTGGAATCTATTCACTCATAACTGCAGGCTTCGGGGTTTTCTAATTCAGTCTCATAAGAATCATAGAAATGGAGAAAGAGTCAGAATGGTGACCCCTCACCCTTGGAAGCACACATTTGAGTATAAATATTAAACCTTGGTGAACTGGCAAAAATAAAATTAATTCCCACATCTCACAGGGTTCCTCAGTTTGTGCCCCTTGGTGCGTGAAAATTGACTTTCAAAGGGAGGACTCCAAGCTGCCTAAGTGAAACCTAATTTGGCAACCTCTGAAACTCTCTTGGGCCAAGGATCAACCTCCTGGATGTCTTCATTTGGATGCTGTTTAAGGATACCCATGCCTATTCATTCGTTTTGGCTCTGGAAGAAACACGGTGATGTCCCTGGCAGAGAAGGAGAAAATTAAGTGGGAGGGAAAACAGATAAGAACAGCAGAACCGGAGAGGGTAAAATAAGAAAAGACATGGCGGGGAGATAAAGAATGGGAAATATTACGTGATTTCTGTATAAGTCAGGAGTCTTTGGGTTCCACGAAGTAAGAAATCCAACTTAAAATGGCTTAAGGGACAGAAAAACTGGGGGTGAGTGGAGAAGACTGGCTGAAATTTAAAGTCTAAGAAGCTTCAGGCATAACTGGATCCAGGTGCTTACCTAAGGGCTTAGTGTTGTTGTTCTCTCTGTCTCTTACTTCTGCCATTCTCTGTGTTACCTTCATTTCCAAGAGGGCAGAATGGAGACCAACTGGAGGCCAGTTGCTATGTAGCCTCTCGGTACCTCCAGGGAAAAGAACCACTCTTTTCTCTAACCCATTTAAGCAAAACACTTAGAATTGAATCTCTTCGGATCACCCATTATCATTGTGGCTAAGGGTATGTGATCCTCTTGCAGCTTGGGTCCAATGTCTACCTCTGGCTCCAAGGTAAACCTCATCAACTGAAAGCAGGGGTGGGCTTATCCACCAAAGCATCATATGATCTTGTTACTAAAAGAAGAGAAAGGTTCAGCACAGTGGCTCACACCTGTAATCCCAGTACTTTGAGAGAGCACGTGGGAGAATCACTTGAAGTCAGGAATTCGAGACCAGCCTGGGCAACATAGCTATAGACCCCCACCGCTATAAAAAAAATTTTTTTTAATTAACCAAGTATGATGGCATGGGCCTGTAGTCCCAGCTACTCGGGAGGCTGAGGCAGGAGGATTGTCTGAGCCCAGGAGGTCAAGGTTGCTGTGAGCTCTGATTGCACCACTGTACTCCTGCCTAGGCGACTGAGGGAGACCCTGTCTCTTAAAAGGAAATAATAACAGAGAATGCACACAGGACTGTGAGCAGAAGAGACAAAGACAGTGCGGCTTTACCCAATGCCTTAGCACTCAGAGAATCAGCGCATTTCAGAGGCTGGAACGCTGCTCACCTACGACCTCACGACGGGTCTCGAATGATTCCAGCTGCCTCTGTTTCCCCAGCAGGCACCCGGGCAGAAGTGATCCCCAACATCCACACCCCATTCCCTCCTGTGCTACACGCACGGGTATAAAGAAAGTGCCTGTTTGTCTGGAAAAAGGATTTGGAAGCCGTGGACAGAGTCAAGCGTATATTCCCTTGTGTCCTGGCTGATATTTTGATGGTTTTGACATCTTGTCTCTCAGAAAATGACAAATCCCTCTTTCTCCTTCCCCTCGTTTCACCCTCATCCCCACAGGAGCCCGAGGTGCTTGGAAAAGATAACAAGGTCTTCAAGGTTTTCCCGGTGGACAGCACGGGAACGTGGCCGGGCCAGCCAGGTGGAAGGGCCATGAGCCCTCTCCTGGGCGGTGCTGACCAGCCTGGAGGGCGGCGTTCAGTCGCATCTGAGCAGACAGCTTCTCCAACGCAGAGACATCAACTGCAGCGGAAAGCTGGCGATCCTGGCTCAGGCACAGGTGTTGCTAGCACCATGCTCCTCTCTGATTCCCTTTCACTCTCTGGCGGTTTAGAAGCTCTCGCAGAGGAAATGGTGGTTTTGGAGAGGCGCTCACCCCATCCCATGGGGACAAGCCCACTGAAGGAGACAAGTTCACATACAGAGCCAGCCAGACCCCGAGAAACACTGTATACTGTGTTGTCAGAATCAAAATGGCATAAAATCAAGCTAATTTCCCAGGAATTTTTTTTTTGCCAGATACCACACAAGTACATACACACACACACACACACACACACACACACACACACACACACTCACAAATCCTAGGAGTCCAGACAGTTCAACCTCTCCAGGACCACATACTAATAAATTAAAACCAAAAAAAAAACAGTCCTGGCCAGGCACGGTGGCTCATGCCTATAATCCCAGGACTTTGGGAGGCCAAGGTGAGAGAATTGCCTGAGCCCACAGGTTTGAGATCAGCCTGGGCAACTTGGCAAGACCTCATCTCTACAATAAGTCTAAAAATTAGCCAGGTGTGGTGGCACATGCCTGTAGTTCCAGGTACTTGGAAGGCTGATTTAGAAGAATCACCTGAGCCCAGCAGGTCTAGGCTGTGGTGGTCGTGAGCATGCCACTGCACTCTAGCCTGGGTGACACAGTGAGACTCCAACAGAAAGAAAGAAAAAGAAAGAAAAGAAAGGAAGGATGGAAGGAAGGATGGAAGGAAGGCAAACAATCCTGCAGCCAGAAGTAATGTCTTAAGAACAGTTTTAGGTTGGGCCTGGTGGCTCACACCTGTCATCCCAGCACTTGGGGAGGCAGAGACAAGAGGATTGTCTGATCCCAGGGGTTCAAGACCAGCCTGGGCAACTCTACAATAAATCCAAAAATTAGCCAGGCATGGTGGCACACACCTGTAGTTCCAGCTACTTGGAGGGCTGAGGCAGAAGGATCGCCTGAACCCAACAGATCGAGGCTGCAGTAGCCATGATTGTGCCACTGTACTCCAGTCTGGGCAACAGAGTCATACTCCAACTCAAAAGAGAAAGAAAGAGAGAGAGAGAGAAAGAGAGAAAGAAGGAAGGAAGGAAGGAAGGAAGGAAGACGCAGAGAGGAGCAACGTTGCTAGTTTGAAGAGAGAGAAAGAGGCCAGGAGCCAAGGAAGGATGCCAACCTCTGGAAGCTGGAAGGACAGAAAAACGAATCGTACCCAGAGTCTTCAGAGGACAGGTAGAGTCACTGTCACCTTGAGGCTTGCCCAGTGAGACTCATTTCAGACTCCTGACCTGAAGTACTAGGAAACAACAAATGAGTGTGGTCCTAAGCCTCTCGAGTTTGTGGTAGATGGGTATAGCAGCAAAAAGCAAAATGAAGACATTTTCTAAATGCAAAAAGGCTCTTCAAAGGTAGTGCGAGAAAAAGGAAGCAGAGCAGCAGGCGCAGGACGGGGCGGTGCAGCGTCTCTGAGGTGGGAGGAACAGTGGCGTCATCAGAAAGGCGTCCTTGCCTTGTCCCGGACAGTGTCGTCATCTGGAAGGGGTCCTCGCCTTGTCCTGGAGGGCCAGACAGTGGTGTCATCTGGAAGGCATCCTTGCCTCATCCTGGAGGTAGGACAGGAACAGACCCCCTCCAGGGGACTTGGGTCCCAACTGGGTCCAGGCTGCCTGTTCTTCTCCGCCCTGGACTCTGCTTCCTAGGCTCATCTACTACCTAGAAATGACTGATCTGGCCTCTCTACCACTCCATCCTCTCCTCGAAACCTCTCCACCTTCCCAAGTTTCTCTCCAGCCTTGTTTCTGATGCCACAGGGAACTTGGCTGGAAAAACAGAACTCTCCCTAGATGAAAGAGAGTGGGGGTGAAAAAGGTTATAAGAGCCCTACAGAGAATAAGCAAAAACAAGAAGACAATGGCCACCAGTAAATCTATCTAAGCCATGGGGTAGAAGATATTAGAAGAATGATGGCGGCCCGTAGGCTTGGAAGGAGAGAGTAATAGTGAACACAACAGAAAGGTGGATACCCAAAGTCAAGACACTTGGGCAAAGGAGAGTGGATGCAGAACCTTTCTGTTGTGCTCAAACATTGTTCCATTTCTTTTTTAGGCCTTGTCAGAGCTCTCCCTTCTCCCTGTTCTTTATATCCTAATTAACCCAGGGACTTCCCCTTTTACTGTAGTCACAAAATGACCATTATTCATCGTATTTGGAAACTCTGTAGGGATAAGTTCAAAGTCTGAATCAGATTCCCTTGAAAGTTCATGAAGTAAAATAAAATACTTGATTTCTGGGGAAAAAAAGAGAAAGTGGGGGTGAAATTCAGCAATACTTCTTTATTTGGAGGTATGTGCTAAGAGCCAATATTTGAACTTTCTAAAGTATGTTTGCGCTTTGCTTTATGAATTGAGAAATATTATTATTATTATTATCATTATTATTATTATTTTGGAGTCAAGGTCTCACTCTAATACCCAGGCTAGAGTTCAGTGACACACTTGCAACTCACCGAAGCCTCAACCTCCTGGGCTCAAGCAATTCTCCCACCTCTGCCTACCAAGTAGCTGGGACTACAGGTGTGCACCACCACACCCAGCTAATTTTGTGTGTGTGTGTGTTGTGTGTGTGTGTGTGTGTGTGTGTGTGTGGAAAACGAGTTCTTGCTATGTTACTCGGGCTGGTCTCGAATTCCTGAGCTCAAGCCATCCTCCCACCTCAGCCTCCTAAAGTGCTTGGATTGCAGGAGTGAGCCAACACACCAGGCTGAGAAAAATGATTTTTAAAAACCCAAAATACTATTATGGTCTAATTATGAGATACATACTTCTTAATAAAATTGAGGCGAGATACACATGATTATTTTCAGGTATGCAAATGATCACTGAAAATACATCATGGAGCCTAAGTCTGAAAGGTGAGGCGTCATTACAGATCTTAGTATGTTCCATTATGGCTTTTCACTGAGAACGGACATCCCCCAGGTCCCAGGTCCTCTCACATATAAGTCTATTGTTTGGTTTTTGAACCTGGTTTCCAAAATTAAGTAGGAGAACACAGGGCCACCTGGGGTGGAATGATGGAAGGTTCTGGAATCCAGCCGGTCTGTGACTCCATCAGGCTTTACCACGCTGTATTATATTAAGAGCGCTAGAGTTTGGGTTGTAGTTAACGTGAATTGGGATTATATGACACGAAAAAAATCGATTGACTCGATGGTCAGCAAAATTTACAAAGATGTGACTCACCTTAGTCAAAAATGTATCGGGAGTCACGTACATTTAAAGCTGTCGGATAAAGTCCATGGCCACCTGTGTGCTACCTACTGACACATTGTGGAATCACATTTTACCAGCTAGACAGAACTGGCCCCAGCTGTCCAGAATGTCTGGAATTAAATGTTGAATTACACCAGGACATCAGCAAAGCCTGTCTCCCCAAAGAGTAAGCTTCCTAAATTCTAACTTACAAGGTCTCAAACGCTGAAATACTCGTGGCTATTAAACAATCAGAAAGAGTTTTCAACTGTACTAAGGATGGGGAAAAATTTAAAACAAACTGTTGTGGGCTTCTCAGGTTGTCAAAGACTAAAATGTGACAAGCTGCCAGCCTGTGTTCAGCACTGTGTGTGATCATGCAAATTGATACACCCAGTCTGAGGGTGATTAAGGAATGTCTCCAGGATTAAAGGGGAACGCTCTGCTCTGACTCACAATTCTACCCTAAAAAGCATAAACGACTCTTCAACCCAAACAGGCTTCCTCACCCAGGGCGGCTCGTTGGAATCACAGAACACAAGAAGATGGTTTGAGTGACTAGTTCATCAAGGTTCACAAGGGTGGGGTGTAAACATCACGTAGACCCATGGGAGAAAAAGTCCTTCCTAACATACAATGGATTCCTTAGGGCAAGAGGTGTGATTCTCTGGGGAGCCCTGGTTGAGAAAACTGTGGGTGTCCGGGAGTTCATTGTCACTTTGTTTGTGATGTTGAAAACTTGAAATTGACTTATCTGTTTAGCCAAAAGGAGTAATAGTGGAATCAATTATGGTGCATTAGCCAGGTGCCATGGCTGGCCTGTAATCCCAGCACTGAGAGGCAGAGGTGAAAGGACTGCTTGAGCCCAGGGGTTTGAGACCAGCATGGGCAACATAGAGACCTTGTCTTTAAAAAAAAAAAAAATTAGCTGGATGTGGTGGTGTGTGCCTGTAGACTCGGTTACTCAAGGGGCTGAAGCGGAAGGATCACCTGAGCCCAGGAGGTCGAGGCTGTGGTGAGCTGTGGTTGTCCCACTGCACTCCAGCCTGGACAACAGAGAAAGACCCTGCCTCAAAAAAAGAGAAAGATCATTACAAGTGTTGGTGAGAATGTGCAGAAATTGGAACCTTTACACCCTGCTGGTGGAGACATAAAATGGTGCAGTCACTGTGGAAAACAGTTGCACTTCCTCAAAATGTTCACGAGCTCCACTCCCAGGAATACAGTCAGTCCCCTACATAGGAACCTTCAAGTTACACACTTTAATGATGCACACGTGTGTTTTTTATGTATCATTTCTCCCTACCAGGTGTCAGCGCAGCCTGTCAAATATAAACAGTACTATGTAGCAGATTGTGTTAGTTGGGGACACAGGTGAACTTTACTGGATTTACCACAAATGAACTTAGGAACTCACTCTTGGAACCAAAAGTGTTCCTATGCTGGGTACTTGCTGTATATCCAAGGGAAGTGATAGCCCATGTCCATGTAAAGGCTTGTACAAAAATGTTTGAAGCAGCATTGTTCACGATACCCAAAGAGTGAAAATAGCACAAATGACTATCAACAGATGAATAGGCTGGGCAAGGTGGCTCAGGCCTGTCATCTCAGCACTTTGGGAGGCCAAGGCGAGAGGATTGCCTGAGCTCGGGTGTTCGAGACCAGCCTGGGCAACTTGGTGAGAACTTATCTCTACAACAAATTTTTTTTTTTTAAATAGCCGGGTATGGTAGCGCACACCTGTAGTTCCAGCTACTTGGAAGGCTGGGGCGGAAGGATCGCCTGAGCCCAGCAGGTTGAGGCTGCGGTGGCCATGAGCGTGCCACTGCACTTCAGCCTGGGTGACAAAGTGAGACTCCAACTCAAACAAAACCACACAAAACAAAACAAAAACAGATGAATAGTCAGTCAAGCAAGATGTGGTACAGTCCTCCAAGGGAATAGTATTCAGCCATAAGTAGGAATAAAGCACTGATGCATGCTACTACACAAATGAAGCCCAAAAACAGGATGTGAGTGAGACGCCAGATACACAAGCCTTCGTACCGTGTGGGTCTAGTCAGATGACATGTTCAGAACAGGCAAATCCATAGAGACGGAAGGTAAATTCGCAGTTGCAGGGGCTGAGGGAGGGGGAAGGGGCTTCTTTCTGGAGTGATGAAAGTGCATTAACTGTGGTGATGGCTGCACAACTCTGAATACACTAAAAGCCATTTAATCATACACTTTAAATGCGTGAGTTGTGTGGTATGTGGTATCTCAGTAAAGCTGTTAGTGAAGGAAGGAAGGAAGGAAGGAAGGAAGGAAGGAAGGAGAAGGGGAAGAGGGAAGGGAAAGGAAGGGGAAAAAGAAAGAAAGGAAGGAAGGAAGGAAGAAAAAAAAGAGAGAGAAAAGAAGGAAAGGAGGGAGAGAATAAAGTAAGTTAGTTCCAGGTACAGTAGATGGTGCCTAAGATTTGCTTTTTACAACATCCAAGGGAGGGCTGAGCACAGTGGCTCATACTATAATCCCAGCACTTTGGGAGGCCAAGATGGGAGACTGCTTGAGGTCAGGAGTTCAAGACTAACCTGGGCAACATAATGAGACCCTGTCTCTACAAACAATGTCTAAAAAAAAATTAGCCAGGCATGGTGGTGAGCACAATTCTGAATACACTAAAAGCCATTTAATCATACACTTTAAATGGGTGAGTTGTGTGGTATGTGAATTATATCTCAGTAAAGCTGTTATTGAAGGAAGGAAGGAAGGAAGGAAGGAAGGAAGGAAGGAAGGAAGGAAGGAAGGAAGGGGAAGGGGAGAAAGAAAGAGAGAGAATCCTGGAATTCAAGGCTGAAGTGAGCTACGACCATGCCACTGCACTCCAGCCTGGGAGACAGAGCGAGACCTCGTCTCATTTTTAAAAATGAATTTAAAAATAAACAATAAAACAAAACATCCTGGGGTGGAGGCGAAGTCGCAGGGGACCGGGGTTGGCCTGTGATGGAAACTGCTGAAGCGGGTGAGGATCCCACGAGGGCTCACTCCTCTCCACCTCTGGACCCAACCCTCTCCAGCTTGTGAGATGGTTCGGAGCTGAAGCACGGCCGACAAGACAAGTGCAACAAGGCACTGACAACCGTCGAGTTTGGATGTCGGGGGGACTCACCGGATTCTTTTCCCCACTCGTGTGAAGGTGTGGAAAATCTGGTGATTAAAAGGGGTTTTGTTTTGTTTCATTTTGTTTTGGGAGGGGGGAATCAGTCTCACTCGGTCGCCCAGGCTGGAATGCAGTGGCAAGCTCATGGACACTGCAGCCACGTCCTGCTGGGCTCAGGAGATCCTTCCGCCTCAGCCTTCCAAGTAGCTAGAACCACAGATGCGTGCCACCACACCCGGTTAACTTTTTGGTTTCTTGTCGAGGCGAGGCCTCGCCAAATTGCCCAGACTGGTCTCGAACCCCAGGCTAGGATGACAGGCTTAAGCCACCGCGTCTGGCTAAAGGGTTTTTAAAGTATGGTTATAACTCAATAGCAAGACACAGAACCCACTCAGGTGCCCATCAGTGGACTGGATAAAGAAAACACCACACATATACACCACAAAACACCACACAGTCACAAAAAGAATGAAATATGCCCTTTGCAGCAATGTGGATGTGGCTGGAAGCCATGATCCTCAGCAAATTAACCCAGAAACAGAAAACCAAGTATAGCGTGTTCTCACTTACAACAGGAGTGCAACCCTGGGCACACACAGTTGTATAGATTGGAATTCTAGAAGGAGGAATGGGCAAGGGTTAAAATGCTGCCTTTGGGTGCCATATTCCCTAATTGGGTGATGGGTTCTACAGAAACCCAAACCTCAGCAGTGCACGATATTCCCATGTAACAACCCTGCACACGTCCCCTCTGCATTCAAAACAAGTCAGCGGAAGTGTGGTGACTGACACCACAAAGATTCGAACCCCATTCTAGTTAAAAAGTAATGCATGACACACACGCCCTAATAAATACATACGCAGGCAGACACATACTAGGAAGACTCAACACAGCTCCGGGGGGCTCTCTTGGGGGGCTGGCATGAGGAAGGGCTCCCATTTTCTGCTTCACATATTGTTGAATTTTTGAACGTATACAGCAAGCAGGTATCGCGTGCAGATAAAAAACAGGCATAGGGAATACTCTTTCATGCCACCAATACCACAAGGAGCTGGGTCTGAGAGTGTGCACCTGCAGTTCCAGCTACTCGGGTGGCTGACGAAAGAGGGTTACTTGAGCCCAGGAGTTCAAGACAAGACTGGGCAACATAGCAAGACCCCTTCTCAGGTTGTGGTCCTCTGGAGCTCTGTCCTTGGCCGGGCCGCATGCATCCTGCCCACCTTGCGACACTGCTATAGGTTTTAGGGAGGCCACATGTCTGGACAGGCCTGTGGGGTGCTCGGCGACCCTAAACATGGTGCTCCCTCCTTCCTCCTCAGAGTCCCCAATGGTCTGAGGCCAATTTTGGCATGTGACTGACTACTGGCCCGCAGAGCTTGCCGCCATCTTTCTCTGTTGCCATGTGATCTTGCGCCCTCACCTGAAACTGCTTATCGGTGTGAGTCAGGTGCGCCGTCACAAGGTCTCTTGGCAAGTCACAGCGCAGTGATGTGCCAGCACAGGGCCCCAGTGGGCTTCCTGAGCCCTGAGAATGAAGGCTCCTCCGTGTCTGCCCTTCTCCAAGCGAACAGTCCTTCACCGACAGGCTCTGACCTCCAAAAGTTGGCTGCGCATGCTGGAAAGAGTCTGGAACATTCCATGGGCTGCCACTCTGCCCAGGGCCCCAACGTAGGTTCGGACCCCTTGCAACCAGCGCCTTACCCAGGTGATTTGTAGCAAGTCCTCTTTCTCCTCCCCAGCAGGACACAAGGATGCCAGGAAAGACCTTTCCCATCAAGGAGGATAGACATGCAGGGTGGAAACAGCGGCGCCCTCCACCACCAACAGCGAGTCTCCAACATGAAGGACATTTTTTTCTTCTATCAGTGTAAGACTTTGTCAAGGTTTAAGGGGAAACGGGTTTAAATAACCCCATAATTCCTTCCCACCCAGGGCCCGGAAATGAAACCAAGGCACGGGCGGGCCCCAAGGCCTGTTGGCACACACTGGGGGGAACCAATCAGAGCAGCTGGGGAAACGTCACCCGAGGCAAAGCCAGTCTCATTACCTAGGAAGGAAACGTCCCTTGTCTCCGTTGTCAATTTTGTCACTTTTGCCAGAAGCCAGAAGACTTGTGTTGTTGTGAACTTAACGGCGAAAAGAACACTGTTTTGCGGAAGCCTGGAGCCAAAATGCATGATGCTGGAGAAAAGCAGTTTGTCCTGTGACTGGGGGAGGTCCGGAGTAGCCGGTGGAACTAGCCTGATATGGGTTCGAATCCCCGCCCTGTGTGTGTGGCAGTGACTCAGCCAAGCTTACACACTCAGTGCCCTTTCAGATTCCTTTTTTTTTTGAGGCAGAGTGTCACTCTGTGGTCCAGGCTGGAGTACAGTGGCATGATCATAGCTCACTGCAGTCTCTAACTCCTGAGCTCAGGTGAGCCTCTCGCCTCAGCCTTCTGAATAGCTGGAACTACATGTGTGTGTCACCATACCTGGCTAGTTTTTTGATTTTTTTTTTTTTTTGTAGAGTCAAGGTCTTGCTATGTTGCCCAGGCTAGTCTCAAACTCCTGGGCTCAAGAGGTCCTCCCGCCTCAGCCTACCAAAGTGTTGGGATTACAGGCATGAGCCACCACGCCAGGCTTTGGGTTCTTCACATAATCACTCAGCAATTTTTCTTTTAACATAAGAGAGGGAAATAATCTGATTTTCCTAATCATTCGTTCATTCACTCATTCATTCAAGAAGTATTCTAGGGGCATAACTCAGTTCCCGGCAAGAAGGACACAAAGAAACAACGCACACTGTGAATAAAAAGCGGTGATGCTGAGGGAGAATCGCAAAGGCATTATGCTAAGTGAGAGAAGCCAGTCCAAAGAAATACATCACCAGACTCACTATATGAGATGTCCACTCACTATATGAGATGTCCACAACGAGTAAATCCACAGAGACAGAAGGTAGATGGGCACTTGCCAGGAGAATGAAGATTGTGGGGCAAAGAGAGGAATAGGGAGTGACTGTTGGTGGGGACGGGCCTTCTTCCTTGAGGGATGAACTGAACAAGTTCAGAAATCGACCGTGAGCCGGCCCAGTGGCTCACCCCTGTAATCCCAGCAATTTGGGAGGCCAAGACAGGAGGATCGTGTGACCCAGGAGTTCTTGACAAGCCTGGACAGCACTGCAAGACTCCATCTCTACAAAAGTTTTTTTTTGTTTGTTTGCTTGTTGTTTTTTTTTGAGTTGAAGTCTCACTCGGTCGCCCAGACTGGAGTGCAGTGGCCGCTCCCAGCCACCGCAGCCTCGACCTGCTGGGCTCCGGCGATCCTTCCGCCTCAGCCTTCCAAGTAGCTGGAACTACAGACGCACGCTACCACGCCCGGCTAATTTTTTTTTAATTTATTGTAGAGAAGAGGTCTCGCCAAGTTGCCCAGGCAGGTCTCGAACCCGCAGGCTCAGGCAATTCACTCACCTCAGCCTCCCAAAGGCGCGGGATTACAGGCTGAGCCACCGAGCCTGGCTGTTTTTTGTTTTTTTTTTAACGCAGCCAGGTGTAGTGACATGTGCCTGGAATTCCAACTACCCGGGAGGTTGAGGTAGGAGGATCGTTCCAGCCCAGGAATTCGAGGCTGCTGTGAGCTATGATTATGCCACTGCACTCCAGGCTGGACCACAGAGCCAGAGGCTGTCTCTAAAAATAGAATAAAATTGATTGTGGCAATGGATGCACACCTAAGGATGTCTGTGACCTGTGTCTCCATGAAGCTGTTAAGCCGTAGTTGTGATGATAGCTGGTAGCTAGATAAGTCATGACTGGTGACACTGCTCCAAGGAGAGAAAATGGGAAGGGAAGGGAAGGAGGAAAGGAGAGGAGAGGGGAGGGGAGAAGAAGGAAGTGAGGGGAGGAAGGGGAGGGAGGGACGGGGTTGGGAAGGGGAGAGAAGAGGAAGAGAGCACACAGGACACAGGGCTGTGGAGACCATACGTAGCCGTGCCACTGCCCCACCCCACCACCCCAGGTCCCCAGGGCCGGTCGCCCCTGCCCTCTCCCCAGGTCCCCAGGGCTCGTCCCAGCTTGGCTCAGCCCACAGGTTGCCATGTTCCTCTGCCAGCAGGTGAGCGCCCTTTGTGGTGACTGAGAAGGGCAGTCGCCCGCTCCACCCTGCTCCTGGAGGCTTTTTAAGGCAGGAGAGAAAAATCTTAGCCGAGCTGGGTGGCTCAGCCTGTAATCCCGCGCCTTGGGAGGCTGAGTGAGGGGATTGCCTGAGCCCGCGGGTTCGAGACCCGCCTGGGCAGCGAGACCTCATCTCTACAATAAATCAAAAAAATCAGCTGGGCGTGGTAGCGCGTGCCTGTAATTCCGGCTACTCGGAAGGCTGAGGCGGAAGGATCGCCGGAGCCCAGCAGGTCGAGGCTGCGGTGGCCGGGAGCGGCCACTGCACTCCAGTCTGGGCGACAGAGTGACTCCAACTCAAAAAAAAAGAAAAGAAAAATCTATGATTCTCACTGTAAAGGATTCTGGGCCGCTGACGCTGCTCTCATGTGTTAGAGGCACATAAAACTGTGTGTGGGATGACGGTGAGTAACGCGATGTCTGCAGACAATGCAGTAATTTCCTTTTTTTATGACAAAGCAGTTTGCTTTGAGATGACAAGAAAGATGCTGCTGATATCGGGAGGACTGGGTTGTGTTCCTTTGGTCAAGGTCAAGGAAGACTTGTTGAATCTCCAGGGGGTCATTCGGCCACCTCAGCCAGGCTGTGGTGACTCTTAGGCAGGAAGTCGGTGAGGTAGTCCAGGGAGGTCAACGCCCTGAGCTCTGGCTCCAAGGCTGCTATTTTGTTAGTTTGTCCGGAAAGACAAACTAACACAGACACACGGAGACACACACGCACGACATACATATAATGAACACATACACACACACATGCACACACGCCCATAAAAATGTGAACACAGCTGGGCTTGGTGGCTGTAATCCCGTGCCTTTGGGAGGCTGAGGTGAGTGGATTGCCTGAGCCCGCGGGTTCGAGACCCACCTGGGCAGGCAAGACCTCATCTCTACAATAAATAAAAAAAAAATTAACCGGGCATGGTAGCGCGCAACTGTAGTTCCAGCTATGTGGAAGGCTGAGGCAGAAGGATCGCCGGAGCCCAGCAGGTCGAGGCTGCGGTGGCTGGGAGCGGCCACTGCCCTCCAGTCTGGGCGACAGAGTGAGACTCCAACTCAAAAAAAAAAAAAAAGTGAACACAGAGAGACACACATATACACACATGCACACACATATAGAAACATGAACACACAAAGTTTATGCAGACACTCGCACACACCTCCTCAGAGATCACAAAATAGGCATGTTCAGTCTGCCCGGACATGGAATTCCGCTTGGGTCACCATGGCCTACTGCCAAGATCTGGACCCTGGGACCCAGCACTGCTTCCCTGTTGATGGTGTTTGCTCCTTCCGGAAGGGCTCAAACCGGATGCAATCCCTGGATACTGACAAGCTATAAGCACTCCTTCCTTCCTGAAGCCCTGTCCCCCAGGAGGCCGTGGCGGGCCAGGGCCAGGGACCATGGGGTGGGCTCTGTGAAAGACAGAGGCTTAGGACAGAGTAGCTGTAGCCAGAACCCTTGGGGCATGGATGGGGCACCTCCCCTGCCAGAAGGCTCCCTCCTTTCTCCCCGCAGGGCAGTCAGGTGGAAGATTGAGCATCCAGCCTCTGGTGTAATTGATGGCCCCATGACCACTCCGCCCTATCCATCACTCTTTCTCCTGCCATGACAAGGACCACAGAACATGTGGTCTTCTCTTCACTTGTTGGAGGTGAAATTCAGCAACGTACAATTAAGTATTTTTAAGTGGTCAATTCAGTGGCATTTAGGACGTTCTAAACATTGTGCAGCCACCACCTCCATCTAGTTTCAAAACACATTCTATCTGGTTTCAAAGTATTTCCATCACTTCCAAAGGGCATCGGCACCCAGGTGGCGTTCCCCACCCCACCCTGGCAGCCACCTGTCTCCCTCTGTCTCTGTGGATTCCTCTCTCTGGATAATTCACATAAATGATCATGTGCTATGAGTTATTTTGTGACTGGCTTCAGCACGATGTTTCCCAGGTTCATTCATGTGGTAGCCTGGGTCAGAATGCCTTTTTTTTTTTTTTTTAAGATTGAATACAATACCATTGCAAGGAGAAACCACATGTGGTTATCTGTTCCTTTGCCATTGGACATGTGGCTGTTTCTGCCCTTTGACTATCAAGCTTCATGAGTGCTGGTGCAGAAGTATGTATATGAGGCTGGGTAAGGTGGCTCATGCCTATAATCCTAGCACTTTGGGAGGCCAAGATGAGAGAACTGTCTGAGACCATGGATTCGAGACCAGCCTGGTCAACTTGACGAGATCTCATCCTTACAATAAATCAAAAAATTGGCTGGATGTGGTGGCGCACGCCTGTAGTTCCACCTACTTGGAAGGCTGAGGAGAAAGGATTGCCGGATCCTGGCAGGTCAACACCGGGGTAGCAGTGAGCGTGCCACTGCACTCCAGCCTGGGCAATGGAGTGAGATTCGAACTAAAAAAAAAAATTGTAATGTATGCAAATTATTATATTGGTAATAATTAATGAATATTACAAGGTGGATGCCCTGCCACCACCCTGCAACCTCACACATACAGTTATCTTCTGTCCCCGAGAGCAGCCACTACCCTTACTTGTGTAACTATTTATTTAAATAGGTTAACAATGTAGCACAGTGACATTTTCATCTTGGAACATGAATCTCATTCTGACCCACAGCTGCCTGATGGGACATTGCAGGAACAGGCCACCATTTATTTTATGTTTCTGTGGTTGAATATTCGGGTTAGGACAGGCACAATGGCTCAAGACTGTAATCCCAGCACTTTGGGAGGCTAAGGCAAGAGTATTACCCAAGCCCAGGGTCTCGAGACCAACCTGGGCAACTTGATGAGACCCTGTCTCTACAATAAATCAAAAAATTAGCCAGGCATGGTGGCACACACCTGTAGTTCCAGCTCCTTGGAAGGCTGAGACGGAAGGATCGTCTGAGCCCGGCAGGTGGAGGCTGCGGTGGCCATGAGTGTGCCCCTGCACTCTAGCCTGGGCAACAGAGTGAGACTCCAACTCATAAAAAAAAAAAGAACATTTACATTGTTTCAGTGTTTTGCTATGACCTTCAAAGAACTCTGGCCCCTCCAGGAGTTTCACTCTTGTGTGGATAAGAAAGGGGTTCATCCTTCCTGGAGAGGACGTGAGGTAGCACCTGGCAGTCAGGAAGCCTGGCCAGCGTTGGCTCCATGCTGGGTCCAATAACAGCCTCAGTGTCCAGGGGATGAGGGCACTGGGTGGCCACCACACTCTCTCCACCTCCCCTTCCTATGACAAGACACGTGTTCCCTCAGCAGACAGGTGGTCTGCGACCCTCCCCATGAATCTTGGTGGGACCCTGGGACTGATCCAGACAACAGAGCACGGCACAGGGGATACCATGTGACTTCCCATGCTGGTCCTGGAGAGAAGACAGCTCTAGCCAGGCTATCTCGCTGGAAGACACTTGCTCTGGGGGAAGATACCGGCTTCACCAAGGTGTGGAAGCTCAGACTGGTCCACATGGAGACAGTCTGCAGAAAGATCCACAGAAAGACCCCCTGGAAAGACCACACAGAGTGACACGGGGTTGGATCGAACCCACAGCCAACGGCAGCTCCACCTCAGACACAGGACAGCAACCTCCAGTCATTGAGTCTCCCAGCTGAGGTTCCAGACCTCCATGGAGTAGGAAAAAGCTGTCTCCACTATGTCCACACTCGTGACCCATGACATCTGTGAGCAGAGCCAATGATCGCTGGATGTCTCTTGAAGCACAGAGCCCTCTTGGACAATCTAACCAGAGCTGTCACTGCATGTGCTCTTGGGCCTTCTCAGAAGGCAGAATATAGACTCCAGGACACCTGCTCGCAAAGAGTTTCAGCTGAGAAATAAGTCATTACCACACTCTGACTGTCGGAAATGTCACAGTGTGTTGGGGGCCTCCGAGGGGAGGGTCCCCTCAGGAAGAAGCAACACATTCAGGGCTTCTCTGTCTTCACCCTGCTCCACATAGCTTGAGCAACTGGAAAACTGCATTCCTTCCCAAAAAAGAGGTCCCGGGTGATGCCATCAGCAGGGTTTTTGACTCAGACAACCAACATGCCTCTCTCCACATTTCCAGTCTCCACCTTTCCACTCTGCTGTGGTGGGGTGGGTTCCCCTTCCCCCATAACCTCCCTTCATGGTCTCAAGATGGCAGCCAAAGACGCAGGCACCCCGGTGGACGCCGTGTGAAAGGGACTCGGTCCTGTATTTCTCTCTTGAAAATAGGAACCTTTCTCAGATGCCTCCAGGCAACCTCACGTGGCCTCCCTGTGACTGGAATCATTTCAGTTTCCCCTACCAGGCCCTGTGGATTGAAATGAAATTCCCATGTCTGGCTCCAGGAAGCACATGACTCTGGAGAGGGGGTGAGAATGACGCCAGTGACATTCAGATTCTTTCAGAAGCCTGTCATCCTAGCACTTTGGGAGGTGAAGGCAAGAGGACTGCGTGAGCCTATGGGTTCAAGACCAGCCTGAGCAACATGGCGAGACCGTGTCTCTACAATAAACCGAAAAATTAGCTGGGCGTGGTGGTGTGTGCCTGTGGTTCCAGCTACTTGGAAGGCTGAGGCAGAAGGATCATTTGAGCCCAGCAGGTCAAGGCTGTGGTGGCCGTGAGCATGCCACTGCACTCCAGCCTGGGCCTCAGAGTGAGACTCCTACTCAAAAAAAAAAAAAAAAAAGATTCTTTCACAAAGGAGGAAGACCGTTGAGTTGGCATCTACAAATGACCTCAGACTGGTGTAGTGGCTCATGCCTGTCATCCCAGCATGTTGGGAGGCCAAGGTGGAAGGATCCCTTTAGGCCAGGAGTTCAAGACCAACCTAGGCAACATAGCAAGACTCTGCCTCTACAAATAAATAAATGAGCTGGGCATGGGGCTCACCTGTAGTCCCAGCTACAATATTCGGGGAGGCTGAGGCGTGAGGATCACTTGAACCTAGGAAGTCAAGGATGGCGTGAGCTAAAATCACGCCATTACACTCCAGCCCTGGTGACAGAGTAAGACCCTGCCTCTGTTTTAAAAAATAAATTTAAAAAGAAGTGGCTTTAAGTAGTTTCCTTCAGTCACTATAGCTAATCCCCGAAGGATGAGGCGAATGTGGGTAAAACATCTTGGGAGAGCAGATTTGCGTTGGGCTCTGCTGAGACCTTTTAAGGCTGAAAACCCCTAAACCTTCTCTCCGAACGTGTGAGTTCCCCTGGTTTTTCCTGACCGTCATCTCAAGATGTTCGACTGTGGTCAGCATCATATCCCTCGATGTCCGCTGAGGCCTTGGCTGTCTCCCCCAAGCACCCAGACAGTGACACTCTCGTATCCTTTAAAGTCCCTAGTGGGGCTGGGGACTGTGTGAAGCGGATTGGATTTCCCATCAGCCTTGAGCTTAACCTTTGCTGTAACCGCCAGCTCCTGGGGAACGTAATCGATTGCAAGTTAATTAAGGATCATGTAGTATCAGGGAAATAATTATCAGGAGAGGAGGACCCAGACAGCTGTTCTCAGAAGTCGCCGTGGCCAGGTGATCCATCAGCAAACAAAGACCGGAAGATTTCTTTGAGGGAAGGAAGAAAATGGATGCTGATACAGCAATCAAAGAAAATAGATATTAGAGATCAAGTTGTCTTTACTTTTTTTTTTTTGAGTTGGAGTCTCACTCTCTCGCCCAGACTGGAGTGCAGTGGCCGCTCCCGGCCTCGACCTACTGGGCTCCAGCGATCCTTCCACCTCAGCCTTCCAAGTAGCCGGAATTACAGGCATGCGCTACCACGCCCAGCTGATTTTTTGATTTATTGTAGAGATGAGGTCTCGCTGCCCAGGCGGGTCTCGAACCCACAGGCTCAGTCAATCCACTCACCTCAGCCTCCCAAAGGTGCGGGATTACAGGCTGAGCCACCGAGCCCGGCTAAGTTGTCTTTATTATAGAAAAACAATCGTCCTTCTTACTGATGCTGTGCAGGAAATCTCAGCACTCCTCTAGCGATAAGAATGGGAGAGTGGGGTTGGCCTGGGGAAGGGGGTGGTGGTGGAATTTTGAGCTTTTTTTTTAATGAGTCGGAGTCTTGCTCTGTGGCCCAGGCTAGAGTGCAGGGGCACAATCATGGTTCACCGCAGCCTGGACCTCCTGGGTTAGGTGATCCTTCCGTCTCAGCCTCCCGAGTAGCTGGGACTACAGGCTACAGGTGCACACCCCACCATGCACAGCTAATTTTGGTGGGGGAGATGCATAGAGATGGGGTCTCACTATGTTGCCCAGGCTGGTCTTAAACTCCCGGGCTCAAGCAATCCTCCCGCCTCAGTCTCCCAAAGTGCTGGGATGACAGGCGTGAACCACCATGCCCAGTCCAAATTTTAAAACATCTAATATTTATAGAAAAAAAATCTGCTATGTACTAAGTGCATTTTGCATGAAATTCAGATCGTAGCTGAGCCCCATCTTCCTTCAGAGAGAAGGTTAAAGTTGACCTCACTTCTATTTTATAACCGTAAAATGTTATGCACAATTTCTGCAAACCCCTCACGCTCCGTCGCACGCTTCAAAGTCTCACCCATGACTCCCACAACCTCGGGCATGAGCAACAGTGCCCCTGTCCAGCCGTGGTGACCCTCTCGGGCTTCCAAGATGTTACTAAACATCATGGCATCGCCAGGAGGGTCGCTCTTAAGGCACAAACGGAAACGACGGTTGGTGCTGTGGTGGCGACCCCCGATCCTGGGGCTTAACGCAGCCCAGCTTGGCCCCTGCTCACCTTCTCACCCAGGGCAGGAGAGGAAGTCCTCAGAGTGGCTGCCCTCGACGGAGCATGTGAGAGCGTCACAGCACCACGTGAGTGTGGTCTACGGACAAGGGCCCCCCCAGGATGCTGCATCTGAGTCCCAGAACCTACGACTGTGTCACCTCCCATGGTCAAAGCGGTGATAAGGTTAAAGGTCATTGCTGGAGGGATTGTCCTGGGTGATCACGGTGGGGGTCGGGGAACCTCGTCACAGAGAAGGAGGCAGAGAGATTGATGAGACAGCAGAGGGCCAGAGAAAAGAAGGTGATGAGTCAGAGATGAAGCAGCCACGAGTCCCAGAATGCGGTAGCTGCTAGAAGCTGGGAAAGAGACGGGCTACATCCTCCCTGAGGTCCTGGGAGGAGTCAGCCCTGCTGACATCTTGATTTCTGTTTTAGATTCAGGGGTACAAGTGCACACTGCTACGTGGGCATATTGCATAGTGGCGGGAATGAGGTGAACAGACGGTGAACAGTGTGCCTCGTGGGTAATTTCTGAGCCCTGGCCGCTTCCCTCCTTGTTGGTATTCCCGGTGTCTGTTATTTTCATCTTTGTGGCTGTTTAGCTCCTGCATATGAATGAGAACATGCGGTGTTTGGTTTTCTGTTTGTGAGTCAGCTCACTTAGGATGATGATCTCCGGCGCCTTCCATGGTGCTGCAAGGGACAGGATTTCATTCTTTTTTTATGGCTGCATAGTATTCCACGGTATGTGTACACCACATTTTCTTTGTCCGGTGACTCCTTGGTGGGCACTTAGGTTGGTTCTTTGGCTTTGCTACTGTGAATGGTGCTGCAGTGGACATGCGAGCCCGTGTTGATTTTTGTCCTGCATTTCTCTTTCTGAGAGTTGCTGGAACACATGGTACCAGATTGAGGGGTTTAAACTATAGTCATGCTTTGGCTCACAGGGGCCCGCCATCAAGGTGTTGTCATGGCCAGTTCCTCTTCTGCAGAAGTCTGTCCCAGGGGCTACCCTAGGGCTTGCAGACAGCCGCCCACCCTCACACCTTCTCCCCTGCATTTCTGAGTCCAGTTTCCCCTTTGTATGAGGACATGCATCATGTTGGGTTACGACATACCTAAATGCCTCCAAGCTAACAAGCTCCCTCTGCAGTCACCCGCTTTCCAAACATGGTCACATTCTGGGGGACTGGGGGCGAGGGCTTCAACACACAGATTTGAGGGAGACACACACAGTTCAGCCCGTGACATTCCCCAAGACCCATCTTGAACTCTTGACCTCCAGAGCCATGAAAGAATTTCATGCTGTTTTAACTGGACACAGTAGCTCACGCCTATCATCCCAGAACTTTGGGAGGCAGAAGTGAGAGGATTGCCTGAGCTCAGGGGTTCGAGACCAGCTTGGGCAACGCGGGAAGACCTCGTCTCAACAATAAATCAAAACATTAGCCAGGCATGGTAGCACACGCCGGTGGTTCCAGCTACTTGGAAGGATGAGACGGAAGGATCACCTGAGCCCAGCAGGTCGAGGCTGTGGTGACTGTGAGCATGCCACTGTACTATAGCTCGGGTGACAGAGTGAGACTTCAACTCAAAAAAAAAAAAAAGAAATGCCAGTGGGAACACTAGTGGTATCTCTTAGAGTAGAGGTCTACTTGGCCACAGACCAGAGAAAGGAGCTCTGGCTAACTTTAGCTCAGAGAGAATGTTGTTGGAACAGTATTGCACAATGCCACGATCACCTGAACACGCCCTGTTGCCCAGGCGTCACCCCACCCCCATGGGACCAGCGCTGGCCTGGGCAGAGCCCAGACTCTGCCCTCAGGCTACTCGCTGTCTGATCAGGGAGGACAGGAGCCTTCAGCATACCCCGTGCATGATCAGTGTGCCTGGCTGGAGGCCCCGCCAGTGCCTGCCATGGAAAGTTCCGTGGCGACGAGACCCCCAACCCAGGAAGCAATCGGATGACGCTGAGGCGAAGCTGAGGCGAAGCTTAAAGCTTGAGTGATGGTTCCAATCATTTCTCACTTTAGCTAAACGTGTTTCTCCAGTCCCTGGTGCAGCGCCAGCCTGAGGAATCTGATTTGGACGGGAACAACTCAATTTCATAGGTGTTTGGGATTCAGTCTCTGAACATGACAAGGGGTGAGGCCCTGGATGCCTCAGGAAGTCGCACTGCAGGCTGCCACCTGCAGGGAAAGGAGGGAGAGGCAGGATCACAGGGCTTAGGTGGCCCGGGAGGGCACACCTGTGCTCAAACCCCACCCCTGTTCACGCCTGCAATCCCACCCTTTGGGAGGCCAAGGCCAGAGGCTCACTTGAGCCCAGGCATTCGAGACCAGCTAGCAACATAATGAGCCCTCATCTCTACAAAAAATAAAAAATTAGCCAGGCACGTACCTGTAGTCAAAGCTACTTGGGAGGCTGAGGCAGAAGGATCACCTGAGGCCAGGAGGTCAAAGCTGTGGTGAACCATGATCAGGCCACTACACTACAGCTTTGGCAACAGAATGAGACCCTTCCCCCTTGGCAGCCACATGCCCACGGGCAAGCCACCTAAACTCCCCAAGACTTGGTTTCCTCTCCTGGAAAGTGGGCCAGCTGGAGGGACCTAGTCCAGGCAGCTGCTGGGAGAGTCGTGGAAGACCCTGGCGTGGAGTCAAGCTCAGCAGAGGCCTGCAAGTGGGTTGAAGTTGAAGGGTGGAAGGATGGCTTGGCTGAGCACTCCAGAAATACACCATCATCCACGTACTGGGTGTGAGGAGCAGCGGTGGCAATGAGACAGGATGCTGTCAGGTCCAAAAGTACGTCTATTCTCACAGTGGCCTTGACATCTCAGGGAAACTGGGAGCCCTGAAGGACTCCCTGCTAGCTCCCGTCCCCTTCTGCTCCTTCAGATGAGGTCCGCCAGCCATCAACTATCCTTATCACGGGGACAAGGCACAGTGCCCGCTCAGCCCTGGGCTCCTGACCTGAGTTCCCTGCCAGGTCGTGAATTTTTTTATTTTATTTTAAGTTGGGGTCTTACTCTGTTACCTAGAGTGCAGTGGTGCAATCCTAGCTCACTGCAGTCTCCAACTCCTGGGTTCAAGCCATACCCCCTCCTCAGCTTCCTATGTAGCTGGGATTACAGGCATGTGCCACCACACCTGGCTAATTTTTTAAATTATTTTTTAGAGACAGGTTGCACTAGGTTGCCCAGATTGGTCCCGAATGCCTGGCCTCAGGCAGTCCTCCCACCTTGGCATCCCGAAGTGCTGGGATGACAGGTGTGAGCCACTGCAGCCAGCCAGTTCACAGAATCACGGAAACAAACCAATCCCACCCTCCTGTAAGAGCCAGGGGCCTCCACACCCGCCTGTCACTACAGAGCCTGCCTCCACAGCTCCCACGGGTACCCTGTGCTCAAACCAAAGCCTCCCTCTGACTGGTGAGACACATGGTGGCTGCCCCCCGGGCTGTGAGGATATGCGACCAGGAAACCACTGTCAGTCTCACCATCCAGTATCAGGTGTCACGTGTGGCTTTACAGCCCGAGGTTGAGACCTCTCTCACCAGCGGCATGGACAGAAGGTGACCAACAGAGGCAGGAATGGAGTTGAGACTCAGACAAATCCGGGTTTGCCCCCAGCTCTGCTGACCAGCTAAAGGTATGAGCAAGCCACTCAACGGCTCAGAGGTTCCGTTTCCTCACCTTTAGGGTGGAGGTTCTCATGCCCATCCCTTACAGCATGAACACACTCATAACAACCTACAGAGCAACACAGGACGAGGTGGCAGGTACACAGGTGTGCACAATCATTACACGGTCAGGAACTGGGCACTTGCAGAGGGCTGTAGGTAGATCATGTCTCCGTCAGGTCAATTTACGAAACACACAGAACAAGGGTTCAGAGGCTTGAGCCTGTGGTCCCAGCTACTTAGGAGGCCAGAGCTGGAGGATCGCTTGAAGTCAGGAGTTCAAGGCCAGCTTGGGCAACGTAGCGAAACCCCTGTCACAAAACAAGAAAACCACACAGAGAAGATGAGCATTTTACAAACTGGTGGCAAGGATCGGTCTCTGCAGTGACTGACGGGACCCGCTCCAGAATCAGGGGCACATCTCAGAGCTGCCCCCACAGCCCTGACCACTTCAGGAACACGACTGGCTCTAAAGTGTCACAGTTTTTCCATCCATGAAATGACCGCCATGGTCCTTTCCGCCCGGATCGCTGCGGTGATTGCTTGTGCGGATGCACATCAAGTGGTTTGTACAGTGCCAGGAGCACAGGGGAGGCTCTGTCCATAAACATGAGTTTGCACCCTCATTGTCACCGCCACCATCAACATTGCTTCCCTCAGAGGGTCCCCAGGCCCCCACTGTCCCCACGCCTTCGAGGAGAAAAGGATGCCGCCACAAAGCAAGCATCCAGCCTCCTGAACACTCCTACCCAGCATCCTGACCTGACAACTACGGAGTGAGCGCCTACTGCATGCACAGCAGGAGGGTCAAGGAAGGAAGCAGTGAGCAAAGACATGCAGGGTCTTGGCTCCAAGAAGGCGTGGCAACAGGGGAGACAGACACGAATTAGGGAGAGAGACAGGGTGAGAGGAATGCAGGGAAAAGAATGAGAGAAAAGGGGAGGAGCCAGGAAGGAGAGGGGGAGGAGAGAAAGAGGAGAAAGAAATGGTGGAAAGAAGAAAAGAAAAAAGGAAGGAAAGAGGGAAAGGGGAGAGGGACAGAGACAGGAGGGAACGAAAGAGAACCGAAAGAAAAGGGCAGGAAGGGAGGAAGGAAAAAGCCCAGGGAAGGGAGGACCGGGGAGCCAGGGTCTCTGTGGAACCCGAGAGACTCAGGAGAGAATCCGGGTCTGCAGGCCAGTCTCCATCCTTTGTGAGCCTGGACGCCCGTCTCCAGACGGCCATCACCAAGGCTGTCTTCAGCAAGCACCTGCGGATGTCGTCCCTGGTTCCATTCACCGAGCGGCCATGGCTCTGTGGACCAGGCCATCCCGGAAGCAGCAAGTCCCCAGTCCAGCAGGTCCCTGGTCCCCTCGCCACCCAGCCTGGCCTCCACCACTGCCTCGCTGAGTCCGACCACCGCTCCCTCCAGGGCTCCCGAGCCGGAGAAGCTGCAGTCCACAGTGGCGCTAGCGAACCAGCTTGGTTGGAGAAAAGCAAGATGGCTCGCTGTGTCTTTCCAATGTGTCAAACACAAACCGCTCGGCTTTGGCCGGAAAAGCTTTGTTCTCCCCTCTGTGCCTGTTCCTGGGCTGCTGATGCGAGAATGTTGAGCTCTGGGCATAATGGAAGGGGAGAATCAGCAGTTCTTCATTCCTCTTCCTCACCCCACACCCCCCACCACCCCGACAGAGGACTCCCAAAAGCTAATGGGCAAGTGGGTCTGAACTGCAGGAGCAAACCACCCTGAGGAACTGACTTGAGAAGGAAGGAAGCCTCCCGGGCCAGGCATCATATTCCCAAAACCACCAATGGGGAGCGACAGTCGAGAAAACAGCAAGTCCTGTGACGTGTTGTGTAGACTGTCCGAGGTGACAGGGGCCCGGAGAGAGATAAATCAGAGAAATGGGATAGTGGCTCCCGCTCAGAGACCAAGAGGTCGCCATCTTAAACACAGCGGGTTAGGGTCAGTTTCTCCAAGAAGGTAGCATGTGAGCAAAGCCTTGGAGAAAGTAAGTCATGTAGACCTCCGAAGGCAGAGCACTCCATGCAGAAGGCACAGCAGCTTGTGCAAAGGCCCTGAGGCAGGTCACGCCTGGTATGTTCCAGGAGCCACCGCAGGCCAGTGTGGTTGGAGCAGAGTAAGTCCAGGGGGCAGATGAAGCCAGAGAAGTGACGGAGTGACGGGCCACCAGGAGGATTCTGTCTGTAGCTCACGGACACTGGAGGGTTCTGAGCTGGTTCTGAGCCCAGCAGTGTCCCTTGGAAGCCAGGAGGGCCCTTATTCAACAGACACTTACCAAACCATAGTGCATCCATCCCGAGCATGGAACACACGCCTCCTGATTCAGGAGCCTTGTGAGTTGGGGTGGGGGCATGGGATGGGGACTGGAGCCGGGTCAGAGCCTCTCAGGAGCCAGATGTGCACATTTCTTAAGTCCACAGCCACCAATGCCACGTTGCAGCCTGGCATCAGTCACGGAGGGAGGATTTACCCCTTGGGAATGGGCAGTGGCTGCAAATCAGGCTCACCACCTCCCTGGAGAGCGGGTCACCAAGCCCCTCCCAGCATGCTGCTCGGACCTCTCTCAGCAGGGGGATGCTTGTGCTGTGGGCTACCTGAGGTGGGAGACATGTGGAATGAAGCAGAGACCAGTGATGCTCTCTCCTACCCAGTTTTCTCTTTCCTCGTTGTCTCAGTCAGCTTCTGCTACATAACAAGCTACCCCAAATCTCAGTGGCCTCCAACAAACATGTATGAGGTCTGACAATTAGGTTCACGAAGCACCCTAGAAAAGGGGCTACACACACCTCACTGCTGAATATCACCATGTTCCCCTTCGAAGTCCTTCCCTTGGGAAGCTAGGTGTCCCTGCCAGTGCCTAGTCCACCTGTCAAAACAATTTTGGAACTCTTGTTCTGGAATGGCCATCAGAGCCATCGTCGTATTACCCTTGATGTCCTGAATATCATCAGATGTCTTCCTTTCAATATTTCCTCTATCTTCGGGTAAAGAAAAGTCATTGGGGGCCAGAGCAAGTGAGTTGGGAGGGTGTTCCAATACAGTGATTTGTGCAGTGCTACCAATGTAAGCACACGTGGCAAGTTCACGAACTTAATGGTCAGACCCCAGCAAATATCGACGACAGCTCTGATGGCCATTCCGGAAAAACAGTTCCAAAATTGCTTTGATGGGTGGACGAGGCACTGGCGTCTGGGCATACCTTCCCAAGGGGAGTCCTTCGAAGGTGACCACAGCTATATTCGACATGAGGTATGGGGCACTTTTTCTAGGACAGTTCGCGAACCTAATTGTTGTACCTCGTATTATTATCGCGGCCTTACATGCACCTGTGGGTCAGGTAAGACCGAGGGCACTGGCCCCATGAGGCCTGTCTCTCTCCTTCAGCTCCTGGCATTACAGCAGCCTCAAAGCAGTTGGGCTTCATCTTGGTGGTTTGGGGCTCTGACAAGACCATGCTGGGGCCACCTCTTCTGTTCATGCTGAACTCAGAGAGGCACAGCGTCACGCCCACTGCGCCCTGTTGGTCAAACAAACATGAGCCGGCCCAGTCCAAGGTGGGGGACACAGAGCCCCTCGCAGTGGGGGTGTCAGGGTGTCCACCACCACCTTTCATCTTCCCCATGAACAGGCTGCCTGTTCCAATTCCCTCGCTGTGAGGTGTGGCCATGGGGCAGAGCTCCATCCCTCAAAGGTGATGTGGCCAGGAAGTCTCCACACAAAGTCTTGATGGCTGGAAGAAAGCTCTAAGAACCCAGGGAGGGAGGGGAATGAGACAGAGGGAGCCTGGTGCCCTGAGTAGATGGATAGTACAGAGACCCCCTGACAGCCTGCATGGACAGGGACATGGACACTGAACAGTATTGTTAATGATTTTTTTTTTAAGAAACAGGGTCTGGCTCTGTTGCCCAGGCTGGCATGCAGTGGTGTGATCATAGCTCATGGCAGCCTCAACCTCCTGGACTCAAATGATCCTCCCACCTCAGCCTCCTGAGTAGCTGGGGCTACAGGTGTGCGCCACCATGCCGGGCTAATTTTTTACTTATTATTATTTGTAGCAACTATGTTGCCCAGGTTGACCTCAAAATCCTGGCCTTAAGCAATCCTCCCACCTCCCAAAGTACTAGGTTTGCAGGCATGTGCCACTGTGTCTGGACATTACTGTGAGTAGCCACTGAGCTTTTAGGATTTATGTGGTCTTAACACATGTCCACAAATTCTCCAACACTCCCCCCATCAGAAGGACTCTACTTCCCCCTCCTCTCAAATCGGAGTCGGTCTTGGTGACTCATCTTCGCCCAGAGGTGACGCCACACAGTCCCCAGAGCCAGGTCAGGTGAGGCGATACGGTTTCCACCTGGCTGTCTTCTGGGACACGGGCCCTCAGGATCTGCCCTCTGTGCTGTGAGGACGCCCAGGTCATGGAGCGGCAACACGTCGGCATCCTGCCACGGCCCCAGCTGACACCTCGGCCCTTGGCCAGCATCTGCCACCAGACACGGAGTGAGGGAGCTGGCCTCCCAGAAAGCCACCAGCATGGCCGCCAATGCTGCATGGAGCAGAGATGGGTGCCCCGTGGAGGTGCAGATTCCGGAAGGGAGCAAATGTTGG
Source organism: Cephalopachus bancanus (assembly GCA_027257055.1). NCBI lineage: Eukaryota > Metazoa > Chordata > Mammalia > Primates > Tarsiidae > Cephalopachus > Cephalopachus bancanus. Next base: position 1,800,493 of record JAPVLO010000269.1, read on the forward strand.
CTTTGTAAAGACGCTCAGTCGTGGAGAACCAGTACATGCTTAAGTGACCAACCACCCCACCCCACCTGGACTTCCGCCTCACCCCTTCCCTTCCAAGGACTTGTCTCAAGTGTAGACTGAATATTAACGGGTAGACTGAATATTGACATCACAGTGACTAGTTGACACTGAGTGGGGTTAGGGCTTCTTCTTTTTAGAGACAAGGTCTGGCTCTGTCACCCAGGCTGGCATGCAGTGGCACAATCACGGCTCACTGCACCCTTGACCTCCTGGACTCAAGTGATTCTTCTGCCTCATCCTCTTGAGTAGCTGGGACTACAGGTGCATGCCACCACATCCAGCTAATTTTTTTGTTTTTTCCATAGAGATCGAGTCTTACTGTGTTGCCTGGGCTGGCCTCAAACTTCTGGGCTCAAGCGATCCTCCCACCTCGGCCTCCCAAAGTGCTGGAATCACAGGCATGGGCTACTGCACCCAGGGTGTTAAGGCTTCTAACTAAATATCCTTCAATAAGCGCAACAGTCTTGCGAAGTGAAGCACTGTCCTGCTCAAAGCGTTCAACATCGGCCCGGTGGGAAACGCCAAACCTGTTATCAGTAGTTGGTCGTGTGGAGTCAGAATGGGTGATTTGAAGAGCGCGTCTTCTGGGCGTGGCCATCACACGGACCTGGGATCCTGAGAGCCAGTTCTTTACCATCTGGCCCAATACTTCCCGTATTCCCTTCCCGGCTAAACCGCATTTGCCCTTTTTATCTCCCAAGCAGAGCTAATAGGAGTTCTCCGTTCTTTCCTCTGCCCGGTGGGAGCCTCCCCCAGGAAGAGCAAATGGGACAGCCTCTGTGGGTCCCCATCATTACTCGGACCCCAGCTCTGTCCCCTGCTCTAAGGGTCACCCGCACCGTCTCGGTTCAATGCAGCGCCCACCCCCAGGCAGTACCATCTGCCCCAATCGGGTTCATCCTGCGGCTGGCTGCCCTTCCACGCCCAGCTCTGGCTGTGTTCGTCCCTGCAGTGCCACAGGGCCTGACACAAGACAGTGCTGGGCAGACCCTTGTTGAATGAATGAATGAACGAACGAATGAATGAATGGTGCGCAGAGGTACCTGCGCTCAGACGTCCCCAGCCACCTGAGACAGGTGGGACTGAAACAGGAGCTGTGAGATGTGAGAAGTCAGCATGTCATTGCCCTTGGTCAGGGGTCTGAGGCTGCCGTATCCTCGCCCCCCACCCCACGCCCACACCTGCCCTTCCTCAGCGCTGGGCGTTGCTCTTGTTGTCTTGTGACGTGAGAGGAAGCCCCGCCCTCCCCAGGGGTTTCCCGCAAGAGTTTCTTGTGTGAGTCTGGAATTTGTCCAGGCTGCTTGTCCAGGCTCTGGGACCACAGGGAGAGGCCAGTCTGACAATTCCCGCTTCCGCTCGCCTCTCTTTCTCCTCTCTCTCCTCCCTCTCTGTCTCCTCTCTCTCGTGCTTTCTCATTCTTTCTCTCTGTTCTTTCCTCAGTCTCTCTCTGGCTTTCTCTCTCTCTCTCCTCTCTCGTCTCTCTCTCTCCTCTCTCTCTCTCCTCTCTCATTCTTTTTATTCTCTCTCCTCTCTTTCCTCAATCTCTTTCTTGTGTTCTCTCTCTCTTCTTTTTCTCTCCTCGCTCCCAATCTTTCTCATTCTCTCTCTCTTCTCTCTTTTTCCTCAAACTCTCTCTGTCTGTCTCTCTCTCTCTCTCTCTCTCCTCTCTCTATCTCTCTCTCTGTTTTTCCTCCCCCAAACACTCCAACAAAATATTTGCTTTCCCTTCCAAAAGCTTCCTGAGTCTGAAGTGATTGGGGGAAAAAAAAAAACCAAAAACCCTCAGGGCGGTGCCAGCAGCTGCCACTTCCCAAGAAAGTCAGTGTTTACACAGCATAGAAACAAAGCAAAAGCAGCCCAGCCACAGGTGTCTGCTGCTCGGGAGAGGGAGAAAGCACCCTTTGCCGGACTTGAAAAATGCCAGTCCTGGAATGAGATGAGCCACCGGCAGGACCTTCAAGGTTCTGGGGCAGCCCCGGACCTGCAGCCAAAGTCCTGGTCTCATACTCTGTCTCAGTAACAACAATAATAAATGAGGAAAAGATCTGGCCCCACAGAAAGAGGGTGGGTAGAGGCCTAGAATGGAGGCCCTGAGCTCTTGTCTGAAGCTTTCCTTTGTCCTGCTCTTGTGATGCCCTCCCCCTCTGGGCTGTGGGAGCCTCCTCCACAGCCCTCCCAGGGAGGGCAGAGGGTCCAGTCGTGCACCCAATGGCGTCCCTGGCCACCAGGATTGGCGGCTTAAAGGAAGCACGTTGGGGCCCAGGGGACCCCAACCCTGGAACCACAACACACTCTTCCCAAAGCAACTGAAAACAGATGCACTCAGGCTGGGTGTAGCTGTTGCACTGGCATCCCAGCACTGTGAGAGGCCAAGGCAGGAGAATTGCTTGAGCCCAGGAGTTCAAGACTAGCCTGGGCAATATAGCAAGAAACGTTTTTGAATAGCCACTGTGGTAGCACATGCCTGCAGCCCCAACTACTTGGGAGACTGAGGCAGGGGGATTGCTTGAGCCCAGGAGTTCAAGACTGCCACAAGCTTTATTCAAACAGTGAAGAACGCTGGGCTCGGTGGCTCAGCCTGTAATCCCGTGCTATGGGAGGCTGAGGTGAGTGTATTGCCTGAGCCCGCGGGTTCGAGACCTGCCTGGGCAACTTGGCGAGACCTCATCTCTACCTAATTCAAAAAATTTAGGCAGGCATGGTAGCGCACGCCTATAATTCCAGCTACTTGGAAGGCTGAGGTGGAAGGATCGCCGGAGCCCAGCAGTTCGAGGCTGCGGTGGCCAGGAGCGGCCACTGCACTCCAGTCTGGGCAACTGAGTGAGACTCCAATTCAAAAAAAAAACAGTGAAGAACACAGTGTTGGCACTCCTAGCAGAAGATGAATTTCTCAAACAGATACATGATGCTGATTTACTACATGAGGTTTCAAATAAAACATCAGATATTACAGTAATGGTTTGCATTTGTTCATTCAATTCAGGAAAACAAAGCTAAGCTTTTGGATGTTCAATTGAAGAAGAAATAACTGATAGGTTGTGAATGCTATTGTAAATCCAGTGAAAAGTTCAACACTGAAGATACAATAAGTATTAGTTTTTGAAGCAAGGATATGTATACAAATTTTAATGTAGTACAAAATCGAGGTAGAAAGCAATAGACGATTACATTAAGAAACTTTATGGATCCAGCAACCTCACTTCTGGTACTGAAATGAAATCAACACACCGAAAGGAAACAGAAATGAACTCAACATGTCAAAGAGAATTCCACATTCCCATGTTCACTGCTGCTTTATTCACGGCAGCCGAGACACAGAATCAACCTCATGCCCGTCAACAGATGAGTGGATAAAGTGTGGGACATATACACGATGAAATACTATTCAGCCTCGAAAAAGAAGGAAACCCTCTCACTCTTGACAATGTAGATGAGCCTGGAGGACCTTATGATCACTGAAATAAGCTGGAGACAGAATGATAAATACCACAGGATGTCACTTATACTTGGAATCCTAAGAAGTCAAACACATAGAAGCAGAATAAAATGGAGGTAACCAGGACCTAGGGGTGGGACACTGGGGAGACTGGTCAAAGGATACAAAGTTTTAGCTAGACAAGAGGAATCCTCTCAAGAGAACTACTGTGCCACATGCGACTGTAATTATTATTGAAAATTGCGAAGATAATACATTTTAAAGGTTCTCACCACAAAAATGGCAAGCATGAGTCGGGCTCGGTGGCTCAGCCTGTAATCCCGCGCCTTGGGGAGGCTGAGGTGAGTGGATTGCCTGAGCCGGCGGGTTCGAGACCCGCCTGGGCAGCGAGACCTCATCTCTACAATAAATCAAAAAATTAGCCGGGGGTGGTAGCGCGCGCCTGTAATTCCGGCTACTTGGAGGGCTGAGGCGGAAGGATCGCCGGAGCCCAGCAGGTCGAGGCTGCGGTGGCCGCGAGCGGCCACTGCACTCCAGTCTGGGCGACCTAGTGAGACTCCGACTCAAAAAAAAAAAATATATGGCAAGTATGTGTGGCGATCCATAGGTTCAATTTAGCCATTCCATAAATGTATACATATTTCAAAACATCATGTTGTACACTGTGTATATAGTATATATATATGTATAAAATATAAAAAATACATATATAATACACATATAATTTTGTCAATTTAAAAAACTTACGGAGCACATCTTAGTTGATTTGACTGCAGTGTATCTCATTGTTGTTCATAACTGTGTCCAATCAAGTTGCAATATTCTAGCAAGACCAGAGCCTGAGACAGAAAGACAGCCAACAGTCAGGGGAAATCCAAATCCTACTAACAGCCTTGTGAACAAGGTCAGAAGAAATTCGCCCCCCAGTTAGACCCTGAGATGGTGACAGTCCATCCCAGCCCACATCTGACCTTCACTTTAAGGTAGAAAATCCAGCAAAATTCTGCCTGGATTCCTGACTCACAGAAATCGTAATATGATACATGTGTGTCGTTTTAAGCTGCTAAATTCTGGGGTCATTTGTTACACAACAATAGGTAATGAATAGAAAGTTCTAGTTGTGAAAGTTTAGACACACTGGGGGTGCCAAAAAAATCCATATGCATTTCAAGTACGATGTTCACTCAAAAGATGGCATTAATCAAATGAACGCCAGCATCACCATGTGATAGGAAGGACAGTCAAAGAAAATGGTGGAAGCACGGTCGAGCAAATGTCATACCACACATTGCTACCGTAATTCAATTCAACTTCAACAAGAAATATATAGATAATATCGCTTAAATTGTGTATACATTTTTCGGCACCACTGTATTTCAATAAATGCTGAATATATGGACTTCAAAATGATTCCAGGAGTTGTGTTGGATGCAGAAACATTCGTCAAAACAGTGCTCACTTTCTGCCTGGTGTCATTATTCAATCAGATTTGAGAAACGTTGGCATCATTGAGGAATGACTTTGCAAATACACCCACGTGTCCTACAATGGTATTGAGCCGTTTTGTAAAGGTTTTCGAGTACGATGGTATTCTGTTCACAATCAGATGGAAATCTTTAATCAGAGTATTCAAACAAGGGAGCACCGCCAGCCTCAGCTTTTTGAAGCTTTGAGCAGATTGCAATCCTTGAGGGGGAAAAAAAGATGAAAAACAGACATTGAAGTTCATCCCTGTAGAAGCAGAGGAGGAAGAGAACAGACTAAACGACGAGAATTGTGAGACAGTGGGCGAGCTTTAATTCTGAATCCGTGGCTTGTGCTCCGAAATGTCCTGACCTGGGGGAAGGACCTTCTGACGGAGTTTTTTATATTTAATTAGATAAATCTATATTCTGTGTCAGGATGAAGTAAGATTGAGGAAGCTTGCAATTTTGCGGGCTCTAAATTTGGTAAAATATACCAAGAAGTCCTAAGTAAAGGTAATTTGATGGGTTTTGCGTTAGAAAAATATTCGTCAAAGAAAGGGTCTCTGAATGGAAGCCAAACGGGCTTTGTATAAATATTTGGGCTGAGTATTTTATTATTAATTGTGATATCCTAAAAGTTAATAAAAGAGGCTATTCTTTATGTACTAGCTTCGACTCTGAGCTTACATGGGGTAGCTTACATAGAAAAAGATGTATTCTTGGCTGTAGTGGCTCACGCCTGTCATCCCAGCACACATTAGGAGACTGAGATGGGAGGATTGCTTGAGCCTAGGAGTCCGCGACTAAACCAGGCAACACAGAGAGACCTCGTCTCTACAAAAAAAAAAATCTAGCCGGGCTCGGTGGCTCAGCCTGTCATCCCGCGCCTTTGGGAGGCTGAGGTGAGTGGACTGCCTGAGCCCGCGGGTTCGAGACCCGCCTGGGCAGCGAGACCTCATCTCTACAATAAATCAAAAAATCAGCCGGGCGTGGTGGCGCACGCCTGTAATTCCGGCTACTCAGAAGGCTGAGGCGGAAGGATCGCCGGAGCCCAGCAGGTCCAGGCTGTGGTGGCCGGGAGCGGCCGCTGCACTCCAGTCTGGGCGACCGAGTGAGACTCCAACTCAAAAAAACAAACAAAAAAATACAAAAAAAAATCTAAAAATTAGCTGGGCATGGTGGTACCTGCCTGTAGTCCCAGCTACTTGGGAGGCTGAGGTGGCAGGATCGCCTGAGCCCAGGAGATCGAGGCTGTGGTGAGCTGTGAGGGTGCCACTGCACTCCAGCCTGAGTGACAGCATGATATCCCGACTCAAAAAAATAAATAATGTAAGATAAAGCAATGTAGGCAAGATCATTTGTCCAGTTCCTAAGCTGAGTTTGGGGAGCTCAACTGCTGAGGATCTTGAAATTCAGAGCAAGACCGGATAGGTACCCGGTGTAGCAGACACCTGCTGATCTGTGTACATTTCTTTCCTCTTTCCCCAGGATGTGCTTGGGGACGCACACTTTCCCTGCCCCATCCCATTTTGAACCACGTGGTTTTGGAGATCCGATCCTGAGCCCTGTCCTGGGTGGCCTGAGACCCAGTCCTGGGTCTTGCGCCCTCCTGTCCATGGTGGCGAGCGTGTGTCTGTGAGCCTGACCGTCAGAGCCCATGAGATCCATTCTAAGACTCTTGTTGAAACTTATAAGAAGAAACCTGATTCTCACAGGACTAGAAGCCGGGTAAATGAAGGCATGAAACTCTGGCAGCCTTGTGGGGAGAGACTGAGAGTAAAGCCATACACAGATAGGACCACATCCAAAGGGCGGAAGGGACAGAGTCCTGATAACGTGATGTGAGCTGCTGGATCCACCCATGCCTGAAAGCCATGTGTGTGTGGGCTTTTCACTTAAACCAATTAGTTTCTCTTTTAAGGGGGATTTGGTGTCTCACTCTGTCACCCAGGCTGGAGTGCAGTGGCATGCTCACAGCCACCACAGCTCCAACCTGCTGGGTTCAGGTGATCCTTCCACCTTAGCCTTCCAAGTAGCTGGAATCACAGGCGTGTGCCACCACACTCAGCTAATTTTTTCTTTTTATTTATTGTAGAGATGTGGTCTTGCCAAGTTGCCCAGGTTGGTCTCGTCAGGTAATCCTCTCACCTCACCCTCCCAAAGTGCTGGGATTACAGGCATGAGCCAGCACGCCCGCCTAAACCAGTTAGTTTCTTATTGTGCTTAAGCCAGGCTGGGTTGGATTTCTGCTGAAAACCTACTTCCCCAGGACTGATGAACCTTTGTAAGGCTGTAGGCAACAAGAATCAGACTCCCGCTTTACTGCAGGCAAGAGAAGCCGTTGTAAAGTCTGTCTCTTGGGTGAACTCTCCACAAGGAAAGAGTCATCTGGGTTGAAGAATGTGGGAAGTAATGGCTTGACTTAATTGGTATGATCTAACTTGCCTTAGCTGTCTGACAGGACAGAGAAATTCATGGAGGGTCGTGTTCCCACCTGTGACCTGCGTTATGAAGCCTTTCAAGACGGCGTGAGAACGTGGTCCCCTGCCACGCGGGCTCCTCGGAGCACAGCAGTTTTGTTCCACGTGGAACCACCATGGTGAAGCCAGCTGCTGACTTGGCACGTTGTGCTCCCTGCTCACTTCCCACATCCAAGACCAGAAGCTCAGGCCTCGCCCAGCCCAGGTGGGGGGTCAGCGTACCAGCCAGCCAGGGAGGAGGCCTCCGTGTGCCTCCCCGAGCGGCCAGAACTGGACACATAAGACCCCTCTCAGAGGAGGTGGCCTGCTGGTGCTCCCAGGACCAGACCCCAATCCAGGCAATCTTCTGATGTCTTCAGGAGTCTGGATATTGTTAGTGCAAAATCTTCTGATTCTGCAGTATGGTGTGGAGTGGTTTGAATAGTGTCTCCCCAAATTTATGCCCACCCCCATCCAGAGAATGTGACCTTATTTAAAAATAGTGTCTTAGCCGGGTTCAGTGGCTCAGCCTGTAATCCCGCGCCTTTGGGAGGCTGAGGTGAGTGGATTGCCTGAGCCCGTGGGTTCGAGACCCGCCTGGGCAGCGAGACCTCATCTCTACAATAAAAATAAAAAAATCAGCCAGGTGTGGTAGTGCATAACTGTAATTCCGGCTACTGGGAAGGCTGAGGCGGAAGGATCGCCGGAGCCCAGCAGGTCGAGGCTGCGGTGGCCAGGAGCATGCCACTGCCCTCCAGCCTGGGCGACACAGTGAGACTCCGACTCAAAAAAAAAAAAAGTAGGGCTAAGCTTAGGGTTAGGTGAAGGGTTAGGGTTAAGGCCAGTGTTGAGTTATGGTTAGGGTTAGGCTCAGGGTTTTGGTTCAGGTAAGGTTTAGGGTTAAGGACGGTGTTAGGGCTCGAGATAGTGTTAGGGTTAGAGTATGGGTTAAGGTTAAGGCCAGTGTTGATTAGAGTTAGGGTTAGGCACTGGATTAAGGCCAATGATATGGTAAGAGTTAGGGTTAAGGCCGCTTTAGGATTAGGGTATGGCTTGGTTAGGGTTTAGGGTCAGGATTAGTTTTAATGAGGCACAGGGTGAGGGTTAGCCATGGGGTATAGGTGTTAGGATTAGAGCTTAGGGTTAAGGTCTGTGTTAGGGTTCGGTTAGGCACAGGGCTTGGGTTTGTGTTAGTGGTAGGCTTCTACTTAAGTTCAGCGCCAGTATTAGGCTTAGGGCTAGGGCTATGCTTAGATTTAGTGTCAGGGTCAGCGTTAGTATTAGTATTATATTTAGGCTTAGACTCTGGGTCAGGGGTAGGGTTTGGGTTAAGGTTAGCTTTAGGCATGGGCTAGGATTAAAGTCAGGCCCTGTGGTGTCCTGTCCTCAGACTCCTGTGCCTCCAGAGCAGTGAGGGATTACGTTCCAGTTATTTTCATATGTAAAATCTTGGTGACCTGGCAAGCTGCAGTCCTAGACACTGATTTACAGTCACTGAGACCCTCCCATCTGGGCACGGTGTACAGGAGTCATGTCTGGCTGGAGTGCCAGCCAGGACCTCATCTCACGTGGGTTCAGGATCTGACCTACCCAACCCAGTCCAACGTTCGGATGACAATCTCCTTTTTATTTTTATTTTTTTGGAGTTGGAGTCTCACTCTGTCGCCAGACTGGAGTACAGTGGCTGTTCCCGGCCACCGCAGCCTCGACCTGCTGGGCTCCAGCGATCCTTCCGCCTCAGCCTTCCAAGGAGCTGGAACTACAGGCGCGTGCTACCACACCCGGCTAATTTTTTGATTTATTGTAGAGATGAGGTCTCACCAAGTTGCCCAGGTGGGTCTCAAACCGGCAGGCTCAGGCAATCCACTCACCTCGGCCTCCCAAAGCGCTGGTATCACAGGCTGAGCCACCAAGACAATCTCCTGGGACCAGCGAGTCGATGTGGAAACACACCTTCTGGAGCCTGCAGGACCCATGCTGGGCCCTGAAGCCACGCCTCCCTGGGAGTGTTTTAGCAGGAGGCCGAGAGGTGAGTGTCTGCAGGCATTGCTCTGAGAAATGCCCCTTCGTGGTTCCCAGTTTCCATTTGGGGTTTAAGCACACATGTGTGGGGTTCGTCCAGGTCAATACCAGGGACTTTGCCATCTCTCTGCCACTCTCCCGGCGTGGGGCATGCCTTCAGTTCACCCAGATGACCTGGGAAATATTTCAGGCCGGGTAGTAGACACATCTGTCCAGGTGAGCGCTAGGGACCTATCTCTCTGTCACTCTCCTGGCGTGGGGGCATGCCCTTGGTTCACCGAAATGACCTGGGAACTCTCCCAGGTTGGGTGGGGGACACACCACCTGCCCTTTTCAAAGCCCTCTGGTTTCCTGTTAGGGCCTTTCTACTCCTTGAGACCTCCTGGCAACTGCTCCGCTCGGCCCCTGGCCATCACAAGACAGTCCGCTTGGGGAAGCACTTGGCAAACGGGGATGGGGTCTATGACTAGCCTCTCTCCTCTCGTACCCACAGACAGCTTGGAGTTGCGTCCATAAGGTCCTCAAAGGGCCCCCAGAGGCCAGGCCCAGGCCCTGTGGAGACACCACCTGCTCCGTCACGTCTCTTCTCTGCTCTCCCTTCTCCCCGGTTTTTCTTCCCTGCCCCCCATGCCTCTCCTGGGGTCACATCTTGGCCATTCAGGGGGACCCAAGCTCAGAGGGCCAGTCATTCTCCCAAAGCCACCTTGGACTCTGAAGAAAGGACCCAGCTCCAGATCCCGGGCATGTCACGGAAGCAAGTCTGCTTCGACGTAACTCTGTTATGCTATAAACTGTCAGTGTGCCCAAGTATGCACAAAGTTCTGGACACCTGCAACATATCATTGTATTTGATTAATTTTTATTCTTTCATTGTATTTTTAGAGACAGGGTCTTGCTCTGTTTCCCAGGCTGGAGTGCAGTGGTTCCGTCATGGCTCACTGTGGCCTCAAACCCCTGGGCTCAAGTGATCCTCCCTCCTCAGCCTCTTGAGTAGGTGGGACTATAGGCCTATGCCACCACACCTAGCTAATTTTTTAACTTATTGAAGAAATGTGGTCTCACTAGGGATGGTCTTAAAACTCCTGGCCTCAAGGGGTCCTCCTGTGTCATTCTAGTTCTAACAAAAGTTAAAGCTGGGCACAATGGCTCAAGCTTGTAATCCTAGCACTTTGGGAGGTAGAGGTAAGAGAATTGCCAGAGTTCATGGGTTCGAGACCAGCCTGGGCAACTTGGCAAGACCTTGTCTCTACAATAAATAAAAAAAAAAAATAGCTGGTATGGTTCCAGCTACTTGGAAAGCTGAGGAGTAAGGATCACCGGAGCCCAGTAGGTCAAGGTTGCGTGGCAACAGAGTGAGACTCCATCTCAAAAAAATACAAAAATGAAGAAGGATTTAATCATCTTATTGACCTTGAACTTGAGAGGTTTGGAGAAACCCCTCGAGTAGCCCAGTTCCATGCAAACATTTTGGTGGAACTGAACTTTTTCTCTACACTTTTCTCCTGAAGACATTCCAAAGAAATTCCCTAGCGGGGTTTTGGAAAATAGCCTGCAGTTCCACATTTTGCCACTAGGCAGCAGGCCACGGAAGAGACAGTGGGCGCTGAATGCGTTTCTTTTCTTTTTTTTTTTTTTGAGTTGGACTCACTCTGTCGCCCAGACAGGAGTGCAGCGGCCGCTCCCGGCCACCGCAGCCTCGACCTGCTGGGCTCTGGCGATCCTTCCGCCTCAGCCTTCCAAGTAGCTGGAACTATAGTCGCGTGCTGCCACGCCCAGCTAATTTTTTTATTTACTGTAGAGATGAGGTCTCACCAAGTTGCCCAAGCGGGTCTCGAACCCGCGGGCTCAGGCAATCCACTCACCTCAGCCTCCCAAAGTGCTGGGACTACAGGCTGAGCCACCGAGCCCGGCTGAATGCGTTTCTTAACCGGGGACCCAAGGCAGGCTGTCCTGACCTCGAGGTCAGCTTGGGAGTTGGGCTCTGTCCCTGACAACTCACCACTTCTGCAAGCCCACCGGCCTCCTCTGCCTCCCTCGAGGCTCAGGGCCTTCTTTCTGTCCTTTGCACACACCAAGCTTTCTCCCGACTCTGGTCCCTACCTTAGGGGGCCCTGCCTGAAACTCTGTCCTTCAGAATTTGCAGGCTCAGCCTCACCTTCCCAAACTCCCTGACACGTCGCCCCAAGGCAGAGTCTCCCCCTCCGGCTGCACCTGCTGCTGTGTTGTGTCCTCCAGTTTTCTCCACCAGCCTGACCCCCTCTGAAGTGTCGTTTGCCTGTCCCCGCTTCAAATGTCAGCTCCGGGATGGTAGACTGCGGTGTGAACACAGAAAGCGTCTCTCCTGACCGTCCGGGTCTTGTTAGCGCTGGGTGGGTGACGAAGCCTCTTCAACACGCATCGATAGGCAGAGCCAATGTTTAACTTTCACGGCTATGAACGACTGCTGTAATTTCCTCGACTTCGGAACATATTGCTTTTGTGTTCAGGATGTAGAAAAATGGAAGTCCTAAGCCAGAAATGGAGAGGAAATTAGGCAGCATGTTCACACTTGTCTCCTGTCCAACGTGCCGCATTCGAGGGAACGCACAGCACCAGGCTCACAGGAGGACTCTATCCCCTCCCTAACATGCTTCCTACAACTGCTATTTTTGATCCTGTCCCTATCTGTACTCACAAAGTGAATGTATACAGTGATACGAAGTCCACGATTCATGTCCGGATCTGCCGAAACCTTTTCGATTTTACTGGCCGTTAGCACCGCACATCCTGGAGGGCAAACTGGGACAGCCTCATCATGTGGTTTGACGGTGACCTGAGTTGGACGAGCCTCTCCAGTGGCAACACACAGGCCTCCCCCACAGGAAGCCTCGACGCTCTGCAACTGGCTGCCAGTCAACCAGGCTTGGGTTCTGTGCCACCGCGGTGGGCAGGTGACAGTCCCCAAGGAGGGCAACGTCCTGTCCCAATCCTGGGAACTGTGCATCTGTCACCTGCCAGAGCAGAGAGCCAGGGCTGCTCATCTGCGGAAGGGCCTGCAAGTAGGCAGAACAGCCTGGATTAGCCGGGCCAGGCCCAGCGTGACCACAGAGGTCCTTAAATGTAGACATGGGAGACAGAAGAGGCGGCTGGAGTGACAGAGGAAGGACAACGTTGAAGCTTTGAGGACAGAGTCGTGACATGCGGGTGCCCCTAAAAGCTGCAACAGGCAAGAATGAAACCCCCTGGAACCTCCAGCAGGGTAGCTCCACCAACACCCTGACCCAGCCCAGGGAAGCCCTTGGCTGGGTTTCCAACCCACAGAACTGAGAGAATAAGCAGCCGCTGTTCCAAGCCACGGCCCTGCCCCCACTTGGTGGCACCTGGCAAGTGTGGCCTGAGGAAACAGCAGTGGCTTCAAACAACAGCCATGCTCTCTCACAGTTCCGAGGCCAGACATCTGGGGTCAGGGTGTTGGCCGTGCCAGGGCCCTTCAGAGGGGCAGAGGGTTCTTCCTTCTCTTCTGGCCTCTGGTGGCTCTCAGCAACACTCAGTGTCCCTTGGCAAGTGGACATGTCACTCCAACCCCTGCCTCTACCTTCACACGGTCTCCTTCCTCCAAGGACACCTGTCACATTGGACGTAGGCCCCACCCTAATCTAGGTGACCTCATCTTGACTCTATCTGAAAAGACCCTTTTTCCAAATAAGGTCACAGGTGCTGAATGGACATGAATTTAGGGGGTTCTATTTAAGCCAGAAACACAGCCCACTAGCAGGACAGATCCCAAAAGGTAGACATGTCACGAGGAGGGTTGACCTCTCAGGACCTGAGACTCCCACATACGACTAGGCCCCCTTGGCCATGCAAAGTCCTGGGGGACACACAGCTTTTCCCACTTCCACTACCTTCATTTCCTTCCAAGTGTGTGGTCCCTATGTTTCTCCCTTGGGCCCACCTGGAGGTTTCTCCCTAAAGCGTGTCTTCTCCCAGGCTCAAGATCTGCTGTGTGGACGGACCTGCAGAAACAGCTACACTGTTCCTGTTTGTGCAAGCGTGTATGTGTGGTTTTTTTTCTTTTTGCTGGACCCCATGCTGGTCTTGAACTCCCGTCCTCAAGCCATCCTCCTGCCTCAGCCTCCCAAAGTGCTAAGATCACAGATGCATGCCACCACACCCAGTCCTCTCTTCTTTTAACTTGATGAACCCAAAGCCCAGTCCCACCCCAGGCAGCGAGACCAACACGTTGGGAGTCTAGCCTTTCCCACCACAGTATACCTTACACAATGCTGGAATTTTGTGAAGAAGTTTATTCTTTATTCTTAAATGACAAAAAAAGCACAAACCTGGACACCTCCCAAACCCAGAGGCACCCTTCTTTCTGCAATTCCCCTGAGAGTGTCTCCTCTGTCCCCAGTCACTTGTGACCCCAGCCAGGGCCCACAGCAGAAGCCTGTGACAACCCAGGTCCCCCCCACCCTCTGGAAACGTTCCTTTCACTTGGGTCTGGGACACCCTCTTGGCCTGGAAGGGCCACATCCCAGCCCAGTGGACACCCATCCCTAACCGAGCTGCCCCCAGCTCAGGCATCAAGGCTCATCTACCAGCAGATGACACCCAGGTGTCTCTCTAGCCCGAATGGCTGTCAGGGAACATGCAGAGCCCTTCTGGACATCTGTTTGGAGAAGAAGTTTAGGCTTGGGCTTTAGTAGAAACTTGTGATTAATAACTGGAGAGTTCTAGAAAAAAATTAATCTCGTTTTTAAGGAACAGCAGCAGTGCTGACAGAGCGTTAAGGAACTATAGGGACAAACACGGAGAGAGGACAACACACCTGCCAGGTTCAGCCCTCACCAGCAGAAGCCTGGAGGTCAAAGGGCGGCCTGTGTGCATCTGGAAATCACTGGCCCATCTTGCCAGGTCCTGTTGCTACCAGAGACAGCATGGCCCAGAGAACAGATGCCCTCCCCACGGAGGCAGTGTCCTGAGCCCAGTCACGAACGGCCGGGTGTGAGTGCATGGGTTTGGGGGTTTAGGTGAAACGGTAATAAAGTCCCCGGCACAGGGCTGGTCTCCCTATCAGCACATGGAAATTAACAAAGGCTGACTTCTCTCATTATCATCCAGTGTTGTCTCATCTGGTATTTTCTTCATTCCTTTTATATTTTGTATTTTTCATTTATTTAATATGCTCTAGTTCCACAAATCTCTTTTCCAGTACTATCTGCTTTAAAAAGTCCTACTTCCAAAGAATGTGTTAGAATAAACATTTCGAAGTATATACTCAAGTGACTTTGTCCTACTAGAAAATCCCTATAAAAAGTGTTTGGCCTGTTTTAATAATAGCACATCGCTTCATGGTATACAGCAATTTCAAATTATGACAGTTCTCGGCTCTTCTTAATGTGCTTTGATCTTCTAGTGATGGGATTTCGCCGCAAGTGGAATAATTTGGTCACACTGAAGATCATTCTTTGTATTACCTAGAATCGAGAAGTGCTTGGAATCTGGGACAGGCCTGGGGTAATGTTTAGACTTCAGGCTGTTTTGAAATGTGATGGCTGGGTACGGTGGCTCACGCCTGTCATTCCAGCACTTTGGGAGGTGGAGGTGAGAGGATTGCTTAAGCCCGGGGGTTTGAGACCAGCCTGGGCAACTTGGTGAGACCTCGTCTCTACAATAAATCAAAAAATTAGCCGGGCGAGATAACACAAGCCTGTGGTTCCGGCTACTTAGAAGGCTGAGGTGGAAAGATCACCAGAGCCCAGCTGGTCAACGCTGGGGTGGCCATGAGCATGTCACTGCACTTCAGCCTGGGTGACAGAGTGAGACTCTGACTCAAAAACAAAAAACAAAAGAAAAGCTCTGTCCGACCCAACTTCCAGGAACAGGAGGGCAGGTGAGCACCTTCACAGGTCATGTACAGACACAAGCTGATGAGAGCGATAAAATCTAGTCAGACACACCAAGGCTTCTAGGCAGGCATGTTTTAAAATATCTTCCAAAAGAGTATATTGGGTCTTTTGTATTTACTTATTCAATGACGGCTTAGTGCTACAGGGTGAACCAGACCATCCATTACATAAGTTCAGCTGCAAATGTAAACAGTTGTCTGAAGAAAAAGCAGCCTTTCCCCTCCACTCTCACACCACAGTCCCACACACCATGCAGCTGGGACACGTCCTCCAGTGCGATCCTGGCACCAGTCACCTGGAGGCGGCATCAGAACCCACAGGCTGAAGGCTCAGTCCCCAGGACAACCCCACTGCAGATGCCAATTGCAAGTGGCAGACTAACCTACACTTCTGGCCGACCAGCTAGAAATCAAGGCTCCCATGGTTCCCTCCTTGGGTCCCATTAACTCACTAGAGTGGCACACAGAATGCAAGGTCACAGTTTCCTTATACTTACCCATTTATGATAAAGGACACAGACAGTCAGACGAAGAACTCACAGGGCAGGAGCTTCGATGCCCTCTCAGAGTGCCACCCTCCCAAGAGCTGCCCCGTGCACAATGGTTGGAAGCTTTCGGCACACAGCCCTTCTGGGTTCTCAAGGAGGCTTCGTTCCATAGTCACAAGTGATGATGTCAGGCCACTGGTGACCAACTCAACCCTGCATCCCTCTTCCCCCCAGGCTGAAAGTCCCCTCCCCCCGATCCCAAGGCTGTTTCTCCTGAAAACTAGCCCCATCCCGGGCTACCCAGGGGCCCCACAGATGATCTATTGAGAACAAGAGATGCTCTGATCATCCAGGCAACGACCAAGGTCTTAGGATCTGTGTCAGGAGCCAGGGTCACAGGGTCAGAAACCAAATGTCAGCACACGATTCTCCCAGTGCCCCATCCTCAGGGTGGGAGGAGCTCCTTTCTGGGGACCCTGGCAGACACCAAATGCCTACTTCTGAATTCTCACAACACCACAGGTTGCTGCCCTGATTGCTGTCGATCCCTCGAGTGACTTTCTGGAGAGAACGCTTCCCCATAACACCAAGGGGGTACCTCGCCCAGATGCCTGAGCTGACCAGACAGGCAGAAGGACCAGCCTGTGCAGGGTCTGGTGGTCCACTCACCCCCCCCGCCCAGGGCACCTTCAGCACAGGAAGGGTCTGTGAGCTCACACATGCCCTGCTTCCGCTTTCATGGCAAACTCCTTACACAGGAAGATCTATTTCTGACACCATGGCTTGGTGATTTTTAACAGGTGACAGACCCTGAAGGCACGAAGTCTATCTTGGAGAGTGACATCCTTCCTGGAGCAGCGCTTTTCAACCTGTTCTAATTATTATTGAGTCAGGGGTCATCTCTGTTGCCCAGGCTGGAGTGCAGTGGCATGATCACAGTTCACTGCAGCCTTGACTCTCTGGGCTTGGGTGATCCATCTCCTCAGCCTCCCGAGTAGCTGCGACTACAGGCACACGCCATCGTGCCCAGCTAATTTATTATTATTTTTGTACAGGTGAGGTCTCGCTATGTTGCCCAGGCTCATTTTACTTTTTTAAACCCACACTCACATCTCTGGCCCCTTCAAGACCCAGGGACTCAGTGAGAGGCATCTGTCTCCACTCTACCCTAACTGCATTGGCTGAGACTTCCTTGTTTTTCCCTGTGGTTTTCCTATACTTTGTATTACAAAACAAACAACAACATGAGGGTTTTTTTGGTGTTTTTGTTTCCTCCAAATGTTGAAACTGCACTTCCATGCAAAGCAGGCTTGGGAAGCAGTCCAGGCGGGAAAGCCCAGAGCCTGTCGGGAGCGGGTGCTCACCGGACCTCCGCTGGTCCCCGGCCGAGGATGTCTACACCCTCAAGCGACAATGATTCGCTAATCCTCACGCAGCCACACATAAGCGCCAACAGACGACGGCTGAGGACAAACCACGCGGGGATCTGGGTCATGGTCTCAGACTTGAGATGCTTTTAATAATAAAGTTATGCCAAAATACAGCAGCAAATAGAGTTGCTTATTAACAAACTTAGAACCCCAGAGACATGTGAAACAACAATACAAAAGATGGTGACTAATCAAACAGCTCAAGTCCACATTAACAATTTTTTAAATTACACTAATTCTTTTCAAAAACATGTCTTTCTCACGCCCAGCCATGAGTGGCCTTCAGCCTCAACGGTACCCAAATAAACTTACATGTCAAGACTCATTCGGTAAAGACTAGGATACCCTCTAAGTCATTCAGATGCTTGAGATAGGACACATGGTCTCAAATAATTCTTTAGAATGTTTTTTCTTTGGGAAAAAAAAAGTAATGTCAGTGGCTAAAAATTAAATATGTTTTTGAAGCAGCAGAGGAAATATATTCACTACCAGCCTATACCAGAGAACTTGGCAATGGCAAGATTTGTGGCTTACAAAAGACACCATAAATATGGCATTTATGTAAAATTCTGCCGTATCTGACCATGCTTTTGTCTCAGGAAAAAAAAAATCCTCACTTTCCTGAATATAAGTAGATGCTTATTAATTTCTTTAAAAGTGAGATCAGATGGCTGTGGGAAGGAAGTGATCATATTTATCTAAGAAACTGGGACGCCAACCAACACGTGCAGTCTCCCAAGACCTTGCAATCTCCTCTGTGAGTTTTTGTGGAAGAGGAAACACAGCTGCGGGGTTCAGAGACCTTTAGTGACAAGAAGCGACACGTGCGGAGCCTCTCTTCTCCTCCAGGAGGGCCCGCGTGCCAGGAGACAGGTTGCAGGAAGGCACTTACCTAGCTCATCTGGGCAGGGGAAACAAGAAGCCAGTCGGGCAACAAGTAAGTCTCAGAGAGTCAGACATTCCGCAGGACTTACACCCGACCACTCTCAGTGCTGCCCGGCCAGTGCCGGGCATGACCGTCTAGGAAGCCTGGGCCCCAGGAAGGTCAGGCCCTCCCACCCGCAAGCCCAGCGCCCGCTCTCGATCGCTGGCGGTCGTACTTCACAGACACGATGAGGAAGAGCAGGAGGGTGGCTCCCTGAATAGCAGCCAGGAGGAAGAAGTAATAGTTCAAGTAGCAGCCATTGATGTTACCTGGGGAAGACAAGAAAAGGGGTCAGTCGAACTCCTGGGCACCCTGAAAGATTCTACCACCTGACCAGGCTCCTACAAAGTCCACGGAGACTTAACTGTGGTCACGAAAGGAAGGTGAGACACTGTGCTCTCCACATACTTCAAGGGCGCCTGCCACTCACTTGCTTAAAAAGATGAGACTCCCTTTCCCCTGAAGGCCTTTTCAAAGTTGGGCTACTCTGAAACTTCCTTTTTCCAGCTGAACAGATCATTCATATCAGATGCTTCACAACCTGCTCATCAGATAAGCATAATAAATAAATGAAACATGCATGTTTGTATGATACAAGCTCACACGTTTTTGAAGAATCCTCACTCACCAGGTTACAGACAGTAATTTCCCATGTCTGTTGATCTGGGAAGAAATCTGCTAATACCTTGAATTTCCACCAGACTAAATAAAGTTTATTTTTTTAACCGATGTTTTAAAATACTGGTTTAGCCCTTACGACTTGCCAGGCTCCAAGGTGGGCATGTGGTGGAGACACAGACCCACTCCCCCGAGCCTGGTGTCTGAGTCACGACTATCCCAGCATCAGCATTTGAGAAATGGTGACAAGATGTCACTAGTATACCAATGGCATCATTTCTGAAATACAAGTCTCCCCAAATAGAGTCATTTGAAGCTTGAGGGTGCAGGGTGCTGCCTCACCTGACCTGCACGGTATGGGTCACCAGGACACCACCACCCAGGAAACCACCACCCTGTGCTTTCCTGGGCCTCTTTACAAATCGAAAAACACAGAAACGTGATGAACGTCGGGGTTTTGACACTTGATAAGACAGACACAGGCCCCAGAGCAACGAGAGCCATCTGTCCACCAGCCCCACGCGCAAGATACGGCGGGCGCAATTCACGACATCCCCGTGTGGCAAACATCGCCAGTCAACCGCAGAAAGGACAAGTGGCAGGGACAGGCTTGTGCACTGCAACACCCCTCGGAAGGCACGAGCGCAAGTTCCGTGGAAGGCTTCGCAAGCCCAGTGCTGGGCGGAAGACGAGTCACTCCGAGCCCAGGACAGGCGGGTGGCCTACAGCGGCCAACGCAGAAACTGCTTATTGGGGGGCAGCTAACTGAGGAGATGCCAGGAGGCTTCCAAGACACTCTGCGCACAGGCCTGGGCACACACCTGAGCTACACACCTCAGCCCCACTGGACACAGTAGCACAGGTTCCCCAGTTTAAACAACTCCAGTACAAATAAAGGGAAGAATGGGTAGCTGGGGGGACAGAGAAGGAGGAGGTAACGTCACAAACACCGCTGCACTCTCCCCGCGCAGTCCGGCACCTGTTACCTCAACAATGCTGACACCGGGAGGCAGGGAAGCAGGGAGGCAGGAGCCGGGAGGGCAGAGCCCAGGACAAAGGCCCACCATAGATGCAAGGGGGTGTCTGAGCTGCCCCTTTCAGACACCCGGGAGACCTCCCCCACCAGCCTTCCAGCACCTGCTCCGGCAGCCATGTACCCCAAGTGGGAGGAGGCGGGAAGCTGCAGGGCTTCCCTGGGCCCCCTTCCCAAAGGCCCCCGCCCGCAGCTGTTTCTCCAGCCAGCACAGAACCCAGCCCTCCTTGCTGGTGTGAACCAGAGGCTGCTGTGCAGTGGGGGCTGCTTGGGAGGCACTGGGAGCGCCCCACATCCCACGCACGTGTGCCCCTGCACGGGTATCGGCGAGAGCCCATGGGGGAGCCCACACAGCCTCCAGCAGGCCATGCAAATGAAAGGTGAGCTCGGATGCTAAATCAGTCACAAGGGCTTAAAGGCCTGAAAACCAGTGCGAATGACAAAGCCCAGCCCATCCTTCGTGATTCACTTAAAGAGAGGACAAAAACAAAGAAACAGTATCTTCCTCTTAACGACCATAGCTGGTCTTTCTTTGAAGGACACCTGTTCCCTGGACTACAAGAAAGCCATGACACCCAGAACCCACTGAATCCCCAGACCTCACTCCATGGGCTGTTTGTCCTTAGAGGGCCGATCATGAGACAGAAAGCCCAGGTGGCCTGCCCTCTTCCGAACGAGCCCCAGGCCTGTCAAGAGGCACTAACGCAGCTGGAAATCACGGGATACGGTGTCCGAGGGACACTGGTGGTCTGGGCTCTGGGTCTTACATTAGGATTCCACAGGCCTACGCTCACCTGTCAGGACAGGAATGTGGACTCAACCACGGAAAGGCATTGGGAATGGTGCAGTTTCTACAGAGAAGCCCCTCAATGCTGGCCAGATTTTCAGGGGGATTTGTAAGTCCAAGTGGCTAAGCACTACCAGACCACAGCAAATGCTGTGCCACCACACAAAGATATGCAACAGGGCTGTTTTCACAGATATTAATAAGAAAAGGAAAAAGAAACCATCACCTCCTGGGTCCATTTGAAAGCTGTCATAAATCTAGAAAAAGCAGAACTGATCTTCTGTGAGTAGTCAGCTCAACACTCAAGATGCCACCTACTGGTATTAACTACAGAGCTCTCTTATGGTTGACCATGAGTAAGATGCTTATTAAAAAAGACAACTTAGGCTGGGCACAGTGGCTCACGCCTATAATCCCAGCACCTTGAGAAGTTGAGGTGAGAGGATTGCCTGAGTCCACGGGTTCGAGACCAACTGAGGCAACTTGGCAAGACCGCATCTCTACAAGAAATCAAAAAATTAGGCGGGCATGCCTGTAGTTTCAGCTACTTGGAAGACTGAGGCGGAAGGATCACCTGAGCCCAGCAAGTCGACGCTGCGGTGGCCATGAGTGTGCCACTGCACTTCAACCTGGGCAACAGAGTGAGACTTCAACTAAAAAAAAAAAAAAAAAAAATCAACTTATTGTTTATCCTTTGTTTTTTAATACCAGAAATTATAAAGACTCTGTCAGGAAAAGAGAGAAAATACAAAACCTAGTTAAATAAAGGGAAATCTGCGAAATGAATTTCACCTGCCTCGGGAAGATAGGGCCAGACGTCAGGTGGCGAAGGGTCCCCTGTGGAGGATGTTCCCAGGAGAGCGCCACCAGAGGGCCACAGGGATAAGAAGAGAGACCACATCTCTCTGGAGAAGCTTCCGACAAGGTGGGAAATGCAAGCACACTGGTGTCCAGTGCAAACAGGAAGCGTGGACACGCAGCTCTGGGGACAGGCCTCTGTGTTCACTCAGATACCTGAGCCACGCCAGCAACACAGGGTGCGGCTCTTACCGAAGTCCGTATGGCTGCTCATCCATCCAATGGCCTTGAGGGACACCAGCGCCAGAAGGCCCGAGCCCACGAATGAGCCGATGCCAGAGAAGAAGAAGAACAAACCCATGATGGCACTCTGCATGGACTTGGGAGCAGCCGAATACGCGAATTCCAGGCCTGAGGAAGAAGAGGGCAGATTGTGGAAGGAGCACTTGACACAGCATCGGTGCGCTCACTCAAGGCAGGCCAGGTGCAGGCCCCCGTGGGCAGAGACGCAGGCAGGCACAACTCTCAGGAAGGCCGAGAGGGCTCAGAGGGGAGAAATCGCCGGTCACAAGCCTGCTACTCAACCCCCACTAACACCCCTAGTGGGCAAAGGCAGCCTCCTCCTTCTCAAATGGCAAGCACTACTGTGTGCTTGTGGGCTCTTAGAATTTTATTTTTCTTTATAGAAAGAGACCAAAGAGACAAATTCTCCTACAGTCTCAAGTAATGCAAGTTCGAAAACAAAGCACGCACAGTAAAATGGGAAATCTACTTAAGAATACTGTTTCACAGGCAATTTCAGCAAGACCATCTGTAACTTAAGATATTTTTTCTTTTTTTTTTAAGAGACAAGGACTCGCTGTGTTGCCCAGGCTCATCTTGAACTCCTGGGCTCAAGCAATGCTCTCGCTTCAGCCTCCCAAAGTGCTGGGATTACACGCATGAGCCACTGCACCTGGCCAAATTCAGATTTTTATAACTAGACACAGAGATATGCAATGGACCCAACATGAAAGACTGTTCTGCTATGAATGCCTCCCTCCAGAGCCAATTCTGCACGAAGCTTCTGAGGGGAAACCACTGCCGACCACCTCCCACATGATCCACCCAGTCTGACATCCCTCAGTCCTCTTGCTCCCTGCAGCCAGACACACGTGCCCAGAACACATGTGCCTAGCCACTATGGAACCTCACTAATGGGAAGGGAAGCCTCAGAAACATGTCCTCTTGAAAATGAGCTCTGCACTGGGAGTGGTGGCTCACACCCGGGGGTTCAAGACCAGCCTGGGCAACTTGGTGAGACCTCATCTCTACAATAAACCAAAAAATCAGCTGGGCATGGTGGCACGTGCCTGTAGTTCCAGCTACCTGGAAGGCTGAAGCGAAGGATTGCCAGAGCCCAACAGGTTGAAACTGCGGTGGCCATGCACGCCCCTGCAATCCAGCCTGGGAGACAGACTGAGACTCTGACTCAAAAAACAAACAAACAAAAAACCAAAAACGAACTCTGCTAATCCACATAAATCTAAACTCTCCCCATGGAGCCGTGCACGGTGCCTTCAGCACAGCCAGCACAGCAGGTGAGACTGCGGTGGGTCGGGGGGCAAGGAGGACAGGTCCCACCCAGGGCACCACCCATCAGCCCCTGCTTCCTCCTCTCGGCACCCCTGAGGCGGTTAATGCATTTTCATGAAAGACGTTCGGAAGACTGCTTCTGCGCCAAGAGAGGGGAGGGGAGCCTCACCTGGGTGTTAGTGTTTACTAACCAATCACATTCCAGGCCACAGGCAAACACTCAGCAGTGCTAGCGATGTCCCTGCGGTGTGACAAGAGCACCCAGGTCATGCTGCCTGTGACTAGACTCGGGGCCCTGACCCACTGCAGTCTCACCTGCTATGCTGGCAAAGATCTCGCTGATGCCAATGAGCACATACTGCGGGACCTGCCACCAGATGGGCAGGTCGGCAGCATGGTAGACAACGTTGCCGATGGTCTGATTGATGGTCTTCTGCTTAACAAGGTCCAGTCGTTTACTTTCCAGAACTCCTAGAATTCATAAGTAGGTTAGCAGATCATTTTCAACATGTGCAGTTAGACTAAAAAAACTAGATGTGTGCTACATTCACTGGTGACTGAAGAATGCATGAAGGGAGATCACCCATGGCAGCATCCCCAGAGCCAGGGCCGCACAGCCCCAGCTAGCTGAGCAGGCTGGGCCACCCCACACCTGCTCCATCTGGGCTTCTACCACATGCCGGGCAACAGATGCTCACCCCGGCTAACATGCTCCTGAGTACAGGGACTGCCCACATTCCCTTCGCTTCCTTTAAAAGGGGAGGAGCAAAACCTCAACAGTCCTGGAAAAAGAGTAACAGTGCTAGTCTCTCAGCAGCAGCGAGTCAAGTTTAAGCTCTCTCCAACCACAGTGTGAATTTCATGAGATCCACCAATTTATTATGTCATGACAACTAACAACAACACTGTCCGTTTCTGGCACAGGTGGGATTGACCATGCAACAAAGTAGCTGACTGCACAAGTCACCTCTGCTCCCCACACACTGAGGCCGCCCCACAGCTGCAGGCTAAATCACCGTTGTTCGTCTAGTACAAAGAAGGACCTGGGAAAAATTAGCAAGAGCTGGACGGCAACTCTTCACAGAACTAAACTGAGCCAGGCAAAGAGCAAAGGCCGCCATCATCTGGGGGCCAAAGTCCTCGGGCGACAGAGAGCAGCAAGATTCGTTTTAAAGAATTCTCACTGCAAATGAAGTAACAGACTCTCTAACATTTAACGTGTGTATAAAATACATATGCACTAAATATGTATGAGTAAGAAAAAGGTCTGTGAAGAGGTTGCTAGAATGAGTGTATTAAAAATGCTCCCTGGAAGACCAGGCGTGGTGGCTCACGACTCTCATCCCAGCACTTAGGGAGGTGAGAGGACTGCCTGAGGCCAGGGGTTCAAGACCAGCCTGGGCAATTGGAGAGACCCCATTTCTATAGTAAATCAAAAAGTAGCTGGGCGTGGTAGCACATTCCTATAGTTCCAGCTACTTGAAAGGCTGAGGCGGAAGGAATGCCTGAGACCAGCAGTTCAAGGCTGCAGTGGCCATGAGCATGTCACTGCACTCCAGCCTGGGTGACAGTGAGACTCCGACTTAAAAAAAAAATTTCCTTGAAAACCTAAGCAGAAGGGAGGAGCAGGAGATGCACAGGGCAATGAAAAGACAGACTGGCACCTGACCCGAGCCCTATCTCAAGTGAAATGCCCAGCAAAGAGCAGACATTCACGAGTCCAGCAGAAAGAGGCCTCCCAGTCACCCACAACGCTTCCAGCAGGAGCACCTGGAACGTCTCACTGGAAGGGAGTCGAAGACCTCGATTCTCACACCTGTCCTCCAGTGGAGACATACAGGTGCAGACCCCCGGGTGTGGAGAGCCTTTAGCTGCTTTGGAAAGGGGCACTGGAGGGCACCTTAGCCAGACAAGGCTGGTGGTGACAGCAGGGACTGTCCCCAAGGGGCAGCCTTCCACCCTGATGGGACACTGGGCAGCAACCATAGCTCTAAGCCCCTGCCCTGGCACCAGCATCATCAAACCCACCGGAGGCACCACAGGCTCCCCACCCCCACCGGCTCCCAGGCCTGCAGGTGCCTGCGCTGGCCCCAGTCCTCCCGCCGGAATGCGACTCCGGCGAGTGTTCCGCCTGCGAGGAGGGGCACGAGCCGCCTGCGGACCGATGCTGCAGCTGAGCCAGCTCTCCGCAAAGGAAAGGACCGCGCTAAGGACACAGCAGAGAGTGTGTGGGAAGGGGGGCTTCCACGCGGGTACAACAAACAGATTGCACTGTGTGAAGAGGAAAGGGCCTGCACCTGACTACTGGCCTCGTCCGGCAGAGAACAGAAGGAGACTTCCGGCCAGAAGCTGCCTTGTAGACGTACTGCCCAAGAAAACACAGACTATGTGAGACGAGGGACGAGAGGTGACAAGGAAGTGAAGAAGTGCTGGCCCAAAGGGAGACCCAGAAACGGGACCTCGCACTAAGCAAACTCAAGTGAACGGACACGCATCGCCGGGAGCCTGGGCAGGAAAAGGAGGCATGCAGTCGGGGAAACACCCCACGGGCCCAGCCCAAAGGAAGCTGGGGCAAGGTGGTGGAAGTGACCCTTTGGGAACAACTGGGGCTCCCAGATAGCCTGGAGCAGGACACGGAGAAGCAGCCACCAGGCCGAGGGACAGGGCCATTTCCATCCACTCAGAAGGCAGAGGGAATGGAGCGCTGTGGAAGACGCAGGACGATAGCATCCACAGCCCAAGATCACAGAACCTAGAACAGGCCAGTCTGCCAAACCAGCATGGAACCACACAAGAGGGAACGGGCTACACAGGGACACCATGGGGGAGAAGAACCAGGAGAAACAGCAAGGGAGAAGCGGGCACCGTCCCCTGACTGCCTCTGCAAGAGGGACAGGCTCTGTGTCCCACTGAGACCCCTCCTTATGCACCGGGCACAGTAAGCAGAAGGGACTTAGCACCAGGCTCTCATCAAGACAGGAAGAGGAGGCTGGCAGGCAAATGGCAGGGCGGGGACAGGCATCAAGCCTGCTGCAGTGCTCCCACATGCTCCCCTCCCATGTTACCCACAGAGAAAACATAAATTGTGCGCTCTTACGGCAAGTCAAATGCCATCAAGTGCTAGACATACAGTCAGACTCTGACAGGGACACACCTCTCTCCATTCTCATCCAAACGAGTAGGCCAGAAAGCCTCAGCTCAAGTTGGCACAAGGGTCACAAACTAGAGCCACCGGTGGAAACCCAGGCCCTGACAAGCAGTTCCTGAGGTCCGTAACACACCAGGTGGGACGCACGGAGGCAGACACAGACATGCCTGTCCCCCTGGGGCTTGGGTGTTTCAGTCAGGTCAACACAGACACTGTTGTGTTCCTCGACCACGCCCTCATCTCCGTGACCCAGGCCCATGACCAGTCCTGGAGTTCAGAGCTCCTGCTGTAAAGGACCTGGTTAATACTGTGGATAGGCTTATAATAGACCTGTCATTTTATTCAGCACCCTAGATACATTTCTATAAAGTGATATTAGGTCATAAAGGAAGCTTCAAAGTTCCCACTGCAGGAATCATAAAACCATAATCTCTCCAAACTCCACAACAAAGTCAGCCATCATTATCAAAAGTATAAATAAAAACATCAATATTATAACATTTTTGAATTCTCTGAAACTACTCTTGGATCAAAAGGGGAATCAAGCTGGTCATGGTGGCTCATGCCTGTCATCCCAGAACTTTGGGAGGCAGAGGCAAGAAGACTGCCTGAGGACAGGGGTTTGAGATCAGCCTGGGCAACTTGGTGAGACCTTGTCTCTACAATAAATCAAAAAATTAGCCAGGCATGGTTGCAGCTACTTGGAAGGATGAGGTGGAGGGATCATCTGAGCCCAGCAGGTAGAGGCTGCAGTGGCCATGAGCATACCAGGAAACCAGGACCACAGAGAAAGCAGTACAGTGAACATTCTAATGAACCAAAGCATATGGAACCTAGTCAAAGTGGTAGTAACAAGCAAATTCATAGTATAAATTTTCTTTCTTCCTTTTTTTTTTTTGAGTCAGAGTCTCACTCTGTCACCCAGGCTGGAGTGCAGTGGCATGCTCACGGCTACTGCAGCCTCGACCTGCTGGGCTCAGGCGATCTTTCCACCTCAGTCTTACAAGTAGCTGGAGCTACAGGCACATGCCATGACACCCAGATAATTTTTTTAAAATTTATTGTAGAGACTATAACCTCGTCTCTACAAGGTTCCACAGCTGGAACTATGTTGCTGAGGCTGGTCTCAAACTCCTGGGCTCAGGCAATCCTCTCGCCTCCACTTTCCAAAGTGCTAGGATAACAGGCAGGAGCCACCGTGCCCAGCTAAATTAACTTTTCATTGTTAAAGAGTAAAGAATAAGTAAGAGTAAATGAAGAGTTTAACTTGATATATAAGAAAACCACAAAATAAGTCCAAGGTAATGGAAATTAATCTCTGAATTCTTAATTAGAAAATCTCAAACTGTAATAAAACACAAAATTTTAATGCCTTGAAAAGAAAGTAGTAAAAGTCAAACTGATATTTGAGAGATGCTCATATGAAAACATTTTAAAATACATACAATTCTGGCAAGACTAATACAAAAAGGTATACATGAAACTAGAAAAGAAGAAGGAAACAGACTATTTTTATCTCCACTCTAAACAATGGGTTTTTTTTCTTGAGTCTGAGTTTCACTCTGTCGTCCAAGCTGTGGCACAATCACAGCTCTCCGCAGTCTTGGCCTCCTGGGCTCAGGCGATCCTTCTGCCTCAGTTTCCTGAGTAGCTGGGACAACAGGCACATGCCACTATGCCTGGCTAACTTTTCTATTTTTAATTTTTTTGTAGAGACAAGGTTAGGGTCTCTACAACCCTATGTTGCCCAGGCTGGTCTCACAGTCCTGGGCTCAAGCAATCCTCCCACATCTGCCTCCCAAGGTATTGAGATTACAGGAGTGAGCCACCATGCCATACAATGTTCATAAAATTAAAGACATTAAATCATTCACTAGCAATTTTTTTAAGAGCTTAAGTGACTCAAGAGAAAACAAAATCTATACCAAATCAGAGAGATGAAAAAGTTGTCAACCCAACTTCCTCTCAGAGAGGTAATGAATGGACTTAGTCGGGACAATTCTCATTACATTAAGACATTCTCCTACCTGCAGAGATGACGACGAAGAGCTTACCAACTTGTTTTATAAAGCTGCATCACCCTGACACCAAACCTTGACAAAAACAACCACAGACTGATGCCAGTCATGGCTATAGGTGCACAGGTACTAAATAACATGGCTATAGATGCAGATCAAAGTGCCAAGTCAGACGCTTTGAACAAACTAGCTTTATTTTAGAAACTCAGGACAGTTAACAATCAGGAAGCAAATATAAAGTAGAGGGGAGGGGAGCATGTATATATATGTCTTGGGTACCAAAAGAAAATTTTTAAATCTGAGAAAAATTCAACATTTACTCCTGCCAAAAACATTCAGTAAACTTGAAATAAAGGCTGGATGTTTAACATCATCACAAATATTTATTTCAACCAGGCAACAATAAACTTTAAACTTAACAGTGAGATGTTAGAGGCAGTCCCACTAAAGATGGGGAGAGACTGAGGTTGAACAGTTTTCTAAGAAGTCTAGCCAACACTGCCAGACAAAGAGAGAGATGTAATCATCAAGAAGACAAGAAAAGAAACTATGTTATGTGAAGACAGAGAGACCATTTGAAAATAATTCACCAGCTGGGCTCGGTGGCTCAGCCTGTAATCCCGCACCTCTGGGAGGCTGAGGTGAGTGGATTGCCTGAGCCCGCGGGTTCGAGACCCACCTGGGCAACTTGACGAGACCTCATCTCTACAACAGATCAAAAATCAGCCGGGCGTGGTAGCGTGTGCCTATAATTCTGGCTACTCGGAAGGCTGAGGCGGACGGATCGCCGGAGCCCAGCAGGTTGAGGCTGCGGTGGCCGGGAGCGGCCACTGCACTCCAGTCTGGGCAACAGAGTGAGACTCCAACTCAAAAAAAAAAAAAAAACAAAAAAAACGAAAGAAAATAATTCACCAAGCTGGACACAGTGGCTCATGCCTATAATCCAAGCTCTTTGGAAGGTGGAGGTGAGAAGACTGCCTGAGCCCATGGGTTTGAGACCAGCCTGGGCAACTTGGCGAGACCTCGTCTCCACAATAAATAAAAAAATTAGCCAGTAGTGGTGGCATGCACCCATCATTCCAGCTACTTGGAAGGCTGGGGTGGAAGCATCACCTGAGCCCAGCAGGTCGAGGCTGCAGTGGCTGTGAGCGTGCATTCTACCCTGGGCGACAGAGTGAGACTGTGAATCAAAAAAAAGAGAAAGAAAATAATTCACAGAAGCTCTTAAAATATTATGGAATCCTACATACAAGTAAGCAAAACTATATAGTTAGAAATAAACCGAACATCAAGTGTGTAGACCCTCAATAAAGAAATGTATAAAATTTTGCAAGATTCCATAAATAAAATTAAAGGGAAAAATTGTTTTAATGGAAAAAATATTCATAAGCTAGGAGATAAAATTTGAAATCCTTAGGCAATAATGATTTATTATATATCAACACAAAAAAGAAAAGACTCCGAGAAAAACGGGCACAACACAAACTGCACAGAAGAGAAATAACTGATGAATTTTGGGAAATACTCATAAACCTCACAAATAATATATGTTAAAACAATTATGTACCAAGTTTATCACTTCAGGTAAGCAAAGATTAATAGAAAAAAATAATCAACACTGGCAACGGTAATCAGGACTCTGATAAAGGACACGTCACTCTCGCACTCTCATACCAAGTACTTTACCCTAAGAAAACAGGAGGACAAGTGCATGTATATACGTATGTGTAAGGTGCATACTCAGCTCTGTATGAAATAAGAACACACTGAAATCAACTCATATTTTAATAAAAGAATTTTGTTTTAATAATTGAATTTTAAAAATCTCGCCTGGAAATACTGCTTTATAAAATATAACATTAAAAAACAGAACAGAATGGAGTTGTTACGAAGCACAATGAAGTGTGCCATACATGGGAAGTGGCATGTGTACAGCATAAACGCAGCAGGTCACCCACCAGAAGCAGTCTGCTTCATTTCTTCTTTTAAGAAGAGCCTCAGCTGTACACAGAAAATGTAAAGGAGATCAAAATAGTTGCAGCAGTGTCTTCAGATGCTGCGATTATGGATGAATTTGGGCCCCGCCTTACACCTGCATCCTTTTAATGACCATGGATTGACTGCATAATGACTTTTAAAAACTCTTTTTGGGCTGGGTGTGGTGGCTCACACCTGTAATCCCAGCACTTTAGGAGGCTGAGGCAGGAGGATAGCTTGAGCCCAGGAGTTTCAGACCAGGCTGAGCAACATAATGAGATCTCACCTCTAAAAACAGAAAGAAAAAAAAAATTAAGCTACATTGAGCTGCTCCCATCCATGAGTCAAAAATCTGCTTCAGGCTGGGCATGGTGGATCACACCTATAATCCCAGCACTTTGGGAGACTGAGATGAGAAGACTGCTGAGCCCACGGGTTCAAAACCAGCCTAGGCAACTTGGTGAGACCTCATCTCTACAATAAATCAAAATATTCGCCAGGCATGGTGGCACGTGCCTATAGTTCCAGCTACTTGGAAAGCTGAAGCGGAAGGACTGCCTGAACCCAGCAGGTCATGGCTGCGGTGGCCGTGATTGTGCCACTGCACGCCAGCCTGGGCAACAGAGTAAGAATCTTGACTCAAAAAAAAAACAAACAAAACTCTTCAGATGAAAGCTATGACCTTTTTTCTGAAAAAGTCACTCAGCTGACCCTGCCTCCCTCTCAATACGTCCGTCATGCTCTGGGACCACAGGTGAACTCCTGCCTAGCAGCTGTGGCTAACAGCACCCCAACAACACAGCACAGCGGGAACAGCACAGCCCACAAGGTGGAGGGATCCGGCGATCGTCCTCCTGGGATGACGGGAGGGAGTCGCCATCTTTTGCAAGACAGTTCTGCCACATATACCAAGGCCTGGACGGGATACAATGACACACTTCAGCTCCCTGCCCCGATAAATGAAGGCATCAACCACAAACTTGAAACAGGAACTACCAGGATGCCGTGGAACAATAGGATACATTAGGCATTACTAGCAGGCTACAGAAGTCGATAGAAATCACACATGACGATCACTTCATGGCTTTCTCCATCCATGTAATGTAAATCGTAGATATCCTCAGGCGGTGGAGTGATGCGCGTTCCAGTGTGTGTGTGAGTGCGAGTGTGAGTGTGAGTGTGTGTGTATGTGTGTGATGGCTCATCTGCATTCTGCCCCCCATAACCAGTTAACATGCATAACTTGTATTATATTTCCATGGTTTTCCTGTTTATTTTTTTCTAATCAGGCTCAAACCAGCTTACACAACAGGATTCACTTTTACAGAAGCACAAAAAAGTGTGTAAACAGTGTGTCTAAACAGCAGTGAGCGGCTGCAAGGGAACTCCAGCAGGCCCCTATTTCCTTCCCCATGCTTCCAAGCATCCTTTCCTGCAATGAGTAGCTATTTCTCTAGTAACTGAGAGGTTGCCTGGCTTCAGTTAGCAAATCCTGCAGACCCCGGTACTTGGCTAGCACTTTCTAGGAGGTGAAATGACGGAGCCCTGACAAAGTCCAACTGAGAAATCTCAAGGGTCACTTGCCTTGCACTCGTCTCCTGCACAAAACACATCTAGAAGCCACCAGCATGCCAACATGATTCCCAGGGTAGCCCACAGACACAATCCTGCCATTCATGAGGCAGAGGGAAGAAAGATTGTGTAAAGGAGCCTGAACAGACAATCTGTAAGAAAACGCCTCTGGAAACCAAGCTCGTCTCCTTCCCAGGCCTCGCCCAGTGTGGTCCTGGGGCACAGAGGGGACCCCAACCTGGGAAAGAAGAGACACTGCTGAGGAGAAAGCTGAGCTGTGTATCGGGGTGGGGCCACACAGACAGACACAGTATCCAGGCAGTGACTGTGCCCCTCCGGTATGAGTTCTGCCTGACTGGGGTCTGTGGCTGGAGCCCTGTTCTTGGTTAGCCCTCACCTGCTCTGCTTACCTCCCCAGTGTCCACAGCCTGGGAGAAGGAACCACCAAGAAAGCACACAGCCCAAACGTCATTCATACACAACCTCACTTTAATTACCTATCTGAACACAAGAAAATAAGATCATCTTCTAAAATGTCTGGAGCACTAGAAAGCGATTTCCTAAGCCTCGGGACCAATTTCCTTGACTCTGTTAAGCAATGTATCAATATGTTCACTCTGGTAAGGTACAGGAAGGTGCCATTGTTGGAGAATATTAAATCCATTTCAGCAGCACTAAATGCTGAATTCCTCACAACCGCAGATGATATAGTGGATTCAGGATCATTCGCTCTCCTTTTTTTCATTATATAACTAAGCTACTTTATCATTTAGTGATGTTCAAATATTAATGAGGGAAGAACTTCAAAGCAAGCTGATTGAGTCAGCAACACCTCAGCTCTGTCAGCAAAAGATAAACAATTCATATTTCAGAATACAAAAATTACCAAGACAGAAAGGAACTCTCATGAAAATAACTCTCCTCACTGGAATCTGTACACTCAGGCTTTAGTTCTTAACTCCTGTGGGGGGAGGCTGCCTAATCTAATAGCATTTTTCTCCCCAAGAAAATACACATGGAATTTTATGTAAAAAATTCAAAGGACTAAAAGGCACCCTGATGCCAACTAACAAACCTTAGGGTGAGTATGAGAAGGCAGAATTCCCATCCTTGAGAATTATATGGCACCTTTAATTTATAAAAATGCATCTATCCAGCAACCAATAGTCCAATTCCACATCAGTAGGTACAGAATTTAATTTAGTCCAAAATCACTTTTCAGAGAACTTCAGTGGCTTTAATTCTAGAAGGAAAGTGACATATCCTTACAAGAATAACTTTTAATTTTGTATAGTAAAAAACTAGAAAAGATGCTGGGCCCAGTGGCTCATGCCTGTAAACCCAGCACTCTGGGAAGCCAAATCAATAACACAGCCTGAGCCCAGGAGTTCAAGGCCAGCCTAGGTAACATAGTGAGATATTATCTCTACAAAATAAATAAACCAACAAATAAAAAAATAAAGACTAGAAAAGGGCCATTAGGGGGTTTTCAAAGCACACACACTTCCTGAACAAAGCAAGGCACGGCCGACTGTCTCCCACCCTGACCCCCACAAGGGCCCGAGCCAGGCCCCGGCAGAAACGAGAGGGAGCTGCTTCCTACCCGCAGCGAAAGCAGAGCACGTGACAAAGAACATGCCCACGGCGATCCTTTTCAAGGACGATGGGAGCAAGCCATGTCTCCTCAAAATGGGGTCGACCAGCTTGTCCTTCAGGGGTATGAGCAGGAGGATGAGCACGGCGTCGAACATGGTCAGCCAGGCAGCCGGGAGCTGGGAGAGACAAGATGCGGTTACCCTCCCGCACCGTAGTGCCATTTGTCTGACAGCAAACGTCTAGCAGGAGAAACTCATTCAAAGAGCAGTCCCTGGCCGGGCACAGTGGCTCGTGCCTGTAATCCCAGCACTTTGGGAGGCAGAGATGAGAGGATTGCCTAACCCACGGGTTCAAGACCAACCTGGGGAACATGGCGAGCCCTCGTGTCTACAATAAATAAAAAAATTAGCCAGTCGTGGTGGTGCGTGCCTATAGTTCCAGCTACTTGGAAAGCTGAGGCGGAAGGAACACCTGAGCCCAGCAGGTTGAGGCTGCAGTGGCACGCTTATGGCAATAAGCCTGGGCAATAGAGTGAGATTCTGACTCAATAACCTCCCAGGGGGAAATTCTCTGTCTCAACACAATGGAACTGCGATAAGCCTTATTTCTTTTCTTTTTGTCTGAGTTGGAGTCTCACTCTGTCATCCAGGCTGGAGTGCAGTGGCACACTCATGGCCACCGCAGCCTCAACCTTAGGCGATGCTTCTGCCTCAGCCAGCCTTCCAAGTCGCTGGAACTACAGACACATCGCCACATCCGGCTAATTTTTGTGATTTACTGTAGAAACGAGGACTCACCAAGTTGCACAGGCTGGTCTCGAACTCCCGGGTTCAGGCAATCCTCTCACCTCAGCCTCCCAAAGTGCTGGGATTACAGGCTGAGCCACCACGCCCAGCCAGAAAGCCGTATTTCTAAACAGATCTGTATTTGTTTTTCTGCGCTTGAAGGGAAAAAAAAATCAAATGAAAAATATTAAGGAATGCTGAACCGATGTTAACTCAACTTAATCTATCAAATGATATAACCAACAAAAAATTATCTAAAATAAATAAAAATTCCATTTCAGTAACAATGCTTTTAGTTCCTGTGAACCAGTGACATTTATAAACTCACAGGAGGAATGCAAGTGACAATAACATCCAGGTAGAACTTCCAGATCATGTCATTTGTTCTTACCGTATGTGGAGTGGTCGTAATACTTGAAATTTCTGGAATCTTCAAATGAAGACTCTGCAAAACATATGTCGTCTGCATCTGGGCATAAAGAGCAGCATCATTACGTGTCAACCAAGTGCGCTCTTCAAACACTCCATACAGACCTAGCCCCTCCCCTAACTAGGCTCTGAGCTGAGACACAGCAATGACTCCCAGGAACAGACGACGGCTCAAGTTTAAAAGCAGACAAGTCAATGACTTCGTCATCATAAAAGTCCTCTAGAGATCAGTTTTGAAAAAGAACAGCCAGCTGTCCAAACGAGAAAGTAAATTAATAGGAAGGACTGGAAAACAGAAGCATACCTGTCCTTAGCTTATTTTTTGGAAAGGTTTTCAAAATATTTAAAGCAGCCAAAATGAGTCCATAACCAAAAAAAAATCCAAGATCCTGGTACTCATGAGAAAAAAATCACCCAGCCCCAAGTACTGCAGTAATGGCCAAACAAGAGCTGAGGCAAGGCTTCACGGGAAGAGAAAGGAAATTAAACCTGTTTGTCACCACTCACTTGGAAATACACTGTCCAGTAAGGTATCAAAGCCAAGAAAACAGGGACAATCTTGACCAGAGCTTTCACATCTTCCACTGTATCTTCTGTAAAAGGCCCTCCGTGAGACATCTTACATGAATCAAACAGACTTTGTTTAGAAGATTGCTGAAAGACTCCAATGCCTTCACTTTGGGAAATAAAATGAAGGAATTAGTTTTCTTCCACCCCCAGCAATCAATTATTTGGTCACAAATTAAATTTGGAGGCAGGAAACCAGCTCACTGTACTGCATCTGCCCTAGCTCATCCGTCGTGTGCTAACTGCACAAACCACACACCACAACCTACTTTACCTCTAAGCAAAACGAATGGCTGAAATAGCTGACCAAAGGGCTTTCCAGGCACAGTGCAATGGCTACTGCCATTTTTAACAAGACCAGGGGGTCCCGAGGCTGACGGTCTGAGCCATGGCCAGTCCCGGCCCAGCATCCTCTGTGAGGATGCCCACAGCCTGTCCAAGCTGGAGCGATACCAGCTGTCTCGCTGGGCTGGTGTCTGGAAAAGGATCCCCTGGACTCGTCAAACTTTTAACTAGCTGGCTTATCAGATATCAGGGCCTGACAACAAACACCAATGCTGGTAAGTAAAGCCATGCTGGTTTACTCTAAATGGAGTCACTGGCCTGATTCCAAGGGAGAGACAGGAACTCTACCGTCTCTCAGGTTAAGAAGAGCTGGGGCAATGCTATGGCGATGATGAGGACATCCCCTCCTCTGCCCCGACAGCAGTCACAGGGAATGTCAGTGCACCCTGCCCCTGTGTGCTCTGTAGGGTGGGGACTCAGACCCAGGTAGCCTGGGCTTTAGAGCCCGAGGCCCTGGCCCCTGCAGGACCCTCTGCCCTGCACTCTGCCTATGTGCACCACATCACACAGCCAGCCGGTCACGGGCAGGGCGCTCCAAGTTTCACGCCTCACTCTGGTCCTGCTTCATCCGAAAAATACGTCAGTCCCGCTAGACAGTTCCAAACCCTCTAACGGGAGAACATGAATTAAAGATCTTAGTGGTAAAATAGGAAGAAAAACAGTTGCACATTATTCCAGAAAACCAGAAATATCAGGAGATAATTAATTACTGTTCATGGCTTCTAATTCTCGGACTCAGAAATAGCAGATGTTTGCCTTCCAGTTTATAAATTCGTGCCCCATTTTACTAAGATGCCACTACCTTATTTTTGTCTTATAAAGCTAACATTTTAAGTCTGGACACTTCAGAGTGGGGAAAAATTAAAAGTATGAAAACTACAACTTAATATTTTAGTCAAATTTTAGACAAGAAATCTAAATTCACTTCAGCAAACATCTACTGAGTGCCCGCTGTGCCCTGCACTGTTCTAAGTGGGACTGGGACAGAAAGACGTTTGTAAAAGACAGGGTTCCTGTCCCTAATCAGAAAAAACACTCAAAGTGAAACTCTAAACTCCAGACATTAGTCTTACTTTTACTTGAAAACACTCATACCTTCAACCTTCAACTGTTATTCTTTTTTTTTTTCAAAAAAGGAAATTTACAGTAATTATGTACCTAGTACAAAACCAATACAGTGATTTACCACATCATATTAAATATGTTTCTCTGAAAACATGTAAATGCCAAATAACAAACCCATTTTCACACAAAGAATCATTCACACAGGTTACTGGTTGCTACTTCTGCTTTACATCACTAAAATATTTTAAAAACTGCTAAGTCAATATGCAACTAAAAGGTTACCTGCTTCACATACAGCTAGTGTTCTATTTTGCAACGTACAAGGGTCTGACATGAAGCCACAGTCACAAATGACATCAGAACACGGACAAGAGCCCACTGCTCCTTGACCCCAAAGTTCAAGACACCCGTGCCCCGAGTCTCTCTGCACAAGCTACATGTCCCCGTAGGAGCATCCTCCAGGAAAAGTCTCAACTCAGAGTGCATATCTCAAAGAAGTTTTACAACCATTTCCACTCCAGTCTGAAGAACTGAACACATTTCCATTTCTCATTTAGTATCAGCATTAAGTCATCTTCAAAACATAGGCCAACCTGGAACAGAAACCGAGACCAAGCCAGATGAAATCAAGTGCCATCACTCAGGATGACTGTATACCTCCTCAAGGCACCCATCCCACAGAGACTGCTGCCAAGACCCTGCACACAGCACTCTGCTCAGGTCTCACTTGAATCCCGTGGGATGAGTCCATCCTCACTGAACAAAGAGGAAAGCTGGGCCTGGCAGGGTGATCGACTCACCCAAGGTCACAGAGCCAGTCCATACAAAGAGCAGAGCTTGAGAGTTCTTTAGACTGTCCGCTTGTCTGCAAGCGTGTCCTTTATTTCTTGTTTTTGCGCAAGAAGACGTCTAAAACAAACCTCATGGAAAATCAGTTTCCTAAGTGAAAGTAACTCCAAACCCTCTTCACCCTGCCATTGGTGCATCAAAACCCAAATCTGTCCACAGAGCAATGCTGTTTTCTTGTAGAAACGTCTATCAGGCACCACCCACACAGACATGCTGAAACTGTAAGGTTGGTCCTGAAAACAGCTGTATTTTGCTAATGGGTACTTAATTTACAGAACAGACATCTAGGGTACGAAATGCCGCTCTTGTCTAATAAAAA
The DNA here is from genome assembly GCA_027257055.1 of Cephalopachus bancanus. Taxonomy (NCBI): domain Eukaryota; kingdom Metazoa; phylum Chordata; class Mammalia; order Primates; family Tarsiidae; genus Cephalopachus; species Cephalopachus bancanus. Next base: position 1,838,150 of record JAPVLO010000269.1, read on the forward strand.
CAAGGCCCTGGCAAAAGGCTAGTGTCTGCTGACTGGGCTGCTTTCATGTTTCACAATTCCTTAGAGTGGCCCAGCATTTGTGGTGTGGTAGTGTGGAAATGCAAGTATGAACACCACAAGGACCCACCAGCATCTCCAGGGGGTCACCCAAGTGACAGGGGAACGTGCCAGCACTGCACCTAGAGCCGCTGGGGAAATGAGAGACGCTCAGCCTGCAGCAGAGGTGGCCACAGGAGCTATTCTGGTGCAGCTCCCACCTGCCGTGTGGAAGGAGGACTAGACACATCCATTGTAGCTCCAAGGACACAAACAAGACAAACACAGACAAGCTGCAGGGAGGTAGAGTGCCAGTCACCTGCAAAAATGACCAGCAACCTGCGCTGTCAACCCACAGCATGATGCCCTGAGAAGCAAGGCCGCCCCTGGCTCCGTGACCAACCTCCCGCCCAGTGGTCATCAGGAATCCTTAAGACGTTCCAAATATCCCAGGAGGAGACTGACAACAAAAGCTCCCAGAAACTGCTCGGGGGTGCTGGGAACCCTGCATACCTTGACTGCTCTGTCCAGTTGTCCTAATTCACAGAACTGAACAGCTAAAACAGGTAAATTTTTATTACATGTAAATTACACCTCAATAAAGAACAGCACAAAAATTTCCACGTTCTCTTCTTGGGCTACAATCTGGACTTCTCTTTGTTAACCTGCATCTGACATCAGCAAACATCAGTTACTGTTTGCCAGTGACTTGGAGGGGACTTTCCATTTGAAAATCCCAGTTCATGGGGCTCTGAGTGCTAACACTGGGTAAGTCCCAGGAAAATACGTGATCCGATCACCCTAACCACAGCACAACTCTCAGAGACTGCACTTTTGTCAGACTGACTGACAGGACCACAGGCAACAGAGTCCATGCCAACCTGGCCGACTGCCGACAGCTAAGAGGCAGCACCTTACTTTTTAACAAGTGGAGACAGGCACCCACAGAGGCAACTGCTTATGTATTTCAAAGTTGTTTTACAATAAAAAGAAACGCATCTGGAGCAGGTATTGTCTATGCCCTCTGCAAATGTCTACCTCTCAATCTGCCACTAAGCAGCCATGGGCTTCCATCTGTCCTAGCAGAGAGGGTCAATACAACATCACGTGGAAATGTAAGCCAGGGTCAGGCCACTGGCCAGAGTCCAGGACGAGGAGAATAATCCCAGACCTGCCTCCTCGAGCGAATGCTGGGTTAAAGGAGACAAGACATGTGAACCACTCAGCCCAGCACACAGCAAGCACACAACACACCTGAGCTAGCATGGCCACCCAAGTCACTGCTAAGTCCTAGCCACCTGAACTGTGACGGGAAGAAAGTGCTCACCCACTGCTGCGGTGCCGCCCGCCACGCGTCCGGGCACAGCAGGAGTATGTCAGTATCCTGAACACGTCGGTGAAAGCACTGCCGTCGGGAGGCTTGGTGATGAACACGCTCTGGCCGCAAAGGAAGACCACCAGCGCGAGGCCCACGCACACTGTGGGGATGGCGTAGCCGGTTACAAAGCTGATGTTCTGCTGGATGTAGGCAATGCCCCCTAAAGACAGGATGGCTCCCAAGTTAATGCTCCAGTAAAACCAGTTGAAAAACCTCCGGGTGGCTTCCGGACCTCGGTCTTTAACCTGGAACAACAGGGAGGAAAAGCACTTGAAACATGGTGTCAACTTCAGGGATGAAAAGGATATGTAATGACAGGATTAAAACTACTGCTGTGTCATCACAACCAGTAAGAAATGCAGTCTGTCAAGGTGGTGTTTGCAGACACATCCAAGGGTCTCCTAACACACAACACCCTACACTTTTAATTACTACAGTTGCTGCTCTTAATTATGCTGAATTCCAACAAATCCTAGAGAGTTTTTCAAAGTATGTGGGCCAGCTACCTACCTTGGAATTATCTGTAATGCTCCTTAAAAACACAGCTTCAAGCCGGGCTCGGTGGCTCAGCCTGTAATCCCACGCCTTTCGGAGGCTGAGTTGAGTGGATTGCCTGAGCCCATGGGTTCAAGACCCGCCTGGGCAGTGAGACCTCATCTCTACAATAAATCAAAAAATCAGCCGGGCATGGTAGCGCATGCCTGTAATTCCGGCTACTCAGAAGGCTGAGGCGGAAGGATCGCCGGAGCCCAGCAGGCGAGGCTGCGGTGGCCAGGAGCGGCCACTGCACTCCAGTCTGGACGACAGAGTGAGACTCCAACTCAAAAACAAACAAACAAACAAACAAAAAAACACAGCTTCAGGCTGGGTGCAGTGGCTCATGCTTATAATCCCAGAACTTCGGGAGGCTGAGAACTGCCTGACCCCACCGGTTCGAGACCAGCCTGGACAGCTTGATGAGACCCCCACCTCTACAATAAATCAAAAAATGAGCCAGGGTGGTGGCACACACCTGGGGTTCCAGTTACTTAGAAGGCTGAGGCGGAAGTATCACCTGAGTCCAGCAGGTCGAGGCTGTGGTGGCCATAAGCATGGCACTGCACTCCAGCCTGGGTGACAGTGTTAGACTCCAACTCAAAAAATAAATTTAAAAATAAATAAATAAATAAAAATATATATAGCTTCACTTCACAGGATTCACATTCCAGTCCTGTTGAATCATCATCCCTGGGGTGGTGGCCCAGGAATCTGCATTTTTAACAACCCTCCAGGTGACTTCTATTCACAGGTAAGCCTTAGAACAACTGCTATATAGTGCCATGCCTTACTGAGCTAAATATGTGTGCCACGAGACACCCAGCAAATATGCTAAGACATCAAAAGGAACACTGCAGGTAACACATGCTCAAAGAGGCCAAGGCACCAAGCCCATTGCATCTGGTCTCCTGGGAATCAGAGCCTTTTTTTGTTTGTTTGCTTGTTTGTTTGAGTCAGGATATCACTGTTGCCCAAGCTGGAGTGCAGTGCTAAGACCGCAGCTCGCCTCAGCCTTAAACCCCTGGGCTCAGGCGATTCTTCCACCTCAGCCTCCCCAGTAGTTGGGACTACAGGCACATGTCACCACACTCGGCTAATTTTTTATTTTTTTGCAAAGATGAGATCTTGCTGCATTGCCTAGGCTGGTTTCCAGCTCCTGGGTCCGGGATCCCCCTGCCTGGCCTCAAAGTGCTAGGACTACAGAAGGGCGCCACCACAGCCAGGCAAGAATCACAGACCTTGACGGCTTTGGGCAAAGAAGATATTACAGACTGAAATAAAATCACATGCTATTTTTAGATTAGTAAGTCTATCAGTGGGATCAGCAGACACTCTGATAAGGACAGGGATCCCAACAGGCTCAAGAATCTTTCTGGACTCCACCGAGAGAGGGACGGTAAGGCCAGCAACATCCAGGGTTGCTCCCTTTACCAGGCTGCATCATGGGAGCCCAAGAGAAGGGACAGGTCACTTGGGGACGGGTACACTTGTAAGCTTTTCCTCCCACCTGCGTTTTTACATCTAAATGGACACTGCGAGAATGAGTCCCATACAAGGCACCACTCGCAAGTTTCATTTCATAAAATTTTCTAACTAGCTAGCTAAAGGCTGATACCGGATCTCACAAACACACAGTCTTGTCTTGCTGCGTTAAAAACTTCTACAGTCTCGTCCTTAATTCCAGGCTGTGAAGGGCTCGAAAATTCTCACTCCAGTAACAGATCTGGCTTCTGAGCCACAGAGCAAGCTCCTCTACTGATAACAAGTTTTAATGGGGCCAAAACATCCAATTATGCTATGCCTAAGCACAGGTGTCTTTTTAGCGGCCACATTACTTGATACAGTATTTTAAGCTCTATTTTTTTAAGATTAGAGGTGTGACATCTATAATCAAAGCTTTGTACTCCTCTGTAAAGGAAACAGAGCAAAAGAAAAAAAAATGTGTGATCCTCAAAAGAAAAAAAAAACTTGTTTTAAGTCCAAATGATTAAGCCTGGCTGCTGTACTGGCAAGTAGCATTCTTGAATTAATTATATAGTAACAACCATCTCAAATTGACAGGCTGAGTTGTAACAAATCATATGTTCTGAGTATACACTGTTCCCCATCCATGACAGCACAGAACAGAGGTCCTAGACCAAAGGAGGTATCACTAGTGAAGAAAGGGTTGGTATTGAGAATTTCTTACATATGGAAGGCACACACAATTCTTCACCAGGACACAGTGCATGAAAATATGATTAAACAGCGGGTACCAACATGCACGCTATACTGGACACAGACCAGAAAAGAAAAAAATGTGAGAGAGAAGACATAACTAGTAGTGTTAAAAAAAAAAAAGGATTGCTCTGAAACACCTAAAAGATAGGAGGCCAGTAAATAAAGTATTGAAAGTAGTGGTTGGGCCGGGCTCGGTGGCTCAGCCTGTAATCCCGCGCCTTTGGGAGGCTGAGGTGAGTGGATTGCCTGAGCCCGTGGGTTCAAGACCCACCGGGGCAGCGAGACCTCATCTCTACAATAAATAAAAAAAAAATCAGCCGGGCGTGGTAGCGCATGCCTGTAATTCTGGCTACTCGGAAGGCTGAGGCGGAAGGATCGCTGGACCCCAGCAGGTGGAGGCTGCGGTGGCCAGGAGCGGCCAGTGCACTCCAGTCTAGGCGACAGAGTGAGACTCCAACTCAAAAAAAAAAAATTAAAAAAAAGAAAGAAAGAAAGTAGTGGTTGGGCACGGTGGCTCATGCCTGTCATCCCAACACTTTGAGAGCCAAGGTGAGAGGACTGCCTAAGCTCAGTTTGAGACCAGTCTGGGCAACCTGGCGAGACCTTGTCTCTCCAGTAAATCAAAAAAACTTGCCAGGCATGGTGGCACACACCTGTAGTTCCAGCTACTTGGAAGGCTGAGGTGACAGAGTGAGACTCCAACTTTAAAAAAAAAAGAAACTGCATTAGTAGAGACGTAACATAAGTACCACTGAAATGCCCGGGGCACCCCATCGCCCACAGGATACCGCACACACCACCACGCTTCAGACATGTCCTCTTCACGTAAAGCACAAAAAACTAGCATTCAAGTCTAGCAAAATCCTAACCTTAACACTCCATTCATCCTCATTTAGCATGTAAGCCTCGTATTTCAATTTCCAAGGGTGATGCATCCAAATTCCTTAGTAAACCTGAGACCACCACATACCAGACGTTTCTGTAACAAAGGGGAGACCAGCTGCTCTGAAGGATATGTCACGTGCGTCCCCACCCTTGGCTGACAGGCCTTCCCTTCCACCAGGCACATGACATCATCATAACCACGCCAGTACACTCCCCACCAAGGGAAAACAAGTCTTCACATGACTGGTCAAAAGATACCACCAAAATCCATTCAGAGAAGCTAAAAGAACAGAAGTACATACAGTGAGTCACAGTAGGCTGGCAAAGAAACATTCCTGAAGATGCACAAGAAGGTCATTTGTTTCCTCTAGAAAAAACTGCATCATCTGCTCATCTTTAAAATACCTTTTTCTTCTTTCAGATCACTATTTCAAATAATCTATTCATCAATGATCATGGCTGGGCACAGTGGCTCATGCCTGCAATCCCAGCACCACTTTCGGCCTGGGCAGCATAGGGAAACCTGGTCTCTACCAAAAAAAAAAAAAGAAAGAAGAAATGAAAAAAAAATTAGCTGGGTACATGGCTCACACCTGTAATCTCAGCACTTCAGGAGGGCAAGGTGGGAGGACTACTTGCCCAGGAATCAGAGACTAGTCTGGGCAACACAGCGAGACCCTGTCTCTGTAAAAAGTCAAAAAATTAGCCAGGCATGGTGGCATGCGCCTATAGTCCCATCTACTCAGGAGGCTGAGGCGGAAGGATCGTCACACGTTTGCACTTAGGTGGCATTGGTCAGGCCCTTAAAAGAAGCAGACCGACTGTGCTCAAAACCCTGTGGCCTGTGCCTTCACTGTTGCCTGTGAGCCCAGGGCAACCCAGGCCAAGACCAAGAGCCTGGCCTTGAGACCCAACTCTCACACAGGCAGCCCATCTTAGTGCATTAGAATAAGAAATCAGAGTCGGACGAAAGTCATCTTGACCACCCACTACCTACAGGACACAGCCCCTAAGGTCCAGCCTGGGTGACAGAGTGAGACTCTGACTCAAAAAAAAAAATCCATCCTGGCCCCACGGGCCCCTCAAGTCAGGGTGTTTACTAGAGGCCCCATGTTGGAGATAAACAGGCGAGTGAGAACGAAGCATAAAAAGCACCTGAACAAAACAGACTTCTCTAGATGGGAGGGACCACAGCAGGCCAGGCCAGCCCCATCTTGGAACCACAGGCTCTTGGTCAGGCCTCCTGCCAAGCAGCGGCACCACAGGACCAGGGCCTCCAAAACCCCCTCAAAGGCCAGTCGGCACCCACACAGAGCAAGCACCCTAGCATGGGGTTCTTCTCCCCTAGGTGGTTTTCACTGGGAAGTAATTCACACACCATGAAATTCATCCTTTAAAAGCATACAAGTTCACAGTCTTTAGGACACTCAGAACTGCACAACCATCACCATTCCATTTACAGAACACCTGCCCCTCTGACAGTCCCTCCCACCTGTTCCCAGTCCCTGGTAAGCACCCAGTCTATTCTGAGCATTACATATGCATGGAATCATCAAGGGAGACGTTGGTGTCCAAAGCCCTTTACTTGGCATATTTTCAAGCTGAACAGCACTTAATTCTTTCTTATGACTGAACAATACTCCCACTGTATGGATGCATTTAATTATCCATTCACCAACTGTCAGACATTCTCCTAACTTTTCATTTTTTAAAAACTTGAAACTTGGTCTGGCGCGGTGGCTCATGCCTAAAACCCCAGCACTTTGGGAGGCCGAGGTCAGAGGACTGCCTGTGCCCACAAGTTCGAGACCAGCCTGGGCAACTTGGCAAGAACTCATGTCTACAATAAATCAAACAATTAGCTGTGTGTGGTGGCTCACACCTGCATTCCCAACTACTTGGAAGGCTAAGGTATGAAGGACCATCTGAGCCCAGCAGGTCAAGGCTGTGGTGGCCGTGAGCATGCCACTGCACTCCAGCCTGGGTCACAGAGTGAGACTCTGACGCCCCCCCCCCCAAAAAGCCAGACATGGTGGCTCATGCCTGTAATCCCAGCATTTTGGAAGGCAGAGGCGAGAGGATCATCTGACTCCAGGGGTTTAAGACCAAGCCTGGGCAATATGGCGAGACCTCATCTCTATAATAAATTTCTTTAAAAAGGAAAAAAAAAATTGAAGCTTCCACAAAAGTTGAAAGAATCATAAAATGTGCACTTCTAGACCATCCACTTAGACTCTTAGAGCTTTTTTCTGTATATATAGAATACTCCTGGCTGATCTACTTGCAAATAAATTGCAGCATGACATTCCACCCCCAATATTCCATCATGAGTCTCTAATGTGACCACAATAACATTACCACACCCAAGAAAGGCAACATCAGTGCTTTGCTATTACTAGCTTCTATGTGGTCTACAAATTTTTTTTGTTTTGTTTTGTTTTGAGTTGGAGTCTCACTCTGTCTCCCAGACTGGAGTGCAGTGGCCGCTCCCGGCCACCGCAGCCTCGACCTGCTGGGCTCCGGCAATCCTTCCGCCTCAGCCTTCCGAGTAGCCGGAATTACAGGCATGCGCTACCACGACCGGCTGATTTTTTTATTTATCGTAGAGATGAGGTCTTGCTGCCCAGGCGGGTCTCGAACCCGCGGGCTCAGGCAATCCACTCACCTCAGCCTCCCAAAGGTGCGGGATTACAGGCTGAGCCACCGAGCCCGGCTGTGGTCTACAAATTATTCCAAGCATTCAAAAAACGTGGCTTTAACAGACCACCTGGGATCTGACCACCAAATACAGTGTGCAGGGCTGTAGGTCACGCAAGTTCACTTTAACTCAGAACATTACACTTAAAGATGGGCCGGTGGTGTCTCACAGAGGAAAGTGTGCCTCTTCTTAGCATCCGCTTTTAATCACGCACAAAGAGTCACGTTCTGTCAGATCATTCAGGATAACCTCAACAGGCCCATTCACTCATCCTTTTAGGAAATACCAACTGCTCGCTTTTAAGTCAGACTGCCAGGCTCCACAGTCAGCTTTCCTGTGCACCTGCTGGCCAGCCCTGGGGGAGCCAAACCCCCTGAGTCCCGTTCTCTGCAAGAAAGGCATGACTGCAGTAGACACGCCACCAGCTGCTGCCATATGGGAAAGGCATGGGTGAGGGGTCTCACGTCGCACTCGGGTGGTGCAATGGAGACTGACTGTCTCACAGCCTGTGAGCCCAGGGCACCCTAGGCAAAGCCAAGGCCAAAAACCCGGCCTTGAGACCCAACTCTCTGGAACCTGCACAAACGCCCACGCGTGCAGCCCATTTTAGATAAGAGTTAAAGAGTAAGAAACCAGAGCTGGACGACAGCTGGATGACCTCCCACTACCCACAGGACAAAAAAAGGATCTCTCTTGCAACTCTGTGTCACCTGCAAAACAGACACAAGATGCATGTGAGGGTCAAACGAGGTCTATGCCACTGTCCACAGAACTTGGGTCCAAACTCCGCACATGAGGTGGCCCCTCACTATAGTGGACAGCCTTCCATGGGTGAAGCTCAGACTCAAAGCACAGGCTTCCAAATCCTGGCTCAGTCAATGTGCTGTGTAACTCTGGGCAAGTGACTTAACCTCTCAAGCCTCAGTGTCTCCATCTACAAACAGGCACCATGCGAGCAGAGGCATCATGGGGACTAATGAAGTCCCAGCCTCAGCACGGCCAGGTGCTCCAGCCTCAGCCACGCCAGCTAGAGCAAGGCCCACACACAGTGCTCGGTGCAAAGCCTGGAGGCCTCCTCCGGGTGCTTCGTGTCTGTGCCCTCCAATCCTCTCGCTGAAACGTGAAGGCGAGTCTGGTGGGTGTGGTCTTGAGACAGAACCCTCCTGATGGCTGGGGGCCCTGAGGGTAACAAGAGAGTCTGGCTCTCCCAGTTGCCATAAGAGCTGCGGGCTTGAAAGAGCTGCACACCCCGTCCCTACTTCCTCTCTCAGCAAGCAACCTCTGCACACACTGGCTCCCCTTTGCCTTCTGCCACGGGGAGAGACTCACGAAGGCCTCCCAGAAGCAGATGCCTACGGAAACGAGGGCCAGATAAGCCTCTTTTCTCCATAAATGACCCGACCTTTGGTACTCCTTACCAGTGACACAAATGCTGGCTGAGACTCCATCAGCACGCCCCAACTTACGTGAACCCCGGTATGTCACCTGACCCACCGCCTTCACTCTAGCCAAGCCTCTCCCCTGCCAGTCGTGAGAGGCTGCTGACACCCGGGGTCACTGCGATCCATGCAACCGGTTCTCTATGACAGATGACCACACTCTTCTGCAGTCAACACTCACGGACAGCTGCTGTCCCAACTACTCGGGTCTGCCAGGGTGAGCAACAGACCAAGGGCTAGGCAGCAGGAAGCGCGGGCCGTGTTCAATACAGCTTTCCTGGCAGAGACTGAAGCCAGAATGTCACAGATTGTTCACCTTTCACAAAATAGTCTATTCCTTTCCAACCAGTGAAAACTGTCAGAACCACGGTTAGCCTGTGAGTTCTCAAAAGGCAAGCAGGTCTGACCTGGCGGCTGAGCACACAACACGGCCAGCATCTCTCCCGCGTGCTCGAAGCGACTCACACTCCTCCAGCCCTGCCTGGGCCACCCCACCCCATCTCTCCCCACTTCTTCTTCTTTTCGCTTCTCTGAAATGATGTGACTCTGCCATGGCCCTCACCGGCTGCCTCTTCTGCCTACCTCTTCTGCGTGTGACACTTGATCATCTGAGGCGGCTCCTCCCTGTCTCCTGACAGCCTGAGGCAAACTTAACTCAAACTCGTTTTTCATTTGACCTTTCCAACCAAACCCCTCTGAAATGTCTTTAAAACAACAAGGGGCCATGGCTCAAGCCTATAATCCCAGCACTTTGGGAGGCCGAGGCGAGAGGATTTTGCCTGAGACTGCAGGTTCAAGACCAGCCTGGGCAACATGGTGAGACATGTAGAGACAATACATCAAAAAATTAACTGGGCATGGTAGCGCGCGCCTGTAGTTCCAGCTACTTGGAAGGCTGAGGCAAGGGATCACCTGAGCCCAGCAGGTTGAGGATGCAGGCCTGGAGCATGCCACTGCACTCCAGCCTGGGCAACAGAGTGAGACTCCAACTCAAAATAAATAAAACAACAAGACTGGTCAGGTGTGGCAGCTCACACCTGTAACCCCAACACTTTGAGAGGCTGAGAAAGGAGGATTCCTTGAAGCCACGAGTTCAAAACCACCTTGGGCAACACAGAGAAACCCTGTCTCTATTCTATACATAAGGGGGAAAAAAGAGAGCAAATGAGGAATGTGAGCGTTTTCCCACAACAGGAATTTCCTTTCTCATATCTGTCTGGCCCCAGGGCCTTTGCACTTGCTGATCCTGCTATCCAGAAAGCTCCTCCAGCAACCACTACTTTTTTCTGTCCTTCCGGTTTCAGCTTTTATGACACCTTCATCGAGAGGCATCCCCTTTTCTTTCAAGCCACCGTGGCCATTGCGTCATGTGGAGACCTTACCCCGGCGGGGACAGACCCTTCCCAGCCACTATGACCCCTGTCCCCACAGCCTTCATCTACTTGCTAGTGGGTTCCTCCCAGCACTACAAAGAGGTCCTTGCACTCCAGGAGCAGGAGGCGGGACCAGGTGCAGGTGGAGTAGCAGCAGGTGCAGGGGACAGGGACAGATGCAAGGAGAGGAGCAGGTGCAGAGGTTAGAAGCAGGGACTGGGGACAGAAGCAGGTGCAGGGAGACGGGGGAGGGGACGGCTGCAGGAAGGGGGCGGGTGCAGAAGGAGCAGGTGGCGGGGGTGGGGGAACAGGGCAGAGGACCGGAGCAGGGGAGTAGGAGCAGCCGCAGGGAAAGGGGGCAGGTGCAGGGGTCCGGAGCGGGAATTGGGGACAGCAGCCAGCGCAGAGGACGGGGGCGGGGCGGGAGCGGGCCGGCGGGGAGGCCTCACCTGATCCGCGCCGAAGGGCGTGATGTTGGCCTTGACGGTGGCCACGCCCAGGCCCACGAGCGCCAGGCCCGCGTAGGCGGCGGGCGCGCAGCGGCGGGCGGGCGCCTCGGGGCAGGCCGGCGCCGAGCAGTTGAGCACGCGGGCCGGGCGCGGGACCCCGCAGAGCGCGGCGCGCGTGGCGGGCGCGGCCAGCAGCGGGAAGGCCAGCAGGCCCAGCAGGTAGAGCGCCAGGCTGAGCAGGATGGCGCGCGCCCGGCCCAGCCGCGCGTCGGCCAGCCAGCCCCCGAACGGGGAGCCCAGGTAGGTGAGGCCCATGAACAGCAGCAGCGCCTGGCTGGCCTGCGCGCCCTCCCAGCCGAACGGCGCCCCGTTCAGGAACAGCACCAGGTTGGACGTGACGCCGTAGAAGGCGGCGCGCTCCAGCAGCTCGGCCAGCAGCACGGCCCCGCACGCCGCGCGCCGGCCGGCGAACGCCGCGGCCGCCGCCGCCGCCCGCCGCGCGCCCAGCAGCGGGGCCCGCTCGCCGGCGCCGCCCCCCGCGCCCTCCATGCGCCGCCGCCGACCGCTCGCCGCTCGCCGCTCGGCCGGCCGCGCCGCCTTCGCGTCCAGACCCCGCCGCCGCCGCCGCCGCCGCCCTTCTCGCGAGACCTCCCGGCGTCGGGCGTCCTCATTGGACGGGCTCGCCGACACTCGGCCCCTCCCCCGAGAACTTCCGGCCCCGCCCCGGAAGCCCAGCGAGGCGGCGGTGGGGGGAACCTCCGTGTGGCGGCCTGCCCCCCCGTGTGAGGGTTTATTTTTTGGCGACAGGGTTTCGCTCTGTCGCCCAGGCTGGGATCACAGCTCACGGCGGCCTCCGATCACTGCTGGGCTCGAGCGGTCCTTCCGGCTGAGCCTCCCGAGTAGCTGAGACCACAGTCGCGCGCCCCCACCCGCACCCGGATAACTTTTTCAATTTTCTTTTTTCAGAGACGAAGTCTCGCTGTGTTGATCAGGCTGGTCTCGAACCCCCGGGCTCGAGCGGAAATCGCTGGGATCGCAAGTGTGACACCCTGGGCTTGGGCGTCCCGTGGGCGCCTGGACGCACATGCCCTCCAGACGGCCTTCTGAGGCTGCCCCTCCTCCTGGCTTGGCCTCCCTGCATCCTGGACAGGGTTTTTGACCTTCGGAGTAGGCCGGGGTTGGGGGGAGGGGCTCTCGGGTGCGGGACTGTGCTGGTCGGGATGCCTGCAGCATCCCCGCCCTGCTGACCACCAGGGACCGGGTCCATCCCTGCCAGCGCTGGTGACAGCCTGGATGTCCTGACATTGCCAAAAAGCCCCGGAGATCCTCCTAACCCCCACCACCCGCTGGCACCTTGGGGTCAGCGCTCCAACCCATACCACCTGATCTAGATGACTCCTCAGTCTCCCCTGTCCACCAAACCCCACTGGCCTAGGCTTCCTGGTGGCAGGTTCCCTTGTGTCCTGTTCCTCCTAGGACACCGCCTGACATGCAGTGGGGTGGAGGAGTGTCGTCCTAAGGGGCCCAGCAGGGCTCCAGAAATTGGGATCTGCGTTGGGAGAGACCACTTCCCCTTCTTTCTTCCATCCCTACCTCCCTCGAAGACAGGTGGAAGACTAGGGTAGAGCCAGGCTTGCCAGCGGGTCATGGGCTCTGCCATCCTGCCAGCAGGGCTGAACGTGACATACTCTGTCTTTACAATATTTTAAATGTAGCCGGGCTCGGTGGCTCAGCCTGTAATCCCGCGCCTTTGGGAGGCTGAGGTGAGTGGATTGCAAGACCTCATCTCTGTAATAAATCAAAAAAAAAAAAAAATCAGCCGGGCGTGGTAGCGCATGCCTGTAATTCCGGCTACTTGGAAGGCTGAGGCGGAAGGATCGCCGGAGCCCAGCAGGTCGAGGCTGCCATGGCCGGAAGCGGCCACTGCACTCCAGTCTGGACGACAGAGTGAGACTCCAACTCAAAAAAAAACAACAACAATATTTTAAATGTCTGACACACTCAGTCCAGGGCCGTCACAAGCAGTAGTTGGCCCATGATGAATGCCGAATGAGAGAACAACTGCATGCCAGCCTGGACCCCCTCTGCCCATCTGCTGATGCTCATCATTTGCTGGCAGCCAGTTCAGATGTCACTGTCCTGACCCTCCTGCACCCCCTGTGTTTATGTCCCCAGAGCTCCCTGTACTTTTTCCCCCATGGCACCTACTATAATTTATAATTATTTACTTTTGAAACTGAATAAATATCTGGCTTTTTTTAATGTCTGGCTTTAAAGCTGGGAGGCAGCCAGATGCTGTGGCTCATGCCTGCCATCCCAACACTTTGGGAGGCTGAGGCAAGAGGATTGCCTGAGCTCAGGGTTTTGAGACCAGCCTGGGCAACATAGCAAGACCTCATCTCTACAATAAATCAAAAAATTAGCTGGACATGGTAACACGTGCCTGTAGTTCCAGCTACTTGAAAGGCTGAGACAGAAGGATCATCTAAGCCCAGCAGGTCGAGGCTGTGGTGGCCAGGAGTGTGCCACTGCACTCCGGCCTGGGTGACAGAGTGAGACTCCAACTCAAAAAAAAAAATTAGCCAGGTGTAGTGGTGTGGTTCCAGCTACTTGGAAGACTGAGGTGGAAGAATCACCTGAGCCCAGCAGGTTGAGGCTGCGATGCAGTGAGACTGTCACCTCCACCCTGGGTGACAGTGAGACTCCAACTCAAAAAAAATTAAAAATAAAAAAGGTTGGGCACAGTGGTTCACGCCTATAATCCCATCACTTTGGGAGACCAAGGTGGAAGGATTGCCTGAGCCCATGGGTTTGAGACTAGTCTGGACAACTTGGCAAGACCTCATCTCTACAATAAATCAAAAAATTAACCTGGCATGGTGTCATGAGCCTGTAGTTCTAGCTACTTGGAAGGCTGAATTGGAATGACCGCCTGAACCCAGCAGGTTGAGACTGCAGTGGCCAGGAGTGTACCACTGCCCTACAGCCTGGGTGACAGAGTGAGATTCCAGCTCAAAAAAAAAAAAGGGAAAAAAAAGCCATAAAATGAAAGCAGACATATGACTTGAATCATGTGATAGCCTGGGGCCAAAACAGTGCTAAATATATTCTGTCATTTTGGATCATAGCAAACTAACCCAGTGGCATTGTCTCACTTACAAAGTTTAAAGCTAAGTTAAAAATGAAAAAAGGGGCCGGGCGCAGTGGCTCATGCCTATAATGCCAGCAATTTGGGAGGCCAAGGTGAGAGGATTGTCTGAGCCCACGGGTTCAAGAACAGCCTGGGCAACTTGGCAAGACCTCATCTCTACAATAAATCAAGAAAAAATTAGCTGGGAGTGGTAGTGCATGTCTGTAGTTCCAGCTACGTGAAAGACTGAGGCAGAAGGATTGCCTGAGTCCAGCAGGTCGAGGCTGCAGTGAATGTGAGTGTGCCACTGCACTCCAGCCTGGACGACAGAGTGAGACTCCAACTCAAAAAAAAAAAAAAAAAAAAAAAATTAACTGGGCATGGTGACACACCTGTGGTCAAGCTACTTGTGGGGCAGAGGCAGAAGGATTGCCTGAACCTAGCAGGTCAAGCTGCTGTGGCCGTGAGCATGCCACTGCACTCCAGCCTGGATGACAGAGTGAGACTCCAACTCAGAAAAGAGTCCGGGCTCAGTGTCTCACACCTGTAATCCTAGCACTTTGGGAGGTCAAGGTGAAGGAATTGCCTGAGCCCACAGGCTCGAGACCAGCCTGAGCCCACAGGCTCGAGACCAGCCTGGGCAACTTGGCAAGACATCATCTCTACAATAAATCAAAAAATTAGCTAAGCATAGTGACACTCGCCTGTAGTTCCAGCCACCTGGAAGGCTGAGGCGGAAGGATCACCTAAGCCCAGCAGGTGGAGGCTGCAGTGGCCATGAGCATGCCTCTGCACTCCAGCCTGGATGACAGAGTGAGACTCTGGCTCAGAAAAAGAATGAATGAAAAGAAAATGGGAAAGAAAAAATGAACAGGAGACACCAACCTGGTTCTTTCTCGTGCCTGGCCTGTGAGTCTTCTGCCTGGCACCTGTCATCACTGAGTTTGTGGCCCCTGTACTAAGCCTGAATGATGGCACAGCTAAAGAGCTGGTGGGAAGTTATTCTTTTTATTTATTTATTTATTTATTTATTTGAGTCAGCGTCTCACTCTGTCACCCAGGCTGGAATGCAGTGGCACGCTCACAGCCACCACAGCCTCTGCCTGCGTGGCTCAGGTGATCTTCCCACCTCAGCCTTCTAAGTAGCTGGAACTTGCACCACCATGCCCAGCTAATTTTTTTATTTATTTATTGTAGAGACGAGGTCTCACCAATTTGTCCAGGCTGGTCTTGAACCCCTAGGCTCACGCAATCCTCTCGCATCTGCCTCCCAAAGTGCTTGGATGACAGGCGTGAGCCAGGGATGCTCTTTGAGGCAATGAATTCAGAAGCTTTCAGAGACGGCCATTTCTCTAACTTTTTCCTGGCATTTCTGCCTCTTGCTTCACTTCTGATGCAGTTGTGTCTCGTCACTCACAGCTTCAGCTTCCTCAAAACTGATTTACACACAGCCATCATGGCCACTGTTGGCACCACTGTGCGTCATCCAGTCAACCAATGGCTGCTGACCACCCACCCCACATCCTGACAGCTCAGCCTCAGCACCCAGGGCTTCTGCTTTTCTGGGTTTCCCAGACCCCTGGGGAGGGGCTGAGTGGCCCAGCTCGGCTCGTCTCTGAGCATCAGGTGAGGCCTGGGTCCAGAGCTGTGTTCCAGCCAAGCCCACACCATGGAGCTTCTGTCTCTCCCCGGAGACAGAGCATTGTTGTGAATTCTGTTTATTTCAGGGAGTCACTGCTGCAGCAGTCCTTTCTGGCTGCAGATCATCTAGGTAGAAAATATAAGTGAGGTGGGCGCTGTGGCTCACACCTGTCATCCCAGAACTTCGGGAGGCAGAGGTGAGAGGACTGCCTGAGCTCAGGGGTTCGAGACCAGCCTGGGCAACTTGGCGAGACCTTGTCTCTACAATAAATAAAAAAACATTAGCCA
Source organism: Cephalopachus bancanus (assembly GCA_027257055.1). Classification (NCBI taxonomy): domain Eukaryota; kingdom Metazoa; phylum Chordata; class Mammalia; order Primates; family Tarsiidae; genus Cephalopachus; species Cephalopachus bancanus. Next base: position 1,854,224 of record JAPVLO010000269.1, read on the forward strand.
AGCACGGTGGCACATGCCTGTAGTTCCAGCTGTTTGGAAGGCTGAGGCGGAAGGATCTCCTGAGTCCAGCAGGTCGAAGCTGCATGCCACTGCAATCCAGCCTGGGCAACAGAGTGAGACTGCAACTCAAAAAAAAAAAAAAAAAGAAGAAGAAGAAAATATGAGAAGTGAAATAAGTAAAAACCCAGCCAACCCATGGAACGGGGTCAGGTCGTACATTCTTGAGCCCAAACCAAAGCCACACAAACCTACTTTTGGTGTGAATTAATTCAGCTCTCAGAATTGGGTTTATTCTGACAGAGGAATTGAGAGTGTGTGGTCAGGAAGATGGGTTTTGATATCACTTTTTTAAAACACCCATTTGATATGACCCTTGGGAGTGGCAACCTCCACTTCCTGGGTGCTTTTCCGTGTGTGTGTGCATGCGCACGCATGTGTTTGAGTCTCACTATCACCCATGGTGCACTGCAGCCTCAACCTCCTGAGCTCAGACAATCCTTCCTCCTCAGCCTCCACAGTAGCTGGGGCTACAGGCATGGGCCACCATGCCTGGCTAATTTTTGGATTTTCTGTAGAGAGATGAGGTCTTGCCATGCTGCCTAGGCTGGTCTCAAACCCCTGAGCCCAAGCAATCCTCAGACCTCGGCCTCCCAAAGTGCTGGAGTGACAGGCATGATCCACTGCTCCTGGCCCCTCCTGTGTCTTAAAAACCCATAAGACATCTGCAAAAGTCGGGTTTGACCAACAGAAGAGGGAGGTAAAGAGTGAGAGAGCGAAAGAAAATGAACTTCTGCTTCTCCTATTTCGAGAAGTGTGAGATGGTGACACGTGCAGTCCCACCTCACAGCCTCTCTTACCCGTCACCTTCAGAATTTCTTACAAGCTGCTTTAATCTCTGGTATCATCATAGAGCATCAGCAGTTATGCAGGAAGGATCAGTGAAGATGATACAGAGATTGAGAACTGAAGCACATTTATAAAATTACTCTGGAAGTCCAGGCACGGTGGCTCACGCCTGTCATCTGAGCACTTTGGGAGGCAAAGGCAAGAGGATTGCCTGAGTCCAGGAATTTGAGACCTGGCAACATAGCAAGACCTTGTCTCTACAATAAATCAAAAACATAGTGGGGCATGGTGCACATGCCTGTAGCCCTGCTACTTGGAAGGTTGAGATGGATGGATCCCCTGAGACCAGCAGGTCGAGGCTGTGATGACCACAAGCTTGCCACTGCACTCCAGCCTGGGCGACAGAGTGAGACTCTGACTCAAAAAATAAAATAAAATAATTCCAAATTTGAAGTGGAAAAACTCAGGCACAGAAAGGAGAAAAAAAATCCTATGTGCTCTCACTCATTTGGGAAAGCCTCAAAAGTTAATCTCATCTAAGTAGAGAGTGGAAGGATGTGGATCACCCTGATTTCAATCCCTGCACAATTTTGATATTGTTCACACATATCAAAATACCACCCTGGGCTTGCGCAGCAGCTCATGCCTATAATCCCATCACTTTGGGAGGCTGAGGCAGGAGGATGGCTTGCAACCAGGAGTTCAAGACCAGCCTAGGCAACACAGTGAGACATTGTGTCTACAAAAAATTAGCCAGTGTGGTGTCGTGCACCTGTAGTCCCAGTTACTCAGGAGGATGAGGTAGGAAGATTGCCCAAGCCTGGGAGGTCGAGGCTGGAGTGAGCTGTGATCATGCCTCTGCACTTGGAGAGGATATATCAGAATATCTTATCTTATGCAACAGGTGTTTTCCAGAAAAATTGTATATAAAAGTAGTGGGATTTGGTGTGATTTTATTTCACTTCTCTTTTGCTTATGTGGATTTGTTAAACATATCTTTCTTATATAATAAAATGCAGTGCTTAAGACTAGGCACGGTGGCTCAAGCCTGTAATCCCAGCAATTTGGGAGGCTGAGGCGGGCAGATTGCTTTGGCCTAGGAGTTCAAGACTAGCCTGGACAGCATAGTGAAGCCTCATTTCTCCAAAAAAAAAAAAAAAAAAAAAAAGCTAGGCACGGTGGCACACGCCTTGTAGTGCCAGCTCCTCAGGACACTGAGGCAGGAAGATCTCCTAAGTCAGAAAGGTTGAGGCTGCAGTGAGCTGTGATTGTCATGATCATGCCACTGCATGCCAGCTTGGGCAACAAAGGCCCCAGCAACAACAACAAAACAAAAAGCTGTGTTAAGAGAATTCATAACCGGGTTCGGTGACTCAGCCTGTAATCTCAGCGCTTTGGGAGGCTGAGGTGAGTGGATTGCCTGAGCCCGCGGGTTCAAAACCCGCCTGGCCAATTTGGTAAGACCTCATCTCTACAATAAATAAAAAAAAAATTAGCTGGGCATGGTAGCGTGCATCTGTAGTTCTAGCTACTTGGAAGGCTGAGGCAGAAGGATTGCTGGAGCCCAGCAGGTCAAGGCTGCAGTGGCCAGGAGCAGCCACTGCAGTCCAGTCTGGATGACAGAGTGAGACTCCAACTCAAAAAAAAAAAAAAGAGAGAGAATCCATACAGATGTCTGCACACAACAGATTGTGATGGGAACCATGCAAATGGGGTCTTATCTTCCCCTGGTAAACAGCTGGCTTGTGCAGAACTAGACCTCAGCTGTGGGTGTAGAATACATCTCTTATGTCATCCACAATACAGACCCTAACAGCGGTACCAAAGGCTGTCTGGCCCACTGTCTTCTTGGGCAGTGACAGGGACCTTTGGGATGAACACCTTTGTGCTGAGAAGTTAAGAATCAGGTTCGCCCTCTCATCAGAACAGCAGAGAAATCTAAACCCTGATTTCTTGCCACAAACTCAAAGGGAAGGAATTATTATTATCCAGTTGCCTGATTTTATCATGTTCATCAAGCAACACTCACAGGAACTACACACTTTCAGACCAAAAGATTTCTTTTTGTTTTGTTTTGGAACTGGAGTCTCACTGTTGTCCAGGCTGGAGTACAGTGGCACGCTCATGGCCACCGCAGCCTTGACCTGCTGGGCTCAGGCCATCCTTCTGCCTCAGCCTTGCAAGTAGCTAGAGCTACAAGCACATGCCACCACACCCGGATTTTTTTTTTTTTTTCATTTATTGTAGAGACAAGGTCTCGCCAATTTGCCTGGGCTGGTCTCAAGCCCCTCGTCTCAGGCAATCCTCTCACCTCAGCCTCCCAAAGTGCTGGAATGACAGGCTTCAGCCCCTGTGCCCGGCCAGATTTCTTTTTGTATTTGGTCATTTTCTTTTTCTTTTTTTTTTTTTGAGTTGGAGTCTCACTCTGTTGCCCAGACTGGAGTGCAGTGGCCGCTTCCGGCCACCGCAGCCTCGACCTGCTGGGCTCCGGCGATCCTTCCGCCTCAGCCTTCCAAGTAGCCAGAATTACAGGTGCGTGCTACCACGCCTGGCTGATTTTTTGATTTATTGTAGAGATGAGGTCTCACTGCCCAGGAGGGTCTCGAACCCGCGGGCTCAGGCAATCCACTCACCTCAGCCTCCCAAAGGCACCGGATTACAGGCTGAGCCTCCGAGCCCAGCTATATTTGGTCATTTTCAAGTACTGTTCATGAAAGCCAGAGAAAGGAAATATAACCAGGACACATAAACCATAATTCCATATATGTGGTGTTGTTTATAAAATGAAGATCTCTTAGCCAGGCGTGGTAGCATGTGCCTGTAGTTCCAGCTATTTGGAAGGCTGAGGTGGAAGGATCACTGAAGCCCAGCAGGTTGAGGCTGCGGTGGCCGGAAGCGACCACTGCACTCCAGTCTGGGTGCCAGAGTGAGACTCCAACTCAAAAAAAAAAGATATCTCCCCCTGACTCCCTCTCTGTCTGTCTCCCTCGCTTTCTCTTCTTCACTCCCTGTCTGTCTCTGACCCTCTCTCTCTCTCTCTCTCTCTCTCTCTCTCTCTCTCTCTCTCTCTCTCTCTCTCACACACACACACACACACACACACACACACACACACACACACACACACACACCATTCATAGTTTGCAGAACTGTGGGTAAAAGAGGAGGTACAAGGACTCATAACATAGAAACAAAGAAGTAGATTGCCTCTCTTATTAATGTCATAAAAGCAACAACACAGAGAGAGAGGAAGAGAGAGAGATCGTGTTGATTTCTTATCACAGAACCATTTCTAAGGTCAGTGTGCCCAGAGCACTTCCCCCTGAAAACACTTTATACAGGTAGATAATAAACTTTCATTTTCCCTGGTGCTTGGAACTAGAAAAATAGTGTGAAAAAAAAAGAGAAGAAGACAAATAGTCTAAGCAAACACCATGATCAAAGAAAAAAGCAGATTTTTGCTTTACATTTAAGACCCGTATGTTAGAAACATCTGGAGAGACCTCAGGAGAGAGACCTGCACATATCTCTGTTCTGTCACTTGCCTCCTCAGTAATTATTTCTTCATGATTCCGTGATAACACATGTGCCTTTGTACCTTTTAGATGACCTATTTGGGAGAATCATAAAAGACTTCATCAAAACGGACTCGTTAACTGTGATATTGTTTGCAGCTTTTTTTCCCCCTCATTTTACCAAGAGGTAAACTGAAGCAATGAATGTATGAAGTAATGAGTCCCAAAACATACATCAGAATTTCTTGCCTTATGGAACAGGTGTGTTCCAGAAAAGTTGGATATAAATGAATTTCAGCCCAGAAAATCCTCTTGCAGCACTGACTTCTATGAAGAAATCAGAATGCCTTCTCACAGGGATTAAATCTCACAACAGCACACATTCAGTGATTGATTTCAGCACCCATTTATTGAGCCCCTTTGCCACACAGGACACTGTCCCTGGCAAGCAGGGGTTATAGGTATGAGTGACACGGCTGTCAGGGCGGTTGTGCCTAGGTGAGGAGACAGGCGGACGGCCTCATGGTTTTACAGTAGGGCAGATGGGGCAAGAGAGCAAGACGGGAGCTGTGGATGGGGGAAGTTAGGGACTGTCCCATGCAATCAGGGGCCTTCGCGAATGCTCATCTCTGAGGTGAGGCTTGGTGGTGAGCTGAATGGTGGCCCCCTAAAACAGGTCCATGTCCTAACCCCTGGAACCCACAAATGAGAAGCGTTTGATCCATTTGTGCTGCTGTAACAAAATGCCACAGACTGAGTAATTTGTAAACAACTGAAATTTCTTTCTCACAGTTCCAGAGACTTAGGAAGTTCAAGATCAAGGTGTCAGCAGATTTGGTGTCTGGGGAGAGCTGCTCTATGCTTCCAAAAGGCATCTTATTTTGGCAGCCTCTGCTGTGTCCTCACATGGCAGAAGGGATAACCTTACCGCCCCTTCCCATGCCCTTTTATGAGGCACTAATGCTATCTGTGAGGGCAGAGCCCTTAGGCCAAATCACCTCTAAAGGCCCCACCTCTTTGTTTGTTTGAGTTGGGGGTCTCACTCTGTTGCCAAGGCTGGAGAGCACTGGCATGATCACAGCTCACCACAGCCCCCACCTCCTGGGCTCAAGCGATCCTCTCGTCTCAATCTCCTGAGTAGCTTAGACCATGGGCATATGCCATCATGCTTGGCTTTTTTTTTTTTTTTTTTTTTTTTGAGTTGGAGTCTCACTCTGTCACCCAGGCTGGAGTGCAGTGGCATGCTCATGGCCACCCAGCATCGACCTGCTGGGCTCTGGTGATCCTTCCGCCTCAGCCTTCCAAGTAGCCAGAACTACAGGTGCACACTAACACGCCCGGCTAATTTTTGATTTAGTGTAGAGATGAGGTCTCGCCAAGTTGCTCAGGCTGGTCTTGAACCCACGGGCTCAGGCAATCCACTTGCCTCAGCCTCCCAAAGTGCTGGGATAACAGGCTGAGCCACCGAGCCCAGCCTAATTTTTTAATTTTTATTTTTTTGAGTTGGAGTCTCACTCTGTCGCCCAAACTGGAGTGCAGTGGCCGCTCCCGGCCACCGCAGCCTCGACCTGCTGGGCTCCGGCGATCCTTCCGTCTCAGCCTTCCAAGTAGCTGGAATTACAGGCATGCACTACCACACCCAGCTGATTTTTTTGATTTATTGTAAAATGAGGTCTCACTGCCCGGGCGGGTCTCGAACCCGCGGGCTCAGGCAATCCACTCACCTCAGCCTCCCAAAGGCGCGGGATTACAGGCTGAGCCACCAAGCCTGGTTTTTTTTTTTTTTTTTTTAATAGGAGTCCCTCTCTGCTCCCCAGGCTGGAGTGCAGTAGCACAAACATGACCACCACCTTCTGGGCTCAGGTGATCCTTTCACCTCAGCCTTCTAAGTAGCTGGAAACCCAGGCACAGGCCACCACACCTGGCTAATATTTTTTGTTTTGTTTTATTGTAGAGATGAGGTCTCACCATGTTGCCTAGGATGGTTCCAAACCCCTGGACTCAGGCGATCCTTTTGCCTCTGCCTCCCAAAGTACTGGGATTACAGACGTGAGCCACCATGCCTGGCCTAATTTTTTAATTTTTGTAGAAACAACGTCTCCCTATGCTACCCAGCCGGATCTTGACCGTAAGTGATCTTCTTGGCTAGGCTCCCTGAAGTGCTGGGATTACAGGTGTGTACTACTGCACCTGGCCAGGCCCCACCTCTGAATACTGTTGTATCAGGGATTCCATTTCAATAGGAATTTTGGAGAAGACACAAGCATTCAAACCATAGCAGTTACATTATGTGGAAAGGGTTTTTTTTTTTTTTTTTTTTTTTCTGTAACTGAGGTGTCTTGAGACAAGGATGTCAACCTAGATGATCCAGTGTGCTGTAAATCCAAATAAGTTCCTTCATAGGAAACGTGCAGAGGGAGATTTGACAGACAGCAGAGGAGGAGGCCTTGTGATCACAGAGGCAGAGCCTGGAGGCCACAAAGCAATGAACGCCCACACCTCAGAAACTGGAAGAGGCAGCCAACAGTTTCCCCCAACGGCTCCAGAGTGCACCCAGATGACACCCAGAGCTCCAGAGCAGTGAGAGACAACATTTCTGTAGTTTATGCCACCTGGTTTGTGGTACTTTGTGATGGCAGCCCCAGGAAGCCTTGGGCTTGAGAAAGACCAGAGTGGAGGACAGAAGACTATGCCCAGAAAATACTTCTGTTTTGGAAACAAAAGGTATTTACCAACGTTTTCCAACCATGAGAGGAAGAGGAGTTGTGTTAGTTAATATCATGTGTCAACATGGGGTGCCCATATTAAACCTTATTTCTGTGCTGGGCATGGTGGCTCACGCCTGGCATCCTGGCACTTTGGATTGCCTGAACCCAGGGTTTGAGACCAGCCTGGGCAACTTGGCGAGACCTCATATCTACAATAAATAAAAAAAAATAGCCAGGTGTGGTGGTACACACTTGTGGGTCCAGCTACTTGGAAGACTGAAGTGAAAGGATTGCCTGAGCCCAGCAGGTCGAGGCTGCCATGGCAGTGAGCGTGCCACTGCCCACCAGCCTGGGCAGCTTGGCAAGACCCGTATCTACAATAAATAAATAAAAAAATAACCAGGTGTGGTAGTACACGCTTGTGGGTCCAGCTACTTGGAAGGCTGAGGTGGAAGGATTGCCTGAGCCCAGCAGGTCGAGGCTGCCATGGTGGTAAGTGTGCCACTGCCCTCCAGCCTGGGTGACAGTGAGACTTCGACTCAAAAAAAAAATGACTGGGCACGGTAGCTTATGCCTGTCATCTCAGCTCTTTGGGATGCTAAGGTGAGAGGATAGCCTGAGCCCAAGAGTTCGAGACCAGCCTGGGCAGCTTGGCCATTCCTCATCTGTACAATAAATCAAGAAAAATTAGCTGGGCTTGATGGTACATGCCTGTAGTTGCAGCTACTTGGAAGGCTAAGGTGGAAGGATTGCCTGAGCCCAGCAGGTCGAGGCTGCCATAGTGGTGAGCATGCCACTGCCCTTCAGCCTGGGTGATAGACTTCGACTCAAAAAAAAAAAAAAAAGATGGCACGGTGGCTCACGCCTGTCATCTCAGCTCTTTGGGATACTAAGGTGAGAGGATTGCCTAAGCCCACGAGTTTGAGACCAGCCTGGGCAACTTGGCCAGTCCTCATCTCTACAATACATCAAGAAAAATTAGCTGGGCATGGTGGCCCATGCCTGTAGTTCCAGCTACTTGGAAGGCTGAGGCGGAAGGATCGCCTGAGCCCAGCAGCTTGAGGTTGCAGTGGTTGTGAGCGTGCCACTACCCTCCAGCCTGGGTGACAGTGAGACTCTGACTCAAAACAAAAAACAAACATGATTTCTGGGTGTGTCTGGGAGGATGTTTCTGGATCGAATGCTCAGTTAAGGCCTCTGAGGCAGATCTGCCCTCTCCAGTGTGGGAGGGGCTCATCCAAGCCCTTGGAGGCCAGACGAGCAAAAGGCAGAGGGGAGATGAGTTTCCCTCTTGAGCTGCGACATCCAGATTCATCTTCTCCTGCGCTGGCCTGTGATGGGCACCACTGGCTCGCCTGGCTTCCGGGTCCACAGGCTTGAACTGAACCATACCACAGGGTTTCCTAGGTCTCCATCTCACAGATGGTGGATCCTGGGACTTCTCAGGCTCCATGATCACACAAGTTGATTCCTGACCCTCAGTCTCTGCTATGTCTATCAGTCTCTTACTGGTTCTGTTCTCTGTAGAGCCCTGGCTAACAGAGGCATCCATTGGCATTGGAGGAAGGATGATCTTTCTTTCTTTTTTGAATCAGAGTCTCACTCTGTCACCCAGGCTGGAGTGCAGGGGCATGCTCATGGCCACCACAGCCTCAACCTGAAGAGTTCAGGGGATCCTTCACTTCAGCCTTCCAGGTAGCTGGAACTACAGGCACACACCACCATGCCCGGCTAATTTTTTTTTATGTATTATAGAGACAAAGTCTCACCAAGTTGCCCAGGCTGATCTTGAAGCCCTGGACCCAGGCAATGCTCTCACCTCTGCCTCCCAAAGTGCTGGAATGTCAGACATGAGCCACCATGCCTGGCCAGGGAAAGACAATATTTCTTTGGGAAGGCCGCCCTGTCCATTGCAAGGGGTTAAGCTTTCCTAGCCTTGATGTGAGATGCTGACAGCATTCCCTCATCATTCTGACAACAGACTTCCTTCTGCATCTCCAAATACCCAGAAGGTCCCTAGACAGCAGTTCTCCATCTGACTTGACCACTGGCAGATTAACTAGTGTAGAGGGACTAGGAGAGAGGCACAGAGTCAGGCAATTTTCACCCAAAAGGATTAATAAAAAATAAAAATAAAAAAAAAAACACACCAGCTTTTAAGGTTTTTCTGGCTCCTTCTATTAGTGAACTTTTAGGTTTGTCTTTCCTTTCTCTCTCCGTCCCTTGTTCCTTTCTTTCCTTTTTTACTTCTTTTCTATGATCAGGAATGAGTGTTGACTTTTATTTCATTTTATTGATTGACTGATTGATTGGTTCGGTGTCTCCCTCTGTCACCCAGGCCTAGGAACGGATCACAGCTCACCTCCTAGGCTTAGGTGATCCTTCCACCTCAGCCTCCTTGGCTAATTTAAAAAACATTTTTTTTTTTTTTTTTTTTTTGGAGATGAGGTCTCTTATTTTTCCAAGGTTGGTCTCAAAAATACTGGTCAAAATGATCCTCCTGTTTCAGCCTCCCAAAGTGTTGGGTTTACAGGTGTGAACCACCATGCCTGGTGTGTTGAATTTTATTGAATGTTCTTGTTGTATCGAGTGAGGGATCATATGATTTTCCTCCTTTCATCCATTAATTTAGATGACTTTGGCAGAGATGACTCATTTCAAACCTGTTCTCCCATTTTCCTTAGTAATCACGATTTCCCTCAGGGTGGCAATGTGCCCGGCTGATAGACTACAGTTCTCTGCTTCCCTGGATGCAAGAACTCCTCGTGTGGCCAATAAGATAAAGGCATAGGGCTGTGTGAATTTCCAGGAAGACACTTTAAAGTGAAATGCAGTATTCTGATCAGATGCTGTGGCTCTTGCCTGTAATCCCAGCACTTTAGGAGGCTGAGGTGGGAGGACTGCTTGAGCCCAGGAGTTCAAGACCAGTCTGGGCCACATAGTGAGATCCTGTCACTACAAAAAAAAAATACAAAAATGATCAGGGCATTGTGGCATGCACCTGTAGTCCCAGCTACTTGGGCGGCTGAGGCAGGAAGATCACCTGAGCCCAGGAGGTTGAGGCTGTGTTGAGCTGCGATTGTGCTACTGCACTCCAGCCTGGGTGACAGAGTAAGACTCATAATAATTTTAAAAAGAGCAATGGAGCCGGGCTCGGTGGCTCAGCCTGTAATCCCGTGCCTTTGGGAGGCTGAGGTGAGCGGATCGCCTGAGTCTGCGGGTTCGAGACCCGCCTGGGCAGCGAGACCTCATCTCTACAATAAATCAAAAAAATCAGCTGGGCGTAGTAGCGCACGCCTGTAATTCCGGCTACTTGGAAGGCTGAGGTGGAAGGATCGCCGGAGTCCAGCAGCTCGAGGCTGCGGTGGCCGGGAGTGGCCACTGCACTCAGTCTGGGCGACAGAGTGAGACTCCAACTCAAAAAAATAAAAAATAAAAATAAAAAAGAGCAATATATTACAGTATTCTAAACACACTGCTTTAGCCCTTCCTTCTTGGAATATGAATGCAATGGGGCTGTGCACAACTGGAGGTGACCTGGAACCTGGAAGCCAAGCACTAGCAGGCAGCAGAAGAACACAGAGGGAGGTCGGAGCTCTTGGTAATGTGGGGCCATATGAGGTGTGAGTCATCTGTTTCTGAAGTTATTTTAACTGGGAGAAACAACACGAAGGTCTTCTAAAGACGGGAGTAAGACGGAGGCCATGAGGGTGGGGTGAGCCTTCAACCATGTGGCGAGCTGACAAGTTCAGGTCCCATCTCCAAGGGAAGCCTCTTCTTTTTTGTTTTTTGGAGTCATAGTCTCACTCTGTCACCCAAGCTGAAGTGCAGTGGCACGCTCATGGCCATCACAGCCTCGACCTGCTGAACGCAGACAATCCTCCCGCCTCAGCCTTCCAAGTGGCTGGAACTACAGGTGTGTGCCACCATGCCCGGCTTTTTTTTTTTTTAATTTATTGTGGAGACGAGGTCTCACCATGTTGCCCAGGCTGGTCTCAAACCTGTGGGCTCAGGCAATCTTGCTTCTGCCTCCCAAAGAGCTGGGATTATAGGCATGAGCCTCCACACCCAGAGAGTTGGTAAACTGGCAGCACCTGTGGGCTAGATATTATCCTTAGATGTCTTTTGTGTAGGTGACACAATTTCTTTTTTAAGTTGAGTCACTATTTTAAAATTGGGAGCTTTTATAATCAGAGGGTGCCCCTTACCAAAAAAAAAAAAAATACACATTTTAAGAAAGATTGCCAGGTTCGGTGGCTCACGACTGTCATCCCAGCGCCTTGGAAGGTGGAAGCAAGAGGATTGCCTGAGTCCAGGGGTTCAAGTGAGAGGACTCTCTGAGTCCAGGGGTTCGAGACTAGCCTGGGCAACTTGGCAAGACCTCATCTCTACAATAATAAAAAAAATCAGCTGGGCATGGTTGGCACATGCCTGTGGTTCCAGCTACTTAGAAGGCTGAGGCTGAAGGATCACCTGAGCCCAGCAGGTCAAGGCTGCAGTGGCCGTGAGCATGCTACCGCATTCCAGCCTAGGCAAGAGTGAGACATCAACTCGAAAGAAAGAAAGAAAGAAAAAGCTGTATTAAAATTGTAATACTCAATATATACTGATAACAAAAGATAAATAGAAGTTAACATTTGACTTCTGCAATTACAAGGGGTGCTCAAAGTGGTTCTCATCAGTGTCCAGACACTTCTGATAACAATGAACTAAAAGTAATCCATAGATAAGATCGCTTAAAATGTGTATACAAGCCAGGCTCGGTGGCTCAGCCTGTAATCCCGCGCCTTTGGGAGGCTGAGGTGAGTGGATTGCCTGAGTCCCGGGGGTTTGAGACCCACCTAGGGAGTGAGACCCCCTCTCTACAATAAATCAAAAAATCAGCTGGGCTTTTGGTAGCGCCTGCCTGTAATTCTGGCTACTTGGAAGGCTGAGGCGGAAGGATCGCCGGAGCCTAGCAGGTCGAGGCTGCGGTGGCCCGGGGGCGGCCCCCTCACTCCAGTCTGGGCGACAGAGTGAGACTCCAACTCAAAAAAAAAAAAAAAATGTGTATACAATTTTTTGGCATCCCAGGTAGAAGTTGGAATTGCTGATATCTGTTGAAATATGAGAGAACTGGGACAGGTATGATGGCTCATGCCTGTAGACCCAAGATTTTGGGACGCCAAGGCAGGAGGATCCCTTGAGGCCAGGAGTTTGAGACCAGTCTGGACAACACAGCAAGACGACCCCATCTCTAAGGTTTTTTTTTTTTTTTTTTTTTTTTTTTTTGAGTTGGAGTCTCACTCTGTCACCTAGGCTGGAGTGCAGTGGCACATTCACGGCCACCACAGCCTTGACCTGCTGGGCTCCGGCAATCCTTCTGCCTCAGCCTTCCAAGTGACTGGAATGGCAGGTGTGTTCCATCATGCTCAGCTAATTTTTTATTTATTGTAGAGACAAGGTCTCACATGTTGCCCAGGTTGGTCTTGAATCCATGGGCTCCAGCGGTCCTCTAGCCTCCACCTCCCAAAGTGCTGGGATCATAGGCATGAGCCACCGCTTTTTTTTGAGTCAGAATCTCACTCTGTCGCTCAGGTTGGAGTTCAGTGGCACGCTCACAGGCACACCAACCTCGACCTGCTGGACTCAAGCGTTCCTTTCTGCCTCAGTCTTCCAAGTAGCTGGAACCACAGGTGTGTGCCACTGCGCCCAGCTAATTTTTTGATTTATTGTAGAGATGAGATCTTGCCAAGTTGCCCAGGCTGGTCTTGAACCTGTGGGCTCAGGCAGTCCTCTCACCTTGGCCTCCCAAAGTGCTGGGATTATAGGCGTGACCCGCCAGACCCAGTCTCTCTCTTTTTTTTTTTTTTGAGTCTGAGTCTCACTCTGTCACCCAGGCTGGAGTGGCACACTCACTGCAGCCTCGACTTGCTGGGCTCAGGTGATCCTTCCGCCTCAGCATTCCAAGTAGCTGGAACTATAGGCACATGCCACCCCACCCGGCTAATTTTTTTATTTATTGTAGTGATGGGATCTCACCAAGTTGCCCAGGCTGGTCTTGAACCTGTGGGCTCAGGCAATCCTCTCACCTTGGCCTCCCAAAGTGCTGGGATTATAGGCGTGAGTCGCCAGACCCAGTCTCATTTTTTTTTTTTTTTTTGAGTTGGAGTCTCACTCTGTCGCCCAGGTTGGAGTGCAGTGTGGCATGCTCACAGCCACCCCAGTCTCGACCTGCTGGGCTCAGATGAGTCTTCTGTCCCAGTCTTCCAAGTAGCTGGAACCACTGGTATGCACCACCATGCCTGGCTACTGGCATTCTTTTCCAGACCCAGCTGAAGTTTTATTTGTAAAATCAGTAAAACATACAGGTTCACATGCAGCCTTGTGGTCCCATGGTTAAGGTAAACCAGGGGACGATCGTGGCGGGTCCCAACCATGGCCTCTGCATGCCACACCATACTCTGCTTCTGTTTCCTCCTCCCAATGTGTATCAAACACATCAGGAAAACACAACTCTTTTGCTAACATTGCTTCCAAAAGAGTTGTCCCAGCCCTGTGCGACTCGGCCCTTTCCTGTGTGCCTCGGAAATTCTGTTTGAAAGTATTTTAAGTTGTTTAGCAGCATATTAATATTTTCAAGCTGGGTGCTGTGACTCAGGCCTGTCATCCCAACCCTCTGGGAGACCGAGGCCAGAGGATTGCTTGAGTCCAGGAGTTCGAGACCTGCCTGGGCACATAGCAAAACCTTGTCGTTAAAAAAAATTTTTTAAATTAGCCAGAGCCGGGCTTGGTGGCTCAGCCTGTAATCCCGCGCCTTTGGGAGGCTGAGGTGAGCCTGCGGGTTCAAGACCTGCCTGGGCAGGCGAGACCTCATCTCTACAATAAAATAAAAAAATTAGCCAGGTGTGGTAGTGCGCGCCTGTAATTCCGGCTACTCAGAAGGCTGAGGCGGAAGGATCGCTGGAGCCCAGCAGGTCGAGGCTGCGGTGGCCGGGAGAAGCCACTGCACTCCAGTCTGGGCGACAGAGTGAGACACCAACTCAAAAAAAAAAAAAAAAAAAAAAAAAAATTAGCCAGACATGATGGCATGTACCTGTAGTCCCAGCTACTTGGGAGGCTGAGACAGAAGGATCGCCTGAACCCTGGAGGTTGAGGCTGTGGTGAGCTGTGATGTGTCACTGCACTCCAACCTGGGCAACAGAGTGAGATTCCAACTAGGACAAAAAAAGTGTATATATAATACACTGATGCCTTTGTCCCTAAGCAGTGATGGGACCTGCCTGACTGGTGCCTTAAATTTGAGGAAGAGTAGGATCCTGGGTCCTCTTAGCTGTGACAGGAGGAGAGAATTCTGAGAGTTCTACGGAAGTATCTCCGAGCTTTCCCTACTTCCTGCCCCACGGAGAAGGGACCTCGTGAAACTGGGAGAGAATTTGCGATGGCAAATGTGTCCCTCCAGGACAGCCTCTCCTGTCCCAGCAAAGCCGCAGGCCGCCCGACCGCAGTGAGGCCCGAGACACCAAGGTGTTTTCTATTTCTGCTATCCCTTTGAGGCTTTAGGGCATTTGGGGGGTGATGGGAAATCGAGTTTGAAGGGGGTCATTACAATCTCAGGCGCCCACCTTGACGCCCCAAGTCACTACACACGCCGGGTCCGTGTGAGCGCTTAGCACAGTCGGGGCGTGTCTGAACCCACGGATGAACCGACTCTGGCACCCAAGGCTCCTGTTTCGGGGATTTCGCCGTGAAGCCCACTGCCCGGAAGGCCCCGGGCTCCCCTCCCCACCTGCCCTCGCGTCCTGGCCTGGGCCTCCATGGGCCTGCACCGTCCTCGGGGAGGTCCAGGGTCTCCCCGGTCTGGGAGGAACGTGGAGCCCACCCGGCGGCGGCGACCCCGGCACGCGACGGGAGAGAAGCGCGGGCTTCTCCAGACGAGGCCCTGCGAGGCAGTGGAGGCTCGGATGTCCTCACGGCCACCCGTGGGAGCCAGTGGAGACCGCCCGGGCCCGCGCCACCCCCGGCCCCGAGCTCGCGCCCCCGACCCTCTGGCCGTCCCGGCCCGCGCCCCCTCCCCGCCCCGCCCCCCGCCGCCCCTCGCGGCGCCCCCTCCCCGCCCCCCCCGGCCCCGACCCCCGCCCCGGCCCGCGGCGCCCTCGCCGGCCCCGCCCTGCCCTGACACCTCCCCCCCCCCCCCACCCCCCCCCCACCCCCGGAACCTGCCGGCGCGGGCGCGGCCTCGGGAGCGGCGGGCGGGACCGACCCGGCGCCGCCGCCGCCGCCCCGCGCCCCCGGCGTCCGCGTCCGCGCCGCCCCCGGGCCCGCTCGGCCGGGCGGCGGGCGGCGGCGACATGCGCCTGCTGTTCCTGGCGGGGGCTGCGGCCGCCCCACCGGCAACGCCCTCACGGCCCAGCGCGTCCGGTAGGTGCGGGCCGCCGCGCGCCCGGGCAGCCCGCGGGGCGGGGGGGGGGCGGCGGCGACCCTGGGGGCGGGGCGCTCGAGCGGCGGGGGCGGGGGGGCGCGGGGTGCCCGGCTCCCTCCCGGGCGGCCGCTCCCCCCGGGGGACCGCGCGGGGGCCGCGTCCGGGGCCCCGGGCCCCCGCCCGGCAGCCCTGCGGGCGGCGCGTCCTCCCCGGGGTCTCCGCGCCGCCGGCTCCGTCCGTCCTCACCGGTGGGCGAGCCCCGAGGCGGCAGATTCGGAAAGTGAGCCGGGCGGAGGCTGCGGGTGTAGACGGGATTGCCCGGGAAGACACCCCCCCCCGCTGCGCGAGGTGCGAACGGAATCTCGGACGACGCGCAGGGACCCGGGGTCGCGAGGGGCGGCCTGCAGATGGGGCGCAGGCCCGGTTCTGCCCAGCGCTCCCGCCTCCCGTCCGCATTCCCATCTTCCCGTCTTTCTCTCTGGTGGTCTTCTTTTCGAGTCGGGGTCTCCTTCTGTCCCCCAGGCTGGAATGCAGTGGCACCATCACGGCTCACCACAGCCTCGACCTTCTGGGTTTAGGCGACCCTCCTGCCTCAGCCTCCTGAGGGACTACTGGCCCAGCTAAGTTTTTGTAGAGACAGGTCTGGCTATGTTGCCCAGGCTGGCCTCAGACTTCTGGGCTGGAGGGATCCTCCTGCCTTAACCCCTCAAAGTGCCGCTACCCCCTGCCCTGTATCTCAAGGCTTATCTTTTTCTGTGGTTGTACCGCTTTGTTTATTTACCTGTTTGTTTTCTTCTGGTCACTGGAATGTAAGCCTGGCCAAGAGGACGAGGACGGGAGGGGACAAGCTGTTTTATTACTCCCAGGTGCCTCCTGCCTGGTCCTAGTGGGCACTCCAGCAGTATTAGCTGGATAAATGAGTTACGTGAGGCAAAGCCGACAGAAGTGCCAGGATTAGAAACTTACTAGAAGCTCTGTGTGTGTAAATGAACTGACTTGTGTCATGGAATTTCTCAATGGACTTACCCTCTGTGGGCCTGTCTCCTCCTTATTAAATGAGAGGCGGAGACCCCAGCTCTTATATGTCCCTGTCAGCTAAAAAGCATTACAGTTCTAAGATCATAGGTGGTAATGACCAAGAGAGGACACATCTGCATTCTGAAGTTTACCGGAGCATTTACAACTAGGGTGTTCAGGTGCGGGTTTATCTTACGTTTAATTCGGTGGCCTTCCACTCGCTGGTGGTCTTGGCTCACATCAGATGTGAGCACATTCCAGGAAGGGAGAGAGGAGTAGAGGAAGTAATTTCACAGAGAGGGTGGTGCCATAAAGACACAACTTGGCCAGCACGGTGGCTCATACCTGTAGTACTAATGCTTTCGGAGGTCAAGGCAGGAGGATCACTTGAGGCCAGGAGTTTGAGACCAGCCTGGGCAACATAGCGAGGCCCTGTTTCTAAAAAAAGAAAAAGAAAAAAATTAGGCAGGCATGGTGGCATGTGCCTGAAGTCTCAGCTACTCAGGAGGCAGAGGCCAGAGGATGCTTAAGCCCAGGAGTTTGAGGCTGCAGTGAGCTATGATTGCGCCACTGCACTCCAGCCCGGGTGACATGCACACACACACACAAATTATATATGGGTGTGTTTGCATATGTATGTCTATGGGGGTGTGTGTGTGTAGGCAAGAAAGCCTAATTAGATCAAGTGATTGCAAGGCATAGTGTTGGGTGGGTAGGTCTGCTTTGGATAATGGGGCCAGGGAGCCTCTCTGAGAAGGTGACATTTTAAGGTCTGGTGCTGTGGCTCACGCCTATAATCCCAGCGCTTTGGGAGGCCAAGGTGAGAGGATTGCTTGAGCCCACAAGTTCAAGACCAGCCTGGGCAACTTGGTGAGTCCTCATCTCTACAATAAATCAGGAAAAATTAGCAGGGCATGGTGGTGCATGCCTGTAGTTCCAGCTACTTGGAAGACTGAGGTGGAAGGATTTCCTGAGCCCAGCAGGCTGAGGCTGCAGTGGTTGTGAGCGTGCCACTGCACTCCAGCCTGGGCAGCAGAGTGAGACTTCAATTCGAAAAAAAAAAGAAGAAAGTGACATTTTAGCTGTGACCAGAAGGAGCCAGGCAGTCACTGTGAGATCTGGGGCCACAGTCCCAGGAAGAGGTAGCTGTGAGATCACAGGTCCTGAGGTGGGAACCCACTGGACCTGCTTCAGAAGCCTGCAGCAGGCCAGGCTCTCCAGGAAGTGGCAAGTGTGGGCCAGGGCTGGGAAGATTGAGGCCAGAAAGGGAGGGCCAGATTTGGCCGAGTGTCATACACATTGGGGTGGCGGGGCCAGCAGTTTGTGCTTAAGAAACTCAAGAATGCTGGGCTCGGTGGCTCAACCTGTCATCCCAGCACTTTGGGAGGCCGAGGTGAGTGGATTGCCTGAGCCCAGGGGTTCGAGACCCGCCTGGGCAACTTGGTGAGACCTCATCTCTACAATAAATCAAAAAATTAGCCGGGCGTGGTGGCGCCCGCCTATAATTCTGGCTACTTGGAAGGCTGAGGCGGAAGGATCGCCGGAGCCCAGCAGGTCGAGGCTGCGATGGCCGGGAGCGGCCACTGCCCTCCAGTCTGGGTGACAGAGTGAGACTCCAACTCAAAAAAAAAAAAAAAAAAAAACAAGAAACTCAAGAAACAAGCACCTGCTACTTAACACTGGGGTCCTAGCTCCAACTGTAAACCCATCTTCCGGGGACAACACACACTCCCATGAAAAACGCCACTTGGGACCGGGCTCAGTGGTTCAGCTTGTCATCCCAGCACTTTGGGAGGTCAAGGCAAGGGGATGGCCTGAGCCCGCGGGTTCAAGATCCACCCGGGCAACTTGGTGAGACCTCGACTCTACGATAAATCAAAAATTAGCTGGGTGTGTGGTAGCGTGTGCCTGTGGTTCTGGCTACTTGGAAGGCCAAGGCCTTCCAAGGATCACTGGAGCCCAGGAGGTCGAGGCTGCGGTGGCTGGAAGCGTGGCACTGCACTCCAGCCTGGGCAATGGAGTGAGACTCCAGCTTTAACAACAAAAAAAGAAAAAGGCCACTTGGGACTTCTGTTCCATCTCAGAGGTAGGCTCGCAAACAGCCATGCCAGGTGCTCTCCCTGGAGTCTTGCCCTCACCCAGCACGTATGTGGTGTAGTTTTGAGGTCACGTGTCTTGTCAGGCCTCGGGCCTGCCAGAGAGATGAGACAGGTCTGTGGACAAGGCCTACTGACTCTAGCAGGAGTTTGGGGCCTCTGGTCACCCTCCTGGTAGTCCTGGCTGGGCACCTGCAGAATAGGGGCTGCTTTGTGCTGTGGTATCCGTTCCCACCCATCGTTTGGCTCACTGGGCAAGCAAAGGCAGGAAGCAGAAGTGGCTTAAAGACACTTTCTGTCTTGTGAAAACTCAGTTTCCTTGAGGAAATGATGCAGGTGTCCTGGAGGGGTTCCCATGGCAACAGATTCCCTGGGAGCCAATCAGCAGTGAGCGGTGAGAGCTGGGCCTTCCTTCAGTATTCTCTGTTGTAGAGCCCCGGGGACCCACACGTTGGGCCCTGGGCTGCGGGAGAGGGAGCCTTCACCAAGTGAATAAGACTGGAGCTCCCCCCCAGCCTGGCAGAATAGGGTGCTGAGTTAGATCCCATGGACTTAAAAGCAAGAAGGTGGCTGTAACTTAACGCCTGGCACATAAATAGTGATGCTAAATGGTGGTGAACATGCTGGTGTGGGAAGTTCAAGGTGTCCTAAGAACAGTCCCAGACCAGAGGGCAGAGGAAGCCTTTTGGTGCCTTCAAAGCCAGCACCCTGCATTATTATTATTATTATTATTATTATTATTATTATCACTATCATTATCATTATCATTTTGAGTTGGTGTCTCACTCTGTCACCCAGGCTGGAGTGCAGTGGCATGCTCACAGCCACCACAGCCTCAGCCCGCTGAGCTCAGGCGAGCCTTCTGCCTCAGGCATCCAAGCAGCTGGAATTACAGGCACACGCCATTATGCCTGGCTATTTTTTTTTATTTATTGTACAGACAAGGTCTCGCCATGTTGCCCAGGCTGGTCTCAAACCTGTGGACTCAGGCAATCCTCTTGCCTCTGCCTCCCAAAATGCTGGGATTATAGGCATGAGCAACCCTGCCCAGCAGCAGGACTCCTTTCTTTTTCTTTTCTTTTCTTTTTCTTTGAGTCAGAGTCTCACTCTGTTGCTCAGGCTAGAGTGCGGTGGCACGCTCACAGCCACCGCAGTCTCAACCTACTGGGTTCAGGTGATCCTTCCACCTTAGCCTTCCAAGTAGCTGGAACTACAGGCATATGCCACCATGCCCAGCTAATTGTTTGATTTATTGTAGAGATAAGACCTCGCCAAGTTGCCTGGGCTGATCTCAAACCGGTGAGCTCAGGCGATCCTCTCACCTCAGCCTCCCAAAGAGCTGGGATTATAGGCATGAGCCACGGAGCTGGCCTGGACTCCTTTTAAGGGTGGCCTCTGTTATGCTAAAACAGGAAGCTGATCCTGGGGGGGGCACTAAAGTGGTCTTCTCGGTTCAGGGTGATTCACTAGGCTTCTGTGGGTGAGGCTCTTGTGGTCCTAGCCGCAAGCATCACACACATGTCATCTGGACTCTGTGTCACATTCGGCAGCCGGATCAGGTGGTTGGGACCCAACCCTCTGGCCTATATGCCCAGGGTGCTCTTCCTCCATCCATTTCCAGGAAAGGTTCTGTGGCATCAGTTCTAAATCCTTCCTTGGACCCTCACTAGATGACCAAGTCCCACGCCTAGCACCCTGTCAGCGGCACTGCCAGGGGTCCCAAAGATGGTTCTGGAAAGACAAGAGAAGTGCAGGACTTGAGCTTCCTCAGCCCAGAGGGGAGGATGCCAAGCATGGGCTCCATCCCAGATGGGGGTGTGGGCCTGATGTTGACATGGAGCATGGCTTGCAGACATCTGGACTCTGCCCAGCCACTGTTGATCTTTCTCCACCTGGAACACAGCGTGCAGAGTGTTTTTGTTCAAGTGGGGAGGCCCAGAGACACCAGGGACAAACTGAAACCCTAATCAATATGGGCAGAAAGGAGAAAGGGGAGGGAATGCAGGTGTCACATGCCCCAAGGGCAGTCCTGCCCAGCTGCTCTCTGGTACTGTGGACCTGAGGTCTGCTGTGATGGCCTGACATTTGGGAAGAAAAACACACACACACACACAAAAAACATGTGAGGAAACGTGAAATGGAGTTTCTGGGTTTTCTTTCAAGGAGGCAGAGGGAATCCTGTGTGCACATGAAGTCTCGGGGGAGCGCTATTTCATATTCCCCCCTCCTTGAGTGATAGGCATTGAAAGTCAGTTAATATCTCCCCCTCCCTTTTTTTAGAGTCAAGGTCTTATTCCATTGAGCAGACTGGAGTGCAGGGGCACCCTCATGGCTCACTGCAACCTTGACCTTCTGGGCTCAGATGATCCTCCTGCCTCAGCCTCCCGAGGAGCTGGGGCTACAAGGAACCCACCTCCATGTCCGGCTCATTTTTTACTTTTTTGCAGAGATGAGGTTTTGCTCTATTGCCTAAGTTGGTCTCAAACTCCTGAACTCAAGCAATCCTCCTGCCTCTGCCTCCCAAAGTGCTTGGGTTACAGGCGAGAGGCCCTGTGCTTTGTCTTGTTTGTTTATTTTACTTATTTTTTTATTTCTTATTTTATCACATTTTTATTTTTAGTTGACAACTAGTAGTTGCCTATAATTATGGGGTGCAAGGTGATGCTTTGATGGGTGTATACACCCTGGAATGAACAACTTGGGTGATGGAAGTATCCATGGCATCACACACTCCTCCCCATCCCATCTGTGGGCTCTGCCTCTGCAGATGCAGCCCACCCTGGATCAAAAATTAAAAACAGCAACAACAACAAAAACCACAAGGCCAGGCTCGGTGGCCCAGCCTGTAATCTCAGCACTTTGGGAGGCTGAGGTGAGTGAATTGCCTGAGCCTGCGGGTTTGAGACCAGCCTGGAGAAGTCGACAAGACTTCATCTCGACAATAAATCAAAAATTAGCCGGGCATGGTTTCACGCACCTGTAGTTCCAGCTGAGGCAGAAGGATCACTGGAGTCTAGCGGGTTGACACTGGGGTGGCTGAGTGTGCCACTCCCCTCCAGCCTGAATGGACAGAGCGAGACTCCAACTCAAAAACAAAACAAAACAAATAAAAAATATAGTATAACAACCATTTGCATAGCATTTACTTTTTTTTTTTTTTTTTGAGTTGGAGTCTCACGCTGTCGCCCACACTGGAGTGCAGTGGCCACTCCTGGCCACCGCAGCCTCGACCTGCTGGGCTCCGGCGATCCTTCCGCCTCAGCTTTCCAAGTAGCTGGAACTACAGGAGCGTGCTACCACGCCCGGCTAATTTTTGATTTATTGTAGAGATGAGGTCTCGCCAAGTGGCCCGGGCAGGTCTCGAACCCGCGGGCTCAGGCAATCCACTCACCTCAGCCTCCCAAGGCGCAGGATTACAGACTGAGCCACCGAGCCCGGCTAGCATTTACTTTTATTTATTTTTTTTTTTGCCTGGAGATCTCACTCTGTTGCCCAGGCTGGAGTGAAGTGGCGTGATCATGACTCACTGAAGCCTTGACCTCCTAGACTCAGGCGATCCTCCCATCTCAGCTTTCTGAGTAGCTGGGACTACAGGTGTGCACCACCATGCCTGCACCACCATGCCTGACTAGTTTTTTGATTTTTGTAGAGATGAGGTCTTGCTTTGTTGCCCAGGCTGGTCTCAAACTCCAGGTCTCAAGCAATCCTCCCATCTCAGTCTCCCAAAGTGCTGAGATGACAGGCATGAGCCACCACACCCTGCCATCCCATAGAAATGTCATGTCTTATCAACAAGGGTGCCTGAACGAAGCATATTTGTATACCTAACCCTTAACTGTACCCCACAGTATCATAATAAAAAATACTGATAAAAAAAGAAATGTAATGTGAGCACCTGGCTACTTTTAGATTTTTCTAGAATGGTAGTCACATTAAACAAAGCAAAAGGAAACACATAAAACCAATTTTAAGAATAGCTTCTCTTTCATGCAATATACTCAAGTATTATGATTTTGGTCTGTCCCATGACAAGGTGTAACTATATATCATAAACCTAAAAGTTACCTATTTATCTATAAATAGTAACTTATATTTTACCTATAAACACATGCATTAGTGAGCCATACATATCCTCCATGCCCAGCATACTTCTGCTTAGACCAGGCATGTTCGGAGCTCAGCTGCCATGGTGGCTTTGTCTTCCTGGACCCGCAGGTGGGACCCCTGCAATGGCCTCCCTCTCAGGTTCCCTGTAGATGCATCCTGCCTCTGGTGGTTCACCCTCCCTGCCACCTCAGCTCATTTATTTCAGAGACCTCATCTCAGTTGACCCATGAGCTTGAGACACCTCCTGATTCAGCCACTTTGCCTGATAGGTCATTGAATTTTACATTTAAAAAAAATCCAATGTGTATTTTGTATGTAGGGAAAAAAGTGCTTTTATAGCAGTTGTCTTTGGCCGGGCATGATGGTGGTTCTCGCCTGTCATCCCAGCTCTTTGGCAGATGAAGGCAAGAGGACTGCCTGGGCCCAGGGCAACTTGGCGAGACCTTGTCTCTACAATAGATCAGAAAATTAGCTGTGCATGGTGGTGCGCGCCTATAGTTCCAGCTACTGGGGAGGCTGAGGCGGAAGGATCATCTGAGCCCAGCAGATCAAGGCTATGGTGGCCATGAGCTTGCCACTGCACTCCAGCCTGGGTGACAGAGTGAGACTCCAACCCCCCCCCAAAAAAAATCCAATGTGCATTTTGTATGTAGGAAAAAAAACGTGCTTTTATTGTTGTCAACTTTTGTAGGCCAGAATCCCATGAAAAAAGCACGTACGCATTATAGTTTACAAACTGCAGTCACGGCACTGATGGTCCTTGGTGACTTCGATGTTCTGCAGGTCTGTCGTTGGTGTATTTCAAATCTGTCATCTCCCCTGATCCATGGGGAGGCCAGGGAGGTGGACCACTGCTCGGGCTTCACTACTCTGGGCCGGTGAGTTGGTGTGAGTGTCCCACAAGGACTGGTGTCTTTTCATTCTGAGACCAGGATTCTTTCTTCTAAAATGTTTTATAAAAGAGTCTTTCTTTTGTAATCAGAAATTCCTGAGCTAGTGGAAAGGGAGTGATGTCCTTCAGTCCAGCACAACTGGCTTTCCTGCCACCGGTAGGAGGACAGGGTGGTTTCTTGGATGAGTTGCGGGGAGGCCCAGCTTCCCTGAGCCCTGCCAGCTGCTCACAGGTGGAGGCCACAGGTTGCAACAGCTGTGAGGGCCTCAGATTCCTAACTCCCATCTCAGCATCATCAAGGATACATGGATATGGAGGGAACATAGTGGGTACTATCTGCACTGTTGAATTTGTTCTTTGTGTTTGTTTTTGAGTTTCATTCTGTCACCCAGGCCGGAGTGCAGTGGCATGAGCTCATGGCCACTGCAGACTTGACCTTCTGGGCTCAGGCAATCCTTTCACCTCAGCCTTCCAAATAGCTAGACCTACAGGTGTGTGCCTCCATGCCGCCCCCCCCTTTTTAAAATTTATTGTATAGATGAACTTTCACCAAGTTAGTTGCCCAGGCTGGTTTTGAACCCCTGGGCTCAGGCATTCCTCTCACCTCGGCCTCCCAAAGTGTTGTGATTACAGGCGTGAGCCATTGTGTCTGGCAAATTCATTCCTTTTTATGCTTGAAATATATATATATTTGAGACGTGTTTCCTCATTATTTTGCTCAGGCTGGTCTCAAACACCTGATCTCAAGTGATCCTCCTGCCTTGGTCTCCTATAATGCTAGGATTACAGGCATGAGCCATCGCAACTGGCCCTGAATTTGTTCTTGCTATTTTTTTTTTTTTTTTTTTTTTTTTGAGTTGGAGTCTCACTCTGTCACTCAGACTGGAGTGCAGTGGCCGCTCCCAGCCACTGTAGCCTTGACCTGCTGGGCTCCGTGATCCTTTCACCTCAGCCTTCCAAGTAGCTGGAACTACAGGTGCGCGCTACCATGCCCGGCTCATTTTGATTTATTGTAGAGATGAGGTCTCGCCAAGTTGCCCAGGCAGGTCTCGAACCCGCGGGCTCAGGCGATCCACTCACCTCAGCCTCCCAAAGGCGCGGGATTACAGGCTAAGCTACCGAGCCCGGCTTCTTGCTATCTTTAAAAAAAAATTTTTAAATGTAGACATTGTAGCTTATGAACATTCTTATATGCTAAACACAGAAGTGATTAAGTTCCACTGCACCGTCAGGTAAAAAGGGTACCTGTCTGCGGGCAAATCAGTCAGGGGTGCAAATATAGACCTTTGTTCTTCCTGAAGGTGCCAAGCAGATGCTCAGAATCTCTTCATACTGGAGATGCTTTCATTTTAAAAAGTCTTCTTTAAGGCAAACCAGAATTCCTTGTGTATAACAGGTGCTCGGTGAATTTATTAGTCGAATCGAGTTATTACTTGACAGAAGGAATAAGGATAGAGTGATTTAAAGGCATTGCAAGTCAACCAGAAATGAGGGTAAAATTTTAGCTCACAGAGAACTCATCTTAAAAAATTTGTATTTAGAATATTTATGAGATCGTAAAGTTAGTACCAAAATGCTGTTTGAAGATATGCCTAATGGATCAGGAAGAGCCCGTTGTCTGTGTCTAAGCACTTCCAGCCCAGCTGCCCCAGTATCTGCATAAGTCATAAATCTCTCGGGGGTGGATTCTCCAGGTAGAATCCAAGTCCTCTCTTTCCATTTATCAGCACTTTTTTGGCTTCTTGTTTCTTAGAGATTTATGGAGGAGATGCGGTATGCACCTGTGCGCAGAGGTGTGTTGAATTTCTGTTTCTGTATGGTAATACTTTTCAGGCTAAACTGCCCACAGCTGTCCTTCCTGCTTCTCTCAGTCAGCTGCCATCAGCATTTCCAAAGGATGCTGAGTTTCTGGGAGAGGAAGGAGTGTCATTGACTCACAGTGACTGGGTCCATTGAAACTAACAGTGAAAGGTGGGCAGGGTGGCTTACGCCTGTCCTCTCAGCAGTTTGGGAGACAGAGGTGAGAGGGTTGCCTGAACCCAGGGGTTCAAGACCAGCCTCTAGTGACCTTGTCTCTACAATAAATTAGCTGGGCGTGGTGGCATGCGCCTATGGTTCCAGATATTTGGAGGGCTGAGGCAGGAGGATTGCCTGAGTCCAGCAGGTTGAGGCTGCAGTGACCTTGAGCATGTCACTGCACTCCAGCCTGGGTGACAGAGTGAGATTCCGACTCAAAAAAAAAAAAAAAAGAAAGGAAAATGGCCTCTCTCTGACCCTAGTTCCGAGTTCTCCTTGTCATCTGTTTCTTAGTATCCTCCTAGAGATACTGTATATATACACATGCAGTGCATAGCTACAAAGTATTCTTCCTATCCCTCTGTTTTTATTAGCAATGTATCTAGAATTCATTCTAATTACTTCTTAGCGATCTGCTACATTCTTTTTTTTTTTTTCTTTTTTTGAGTTGGAGTCTCACTCTGTCTGCTGGATCTGCTGGAGTCATGATTCTTCCACCTCAGCCTTCCAAGTAGCTTGGCACTGCAGGCATGCACCACTGTGCCTGGCTAATTTTTTTTTTGATAGAGATGAGGTCTTGCCAAGTTGCCCAGTCTGATCTCAAACATGTGGGCTCAGAGAATCCTCTCACCTCAGCCTCCCAAAGTACTGGGAATATAGACATGAACCACCATGCCTGGCCTGCTACAATCTTTTAATGGCAGAAGAACATGATGGCTGTATCTGCCATAAGATAACTCGTGCCACATGGATGCACATTGAGGTGGCCTTTTTGTCTTTTTGCTGCTTTAGACACCGCTGCAGACTTCCTAGGTGCGTGTTTTTGCATGCATATCCAAGTGTGTCTTTGGAATAAATTCCTAAAAGTGGAGTTATTTGGTCTTATGGCTTGTGGATTTTCAATTTGCTAGCAGTTGCTGCACTGCCCACCAAAGAGGTTACTCTCTCACAATGAATGTATGAGTGTTTATTTCCTAAAACCTCAGGCAGAATTTTTAATCTACAGATATTCTAGATTTTAAAAAAAAGGATGATTGAAGTTGCACACCATTTCCTTCATTCACCCAGCTGTATTTATTTTTCTATGGACTGAAATTTTATGCCATCTCTATTTTTCTATTGGGTTGTTAATCTCTTTCTTTTTTCTTCTTTCCTTTTTGTTTCTTTTTTTTGTTTTTCTTTTTCGAGCCAGGGTCTTGCACTGTTGCCCCAGGCTGGAGTGGTACAGTAGGCAATTGCATAATCATGGCTTACCACAGCCTCGACCTCCTGTGCTTAGGCAATCTTTGCACCTCAGCCTCCTGAGTAACTGGGACTGCAGGTATTTGCCACCATGCCCAGCTAATTTTTTTATTTTTTGTAGAGAGGAGGTCTTGCTATGTTACCTGGCCAGGTCCTGAACTTCTGGCTCAATCAATCCTTCTGTTTCAGTCTCCAAAAGTGCTGGGATTATAGGCCTGGGCCACTGCCCCTGGTCATTCTTTTTTTCTTATTGATTTATGAGAGCTCTTTATATATTAAGCAAATTAACTTTGTGTGTTTGAGTTTTTGTTTGGTTGGTTGGTTTTTTTGAGTTGGAGTCTCACTCTATTGCCCAGGCTGGAGCACTGTGGCACACTTATGGCCACTGCAGCCTCAACCTGCTGGACTCAGGCGATCCTTCCGCCTCAGCCTTCCAAGTAGCTGGAAACACAGGTACATGTCACCAGTCCTGGCTCATATTTTGATTTATTGTAAAGATGAAGTCTCGCCAAGTTGCCCAGGCTGGTCTCAAACCCGTGAGCTCAGGCAATCCTCTCGCCTCCACCTCCCAAAGTGCTGGGATGACAGGGGTGAGCCACCATGCCCTGCATGTGTGAGTATTGCTAGCAGTTCCCTTACCCCTAGTTTCTCATTTGTCTCTTTGTTCATGTCATTGTTGCCATTCAAAACATTTCTTTTTTCTTTATTAGATTTGTATTTTAGATATAGGGTCCCAGGTACTGAACTCAACTAGGGTAGAGAGAAGGAGAAGACACATGTTTGCAGGTAGGATGGAAAGGCCATGAAGAATTTTTCAAAGTTATGGTAATAGTTGACTTTTGAAGTCATTCATTCATTCATTCATTTTTCTTTTTGAGTAGGAGTCTCACTCTGTTGCCCAGGCTGGAATACAGTGGCATGCTCACTGCCACTGCAGCCTCCATCTGCTGGGCTCAGGTGATCCTTCCGCCTCAGCCTTCCTAGTAGCTGGAACTACAGGCATGCCCCATCACACCCAGTTAATTTTTCTTGATTTATTGTAGAGACAAGGTCTTGCCAAGTTGCTCAGGCAGGTCTCAAACTCGTGAACTCAGGCAATTCTCTCACCTTGGCCTCCCAAAGTGTTGGAATTATAGGCATGAGCTATCACGCCTGGTCTGGCTTTTGATGTATTTTATTTTATTTTATTTTATTTTATTTTATTTTATTTTTTGAGTTGGAGTCTCACTCTGTCGCCCAGACTGGAGTGCAGTGGCCACTCCCGGCCACCGCAGCCTCGACCTGCTGGGCTCTGGCGATCCTTCCGCCTCAGCCTTCCAAGTAGCTGGAATTACAGGCATGCGCTACCACGCCCGGCTGATTTTTTTATTTATTGTAGAGATGAGGTCTTGCTGCCCAGGTGGGTCTCGTCCCGCGGGCTCAGGCAATCCACTCACCTCAGCCTCCCAAAGGCGCGGGATTATAGGCTGAGCCACTGAGCCCGGCTGTCTTTTAAAAGAATTGAGTAATAGAAACCTAAAAAAACCAAACAAACTTCAGGTACCATGCACAATTAAGGGGTAGGAGAAAAAAAGTGGAATTAAGAACCTCGGAGAGGAGACTTTTGCTACGCCAAATGCCACTGAGAATGGTAGTGTGTGCCCATGTCTGAAGGTTGCTCAGCCCTCCTGAAGTGGCCTCCCTTCCACCAGCTCTGCCCTAGACTCAGGCCTGGGTGTCTGAGACTGGTGGATGAGTGGTTGTTGTCATTGCCTGAGAGTCTTGTCCTGCCTTTGAAGGGCCATTCGGTAAATAAGTAGTATCAGTGGAACTGGCTTAAAATTGTAATCACAGCAGTAACCCGTGGTGTATTAATGCCTCCTCTCCCTTTCTCTGTGTCTTTTGATGAAGGGCCCATCTGGAGGCAGCAGGACACATGTGCATTCTGAAAGATGCCTTTGACTTTGAAAGCCCGTCTGAGGTTGCCAGGATCATCACGGCTGAGAACTGCGAGGCCGCCTTGGCTCTGCACCTCTACAGAGGAGGCAGATTTCTGCAGGGTAATACTCTTTCCCTTCCAAGTAAAGCCCTAGGAGTACTGAAAACCAAATCACTTGCCGTGTCCAGCAGTTCTTGAGACAGTGTCTCTTGTTCACCCTTTCAGAAATAGAAGGGATGCCATCATCTCTTGGGTTTGCTTTTCTATGAAGTCATTTTCTGAAATGTTATAACTGTGCCAAGTGGGAATGGGTGCATATTGAAATTGTTTTTGCTGTATTAAAAGTATCATCTTTGCTAGGCATGGTGGCTCATGCCTGTCATTCTAGCACTTTGGGAGGCAGAGGCAAATGGGTTGTCTGAGCCCAGGGGTTCGAAACCAGCCAGGGCAACTTGGCGAGACCTCGTCTCTACAATAAATCAAAAAATTAGCTGGACATGGTGGTACACGCCTGTAGTCCCAGCTACTTGGATGTCTGAGGCAGAAGGATCGCCTGAGCCCAGCAGGTCGAGACCGTGAGCATGCCACTGCCCTCCAGCCTGGGCGACAGAGTGAGACTGTGACTCAAAAAAACAAAAGTATCGTCTTGCATTTCTTCAATGCATATTTCTTATTGCAAAATATATATTTTGGGACCAGGTGCAGTGCCTCATGCCTGTAATCCCAGCATGTTAGGAGACTGAGGCAGGAGGATCTTTTTGAGGCCAGAAGTTTGAGACCCCCATGTATACAAAATAATAATAATAATAAAAATAGCCAGTTAGGATGGCTCATGCCACTAGTCTCAGTTGCTTGGGAAGCTGAGATGGGAGGATTCCTTGAGCCCAGGAGTTTGAGGCGAGCTATGATTGCACTACTGCACTCCAGCCTGGGTGACATGATAAGACTGTCTCTAGAGGGGATATACATATATATTTTACATGTATATATATAGCATATATCAGGGATGCCAAAAACTGTATACACATTTTAAGAAATGTCATCTATGTGTTACTTTTTCAAAGTTGAATTGAATTATGGTAGCAATGTATAGTATGATGTTCGCTTAAAAGATAGCATTAAACTTTTGTTATTGGTATATATTGAATATTGCAATTTTAATATGTTTTTTTTCTTTCTTAAAATGTGTATACATTTTTTTGGCAACACACACACATATTCTTTTATTAAGTTTTTTTTTTTTAGTTAGAGTCTCACTCTGTCACCCAGGCTGGAGTGCAGCAGCATGCTCACGGCCACCACAGCCTTAAACTCCTAGGCTCAAGTGGTCCTTCCACCTCAATCTTCTGAGTAGCTGGAACTACAGATGTGTGCAACCATGCCTGGTTAATTTTTTTTTTTCTGTAGAGATGAGGTCTTGCCAATTTGCCTACACTGGTCTCAAACGCCTGAACTCAGGCAATCCTCTTGCCTCTGCCTCCCAGAGTGCTGGGCTGACAGGCATGAGCCACTACGCCCAGCCACATTTCTCATCTCATAGTTCCTGTGGGAATCCAGATGGTATTCAGAGACTGCATGGCTGCATGGTTTTTCTCAGAGTCTCCCACAAGGCAGTGGTCTCATCTGGTGGCTTGACAGGGGCTGGTGGGTCTACAGCCTTATGGGGCACTCGCACCAGCCATTGTCACGGGGCATGATTTCCTCACAGGCCTCTCCACAGTGGCTGAAGTGTCTTGGTGACATGGTGGTCAGCTTTCCCAGAGAGAACAATCCATGATGGAGCAAGTTCTAAGTCTCCTTATCTTTTATGACCCAGCCTTGGGAGTCAGATGTCGTGAATTCCACACATCCTGCTATTGACAAAGTCAACTGTATCAGCCAGGGGCACAGAATCGATAAGACATATGCGTATACAAAATGACATTTATTAGAAGGACTGGCTCACACGGCTACAAGGCAAAGCCACACAGCAGGCTGCCTGCAAGCCAGGCAACGAGAATGCTGGCAGCGTGGTCAGTCCACGTCCGAAATCCTTGAATCCAGAAAAGTCAGCGGTGCAGCCTCTGTCTGAGGCTGAAGGCCCAAGAATCCCTGGGAGGCTGCTGGTGCCAGTCCCAGAGTCCAAAGGCCGAAGAATCTGGAGTCTGATGTCCGAGGGCAGGAGGAGAGGAAGTGCAGCATCCGCGAGGCAAGAGAGAGCAAGGAGAGACTCAGTAAGCTCTCATCTCCTCTCTCTCTGCCCTGTGGCCGCCTGGGTGGCCGAGTGGGTGGTTCTGCCCACCCCAAGGCCACTCCAGGCCACTGAGGGACACGCCCATCTCCTAGGAAATCCCAGACACACCCAGGTACAGGAATCCACCAGCCATCCCAGCTCCCCCAGTCCAGCCAAACCCACGCCAGGTGTCCACCTTCACATCAGCCCTGCCCATCATGGGAGAGGCCTTCCTGAGTGTCGATGTGAGGGGGTGACTGTTCTGGAGTCTGGCTGCCACGCACTCCCAGATGCGTCTACACGGACATGGTGGGAGCCTGCTGTGTCCATGCAGTGCCATGCTTTCACCACTCAGTGACATGTCTGGGTACTTTGGCTCGGTGGCACACACAGACCCGCCTCATCTGTTGTGTACAAAGGCTACACTTGAAAGTCTTCAATTCATAGACGTTCATGGCATCTCGTTTTTTGTTTGTTTGTTTGTTTTTTACCATAACCATCACAGTGAATGTCTTTGTACAGGCAGCTGAGCACACGATCTCGGGAGAATTTATCTGAACTTCCGAATTATTGCTGCCTGAACTATGTAAACTAACTGTCTTTTGTAAGAGGAGCAGTGTTTCTGACAGTATTATTCCCAGAATAATGAGTTCATAACTTCTGTGGTATGAGTTCATAACTTTGACTTCTCTTGAAGTGTCATGGAACATAGTAGGGTCTGAGGCTTATCCCAGAATGCAGAAGTGCAGGTCTGAACTTTCCTCTTAGGCCTGGATAAAGTCCATACTCCTTATAGCTCAGTAGGTGCCTTTTTTTTTTTTTTGAGTTGGAATCTCACTCCGTTGCCCAGGCTGGAGTGCAGTGGCATGCTCACGGTCATTGCTCTCGCCCTACTGAGCTCAGGTGATCCTTCCTCCTCAGCCTTTCAAGTAGCTGGAACTACAGAAGAGCACCACCACACCTGACTAATTTTTTGATTTATTGTAGAGATTAGGTCTCACCAAGTTGCTCAAGCTGTCTCAAACCCGTGGGCTCAGGCAGTCCTCTCGCCTCTGCCTCCCAAAGTGCTGGGATGACAGGTGCTCTTATAAGCTTAGCCCTGACTGCTGTAGCTCTTTTATAGTCTTAAAGCTTTAGGCCTGAGTTTGGCAAGTCTTTCAACCATAAGGTGTGTTGTTATCTGTCAAATTTTATCTATTATTTCTTAGAAATGTTTTATATGCACATGCATATATGTGGACTATATTTTATTCCTACATATAGCTTGGATAGGTTTTACATAATTTTGTGAACTTTTCCAAAGCCACAAAGTGGCGTCTATCTTATTATTTTTAATAATTCTTTCAGAGATGGGGTCTTGTTCTGTCCTCAGGCTGGAGTGCAGTGGCACAATCATAATTCACTGCAGCCCCTAGCTCCTGGGCTCAAGTGATCCTCCCTACTTAGCTTTCTGAGTAGCTGGACTACAGGTGTGTGCCACCACACCAGCTAATCTTTTGATTTTTTAAAAAAGATGGGGGTCTCACTATGTTGCCCAGGCTGGTCTCAGACTCCTGGGCTCAAGTGATCCTTTTGCCTCAGCCTCCCAAAGTGTTGGGGCTATGGGCATGAGCCACCATGCCTGGCCTTATTTTGTATAGCTTTTAGAGGCAGGGTCTCACTCTGTTGGCCAGGCTGGAGTACAGTCATGTGATCATAACTCACTGTAGCCTCAAACTCCTGGGCTTAAGCGATCTTCCTGTCTCAGTCTCCATAGTAGCTGGGACTAAGTGGGCATGCATCACCAAACCTGGGTAATTTTTATTTTTTGTAGAAACAGGGTCTCACTGTGTTTCCTAGACTTGTCTCAAACTCCTGGGCTCAAACAATTCTCCTGTCTTGGCCTTCATAATTCATAAGTGAATTATTATTAATGGGCTTACTGAGTTAGAAAGGATTATCACCTTAATTATGAAGTATGCTCATTCCTTTCAAACTGCCTCTTTGATACTCGGTGTATACATTTTTTGTATTTATTTTTCCCTCTTTGGCAATTTCACTGAAAAAGACTTTTCTGCTATCTTCTGGAGCCTCCTTCAGTGCAATTTTTCTGGGGAAATGCCCCTTTGTGACACTAGAGTGTCAGTTTCCTGTTACTGCTGTAATTATTGACCACAAACCCAATGGCTTCAAACAGCACAAATCTATCATCTTAAGTCCCGGAGGTCGGGGAGTCGACAGGGTCTCCTGGCTGAATTTTCGGTGCCGAAAGGTTGTGCTCCTTGGTGGAGGCTCTTGGGAAAACCTGCTGCCTTGTCTTTGCGGCTTCTAGGGCACCCCCTCCTTGGCTTCCTCCGCTTTCTCCACCTCGAGCTGTTGTGGCTGGTGAGGTCTTCTTTACGTGACATGGACTCTCACCTTTCACTTCAAGTCCCCCGTAATTATGTGGAACCCCCTGAGAGCCCAGGGTCATCTCCTCTGCTTTATGGTCAGCTGATTAGAGCCTTGATTCTGTGGGTTGCCTTAACACCCCTTTCCCCTGTCACATATTCATGGGTTCTGTGAATTCGGAGGTGGACATCTTTGGGGGAAATTATCTTTCCAACCACAACCTGTCTCTGGACCCCAAAATCCATGCCTTTCCCATGCATGAAAATCTTCATCGTCTCCCAACATCCCCCAAAACCTCGACCCATGGTGGTGGTGGTGAAGCATCTTCACTGGGTTGGCCTTTAATTAGTCTGTCTGTGTTTTTGAAAGCATTCTTACAGGTTTGTAGTCAGGAATTCAAACTATACAAAATGTTGGGGTGGAAAGTAAGCCTAACTTCCTCCCAGATCTGTAGTTTTCCAAGTTCCCGCTCCAGGGGTGATAACAGCTGGTGTTTTGTGTGTCTTTTCACAGATGATCGGTGCATGTACAAATGTGCGTTCATCTTTTTTTTTCTTGTAGAGATGGGGGTCTTGCTATGTTGCCCAGGCTGGTCTCAAACTCTTGGACTCAAGCAGTCTTCCCATCTCGGCCTCCCAAAGTATTGGGATGACAGACATGAGCCGCCATGCCCAGGAGTTTATCGTTTTTATATATGCCTCTTGTGTCCACCAATGTGCGTATTGGCTTCTCTCACTCCCCAGTGGATTTTGTGTCTTTTTTGTTGTTGTTTTTGAGTCAGAGTCTCACTGTCGCCTAGACTGGAGTGCAGTGGCATGCTCACAGCCATGGCAGCCTCAACCTACTGGGCTCAGGCGATCCTTCTGCCTCAGCCTTCCAAGTAACTGGAACCACAGGTGTGCGCCACCACACCCAGCTAATTTTTTTATTTATTGTAGAGACGAGGTCTCGCCAAGTTGCCCAGGCTGGTCTTGAACCCCTGAGCTCAGGCAATCCTCTCATCTCCGTCTCCCAACGTGGAGTGGTGACAGGTGTGAGCCACCGCACCCAGCTGGATTCTGTGTCTTTCTGCATGATCGCATGCACACGTGTGCGCGCGCACACACACACACACACACACACACACACACACACACACACACACAGCTCCTAAGAAGAAGGACTGGTTGTCACCAGTGCACATGTGTGTTGTTGCCCAGTTGTGCTGCTTTTAGCAACCGTGCTGTGCTATGTATTAATAAGTATCCTGTATTAATAAGTATCCTGAGGCTGAATCCTCACAGTGAAATTCTAGGGTGATAGTGACCGATATAGAGAGAAGACAGAATCTGGTCAGACTTGGTGGTTCAGCCTGTAAAACCAGCACTTTGGGAGGCCGAAGGACCGGATTGCCTGAGCCTGCGGGTTCAAGACCAGCCCCGGCAACTTGGCAAGATCTCATCTCTACAATAAATAAAAAAAATTAGCCGGGCATAGCAGTGCATGCCTGTAGTTCCAGCTACTTGGAAGGCTGAGGTGGAAGGATCACCTGATCCCGACAGGTTGACGTTGGGATGGCCATGAGCATGGGCAACAGACTGGGCCTCCAACTCAAAAAAAAAAAAAAGGACAGAGTCTACTGGTCTGCATGTCAAAATGATTCAAAGCAAAGATCGGTATTTTCTCCTTTAAATGGCTCAGTAGAAATAGCTTATGTGAGAAATCCCTGTGTGACCTCCAGTGAGATCTGGCCTGCTAGGTGACTTAGGGCTACGGTCTCGTTCCAGATTTTGAGTTGACCTTGGGAAATCTTTTCCTTGTGAGAGTTCTGCTTCTCGTTTCTTGCAGGCTGAAATGAATAAGCACAAGCTGTGGTGCAAGAAAAGTGCACGTATAAGCTGGGTGTGGTGGCTTATGCCTATCATCCCAGCACTTGGGGAGGCTGAGGCTAGAGGATTACCTGAACCCAGGGGTTTGAGACCAGCCTGGGCAACTTGGCAAGACCTCATCTCTACAATAAATCAAGAAAAATTAACCGGGCATGGTGGCGTGTACCTATAGTTCCAGCTACTTGGAAGGCTGAGGTGGAAGTATCACCTGAGCCCAGCAGGTTGAGGATGTGGTGGCCATGAATGTGAGACTCCAAAAAAAAAAAAAAGAAAACAGTGGTGCTGTTATTCCAGGAGAATTCCAAGAAGGTGATTTTATTTCAAGAGCTGATACATGGGGAATTGGCCAGGCACGTGCCTCGGAAAAACCGCTTCAGAATCTTGGACTTAGGGCAGGGGCTTGAACAGTGGAGAGATGGAGCAGTGGCCGTGGGGAAGGTGTGGGCCATGGGCCACATGTCTTGTTTGGATGATCACCCAGAATTGTCCACCTGGAGACCACTCATCTTCGTTGTGGTTGGGTTATCCGTCAGCCTCCCCAGGGTCACCTCTCAGTCCTGCCTGGGATGCCCAGGCACCAGGGACTCCTGAACAACGAGGTACCAAGCGCAGGTGTTCCAAGATGAGCCTCTAACACGTCTCAAGCAAGTACAGCATCAGAACAGCGGACATGGGCTTTACCATAACCACGGGATCATAGCTCAGAGGAAAAGAGAGAGAAAACGTGTTCCTACGAGCTGCATTGAGAAGTGAACAAGAAAACAAGTAATTCCCAAAGCTAGGTTTCTCCATATGTGAAACCGCCCATGATGCACCTGTCAAGGAGCCCGAGATGCCCCTGCCACCTGTCACACCTGCGCCCATGAGATGTTTAGTGGGCAGGCCAGGAGTGGGACTCCCCATAGCCTCTGACCATGCAGGGTCAGCCAGCCCCCTCTGCATATTCTTGCCGGCATCACACACTCTGCATCTTGAGTTCTTTTGGCTCTTGTTTTAGTTATGTTGTTTGTAATTTGCTGTTCCCATGTTCGTGAACTTTCCTAAGACATCACCTGGGGTGTCCATGTCTCTCTCATCTCTCTCTTGGTCTCTACCTAGCAATTGAGAACCCACAGAGCTAAATTGAGCATACACTTTTCGGGGGGTCAACATTGATGGACTTTTGAGTCAGGGTCACACTTTGTCATCCAGGCTAGAGTGCAGTGGTGCAATCACGGCTCGCTGCAGTCTTGGCCTCCTGGGCTCAGGCTATCCTTCTGCCTCAGCCTCCAGAGTAGCTGGGACTACAGGTGCAGGCCACACCAGTCAGCTAATTTTTCAGTTTTTTTGTGGTGATGAGGTCTCACTATGCTGCCCAGGCTGGTCTCCAGTTCCTGGGCTCAAGCAATCCTGCTGCTTCTGCCTCCCCGAGGCACTGGACTGTATGTGATTACAGTGTGAGCCACCATGCCCAGCCTAGATTTTGATGGTTCTGATGTAGCCCATTTCCTTAGAGTGAGACACTTGGCTTTGATAGATGGGGCTAAGAATAGTTTTTTATTTGGGGTCAGATGTGGTGGTTCACACCTGTAATCTTAGCACTTTGAGAAGCTGAGGTGGGAGAATTTTTTGAGGACAGGAATTTGAGACCAACCCGGGCAACAACATCTCAGGGCCCCCATTTCTACTAAAAAAATTTTTTTTTAATTAGCCAAGCATGGTGGCATGTTCCTGTAGTTTCAGCTACTCAGCAGGCTGAGGCAGAAGGCTCACTTGAGCCCAGGAATTTGAGCCTGCAAAGCTATGATTGCACCACTGACTCAAGTCTGAGCAACAGAACTAAATCCTGTCTTAAAATATAAAGCAAATTAACTGGGTGTGGTGGCTCACACCTATAATCCCAGCACTTTGGGAGGCAGAAGCAAGAGGATTGCCTATGTCCAGGGGTGTGAGACCAGCCTGAGTAACTTGGCAAGACCTTGTCTCTATAATAAATCAAAAAATTAGCCAGGCATGGTAGTACGCACCTGTATTTCCGGCTACTTGGAAGGCTGAGGAGGAAGGATCGCCTGAGCCCAGCAGGTTGAAGCTGTGGTGGCCGTGAGAG
Source organism: Cephalopachus bancanus (assembly GCA_027257055.1). Lineage (NCBI taxonomy): Eukaryota > Metazoa > Chordata > Mammalia > Primates > Tarsiidae > Cephalopachus > Cephalopachus bancanus. Next base: position 1,891,518 of record JAPVLO010000269.1, read on the forward strand.
TGCCACTGCACTCCAACCTAGGCAAAAGACTGAGACTCTGACTAAAAAAAAAATTAAAGGGTAGCGCATGCCTGTAATTCCAGCTACTTGGAAGGCTGAGGCGGAAGGATCATCACCGGAGCCCAGAAGGTCGAGGCTGTGGTAGCCAGAAGCGGCCACTGCACTCCAGTCTGGGCGACAGAGTGAGACTCCAACTCAAAAAAAAAAAAAGCAAATTAATTAAAAAGTATTTCTGACAACAGTGTTTGGTGTCTCCCAGGATTAATTCCAGTGTCATGTTTTTCACATGTTTCCTGTTCTAGTATTCAAGAAAATAGGATAAAATTAAACACAACACACTACACAGTGTCCATGTTGGGGGATCTTCACTTTTTAAGATTGTTGCTGGGGTGGGTTGGTGAGGAGTGTATCCAAAGCGAAATTTTGTGTTGTAAGCGTCATTATTTTGCAGGTCTTCAAATCCCTTTTGGAATCATCTTTGGTGGAACTGATGTAAATGAAGATGCCAACCAGGAGGGAAAAAACAGAGTAATGGGCAAAGTACTCGAGGAAGCCAGGTAATGCTTATGAGAATTTCACCCGAGTCAAACATCTATACTGTTTGGATGGAATTAATCAAAACAAAAAGATAGGAAACCAATGATTGGGGAAGTTTACAACTTGTCACTAAAAACTAGGTTCACATAATCCTTTCTTTTTCTGTTTTTAAAATATAAGATGAGGTCTCACCATGTTGCACAGGCTGGTCTCAAACTCCTGGGCTCATGCAATCCTCCTGCCTTGACCTCCCAGAGTGCTGGGATTACAGGCATGAGCCACCATGCTTGGCCTACTTTTTTCTTTCTTTTGGCACCTTTTTATTTTGCCATGAATAATCATTGCTTACCGGTTACTGCATGTTAAGTCTTCAACTATAGTTAATGTTGGATAAGCATTCCTAGAATGTTCTGCAGGGTGGAAGAGACAGACCTGCTTTCTAAGAGTTAATAATACTGGCATATGTTGGCCTTACCAGTGCACAGATTGGGATTGAGTTTGCAAAAGGGTGACCCAAGTGGACTGTTTATGGCATGGCTTTCCTCCATGTAGACTTCTGAGCTTTGTAGAAGATTTGCGATGGGGCACAGAGGCTCATGACTATGGCTCAGCACTCTGGGAGGCTGAGGTAGGAGAATCACTTGAGCCCAGGAGCTGGAGTCTGTGGTGAGCTATGATTGTACCACTGCGCTCCAGCCTGGATGACAGAGTCAGAACCTGTCTCTAAGAAAGACAGAAATAAACAAACAGAAATCATTCTTGAGAAGGGTTAGCAGCTGGTTCTCTAACCTACAGCTCTGTCCTTTTCTCTATATGTTCTTCCCACTGTCCGGGGACCTGAGGGATGACTGCCCTGAGATAGCTGTCACTCTGGGCAGTGCTTCTTTTTTTTTTTTTTGAGTTGAAGTCTTACTCTGTCACCCAGGCTGGAGTACAGTGGCACGCTCACAATCACTGCAGCTTCAACCTGCTGGGCTCAGATGATCCTCCAGCCTCAGCCTTCCAAGTAGCTGGAACTACAGGCGTACACAACGATGCCCAGCTAATTTTTTCACTTTATTGTAGAGATGAGGTCTTGCCAACTTGCCCAGGCTCATCTCGAACCTGTGGGCTCAGGCAGTCCCCTTGCCTTGGCCTCCCAAAGTCCTGGGATTATAGGCGTGAGCCACCATGCCTGGCGGCAGTGCTTCTCGAAGGGGTCACTGTGTTCATCACAGGGACAGCCCTACACATCTGTGACCCTAGTCTGCCTGTTGACAGCACCATCCAGGCACTAGAACAACCTGGTATTCCTCCCCGTCTTTCCAGCTCCCCCTGGGTGAGGCTGGTCATTGCCCCCAGTTGAGAATCATTTCCAGGCTGTCTCCCCAACTCGTTTCATGTCCGGGATATGAAGCCACATCTGTGGGAGGCCACTGTTTTGGCTAGCCTCCTGCATGTGGGCCCCACTGACCAGACCAAACCAGAATGGAGCCACTTGTGCTAAGTTCCACGTAATGAAACAGAACTTTGAAATGGGCCAGTTTTCTAAAAAGCAGGAGATGGCAGTCAACCTGACTCAGCATAGTAATCCCCCAAGGCAAGTGACTGTGAGATGACCTGTTCCTTTTTGTGCTGTTTCTGCTTTCTTCAGCCTTGTCTGTCTACAAAGCCAGTCTCCTCTGCTCGGCTCATCAGAATACTGTTTTGTAGAATGAGGAGATGCCCGATTCTGGCATCACTAATAAAAGCCAATTAAGACCTTTAAGTGTTTTATCATTGTGTCTCTTGACAAAGCCTACTTAGAAAATTACCATATGTACAGCATTCTGAAGTAAATTGGAAGCCTTGGTGGAAAAATAATTACTCTATTTTTTTTCTATAACAAGTGCAATAATAAGAAATTTTCTTTTCTTTTTTTTTGAGTTGGAACCCCAACTTCCTGGGCTCAGGCTGTCCTTCTGCCTCAACCTCCTGAGTTGCTGGGACTATAGGTACATGCCACCAGGCCCAACTAATTTTTTTTTTAAATTGGAGTTTCACTCTGTCACCCAGGCTGGAGTGCAATGGCACGCTCACGGCCATCGCAGCCTTGACCTGCTGGGCTCAGGCGATCCTTCCGCCTCAGCCTTCCAAGTAGCTGGAACTACAGGCTCACGCCACCATGCCCAGCTACTTTTTTGATTTATTGTTGAGATGAAGTCTTGCCAAGTTGCCCAGGATGGTCTCGAACCCATGGGCTCAAGCAATCCTATTACCTCGGCCTCCCAAAGCCACCACATCCAGCCTTGTCTATTTATTTAGAGACAGATTGGTCTCTAGAACAACCTGGTATTCCTCCAGGTTGTAGACAGACTGTGGCCTAAAACTCCTGGCCTCAAGCATTCCTCCCACCTGGGCCTCCCAAAGTGCTGGAATTACAGGTGTGAGCCACCCCGTCCTGCCCAACCATCAGTTTTCTCTCTTTCATGGCTAGGAAGCTCTAGGAAGGGAATTTGGGACTCTTCAGGCCTTTATATAACTGGATCATTTCTAATCCATACCGAGGACAGCACTCATAGTTCTGTTTTGCAGCTTGTTTCCTTTTTTAAAACATGGATATTGACTTTGCTTCTTAAAATCAGGGTACAGGAGATGTCATTGCCTTTAGGATCTTGTTCTTTTCCGGGGACTTCCTGAGCATAAATGTTGTGACAGTGCCACCTTTTTTTCTTTTTTTGAGTTGAGTCTCACTCTGTTGCTCAGGCTGGAATGTAGTGATGCGATCACGGCTCACTGCAGCCATAACCTCCTGGGCTCAAATGATTCTCCTGTCTCAGCCACCTGAGTAGCTGGGAAGACAGGTGCACAGCACAGTGCCTGGATAACTTGTGGATTTTTTGAAGAGATGAGGGTCTTGCTTTGTTGCCTGACTGGTCTTAAACTCCCAGCCCCAGGTGATCCTCCCTCCTCAGCCTCCCAAAGTGCTGGATTATAGGGATGAGCCCCCGCACCCAGCCTTGCAACCTTTTAAAAACTAGATAGTACGGCCGGGATCGGTGGCTCAGCCTGTAATCCCAGCACTTTGGGAGGCCAAGGCAAGTGGATTGCCTAAGTCCATGGGTTCGAGACCAGCCCGGGCAACTTGGTGAGACCTTGTCTCTACAATAAAATTAAAAATAGCTGGGCATGGTTGTGCATGCTTGTAGTTCCGGCTGCTTGGAGGACTGAGGCAGAAGGATTGCCAGAGCCCAGCAGGTCAAAGCTGGTGTGGCTGTGAACATGCATGCCGCTGCACGTGTGTGTTTGTGTGTATGTGTGTGTGTTACAATAAACAAAGGCATTAGAGCACTTTGGGGTTACCTTGAAAGGTAATCTATCATTTCAGGTTTTCTTCTTGTTGTTGTTCTTATGCTCTGAAAATTTATTACCTTATTATTTATTTATTTATTTTACTCCACCCGCCCCTAAGAATTTATTACCTTTAGATGCATGTAGTTTGTTAACGTACTGCCTTATAGAAGGAAAATAATTCTGTTTACTAGAAACAGTATTAAATGAATCCATCTTATGGTATTATCATTAGTATTATTCATTGCATTGTTATTAAAACAAACATTGATTTTTATTTGGGGGATTATTGATTGAGGTTAGTGAGCAGGAAAGCTGCGTGAATCATAGATTTCTTGTCTGACACAATGGAGCACACTTTTCTGGAAAACAAAGTATTGAACTTGTCTAGCTTTGTAATGAGTGTTTCATTTTTAATCAAATACTTTTAAACAGTTGTATTTTTCCTCTGAGGTATATTTTGGAAATTTTTTGGTATTTTGACCTTTTTTCCTATGTAGTAGAGTATTTGAACTTATTTCAGCATCATCTTTTTTGGCTTATACTTATTGTAATATGACACATATTTGGTTGTTACAAATATCAAAATTAAATAAAGAGTATTTAACACTTATGGAAATTGTTCCCTGAAGATATCCCACCTACACACTAGAACAAAATTTACCAAGAAAACAAGCAAAAGCGATTGTCTAAAATGAGTACCTCAAAAATAGTTTCATGATCAAGACATTAATAGTAACACATTAGGTTGCATGTGTTGCTAATAATTAAATAACTAATTAAATAACCATGCAAACGGGCTACTTTATAGGTCAAGAATGGCTGAATGTTGTTAAGTTCATGTTTTTTTGAGCTATCCTGTTCCTAGAGATGTTTTTTGTTTTGTTTTGTTTTGTTTTGTTTTTTGAGTCGGAGTCTCACTCTGTCACCCAGACTGGAGTGCAGCGGCACGCTCATGGCCACCACAGCCTTGATCTGCTGGGCTCAGGTGATTCTTCCACCTCAGCCTTCCAAGTAGCTGGAACTACAGGCATGTGCCACCATGCCCAGCTAATGTTTTGATTTATCGTAGAGCCAAGGTCTCACCATGTTGCCTAGACTGGTCTCAAAACCATGGGCTCGGGCAATCCTCTCACCTCTGCCTCCCAAAGTGCTGGGATTATAGATGTGAGCCACTGTGTTTTTCACAAACAGGAACGCATGTCAAAGTGAGTAAATCTATTTCCAAATGACAACATTCAACCAAAAATGCAGGCGGGGTGCTTTGTATGTTTGTCATTAGATATGTGTCATTTTAGATTTCTGTGTCATGCCGGGTCCTTGGACCCAACACATTCTTGAACTGCTCTCTGTTAGGGAGTTGTGGACTCAGAGCTGACGATTCTTTCGTGTGAAGCCTCAGCTAAGGATGCCTTCTCTAGTATTTGAGAGTGAATAGTGTGTCTGCATATGTGATGGAGTGAGCTTGCTCCACTGACCCCTGAATCTTCCACGCTCGCCACCCTTTTTGGATGAAAACCTGTCCAAGACTTCACTTCTTCCCTACTTTCTGCACCCTTTAATTTTTAATTTTTTTTTTTTTTTTTTGAGACAAGGTCCTATTCTGTTGCCCAGGCTAGAGTGCAGTGGTGCAGTCATAGCCTTCTGCAGTCTCCATCTCCCAGATTCGAGCAATTCTCCTCTTCCAGCCTCTCGAGTAGTTGGGACTACAGGCATGTGCCATCATACCTGGCCCATGAGCATGTATCTATAAAAACTCTTGGGGGTCAAATGCATGATCTTCATGTCTTTGACAGTATTCTGTACTCAGCGGCTTGTCTCCTCTTTTGAAGTCTCGGTGATTTCCTGGAAGTTTGAGGCTGTTGGGTATGAACTAGGGACCAGGAACTGTGGCAAGGGACAGAACATGCTTTGTGCTACTCAATTGTTGGATTCTTAAGATTCTCATTTTTCTGAAGGTTCCAGCGAAGGAAGGTTTTTATACACACCCACCGAAGTGCTCTTTGTGAGGCAGTTGTATATAGTCACTTATCTTTCCTTTTTATCCTAATCTTGGAGAAAAAAGTTTGTTCCCTCAGAGTACAGTTTCTGTATATTTCTTGTCAGTTTCACAGGAAATGGGGAGCTTCTTATGACTGATGCCAGGAAGCAGCCCTTGGTGGACTCGACCTTCTGCGACCACAGTGTGTTGGGCTGGGAGAATGGTCTCCCCCTTACAGAGGGTGCCTGTGATCAGACGTGAGAATGGGCTCAGCTGTGGGTCGAATGTGACCTGGTCTCCCTAAGAGAGGGTCTCCTCACCTCCCCCTTACGTAGGGCACCTGCATGTGGCTGGTATCAGTGGCAGGGTTGTGGAGGAAGAAGAAAGGAAAGCTCGGAGAAGAAAGGAAAGCTTGGAGAAGACACAGGTCAGGGGAAGAGGAGCTTCCAGGGGGGAGAGTTCCATGCTTCCTGGGTCACGCTGGGGAGGAATTGTCCATTAATGACTCTTCCCTGCAGTAATTACTCTTGAGCTATTGATGTGAGGGTGGTTTTCTATTTCTAGTCTGCCTTCTGGTGTCTTAACTGGAACTCTGCTGTAAAAATAGTTGCCCTGGCCCCATTTACTCATTCAGTTGCTTATTTGTTTTTCCATATGGACTCGTGGATATTTATTTTCCTCTGTGGGTTATCTGTCACTGTTATTGTTCATTTGGATGCTCAAATTGTCTCTGATGTGGCCTTTGGAGTTGCTTTGAGCTGACACTGTGTTCTTTTGACATGCCCTCACCACATTGGGGGCATTTTTTTTTTTTTTTTTTGAGTTGGAGTTTCACTCCGTCGCCCAGACTGGAGTGCAGTGGCCACTCCCGGCCACCACAGCCTCGACCTGCTGGGCTCCGGCGATCCTTCCGCCTCAGCCTTCCGAGTAGCCGGAATTACAGGCATGCGCTACCACGCCCGGCTGATTTTTTGATTTATTGTAGAGATGAGGTCTCGCCAAGTTTCCCAGGCGGGTCTCGAACCTACGGGCTCCAGCAATCCACTCACCTCAGCCTCTCAAAGCGCGGGATTACAGGCTGAGCCCCCGAGCCCGGCTGGGGGCATTTTTTAACTTTCTGATACCATAGGATGTTCTTGGGTCATCCCCTGCCTACCCTGTCCTACTTCTAGAAATAGCCATCTCTCAAAGGAGTCCTGGTTCCTTTTTTAAAAATTATTATTTGAGAATATTATTTAGAAACCAAGATCTGTGCTCATTGCTTCCTGGGTGTCATTTTTTCTTTTTTTTTCTTCTCTTTTTTTTTGAGTCAGAGTCTCACTCTGTTGCCCAGGCTGGAGTACTGTGGCCTGCTCATGGCTGCTGCAGCCTCAACCTGCTGGGTTCAAGCAATCCTTTCACCTTAGCATCCCAAGTAGCTGGAACTACAGGCATGCACCACCATGCCCAGCTAACTTTTTTTTTAATTGTAGAGATAAGGTCTCGCCATGTTGCCCAGGTTGGTCTTACACCCCTGGGCTCAGGCAATCCTCTTGCCTCTGCCTCCCAAAGTGTTGGGATTATAGGCATGAGCCACCCCGTCTGACCCACATGTATTTTTATATCATCACCAGATGTGTGGCTCCTATTATTTGACATATGTATGGAGTTAAGGTTTGCATTGGATACCCAAATGGAGGTGTGAAGTAGGTAGTAGCCTGTGCAGAGGAGGGGAGGGGTCAGCAGTTGTAAGGTGGGGAGTTGGACAATACACGATGCTGTGGATAACTGAGAAGTGATGAGATCACCAGGTGAGCGCAGGTAGAGATGAGAAGTCTGAGATCCGAATCCTGGAGCATCCATTTTTGGGAAGCCAGGGAGAGGAATTGGTGAGCCTGAGATCCATGGCCAGTAAGAGGAAATGAGATGGTTTCCTGCAGAAGCATTTCAAGAGGAAAGGAGGAATTGTATGTATCCAGTGCTCCTGAGAGGTCAAGATGAAGACCGAGGGTGGAGCCACTGGATTTATCAACATGGAGGCCATTAGTGACCTTGATGAACAGTTTCAGTTGTACAGTCAGAGGGCTGCCCAGAGAGGTTCAGATGGAGGATGGAAGAGAGGAATTGAAGGTGTTGAGTTAAGGTGACTCTAGGGCTTTTGTTTTCAAGGGGAAAATGGAAAAGGGGAGGAAAGGGGAAATTATTGGAGGGAAAGCTGTTGAAAGGAGGTCAATTGAGTTTTTTACTTTGGAAGACTGAGGTGGGAATGTCACTTGAGTTCAGGAGGTTGAGACCAGCCTGGGCAATATAACAAGACCCTCATCTCTACAAAAAACTTTCTGAAAGTTAGCTGGGCCTAATTGCACATACCTGTGGTCCCAGCTACTTGGGAGGCTGAGGCAGGAGGATGATTTGAGTTTGGGAGTTCAAGGCTGCAGTGACCCATGATCATGCCACTGAACTCCAGCCTGGACGACAGAGTGGGACCCTGTATCTAAAAAATTATTAAAATTGAAATACAAAAGTACAGAATGAAATAAATAAAAATTTCAAATGTGTTGTTTTTAAGATGGGAGAAAAAATAGCATTTTTACAGTGATTAGGGGAAAAATGCTGCTGTAAGAGAAAGAGGGGGAAATGTATATCGTCTTTGGAAAATACTGATAAACAGACTGTGCCAATGCAATGTGGACGTTTTGAGAAATACCACAGTCGAGGAAAATAGATTGCCTCATGTTCTCTTTGTGCTTTTTGTGTACTTTGACCATTGCCACACTTTGGTAGGTAGTCTTTTATAGTTGTGGATTTGTGACTGTATTCTTGCTGCTTATTATTTTTGAAACTTTGGGTCTAATGACACATGCTTTTTTTTTTTTTTTTTTAAGCTATCAACCTTGTTTATCTGGCAATGTCTTTATTTCACCAGAGGCTGGGAAGGGTAGTGGTAGACATAAAGAGGGGTTGGTTAATGGGTACTAAAACATAGTTAGATAAAAGGAATACAATCTAGCATTAGGTAACACAATAGGGTGACTAATTTATTGTATATGTCAAAATAGCTAGAGGAGTAGATTAGGAATGTTCCCAACACCAAGAAATGATAAATGTTTGTGGTGATGGATATTCCAGTTATCCTGATTTGATCATTACACATTGTGCTTGTATCAAAATATCGCATGTACTCCATAAATATATACAGCTATCTTGTAACCATAAAAAAGAAAAAAGAAAAAGAAAATAATATAATTTTGCTGGGTTGAGAATTCTTGGTTGACTTTTTCTCCTTCAGTGCTTTAAATATGTCATCTCACTGCTTTCTGACCTCCATAGTTTCTGTTGAGAAGTCAGCTGTTAGCTTCACTGTGGCTTCTTCATACATTTATCTCTGACCAAATTCATGATTTCCTTTTTATTTTTTGTCTTTCAACATTTTGACCATGATATGTCTGAATACAAATTTTATGTTTATCCTACTTGAGATTCACTGAACTTCTTGGATCAGTATAGATTATGTTTTTTTGGACATTTAGGAAATTTTCAGCCATTATTTTTTGGAATACTTTTTATGTCTCTTTCTCTGTTCTCCCTGTGGTATCCTGAAGTATGAATAAGTTGGTATATGCCAATTCTTTTATTTAACAAAGCATCGTGAACATTTTTTATAATATTAAGGTGCTAAACATGGTTTTAGTGGGTGCAAAGGATTCTATCATAAATTATTTAACTTATCCTTTGACATTGGCATTTATTGTTTTCCTTATAATAAACAACACCATGGGGTAAACAACCTGTTTCTGTCTTAAACTGATTATATTAATCTTACTATATTAATTCTTAAAGATAGAATTGCAAGGTCTAAGGATATGAACATATTGATACCTTGATGCAATTTCTCAAATTTATCTCTAGAGGAAATGTTCCCATTTCACTTCACCAAGTGGGTGGATTTAATTCATTTATTCATCTTTATCAACAGTGCCAACTTATTTTTACAACTGCCAATCTTATATGTGATACAATGTTTTCTTGTTTTAATTAGATTTATTTTGTTCTTAGCGAAACTTCACTTAATTCATATTTGTTCTCATGTGAATCTCCTATTTTAACCATTCCTTTTTTCCCCCTCTTGGGCTGTTAGTCCTCCTTGTTTTTTTTGAAGAGTTTCTTAATAAGTATTATACCCCTTCTCCCCAGATAAGTTGCATATGTTTTCTATACGTTTGTTTTAATTTGTTTGTGATATTTAAATAGCCTTTATAATTTAATATAATCAAATCATTCTTATCTTTAGAATTGATTTTATCTCTTTTTTTTCTGAGTCGGAGTCTCACTCTGTTGCTGAAACTGGAGTGCAGTGGCATGCTCATGGCCACTACAGCCTCCACCTACTGGGCTCAGGTGATGCTTCCACTTCAGCCTTCCAGGTAGCTGGAACTACAGGCAAGTGCCACCACACCCGGCTAAGTTTTATTTATCTATTGTAGAGATGAGGTCTTGCCAAGTTGCCCAGGCTTGTCTTGGACCTGCAGGCTCAGGCAATTCTCTCACCTTGGCCTCCCAAAGTATTGGGATTATAGGTGTGAGCCACTGCGCCCAGCTAATTTTTTGATTTATGGTCTCACCAAGTTCCCGAGGCTGGTCTCAAACCCCTGGGCTCAGGCAATCCTCTCACCTCAGCCTCCTAATCTGCTGGAATTATAGGCATGAGCCACCATGCCCAGCCCAATGTTATCTCTTTTTATGCTTAGAAAACCTTTCCCAGGCTGAGACCAGATACGTATTCACTTATATCATTTTGTATTTATCTAATAGTATTACTTTTTTTACCTAGCTCTTAAGTCAGCTTTTTAGATATTTGGTGTGAGGTAGCCAGCTAACAACTTGTTTCACATATTTAACCACTTCTCTGACTTTATGCTATATTAAATTCTCATATATATCTGGGTTTGTTTCTGGCTATGTATTTGGTTTTGATCTTTCTGTCTTTTCTTGCATTGTCAACACTGTTTGAATTATTACACTTTTTTTTTTTTTTTTTTTTTGAGTTGGAGTCTTACTCCATCACCCAGGCTGGAGTGTAGTCGCACACTCATGGTCACCCCTGCATCCATCTGCTGGGCTCCAGCGATCCTTCTGCCTCAGACTTCCAAGTAGCTAGAACAACAGGCATGCGCTACTACACCGGGCTAATTTTTTGATTTTTTTATTGTATAGACGAGGTCTTGTCAAGTTGCCTGGGCTGGTCTTGAAACCGTGGGCTCAGGCAATCCACTCGCCTCAGCCTCCCAAAGTGGCTGAGCCACCAAGCCCGGTCAATTATTACACTTTCAACTATGTTTTGATATGTGTGAATACAAGTTCTATCTCTAAACTCTTTATCAACCTTTTTTGGGGTAATTGTCACCCAATTGTATGCATAGATAAACTTTAAAATTATTTTGTTAAATTTCCATAAAAATCTGCGTGTGGATTGTATTTGAAATATTTTGTGAAAATATCAACATGTTTGTAGTATTGAATCTTCCCATCTAGGAATATGGTGTCCATTTCCATTCAAAGGTATCTGTTAATATTCCTGTATTTCGTGACAAACACAATTTTGTTTTCTTTCTTTTTTCTCCTTTTGAGTCAGAGTCTCACTCTGTCACCCAGGCTAGAGTGCAGTGGCATATTCATGGCCACTGCAGCCTCAACCTGCTGGGCTCAGGCAGTCCTTCTGCCTCAGCCTCTTGAGTAGCTGGAACTATAGGTGTGCGCCACCACACCGGCTAATTTTTTGATTTATTGTAGAGAAGAGGTCTTGCCAAGTTGCCTAGGCTGGTCTCGAACCCTTGGGCTCAGGTGATCCTCTTGCCTGGGCCTCCCAATGTGCTGGGATTACAAGTGTGAGCCACTGCGCCTAGCGACAAACACAATTTTAATAAACAGGTTGCCTTGATATTCTTATCTATGAAGCTCAATTTGTGTATTTGCTGAAGAAATGACCAACTGTACTGAAATCTACATGTTAGCACTGACCACCCATGCACACTCAGTGCATCTTGAGTGCTTCACCGTTTTCTTCCTCTAGCCATGCTGATGTTATGGGACGCCTGCCCTTGGATATTCAGGGTGAATCAACTATGCCCCTTGCCTGTCTCTTGAGTCTGGATTTCTGGCTTTTTATTTTATCTCTGCTTCTCTGACCTTACATAAAAGGAGAAAGAACAATAGGAAGTTTTAAGCTTCATTTGGTTTACTTCTTGCATTCACAACTTTTTTTTTTAATACGAGTAGAGGTTAAACTAATGACCACAAATAACAAAGATTGATGGCATTGTAAATTTAACATCTTACCTTGTCTCCCATAAACAGCTAAAGAGCTGTTCCATGGTTATGTTGATTGCATTCTGGCCTAATTGTTTCCATTATTTGTGTTCATTTACTAGGTTTGCCGTGGCTTTCACTGAGTCAATGAAGGAGATGGCACAGGAGCAGTGGGTAAGTGTTTATCTCATGTTGTTATCATAGTTGTGCTGGTGAAACTGCAGAATTGGGGAACAGAAAGGCAGCCTTGTTAGAACTGCCAGTGTTCCTACGACAATGCCTGTGTAGTTATGAACTGTTTCCAAGTTATGGGTATTTTGTGTGTGTGCAGCTAGGTACTCTTGAAACTTCGCTGACCTTTGTTAGGTGTAGTTCAACACAAATAGCCCCAAAACGAAATCTCTTGTGCTTCATCTGTTTCCTTTTTTGTTCTTACATAGGGGGATTCACAGGCTACTTCATAAAAGCTGCTACAACCTCATACACACTGAGAGCGACAGTCTCTTAGAGGGTAGAGGTGGTTTCCCAGATTGGACTGTTTATTAGGAGAGCTTTAGAATCTGGATTTTGTAGATTAATTTGCTTATTGACTTTTGCGATCATCATTACTTTGGGGGCTGGTGGAAGGAGCTGGTGTAGTCTACCTGAGTTCTCTGCTGGGAATCATGGAGAGACACCGTAGAGCTGGTGCTTGCAAAGCTAAAGAAAAGCCAAGGTCACTTTCCTTGGGCAGACAGGGCTGCTTTTACTGACGGGGACCAGCCGTGAGCCTGTGTCACTGGTGCTGTTAGCCCTGCACTCTGGCAGCTCACTGGGTGTGCATGAGGTCCCTGGCAAGTATAGGCAATATTCCTGTAGGTGCGATTTTTTTTTTTTTTTTGAGTCAGAGTCTCTGTCTCCCACGCTGGAGTGCAGTGGCACTCTCATGGCCACCTCAGCCTCAACCTGCTGGACTCAGGCAATCCTTCCGCCTCAGCCTTCCAAGTAGCTGGAACTACAGGCACGCGCCACCATGCCTGGCTTATTTATTTATTTATTTATTTATTTATTTATTTATTTATTTATTTATTGTAGAGATGAGCCCAGGTTGGTCTCAAACCTGTGGGCTTAGGCAATCCTTGTTTTCACCTCCCAAAGTGCTGGGATGACAGGCGCGAACCACTGTACTTCACTAACTATTTTTTCATAATAATGCAAAGACTTTTTTTGCCTTTTTCATGACATAGTGAAGGCAAATGAAAAGTCAATGATGAGTAAAACTGCTGCCACCTTAATACCTAAGAAGGCAACGGTACCCATCTGTACCAGGAGTCACCGACGGTTCACTGCCACCCACTGAAGCCAGTTCACTTTAAAACGTCCTTGATGAAGAAATTCAGATGATTAATTCTTCAGATATTAATCTCTGAATACATTCTTTTTTTCTTTTTTGAGTTGGAATCTCACTCTGTCGCCCAGACTGGAGTGCAGTGGCCACTCCCGGCCACCGCAACCTCGACCTGCTGGGCTCCGGCGATCCTGCCGCCTCGGCCTTCCGAGTAGCCGGAATTACAGGCGCGCGCTACCACGCCCGGCTGATTTTTCGATTTATTGTGGAGATGAGGTCTCCCTGCCCAGGCGGGTCTTGAACCCGCGGGCTCAGGCCATCCACTCACCTCAGCCTCCCAAAGGCGCAGGATGATAGGCTGAGCCACCGAGCCCGGCTGAATACATTCTTTTAAATGTTCTGTGTGATGAAACAGAACGTACTCAGGAAGCACTTCTGCCACTTACTCATGAAGCAAGGTGCTTATTTGGAAAGAGGGTCCCTGCGTGCTTGTGCGTGCTGTAAGTGTTGGGAACGAGCTACTTTCTGTTTGGTTTTTTTTTAATGTTTGTAGAAATGGAGTCTTGCTATGTGGTACAAGCTGGTCTCAAACTCTTGGACTCAAACAATCCTCCTGCCTCAGCCTCCCAAATCACTGGGGTTTCAGGCCTGTACCAGCAATTTTAATGCAATTTTTACCTGAACAAGTAACTGACACACAAACTTTGATTATTCAGACTTGGGCAACTGGCAGAAAATAACGTTCAACCGAGTGAAATATGCTAGTCATTTCAGGAGAAAGCTATTGGCAGTATTTGCTGCCAATGATAAATTTGAGTCTTCAAGCAAAAATTAGTATTTTGGAAAGTCAATTTGAGGCTGCCCGTTTCCCAGTATGTGAAGGCTTTTCTGATGAGAACAGTGGCATATTAACAAATGTGGGGTTTCTTTTTTATACATTGTATAATGAAATATTTCAACATTTGGAAGATTTACATGACTCAGTGAACCAGTATTTTTCTTGAACTTCTGACCTCAAGTAACCTCTTACCTTGGTCTCCCAAAGTGCTGGGATTTACATGCTTGAGGCACCATGCCCAACAGAACCAGTATTTTTCAAATGGCCAATAAGTGACCTACTGAGTCAAGTATAATGAAAGAGTCACTCAAAGTACCAGACAGACCAGTGCACTTCTTTTTTTGAGTTGGAGTCTCACTTTGTCACCCAGGCTGGAGCGCAGTGGCATACTCACAGCCACTGCAGCCTCCACTTGCTGGGCTTAGGCAATCCTTCCATCTCAGCCTTCCAAGTAGCTGGAACCACGGGTACATGCCACCATGCCTGGCTAATTTTTGATTTATTGTAGAGATGAGGTCTCACCAACTTGCCCAGGCTGGTCTTGAACCACTGGGTTTAGGCAATTCTCTCGCCTCCGCCTCCCAAAGTGCTGGGATTGTAGGCGAGAGCCACTGAGCCTGGTCGACCAGTGCACTTTAATAAATAACCGAGTATGAAAACTTCACTGATTGACGCAGATAGAAATGGGGAAAGGGAAGCCTATTTTAATAGCCTTTTCAGATCATGGTAGGCCTTGTTCCTGGATACCACATCAAAACTCAACATGTAGCCGGGCTCAGTGGCTCAGCCTGTAATCCCGCGCTTTAGGAGGCTGAGGTGAGTGGATTGCCTGAGCCTGCAGGTTCGAGACCCGCCTGGGCAACTTGGCGAGACTTCATCTCTTCAATAAATCAAAAATCAGCCGGGCCTGGTAGCGCGTGCCTGTAATTCTGGCTACTCGAAAGGCTGCGGCGGAAGGATCGCCGGACCCCAGCAGGTCGAGGCTGCGGTGGCCGGGAGTGGCCGCTGCACTCCAGTCTGGGCGAGAGAGTGAGACTCCAACTCAAAAAAAAAAACCAAAAAACAAAAACATAACTCTATCAAAACAATATATTGCAACAGATGGAATAAAACAGCTGTGAGAACCCAGCTGTGTTAAGTCAGACATTAAAGAAACCTTTGAAGCATGTGCCTTTTCTACAAATTCATGTCCCTTTTCCCTGACTTTTCAGCCCTAAGGGCCAATTCTTGACCCTCCAGAATTGGCATAGATGAGTTCACGCACTCTGTCAGAGTTTGCTTAGAACATGCCAGGCGCCCCCAAACACACAGGGTGGCCTCACTCACATACCTGGACCGTAGCTGGGACCGGCGGGCCTCTGAGGCTGACTCCATGGGGTCTGTTGTCTTATAGCAGGCTCACAGCAGAGAGAGCAGGCCCCAGGCACAGGGCCACTCCCTGCTTGTGTTTGCTGCCATTCCGCCAACCACTGCAAGTCAAGGGATGGAGAGAAAGTCTCTCCTTGTGAGTGGTGGGTTTTTAATGGTGCCTCACAAGGGTGCAGATGCAGGGAGGGGGAAATTTATGGCCACTTTAACTGTCTGGCACACCTAGTGCCCATTCCTCCTACTGGTTGTCATATTTCTTCTTTTCTTTTTCTTTTTCTTTCTTTTCTTTTCTTTTCTTTTTTTTTTTTTTTTTTTTTTGAGTTAGAGTCTCACTGTCACCCAGGCTGGAGTGCAGTGGCATGCTCATGACCACCGTAGCCTCGGCCTGCTGGGCTCAGGCAATCCTTCCACCTCAGCCTTCCTAGTAGCTGGGACTATAGAATGCACCACCATGCCCAGTTAACTTTTTTTAAAATCTATTGTAGACATGAGGTCTCACCAAATTGCCCAGGCTGGTCTCAAATCCCTGGGTTCAGGCAACCCTCTCACCTCCGCCTCCCAAAGTGCTGGGATTACAAGCATGAACCACCGGGCCCGGCTATAATATTTCTTAACTTTTTTCCCTTTGTGGCTTTGAGCTTCTTGAGAAAGGGACAAGGTGGTCACTCATGTATCTCTAGAAAGTAACCTAGTACCTCATGTCCTACAAGTATTTGTTAAATTGAATTTACTATGAATGGTACCTCCTTTAGAATGTTTTGCTATAGAGATGTTAAGGTTTATACATAAGTTGCAAGAATAGTGGCATGAATGCCTATGTGACCACCTCCCTGCATGCCATTCTTCAATTCTTATTTAGTCTAGTTCTCTATGCACACACACGTTTTTTTTCTGAAATAGTTTTTAAAAATCACAGATATCATGCCATTTTACCTATAAATATATGCCATTTTGCCTGTAAGTGCACCTTATTAAAAGATTTTTTTTTACATAAACACCATAGTATAGGTAATTTTGGTGTTGGAAGACCACAGTCAGTAAGAAAGAAGTTAATATAGAGGAGCTTAAGAGTATTATTTATATAACTTAACATTTTTACCAATGCATTCTGGAAGAAATTGAGTATGGAGGGAAAAGGAGAGAGGAAGTGAATCATTTAGTTCTGGACGTATTGAATTAGGGACAAACATTGGACTTGGGATAAATTTTCAGAAATACAGTGAAAATTGTAGAGCTGTCCTCAGATGGGGGCACAGCTGGGGAGAACGCTCTTGGCATCCAGGTGGTAGTCAAAGCATGGAAACAGCAACTTTTAGATGAATTAAACATATGGGTGTAATGAGCTGGACGTGGTGGCTCATGCCTGTAATCCCAGCATTTTGGGAGACGGAGGTGAGAGGATTGCCTGAGCCAATAGGTCTGAGACCAGTGTGTGCAGTTTGGCAAGATCTCATCTCTACAATAAATCAGAAAATTCTCCGGGTGTGATGGTGCTTGTCTGTAATTCCAACTACTTGGAAGGCTGAGGCAGAAGGATCGCCTGAACCAAGCAGGTTGAGGCTGTGGTGGCCATGTGTGTGCCACTGCACTCCAGCCTGGGCGACAGTGAGACTCTGACTAAAAAATAAAAATAAAAAAAAATAAAAACCTAGAGCCAAAAAGAACATATTTGGATGTGATGATAAGAAAATCAAACTAGTTGCACAGTGGTCAGCTACGTTTAGGGCAGGCTCAGCAGCAGTGGTGATGATCTCTTGGTAGTCTGCTGTCAGAAGGGTCCCCTTGCATCTCAGAATGGTGTTGCCCATGTGCCTGTCTCTCGGTCCGCAAACAAAGGCAGCACACCTCTCCACGCCCACTCTAATCCTGGGTCAGCAGTCTCTGCTCTTGGAAGGATAGTCTTCCAAGCATAATAACAAGGCATTTGAAAAAAAAAAAAAAAAATTTGAGAAGGCAGTAAAAATCGTTTGGCCTTGGATGTTTATGTAAGAGGCACTATAATACAGCTAATAAAGGAAAGAATGAATCTGACTTTATAGTTTACAGGGGTGGGGACTAGTTGTTAAATTTGAATGTGAAGCTGTTTTTAATGCACCTTTTTGTGGTTTTTGCGGTGGATGATTTTTTAATAAGGTTCAGTTCAGTGCCTTTATTTGATTAGGTTTTGCAAATAAAAATATGTATAAATAATGTATCCAGTCATTATTCAGCCATATTTCTATAATTATTTCAGATGGAGTTATGTAAAGAGGCTATTTCTATTTATGTATTCTGAACAGTGATACAGATTTTGAGCAATTAAGTTTTGTTCTTCATTATTGAAATGCCAGCTTTGGTTTTTAATTTTATAGTCTATTTTAGTGAGCAAGCATGTCTCAGGTTGTAGTTTAGTTAATCTTATCTAATTATTATCAAAGCAGAATCAAATTTCAATAATCTCAGATTAGAGAGAATTATGGCATTTACTTCTTATTGCTTTTGTGATTTCAAAAGAGAGAATGTATCATGTATAGAGCTTATGTAGGTAGATGTAGTTTTGAGCATAAAATGTAGTCTAAACCTTAGGTTTTCTCAAACTTAATTTAGAGAGGAAATTAAATGAAGACACCCATAAACACAGGCACACTCTCAATACCTGCCCTGTCTAGTAGGAAGATAACAGAAGCCACAAACATGAGTCATATATATATAATTTTAAATTTTCTAGCAGCCACATTTAAAGAAATAAGTAGAAGCATGTAAAATTAATTTTAATATCATACTTTATTTAATCCGCTGCCTGGAGTTAGCCAAACTGCAGCTTATAGTATAGAGCTCTGTATAGTCCACAAGACTGCTCTCACTTCCGACACCAAATGCAAGTTCAGAGTATTTCCAAACCACCATCAGATTCTATACTTCACTGGAAGGACTCCCAGAACTCACAGTTATTGTTTATTACAGGGAAAGGACACAGATTAAAATCAGCCAGAGGCAGAGATGCACAGGGCAGAGCCTGGGACAGTTCCCAAAGAGGAGCATCCTCTGTGGTCTTCTCCCCTGGGCAGTCAGGACGCTGCCTCTAGTTGTCTGTTTGGGACAATGCATAGGGAAGTATGACCAGTCAGGGAAACTCACTTGAGTTCAGTGTCCAACATCTTTATTAGGGTTTAGGTATGACTGGGTTGATTAATTGACACATGGTTAAACTGAGTCTCCAGATCAACTGATACCACTTGACCCAAAGTTCCCACCACAAATCTCAAAGTTGGTCTTTCTGGCATGGCCAGCCCTAGCCTGAAGACTGTTCGATGTGGCTGACCCACCCTGAGATCCAGTGTGATCTTACACTGACCCTAAACAAAGACATTCCTATCAGGCATCGTGCAAAGGCCAGCAAAGACGAAGCCTCTCTTTGGACAAGGCCAAATTTCTTACTATTCATAAATCACTGTATTCTAAAATATTGTCTCAATATGTAAGCATTTTGAAAGTTACTAGTGACATATTTTCCTTTTTTTTGAAACTACACCTTTGAAATCCAGTGTGTATTTTACACTTACAGCTATATTTTGGTTCATACCAGCCGCATTTCAAGTGCTCAGTGTCAGCCTCATGTGGCCAATGGCTATTTTGTTGGACAGCACTGATCTGCATTGGGGTTTCTAGAATACCTACTCCCACAGTATGCAATCTTGGGAGATATATGAACAGGCATGGGCAAATGAGAGCTTGTTTTATAATTGGTGGGTTAATTTCAGCCCTCAGAGAAAGCCAGGGGGCTCTTTTGGAAACTATTGTGAAGGTTGTGCTTATGATTGCCTATGCATCTCTGACTGACACTACACAAATTTAGTTCCATTGGATTTCAATAAAAAGGGTTTTAGCTTATCTCTTTTAATTTAAACGCCTTTGTTTACACTCGTGTTGGCTATTTTTTAGCACTGTTCATATTAACCTTAATTTATTGTCATCCCTACTTTGTAAAGCAGACAGTCTAAAGGGGCTCCCCCCAAGGGTGGCACACTGTGTTATGACTATCTGTCCCTCTGGAGCAACCCAGGTCACGTTTTGGGGGAGTGTGACTCTAACGGCTTGTGATATCACACTGATGTGGCACTTTCTAGAATTTGATTCACTATACATTTCTGATTGTAAAATATGCATTGTGGAAATTTTAAGTAACTTGTATAGGACTCTGATTTCTTGTTACAGTATGTACTAGATATTCAGAATGCAAACTTAAATACTTCTAGTTCTAGTCCTTTTTTTTTTTTTTTTTTTGAGTTGGGGCCTCACTCTTACCTCCCAAACTAGAGTGTAGTAGTACACTCACGGCTCTCCACAGCCTCAACCACCTGGGCTCAGGAGCTCCTTCCACCTAAGCCTCCCAAGTTGCT
The DNA here is from genome assembly GCA_027257055.1 of Cephalopachus bancanus. Lineage (NCBI taxonomy): Eukaryota > Metazoa > Chordata > Mammalia > Primates > Tarsiidae > Cephalopachus > Cephalopachus bancanus. The sequence goes on from JAPVLO010000269.1 coordinate 1,911,542, forward strand.
GGGACTCCAGGCACTTACCAGCATACCCAGCTATTTTTTTTTTGTTTTTTGGTAGAGATGCGGTCTTGCTGTGTTGCCCAGGCTGGTCTCCAATTCCTGGGCTCAAGTGATCTTCCTGCCTCAGACTCCCAAAGTACTGGGATTACAGGCATGAGCCACTGTGCCTAGCCTCTGCCCAGATTTAGAGTGCTTTGTCTAAATCCACCAAACTTTCACTAGAAAATGTAAAAATGTCACCAAAAAAGTAATAAAAATTAATGTGTAACTTAATGGAAGGCTCTCCTCCCAACAGAAGCAATGATTATGGTTTAATATATCACCATTGAGTCTAAAACGCCCCATGTTTGTGTTTACACTTTTACTAATGAGTACTTTGTAAGAGGACATTATCTAAGCTCGAACATTTACTTGTGAGCTATTTTTTTTTAAATCCTGAGTTTGAGTAAGCATTTCTTTTCTTTCTTTTTTCCTTTTTTTTTTTTTTTGCATCAGTCTCACTTTGTCACCCAGGCTGGAGTGTAGTGTCATGCTCATGGCCACTGCAGCTTCGACCTGCTGACTTCCTAAGGCCTATCCTTGCACCTCAGCCTTCTAAGTAGCTGGACCCACAAGTACACGCTGGCAAATTTTTTGATTTATTGTAGAGACGAGGTCTCACCAAGTTGCCCAAGCTTGTCTCGAACCCACGGGCTCAGGAAATCGTCTCGCCTCTGCCTCCCAAAGTGCTGGGATTACAGGTATGAGCCACTGCACCCAGCTCTTTTTATTTTTTATTTTTTTGAGTCTGGGTGTCAGAGTCTCACTCTGTTGCCCAGGCTGGAGTGCAGTGGTGTGCTCACGGCTACTGTAGCCTTGACCTGCTGGCTCAGGCAATCCTTCAGCCTCTGCCTCTCAAAGTGCTGGGATTACAGACATGAGCCACCTGGCCAGAGTAAGTATTTCTTGAAACAGTGATCAAATCCAAGAAAGCACAGAGCCAGCCCTAATGGTGCCTCAGTCCACTGTGTTAGCATAGAGTGATTTGTTTTGTAATCTGAAAACTTTCACCCCCTTTTGGGGCCTGGTTTGTCTGCTTGCCCTTGGCATTTAAAAGAAAAGTGACTTTCTTGAAGTAGTTGTGTTAGGCAGGACCTAAAGTGTAACTTTACTTTCAGTGTGTGCACTTACTCATCAACATTCTTTTGGAAATTAAAATGCAGAAAGCAAGACAGAGTTTACTGGCTGTCACATGCGCAGTCCATGCCACAGGTGAGCTCAAAAGGTCAATATAGGCATTAGTTGCTGGCCTAATCGGACGAGCTGTGCACCCACTAATTCCTGACGTCTGTAGTAAAAGCATGTTGTCTCCTGAGCTGCTTATGACTTCTGCCTCTTCCTGCATGGCGCGTTGCTTTGTGTCTGATGGTCTCCGGAAGCCATCTTGGCAGCAGCTGAACCACACAGATCAGTTTCCACCATCCTGGGAGCTTGACAACATTCATTTCATGGGTTTCATCTCTTAGACTGTCTCATCTGTGTGTTAACCCCACACTCCCCCCACCAGTACCCCGTAGGGGACTCCAGGGACTGATCCTGTCGTAGGAAGCTAATCATTTTTAATAACTTCCATTAAGGCAGGCTTTCCTTGGAGATTTCTTGATGGAATTGCAAGTGTTCTTTAGGCTTTTTTTCCCCTCCATGTGAGATCCCTGGGAATTGAGAAGTTTTAAAGTAACTTAAACAGGTGGAAAACTCACCAATTCCAGAGTATAGACCTTGGGTCTCCCTTTTACATGACCCGAGGCTCAAACATGTGGAATGACCACCAAGTATTTGTCTAATTCATTAACTTGCTAAGGCAGAGAATGGTAGGGAACCTTCCGAATCAAATCAGCAATAACTGAATTGTTCACTCCATGGATTTAACCGTTTTATTTATTTTTTATTTATTTATTTATTTATTTTTTGAGTTGGAGTCTCACTCTGTCGCCCAGACTGGAGTGCGGTGGCCGCTCCCGGCCGCCACAGCCTCGACCTGCTGGGCTCCGGAGATCCTTCCGCTTCAGCCTTCCAAATAGCCGGAATTACAGGCATGCGCTACCACACGGCTGATTTTTTTGATTTATTGTAGAGATGAGGTCTCACTGCCCAGGTGGGTCTTGAACCCACGGGCTCAGGCAATTCACTCACCTCAGCTTCCCAAAGGTGCGGGATTACAGGCTGAGCCACCGAGCCTGGCGGATTTAACCATTTTAAAAAACAGAGCTCTTCACTGGAATTTTCCTGTGGGCATTCCCATTTCTTGTGTTGCCACACTGGACTGGGATCGTTCCTTCAGCTTTGGATCCTGGGGTTTTTTTGTTTTTGTTTTTGAGTCAGAGTCTCACTCAGGCAAGAGTGCAGTGGCACGTTCATGGCCACTGCAGCCTCTACCTGCTGGGCTCAGGCGATCCTTCCACCACAGCCTTCCAAGTAGCTGAAACCATAGGTGCATAACACCATGCCTGGCTAATTGTTTGATTTTTATTGTAGAGACGAGGCCTCACTAAGTTGGCCAGGCTGGTCTTGAATCCCTGGGCTCTAGTAATCCTCTCATCTACCTCCCAAAGTGCTGGGATGACAGGCATGAGCCACTGCATCCAGCCCTGGATTGTTTTAATTTCATCTTTGCTGTCCATTCCATATTGGATCAGATAGAACAGTATCCCAGTCTAGTTTTTAAATGTCTTCCTCATCTCACCCAAGTTGTTTTCTTTTCTTGAACATTTTTCTTTGTTTGGTTCCACTGCAGCTCAGTGGCAAGGCTGAGCACCCCTCCTTGTGAATATCATTTTCTTCCTTTGCTTGATAACAGATTTCTAAGGGGAAGGGAGCAGAGGGAGGGAAAAAATCACCATGACCCCTGAAAAATGCCCACATTCGGTGTGTTTTGTGGCATAGATATATTTTGTGAACTTCATATGCACTGGCCATGGTCTCTTTTAAGCAGTTTGTAATCATTTTACAAGGGCTTTTAACAAAACCACAATCAGAACGTGTATTGTAGTTTCAAAATAAAAATTATTATTATTTTGGTTACCTGTAGAGTGTAAAATTCTGCATATATTTTAAAAATAATATCTATTGTGGTTTCCATTGGAAGAAAGTTTAATTTTGGAAGGTCAGCTTCTAGGTGGTAGTAATCAAAGAATGGGAAGCATTTTTTTTTCTTGTTATTGTTGTTATTGTCTGTTATTCTATCATTAAAAGGTATCCATCGGCACATGCGTCTGTCACAAAGTCACACCTACTTATAGGTGTCTATCCAATGGGACATTGGCTTTTTATATCCAGTTTGGGGCCAAAGAGATAACACTTACTCACAGACATTAGAGACAGAGCTCCTTCCCCTCACCTCTCACCTCCTTAGTGGTTGTTGTTTTATGCACTGATGAGCTCATGTCAAGGCAGGCGATGCACAGGGACTTTGACTCTTAGTTCATGGAAAATGAAACAATAATAAATATTGAGCAAAGAAAGCTAATTTGTATTGGTAACACTTTAATATCAAAAATGTTTTTCAAAATCGATATAAGCCAACTGGCTTTTCCCCGATTTCTTTTATTACCACAACTAAACATAATCCAGGGCTAGATTTCTTTTCTACCGTAAATCTATTTTCTCAATTTGCTTGGATAAGATCTTAAAATACCATTGATGAAATTTTTTTCCAGGAGATTGTAGAGGAGTAATGCTCAGAGATTTGTAAAGGCCAGCAGATGGACCCAGAAGTTTCCACATGGAGTCAGTTCCTTCTGCTTAGAGAGCTGAGATACAGTTTAATTAAGGTTTTTTTTTGTGTGTGTGTGTGTGTGTAAAAAAGGATTTTTCTTTTTCTTTTTTCTTTTTTTTTTTTTTGAGTTGGAGTCTCACTCTGTCACCCAGACTAGAGTGCAGTGGCACGCTCCCGGCCACTGGAGCCTTGACCTGCTGGGCTCCGGCGATCCTTACACCTCAGCCTTCCAAGTAGCTGGAACTACAGGCGCGTGCTACCACGCCTGGCTAATTTTTTGATTTATTGTAGAGATGAGGTCTCGCCAAGTTGCCCAGGCAGGTCTCGAACCCGCGGGCTCAGGCAATCCACTCACCTCAGCCTCCCAAAGCATGGATTACAGGCTGAACCACCGAGCCCGGCTAATTTTTTCTTTTTGAGTTAGGATCTCACTCTGTTACCCGGGCTGGAGTGCAGTAATAAAAACAGAACTCACTGCAGCCTTGACCTCCTGGGCTCAGGCAATCCTTCCACCTCAGCATCCCAAATAATTGGGACTGCAAGTACACACCACCACACCGGGCTAATTTTTTTTTATTTTTATTTTTTGCAGTGATAAGGTCTTGCTATGTCGCCCAGAATAGTCTTGAACTCCTGGACTCAAGCAATCCTCCCATTTTGGCAGTACTTTATTGCCCATTTGAAAGACATTTTCCAAGCCAGTGTTTTAGATCTAGGGTTGGTTAGGGAAGAAGCACTCTGAGCCTCCACTGTGTTCCAATAACATTTTTTTCAGCTTTCCAGTGAAATTAAAATTCAACAAAAAGAATATTTTAGGGAATCTGCTCTTCAATTTCTAATTTCAAATTATTGCTGCCAGCCATTTTTTCCTTATTAAAGCTAACATCTTTTTTAATTAGCAGAGAAGAGACTGTGGAAACTTTCCTGCATTTTAAATTTTATTATTATTTTAAAAATATTTATCTTTTTTTTTTTTTTGGCCGGGTATGGTGGCTCAAGCCTGTAATCCCAGAATTTTGGGAGGCCGAGGTAAGGCGATCGTCTGAGCCTATGGGTTTGAGAACAGCGTGGGCAACTTGGCGAGACCTCATCTCTACAATACATCAAAAAAATTTAGCCAGGTGTGGTAGTATGTTCTATAGTTCTGGCTACTTGGCAGGCTGAGGCCATCCCAGTGTAGACCTGCTGGACTCAGGTGATCCTTCCACTGCAGCTTTCCGAGTAGCTGAAACCACAGGCATGTGCCACCACACCCCCCTAATTTTTTTATTTACTGTAGAGATGAGGTCTCACCGTGTTGCCCAGGTTGGTCTCGAACATGTGGTCTCAGGCAAAGTGCTGGGATTACAGGTTTGAGCCACAGCACACTCTGCTATCTCTATTTTTTGTAGAAATGGGGGTCTGGCTATGTTGCCCAGTCTGGTCTCAAACTTTTGACCTCAAGTGGTCCTCCCGTCTTGGCCTCCCAAAGTGCTGGGGTTATAGGTGTGAGCTACTGCACCTGGCCTCTTTCTCTGTTTTTAAAGCCTTACTGTTGTCAGGGCTTTTTGCGTGGCATGCTTGCCACTGTATGGAGGTTTTTTGATCCGTTGGTCAACACAAAATGCAACTCTAATGACCAGACCGGACAGTAACCACCCGAGCCTCGTGTGTGTCCCGCCTTCTGCGTAAACGCCACCTCTTCCTAAGCCATCAGGACGTCTCCCTCCCACTGTCTGTCTCTCCCTAGGCTGGGTTGCTTCCCCTTCTGCTGGTTTCCCTACAGTACAAAACAGACTTGGGGACAAAGTCCATAGGGGACCAACATCCCCTGCTCACAGGGCCTGGCCCCAAGTGCCCTACAAGCCTACTCACTGAGGGGATGGGGGGTGGCTTCTGCGCCCTCCGGTTATCTGGTCAGTTCAGTCATTTCCTGCGTGGATCAGCAAATTCACGTCTTGTGCGAAAAGGCACACATTTCTGGACTCTTTCAACAAACAACTGGTTACAATGTTTTGGTCACTCAAGGAAATAGCCCTTGCGCTGACTTGACTATTCATGCTTTAACAGCATTTATAAGAGGGTTTCTTGTCTTCTTCTATGTCTACCTTGGTCTTGAAGATAGTCCTGCCAATTCTTCACAGTGACTGGAGAAATGGGTTCTTTTTCTCCCAGAAAACACCACAAGGAGTAGTCAGTTGATCACTTGGTACAAATATCCAAATCCATTATGCCAGGGCCACCTTTTTCCTTAGTGTCAGGGTGGCATCTGGGGAGGTCCTTATAGGTCCTAGGGATCAGTCTACCCTCCCACGCCTGAAAGAATCTGCCACTTGTACCTGGTTTCTGTTTCCCAACATATTGGCGACTCTCCCCCTCCCACCCTTCCTTCCTCCCTCCCTCCCTCCCTCCCTCTCTCCTCCTCCTCCTCCTCCTCCTTTTCTGGGGGCAATGGGAATCCCCTTTTCCTCTCCAGGGTGTGTGTTCCTGCATCATGCCCCCCACCATGTCTACCTTGATTTCAGGACAGGAGACACATCAGATGGTCTCTATTACCGGCATGTCCTCTGGCTGAATTCAATAACCTTTCTACTAACATAGAAACTGTAAACTTCTAAAACTGCATTAAGCCTAACTTAAGAGACTTGTTTCTTTGTGCTTCTTTCCTTATAGGCACTGTATTTTTAATGACAAAACTCATTAAGCAGAGTTACGCTTTGCTCTGAGAGAGTGATGTGTCTGTGCGCAGCTGGGCAGATGGTTCTCGCGATGTTTTCCAAGAGGATGTTTTAATAACTTTCATTTTATTTTTAAAGAGCAACATCATGGGCTATCAAATGTATTTATTTTTTCTTCTTTCTCTCCTCCTTTTAAAAGCCGCATGCTAAGGGTAAGATCTATGTCCAGAGTCAAGGTAAGGATTTTCAAATATATACTTATTTTTTTTTAAAGTAAAGTGATAGAGAAAGAACATATGTGTATATTTTTTAAAATGAGTACTTACCCTTTAGAGACACACTGAGATGTTTATGGAGGAGATAAGATGATTTCTGAGGTTTATTTAAAAATAATCAGTGGAATGGATATACTTTTATTATTTTCTATCATTGGAGCAAAAGATAAATAGGAGAACCTATAAAAGAATAATCTAAAATGCCCTCTTTTAACATTTTCTACCAGTCGAAGTATAATATACTCCATCCAGGTAAATTGAAAAAAAACGCAACAAAATGCCTGGCTGCTGTTTCAGCTGACTTGAGTTGGGGGCCTGGAAATCTCCCTCCTGCCTGTTCCTTTCCTCCCCAGCCCTGCCCCTGTGCTGCCGTCTGACTCGGAAAAGCCCTCTGAGACCTGAACACACTTTGAAAACCACTGGGTTGCCCTGTAGGAGTGACGGAAAGTTGATTCAGGGAAGAACTTGCAACTGACCCCAAGCTCAGGCGGGATGGGTGCTGAGGCCAGGACTGAAGCTTGGCCTTCTGCCTCCTGAGGGACTTTTCTTGGTGCTTACCCTGAAGGTGCATGAGGCCCGAGGGCCACACTCACCGAGGCACGTCCTTGTGTCACACTGGTGTCGCGACTGCAGTGGCTTCGGTGACATTTTCAGCTGGGGCAGCAGGAGAAACCTGGGCTTAGAAGCAGCATATAGGTTTCAGTGCAGCTTCTGCCGCCCACACACTGGGCCACTTTGCACTCCACTGAGCCTCTCGGAAACTCAGTTTCCAGCTGAGTAATCAGGAGGACCCTGGCTGCTCTGCAGGTCTTCAAGGATTGCCAGCTGTGTGTGGAAGGCCCCTGCCTACTCAGAGCCCTGGGTGGCCAGAGTCCTGGGCAGCCGGAGCGGTCACTCGTTAAGTAGCCTGGCCAGGGTTACTCAGTGTGAGTGATGCTCACAGGAGTGGATTTCAGAAGTGCTTAGATGACTTACTTTGCATCTTAGAACATCTCAGCATTTTTCTGTTACCAAGATAACCTGTTCGATGTTGCCTCCCATTTTCTAAATCTTAAAATGGTCATTTCTTCAGAAAAAAAATTAACTGTGATCCATCTGCCTAAAGATATGGCAGACAGCAAACAGTCATGCATGATTTGGGTGAGGGTCAGGATTAGGAATTGCAAACATAGGTGCACTTTTTCCATGGGCCTGTTGGAGTTTGGTTGGTGATGTTTTAGAAACCTGTTATTTCCCGACATTTTTAAGGCCTGCAAGGGGCCGTATGGCCCATGGTCAGCTTGGTCCAGTAAAGGTCTGCTGGAAGAGGTGGAACTTTTCTCAGGTGGACTCCGGGGGCTCCCTTGAGTTCTTCTGTCCTGGTGGATCGATGGGATGTCCAAAGAGCACCAGAACTTGGCATGGCTTTGGAAGGACCAGGCACCACCATTATTTAAACTCTAACACGAAATAACTGCTTGTATTTCCACAACCTCATCAAAGTGAGTTTTCCCTTTTTCTGGTTCTCTTAACAGGAATTACAACAATACCCAATGCCGCCTTCAACTGGAACACCTTTCTGCAGCGTTCAGGTAAGGTATGACATTTTCTTATAGGATTTTGATGAAGTGCACCTATCAGTTGGTGTCAGTGACTTGTTATGTTCACGTGGTTTTGCAAAAGCCGTTTTCAGATCAAAGCAATGTGTTGTTTTCCGGAGACAAGGGTGGAAAGTAATACCCGTTGGAACAAGGCAAGATGAGGATGCTGACGAAAGATGCCCAACTTGTAAAATATTTAAGGTGGTTTATTCTGAGTCAAATGTGAGTGATCTAGGCCCTGTATCCTGCCCCAGCAGGTCCTGAGAACGTGTGCTCACCACGGTTGAATTGAAGCTTGTTTCTATACAATTTAGGAGGATGGAAGTTACAGGAGACCATATATCAGTACATGAGAGATGTATACTGGTTGGGTCCAAAAAGGCAGCAGGCTGTAAGTGGATTCAAAGATTTTCCAGCTGAGGATTTGTTAGCTACAGTTATCCGAGGAAGACTGTACAATATGGCAGCCAAGTATCTTAATATGTAGATGAAGCTTTATGGGTTGGGCAGACTTCAGAGAGAGCAGAGCAGATCAGTGTCTTAAAAGGTACCAGAGTCCCCAGAAAACAGCTTTACAGTAAAACCAGCTTTGATGTTCCTCCTTTTTTTGAGTTGGTGTCTCACTCTGTCACCCAGGCTGGAGTGCAGTGGCACGATCATGGCTCACCACAACCTCGACCCGCTGGACTCAGGCGATCCTTCCGCCTCAGCCTTCAAGCGGGCTAGAACCACAGGCACATGCCACCAAGCCCAGCTAATTTTTTGATTTATTGTAGAGACGAGGTCTCGCTAAGTTGCCCGGGCTGGTTTAGAACCCCTGGGCTCAGGCAATACTCTCACCTCTGCCTTCCTCCCAAAGTGAGATTTGGGGTTAAAGGCGTGAGCCACTGCACCCGGCCCTGATTCCATGGTATCAGAATAAAACTCCTTTCATCTCCCAAGGGAAGCAGCTGATCCACTGAATTGAACCGTAAAATAAGGAAGTATAAATGGCCCACTTTGGAGAACTGTAATCAACCTTAATCATATCATCAAACTATTTGATGTATAGGCATTTATCCAAGAGAAATGAAAACATAGGTCACTGAAAACCTTGCATGAGGATGGTTACAGTCACGTGTCCGCCAGGTGCTGGGAGGACACTGTCTCCCTCCCGGCGGGGGAGCCAGGGAGTCCCACGTGTTGTATTTCCGTGCATAGTGTGACAAGAGCATAGCCATGATGTTTCAGCACAATTTTATTGTGCAGTGTCTTTAAATGTAGAAAGCTGTTCACACATGAGGCTATACCTGTATGCTGTTGGGAACGTTAACTCCCTCATAGGCCACAGACACCGTCATTCTAGGTACACAAGCAAGGGCGGCTGGAATTGGCTCCCAATATGCGACTTGAAGCGTAAGAGTCTTCCGCTTTCACCAGAAATGTTCTTTCCTGGAGACCACAGTGTGGGATGGTGATTGCAGAAGCCTCCCTGAAGGGTCAGGGGAGCCGACGGGCACAGGTCCTGCCATGAACATCCAAGAGGAGACAGGATGTGCAGATGGCCTTGCCTTCAGCAAACAGGAAGATACCCAGGCCTGTTTCCACTCTAGAAAATTTGGAACAAAACCTCTCACACGTATTGCATGTCAGTATCGGGTTCTCTCAAAAAGAAACATCTCCAAGCATTTTATTAGAAATAATTTTCATAGCTGGGCATGGTGGCTCAAGCCTGTAATCTCCGCACTTTGGGAGGCTGAGGTGAGAGGATTGCATGAGTCCAGGGATTTGAGACCAGCCAGGGCACTTTGGCAAAACCCCATCTCTACAATAAATCAAAAAAATAAGCCGGACATGGTGGCACGTGCCTGTGGTTCCAGCTACTTGGAAGGCTGAAGCAGAAGGATCACGGTGGCCGTGAGTGTGCCACTGCATTCCAGCCTGGGCGACAGAGTGAGACTCTGACTCAAAAAAAAAGAAATACTTTTCCTAGTGTATCCGTCGATCTCTGCAACAGTAGCGTGGCTGCTCCTGACATTACAAATGCACCCATGTGGGTCAACTCCTCCGTCATGTCCGTGACCATGAGCTGGTTTTCAGAGTCAGTGTACCCTATAAAATCACCTGTTATAAGGTGACTCCATCTCCAGGATGGCACAGGGCACAATCATATCGTCACTGAGATTCATAACTTCCAAAAGGAGGGTGGCTTGTCTCTCTAAGTTCTGCCATCTCCGCATTGACGGTTTCGTTGATCTTGCTCCTGAGTGATGAACAGAGCCGCCAGGAGGTTTTAAACATGCCTTGGAAAGTGTTTCCTCCAGAGGCCTCCCTGCCTCTCGTTTCATCTTCATGCGTGCAATTAGAAGCTATACATGTGTTCAGAATATACGATGAGGAGAGACTCCATTGGTGGCCCTGGTGGCTGACAGTGGCAGATAGTGCCTTGGGGGCAGAGGGAGGATTAATCTGGCTTTCTGATGGGACGTCTGTTCTCATTTGTGTAGCCGTTCGTCTTTGTCATATTTCAGACCCCGGGAACAGACTGTCCTCAGCATCCTGATGCCATCTTCCCCCAGCCTCTGGAGCATTTGTAACCCAGGACTGTGATCTGTCACTTCCACTGGGAGCTGCAGACAGTGGACACTGGAGATAGAGTGAACTTGACACAGACCGTTAGTGATCAAATGCTCACCCTCCAAATCCTCATGAACCGCTACCCTTGACATCAGAGGGCGGGGAAGGGCCTCATCCAATGGTCCCATAAAGAGTCTGTAATTTATAAATATTTATAAATAGTCTGTAATTAGGCACCAAGGGTCATTGCAGGCATCTTGCATGTCTGATGTCAATTTCACGATGCGTCCACCTCCTCCTGGACGTCACAGGTTTTCTGACAAAATTCAGTTCTGTCTCCAAGCCCTAGCTGACGGGTCACTAAATCTCCTTAGTTGGAAACATTAGACCCATCTTATGACAGCCGAATTCCCTCTTCAGACAGATCAACTAAGAACAAAGAGTATAATAGGTGAAACGTAGCTAATGACGTTTACCGATATTTACAATAGCTATTCTGATCAGGCGATAGGTGTGTAGGCATCAAGTGTTACCTGGCGGTTGAGTTTTTCTGTGCGTTTCCAGATATGTCGTAGATGTCGTTATAAGTGCTTATTCCATGGTTTTTGCTTTTGCATGTCAGTGACCAACACATCAAACTGAAAAATCTGTACAAGCCTAAATTTGACTGGATAACGCCTTCCTGGTGTTCTATTTCCCATTTAACTATATTTCTGTATCTATTGCTTCTCTCTCTCCTCCCCCTTCCCTCTCTCTCTCTGTCTCTCTCTCTCTCCTCTCCCTCTCCTTCTCTTTCTCTCTTCTCTTTCTCTCTCATTCTCCCCCCCCCTTTCCTCTCTCCTCTCTCTTTGTCTCCCCCTGCCATCTGTACACATAATTTAGCTCCAGCTCTCTGTCCCCTCTGTTTGAACTCCCAACATGGCAACTCTTGTTTCTCTAACTCAGAGTTTACCGTTTCTCTTCCTCAGGCTGCTCCTAGGAAAACTCACTTGTTTCCCTACGGAAAATCAGCACTACTATAACAGATGCCTCTGTTCCTACACAGACCCCAAATCAGGTTTTCCGGCTAAAGTTTACGCAGGCACATGTTCTCGCCTGAGGTTCTTGAGTCCTTTTCTCTTTACGCTGACACGTGAAGTGGAGCCGTGCAGAGGAAGGGGGCTCGGCGTGGACGGGGTTTCTGTCCCAGAGCCTGCCAGTGACAGGAGAGGACTCCATGTGGACAGGGCTTCTGTCCCCGAGCCCGCCGGCGACAGGAGGGGAGTCAGTGGGGACGGGACTTCTGTTTCCGAGCCTTCTGGTGACTTGTACTGGGAGGACAGGGCAGCATGGTGTGGGGTCTGTTGGCACAAGCATGACAGACTGTGAAAACAATACGTTTTGTTTTGAAGATAAAAATACGGTTCTCCAGGAAATGGTGCTGTTGGAAAGTCGTGGAGTGGGCGACAAGTTCCTACCTTGACTCATGTGTCATCTGGATATTAGAGGAAAGCAAAGATGTGTGTTCTGAGTCAAAAGGATGTAACAAAATTCACTGAAATTTAGTTAGGTACTGGCCTCAACCCTGCACCAGCAGGCCAGTCGGTTTTAGTTCTTTTTTAAAATCTAAGGACGCACACAATCCATTTTCTTAGAGCTAGCTGTCAGGGCTTTCGGTGCGCTGAAATGCAGTTCATTAGAGCTGATGCTTGCGTGTGATAGCCTGAGCAATTGAGCAGGATTTTTCAACCGTTCTCTTTATTTTTCTGAAAATGATATTTCTGTAGGTGGGAAGTGTCCATAGCGACTCGAATCCAAATGTCGTCTCTGCAGTTTACTTTCTAAATACCCTAGAACAAGACGAGGCAAACAGACCTTTCTCTGGTCACACTCTAATTTAGTTTTCTAAATTCTCGTCGCATTTGATCTCCAGCCCAGAAAAAAGACGAGGAAAGAGGCAGGGCATATAGGATTAACTCAGTCTCCCTGCAGGGTCAGGCAGGTCAGGGGGTCTCATGACTGATTTAGTAACTTAGGGACCAGCGTTTTAAAAAATTGAAATGGAATGGAAAACATCCACATGCCTTGCATGCAAGAAGGTTCAAGTTGTGCTTGTGATCGTGTGCAAACTCTTTGTGTGAATGTTTTCTATCTTATGTGACTGAGTGGCAATATATTAATAATATGTCTGTCTTACTGCAAGTCATAGTCAAAATGCTTTGAAAATCAGTCTCATACATTATGAATGATCGTTGGCTTTTCAAAGGATCTCAGGATGATTGGGTGAAGGGCCACTTTTTCTAACCTTTCCTGACCAGAATGCCAGCAGGCCTTCAGAGCCTGTTGCTCTGAGTAGCTGACATGTGTCAGGGAAAAGCAACCCAACGTGCTTCCAACCCCTGTACTTGTCATATAGCAAAAATAAAGAATTAAATGGAGTCTTGTTTTTTCTTTTCTTTAGAGATGAGGTCTCACCAAGTTGCCCTGGCTGGTCTTGAACCCCTGGGCTCAGGCAATCCTCTCGTCTCAACCTCCCAAAGTGCTGAGATGATGGGTGTGAGCCACTGCAACTGGTAAATGGAGTCTTTTTTACCTGGACATCACACAGGATGTTTCAAGGAGTGCTGTTGTCTTTTTTTTTTTTTTTGTAGCAACGAGGTCTTTCTATGTTGCCTAGGCTATACTCAAACTCTTGGACTCAAGCAATCCACCCACCTTGGCCTCCCCAAGTGTTGGGATTTACAGGCATGAGCCACCATGCCTGGCCAAGTGCTGTCTTTGAATGCCATCTCTACATGTGATCTTTGTATGTTGTTTATGTTTTGTTTTTACTTTTTTTTTCAGCTCAGTGATACTGATTTTCTACTTTCTCCCTCTTTTTGGCATATCTGTGTTCTTCTCTTACTTTTCTTCTTTCCTTCTTCTTCCTATATATTTGAATGCATATTCCATGCATGGCAAGACTGTGGTGTAAACCTGAGCAAACATAGCAATACCCTATCTTACAAAAAAATTTAAAAATTAGCTGGGTGTGGTTGCATGCACCTGTAGTCCCAGCTACTTGGGAGGCTGAGGCAGGAGGATTGCTTCAGCCCAGAAGTTGGAGGCTGCAGTGAACTATGCCTGGGTCACTACACTCTAGCCTGGACAATAGAGCAAGACCCTGTCTTTAAAGAAAAAAGAGAATATGTTGTGAGTGATGTCATATCCTTCTCAGTGTAGCACATCTGGAGGCAGACAGCACCAGCTTATCCCAATATGGGTGGTTTTTTTTTTCCCCTGAATACGGGAACCGTGTGTGTGTGTAAAAACACACAGGCCAAGTGAGGCCCAAACTTTACCTGTACAATGACAATTTGTATACCTAACCTGAATTGTACCCCACATCTTTAAAAAAAAAAAAAAACAGCCAGGCTCTATGGCTCAGCCTATAATCCCGCGCCTTTGGGAGGCTGAGGTGAGTGGATTGCCTGAGCCCGCGGGTTCGAGACCCACCTGGGCAGCGAGACCTCATCTCTACAATAAATCGAAAAATCAGCTGGGTGTGGTAGCGCTTGCCTGTAATTCCGGCTACTCGGAAGGCTGAGGCGGAAGGATCGCCGGAGCCCAGCGGGTCGAGGCTGCGGTGGCCGGGAGCGGCCACTGCACTCCAGTCTGGGCGACAGTGAGACTCCAGCTCAAAAACAAAAAACAAAAAAACACAAAAACAACAACAAAAAAAAACCACACAGTCCTTGCATGCTAGTGTAAGATTTCCTCCCTTAGTTAAGGTGCTATCCCCCTGGTTTCCCCATGCACTATTCAGGTATCATATTTTCTTTGTAATTAATAAGTAATTTTGAGAAGGTACTTTTAATCTCCGTTCTCATCAAACTTTCACTCACCAGTTTTAGCACTCATTAGCAGCTTTTGCATAGTAATGTCAGATTGGACTGTCTCATACTTGACCTTCCAGTCCTTAAAGGATTTCTTCAACTTGAGAATAACTTGACTCTTGACCTCAGATTCATATTCTGCATGTGACTTCTAGCTTAGACTTTTGGTCAAATAAGTACTCACTAAGGTTTGTACTTCTTTTGTTTTTTTGTGTGTTTTTTTTGAGTTAGAGTCTCACTCTTGTTGCCCAGGCTGGAGGAGTGGGTTTGTATCTCTAATGTTAGTGTCAGGATACTCAGAATATTAAGGACATTAAAAGGAAAGAACCCAGTATATCTCAATACAGATCATCCCCAGTTTATTTAGAGGCTGTGATGATTTTTCAAGGCTTTTCTAAGACAGACATCTCAGTCTTGCTATTTCAGTACAGACTTCCTCCAGAATTAGCTGGGTATTAATTCATTTAAAGCTTCTGTGATTGTGTTAAGTGGTGTCACTGTACCTTATCACATTCAGACTAGTTATATTTCTGTTTAAGACTTAGAAAGGCATGGAGAAAATGAAAATGTTTGCATTAAATAATGGACGAATGCCCATCCTGGCAAAGAAAATCTTTAACCTGTGTGATTTTATGGTCAATTATACAGGTTGTAAATGTGGAAGTTTTGGGTCACCTTGTGTGAAATATATTAATAATTTCTGTTGAATCCATTACCTGTGGAGGTTAACCACCTCCATGGAGGATGCACAGGTTTCATGCCTGTTTTTGTGGTTGGGCATTTTGGAAGAGGCTCAGCTGGGCGGCTCCATCGACTTCGTGTGCATCTGCTAGGTCCGCTGGGTCCTGCTGGCCTCTCCCCGGGGCTGGGTTTCACGCAGCCAGGATGGCCAGGTCTCCTCCACAGTCTTATTCTCCAGGAGGCAGCTGGGCCTAGTCACAAGGCCCCAGCATGAGTAAGGCAGCCAGTAAGCGTGAACGAACGCCCCAAGGCCTCCTACAGCTACAGCTTGGAAGTCACACGCTGCCACTGCCATTGTCCCTGGTGGCCAACGAAGGCCCAGGCCAGCCCACAGTCTCGGAGGTCCGTTCCACTTCTCAGGGGAGGGCTGCAAAGACCACGGCCACCCACCCAAGTTCCTGACATGACAGCTTCCAATCTAGCAAACCGTACTTTTTTCTTCCTTTTCATATATAAACACACTCTTGTATTTTATTTTAGTTTTTTCCCAGCTGTATTGAAGCATAATTGACAAATAAAAATTACATACATATAAGGTGTACAACCCAATGATTACATACGTGTACATTTTCTTTTGTGTACCTGAAGCATGTGTTCATTTAGATGTCTGCCTATCTATGCATGTGTGAATTCAAGAGTACATTATATATAAACCATTGTTCTAGTTTCATCAAGAATATATTCTTGGTGGGTGTAGTGGTCTGCAATCCTAACACTTTGGGAGGCTGAGGCAAGAGGTTTTCTTGAGGCCAGGAATTTGAGATCAGCCTGGGCAACATAGTGAATCCTGTCTCTACCAAAAAATAAGAAAAAAAAATTTTGCTGGCTCTGGTGGCACAATCCTGTAGTCCCAAAGACTTGGGAGGCTGAGGTGGGGGGATCGCCTCAGTCCAGGAGGAGGAGTCTGGGGACGATGATGGTGCCACTGCTCTCTGGCCTGGGTGACAGAGCGAGACCCTGACTCAAAAAAAGAAAAAAAAAAAGATTCTTCCTAAGCAGAATTGGGTGTCAATATTTTCCGGGCCTCTGGCCCTGTTGCAGTGAGAATGAATCGGTCCCCGTTTCCCATGGGAAGGAATTCGTTGACAGCAAGGAGGTGCATGTAATGGCAGGAATTGAACAGCAGGCCCGGAAGACAGAGACCTTTATTTCAAGCTGCTACAGCATCAAGCATGGGCCTCTCCACTGAGCATGTCCTGGACTCTTCTGTTGCAGAGATCAACCAAAGTGCCGACAACTTACACGTGTTTCTTCTGATTTGCGGATTGCGGCAAGTTAAAGATCCTCTCTATCTGGTGGATGCGTTTTCAGGTATGTTTCTGCTTATTTATTTTTTAAATTTTAAGTGGAGATGGAGTCTTGCTATGTTTCTCAGGCTAGCTTCAAATGTCTGGTCTCAAGCAGGGCCTCCTGCCTTGGCCTCCCAAAGGGCTGGGATTACAGGCATGAACCACCACACCTGGCCACAGTTATGTTTTCTAGAATTACCCATCTTCTGTGTTTCTTTTTCCTTTTTTTTTTCTTTTTTGTAGAGGTGAGGTCTTGTTATGTTGCCTAGGCTGGTCTCAAACTCCTGGCCTCAAATGCGGCCTTCTGCCTCAGTTTTCCAAAGTACTGGGATTATAGGCATGAGTCACCACACCTGGCCTCAGATCTGTTTTCTAGAGTTTCCTTCTTCCTTTGTTTATTTTTCCTTTTTATTCTTCTTCTTCTTTTTTTTTAATAGAGATGAAATCTTGCTATGTTGCCCAAGCTGGTCTCGAAATCTTGGGCTTAAGCAGTCATCCTGCCTTGACCTCCCAAACTGCTGGGGTTATCAGTGTGAGCCACCACACCCAGTCCATCCTTTGTTTATTGAATTCCATTTGGGTATATACCTCCGCATTTCTCTAGGACTTTGAGAGAATAATTCCCTTATCCTTTGCACATGAGCAGAACTGTTTGTAGATTGTTACTTTGGAAACAACCAGAAAAATAATTTATGGAATCAATAGCTCTGGGTACGAATTTCCGTTCAGCTTTCTACTGTCCTATGTCCTCAGGTTCTGAGGAAATTATTAAAATAGTGGGTGATTGTAAGACTAAAGCAGTCTTAACTGAAAATATTTCACACATGCCGATTTGTATGATGCATTTGGAGTTTTAGTCTTTGTACAACGTTATATACTTGTCTGTTTATTTTATTTTATTTATTTTATTTTTTGAGTTGGAGTCTCACTCTGTCACCAGGCTGGAGTGCAGTGGCACACTCATGGCCATTGCAGCCTTGACCTACTGGGCTCAGGTGATCCTTCCGCCTAAGCCTTCCAAGTAGTTGGAACTATAGGCATGCGCCACCATGCCTGGCTCGCTTTTTGATTTATAGTAGAGATAAGGTATTGCCAAGTAGCCCAGGCTGGCTCAAACCCATGGGCTCAGCAATCCTCTCACCTTGGCCTCTCAAGTGCTGGGATTATAGGTGTGAGTCACCTCGTGTGGCCTGTCTGTATATTTTAAAGCCCATATATTAGTCCTAATTACCTAAAAATTAGAAATCTGGGTAATGTGTAACATCATGGAGAAAAATATATTTAATTTAATTTAATTTAATTTAATTTATTTATTTTGAGTCAGAGTCTCACTCTGTCGCCCAGGCTGGAGGGCAGTGGCATACTCATGGCCACCGCAACCTCGATCTGCTAGTCTCAGGTGATCCTTCTGCCTCAGCCTTCCAAGTACCTGGAACTACAGGCATGCGTCGCCATGCCAGGCCTATGTTTCTATGATTTATTGTAGAGACGAGGTCTTGCCATGTTGTCCTGACTGATCTCGAATCCCTGAGCTCAGGCAATCCTCTTGCCTCCGCCTTCCAAAGTGCTGGGATTACAGGAGTGAGCCAACATGGCTGGTGCGAAAAAAATATTTTACTTAAACACATAAGATGTCCGGTGTATAAACTTGAAATAAATATAATCTAAATGGATTAATATTATGAATGAAAGCCAAAAGATATGAAATAATTTATTACAAGGAGGAATTTACATTAAACTTAATCATGCTTGCGTTTGTGACTTAAAACAATTTTAAGCATTTTTTTCTCTTTTTTTTCTTCCCAAGAATGGCATCAAGAAGAGCCCAATGTTTACATGGTAATCGTGGGTCCGGAGGTGAGTGGATATATTTTAAACATTTTCTTAGGCTGAGGCAGAAGGATCGCCGGAGCCCAGCAGGTCAAGGCTGCGGTGGCCTGGAGCGGCCACTGCACTCCAGTCTGGGCGACAGAGTGAGACTCCAACTCAAAAAAAAAAAACAAAAACATTTTCTTCATCTCTGTTTTCTTTATATGTTTTATGTATTTCCTAAAATTAGTTTATATTACACTTCCAACCAAGTGGGTTTTTTTTTTTTCTTTTAAAGTAAATTAAGTCAATTTTCTTTTTTAAAAATGAAAACCAGGCTGGGCATGGTGGCTCACACCTGTAATCCCAGCACTTGGGGAGGCTGAGGTGACAGAATCACTTGAGCCTAGGAGTTTAAGACCAGTTTGGGCAACATAGCGAGACCCTGTCTCTACAAAAAAATTAGAAGATTAGCCAGGCATACTGGTGCTTGCCTGTAGTCCCAGCTACTTGGGAGGTGAGGTAGAAGAATCACCTGAGCCCAGGAGTCGAGGCTGTGGTGAGCCATGATCATGCCACTGCAACCCAGCCTGCGTAAAAACAAAAATCAAAAACAAAACAAAACAAAAAAACACCAGACCAAGGTTAAAGATTATTACAACTGCAATTAATCTTTGCAATTAATTGATTATAAAAATCATTACAATTATGTTTATAACTCATTTATTGCTATAAAGCCTAATTAGTAACTTCTTAGGAAGATAGGAAGGAGTCATATAAAGAGAAAATTAGTCTTAGTCAGTATGTACAGCAAACACTACATGTGGCCCAGATTGTCTTTGAAACGTCCTTGAATTGCTTGATGCACGAACACGGAGCTGTGTCCTCAACCAAGCATCAGATCAGGCAGTTGCCCTGTATGCGGGAGTTGTGCTATGTGGAAACTAAGTATCTGTAAGCCCAAGAGACACTCGGGTGGGTGATGCTCTTACCTGCCCGTGGTGGCTATTGCTGGGGATGCCAGAGGACTCTGCCTCCCATTCTCTGCGGACTCAGGGATATTCACTGGTCCCTCAAGAGAGGTGGCTCAAACACACGTGCTGCCCACACTCAGTCTGAGTGCTCTGGCTTTGGAGAAGCTGGTGTCTACACTCCTGAGAATGAACTTATATCGACTCCAAGCAGTTTGGGAAACCAAATACCCCTAGTGTTTCTGGCCAGGTGGGATATGCCATGGGCAGGGACACCTCCCTTTTTTTGTATGGTTTCTGTCCCAGGGTCATGCCGTGGTCAGGGTGTTTGTGTCCCCACAGATTCCTATGTTGAAACTAATCCACAGCATGATGGTATTTGAGGTGTGGCCTTAGGGAAGTGATCTGGTCCTGAGGGCAGGTTAGTGTCCCTTTAACAGAGGCTCTGAGAGCCACCTTGCCCCTTCCGCCTTGTGAGGACACTGCAAGAAATTTCCATCTGTGAGCCAGGAAGTGAGTTCTCCCTAGACACTCAACTTACTGGCACCTTCAAGTTGGATGCCCAGACTTTAGAACTGCTAGCGACACATCTCTGTTGTTTCTTGTCTTTTTTGTGTGTGTGTATTGAAGTTTCACTGTGTCACCCAGGCTGGAGTGCGGTGGCACTCTCACAGCTACTGCAGCCTCAGCCTACTGGGCTCAGGTGATGCTTTTGCCTCAGCCTTCCAAGTAGCTAGAACTACAGGTACGCGCCATCATGCCCAGGTTTTTTTAATTTTTTTAATTTTTTGATTTATTATAGAGATGCGGTCTCGCCAAGTTGCCCAGGCTGGTCTCGATCCCCTGGGATTACAGGTCCAGTGGCCACTCCCGTCCACTGCAGCCTCAACCTGCTGGGCTCCGGCGGTCCTTCCGCCTCAGCCTTCCAAGTAGCTGGAACTACAGGCGCGCGCTACCACACCTGGCTAATTTTTTGATTGATTGTAGAGATGAGGTCTCACCAAATTGCCCAGGCGGGTCTCGAACCCGCAGGCTCAGGCAATCCACTCACCTCAGCCTCCCAAGGCACGGGATTACAGGCTGAGCCACTGAGCCCGGCTTATTGTATTTTTAAGTTATATTTCCATCTTTGTGTTTGGAGAACATTGGAAGAAAAAGCTTTAGTTGGACGCCAAGATTCCTGCTAAAAATTCCCGAGAAGACCTCAGACTTGGAACATGGGCAGCTGATAGCAGAATCAAGAAAAAAATTAATAACATGAGCTTCTGCAGTATTGTTTCTATTTTTATGGTCACATTCTATTTATAGCAAATGATACCGGCTTTCCAGTTATTAAAACTTCTTTTAAAAATAAATGGACTTCTCAAAAGTATTAAATAAGCAATAGTGCAGATGGTGTGCAGATACAGTAATATGCGAACATGTCTGCAAGGGGCTGCAGTTTGGGCAACTGTTTTAGGAAGTATTGGCGTGTGTGGTGGAAGAAATGCCTTAAAAATAACTCTTAAGCCGGGCTCAGTGGCTCAGCCTGTCATCCCGCGCCTTCGGGAGGCTGAGGTGAGTGGATTGCCTGAGCCTGTGGTTTCGAGACCCGCCTGGGCAGCGAGAACTCGTATCTACAATAAATAAAAAAATCAGCCAGGCATGGTAGTGCATGCCTGTAATTCTGGCTACTCGGAAGGCTGAGGCGGAAGGATCGCCGGAGCCAAGCAGGTCGAGGCTGCGGTGGCCAGGAGCGGCCACTGCACTCCAGTCTGGGCAACCGAGTGAGACTCCAACTCAAAAAAAAAACAAAATAAAAGAACTCTTGCTCACGCCTGTCATCCCAGCCCTTTGGGAGGCAGAGGTGAGTAGATTGCTTGAGCCCAGAGGTTCAAGACCAGCCTGAGCAATATGGCGAGACCTCATCTCTACAATAAATCAATAAATCAGCCTGGCTTGGTGGTGCATGCCTATAGTTCCAGCTACTTAGAAGACTGAGGCGTAAGGTGGAGGCACAGTGGCCATGATTGTGCCACTGCACTGCAGCCTGGGCGACAGAGTGAGACTCTGACTCAAAAAAAAAAAAAAGAGCTCTTGCTGGAGGCGAGCATTGCCACACGCTGGGCCGGAGGTGGTCTGATTTGGGGTCTGACTTTCTAGGTCGCGTTTCCTTTTGGGAAACCTGTGGAAAGGGGGCAAACTTGGGAACACTCGGAAAGGGCTACTGTAAGAGAAGCCCCCCTCCCCACCCCAGTGGCCGAGGAACCGGTGCATTTGAGCCAACTGCAGGGCTGGGTGTCAAGCAGAGCACGCCGGCCGCCATCATCTTAGCTCAGTGGCCACAACAGGGGAGTTGGGTGCCTGGCATTTTCCCGGGTCCTTACAGCGTCATCTTCTAGGAGAGACTGGGCTGCTGCTGTTTTTTGTATGAGGAGTGTTTTTTGCCTCCGGGAGGAAATGTCTCTTTGCCCTTTCTTTCTGGAATGCACCACCTGCCCTCTAACTGTTTGGCTGCTTCTGGAACCTTGGGGAGGTCACACAGTGTGTCTCTTCCCTCCTAACTTGACCATTAGGAATTTTATCTTATGTGTGCTGGCTTCCTAGAAGTCACAGATCCAGAGGCTTTCTGTTTTGGGAGAGGGGGAGGGCGAAGGTGGGTGTGTTTTTATTAAAAATAATGACAGCATGGCGTGCTTTTATTTTTCAATGCTGGGAACTAACTCAATGCTGTGTGTATATGAATGCGTGCATGCACACACACACACAACACACCCTTGGCCTTGTGTGCCCTAGGAAGGATGTTTCCTGTGTTTTCTTTTCTTTTTCTTTTCTTTTTTTTTAATGCTGGAAGAAGATCATCACTAAATGACTTACAGCAAGAATTGCCGTGACTTTGCCTGATGAGGAGGTGACCAGGATCAGAGACAGCTAGAGGGTGGGGTGTCTGGAGGCCCGGCAGGCTCTCCGCAGGGATGGAGAGCCCTGTCTGGGAAATTTTCGTTTCTCCATGACTTTCAGACCCCCCTGG
Source organism: Cephalopachus bancanus (assembly GCA_027257055.1). NCBI lineage: Eukaryota > Metazoa > Chordata > Mammalia > Primates > Tarsiidae > Cephalopachus > Cephalopachus bancanus. The sequence continues at coordinate 1,934,035 of JAPVLO010000269.1, forward strand.
CCCCATTTCCAGGCCAGGCCAGTCTAACACACCTAATACATACCCTGACGACAGGGTACTCACTAAGTAAGTACAGCCCAAGACTAGTCCCCTAGAGCAGAGGTTCTCAATCCCCGGGCTACAGACCGGTCCGTGGCCTGTTAGAAACTGGGCCATGCAGCAGGAGGCGAGCAGCAGGTGAGTGAGGGAAGCTTCATCTCCATTGACAGCCACCCATGCTGCTCTCTCCTCCATCCATCTACCCACCTACTATATATCTAGACGGGGAAAGGAGAGGAGAGGAGGGAGGGAGAGAGAGAGACAGAGAGAGAAAGGGAGACAGAGAGAGAATATGAGGCCACATGTTAGCAACAGGTGAGCCTCAGTAAAAGGTAGATAGCAGCAGAAGTCAGAATCGGGCCACACAGCAGGAGGTGAGTGAGAGGCCAGCAAGTGAAGCTTCACCTGTATTTTTTTTTTTCTTTTTAGTCACAGTCTCACTGTCGCCTACGCAAGAGTGCAGTGGCATGCTCATGACCACCATGGTCTCAACCTGTTGGGTTCAGGTGATCCTTCTGCCTCAACCTTCCAAGTAGTTGGAACCACAGGCGTGTGTGACCACACCTGGCTAATTTTTTGATTTGTTGTAGAGACGAGTTCTCACCAAGTTGCCCAGGTTGGTCTCGAACCCCTGAACTCAGGCAATCCTCTCGCCTCTGCCTCCCAAAGCACTGGGATTACAGGCATGAGCTAGCATGCCCAGCTGCTTCACCTGTATTCACAACTGTTCCCCATCACTCGCATGACCACCTGAGCTCCGTCTTCTGTCAGGTCAGTGGGGGTGTTAGAGTCTCAGAGGAGCGGGAACCCTGTTGGGAACTGCACGTGTGAGGGATCAAGGTTGCGCTCTTGATGAGACTTGAATGCCCGATGGTCTGAGGTGGAGCTGAGGCAATGAGGCCAGTGCTGGAGAGCTGCTGCAAATACAGATGAACATGAGCCGTGAGGTTAGACGGCACAGAGACCATCATAAATCAATTGCTTGCAGACTCATATCAAAATAATAATTTCATAATTTTATCCAAATAATTACTTCATTCTGTATTCAATGGAATAACATAAATAAAGAGCACAATACATGTTTTGCGCTTGACTCACCCCAAAACCACCCCCTACCTGGTCCCTGGCAAAGTTGTCCTCCACGAAACCTGATGCAGAAAGGTTGGGGACCACTGGTCTAGATTCCCCCTCGCCTGATTGGACCGCCGCCCTGGGACCCCTGAAACACCATCTGCAGCGGCATGTATAGTCCAGCATGTCAGCTTGCTTGGATGGAAAAGAGAACACAGAATATAGAGACAGGGTAGCTAGCTTTTCAGTAAGCATCCGGTGCCCTGGTATTCAGGATTGTGGTCTGAATCCTTTAGTTCATTGCCCTGAATTATTAATACTTCCAAAGCACCTCTTCCATGAGGCACTTCGCTATCTATAATTAAAGCCCTTCTAGGAAATGGAAAAATGCATCCTTTGCTTACAAATTTGCCACCTGAGCAAACCGGTCACAAGCACTGGGCAGTGCTCCTGTGAACATGTCGCCGCCAGCTTTCCCAGGGTTTTCTGACTTCTGCACTGGTGACTGGAACTGAATCTTCCAGATCTAACTGTGGCTAACAGGAAGGCAGCTGGTCATGTCCACCCCGGTGGGCCTTTGTGAAGAAGCAAGGACTCTGGGCCTGACCTGGTTTATATTTCTGTTTCATGAAAACTCTTACTCATACTAAGGAGAATATAATAGCCACTGTCACGAAAACCTTGACGTCATCTCAGTGGACAGTAATTACAGTTTCTAAGGCAGCACTGAGACCAATTAATTGCCTTCAACAACTTGTTTGCTTCTTTATTCTCTCCACCCCTCAAATGATTTATAGAACAGATATGTCTAAGCACATATTCCAGGGGAACCCTGTTTCCTAAAAGCCCTACTCATCTGTGTCCAAGATATAAATGCTTCTATATGGTTTTGAGTTACCTAGCAGGCATCACTGAACACCATGGAGAAAAGACATGGATATTCCCAAGTGGCGTTCATGAGTGAGTAGCGCCCATGCCAGCACTTGTTATGTGGTAACCCATTACACACACACACACACACACACACACACACACACACACACACACACACACACACTGAAAACCAGCTTTATTAAGCCATACATTTTTTTCACACAGTTCATGCCCTGTGATTGTTTTATTTGAGTTGGAGTCTCACTCTGCTGCCCAGGCTGGAGTGCAGTGGCACGCTTACGACCATCACAGCCTTAACCTGCTGGGCTCAGGTGATCCTTCTGCCTCAGTCTTCCAAGTAGCTGGAACCACAGGCACATGCCACCATGTATGTCCAGCTAATTTTTTTGTGATTTATTGTAGAGATAAGTTCTTGCCAATTTGCCTAGTCTCAAACCCCTGGACTCAGGCAGTCCTCTCACCTCTGCCTCCCAAAGTGCTGGGATTACAGGTATAAACCACCATGTCTGGAGGTACTGTGGTATTTTCACAAAGCTGTTCCATGCTTTGTTATGGTATGCTGTTCTATTTTGAAAAATGTTTGTTTTGACCCCAAAATTAATTTTATTATTTGCTACATGCAGTCTGAAAAGCTGTGACTTGGGCCATCTTGGACGGGGTATGTGTCTGTCTGGGCGTGTGACCATGTCAGACCCCACTATATGCACCCCTGGTTAGGGCCAGGGCACTGGCTGCCTCCTGGGCTGAAACTCTATCCGCGGCTCTTGGCCCAGCTCAGGTGGCACCTTGGCAGACTCGCATCCCCTGACGATTCAGCCAAAGCCTGTGCTCCTCGCCATCACTGTACCATCTCCAAACACCGATTAATTTCCAAAGTCGGACATTCCATTTAACATCACTTCAGATATACAACTGGTAAGAGACTGGAAGGATTTTATGCTTGGGTCTGTCCCTGCAGTGTTATGGGTTTATGCACTGAGGACGTGGAGCATGGTTTGGGAAGTAGGTGAGAGGTCAAGCTGGGACATGTTAATATTCATATTTGAACAACTGTGGCATAGACAGATTCAGTGCCCAAGTCCTGCAATTATATCTGACATCTGATGTGAGCACACTCTTCTGCGGTCCGTTTCTTTCTGTGTTGACGGCAGAGCTCACGATTGAACAAACCCTTTAGGTATAAATTAGACTCTTTTGGAGGGCTGTGACTTTTCCAGGTCACACCCGGTGCCTCCCAGTACAAAATCTCATTGACTTGGGTAGTTAGTGTGTCTTGAGCGAGAGCCTAGTCTATTGTTAGGAAATAATTGCTGTGCATATGTAGCTGGGGTTCCCTTGAGCCTGTTTCTCCATGGGGCCCTGGAGACCCCTTAGTTAGGACACCACCCCGGCTTGGTCACTGGCCCGGCCCAATGTCAGTGAAAGGACATTTGTGAGAAGGAGACAGGAACTTACTCAGAGACTTGCTAGGCAGACTGGAGAACCGGTTTGGGTTTAGGCAGGAACCAAGACATCCCAGAGGCCAGGCCATCATGCTAAGGAGTCCTTCCTTCCAGGCACTGTACCTGGGACACTGAGCCCCATCTGTGTCTTGGTCTCTGCAACCTGATTTATTTATTGTCGAGACGAGGTCTTGCCAAGTTGCCTGGGCTGGTCTTGAACTCCTGGGCTCAGGCAGTCCTCTCACCTCCGCCTCCCAAAGTGCTGGGATTACAGGCGTGATCCCGTGTGCCTGGCCATCTCTGCATCTTATGTTCAAGGTCGGGATCCAGGAAGAGGATGTGGGATTGCTGCAGCTGAGGTCACAGCCCACCCGATTCTCTGCTCACTAGAGTAGGTTCAGGGGGAAGGAGTGAGGAAGACACCCAGAGAAAAGCGGGCTCTGGCAGAAGAGGGGACATGGATGCTAAGTAGTCAAAGCCAAGCAAAAAGAAAAAGCGGCCCTACCCTCATGCAACAGACATCTTATGATGAAAATAGACCTGGACAATTTCTCCAAAGGAAACGTGGTATGCAGCCATGGTGCGCCTTGCCCAGAGGCCATGACTGCAGCTTTCTGTTAAACATTATCGCTCCCTTTTTAACTGGCAATTTCTACTCTACCAATTATTTACAGAATAGCAGAGTGGGTGCTCCTAGGTTGCTTAAAAAGTCATTGATGCTGTGTTCATTTTATTACTTTATTTAAAAAAATTTTTTTTTTGAGTTTTAAGTCTCAGTCTGTCTCCCAGGCTGGAGTGCAATGGCACACTCACGGCCACTGCAGCCTTGACCTGCTGAGCTCAGGTGATCCACCTCAGCCTTCCAAATAGCTGGAACTACAGACATGCCACCACACCCAGCTAATATTTTGATTTATAGTAGGGATGAGGTCTTGCCAAGTTGCCCAGGCTGGTCTCGAACCCGTGGGCTCAGGCAGTCCTCTCACCTGGGCCTCCCACTATGCTGGGATTATAGGCGTGAGCCACTGTGCCTGGCCTATTTTTTTTTTTTTTTTTTTTTTTTAAGAGATGAGGTTTACTATGTTGCCTAGGCCAGTCTGGAACTCTTGGGCTCAAGCGATCCTCCTGTCTCAGCCTCTGCAAATACTGGGATTACAGGCGTGAATCCCGTGCCTGGCGCTGTTTTATTTTTGAGACGATGCCATACTTGTGCTCGTTTTTGTGGAATTTCTTAATAAGAACTCTTTTAAAAAGGTGAGTCCTGCCAGGCTCGGTGGCTCAGCCTGTAATCCCGCACTTTGGGAGGCTGAGATGAGTGGATTGCCTGAGCCCGCAGGTTCGAGACCCACTTGGGCAATTTGGTGAGACCCCATCTCTACAATAAATCAAAAATTTAGCCGGGCGTAGTAGCGCGGCCTATAGTTCCAGCTGCTTGGAAGGCTGAGGTGGAAGGAACGCCGGAGCCCAGCAGGTCGAGGCTGCGGTGGCCGGGAGCGGCCACTGCACTCCAGTCTGGGTGACAGAGTGAGACTCCAACTCAAAAAAAAAAAAAAAAAGGTGGGTCCTAGTTCCCTATGAAATCCACATAATTATTCATTGCAGCTAACTGGGGGTAAGTTCCTAACAACCCTAGACCTCAGCTTCATCATTTGTGCGGTGAAAAGCCTAGTTCTGCGAGGCTGCACGGTAGCATGATCACATGTGTGTCGTGGACCCTGGAGTCAGCTGCCTGGGGGCATGATTACTGAACCGCCCCATGCCTTGGTTTCCCATCCGTCAAGTGGGGATGACTAAGCCGATACTACCTGCCTCACAGTTTGCTGTGAGGATTCAGTGAACGAGTACCTGCCCAGCGCCTGGCCAAGCACCTGGCTCGCAGGGAGTCGCCCCTGAGCGTTGAATAAAAGATCTCTCTGTGCTGATGTTTCCTTTCCGCTTTGACACGTGGAGATTCTGTTTTAGCTGCGGGACGGTTTGAGTGTGGCTTTGGTTTTCTATTAAAGCGTCTTTGATCTCTCGGTTCAACCATTTCAGCAAAGCATATGGTTCCTGCTTGCAGGGGATGCTGTGTGGGTGCATTTCCTGGTGCTCTTTGATAAGAAGTGTGGGGTGAACACTGGGTTCGAGCTTGACAGCTTAATGACTTTCCACGATAACTTCTTATATCAAGGATTATTTCCCTTAAGCCTGGGAGTTGAAACAATATATTTTGCTAGAAAATAAATAAGCTCGGAAGGAGGAAATGAGAATTTTCTTTGCAGCTTGCGATGCTTTTGCCTTTTAAAATTTCATAACATGTGCTTTCATTAAATAAAAATATCCACCCTTCTTTTTTTCTTTATCTTGTGTTTTGTTCTGCTTGGCTTCACTAAGAGATTTGAAAATGAACTGATGTGGAAGGGTAAATCCAGAGAAATTTAATGCAGTTTTTGTTTTCAACTCGAACGTTGCTGCTATACCTATAGCTAAATGTTAAAGTATCTTGGTGGTCTTATAAAATGTGATGTTTTTTCCCCTTGCAAATTATTTTGCCCTAACTAGTCATGAAAGCAGAGGCTTGCTAGTAAAACTAAAATCAAGAGGAATTTCTTTTTTTTTTTTTTTTTGAGTTGGAATCTCACTCTGTCGCCCAGACTGGAGTGCAGTGGCCGCTCCTGGCCACCGCAGCCTCGACCTGCTGGGCTCCGGCGATTCTTCCGCCTCAGCCTTCCAAGTAGCCGGAATTACAGGCATGCGCTACCACACCCGGCTGATTTTTTGATTTATTGTAGAGATGAGGTCTCGCTGCCCAGGCGGGTCTCGAACCCACGGGCTTAGGCAATTCACTCACCTCAGCCTCCCAAAGGCGCGGGATTACAGGCTGAGCCACCGAGCCCGGCTAGGAATTTCTAACTAAACATTATTGTAGTAAGTAAAATGTTAATTTGAAAATTAATACATAGAGCCCTAGAAGGCTTTTATAGGACCGTTCACTTTTTCCTAAGATGTTAGGGTTATGATGTTCAATTGTTTAAGATAATAGAATTCAAGAATCAGAAATAGAAAGTAGAAGTTCAGCTGGAAATTATTCTTTTTGCAGATATATATTTTTAAATTTAGCTTTATTATTATTGTTGTTATTATTTTTTAGAGATAGGGTCTATCTCTGTCACCCAGGTTGGAGTGCAGTGGCAAAATCATAGTTCACTGCAGCTTTGAACTCCTGGTTCAAGTGACCCTCCCACCTTAGCCTCTCGAGTAACTGGGATGACAGGCTCACCACCACACGTGGCTGTTTTTAATTTTTTTTTTTTTGGTAGAGATAGAGTCTCGCTATATTGCCTAGGCTGATCTCGAACCCCTGGAGCTCAAGCAATCCCCCAGCCTCAGCCTCCTAAAGTGCTGGGATTATAGGCATGAGCCATGGTGCTTGGTCTTTTTCACAAATATTATCAAGCATAGAACTCTGGGCAAGACCCTGTGTGTGGCCTTGGGATATAAGGAGGAAAGAGAAATTACCAGAAGAGGAGGTAAGATGGTTTGGGGAAGAGATGGTACTTCTGGACAGGATGGCAGGAATGTGTCTCAGAGAGGTGGCTTGCCTGCACCTTGGAGGATGAATTGGTTTTGGGGACAGAGGATCACATTCCTGGTGGAGAGAATGGAGGGATACAGACAGATATCGACCGGGCAGCAGGTAAGTCAATAGTTAGGGTTTCTATAATCCACATGAGCTTTTTTTTTTTTTTTTTTTTAGTTGGAGTCTCACTCTGTCGCCCAGACTCCTGGCCACTGCAGCCTAGACCTGCTGGGCTCTGGCAATCCTTCCGCCTCAGTCTTCCAAGTAGCTGGAACTATAGGCGCATGCTACCACACCCAGCTAATTTTTTGATTTATTGTAGAGATGAGGTCTCGCCAAGTTGCCCAGGCGGGTCTTGAACCCGCGGGCTCAGGCAATCCACTCACCTCAGCCTCCCAAGGCGCGGGATTACAGGCTGAGCCACCAAGCCTGGCTCACATGGGCTTTTAATGAGCTATTTGATGAAATTCTTTGAGCAGAAACCAGACAGGCAGTCGAGGGTGGTTTTAAGAATCCAGGCTTGGGCCGGGCTCGGTGGCTCAGCCTGTAATCCCAGCACTTTGGGAGGCCGAGGTGAGTGGATTGCCTGAGCCCGCAGGTTCAAGACCCACCTGAGCAACTTGGCGAGACCTCATCTCTACAATAAATCAAAAATTAGCTGGGCATGGTAGCACGCGCCTGTAGTTTCAGCTACTTGGAAGGCTGAGGCAGAAGGATCGCTGGAGTCCAGCAGGTACAGGCTGCGGTGGCCGGAGCAGCCGCTGCACTCTAGTCTTAGTGACAGAGTGAGACTCCAACTCAAAAAAAAAAAAATAGAATCCCAGCTTGGCTGGGCGTGGTGGCTCATGCCAATAATCCCAGCACTTTGGGAGGCCAAGGTGAGAGGATTGCCTGAGTTCACAGGTTCGAGACCAGCCTTGGCAACTTGGCGAGACCTCATCTCTACAAGAAATCAAGAAAAATTAACCAGGCATGGTGGCATGTGCCTGTAGTTCCAGCTACTTGGAAGGCTGTGGTGGAAGGATCACCTGAGCCCAGCAGGTCGAGGTTGCGGTGGCCAGGAGCATGCCACCACCCTCCAACCTAGGTGAGAGAATGAGACTCCAACTCAAAAAGAAAAAAAAAAAAAGAATTCTGGCTGGAGTCAGACTGCCTGAGTTTGCATACTAGCTCAGTAACTTTCCAGCTGTGTGATCCTGGTTAAGTTATACAACCTTTCTGAGTTTCATTGTCCTTGTGTGTAAAAGATAGATAATGGTATCAGGATTGTTGCAAGAAATATGTTAATGATGCAAAGGACTACAGTGGGTTCAACACAGAGTAAGCGGCTGATAATTATTAACTGCTTATAGCAGCAACATGCTTTGGGAGACTGAGGTGGGAGGATCTCTTGAGGCCAGGAGTTCAGGACCAGCCTGGGTAACATACCCTGTCTCTACAAAACATAAAAGAATTATCCTTGCATGGTGGTGCATGCCTGTAGTCCCAGCTACTTGGGAGACTGAGGCAGAAGGATCGTTTGAGCCCAGAAGGTCAAGGCTGTAGTGAACTATGATTGCGCCACTGCATTCCAGCCTGAGCAACAGGGCAGGACCCTGTCTCTAAATAATAATAACAACGACCATAAACAATAAACTCTGTGTGACTGTGAGTTTTAAAGCTATTTCTAGGAATAATTGCAAATGTTCTTGTGTGTCCTTATGTACCCTATTTTGCTGATGGCCAACACAGCACATTTTCCATGCTGTGGGGACCTCAGGGATGTAAACAGGCTTAACATTTCCAGTCTTGTGGGATGGATTCCAGTAGCCAGCAGCCAACAGGGTTTGGGGTTCAACACACACACATACACAGGAAACATTTTCTTGCCAGAAGAAACTGAAATAAGGTTTCTAGAAAGCAGCATTATTTCAGTTAGCGTTGTAAACTACTGAGTATCAGCACTTAGTTTGTAATGCACAATGGCCACCGGTGAGGTGAAAATTAGAAGAGAAACTGGATCTGCGTTCGTTCCCAGCTCCTGGAGGTAGCTGTCGGGAAGAAGCTGCAGACTCCATCAGCAAAATGTGTTTACACCCTGGCCTGCGTCTTTGAAGAAATACTCAGAATTTTGTGTCACTTGCATAAATTGGAGGGCTTCTTCCCCCGGTTATTTTAAAATTGTGTTCATTGTTGACAACACTGGGGAAGGAGAGGGAAGGGGAGAGCCAGGGGTTCTTGGTTGTTTTGTTAAAGAGTTTGCTTGAGGAACCAGAGGTGAGAAATGTAGACCACAGCTTTGTCCTAGGGAGTCCTAGCCAGGTCACCCTGGCATCCCGGGGGGGGTAAGTTTATGTGAAAAAGAGGCAACACACAGATGATCTCATGGTGAGGTGCTTCGTGTTCAGGAAGGTGGCCCCTGCCCCTGTGAAGGCAGGGATTCCTATCAGGTGTTCCAGAAACTTCCCTCTACCTCCCAGTTCTGGAGTGTTCAGAAGAGTGACAGTGTCACTGGGAATATATGCATCTGAGATTAAGCTTTTTTTTTTTTTTTTTTGGTTTTATAACTTCATTTTATTATAGTGATTTGGGGTACCAGTCGAGATTAGATGCATAAGTAATCTATGTGCAGGTGAAGTTTGTGCCTCCAGCTGGTCCTCACTTCTTTGTGTTGTCAAGTGCCCCTACTTCCTCCCTCCCCTGGCAGTATCCTGCCACTGCCAATCCCTCCCTTGTGTGATTGTAATTAATGTTAAGGTCCCATTTATGAATAAGAGCATGTGGTATTCGGTTCTTTGTTTCTATGGTAGATTGCCTCCTATGATGGTCTCCACCTCCGTCCAATTTGCTGTGAAGTCTGTGATAGAAATTAAGCTTATAGATGTTTTTGTATTGTGGTACCATCTGTACCTCTCATTCTTGTTTTCTTTTTCTTTTTCTTTCTTTTTTTTTTTTTGAGTCAGAGTCTCACTCTGTCACCCAGGCTGGAGTGCAGTGGCACACTCACAGTCACAGCAGCCTCAATCTGCTGGACTCAGGCAATCCTTCCACCTCAGCCTTCCAAGTAGCTGGAATTACAGGCACACGCCACCACACCTGGCTAATGTTTTGATTTATTGTAGAGATGAGGTCTCACCAAATTGCCCAGACTGTTCTCGAACCCCTGGGCTCAGGCAGTCCTCTCACCTCCACCTCCCAAAGTGCTGGGATGACAGGCATGAGCCACCGTGCCTGACCCATTCTTGTTTTCTAATAAGAGTTTGGACATTTGACTTTTGTTTTAGTACTTACCCAGCAGTTACTGTGTCCTGGGCAACAGTTCTGACAAAACACTATGTATTTCTAGTCATTGAATCCTTCCAACAATACTAAGATACTGTTATTGTTCCCATTTGACAAATGAGCACATGGATACCCAGAGAGGTCCATGAATCCCCACGAGGCTAGTATGTTGCTTGGGGAGACTTGACCTTGGCCGTCTGTGTCCAGAGCCCCCCTCCGTGTGTGCCACCTCTCTCCAGTCTCTATACATCCACATATGAGTTTGCTTAAACATATAGGGCCTGTATTCAAGGGGTAAACTTTGTTGGCGTAGCAGATCACTGAAAACATGGCCATTATTTTTGACATGAATTCCACAAACATATTATCAATCTCCAGGATAAACAGTACACAACTCAGGCCCTGCTTCAAAGAACACTCTGTCCAAATATATTAGATGGTGACTAATGAAAACACTGCCCCTGGCTTTTTAAAAAGTCAAAATACTGTCATCCCAGTCCTTTGGGAGGCCGAGGTGAGTGGATTGCCTGAGCCCGTGGGTTCAAGACCCACCCGGGCAACTTGGCAAGACCTCGTCTCTACAATAAATCAAAAATTAGCCGGGCATGGTAGCGCGCGCCTACAGTTCCAGCTACTTGGAAGGCTGAGGCGGAAGGATCGCCGGAGTCCAGCTGGTTGAGGCTGCGGTGGCCGGGAGTGTGCCACTGCACTCCAGTCTAAGTGACATAGTGAGACTCCAATTCAAAAAAATAAAAAGTCAAGATAGAATTCCCCCTTTCTGAAGCCTACAATCCAGTGGTTTTAGTACCAGTGGTTTTAATCCAGTTGTGCAGTCACCACTGCTGTATAATTCCTGAATATTTATTTCCCTCACCTCAAATGGCTGCTCTGTGTCCACCAAGTGGTCAATTCTCACTCCCCCTCATCCCCTGACCCCTGATTAGTCCCTTAGGAATCTCCCTATAACCACTCATCTGCTTTCTATCTCTACGTATTTGTCTGTTCTAGACATTTTGTATCCATGGAATCTTGCATAGGTGGTCTTTCTGGTTTAACTGAAGCAGCACCATGTTTTCAGGGTTCACCTGTGTTGTAGCATAGATCAGGACTTCCTTTTCACAGCTGACTAATGCTCCATGTGTGAGGAATCACCTGTGTTGGTTCATTCCTTCATCAGCTTATCAAATTATGTGTCTGAGAAATACTCCTGATGAAAAAAATCACATTTCAATTTGGTCAGACCCTCGGTCATAGATTTACTAAGGGTTCCAATGCATTCTGCCTGAAATTTTTTTTTTTAAAAATCCACCCACGTCATTCCCACGAGCAAACCCTTCCCTGCATTGCTGTGCTGTTGGTAAGTCAGCCCGTTTCTATAAACGACTGTGTTCAAGGTCTTAGGTTGAAGCATTCTTAGCCAACACACCTGGACCTAGCCAGGCCAACCAGGAGCATACATGTATATCTTTGAAACCATGTATCTCTCTTTCTATTACTAATTTTTAAGATCATTTAATAGCTTGACTCAGGGTACCAGTCCCTATTTATTGCTTCCCACTACCCCCCACCCCGACTTGTTGAATCTCTGCCATTATACAGAATTCTCTGGAGACTCTGGTGACTTATTTCAGGCTTTTACTAACGTTTTGCTTTGTCTCTTTTCAGGTTGATCCAGTGTTTACAAGGGAAGTAAAAGCCAAAGTGAACAGGTGAGAGTGGATGGAGAACAGGCATTTTGCAGAAGAGGAATCTGAGTGATCAATAAATTGTCCCAGATCACATTTATACAGACCCAGGCACCGTTTCGAGCTGTGTACAAGCACCACCTCATTTAATCCTCCGGTGATCCTAGGAAACCCTGGACACTGCAAGGAAACGGATAGCCGACCTTGCTACAGTCTCTTTGTTTATTGATTGATTGATTGATTGGGTGAGTCAGGGTCTCACTCTCTTGCCCAAGCTGGAGTGCAGTGGCACGATCATGGCTCACCATAGCCTCTAGCTCCTGGGTTCGAGTGATTCCACCTCAGCCTCCCAAGTAGATATGCACCAACACACCCGGCTCATTTTTTTTTTTTCTTAAGAGACTAGGTCTCACTGTGTTGTCTGAACTGGTCTCGAACTCCTGGGCTCAAGCAATCCTCCTGCTTTGGCCTCCCAAAGTGCTAGAATTCCAGGCATGAGCCACCATGCCCAGTCAATAGCCTGTTTGGGGAACAGTCTGTCAGTGTGTTGGTTATAAGTTGCATTTGTCTGCTGGGAGCCTGACAGTACTGGCTTAACCCGATTGAGGTTTTCACATTAAAAAGTCTGAGTGTCAGCTGGGCTCAGTGGCTCAGCCTGTAATCCCGCGCTTTGGGAGGCTGAGGTGAGTGGAATGCCTGAGCCCGCGGATTCGAGACCCACCTGGGCAACTTGGCGAGACCTCATCTGTACAATAAATAAAAAAATTAGCCAGGCGTGGTAGCATGCGCCTATAGTTCCAGTTACGTGAAAGGCTGAGGCAGAAGGTGGCCAGAGCCCAGCAGGTCGAGGCTACAGTGGCCGGGAGTGGCCACTGCACTCCAGTCTGGGCGACAGAGTGAGATTCCAACTCAAAAAAAAAAAGTCTGAGTGTCATCGGTAGAAGACTGGAGTAGGGCATCACTGAGTCTTCAGGGCTCAGCTCCTCCAGCCTCCATCCTGCCTCCTTAGACCGGGATGCCCATCCTGACAAGGTGGCTGCAGCATGCCCTCCACTGTGGTCTGCGTTTTAAGCATGGGTGTTGGGAGGAGCAAGGACTGGAGGGAACCATCTCCCATTTAGGTCAGACCACTGTGGAATGACTTCATCACAGCCCCAGAAGTCCAACCAGGTTTAACTGGCCACCCCAACCCCAGGGCCTGAGAAACATGGGCTTTACTAAACCCCATGGACACTCAGGGGTTTTTATATTGCTTATGGCTGCAGATGCCTGCATGCAAAAGCATTAGCCATCATGTGAAGGGGTGTGTGTCAAAACCATGCCAGGGGTGGGGATGGAATATCAAAGAAAGAAATAATATCAGAGAAAGGTGCCGATATATATTGTGAGATGAATAAAATCCATCAAGGCAAATCCTCTTTGACAAAATAGCTGTCACCTCTGGGTATTGGGACTTGGGCTTCCCTTACATTATCCTCTCATTTAGTATTTTCATTTCTGTTCATTATTTATTTATTTATTTATTTATTTATTTATTTTTGAGTTGGAGTCTCACTCTGTCGCCCAGACTGGAGTGCAGTGGCCGTTCCTGGCCACCGCAGCCTCGACCTGCTGGGCTCCGGCGATCCTTCCACCTCAGCCTTCCAAGTAGCTGGAACTGCAGGTGCGTGCTACCACGCCCAGCTAATTTTTTGATTTATTGTAGAGATGAGGTCTCGCTAAGTTGCCCAGGTGGGTCTCAAACCCGCAGACTCAGGTAATCCGCTCACCTCGGTCTCCCAAAGCACGGGATTACAGGTTGAGCCACCGAGCCCAGCCTCTGTTCGTTATTTCTATTCTTATTGTCTCTGTTAGTATTTTTTTAAAAATAATTTGAAAGGGCCAGGCATGGTGGATCATGCCTGTAATCCCAGCACTTTAAAAGGCTGAGGTGGGAGGATTGCTTGAGGTCAGGAGTTTCAGACCAACCTGGGCCGTAAAGTAAGACCCCATCTCTACAAAAAACTTTAAAAATAATTCCCTGGGCATGGCGACACACCCCTGTCATCCCAGCTACTCAGGAGGCTGAGTTGGAAGGATTGCTTGGGCTCAGGATTTTGAGGCTACAATGATTTATGATCATGCCACTGTACTCTAGCCTGGAGGATGGCATGAGACCCTGAAAAAAAAAAATTAGAAAAATGTTTTGAAGTCAATTACAAAGGAAATAGTGAAAGCCTTCTCTCTGACCCTTCCAGTCTTTGGGAGCTGGTGTCTTCTTTGTCAGAACAAAACCAGATGTGTTAGCAGATCCCTCCACCAGGGGTATGAGCTGTAAGGTACTCTCACCCATGCACAGTTGTCCTTACTGACCCTGTGTCAGCCACACTTCCTTCTTGACTGCCTGGGCGTCTCTCCTGGGTGGCCGTCTCTCCTTCTGCCAGCTCCTGCCCCAGAGGGCCTGGAAGTAACCTGCTCTGTCCCTCTGTGTTGTCCAGGTCTGCTGGGGTCCGCCTGATAGGAGAGATGCCCCGGGAGGACCTCCATGCCGTGGTGAAGAATTGCTTCGCTGTGGTCAACAGCTCTGTCTCTGAAGGCATGTCGGCTGCCATCCTGGAGGTAATGCACGGGCTGGCCTAAGAGGGGCCTGCGAGCCTGCCTCCACTCCCTCTCTTATTTATGGAGCTGGCGTCCCTGTCAATAATGCTCTTTGCTTCTCAATGCTAAGAAAGCCAAGCGCATTTCTGTCGGAGTTTAAAAGGCTTTGGAGGTTCCATCTGGGGTTTAGAAAGCAGCCATTCATGTCTTATTGCTGTCTCTCCTTGCCAGCCTAAGATAGAACTGGGGTGTTGTGGCCTCTCCACAGGCGATGAGGTCGTGGAAGGTTGGGACAGGAACGGGCTGTGTTAAACCCAAAATTCTAAATCTGAGAGACCACCAAAGAGCCAGCTCAGATGCAAACACACGAGGGTCTTTATTCAGGCTCCAGTCTGGGCTCACAAACTGAAACCAACACAGCGGCTCGAGCTTGAGAGCCCCGATCCAGCATGGCAAACAGTTTTTATGCACAATTACAGAGGGAGGGGCTGGGCGTGACTGGTTTTTCCTGGGCTTGCAACATTAACCAATTAAAAGAGGTCATGACGTAGACACCGAAGTCCGCGGACCTTGCATAATTAGTCCCCAGTCAGGTCCGCGGTGATGTCAAGGGACAGAGGCACTTGAGATTGGTTGGTTCATTTTTGGTTTGCGCGGGCTCGTGCTCAGTTGCCTGTGATTGACGGGAAACGGCTAAACGGGCAGAGTGGAATGCCAGATAGGCTAGGTTTACACAGTCACTGTGCGTAAATCAACTTTGGCATGCGAAGCGGGAGGTTAGAAACATTACAGAGCCCACCAGGAGAGTGGCTGGCGCCACAGAGTCTACCACAATTTAAGCAAAGGAATGCCCGGAAGGGGCTTATCGCTTAACTTTTACAGCCCGTTACAGAAGCAGAAGAAGCCAGCATGGCAATTGGGACAAACAAAAGCTTAACAAAGTTCTAAGTACAAGCACTGCTTAAAACGTTGTATAACTATACAATCAGTTACTACCCGGCACCCGACATGTGCCTAGTTCTACGGGGTCTGAGGTAGGATTTAAAATAGTAAGAATTTATAAAATATAGTGAACGTGAGGTAGGGATATATAAAATGCAATGAACGCTTCTTTTACAGCAAGTGTAGCTTTTGAAGCTCTTGGGTCTCTCAGCTGAAGCTCCTTTTCCTTGATCTCCTCTCCCTCTTTTCTATATGTTCTGTAACCCCAGAATTTAAGGGAGAAGAGAAGGTTATGATTCTATAGGCAGCAGGAGATGGGCCAGGGGTGGTTTGGGACCCAGGGCCGTCTAACCTCTTCACCCAGCGTCCAGCTCTGCATAGTCACTTCATCTTCTTTGGCCAAATGTGCTTAACCCAGCATGCTCTGCAGGCCCCTGCCAGAGTCTCTGTGCAGGGCCGAGGTGGGAGTGAGGCGGCTGCCCTTGAAACCCTAGCAGACTCTGGTGGGACCGTGTCATCCCTTCCGTACAAGAACGTGGCAAGCCTCACATCCCCTTGGCAGTATAACCATCTCACACGTCTCTCCTCCTCGCTTGGGGATTTTTTAAGACCGAGTATTTCACCAGAGCGTCTTCACTGCTGGACATGAGGTCTCAGAGGTGGTCACTGGTGTGTGTTATTTTGCTGTGAGTTTTTTCCTTTTCTTTCTTTCTTTAAAAAGAGAGACAGGATCTTGCTCTGTTGCCCAAGTTGGAGTGTAGTGCATAGCTGACTGTGGCCTCGAACTCCTAGGCTCAAGCAATCCTCCTGCCTCAGCCTCCTGAATAACTGGGACTACAGGTGTATGTCATCATGCCCGGCAGTTTTTATTTTTATTATTTTAATTTTTTTGTAGGCATAAGATCTTATGTGTTGCCCAGGCTCATCTTAAATGCCTGGCCTCGAGCAATCCTCCTGGCTTGGTCTTCCAGAGTGCTGGTATTCTAAGTGTGAGCCACCGAATCAGAGTTCATGTGTTTTCTCTTGATACATGGATTTCTTATTTTAGTGTCTACTTAGGTTGATACTATTACTTTAGTATTCGTAGTATTCATTTATTCTTTTGGATACTAGTTGAAGATACTGAACTTACTGACAAAAAGGTATGACCTATGAGCCTTAGTGTTCTAGAAAATACAGTAAATACACGGTGTGACAATTAAGTTCACAAACTCATTCTGGACAAAGTGCTCCATACCTCATTGCTGAATATCACTTCTGTCATCTTGAAAATCCTTCCCTTGGGAAGCTGTGCACCGATGCCTTTACCTAGTCTACCCGTCAAAGCAATTTTGGAACTCTTTTTTCCGGAATGGACATCAGAGCTGTCATCCTATTACCCTTGATGTCCTGAATGTCATCAGATGGTCTTCCTTTCAATATTTCCTTTATCTTCAGGTAAAGAAAAAAGTCATTGGGAGCCAGATCAGGTGAGTAGGGAGGGTGTTCCCAAACAGTTATCTGTACAGTGCTGCCAACATAAGCTCACGGAGGCAAGTCGGCAAACTTATCGTCAGACCTCAACAAAAAACAACAACAGCTCTGATGGCTGTTCCAAAAAAGGAGTGCCAAAATTGCTTTGACGGGTGGACCAGATGCTGGCATTGACGCCTAGCTTCCCAAGGGAAGGACTTCGAAGGGGAACGTGGTGATATTCAGCAATGAGGTATGGAGCACTTTTTCTAGGATGGTTCGCGAACCTCATTGTCAGACCTCGTAAAGTAGGAAAAAAGTCCTCTCCCTGAATTAAAGAAATACATACTGATGCTGTGTGCCTAATATTTTCTTTTAAGTTGGCTTTATTTATTTATGTGTTTGTTTGTTTGTTTGTTTAAGTTGGAGTCTCTCTCTCTTGCTCAGGCTGGAGTGTAGGGACACGCTCAAGGCCACCGCAGCCTCTACCTGCTAGGCTCAGGGATTCTTCTGCCTCAGTCTTTCAAGTAGCTGGAACCACAGGCATGTGCCAGCATGCCGGCTAAGTTTTCTTGATTTATTGTAGAGATGAGGTCTCGCCAAGTGCCCAGGCTGGTCTTGAACCCCTGGGCTCAGGCAGTCCTCTCACCTCTGCCTCCCAAATTACTGGGATGACAGGTATGAGTCATCGCGCCTAGCTAATTGGGCATTATTTGCCCACAGAGGAGATTGGAGAATTAGAACACCCACACCCATGAGTCCCCTTTGGGCACTTTCTTTTTTTATTTGAGTCTGAGTCTCACTCTGTCTCCCAGGTTGGATTGCAGTGGCATGCTCACGACCACCACAGCCCCAATCTGCTGGGCTCAGGTAATCCTTCCACCTCAGTCTTCCAAATAGTTGGAACCACAGGTGTGCACCATCACACCTGACTAATGCTTTTATTTGTTATAGAGAGGAGGTCTTGCCAACTTGCCCAGGCTGGTCTCGAACTCCTGAGCTCAGGCAATCCTCTTGCCTCCACCTCCCAAAGTGCTGGGATGACAGGCATCAGCCACCGCGCCTAGCTTGAGTTGGGCACTTTCTTTTTTTTTTTTTGTGTTGGAGTCTCACTCTGTCGCCCAGACTGGAGTGCAGTGGCCGCTTCCGGCCACCGCAGCCTCGACCTGCTGGGCTCTGGCAATCCTTCCGCCTCAGCCTTCCAAGTAGCTGGAATTACAGGCACGCGCTACCACGCCCGGCTAATTTTTTGGTTTATTGTAGAGATGAGGTCTCGCTGCCCAGGCGGGTCTCAAACCCGCGGGCTCAGGCAATCCACTCACCTCAGCCTCCCAAAGGCGCGGGATTACAGGCTGAGCCACCGAGCCCGGCTGAGTTGGGCACTTTCAAAGCATGCAGTGTACATCCAGGACATGCTCATTTTTAGTCTCAGCCTGATTATCAGCATTAATCTCCTTTGTGCTTTTTTTTTTTTTTTTTTTTGAGTTGGAGTCTCACTCTGTCACCCAGGCTGGAGTGCAGTGGCCGCTCCCGGTCACTGCAGCCTCAACCTGCTGGGCTCCAGCGATCCTTCTGCCTCAGCCTTCCAAGTAGCTGGAACTACAGGTGCCCGCTACCACGCCCAGCTAATTTTTTATTTTATTGTAGAGATGAGGTCTCACCAAGTTGCCCAGGCGGGTCTCGAACCCGCGGGCTCAGGCAATCCACTCACCTCAGCCTCCCAAAGTGCTGGGATTACAGGCTGAGCCACCGAGCCCGGCTTCCTTTGTGCTTTCTTTTTTTTTTTTTTGAGTTGGAGTCTCACTCTGTTGCCCAGACTGGAGTGCAGTGGCCGCTCCTGGCCACCGCAGCCTTGACCTGCTGGGTTCCGGCGATCCTTCTGCCTCAGCCTTCCAAGTAGCCGGAACTACAGGCATGCACCACCATGCCCGCCTGATTTTTTAATTTATTGTAGAGATGAGGTCTCGCTGCCCAGGCGGGTCTCGAACCCGCGGGCTCAGGCAATCCACTCACCTCAGCCTCCCAAAGGCGCGGGATTATAGGCTGAGCCACCAAGCCTGGCCCTTTGTGCTTTCAAATCGGCTAAGACCTGCCGTTGTGGGAATTGTTCCTTTGTATGTGTTTTTTTTTGTTTTTGTTTTTGTTTTTGCTTTTCCTTCGACTTAAGAAAAGGTAAAGTGGAACCCGGGATGATTTTGTTACCCGCACACACTGCACTCACTGCCGATGAATGGCTGTCAAGCCTTGTTGGCTTCAAAGGAAAGGCAGCTGTTGGCAATTCCAACTGCCTTCAAATGTTGATGTTGTGTTCCTTTTGAAAACTCCAAAATAACCTTTGGGTGAAGAGTTTTGAATGAAACTGATTTTGGAGGAGTGGGGAGGGTGCGTTTCATTAGAAGCGATTCAGATGACCCCCATGGTTAATCACGGAATAGGCGCCCGTCACGTTGAGGGAAGTGATCTTTTGACCTTTCACAGTAAGCTATACTTTCCCGCGGAAGCATAACGATCCTATTTGCCAAAACACATTTCTCACTGATAAACTCCCCAAACCAAACGTGAGCCAGTGCGTGACATCGGGGCGCACATTCCTATAGTCAATCGGCTGGTTCGAGTTGTGGAGTTGGACTTTGCAGAGAATGGCATTAGAAGAACAGGAACAATTATTTTTGTATCCTGATCTTCCCAGTTAAGCTTTCCTCCTGCACTAGACCTCTCTCCCTCTCTCTCTCTCTCTCTCTCTCTCTCAATCTCTGTCACTCACTCTCTGTCACTGTCTCTGTCTCTCACTTTATCTGTCTTTCTGTCCCTCTGTCTCTCTCTCTCTCTGTCATTGTCTCTCGGTCCCTCTGTCATTCTCTCTCTTTCTTTCTCCTTTTTCTCTCCCTTTCCCTTTTTTCCCTTACCTCTCTCTCCTTCCATTTCTCTCCCTCCCACATCCCTACCTCCTTCCGCCTCTCTTTTTATCTCTCTCTCAGTCTCTCTCTCCCCCTTCCTCTCTGTCCCTCTCTCTCTCTCTCTCTCTCTCTCTCTCTCTCTCTGTCTCCCTCTCCCTTTCCCTCTCCTCTCTCCCATTCCACTCCTTCCATCACCTGAGAGAAAGGAAGACCATCTAAGGAAAGAGAAGGAAGGAGTCGATGCTTGGCCTCTGAGCCTCCAGGCTTTGGCTCCAGTATTTGAAGACAGACATGAGGGTTTTTCAGAGACAGTGGTGACTGTCATTGTGACCTTGACCAGTTTCTGGGTGTGCATGCACGTATAGCCGAACTGCACCTCACCCACTGTGAAAAGTGAAGGGCCTTTTGAGTTAGGAAGATGCTCCTGCCATGTATTTGGGACTTGAGGGCTGCAGGGAGCTGGGGTGTTGCTTAGGATGCTGGACAGTCCTGTGTATCAGAGGATTATACCCAAATGCCACTGGCCCCCCATAGAGCAACTCTAACCCCAACGATACAGGGTCTGAGTGCCATGTGTGTATACATCCATGGTCATCCAGACCCCTCCATCCCCACAGTTCAAGCTTATCATGTCATTAAAAAGCTCAGTGAGCTCAGTATAAGTTCAGTCAGTCACTAAAAAGCAAGCATACCTCTCTGCAAGAACATCCAGACAGGTGGTTTTCAGCCTTGAGTGTGCCTCAGAATTGCCTGGAAGCTTAAAAAAAACACAACTAAAGGTGGTGGTGCCCACCCCTTGTGACTGGACTTCCTTGTGTCAGGGCGGGGGCTGGCAGCTGAGTTTCTTTCAACTGTTCTGAGGGGTGGGACAGAGGCAGTATCCCTGAAACCTTTGTCTGCTGTGCTAAGGGTGGTGTGTTAGCTACAGAGGTGGAAAAAGTCTAATACAAAGTTTCCATCTACACGATAAGAGGTCGATAAGAGATCGAAGAGCTCACATGACCTCAAAGATGGAAACAGTACACACTGGGGACACCAATAAGGAGAAAGCAGGGAGAGGGGTTAGGACTCAGAAGTTATCTATGGGCTCAATGTTCGCTATCTGGGGAATGGACCATCTGAGATCCCATCTCCCACACTGCACAATATGTCCATGTAATAAACATGCATGTGCACCCCGTGAATCTAAAATAAAAATGATTTTTAAAAAGCGGGCCATGGTAGCTCAAGTCTGTCATCTCAGCACTTTGGGAGGTAGAGGCGAGTAGATTGCCTGAGTCCAGGGGTTTGAGACCAGCCCAGACAACTTGGCAAGACCTCATCGCTACAGTAAATAAAAAAAAAATAGCTGGGTATGGTGGTATGTGCTTATAATTCCAGCTGCTTGGAAGGCTGAGACAGAAGGATCATCTGAGCCCAGCAGGTTGAGGCTGCGGTGGCCCTGAGCATGCCACTGCACTCCAGCCTGGGCCACAGAGTAAGATTCCAACTCAAAAAAAAAAAAAAAGCAAAAAAAAAAAAAAGAGATTGAATTGCTCATCTGGGAGAATGAAGAAATCAAGTGAGTTATCATAGGAACAGAGGGTCGCATAGTGGTTACCTGGGGTGGGGGTGGGAGATGCTGGTCAAAGGACACAGAATTTCAGTTAGGAATAAATTCAGGGGACCCACTGCATGCACTTCATGGCCACTTTAGTTAATAGTAACTTTCAAAGTCACTAAGAGTAGATTTTGAGTGTTCTCCCCACACACAAAAATGAGTATGAAATGTGGATGTAAATTAGCTTCATTTAGCCATTCCACAGTGTTCAGGTATATGAAAACATCCTTTTGTACACTGTAAATATACCAGGGTGCCAAAAATATGCATACACCTTTTAAGCACTGTTAACTCTGTATTACTTTTACTTTCGCCATCATCAGAAGTGTCTGGACGCTGATGGGAACCACTTTGAGCACCTCTTGTCATTGCAGAAGTCAGACGACTTGTGTTCATCTTTTGTTACTGGTTTATGTTGAGTATTACAATTTTAATAGTTTTTTCCATTCGGGCGCAATGGCTCACGCCTGTTATCC
The DNA here is from genome assembly GCA_027257055.1 of Cephalopachus bancanus. NCBI lineage: Eukaryota > Metazoa > Chordata > Mammalia > Primates > Tarsiidae > Cephalopachus > Cephalopachus bancanus. The sequence continues at coordinate 1,955,930 of JAPVLO010000269.1, forward strand.
CAGCACTTTGGAAGGTGGAGACGAGAGGATTGCCTGAGCCCAGAGGTTCAGGACCAGTCTAGGCAACATGGTGAGACCTCGTCTCTACAATAAATTTTTAAAAATTATACAGCCGTGGTGGCAGGTGCCTATAGTTCCAGCTACTTGGAAGGCTGAGGCAGAAGGATCACCTGAGCTCAGCAGGTCGAGGCTGTGGTGGCTGTGAGCATGCTGTTGCACTCCAGCCTGGGCAACAGAGTGAGACTGACTAAAAAAAAAAAAAGAATGCACAGAAGAGCTGAAGGTGCAGGGCAGGGAACACCTACATAGCCTTCACCTCTAGTCCCCCCATGCTCCTTGCCCCTCCCTCTTCTGGGTCCACTTGTACACACACAGGCACACATCTGGAATGTATTTATTAAAAAAATTATTAAAAATTGTGTATTTAAGCCGGGCTCAGTGGCTCAGCCTGTAATCCCACGCCTTGGGAGGCTGAGGTGAGTGGATTGCCTGAACCTGTGGGTTCAAGACCCGCCTGGGCGACTTGGCGAGACCTCATCTCTACAATAAATCAAAAAATTAGCCGGGTGTGGTAGCGCGCGCCTGTAGTTCCAGCTACTTGGAAGGCTGAGGCGGAAGGATCGCCGGAGCCCAGCAGGTCGAGGCTGCGGTGGCCGGGAGCGGCCGCTGCACTCCAGTCTGGGCGACAGAGTGAGACTCCAACTCAAAAAAAAAAAAAAAAAATTGCATATTTATTCGGACACGTTTAAACTTCAGTCACCTTCAGAGTGCTGTCCGTTGGGTACAGCACACCCATCAAGATGCTCTTTTCAGTGTTCACAATGGGTTTTGAACTCATCAGTGTTGACGCCTGTGAATGCTTGTGCCGTTTTCTGTTTCACCTCTTCCACATCGGCAAAACGTTTACCTTTGAGTTCTTTTTTCATCTGGGGAAACAAAAAAATGTTGCTCGGGGCGAGATCTGGTGAATGGGGAGGGTGGGGCGTGGACCACACCATTTTTGGTCAAAAACTGCTGAACGCTCAGCGTGGTGTGGGCAGGTACGTCGTCATGGTGCAATAACGAGTCACCTGTTTGCCACAACTCAGGATGTTACTTCTGCAAATCGTGATGCCACCTCCTCAAAACTTACAGATTTTTATCTGACTGAAGTTTAAACATGTGCGAACAAACACATGACTGTTTATAAATAAATTCCATGTTTGGGGGTCACCTCTCACAGACACGCATACCCATGTACACACACTTGCGAAGTCTTCTGAAAGCGGGTGGTTGGTCCGCTCGGCTGTGCTTACCCTGGTAGGCTCCCCTACCATGAGAACACATGACCATGCCTGGGAAGAATCAGCATTTGTTCAGCGTCATTCCACCACAGTGCACGCCATACTTTATTTTCCCCAAATGCTGCTTTTCTTCCTGTGGGGTCCACGCTCAGCGTCGGCTCTGTCTCCTCCATCCCCCCTAGCCCAGCTCTCCTTTTCTTCATGACATTGAGTCCCAAAGACTCCTGGCCAGCGGCTCTCCAGGACACGCCATCCGCTGGGTCATCTGACACCTGTCCTCGTGATCGGGTTTAGTTCACACTCCTGCTGGACTCCACACAGGCCCTGTGCACGGTGACCCACAACTAATCAGAAGCACATGGTGTCAACTTTCTGATGCTTGGGATAGATACTGCCACTGTAAATTCACACATCTTCTTTATGATTGATGAGTCCGCTGTGGATGGTACTGTGCAATTTGTGACCACAGGTGTTCCTCAACTGACAGTAGGGTTACAGCCCAGTAAGTCCATCAAGTGTTGAAAAGACCGTAAAGTGAAAATGTATTGAGTATGCTGAACCTTCCATGTCTCTGGGTGTAGCCTGGCCCTACCCTACATGTGCTCAGAGGCTTACATTAGCCAACAGTTGGACAAAGTCATAATAAAACACTGACCTCATGTAGTTCATTGAATTTTTTAATTTTGAGTTGGGATCTCACTCTGTTGCCCCAGCTGGAGTAATTCTGGCTCACTGCAACTTCAAACTCCTGGGCTCAGTCAATCCTTCTGCCTCGGCCTCCCCAGGAGCTGGGACTACAGGTGCAGGCCACTTTGCCCAGCTAATTTTGGGGTTTTCTTGTTTTGTTTTGTTTTTGAGGCAAGTTCTCACTATGTTGCCCAGGCTGGTCTCAAATTGCTGCTCAAGCAACCCTCTTACCTCAATCTCCCAAAATGCTGGGATTACAGGTGTGAGCCACTGCGCCCAGTCAAGGTACTGAGTACTGCACTGAAAGTGAAAGATGGAATCACTGTGTGGGTGCTGGAAGTATTTATTTTTCCTGGATCATAAAGTCAAGAAATTTTAAGTCCAACCATTCTAAGTCAGGGATTTCCCAACCACCTATGCCGCATTTCCCAACCACCTTTCTCCCAGTGGACTGGGTCAGTGGATCCACTAGGACCCGTGGCAATCCAGCCTGAACCGGTTGTGATCCTGGGGGCCCAGGGGTGGTGCGTCTCCATCCTGCTATTCTGCCCACATCTCACCATCTCGTGTTCTTCTGCAAAGAACAGCGTTACCATGTCTTTTCCTTCTTTCCTTTCTTTCCTTTTTCTTTTTTTTCCTTTTTTTTTTTTTGTGAGTTGGAGTCTCACTGTCACCCAGGCTGGAGTGCAATGACACACTCATGGCCACCGCAGCCTCGACCTGCTGGACTCAGGCGATCCTTCCGCCTCAGCCTTCCAAGTAGCTGGAACTACAGGCACGCACCACCATGCCTGGCTAATGTTTTGGTTTATTGTAAAGATGAGGTCTCATCAAGTTGCCCAGGCTGGTCTTGAACCTGTGGGCTCAGTCAAGCCTCTTGCCTCTGCCTCTCAAAGTGCTGGGATTGAGCCACCACACCCGGTCTCCTTTCCTTTCTTCCTTTCTTGCCTCTCCCTCTTTCCATCCTCTCTCTTTACCTTTCTTTCTTTCCCTCCCTCTCTCCCTCCCTCCTTGGAGTCTCACTTTGCTTCCCAGGTTGGAGTGCAAAGTGGGAAGCAGTCCTTCCACCTCACTCTCCCAAGTAGCTGGGACTACAGGCATGCACCTCCATGTCTGGTTATTTTTATTTTTAGAAACGAGGTCTCACTATGTTGCCTAAGTTGGTCTCAAACTCCTGGGCTCAAGAAGTCCTATAGCCCTGGCTTCCTCCCTAAGTGCTGGGATTACAGGCTTGAACCACTGCAGCGGTCAGCTCTTCCTTTTCTTTCTTCTGCTTTTATTATCCTCTTCCTCCGCCTTCTTTTCATCTCTCTCTCGTCCCCAGGGAATCGTGCATGTTTTAAATTGAGTGCATTATACTCGATTACAATCAATATTCTTTTCAAAACTGCAAAATTGTCCTACTGTGGTCAGTGGGATCCCTTCGAAGCTGGTTTCAGGCTCCTCTTGAACTGACACCATTCATCTTTGAGGCACTGTAGGGAGAACCTGCTCGATGCCACCTGACCGGGTGGGTGAGGCCAGTACTGCACATTGTTTTCAAGTGTCTTCTTGTGGTCTTGCTGCCAGTGGGTGCCAGGCTGTGGGGAGCCACGTGCAGACTTTTAGGAACGGAAACGCAGCTTCATGAATAATTAGAATGATACATCATTGCTTCTTACTTTTGTCTGGTGCTGGAGAGACATGTTGGGCCGCTGTGGCATTTATACAACCTGAGCTGGGACAAAATGACTCATCAGGGAAAGTAATGATGGCAATTAAAAATATAGACCCCAAACAGCAGGTGAGGTGTCAAGTGAGCATGTGGAGAGGGGGTTTTCTTTGTGCTATTGCAATAATTATGTCAGGCAAACGATGACCGTGTGAGTTTTACAGAGCTTCCAGACACAGTAAGTAATTAAAATCCAGGTGTATTTTGGAAATACCACCTTGGGTTGGGACATCTCTTTGGTGAGGTGTAGTTCCTGCGAGGTGCCAGGGGTCCAACAAGCCCAGGACACGACCCTCCCCTGGCTGGCACCTCTCGCAACAGGGGCCCTTGGCGTGATGGCCACCTGCCTTCTCTTGTCCTGTCTCCTGCAGGCCATGGATCTGGAAGTCCCAGTGCTGGCCAGGAACATCCCTGGGAATGCAGCTGTGGTCAAACATGAAGTCACGGGACTGTTGTTTTCAGATCCTCAGGTAAGGAAGTGACTTACCTCAGTCACCTTGTCTGAACAGTTTGCACCTGCAGTTAGTGAAGAGAGTCCGAGGCTCTTTCTGTTTGTTCTTAGTATTCCCACTGTAGAAGCAGCCCTGTGTAGGTAGCTGGGTAGCTGCCCAGACGGGCCCCCAGGAGGTTTCCAGAAGCAGGAACATTATTCTTGTCCCCAAAATGCTCTGTCGGGCTGAGCAAGATGCTTCATCTTAGATGCTTGGATTGCTGAAATGGCCACTTTTCTTTTTTTTTGAGTCAGAATCTCACTCTGTCGTCCAGGCTGGAGTGCAGTGGTACGCTCACGGCCACTGCAACCTCGACCTGGTGGGCTCAGGCGATCCTTCCACCTCAGCCTTCCAAGTACCTGGAACTCCAGGTGTGTACCACCATGCCTACTTAATTTTTTTTATTTATTGTAGAGACAAGGTCTCGCCAAGTGGCCCAGGCTGATGTCGAACCCTTGAGCTCAGGCACTCCTCTCACCTCTGCCTCCCAAAGTGCTGGGATGACAGGTGTGAGCCACTGTGCCAGGCTGAAATGGGCACTTTTCAAACACAATTTCGTGTTTGTAGCAACTCCTGGCTTCTGGAAGACAGCTGTGTCTGTGATCACTTATAATCCCTGGAAACAAAGGCATAACATAGGCGGGGTACTGGTGTGAATTTGGAAACACATGTGTGCCTCTGGAAATAGAGGCTGCGGGCATAGCTGGCTGCCAAGTGACTCCCCCACCCCCAGTAGCTGAAGGTGCTGCACAGTGGGAAGTGGTTCTGGGGACACACCCTCCAGGGTCTGCCTGCCTCTGATGCCCGTGGTCCCCTGCAGAGCTGTGGCGCCAGCCGAGGCACATGTGTCCCTCAGCCCCACTTTCTCTTCTGACTTAGTGGAACTAAGAGTCCTTTCTGCCTCTTGAGTGTGACGTGGGCTGAGTGGGCTAATGGCAGAGCTTTACAGGTGTATGGCACACAGTCGGGGCGCGGGCACACGGTCGGGGCTCATGGCACATAGTTGGGGCTTCAGGGCACATGGTCGGGGATCAGACATACGGTTGGGACTCAGCAGATTCTTGATGTCTCGAAACAGGAAGGCATTGTCACTGCCGGTGCCTGTAATTAAGTGTTAGTAAAAATGTTAGACCTGACCTGTGTTCTTTGAGTCTGCATATTTAAAAATTAGGTCTACTCACATAACCATCTTCATTAAAGCATGCGTTATATTCAGAAATACGGGGAGTTATGCTTAACAATTAAAAATTCAAGGCGGGCTCGGTGGCTCAGCCTGTAATCCCGCGCCTTGGGAGGCTGAGGTGAGTGGATTGCCTGAGCCCGCGGGTTCGAGACCCGCCTGGGCAACTTGGCGAGACCTCATCCCTACAATAAGTCAAAAATTAGCCGGGCGTGGTAGCACGTGCCTGTAGTTCCAGCTACTTGGAAGGCTGAGGTGGAAGGATCGCTGGAGCCCAGCAGGTCGAGGCTGCGGTGGCCGGGAACGGCCACTGCCCTCCAGTCTGGGTGACAGAGTGAGACTCCAACTCAAAAAAAAAAACCTAAAAATTAAAATATTTGGTCTGTCTTTCTTTCCTTCCTTTCTTCCTTCCTTCCTCCCTTCCTCCCTCCCTCCCTCCCTCCCTCCCTCCGTCAGCCTCTGACTAGCTGGGACTACAAGCATGGGTTGCCATGCTTGCTAATTTTTAAAAAATTATTTTTTGTAGAGATAGGATCCTGCTATGTCACCCAGGCTAGTCACAAACTCCTGGTCTCAAGTGATCCTCCCACCTTGGCCTTCCACAGTGCTGGGATTATGAGCCGCCACACTCAGCCTAAAAACTCTGGTTTTAAAATTTTGTGTAGCAGATGTTTCATTCGCAATAGTTTTCTCTTTCCTTTTGCATGATTATAGGTTGGTTTTTTCACTCCCTGTTTGTCCCGAAATTGCAAACAAATTCCGCGCAAGCAAGGTGAAAGTGGACTTCACGGGGCTGTGGCGGGGTGCAAGTTGCCAGGCATCATCACCAGACCTGGGAAGCCACCTGTGTTTAGGATAAACCCCCGGTCAGTGTTCCCCCTCGACTGTCCCACCACTGCAACAGTCATCACAAAAGAAGACTCTGGCCAAGGTGTAGGGGCTTTTCTACACACACCAAGCAGCAGTTACCACCTGGCTGGCCTCTGACTCCATTCTCAGTTCCAACACTTGTCTAGCTGGAGATGGGTCAGATGCCACAGCTGAGGGCTCAGCCCCCAAGACTACCCCGCCCCCCCACCACACTAGTCACAGGTCCAGGCTTCCAGAACTTCGGACCAACCGGCTTCAGATTGGGGTTCCCTCGACTCACTCTTTGGGTTCGACTAATTTGCCAGAACGGATCACAGGACTCAGGGAAATGCTTGCTTAAATTTGCTGATTTAAGGATATTGCAAAGGATCTGGATGAAGAGAGGTGTAGGGCAAGGTATAGGGGAAGGGTGGAGTTCTCATGCCCCCCTCCACCTCCTCCAGGGGCCTCTGCAGTCAGTAGAAACTCCCTGCCCAGTCCTTATGGGTTTTTTGTGTTTTTTTAATTTAATTTAATTTTTTTTTTGTTGGAGTCTGTCTCTGTCACCCAGACTGGAGTGCCGTGGCCGCTCCCAGCCACCGCAGCCTCGACCTGCTGGGCTCCGGCGATCCTTCCGCCTCAACCGTCCAAGTAGCTGGAACTACAGGCACGCGCTACCACACCCTGCTCACTTTTGATTTATTGCAGAGATGAGGTCTCGCCAAGTTGCCCAAGCGGGTCTCGAACCTACAGGCTCAGGCAATCAACACACCTCGGCCTCCCAAAGCACGGGATTACAGGCTGAGCCACCAAGCCCCACCCTTATGGGTTTTAAAGGAAGCTTCATGTCTTCTGCATTCCTTCCTTCAGGGCGTAGGGTGGGAACATCTGTGGGGAGGGTCTTAAGACCAGCCGTCAGAAAGGCTGGGTAGACTGGGGTCCTGCCTTGGAGCAGGGGATGAAGGGCAGAAGGTGGAGAGATTCTGAGATTCTGTGTCCTGAGGCCTGACACACCCTACATTGTAACCAAAGACTGTGACCAGGGCTAAGGGGGGTTATGTATGAGCCAAGAGCCAAGGCCCAGTCTGTAACTATATATCATGACCGCATTGAAATAGCTAAGGTGGGCCCAGGGCTGTATCTGTTGCTGTCTACAAAAGGCAAGTGCAGTACTGACACCTTTCTTTCTCTTTCTCTCTCTCTCTCTCTCTCTCTCTCTCTCTCTCTTTCTTTCTTTGTCAGAGTCTCACTCTGTTGCCCAGGCTGGAGTGCAGTAGCACACTCATGGCCACCATAGCCTCAACCTACTGGGTTCAGGCCATCCTTCTCCTCAGCCTTCCAAGTAGCTGGAACTACAGGCATGCGCCACCACGCCTGGCTAATTTTGTGTTTATTTCTTTATTGTAGAGACAAGGTCTTCCCACACTGCCCAGCTGGACTCTCCTGAGCTCAGGCAATCCTCTCACCTCCTCCTACCAAAGTGTTGGGATTACAGGTGTGAACCACCACACCCGACTACAACTTTCTTTTTGATAGTAATATCCAAAAGCCAGACCAATGTCAGGATATGAAAACTTTTCAGTAGTTACTTGTTAATCCAAACAAAGCCTTATTATTGCTTTTTACCATGTACTAAAGCCCTCAAAATCAACTCTAGCCAAGCTTCAGGTCAGAGAATATTATCTCCACTCTGGCAGTGATTTTTAAAAATTTTTATTTATTTTATTTTTTATTTTCCATCTCCCAAAATGCAATGTCCATTTATTTAATAGCTCAATTTCAGAGCACCAAAAAAAACCCACTGTAACTTTATCAGTGAATGTCTGAATGGCAGTCACTTAGGAATGGATATATTAGGCTGAACAGGAGAGTGGAGGCAGTTTGACTATCTTGATTTCATGTGGCCTTTTGTGAGATATGTCTTTTAATACTTGCAAAGAGCTATCCTGTCTCTGATGTATTCAAGTCATTTCTGCACATTACTGGCTTTGTACAAGCCATCAGACACAGCTATGTCGCACTTGCCAAGCTTCATTGCAGACTTATTTTGGTTTCAACACTTTCAGGTTAGTTTCTCAAAGGATGTTTTAAAAAATAGAATTCTTCCAGTTTTATATGGGGGTAGGATGTGTTTCTTAACACACCTTGAGAAATCGCGCTAGACACAGATGTCGCATCCGGCCTGGTTTTGTTTTCTCTTTTTTTTTTTTTTTTTGAGTTGGAGTCTCACTCTGTCGCCCAGTCTGGAGTGCAGTGGCCGCTCCCGGCCAGTTTTGTTTTTCTTGTGATCTCAGTTAGACTTTCCCTAGCACAAGGCAGGAGCTATTGCTCCAAGAACAAATTTGACTCTTCAATAATTCAGGAGCCGGATGCCCGGTACTCACACCTGTCATTCCAGCACTTTGATAGGCAGAGGCGAGAGGATTGCCTGACTCCAGAGGTTCAAGATCAGCCTGGGCAACTTGGTGAGACCTCATCTTTACAATAAATCAAAAAACTAACCGGGTATGGTGGTGCGCACCTGTAGTTCCAGCTACTTGGAAGGCTGAGGCGGAAGGTCGAGGCTGTGGTGGCCATGAGTGTGCCACTGCACTTCAGTCTGTGGACAGAGTGAGACCCTGACTCAAAAAAGAAATAATAATAAGTCAGGGACTGTGGTTCACCTCAACTAAGAAACTTAGATGGAGTGAACCACTAGTGGGTTGCCAGTATTGCCAAATTAATTCCAAATATGTATTCAAATATGCGTAAGAACCAGCATCTCATTTATTAAGAAGGAGCACCCGTGTCAGAACGTCAGCCTTGCAGAGTTAAAGTGAATGCTGTTCATATCCATGCGAAATCTGAGGTTTGTAGTTCTGCATTTTTCATTCCCTAATTAAGAAGATGAAGAAACTTAATACAAAAAGATGGAGCCCAACATGTTAGATTGCATGTGTGATGGCCTGGTTATTGGTTTTTCAAAAACGGAAGCTCATTTTACACACATTCTGCTCGAAGGATGTGGATGGCTGTTAAAGGATGTCCCCCATGCTTTTTGTTTATTTTTGTGAACCTTTTATAAACTGTTAGTCAGGGTTTCCCAGAGGAACAGAACCAGTAGGAGACTTTATATATATGTAGTACACACACACACACACACACACACACACACACACACACACACACAAACAGACCGAGAGAGAGAGATGACAGAGACAGACAGGCAGACACAGATACACACACACACACACACACACACACACACACAGAGAGAGAGAGAGAGAGAGAGAGAGAGAGAGAGAGAGAGAGATAGAGAGACAGAGAGACGGAGAGGTTGAGACTTGCTGTAGCAATTGGCTCGCCTGGTCACGGAGGCCAGCAACACCACCACCTGTTGTCTCCAAGCTGGAGACCCAGGAAAGCCAGTGATATGACTCAGTCCAGTGCTGAAGGCCCAAGAGCCAGGCATTCACGCAAAAGAAAGGAAATCTGCACATCAAAGAGACATCTCACCCCATGTTTTTTATGGTTTTATTCACAACAGCAGAGGCATGGAGTTAGCCCAAGTGTATGTCAGAGGCTAAATGGATGAAGAGATCTTCGTATATTTATACAGTGGAATACTATCAGCCATAAGAAAGAATGAAATCTCGTCATTCCCAGCAACGTGGCTAGAACTGGAGGTCTTTATGTTAAGTGAAATAAGCCAGGCGCAGAAAAAAAAAATCAGGTGTTCCTGGAGTCTAAAAGCCCAGGAATCAGGAGCTTGATGTCTCAGGGAAGAAGGGTGTCCCTGCTGGAGAAGAGAGAGATACTTCCCTCTTCCTCTGGCTTTTTTTTTTTTTGAGTAGGAGTCTCACTTTGTCTTATGCTCAAACCCCTGGGGTCAGGCAGTCCTCCACCTTGGACTTCCAAAGTGCTGGGTGACAGGCATGAGTCATGGCGCCCAGCCTCTTCTGTTTAGATTGGATGGTGCCCAGTCACATCGATGAGGTGGGCCTTCCTTCCTCGATCTGCAGATTCAAATGCGAGTCTTCCAGAAACACCTGGAAATAATGTTCTCCCAGCTCTCTGGGCATCTCTCAGACTGGTAACGTTGACCCATAAGATAAAATTAGCCATCACAAAAACTAAACCAACAAAAGGAACAGAAATGGGACTTTCCCCCTCCTCCGCCCCCTCCACCCACCGAAACTGTACCACAAACTCCAAGGGTTTCTGTGAGGCAGGTTTTCTGGGAGCCAGAACCCTGCCCTCGCCATCCTTTCCCGGTGCTGGTGTCACACAGAGGCCCGTGTGTGTGCTGCGCTTGCAGACTGCACTCATCATGCCTTCGAGGGCAGCATGGGATGATCGCTGTCCTTGCCGCCCTCTAGCCTGGCATCTGCTGGGCATGCAAAGTGCCGGCACAGTCTCCAAAAGCCTTCAGAGGGCATGCCCATCTTGCCCAGGAAGGCACAAGATCGCAACACCAGCTATGACCATGTGACTGCCTCGGTTAGCCCAGGTGGTGGCAACAAGGCCTTCAGGTAAAAGCCCACGACAGACACGCATGGGCCATGCCAGCTGGGGGAAGCAGAAAACTAGAAGCCAAGGCAGGCACAACCCATGCTGGGCAGGAATTCCAGGGTCAACGTGTGGATGGCATGTGGGCATGCCGGGAGGGAAGGCACCTGGCCACGTGCCACCCCAGGGACAGGGAGGGCACAGCTGCAGAAGAGAGGCTAAAAATTCAATTTTTATGTGGATGGTACAGATTTATAAGTGGAGATAACTCAGTCAACTCTAATTTTTTTATTTTTTATTCTGAGTTGGACTCTCTATTGTCCAGGCTGGAGTGCAATGGCACAATCATGGCCCCTGCAGCCCTGACCTGCTGGGCTCAGGCAATCCTTCTACCTCAGTCCCCTGAGTAGCTGGAACAACAGGTGTGTGCTATCATGCCCGGCTAATTTTTTTATTTATTGTAGAGATGAGGCTTCGCCAAGTTCCCCAGACTGGGGACCCCTAGCTCCAGGCAGGAACCCTCCCAGCTAACACCTCAAGTTCAGGCTTATGAGATGCTGAGCCGGAAAATTAGCTCTGCCGTGCCTGGACTTTGACCTACAGAAACCACAAGATCATATGCGGGTGTCCTTCTAAGCCCTAAGTGTGTGGCAAATTGTTATATAGCTATAGAAAACTCGTTCAGGAAGAGCGGTAGGGGGGAGAATTTCAGCGGTGCCAACTCAGCTGGCTGTGGACAGGGAGAGAAGGTGTTCACAGCAGCAGAGCTGGGACCTTCAGGTAATCAATGCATCACGTGTGAGATGATGGCGCTCCCTCAACAGGGGGCATTACAGGGTCCTGTGGGAGAAAACTATGTTCCTCCCCCCCGAGTCCCTCTCGTGAATCCTTCATTATCCAGTGAGCAGCTGGAGATAGAAGTCCAGGGTGCAGTTGTGAGAAGGAGCTAGAAACATGCTTGGGGAAGCCAGTGGGTAAGGCTGAGGGGGAGCATGCCAGTAGTATCCCTGCCTCAAATGCCTGGCGTCCCACTGCGCCCGGAATGAAGTCCAGGCTCTGTAATGGCCCATGCTCTGTCCCCAAGCTAACCCTGCCTGCCAGGTCTTCACTGCTGTGTGGCCACGTGGGTATCTGCTTCTCCATCACAGGAAGTGCCCAGTCCCCTGACCCCTTTTCAACACTTTGAGTCTCCCTTGCCGTCTCTCAGGCTGGAGTGTAATCATACGGGCACAGCTCACTGTGGCCTCAAACTCCTGGGCTCAAGTGATCCTCCCTCCTCAGCCCTTCTGAGTAACTGGGTCTACAGGTGCCTACCGCCACACCCAGCTAATTTTTACGTTTTTTAATAGAGATGACGTCTTGGTATGTTGCCCATACTCCTTTCCTCAAGTGATCCTCCTGCCTCGGCCTCCCAAAGTGCTGGGATCACAAGCGTGAGCCCTGCCTGGTCTACTTTTCCCCGTTGTATTCCATCCACAGTGTTTATGGCTGTGTCAGGCCGGTAACCTTGACCATTGGTTTATTGATGGCTCCTTGGCCTCCCTGGCCTTGTCCCCACCTCGCTTAGATCTGTGAGAGCAGTTTCTTCAGCTGTAAAATGACTCCTCATTTTGGGGACTTTGGTGCCGTGCACAGTGCAGCCATGGCACCTGGGCCACACCTGGCAATCAGCGTTTGTTGGGGGTTGACCAGTGAAAGGGGGATGCCCACAGATCATGGGGTGGCAGGGGAAGGAAGCTTGCCATGGGGAGCTTGTCAGGACAGCCCGCTGCGTCGAATACAGAAGACATTTTTTATTTTAAAACTTGATGATGAAACATTCAGTCATGGTAGGAGCAGAATAATCTCTATTTTTACACACCTCACCCCGGACCACTTCAATTTAAACAGAGCTTCCCAAACCTACTAAACATTGATTTTTCATTACTGCGACAATCCTGTTATGCCTCTTTTTAAGAAGAAGAAAAGAGTTGAGCTATTTGCCTGGGCTTTTTATTGCTCCGTTTTATAGCTTCAGAATTAAAATCCATTTGACATTTAATAGAAACTGTGAATCAATACTCTCCTAGGGTCAGCCTTGAACATGGAGCTCCTGCTTATTTTGCTGGGAGGTTCTGTTTGTAGACAACAGTAGAGAAAGACAAATTTTGGAGTAATGATGATGGTGACAACTAGCATGAATACAGTGCGTTTCATGTCCCAGGCATAGCCCTTAGTGTTCGCCGTGATTTACATTTTTTTGCTGAAGATGGTTGAGTTTTCTTTAAGCAGTAATGATTCTAATAGTCCATCAATGGTTTAACAATGGTTTAACGCTTGGCAAGAATGAGGTCTGCTGGGAAAACAGTGGCATCCAGACTTTGGGGTGGGCAGCGCGGTGCTCAGACCTCGTTTCCTCTTGGGATCGGAGTGAGGCTGGACCTGTTTCTTGTCTTGCACTCGAGATGGTGATCGTCTCTTAGGAATAACGGTGGAGGGAGGGCGGTGTTCTCTCCCCTCACCTAGGATGAGACTTTGGATGATCTGTGCTCGGCCTGTTTTGTTCTCCATGAGGGGAGCTGTGCTTCGTGGAAAGCACTCGCATTTTGTCCCTGGGGGTTGCTCCCAGCAGGAGTCCTGCCCTCAGCTAGGCCATTGAGAATTGATAATCTCCCATGGCTTTCACTCCAGGTCTCCTTCCTATGGGATTTGGAGTGGTAGTCACCCAACAGCATGTAAATTATTCTTTTTTTTTTTTCTTTTTGAGTTAGAGTCTTACCAGGCTGGAGTACAGGGTCACACTCGTGGCTGCCACAGCCTTGGTCTTCCACCTCAACCTTCCAGGAAGCTGGAACCAGAGGCACAGGCCACCATACCTGGCTAATGTTTTTGATTTACTATAAAGATGAGATCTTGCCAAGTTGCCCAGGCTGGTCTCAAACTCATGGGCTCAGACAATCCTCCCGCCTCTGCCTCCCAAGGTGCTGGGATGATGGAATGAGCCACCACTTTTTTTCTTTTTGTATTTTTTTTTTCCCCATAGGGATAGAGCCTTGCTCTGTCACTCAGGCTGGAATGCAGTGGTGCAATCGTAGCTCACTGCAGCCTCCATCTCCTGGGCTCAAGCAATCCTCCAGCCTCCCGAGTAACTAAGATTACAGGCACACACCACCACACCTAGCTAATTAATTTTTTTTTTCTTTTTTGTAGAGACACTGTCTTGCTATGTTGCCCAGGCTGGTCTAAACTTTGAGGCTCAAGTCGTCCTCCCTACTTAGCCTCCCCAGTAACTGGGACTACAGGTACATACCACCACACCTGGCTTACTTTAAAAATAGTGAGTGCTTGTGTGTGTGTGTGTTTGTAGAGCAAGGAAGTCTCGCTATGTTGCTCAGGCTGGTCTCAAACGCGTGGTCTCAAACGCCTGGGCTCTGAGCAATCCTCCCACCTTGGTCTCCCAACAAGCCCAGAGTACAGGCATGAGCCACTGTGCCTGGCCCTTTGTTTTAACTTTTTAACCTAATGCATATAGTTCTTGGAAATTGATTGCATTTGTGATGTGTGAGCCCCACCAGTGCCTGGCATACCGTGGGCCCTCATCACCCTAAACACCCAGAGGCAGAACCTCCCTGCGTTGATGAGATTTCCATTCAAGGTCAAAGGAAGCCTGGATGAGCTATGTACGAACTCTGTTAAAAGTTAACCCAAAATGTATTCACACGGATTTGGAGGTGTATGGCCATATTGCTTACTTACTGTGCAATAGTGAAACCTTTTGGAGTAAAATAATAATAAAACTAGGACAGTGATAACCTGACCAGATTGGCCTGCCTGAAGGGCTACAGGTTAGACGCCCAGACGGTGTTTGCCAGAGACACAGACTTCCAAGATGGCGCCCGCATGCATACTATCTCAGACTGTAATCAACATAATTATGAATGAGGTGTTTACCATCGTTCTCATACCAAGCCCCCGAAATCCTGTGTGTGTGTGTGTGTGTGTGTGTCGCATGTTGAGCACATCTCAATGCAGAGACTAAATTTTTACCAAATTTCTTGATTTTCGTCAAGGCCTCATGCCACTTACGGTTGAAAAGGAGCTTCACCTAGCCAGGTTGTCCCCAGCGTACTTTAAATTTTTGGATAACTGATTTGAGTATTCGTTTTAAAACTTAGACCCATTGAACGTAAATAATCCGTAAAAATGCAGTTGGCCTGTCCACATCTCAGGTCTCAGAGGCCACGTGTGGTGGTGGTTCCCATGCAGTATAGACACTTTCGGGATGGGCAAGGGTGAGGGCAGGGGTCCTCACCTGCCCGTCTCCCTGGATCCCCGCCGCAGCCCCCTGGTGGGGAGGGGGGAGGAGGCGTTGTCGTCCACAGAGCAAGAGCCTTGCGTGGCCTCTCGGGTGGGTGCAGGCTGGTTAGAGACTAGACTGAGGCAGGTGGGACAAATTCCCAAGCCATGTCGGCCCTGAGATCCCTCACAACGACCTGCCATTCTCCTCTCGCTTCCTATCTCTGTCTCTATTTAGCTCTCATTGTTTTGTCTCTGTCTCTCCCTTTCAGTCTCTGTCTCTGTTCCTCATTGCTTCTCTGTCTCTGTCTCTTCCTCTTTCCATCTCTGTTTTTGTCTCTTCCTCTGTCTCTTCTTGCCTGTCTCTGTCTGCGCTATATTTCTCCTTTTGTCCCATTGTCTCTCTTGTGTCTCTGTCTCTTGTTCTTTCTGTCTCTCCCTCTCTCAGTCTCTCCTTTTCTGTCTGTCTCTGTGTCTGTCTCTTATGCTTCCCCTGTCTCTGCCCCTCCCTCTGTTTCTCCTTCTCCCTCTATTTCTTTCTGTGTCAGTCTCTACGTCTCTTCTCCCTCTCTCTACATGTGTCTTTCTGTGTCTCCCTCTCTGTCTCCTTCTGTCTCTCTCTTCTCTGTCTCTGTCTCTCTCCTTTCTGTCTCCCTCTGTCTCTCCCGTCTCTGTCTCCCCCCTGTCTATGTCTCCCTGTCTCACCCCCTCTATCTCTCTCCTTATCTCTGTCTCCCTCTCTCTCCCTCTCTCTCCCTGTCTGTCTCCCTGTGTCTCTCTCCATGTCTCTCTCCCTCTCTCTCCTTGTCTTTTGTCTTCCTCTGTCTCTCTCCCTTGATCCCTGACTCTGACTCTTTCTGTGTCCCTCCCTCCCTCCCTCCCTCCCTCCTGTCCTCCCTGGTTTTGGGAGAGGCCACCCTCCCCCCTCTCCAGTCCTCTGATGTGGTTCTCACAGCTTACTCTGCCTACATTCCTGGGGAGAAGGGGCATCTTTGGGGTCTCCGCCGCCAGTTCTGCTGTCCTGGAAGTCAGATGCCGCCAGGATCCAAGTGTCGCGGGAAGGGACGCTGCTTGGACCAACCACCCACCACAGGTGTGCAGGGAACCACAGTGTGGCGTGGCTGGCGAGGCCAGGACCAGCCACCAGGTGGGGCTCACTGCTTGGGCAGGAGAGACCGGGCCATGACGTGCGTCCAACTCAGAGGGCACAGGGCTCTGTGCTGGGCCCCGCTCTGGTTTGTGTGTCTGGAGTTCTCTTAAAGCATGGGGGAGAGAGTGCCATGTCTTCCTCCAGCTGAGAGCACAGGCCCACCAGCAGGATGGGGACAGACTCCCACCTCAGCTGTCCATCCCCTCCCGGGCACAGGGACACATGTGGCTCCAGCTGGGCCCGCCAGCACCTGCAGGAAAGCCAGCCGCACATTCCAGTGTGGACTGTGATGGGGGCGACTCGGTGAGGCTCAGGGCAACCACCTGGAGAGAAACTGCTCCCGCAGGGCTCCACCAGTTTCTTTGGGAGTGTGTCCTTCCTGGAGCCCCAGCACTGCCTGGATACCTCCCGCTGACCAGGAGGACACGGCCCAGGTGCCTCCAGCCCACTAGGCAAGCTAGCCCGGATGCCTGCTGATCAGGTGGGCATGGCCCGGGTGCTTCTTGCTAACCAGGGAGGCACAGCTTGAACAACTCCTGCTGCCAAGGTGGTCACAGCCCAGACGCCTGCCAGCCAGGTAGGCACGCCTTTTGCTGCCCAGGTGTTGGCACAGACAAAGTGCAGCTCAGCCCGCTCCCCGCCTTACGACAGAACGCCAGAACGCCAGAACGCCGCCACTGCAGGTCAGCTCTGAGGCTTGTTTAGATGCGTCCTGAAATCCGAGGGAACAGGGTGGTGATTTGGTTCCTGCAGCCCCCGCCAGGGGCCTGTGGAAGACACTCTCAGGCTGCAGTGGCCAGGTGAGGCCACAGAGGAAGGCATGAGGTCCAGGCACCCTTTCCACCGCAGTTGTGTGTACTTCCTCGGCTCCCTGTCCTGGACTCCGTGCCCACCCAGCCTGCATCTCTCCCATCCCTGCTTCCTGTAGGCTCCGTCTCCAAGATGCAGCCGGTTCCCATCCCTGCGGGCCCCTACCCCACAACCCTACCGGGTCTTGCCTGGGCTGTTGTGACAGCTCGTTCTGTCCAGCTCCCGGCAGCCATAGGGACCTTGACCAAATGGAAACCTAGTCCCCGCCACCCGCAGCTGAGGGTTCTGGTTCTGGTTCTTCTGGCTTCCCCACTGTCCATGGAAGAAAATGCTCCTGGCCCAGCTGCCAGGCCCTGTGTGTCCTCGCCACCTTCCTCCCATGCCGAGCCTCTGCCCAGCACCTGAAGCTTTCCTTCCCTCCGGGCCTCCTCATGAGCTGGTTGCTAACCACGCTGTCTCCGGGCTGCTCCTCCACAGCCATTGCTTGGCTTGAAAGTCCTCTTGATCCCGGCGCTGCCACTGCACCTGTGTTTCTGTTCACAGTTCTCGTCACCATTATTTTTTTGAGTTGGAGTCTCACTCTGTCACCCAGGCTAGAGTGCAGTGGCACACTCACAGCCACCGCAGCCTCGACCTGCCGGGCTCCGGCGATCCTTCCGCCTCAGCCTTCCGAGTAGCTGGAACTACAGGCACACGCTACCACGCCCAGCTCATTTTTTTGATTTATTGTAGAGATGAGGTCTCGCCAAGTTGCCCAGGCGGGTCTCGAACCCGCAGGCTCAGGCAATCCACTCACCTCGGCCTCCCAAAGGCGTGGGATTACAGGCTGAGCCACCGAGCCCGGCTTCCACCATTTATTTATGTACTTTTGTAGTGACAGGTCTTGCCCCGTCTCCCAGACTGGAGTGCAGGGCATGATCACAGCTCACCTCGGTCTCAACCTTCTGGGCTCAACGTCCTGAGTAGCTGGGATTACAGGTGCCTACCACCACACCTGGCTAATTATTTTATGTTTTGTGGAGATAGGGTCTTGCTGTGTTGCCCAGTCTGGTCTGGAGCCCCTGGCCTCAAGCAGTCCTGCCTCAGCCTCCCAAAGCACTGGAATTACAGGTGTGAGTCCAGCCATCATTACCATTTGTCATTGGGTATTTTTCAGCTGCCTCCTCCGACCTGGAAGCTCCCTGAGGGCAGGGGTGGGGCGGTGCAAAGTGACTTTTGAAGAGATGATTGCGACCTGGCGACCGGGTGGCCCTTTTGGACAGCCTGTCTTGTGATCTTGGTCTGATGCTGAACTGTGCTGCAACCCCACAGGGCAGTCCAACTGCTGTCTTTCCTTTTCCCCTTCAAAGCTGCAGATGACAGCAGTCCTTCGCCTGCCACAGGCACCTGTCAGGTTTCCTGTCCACGCCCAGCCGGCGACATTTCATGCTAATCACAGGCTCTGCATAAGATGCTGTGCAGAGCAGAGAGAGCCAGGGACTGCCTTCTCCTGACTGCTCAGAGGCTGGCCACAGCCGGCCGTGCAGGGGAGTCCTTTTGCTCTTCCCTCCCTCTTTCCTTCCTCCTCCTTCCCTCCTTCCACCCCCTCTTCTTTCTCCCCTCCCTCCCTGTCCCCTCCCTCCCTCTTTCTCTCTCCCTTCCTTCCCCTGGCACCTCATCCCTTCTTTTTTTTTTTTGAGTTGGAGTCTCACTCGGTCGTCCAGACTGGAGTGCAGTGGCCACTCCCGGCCACCGCAGCCTCGCCTGCTGGGCTCCGGCGATCCTTCCACCTCAGCCTTCCGAGTAGCTGGAACTACAGGCGTGGAGTACCACGCCCAGCTAATTTTTGATTTATTGTAGAAACGTGGTCTCGCCAAGTTGCCAGGGCTGGTCTAGAACCCGCAGTCTCAGGGAATCCACTCTCCTCGGCCTCCCAAAGTGCTGGGATTATAGGCTGAGCCACCGAGTCTAGCTGAATCTGGGAGGTTTTTTTTTTTGAGTTGGAGTCTCACTCTGTCGCCCAGACTGGAGTGCAGTGGCCGCTCCCGGCCACCACGGCCTCGACCTGCTGGGCTCCGGCGATCCTTCCGTCTCAGCCTTCCGAGTAGCCGGAATTACAGGCATGCGCTACCATGCCTGGCTGATTTTATTTATTTATTTATTTTTGAGTTGGAGTCTCACTCTGTCACCCAGACTGGAGTGCAGTGGCCGCTCCCGGCCACCGCAGCCTCAACTTGCTGGGCTCCGGCGATCCGTCCGCCTCAGCCTTCCAAGTGGCCAGAATTACAGGCAAGTGCTACCACGCCCGGCTGATTTTTTGATTTATTGTAGAGATGAGGTCTTGCTCCCCAGGCGGGTCTCGAACCCGCGGGCTCAGGCAATTCACTCACCTCAGCCTCCCAAAGGCACGGGATGACAGGCTGAGCCACCGAGCCCGGCCTGATTTTTGATTTATTGTAGAGATGAGGTCTCGCTGCCCAGGCGGGTCTTGAACCCGCGGGCTCAGGCAATCCACTCACCTCAGCCTCCCAAAGGCGCAGGATGACAGGCTGAGCCACCGAGCCCAGCCTGATTTTTGATTTATTGTAGAGATGAGGTCTCGCTGCCCAGGCGGGTCTCGAACCTGCGGGCTCAGGCAATCCACTCACCTCAGCTTCCCAAGACGCGGGATGACAGGCTGAGCCACGGAGCCCATCCCTTATCCCTTCTCATTTGCGAACTCACCCCTCCTCTGTGTTGTGCTGAGAGAAGCCATTTTCTGGACCTCACACTGGAGCATGGTCTCCCTCGCTCTCCCCGCATCTCCATACTCGAGGCTCCTGCCTTCGGAGCACTCCAGGGCTGCCAAGGCTGTCTCTGGCTGGGGGTTGGGGATTGGGCAGTTCCGCCCTGCGGTAGGTCGGGAAACAGGGGCAGGAGAGGCACAGAAGACGGTGGCTGGCATTGGCTCTGGTGTCCTTGGTGGCTCCAGTCTCCCATCTGTGTGTGGCTGGCGCTCCTTGCTCCCTGCACCCTCGCAGCAGGGCGAGAGAAGGCGGGGCTGGTTCCCCTTTCTGCCCCTGCCTGAAGCATCACCTGGCAGGCTCCTGGGGGACCTCCCTGTGCCTGTCTCTGTCCACAGGGGGTGAGGGGTCATGGTGATAGCACAATTCCTGCTCACTTTCCTGCAGTTCCCAAATCCAAAAAGTGCTCAGGAACAATTTTTCCATTTGGTGACTTTGGTGCCAAAACTCTTATCTGAACCAATGGGAGCGGCTTGAGGCTTTGTCTGGAACTTTCTTTGGCTTTAGCTCATTAAGCCTGCCCTGTTGGGTCTGGGAGGGGCCTCCCACCCTGCTGGAGATGACTGCATGCACCAGTATGGAGCCTGTTGTTAAGTACTCCAAAACCTGGACCCCGAGCTTCCGCCAACATGTAGTTCAAGTGCATGACCCTGTTTGCTGCTGTGAAATTCTGACCTGCCCTGTGCTTGGTTTTTTGTTTTGTTTTGTTTTGTGTGTTGGAGTCTCACTCTGTCACCCAGGCCGGAGTGCAGTGGCATGCTCATGCCTTGGCCTGCTGGGCTCAGGTGGTCCTTTTGACTCAGCCTTCCAAATAGTTGTAACTACAGGCGTGCACCGTCATGCAAGGCTATTTTTTTTTCTTTTTTTTTTTTTTTGGTTTATTGTAGAAACGAGGTCTCGCCAAGTTGCCCGGGCTGGTCTTGAACCCCTGCGCTAAGGCAATCCTCTCGCCTCTGCCATCCAAAGTGCTGGGAGATAGGTGTGCCCCGCCCCTGTGCTTGTTGACTACATGTTTGAGAGTGCGATTGAATGTCATGGAGGCTGCTCCTCCCCTCAGTCCAGAGTCACACAGGGATGACCTTCCTTGCCCTGTGGGCAGAATGCACCCACATCTAGCCTCCTCTTTTCTCATGCCAGAGACCCCTGTGCTCCTCTCACCATTCCAGGTGTCCTGCTCCTGCAGGGACCAGGGACCTGTCTGTGGATGTTTGTCCCCTACAAGTCTCATGTTTCAAAGTGACCCCCAGTGTCGGAGGTGGGACCTGGTGGAAGGTGTTTGGGTCGGTTTGAGACCTGCCTGAGCAACACAGCCAGATCCTATCTGTACAAAATTTGTTTTAAAGAATCCTGGAGCTGAGGGTGTTTGTGTAGTGTGTGGGTTTCGCAAGCTCTGTAAGAGATTCTAATAGCAGCCGGGCACAGTGGCTTTACCTGTAGTCCCAGCACTTTGGGAGGCTGAGGCAGGAGGACTAATTGAGTTCAGGAGTTTGAGACCAGACTGGGCCAATAGCGAGACCTCGTCCTTAGAAAAAATTTTAAAAAACCAGTCGGACATGGTGGCGCGTGCCTATAGTTCCAGCTATTCAAGAGGCTGAGGCAAAAGGATCGCCTGAGTCCAGGAGGTCGAGGCCACAGTGAACGGTGATTGTGCCACTGCCCTCCAGCCTGGGCAACAGAGAGAGACCCCGATTCAAAAACAAACAACAAAAAAAGAGATTCTCACAGCAAAGTCTGAGAATTAAACCCACAGACAAAGCCTTAATTAACTCAAGGGATTCAGCCAGAACAGCTTGAGGGACGCCTGCGATCGGCGAACGCCAGCTGCATGCACCAGTGTGGAGAAGCTTCTCCATCAACATCTCCCATCAATAAGCTGTCCTGTCGGAAGCGTCTGGAGGAAGCTTCGGGTCATTTCATTTAACACACCGACCCTGAAATTCAGAGTTTCCCTATGACTGACTTTAAGTCCTCTTGGGAAAATAAGTACGATCGCTTGCTATCTTCCATTGGTTGGAACCAAGGCCCAGGTCCCACTGAAGTCACAAGCAGGGGCATGGGGACACCCTAGGGTGTGTCTGCCACAGCATCACAGTTGGTTTGAACTGACCAGGACTGACTCTTGGAATTGGGGGTGGAGGGTTCTTCACAGCCCAAGTCTCAAAGGGCTAGAATTTTCTTAAAATCAAGATTTTTTTCTTTCTTTCTTCCATGTTTTTCCTTTCCTTTCCTCTTGCCTTTGCCCTTTCCTTTCCTCAGGATCTTTTCTTTTCTTTTTTTACAAGGTCTCACTCTGTTGCCCAGGCTGCAATACCATGGCTCAAATGTAGCTCACTGCAGCCTCAAACTCCTGGGCTCAAGTGATCTTCCTTCCTCAGGCTCCCTAGTAGCTGGGACTACAAGCATGCACCACCATGCCTGGCTAATTTATTTGTTTTTTGTGGAGATGGGTCTCACTACGTTGCCCAGGCTGGTCTCA
This sequence comes from Cephalopachus bancanus, assembly GCA_027257055.1. Taxonomy (NCBI): domain Eukaryota; kingdom Metazoa; phylum Chordata; class Mammalia; order Primates; family Tarsiidae; genus Cephalopachus; species Cephalopachus bancanus. The sequence continues at coordinate 1,978,092 of JAPVLO010000269.1, forward strand.
AACTCCTGGGCTCAGGGGTCTTCCATTCTCGGCCTCCCAAAGCACTGAGGTTATGGGTGTGGGCCACCATATCTGGTCCAGGGGTTTTCTTTTTCATCTAAGAGGAAGGCAGAGCTGAGTCCTGGCAAGAATATCAGTTGTGTGTTGCTGTATTACCAAGAATTCTGAAACTCAATGGCTTAAAACTGCCATCATAATAGTTGCTCACGGTTTGCTGTGTCAGCATTTATGCTGGGCTCGTGGGTATGTTCTGCTGGTGTGGTCCCAGGCGCCATCATCCTGGGACCTTCTGACAGCTCGCCGGGGTCTGCATGTCTGAGTTGGCATCCCTAGGTGTCTGGCTATGGGTACTGGTGCTCTCTGAGCACCTGTGTCCCCTGGTCACCTATCCTCAAGGAGGCTAGCCTCTTGGTTTCCAGCTCCAGGAGAGCAGAAGCTGCAAGACCTTTGGAAGCTCAGCTTGGCAGTCATACACGTCTCTTCTAATGTCTCCTGTGGGTCACAGCAAGTGACCAGCGACCCAGAGCCTTGGGAAGAGAAAATCGACCAGCCTCTCAGTGGCGAGAGCAGCAAAGCAAATGCACAGGGGTGAGGTGGCCGTCACAACCATGCAGCTGCGTCAGTCCAGAAGAAAGTCATCCCAGAGCCTCCGGGAGTGACTGCCAGGATTCAGGAGAAGGAGTTTTCTTTGTTTCTTTTCTTTTTTTTTTTTGAGTTGGGGTCTCTGTTGTCCAGGCTGGAGCACAGTGGCACGGTCACTCCTGGGAGTGACAGGCTCAAGGGATCCTCCCATTTCAGCCTCCCAAGTAGCCGGGACTGTAAGTGCACGCCACCACGTCCAGCTAATTTTTCATTTTTTTGTATAGATGCAGTCTGACTATTTTACCCACGCTAGTCTCGAACTTCTGGGCTCAAGCTGTCTTCCTGCCTCAGCCTCCCAAAGTGTTAGGATTACAGGCGTGAACCACTGTGCCTGGCTGACTTTTCTGCCCTTTCTCTGCTTTTCAACAGCCAAGATACTTGCTTCATTTAAGTCTGTGTTCTTTGTTCCATCTTCCATGCAGGGTGGGGAGAGGTGGATTTTATCACAACCTATTCCTAGAAACCGTCCTTCAGGATTTTGCAAAATGACCATCGGTTCCATAGAAATAATAAGCAGGGGGGCTGGACTTCCACCCACGTTTGCGTCAGATAAATCAAAGATATGACTGGCCTCATAAAATAATGCACAAAGCCAGGAGCCTCTCAACTAATGCAAATAACGCTGTTCCACTGTGAGATGGGAATAAATATGTTACATTTTTATTATAAAACACACCAATTTACTATAAAGTGTAAACATAATACATGAAAAATAGAACTCGACTCCATCGTAAAATGGCTGTTGATACTGCTAGCTGTAAAAGGCATTCAACGTTTAATTAACAATAATTTTGAGACTATGTGGACGTCCCTTTTTCTTTTTTTTTTTTTTTAAAGTCAGAGTCTCACTCTGTTGCCCAGGATGGAGTGCAGTGGCATGTTCATGGCTGCCGCAGCCTCAACCTGCTGAGCTCAAGTGATCCTTCTGCCTTAGCCTTCCAAGTAGCTGGAACTACAGGTGTGTGCCACCACGCCCAGCTAATTTTTTAAAAATGTATTTATTGTAGAGACGAGGTCTCGCCATCTTGCCCAGGCTGGTCTTGAACCCATAGGCTCAGGCAATCCTCTCACCTCAGCCTCCCAAAGTGCTGGGATGACAGGTGTGAGCCATCGTGCCCAACTCAGGGCATCCTCTTTGAACAGCAGAGTACTATAAAGTCATTCTGGGCACTGTTGCCTTCTTGGAATTGATGGTGGCTTTGGGGGACTAAGAATACAGATGCTAGCCACGCATATGCTGGGCTCTGCCCTAAGTCTGGGGTTTGTGTTCATTCATCTAATTTCTTCGCAACACCCCAGGGAGCAGGTCCTGTCGTTGTTCTTAATTTCCAGTTGAGAAAGTGAGGCACAGAGCAGTTAAGAAATGTACACAGAGCCGGGCTCGGTGGCGCAACCTGTCATCCCGCGCCTTTGGGAGGCCAAGGTGAGTGGACGGCCTGAGCCCGCGGGTTCGAGACCCGCCTGGGCAACTTGGTGAGACCTCATCTCTACCATTAATCAAAAAATCAGCCGGGCGTGGTAGCGCCTGCCTGTAGCTCCAGCTACTTGGAAGGATCGCCGGAGCCCAGCAGGTCGAGGCTGCGGTGGCCGGGAGCGGCCACTGCCCTCCAGTCTGGGCGACAGAGTGAGACTCCAACTCCAAAAAAAAAAAGAAAAGAAATGTACACAGGGAGGATCGCTTGAGGCCAGGAGTTTGAGAGCGGCCTGGGGAAAAAAAAAAAAAGAAAGAAAGAAGTGTACACAGTATCTGATCGTACCTAGCAAGATCTTTTCTCTACAAAAAAAAAATAATTAGCCGGGTGTGATTGCCCCGTGCCTGTAGTCTCAGCTACGTTGGAGGCTGAGACAGAAGGATCTCCTAAACCCGGAAGGTCGAGACTGTGGTGAACTATAGTCATGCTGCTGCACTCCAGTCTGGGTGACAGAGTGAGACCTTGATTTTTAAAAATGTAGCTGGGCTCGGTGGCTCAGCCTGTAATCCCAGCACTTTGGGAGGCTGAGGTGAGTGGATTGCCTGAGCCCGCGAGTTCGAGACCCGCCTGGACAACTTGGCAAGACCTCATCTCTACAATAAGTCAAAAATTAGCCGGGCGTGGTAGCGCGCTTATAGTTCCAGCTCCTTGGAAGGCTGAGGCGGAAGGATCGCCGGAGCCCAGCAGGTCGAGGCTGCGGTGGCCGGGAGCGGCCACTGCACTCCAGTCTGGGCAACAGAGTGAGACTCCAACTCAAAAAAAAAAAAAAAAAAAATGTACACAATGTCACACACATAAAGGGCAGGGTAGAAATCTAAACTCACCCTCCTGGCTGTCTGACTTATGTGCAAGCATAAGTAAAAAACAGCCCCCTCCCCACAGGGAGTCTTGCTTGAGGCTCGCCTCAAGCTCCTGGGCTCAAGTGATCCTCCTGCCTTAATCTCCCGACTATAGGCATGAGCCACTGCATCCAGCTAATTTATTTTATTTTATTTTTGTAGGGACAGGAATCTCCCAGGCTGGTCTCAAACTCCTGGGCTCAAGCAGTCCTCCTGCCTCAGCCTCCCAAAGTGCTGATATTACAGGCGTGAGCCACCATGCCCCGCCAAAGCTCTTTGACAATCAAGATCATTCTAATTTCTTTCTAATTCTGAAGGGCTTTGTATGAAAACCGCACAGCGGGAGCACTCCTCCGTTACTGCGTGTCTGCGAGCCTCAGTCCGTAAGAGTGTGAGCAGGAATGCATTCTGGACTAGGCCACAGAAGAAAGGGCAAGAGTGGGGAGGGGACAAATGGAGGGGCCCAGGGGACTTGGAACAGGGCTGGGCTTACCCAGTAAGTTCCCGTGTCCTTTTCCAATGAGAAGCATGGGGCTCAGAGGTGTTCCCCAGCTTGCTCAAAGCCACACAGCTGGGCTGGGTGATGCCGAAGGATTTGAATCCAGGTCAGATTCTGCCGACTGTGCTTTCCACCACACCCGCCGCTGCCCTTGACGTGACCACATGCTCTGCGCCCCGTGGAGGTGACAGAACTAACGCTGTGGAAATCGAGTGGGGCGGGTGTATGTGGAGCCCAGGTTGGAGTGAGACCCAACCTCTCATCTCAGGCACCCATAAGAGAGGGAAGGAATCCGAATCGAGAGTCACTGGAGAGAGAACAGAGAGGAAGGTGTGGCCAGGATTTCCCCAGATGCTCGGGGATCCTAGTGCCTGAGGACTTCCCCAGATGCTCAGCCACGTGTGCGCTCCTGTGTGTGTGTGTGTGTGTGTGTGTGTGTGTGTGTGTGTGTGTGTGTGTGTGTGTCTGTCTCACGGGCAGTTTGGGTTTATGAGTTATGGCTTTTGGTCACAGGACGCATCTTACAGTGGTGAAGACGTCTGGACTTTAGGGGTATCCACTACCCCCTCTGCCATTGTACAGGTGATTTCCCCCCTTTTTGAGTCTCCAGCATCCATTGTACCATGCTTTTTGTTGTTTTGAATCGAAGTCTCACCTGTCACCCAGGCAGGAGTGCAGTGGCACCATCATAGCTCACCGCAACCTCAACCTCCTGGGCTCAGGCGATCCTCCTGCCTCAGCCTCCCAAGTAGCTAGCACTGGAGGTGCACACCACCACTCCTGGCTAATTTTTTTACTTTTTATGGAGATCGGGTCTTACTACGTTGCCCAGGCTGGCATTATACGATTCTTAGTGCCTTTGCTGACCCTCAGCTTAGCTCCCGCTGACAAGTGAGAACATGCAGTATTTGGTTTCCTGTTCCTGCGTGACTTCACTTAGGGTGATGATTCAAACTGCCCAGCCACTCCTGCAACTCTGAGCTTGTGCATGTCCCCAGAGCAGCACCACCAGCCACTACATGAGGCCGTACTCTACCTAGGGAGCCTTGCAAAGCCTGTGTGTTTCTCTGTTGACCCTGTTGGCGTTGGCACCTGTATCTAGGAAACCAGGGCCTGTTCAGCCTGTCTGTTGTCTCTTGCTCAGGCCCAGGGATTGCATTAACCCTGCCCCTCCCCAGAAGTCGCCTTCTCCAGGGTCAGGGAGGCAGACTGAAGGGAGACCAGAAGCTCATGGGGGTATGAGCTCTCAAATGCAGCTGCAAATCCCCTTTACCCATGATTTACATCTTTTTCTCTTCGTTTTCTTGCAGGAGTTTGTTCAATTGGCGAAGAGGCTGATTAGTGACCCTGTATTAGAGAAAGACATGGTGGCCCGTGGCAAGGAGTATGTGGAGCGGCATCACTCGTGGCCGGTGGAGAGAGACACCTATCAGCATCTGGTCGGGATACTCCAGGGAAGTTCTGAGGACTAGGGCATGTACCATCTAATGACTGTCTCCTCAGAGGCTCCACTGGGGATTCTGGTCACGGAGCCAAGCCAGGACATCCGTGCCTATCCTGGTGGAATCCTAGACATGAGGGTGGTGAGTCCTGGCCGCTGCCACCATCCCACACCCTTCTTTAGCCCAGATGCCCCCAGGGGTGTTCCCCTGTCGGTCCTGCTGAAGGTGCTTGAGCTGAGGGCTGCATGGGGCAGGGAGGACAGCCTGTTTCCATGGGATTTGGGGAGAATTTGATCAGCTGCTTTAAGACTTTGGCATGGACACTGGAGGCTCGTTTTCAAGCTGTCACGTTTCAGACCCCGCCCCACCGCCTGCCTCTGAGCGACCTCCGCCCATCTCTGCCAGCCTCAAAAGTAAAAACAAAAAGCAGACATGTCAGCTGGAGCACTGGAAGCATTTCGGGCATGATCTTGGGGCCCCGGCAGGCACATGGATGGCCCCGACATCTCTCGACCCTAGGATGTGCAATGAAGGAGCTCAGTCTAGCACGTCTCACTCTTTAGGTTTACTTGACAGTGGGTGTGCTTTCTAGGAGGGTGGCCAGGCTACTCCTCAGCCCTGCCCACCTGCTGGTCCAACTTAAGCTGAAAACCAGGTTGGAACAAGGGTCACTTCACCCACCAGAGTGACTCCAGGATGAAGGCTGGGGCTTTGGGTCCAGGCTGGGTTGTTCTTCCAGCACCAGGCAATGGGTGTCGAGGGGGTCACTGGTCTCCAGCCCTCGACAGGACCAGGACTTGGACCTGCAGGATGTCACTGACACAGTGTGGTCAGCCCAGTGGTCACCGCAGTGGCGGCCTCACCACACCGGGATGTCCTCCTAAAAGTAGTCTTCACCGTCCTCAAGCAGCCTGGAAAAGCTGCCATTGAAAATTGAAATCAGCACGTTCCCATGGCCGTTCCATACAGCGAGTGTATGCTGCCCTGCCTCTTGACGAGGGGACAGCAGGCTGCCTGGAGACCCTGAGGCAGGGAGGGAGGGTAATCACCAACCCCATCCTTGCTTCAAGCCTGGACATCTTGGCCTTCTGGCTTTCCAACCATCATGTTTTTTAAAAAGGGCAAAGCCTACATCTCATTGCTCAGAGAAGCTGCCTGAAATTAAACTTTCTAAGCTCTGGGTCCCTGGGGATAGAGTCCACACCGCGTGATCTGACGCCTCATCCCCCACTTCCATCATGGAACAGAATCGCTTTCTGGAGGGCAGTTGATGGGAACAGCAGAGGCGCTTGGACGGACTGGATGGAGCCTTGCTTGTCAGCTCCATGTTGGGCCTGCTGAAGCGTCCCACCTTTTGCTCCTGTGGCCCCTTGGGGTCGGGGTCGTGGGTCCCCTGTCTGGGCATAGGGGAGGGAGAGAGAGGCAGAGCCAAGTCCTCAGAGGGTGGCTCCGTGTAAATCAAGGTTGGCCGTGCCACCTCCCCCCAGAACAGGCCCCGAGCGTCACCCTGGATCCCGCCCAGCCATGCCCCACTCACAAAACACTGGGTGTCTGGAAAGCATGACTCTGCTCCCCATGACATGACCTTGTAGACGCCTGACCTCGCTAACCTCAACTTCACTCGTTTATGTCTATGAGAATGTGCACCTGCCTAATGCACTTTAAGGAAGGGCGTGCTTTTACCTTAATAAAGTGTCACCGTCAGCTGTACGAAAACACCATTGTTTATTCCCACTGTGAGTGTCCTGTGAGGAGCAGACCCCCTGCCACCCACCAGCCCCTGTGCCTTCTGAGGATGGACAGACACATCTAATTAAGATGCGTTTAAACTGCCATTGCAGCCAGGCATGGTGGCTCACACCTGTGATCCCAGCGCTTTGGGAGGCCGTGGCGGGAGGATCGCTTGAGACCAGGAGTTTTAGACCAGCCTGGGCAACAGACTGAGACTCTGTCTCTACAAACAAAAATAAAATAAAATGTAATCACCTTTAGTACCAAAGCATAGATTTAAAAAAACAAGACTTTTCGATAAATGTTCTAGAGGGTTTGAGTTCATTTTATGTTTACACATTTTACGTGTAGTTTTTGAGAGACACGAATACATTTCCAGAAAAACTGGAATCCTATATCATTTAACTACGGAGGGCAATACTTTGAATGTTAGTATTAGTAGCGCTGATCACCTCGTGTTCTGTGCCAAAGGCGTGACTGATGCTTGGCCAAAGGCCCAATGGCCGTGTCACAGCTTCTTCCTGAATGTCATTCTTAGCCTGCCCCTGCCCTCTCCCAGGAAAGCGGAGAGACAGAGTACCATTTTGGTGCATCTTAATGTTTAAAGAAACAGACCGCAGCTGGGCTTGGTGGCGCAGCCTGTAATCCCGCGCCTCGGGAGGCTGAGGTGAGTGGATTGCCTGAGCCTGTGAGGTCGAGACCCGCCTGGGCAACTTGGCGAGACCTCATCTCTACAATAAATCAAAAAATCAGCCAGGTGTGGTAGCTCGCACCTGTAGTTCCAGCTACTCGGAAGGCTGAGGCGGAAGGATCGCCAGAGCCCAGCAGTCGAGGCTGCGGTGGCCGGGAGCAGCCACTGCACTCCAGTCTGGGCGACAGAGTGAGACTCCAACTCAAAAAAAAAATAGAAAAGAAAATAGGTTAAATCTGCCTTATGTGTAGCAAAATATAGTTATGCAGGTATGCTAGAAATTACGCATGTAAGCCGGGCTCGGTGGCTCAGCCTGTAATCCCGCGCCTTTGGGAGGCTGAGGTGAGTGGATTGCCTGAGCCCGCGGTTCGAGACCCGCCTGGGCAGTGAGACCTCATCTCTACAATAAATCAAAAAATCAGCCGGGCCTGGTAGCGCATGCCTGTAATTCTGGCTACTCGGAAGGCTGAGGCGGAAGGATCGCCGGAGCCCAGCAGGTGGAGGCTGCGGTGGCCGGGAGCGGCCACTGCACTCCAGTCTGGGCGACAGAGTGAGACTCCAACTCAAAAAAAAAAAAAAAAATCAGCCGGGCGTGGTAGCACATGTCTGTAATTTGGGCTACTCGGAAGGCTGAGGCGGAAGGATCGCCAGAGCCCAGCAGGTCGAGGCTGCGGTGGCCGGAAGCAGCCACTGCACTCCAGTCTGGGCGACAGAATGAGACTTCAACTCAAAAAAAAAAGAAATTATGCATGTAGGGCCAGGAAATATCACACGCAAATAAATAAGATGTAAAACAATATCCCAGGACCCTGTTGGGCATTCCCCAGGGTGTCTTCTCTTCCTTTGATATCGAAGCATCACCCCTCGACCCTCTCACTGGCTTTCTTCACTTATTAGTCAGAGCCTTACGTGCGTGACATCCAGTTCATCAATTTCAGCAAATCCTCTGTCTTTTGCAAGACTGGCAATTTGACTTTTTAATGAATCTACATTGTGTTAGCATTTGAAGCATCCGAACCACCTAGCAGTCCATAAGAGGGGCTGACTTGATGCTGGTACAGAGTGGGAAGATACCAGTTAGGATGACATTTGGTTATGACAAACAGGTTTAAATTAAAATAAACAGTATTGCGCACAGTGGCTCATGCTTATAATCCCAGCACTTTGGGAGGCAGAGGCAAGAGAATAGCCTGAGACCAGGGGTTTGAGATCAGCCTGGACAACTTGGTGAGACCTCGTCTCTACAATAAATCAGAAAATTAGTTAGACATGGTGGTGTGTGCCTGTACTGCCAACTACTGGGGAGGCTGAAGCAGAAGGATTGCCTGAGCCCAGCAGGTCGAGGCTGCAGTAACCATGATTGTGCCACCGCACTCTAGTCTGGGCAGAAGAGAAAGATTTCAATTCAAATAAATAAATAAATAAGATGAAACAAACAGTGGCTTAAGACAGAGAAATGCATTTTTTTCCTCTCAACGAGAGAAATTCACTGAGCAAGTATGGTGTTCCATGGGGTCAGGGATCCAGACTCCAAACTCCTGTCCTCAGCTTGTGGCTGTCTCTGCCTCATGGTGTAAGGTGGCTGCCCGTGGCCCTCCATCATGTCTGAATTCTAGCCTACAGGAAGGTGGAAGGCAGGAATGAAGACACATCTTCCCCCTTTCAGGAGAATTTCCACCTTCAATTTCATCCCCTGGCCACCCCTAGCTGCAATGGAAGTTTGGAAATGCGGGCTATTCCAAACAGACGTGTGTCTGGTGACAGCTGGGGATCTCTGACCAGAAAGGAAGGGAGGATGGCGTGTTTCGGGGGTAGCTTGCAGTTCAGCAGCTGTGGCGATAAACTTGTTTAGGATTCTGCAGTGGTTACAGGCATCTAACTTTTTATTAATCACTAAATACCTTTTAATGCCAAGAAAAGTGTTTTCACCCGGCTTTAATTTAGCCTTGAAGGCCACCAGGACACAGCTCACCTTCTCTGCCCATTTGTAATCCAAGCTCTCAGCCAGCTCTGCATATTGATCAGAACCTCAAACCCTACAGTTGCAAAATTAAAAACCTTGAGTGAAAGAGTGCATGAGTTTTCAGCGGAATCTCCTGAAACGTCCCTTCTTGTTGGGTGAAACAGTCCCAGAAATCACAGTGTGATCAAGCGTACTGCCTGGAGGTACACATTGGTCCTTCCGAATGTTCTTACGGTTGCCCTGAATGAGGAAGAACATTTTTGTTACTGCTGGAGGGTCTTGGGAAATGGAAATCTGTTCTGAAGGAATTCATGAGTCAGAGTTGACTAAAAAACAAACCAAGACTTTACATTAAAAATGAGATGCGGTGGAAATCCATCTTTCAGAGCTTAGGGTCCTTTTTTTTTTTTTTTTTTTAAAGAGACTGGTTTTTGTTCTGTTGTCCAGGCTGGAGTGCAGTTGCAGTAGGACAATCATAGCTCACTGCAGCCTTGAACTCTGAGGCTCAAGGGATCCTCTTGTCTCAGCCTCCCAAGTAGCTTGGACTATAGGTGCGCCACCGTGCCCAGCTAATTTCTTAATTTTTTTGTAGACTATTGTTAAACCCGAGACTCTAATCAGAGAGAGAGAGACCACAAAGAGCCAGCTCCGATGCAAACACACGAGGGTTTTTATTCAGGCTCGAGTCTGGGCTCACGCATGAAGCCCGTAGAGGCTTCATGAACCAGAGCCTCCATCCACAATGGCAAGCAGTTTTTATGCACAATTACAGAGGGAGGGGAAAGAACTTTAAACTTGATTTTTCATGATTGGGTAATTTCTCCTAATGGGGACGGGAACACTTGGTATTGGTGGGTGCTGCCCGTGATTGACAGAAACCCACTTAATGGGCAGAGTGGAATCTTAGATAATTTAGGTCCATACAGTCCCTGCGTATGAAGTAACCTGAGCCGGCAGGCAAAGGGTTACATTAGCCCTTTAAGTTTACCTATGCAGCCCAAGGTAAGCTTAGGAAAGCTTGTTTGCTTAACATTTACATAACATAACATGGCCATTATGGGACAACAAAAGCCAAACTTAACAAAGTTTTAAATATGAATGCTGCAAACACATACAGTGAATGTGGGGTAGAAATTCATATACTAATTCTGGGAATTTATAAAATATCACGAACGTCTTATAGCAAGGCGGTTTTTGTAAAGGTCTCTGATTCTCCCAAGTGTACATAGCCACTGCAGGTAAATTAACACTGGGATAAAAGCCGGTGATAAAGCCCACCTAGAGAGAAGCTGGCGCCTGAGTCTGCTTCCATCTGGTAGGAATGTCTGAAAGGGGCTTATTGCTTTATCATTGACATCCCGTTGTAAAAGCGGAAGTTAGCCTAGTCATTGGGGCTGGCAATGCTTAACTCAAGAGTTCTAAATACAAACACTACTTAAGCCATTATACAATTGGTCACTACCCGGCACCGACATATGCCTAATTCTACGGGGTCTGAGGTAGGATTTAAAGTACTAAGATTTCATTTGAGGTAGAATTTAAAGTACTAAGATTTCATAAAATACATGAGGTAGGAATACACAAAATATATAGTAAACATGAGGTAGGGATATATGAAATATAGTGAACTAAACACTACTTTTACAGCAAGTATGGCTTTTTAAGTTTCTTGGTTTCTTGGGTCTCAATAGCTCCTAAGTCTATTTTTGTCCTCTCACTATGTTGCCCAGGCTTATCTCAAACTACTGGCCTGAAGTCATCCTCCCACCTCAGCCTCCCAAAGTGAGCCACTGTGCCCGGCCAGTTTGGGTTCTTTTTTTTTTTATTTTTATTTGAGTTGGAGTCTCACTCTGTCACCCAGACTGGAGGGCAGTGACCTGCTGGGTTCTGGCGATCCTTCCACCTCAGCCTTCCAAGTAGCTGGAACTACAGGCGCGCGCTACCACGCCCAGCTAATTTTTGATTTTATTGTAGAGATGAGGTCTCACCAAGTTGCCCAGGCGGGTCTCGAACCCGCGGGCTCGGGCAATCCACTCACCTCAGCCTCCCAAAGCGCGGGATTACAGGCTGAGCCACCGAGCCTGGCTCAGTTTGCGTTCTAAAGGCAGTGTTTAAAACCAAAATTCTGCACAGTCAAAATTGTCCTTGGAAACTCCCCACAGGCATGGCGTGCCTGATGGTCTATATACAGCCCTGCACGTGTCCCGTGCATCCTTGAGCTTTCGAACCTCTGAGCTCCATTAAAGAAAGTCAACCTCTGAGTGCAGTTTTCCAGAACATTCTGTTTTGAGATACAAAACCGAATCTCTAGCAGGAGGTTGTGGAGATACCCCCCATTTCCTGCGGAGTTTATTTTCTTCTGTTTTAACAGTATCTATATAACCATTTGTCCATTCAGTCAACATGTTTTGTTTTGTTTGCTTGCTTCTGAGTTGGGAGTCTCTGTCACCCAGGCTGGAGTGTGCAGTGGCAACGATCACAGCTCACCGCAGCCTCACACTCCTGGGTTAATCCATCTTCCTCCCTCAGCCTCCTGAACAGCTGGGACTACAAGCAGGCACCACCACGCCAGCCAATTTTTTGATTTTTTTTGCAGAGATGGGGTCCCTCTATTGTTGCCCAGGCTGGTGTCGAACTCCTGGGCTCAAGTGATCCTCCTGCCTCGACCTCCCAAGGTGCTGGGATTACAAGCATGAGCCACCACGCCCAGCCTCATTCAACAAGTTTTTATTAGTGTGGTTGGGTCAGGCCCTATTCTAGGAGCTGAGGATTCAGCAGTGAACAAAACAAAGATTCTCCCTTAGGAGCTGACTTTCCAGTGGACCTCACAGTGAGTAGGTGCTTTAACGCATTCTTGCTGAAAGTGAGGTGAGTGGATTGCCTGAGCCCGCGGGTTTGAGACCCACCTGGGCAACTTGGCGAGACCTCATCTCTACAATAAATCAAAAATTAGCTCGGCGTGGCAGCGCGCGCCTGTAGTTCCAGCTACTCGGAAGGCTGAGGCGGAAGGATCGCCGGAGCCCAGCAGGTCGAGGCTGCGGTGGCCGGGAGCGGCCACTGCGCCCCAGTCTGGGCGACAGAGTGAGACTCCGACTCAAAAAAAAACCCAAAAAAAACAAAAAACAAAAAAACAACAACAAAAAAAAGAAAGTGCTGAAACCATTCAGTGGGATAACGGAGTCATCTCTAACAGAGGAGTCAAGGTCAACAGCCACTGGGGACATGACCTGCACTGCTATTAAGCCCCAGCAATTTCTCAGGATGAAAACCTCCTCCAAGATGCTGCAAGTTATTTCTAAGAGAATCTTCACAGACTAAAGAAATTTCTGGGAAAAATGAATTCAAGTAAGGATGTGGGGGGCAGTGTCAGAAGGAATGACTTCATCCGGATCTGTGGCCACAATCTATTTTAAAGAGATTATTTTACAATTTACTTCTTCTTTCAGACTCATAAATAGTCTTTAAAAATCCAGGCTGAGAGAAATGTCTTTCCAAAAAAATGACACAATTCTGCTAGATTACAAAAGCCTCAAACGCTTTCTCCTTAGAATAGAAAAGAAAAGAAAAAAAGAGCCCACAAAAGTCATGCCTTTTTCAGTGGAGGCCTTTGAAGTTGCCCTAAGCACTTTGGAAAGACTATTAGAAGAGTCATGCTTCATTTAAAACCGATTGTTTTCTTTAGTGTCAGTATTTTCATTTTACCATCTAGTATAATAATATGGCAAACATTTTCCCAAATCAGAAAGGTTAATAACCAGATATTTACAAGAAGCCGGAGAGGGGGCAACCGGCAGTATTGCGGATAAGCTTTCTGGCTCGGTATGCGGTACAAATTCCTCGATTTTAGAAACATCTGGGCCGGACTCGGTGGCTCAGCCTGTAATCCCAGCACTTTGGGAGGCCGAGGTGAGCGGATTGCCTGAGCCCGCGGGTTCGAGATCCGCCTGGGCAACTTGGCGAGACCTCATCTCTACAATAAATCAAAAAATCAGCCAGGCATGGTAGCGCACACCTGTAATTCCGGCTACTCAGAAGGCTGAGGTGGAAGGATCACCGGAACCCAGCAGGTCGAGGCTGCGGTGGCCGAGAGCGGCCACTGCACTCCAGTCTGGGTGACAGAGTGAGACTCCAACTAAAAAAAAAAGAAACATCTGGAAACCTAGCTTGCCAAGTCTAAGGACCTGTTGGATTTCAGCTTGCCAAGAAGGCTTCCATCTCCGTGTGTCTTTCTGTCTTGTCCTTCCCAATGTCTCAGTGCATCCAGGGGCTCAGGAGTCGTGCAGACATCACGGTGCTGAAGAGGATTTGAAATGCAGCTGTGCGGATGCCGTTCCCACCAGCCACTGGGGCTGGCGCTCCAATTCTACCACTCATAGCAGGTGTTGCCTGGACACTGACCACGTGTCAAGCACAAGTCTCAGCCCTGGCAATGCTGAACTTCACCTGAGCCCCAGAAAACAGCTCAGAGGGCAAGAGCTCCCTTCTTACTTTTAGGTTCTGGAAATGCTCACTGCCAAGAGCGCCCTTCCACTTGGGACGGACGGAGCGAGACTCACCACTGCCCTCATGCACCTGTGACAAGGCCAGTCACAGTCCCTCCAAAATCTTCGTCTTCGTCTCAGCAGCGACGTGCCCTGATGATGGCTCAGCACAAACACACGTAGACCAAACCTAGTCCAAGCTCCTTCCCCACAGTCAAAGACGCCCCGCAGTCCCGAGGCAGAGTGGCCTGATCGGGTCTTGTCTTGTCGTCTGCTCTCCCTCATTCCCCCACCCCTGTACCGGCTTTTCCTGGCTTGTTCACACTCCCCAGAAAAGGATACCCTCCGTGCTTGACCCCGAGATGCTGGCCACCCTCATGGCAGTTTCCTGGGTAGCCCTCGTTCCTTCCGGCCCCCTTGCAAGGGTCTTTATCTATCTTTCTATCTGTTTATCCACCCACCCATCTATCTGAGCCGGAGTCTCACTCTGTCACCCAGGCTGGAGTGCAGTGGCTCAATCACTGCTACCGCAGCCTTGGCCCGCTGGTCTCAGGTGATCCTCCCGCCTCACTCTTCTAAGTGTCTGGAACCAAAGGAATGCCCCACCACGCCCAGCTAGTTTTTTGGTTTTTTTTGTGGAGACAAGGTCTGGCCGAGTTGTTCAGGCTGATCTTGATCCCCGGGACTCAGGCAATCGCCTCGCCTCTGCCTCCCAATGTGCTGGGATGACAGGGGTGAGCCACCCTGCCCAGTCAGGACCCTTTAGAATAAAATCTCTCCTTCCTAATTTCAGGCTCATTTCTTATCTAAGTGTGACTTGTCCACAATATCTCAGTTAATCCTCACAACAACTCCATGAGTTTACAAGTGAGGAAACAGGCTCTGAATCCAGGCCGGAGTCACAGGGCCGGAAGGAGGTGCAGTACTTTTAACTGTAGTCCCCAAAAGATGTCTGGCCCAAACCTAAGCACCTAAACCTTCATCAAAGGAATGAACAAGGAAGCAGTGGACTGAAGGTGTTAGGTCTGTGCCACGGGTATGCCAAGAATTGCCCGGAAGGCAGATAAGGAGAAAGGTAGTGGATTGAGAAAGTAGATGGCAGGGAGGGCAGATCCGCTTTTTCAGGAAGAGAGAGGGGGCCGGAAGCTTATGGAACATTGGCCCTGAATGTTCAGGGCTGGGGCTTATAAGGCTTTCCTTTAGGGGACTGTCATGCTTTCTTGGATGAGCTCACAGTTGACTCCCTACTGATGGTCTGTTTCCTCGTATCTCTGCCGACCACCAAATGGATGGGGGTGATCAGTCTTGTAGATGAGAAGGGGGCAGATTTTGGGGACAAAGGTGATAACCTCAGAATGGCTGGGTCAGTAGCAGAAAGACAGATTCTTGGGACATGTTCATCTTAGCATCTCATGGCCAAGTAAAGTGAAGCCCAGCCGGGGCGGGGGGCAGAAAACTGATTATTCTTCTAGTTGGTGATGACTGCTGTGTGTACAGTATTGACCCAAATACATGACTGGGTCTGCTCAAGGTCAGTGACCAGAGAGACTCCATGGTGGGGTCTGTCGTCTCAGAGAGGGTGTTTCTCAGTGCTTCCCTCCTGTTTCTCTCTTCCCCTCATTTCTCCCCTCTCTGCCTCTCTCTCCCTCTCTATTTTTCTCCCTCTGCATCTATTTCTCTCCCTGCCTGCGTTTCTCTTCCTCTCTCTCTCTCTCTCAACCCCCAACCCTCCTTTCTCTCACCCTCTTCTCCTTCTCTCTCTCTCTCTCTCTCTCTCTCCTCTCTCTCTCTCTCTCGTCAGTTCTACCCTAAGAAACTCCAAGTTTGTGCACAGGTTAGACACATATCCAACCCAGGTAAAAGGAAATCATCAGTTTCAGTATTCACACACTTACTGTGGATGAGTTGCACAGTAGAAGATTATTTGTCGGTAACTAGCACGGAGGGGGGATTTTAATCACTGAGTCTTAAATACAATGAGATTTTATTGTTTTTAAAATGTCATCCAGAAATTACTATTCAGATAAACCTCATAAGCTATGATACCGCCTCAATGCAAAAATGTTTCTATTTTTTGGTGGCAGAACTGTATACCCCTATATTGAATGGTGAATATTTTTTTTGCACACAAATACACAGATGCTTGCACACATAATACATTGTGAAAATGAGGCCATTCTGAGCGCTGCATTTGGGAACGGAGGTGGGCATTGCCACAGATTCGGGTCATAAGGAGTCAGATTCCTGAGTTCCTGAGGCTTTTGAATGTTAGGAGAGAAAACAACAGTCTTGCAATCCAAAGCGATTGAATTGCAAAGCAGGGCTTTTGCGAGAGGCTTTAACTTTGGAAATGCGAGGTCTAGGCATGTATCAGAATCAGAGTCCCTGAGGGCTCAGGCATAATGTCTGTGCTTTAATTACCTGACTGGAAAGAAAGGGAGGGTGGGAGCAGAAGGCAGGTGGGGCAGGTGTGTCTTCTCTCTCCTCATTTGGTAAAATCAATGAAACAAAGTGACCTGGGAACAGAGGACGCCATTGACAGCCCTTCCTCTCCCCACTGGGAGCCTGGGTAGGGAGGTGAGTCCGGTGGCCCTGGGGCAGGAGAGAAGGAGGCAATCTTGGTGTGTCTGTTCTAAATATAGCGTGTTCTGGGCGCACATGGACAGGAAGATGGGCGTGACAGGCACTGGGGACTTCTAAAGAGGGGAGGGAGGGAGAGACCAGGGTTGAAAAACGATTTCCTGGCCGGGCTCAGTGGCTCAGCCTGTAATCCCATGCCTTGGGAGGCTGAGGTGAGTGGATTGCCTGAGCCTGTGGGTTTGAGACCCGTCTGGGCAACGTGGCAAGACCTCACCTCTACAATAAATCAAAAAATTAGTCGGGCGTGGTAGTGCGCGCCTGTAGTTCCAGCTACTCGGAAGGCTGAGGCGGAAGGATCGCCGGAGCCCAGCAGGTCGAGGCTGCAGTGGCCGGGAGCATGCCACTGCCCTCCAGTCTGGGCGCCAGAGTGACTCCAACTGAAAAAAAAAAGAAAAACTATTTCCTGGGTGCCGTGTCCACTACCTGGATGACGGGTTCAGTAGAAACCCAAACCTCACCGTCATGCAATAAACCCCTGCAACAAACCTGTGCACATACCCCCGGAGTTAAAATTTTTAAAAAATCTATATACGATGGGGTATTATGCAGCCATAAAGAACAAAATCATAGATTTTGCAGCAGATTGGATGGAGTTGGAGACCACCATACTTAGGGATCTATCAGAGGAACTAAGAACTGAATACCACATGTTCTTACTCATAAGCGGGCCCTGAACACTGGTCACATTAGCATAAGGGAGGAAGCCGCAATCGCCGGACACTGCCAGGGGAGGGGGAGGGGCAGATGACAACACAAAGTCCACCGGGTCCCAGACCAGGGAAAGTGAGGGCCAGTTGGAGACCCAACTTCACCTGCCTGCAGCCTGCTTGTGTAACTAATCCTGACTGGTGTCCCATATCTCTTTAATAAAATTAAATTTAAAAATAATAATTGTTAAACCCAAAACTCTAAATCCGAGAGACCACCAGAGAGCCGGCACCGATGCAAACACACGAGGGTCTTTATTCAGGCTCAAGTCTGGGCTCACAAACCGAAACCGACACAGCGGCTCGAGAATGAGAGCCCCGATTTAGGCTAACACACACCTTTTATACATAATTCTGAGGGAGTGGGGTGGCTTTACAAACTTGTGCACACAGGATTGGATAAAAACAATATGACTCAGTTACAAAGACTTTGATTGGTTGATTCGAGTTAGATTTGCGCGGGCTCAGGCTTAGTTACTTGTGATGGACAAGTAACTGCCAAACGGGCGGAATGGAATGCCAGATAAGCTAGGTTTATGCAATTAATTAACTTGAGCAAGCAGGCAGGAGGTTTGAAACAACGCAGAACCCACCGGGAGGGTAGCTGGCGCCACAGACTCTACCGTTATCTGAGCGAAGGAATGTTCAGGAGGAGTTTACAGAAGCAGAAGAAGCCAGCATGGCAATTGGGACAAACAAAAGCTTAACAAAGTTCTAAGTACAAACACTGCTTAAAACATTGTATAACTATACAGTCAGTTACTACCCATCACCCGACATGTACCTAGTTCTACGGGGTCTGAGGTAGGATTTAAAATACTAAGAATTTATAAAATATAGTGAACGTGAGGTAGGAATATATAAAATGCAATGAACGCTTCTTTTACAGCAAGTATAGTTTTTTTGAATCTCTTGGGTATCTCAATAATAATAATAAAATATGATGTATTTCTATGAAATTTGAGGTGTTGTAAGGCCGGCCAATCAGAGATGACTGCCACTTAAATGGTAGTTGTTACAGTTCTCAAGAGCAGGGGCCATGCCACACCACACAGGGCTTCAGGGAACACACCCAGGGGTGGAAGGAACAGGTGAGGCAGGCGACCAGTTCTGGGATTGGCTCTCAGGAATAGTTGTAACTGGCTGGGGACCTTTGCTAGTGACCCGGGGGGATTGAGGCGGTGGAGAGGGTCCCAGGGTGTCCTGTGGGAGATGGTTGCGGGTATGAAACCATCTACATAAAATTAATACAAGGCCATAGAAGAAGAGGCCTGAGCCCAATAAAGGTCAGAAATTAACAGCTGTGGTCAGAAATTAACAAATCTGGTTGGACACAGGGGGCTCATGCCCGTAATCTCAGCACTTTGGGAGGGCAGGAGGACTGCTTGAGGCCAGAAGTTAAAGACCAGCCTGGGCAATATAGTAAGACCTCATCTCTACAAAAAAAAAAAAAAAATTAGCCAGGCATGGTGGTGCACACCTGTAGTTCCAGCTACCTGGGAGGCTGATGCTGGAGGATCCCCGAACCCAGGAGGTCAAGACTGCAGTAGCTGTGATCATGGGTGACAGAGTGAGACCCCAACTCAGAAAAAAAAGAAAGATGAAATGTAGTGGGAAAAATAGACCGTGACACCAAGATTGTTATAGGAAGTGGCATTTTATTATGCTGGCTAGCACAGCGGACTCAGTAGAACTAATGCGTCCAAACCGAGCACCCCAGAACAGGAGACGTGAGACACCCTTATTTAGGTAAGGGGGGGTCGTGTTGAGTGATTACATATTTCCTTTGGAATCTTACAAGGTTGTACTCAGCAAAACCAGATTTTTCAAAGAACAAATGGTTTCCAGGAACTGCAGGTTTGTAAACCGTCAACTTCAGAAGGGGGGTTTTAGATAAGACTCTTTTTCATTTCCATGAAATAGCCAGTTTCTGGGCCATTTGGCCTTTCTTAAACAAAACCTGCCCGGAGCCTGGCGGGTCTTTAAAGTTGCAACTTGCCTTTCAAAAGGAAATACCTTTAACTGCTATCAACTCCTTTCCTGCCCTGGGCTAGTGGGAGTTATTCCAGGCATTTGCCAGGAGGCCAACTGCTAATCCTGAACCAGCTACATGTTTCTGTGTTTATTCACTCAGTCATACAAGAAATATATTTGAGCATATGCCGCATCCTGCCACAAAAGAAGTGAAAAAAAAATTGTTTCTAAGTTTGCCTTCAATTGGATGAAAAGTGATTGACTGTCTTCTCCTCTGCCCCCCCGGGGGGGGAACGCTGCCCTTGAGGCTGGTCAGTGTATTTTCCCTTAAGCAATAGGACCAAGGATGCACAGATGTCCTCGATGGCTCCCAAAGTCTGATCAGTCGAAGCACTCGTCTCCAGGGACCCCACCGCCCACATGCCTCGGCAATAGCTCCCTGCTCCAGGAGGTCAGTGGCTGACAGTTACAGGACTTGCTCTAGGGGCAGCCTCTCCCATCGTAAAACTGAAAAATGGGGCTTGAGATATTTTTCAAACTCTGCCCCTGATGGACCCAAGGTCCCACCCTGACCCAGAACAGGTACAGAGAAGCTGGCTCTTCCAGTCCTGTGACACCCCCTACCAGAAACCGGCTCTGGTATAGGAAGTTTCCACACTCATGACACCATCTCCACCCAATCAGCTGTGCTTAGTCCTCTCCTCACCACATTACCTTTAAAAGCCCAGTCTCTGAATCATCCCGACTTCCTTATTTAGCTGTTTTGTCTACGGTCACAGCTGTGCTGGTCTCCGGTTTCCTGGGCAGCGGGCATGAGGATCCAGTCAGGCTGCCTCAGCGAGCCTACTTTGGTTGGTTTGTATTTTATTTTATTTTATTTATTTATTTTTTGAGTGGGAGTCTCACTCTGTCACCCAGACTGGAGTGCAGTGGCCGCTCCCGGCCACCGCAGCCTCGCCTGCTGGGCTCCTGCGATCCTTCCGCCTCAGCCTTCCGGGTAGCCGGAATTACAGGCGTGTGCTACCACGCCCGGCTGATTTTTTGATTTATTGCAGAGATGAGGTCTCGCTGCTCAGGCGGGTCTCGAACCCGCGGGCTCAGGCGATCCACTCACCTCAGCCTCCCAAAGGTGTGGGATTACAGGCTGAGCCACCGAGCCCGGCTGGTTTGTATTTTAAAAGTGGCCCCCTGGATGGAGGACTCCTCCCAAGACAAGAAGTGATGGGAGGTAGGGCTGCAAGGCACCTGAGACATCCCACCTGGAGCCAGGCAGGCCCAGCATATACTTGCAGGCAGACGTTTGCATATGGTAGATGGGTGTCACACAAGCGATGTCACAAGTACATTTTCTTGTTTTTTCTTCTGAGTTTGGGTCTGACTCTGTTACTCAGGTTGGAGTGCATTGGCATGCTCTTGGCTACCATAGCCTTGACCTCCTGGACTCAGGCAATCCTTCCGCCTCATCCTTCCAAGTAGCCGGGACTGCAAATGTGCACCACTATGCCCAGTTGTTTTTTTTAATTGTAGAGATGAGGCCTTGCAAAGTTGCCCAGGCTGGTCTTGAACCCCTGGGTTCTGGCAATCCTCCCCTCAGCCTCCTAAAGTACTGGGATGACAAACACGGCTGCTGCATCCAGCCGACACAGAGAATTTTCAAAATGTTAAAAATATAGTTCTACAAATGAAACTCTGTTGAGTTTCACTTAACACATGGATGAGGACACCGGTGAGAAAACAAAGCCAGTTGAAAGAAGGTTATGAGACACCAATGTCTGGCTACTCGGGACATTTAAAAAATGGTAAAATATGATCAATCCGAACTGTTATCACTGTAGCTGACTGCGTTAAACCATGGGCATCACGTTGGACAAAAATCATGTTTAATATCTATCATTGCAGATTTTTAAAATGTCTGAGTCATAATAAAAGCACACACATAGAAGTTGTGAATAATATATGATACACAGTCTTTTCCTCAGACCCTTTCTTCTGGTCATAATTAGATGACCCGGGAATAAATACTTGCTCCGGGGTAGGAAATCACAACCTTTCCCAGAAAATTTGGAGCTGGAAAGAGAGAGAAAATGAGAAGTCCAGAAAAAATCAGACGAGAGAGAAAGGGGAAGTGAAGGAGGAAAAGAGGGAGGGAGAAGGGGGAGAGAAAGAGAGAGAAAGAACGAGGGAGGGAGGAGTCATGTAGCTCCTGTCCTTCTGTTCCGGCAGACACCTCCTTATTCTTAAAAGAAATTGTCTTTTCTGCTTATGTTGGCTTGAGTTGGATGGCAATGAAGGAAGCATATGACTACTGGAGGGCTGTTGGTGGATGTGGTTCTTTGGGCATCTGGGATGTCATCAGTCCAAGGTGAAGTGTAAAAACTCCGACCTTGAGTTCCGTCAAGCTGAGAGCTCACTGGGTCACCAGTCACCACATCTGTCCACCCAGTCCGTGACTGACACGCTCGTGCCCTTTTTCTCGTTGGTGGCCAGTCCCTCACTGTGTGTGAATTCACTCGATGGTAGAGAATGCTAGTGGCACACCCAACACCCACTCTCTCCTTTTTCTTCACTGACAAAACCCCGATTTTGTTCAAGGTGGAAGTGCATTCAGGCAACAATACTTCAGCCCTTCGGTCTCCCGTGGCCACAAGTCACAGCCCTGGCCTATAGATTGTAAAAGGGATTTTCTAGATGTGATGTCACAAGGCACATATGACTTTTACCTTTTGTCTTTCCCTCTTTTCCTGTCCAGATATGATGGCTGGAGCTCCAGCAGCCACTCTTGTGGGCATGCAAGAGTGACCTGGTGGCAGCTAGGGCTCTCTTGTGGGAGGTCTGGGCAGTCTGCTGCCTTAGCCCTTCTTTTATTGAAACAAAATTCATTATGTTTTTTAAGCTTTCTGTTACAAAGAATTTTGAAC
The DNA here is from genome assembly GCA_027257055.1 of Cephalopachus bancanus. Classification (NCBI taxonomy): domain Eukaryota; kingdom Metazoa; phylum Chordata; class Mammalia; order Primates; family Tarsiidae; genus Cephalopachus; species Cephalopachus bancanus. Next base: position 2,000,091 of record JAPVLO010000269.1, read on the forward strand.
ATACCCAAAGGCAGACAAGATCATATCATGAAATGTCCATGTTACCATCGCCCCTCTCCAACAACATACAGTGTCAGTCAGGGTCCCGCAGGCAAGAGGTGGCGCACTCCACCTCTGACAAGTTTCACACACAGGGGTTCCTTACACAGGTGTGGGCAGAGTCTCGGACACACATGGGCCGTGCCTCCTGGGGCTGATGGGAGGAGCTTAGGAGACCGCATGGGAGGTGCATCCCGGACTGATGGGTGGAGTCTAGGACACCACTTAGGAGGTGCATCCTGGGAATGTCGGGAGGAGTCTAGGACACCACACAGGCAGTGCATCCTGGGGTTGATGGACGGAGTCTAGGACACCACTTGGGCAGTGCATGCCAGGACTGATGGCGGAGTTTAGGCACCACAAGGGCAGTGCATCCCAGAAGCCACAGAGGAGAAAGCATCACCTCTTATCCCTGCAGGGACAGGGGTGGCAGCTGTCCCATCACCTGGAGAGAGAATTCTGCATGGACAGGGCCCTCTGGTAGGAGCTGTGGCCTGGAGTGGAGGGGCAGTGTCCCCGGCCCGGCCCCTGCAGCAAGGAGCACCCAACCCCCTTCTTCGCTCTGCCCTCCAGCTAGCACTCCCCGTAGGCAGAACCCTCTGGAAGCCCCGGATGAGCAGCCGCTGACCCATCCATGTGAGTTAGTATCCGGGGGCAGATGGCGAGATGGAGAAGGTGGGGCAGGTGTCTGCAGGGGCAGCTATTGTGTTTCCATGGCTGCCACAATGCATGGCCGCAGCTGGAGACATAAAACAACAAAGGTGACCCCCCACCTTGCAGTCCTGGAGGCCAGAAAATGGAAACCAAGGGGGACCAGGCTCTGGGTGGACCCCTCCTCTTCTTCCAGTTTCTGTGACTCTAAGTGCTCCTTGGCTTGTGGCTACATGGCTCCCATCTCTGCCTCTGTCTCCACATGGCCATCTCTCTGTGTCTCTGTCTTATCGTGCTTCTCTTTTTTTTTTTGAGTTGGAGTCTCACTCTGTCGCCCAGACTGGAGTGCAGTGGCCGCTCCCGGCCACCGCAGCCTCGACCTGCTGGGCTCCGGCGATCCTTCCGCCTCAGCCTTCCAAGTAGCTGGAATAACAGGCATGCGCTACCATGCCCGGCTGATTTTTTGTAGAGATGAGGTCTCGCCAAGTTGCCCAGGCGGGTCTCGAACCTGCGGTCTCAGGCAATCCACTCACCTCAGCCTCCCAAAGGCGCGGAATGGGGCCTCTGTTGCCCTCCCTTCTCCTGAGGGATCTGCCTCCCAATTCCACAGGTCAGAAGGCAAAGGCTCTGATTTCATTGGGATTGGGGAAAAAACGGCCCCCCTCCTACCCCACCCTGCCCCCAACCCCAGTCCTGCCGTGGAGGCACTAACTGCCTGAGTGATGTACATTCCCAGGGAATACCCATCAGGTAGGAGCACCCTGTGTGTGAGGAACTCCCGGGGAGGCTATGCACACTTCCGTCTAAACATCGAGCCCCTGGCTTGGCACATGAATGGGTGAGTTTAATTTGAGATGGGGTCATCCTGGAAGACCCCAGAGCTATTAATTAGGGTCCTAATAAGAGAAGCACAATAAGCCAGGCTTGGTGGCTCAGCCTGTCATCCCGCGCCTTTGGGAGGCTGAGGTGAGTGGATTGCCTGAGTTCGCGGGTTCGAGACCAGCCTGGGCAGCAAGACCTCATCTCTGCAATAAATCAAAAAATCAGCCGGGCGCAGTAGTGCGCGCCTGTAATTCCGGCTACTTGGAAGGCTGAGGCGGAAGGATCGCCAGAGCCCAGCAGGTCGAGGCTGCGGTGGCCAGGAGCAGCCGCTGCACTCCAGTCTGGGCGACAGAGTGAGACTCCAACTCAAAAAAAAAAAAAGGTGCTGCTAGTGGGATTGGAATTTGCAATTTGGTACAAACTTTAGAACTATTTGGCTCCATATATGTAAATGTGTATAAATATGTATTTCCTGAAAACAATGCATCTATGAGGGGAATCCTCCCAAACGGACTATTTATAAACTATTTATTCTTCCATGTTTAAACTTCAGTCACCTTCAAAGCCCTCCGTGTGTGATGCAATACACTGATTGAGACGCTTTTTCCACTGCTCAAAACAGTTTTTGAACCTAATGTTGTTGCCTTTTAGTGCTTCTGTTGTTTTGGTTTGACCTCTTCCACATCAGCAAAACATTCCCCTTTGAGAACTTTTTTCATCTGCGGAAACAACAACACAAAGATGCTCAGAATGAGATGGGGTGAATAGAGAGGGTGGGGCAAGGGAGGGGGTCATACCATTTGTGGTCAAAAACTTCTGAACACTTTGTGTGGTGTGGGCAGGTGAGCTTGTAAATCACTCATCATAAAATGGGCGAACGTATGAAAAAAAAAAAGCCGGGCTTGGTGGCTCAGTCTGTAATCCTGCACCTTTGGGAGGCTGAGGTGAGTGGAGCCTGTGGGTTCGAGACCCGCCTGGGCAGGTTGACGAGACCTCATCTCTACAATAAAAATTAAAAATCAGCCGGGCGTGGTAGCGCGCGCCTGGAGTTCCAGCTACTTGGAAGGCTGAGGCGGAAGGATCGCCGGAGCCCAGCAGGTCGAGGCTGCGGTGGCTGGGAACGGCCACTGCACTCCAGTCTGGGTGACAGAGGGAGACTCCAACTAAAAAAAAAAAAAAAAAAAAAAAAAACAACACCAAAAGATCTAACAAAATATTTCACAGAAGCCAAACACAGCCTCCCACAACAATGTTAGCTGATCCACAGATGCCAACGGGTTCCTAGAACACTTGCCCAGCAGGGGAAGCCTGCACTGCAAAGGGCTTGCCCTCCCAAGTTTATTCTGTCTTGGGGGGTCTCCCCTCATGTATGCATAAGAGAGAACATATATGTATTAATATTTTGGTAATGAGGCTATGAGTGATTTTAATTTTCTTATGTTTTCTTTTTTCCTGTGGTTTGTCAAGTTTTCCATGGTGAAAATTTAAAAACAATGAACAGAATGGAGCAAGAAAAAGAATCACTAATTCCTAATTTTTTCATCACTCAATGACTATTTCTTGAGTTCCTACCAGGTTCAAATGTCAACACGAGGTGCACACGTGTCATTTCTGGCATGAACTAGCCAAGAGCATGGCATAAAATGATGGACATCTTTCCCTATTCCTTCTAGGTGTCTCACTGGAGATATTTCTCCCTAAAAAGTATTGAAACCTTGGTCAAAAGCTAAAATCAGTCAGGGTGCGGTGGCTCACACCTATGATCCCAACATCTTGGAAGACCAAGGCAAGGGAATTGTTCGAGCCTAGGAGTTTGAGACCAGCCTAGGCAATATAGCAAGAACTTGTCTCTATAAAAAAATCAAAACATTAGCCAGGCATGGTGGCACATGCCTGTAGTCTCAGCTTCCTGGGAGGCTGAGGAGGGAGGATCGCCTGAACCCAGGAGTTTGAGGCTGCAGTGAGCCATGATCATGCCACTGCACTCCAGCCTTAGTGACAGAATGAGAACCTGACTCCAAAAAAAATAACAAAAGGCAAACAAACAAACAAGACTAAAATTATGTTTTAAGTATTTCACAGGCTTCTGGCTTAAGGCTCTCTTTTGGCCTTCTAGGCAGCACTTATTAAAGTGGAAGGATTGCCTAAGCCCAGCAGGTCGAGGCTGCAGTGGCCATGATTGTGCCACTGCTCTCCAGTCTGGGCAACAGAGTGAGACTCCAACTCAATAAATAAATAAATAAAATGGTTGCAAAGAAGGAGTTGGCCATAAAAGTAGGGGATGTTTCAAGTACAGTGGCCTAGGATTAAAAGTTGAGATGTTCATTTCATACCCAGGCAGGCACACGACTCTAATCTGGCAGGGTTTTAAGCGGGAGACTTGGAGTGTCCTCCCCCTCAAATATGGTGTGGTGTTTAATGGATCAATACAGCCCATGTGCTTCTTCACCCAGATGAAATTAGCTGTTCTGCGACTGTCAGTGTATCAGCCGTGCCAAGTTTTTATAAGACCCTACTGAGTAAAATCCTGACACTTGGTGGCACATGTACTCAGTAGATTAATTGCAGACATTTGGGATGCCAGCTTTAATTCAGAGTTGACCGGAGCAATCCATATACTCTGTGGCAGCCCAAGAGTTCCAAATTACCCAAACGTGCGTTGCTTCTGAGCTCTCGGAGCCCAACTCTGCTTTCTTTATTTAACAAGCTTCGTTCTTAGAATTTGAAAATGTCTGAAGAGGAGGCTTTGTTTTACCTGGTAGAAGATGGTAGCCGTGAACTTCCCTGGAAAAAGAAAATCACTCTCTTTCCATACAAGCAATTTATAGCTCAAGCCAACTCAAAAAACATGTGGTTAATAGCTCATTGTAATTGGAAGCGAAAGCATCATCCATCTTTGGAAATTCCTGTCCTTCCGCCTTTCTCCGAGCCTTCACTGGTAAGCGACGAAGCTCAAAGGCAAAGCTGTAGGTTGGGGAGACTCTTTCTGGTTCATCTTTTTCATCTGTAGCATTTCTGGAAAAAAATAAAGAGTTTGTCACCGGCGATGGAGGCTTCCATGTGGAAATCAACCATTTAATGCCTCAGTGGGAACCGAGAGCTTTTCATTAAGTTGTCCAGTGTGATTTCATCATTCCAGGAAGGCTCCTTCTCTCTCCTGTTCTCTTGGGTCAGACACAAAGTCTCGAGAAGCTCAACAGCTCTGTCTACGCATCCGCAGCGTGATGGGTCAAGCTTCTTCGAGTAAACACTAAGACCCGTTTTCTGTGACTTTGCCCTAACTGATTCGTAGGCAGGTCTATTTCATGGTTTGTGCTTTCCCAGTGGTTGGTCAGTTATTATTTCTAGATCCACTCCATCCCTCCAGCGCAATCCTATCTGATCTCATGCAGGTTTTCTTCAGTTGGAATTCACCCATCTGTTTATTTGCTCATCCAACACCCAAATTTTAAGCACCTGCCATGTGTCAAACACATTTCTAGACAGAAGAAATCTGACCTCAGCCGGGCTTGGTAGCTCAGCCTGTAATCCCGTGCCTTTGGGAGGCTGAGGTGAGTGGATTGCCTAAGCCTGCGGGTTCGAGACCCGCCTGGGCAACTTGGCGAGATCTCATCTCTACAATAAGTCAAAAATTAGCTGGGTGTGATAGCGCACGCCTGTAGTTCCAGCTACTTGGAAGGCTGAGGTGGAAGGATCACCGGAGCTCAGCAGGTCGAGGCTGCAGTGACCGGGAGCAGCCACTGCACTGCAGTCTGGGTGACAGAGTGAGACTCCAACTCAAAAAAAAAAAAAAAAAAGAAGAAAAGAAATCTGACCTCAAGCTCCCTGTCGTCATGGGGGTTATGTTCCAGCATGCAGAATCGTAAAAAGCAAAAAGCAAAAATATACTTATAAGTATAAAGCAAAAAATATACTTTTTTTTTTTTTTTAGTCAGAGTTTCACTCTGTCGCCCAGGCTGGAGTACAGTGGCAGTGGCACACTCACGGCTCACCACAGCCTTCCTGGATTCAGGTGATCCTTCTGCCTCAGCCACCTGAGTAACTAGGACTGAGTAGCCCATGCCACCATGACCAGCTGATTTTTAACACTTTTTTTATAGAGAGGAGGTCTTATTATTGGCCAGGCTAGTTTCAAACTCCTGGACACAAACAATCCTCACACCTCAGCCTCCCAAAGTGCTGGGATTACAGATGTAAGCCACCACGCCCGGCACACAAGTACACTTTTAAAAAGATAATTCCCAGCGGTGATAGATTTTTAAAGAAGATAAAACAAGGTGAGAGAGTGACTGGGTCGTGGACGGCCGGGTGAGTCTTGTCAGTATCGGGCGACCGGAGAAGGCGCTTGTGAGGAGTGGGCGTTACGCTGAGATGGGAGTCGCGAGAAAGGACAGGATGAACATCTGAGTCGATGACTTGGGAAGATCGAATCCGGAAGCCTCGCGGGGGGAAGGGGTTCGGGTGTGGGAGGAACATGAGGGGGAGACCACTGTGAGTGGATCCCACGAGTGGGAAGTGTAGAGGCCGGGCAAGCACTCAGATCTCATGGCGCTTGGGCTGTGAGGGGGCCTTGGTGGCAGTGGCCAAGATCTTGGGTTTCTAACTCAAGTGTAAGGGGACAACGTTGGAGAGTTTTCAGTAGGAGAGTGACAGCATGAGAGTTTGCTGTTCTGTGGAGACTGGATCATAGGAAACAAGAGCAGGCCAGGAGGCAGAGGAGTCATGATGCAGGGTGGATGCGGACCTTCCAGATCTCTTGCTGAAATGTGGCCCCAGTGTTGGAGGAGGAGCCTGGTGGGAGGAGCCTGGGTCATGGGCAGATCCCTCATGGATGGTGTGGGGCCCTTCCCATGGCAATAAGTGAGTCACGCTCTTTGGTTCACATAAGAGTGCATTGTTGAGGTGGGCTCTGTGGCTCAGCCTGTAATCCCGCGCCTTTAGGATTACAAAGTGGATTGCCTGAGCCCGTGGGTTCGAGACCCGCCTGGGCAGTGAGACCTCATCTCTACAATAAATAAAAAAAAAAATCAGCCGGGCGTGGTAGCGCATGCCTGTAATTCCGGCTACTCGGAAGGCTGAGGCAGAAGGATCGCCGGAGCCCAGCAAGTCGAGGCTGCGGTGGCTGGGAGTGGCCACTGCACTCCAGTCTGGGTGACAGAGTGAGACTCCAACTCAAAAAAAAAAAAAAAAGAGTGCATTGTTGAAAGGAGCCTGACCCTTTCTTCTCCCTTCCCTCCCTACCCTGGGACACCCCGCTCCCCATCCCCTTCCGCCATAATTGTAGCTTCCTAAGGTCTCCCCAGAAGCAAATGCCGGTGCCATGCAGAACTGTAAGCCAAGTAAACCTCTTTCCCTTATAAATCACCCTAGCCAAGTGCAGTGGCTCGCACCTATAATCCCAGTACTTTGGTTCGAGACCATCCTGGGCAACTTGGCAAGACCTCATCACTACAATAAATAAAAAAATTAGCCAGGTGTGGTGGCTTGTGCCTGTAGTTCCAGCTGCTTGGAAGGCTGAGGTGGAAGGATCACCCAAGCCCAGCAATCTAGCAGATCGAGGCTGCGATGGCTGTGAGCATTCCACTGCACTCCAGCCTGGGCAACAGAGTGAGACTTTGACTCAAAAAAAAAAAAAAAAAAAACCCCAAAACATTACCCTAGCAGAACTGTAATCCAAGTAAACCTCTTTCCCTTATAAATTACCCAATTTCAGGTATTCCTTAATAGCTATGATAAATGGACTCATTCAAGTAGCAGTGGTGACTTGGGGCATGCCCGCAGGGGTGATGCAGAGAGAAATGGATAGATACGGATGTGTTTGGGGGTAGTACTAATGAATCATACTGTTGGATTTGATGTGGAGGATAGAGGAAGGGAGCCATTGGAGTAGGGGGAGGGTGCCTGTGGTTTCAGCCTGAGCAGCTGGGTGGCACTCTGTGAGATGAGAAAGATTAGGGGACAGTAGCTCGGAGGGTGAAGCTGAGATGGCCCCTCACTGATGCCCCCTCTCCCTTCCTCTTTCTCAAAACTCTGACTTGATCAGGGTGGCAATTTGCCTAGATAAAAGTCTACCCGCCTGACTTCCCTTGCTGCTAGGTTTGAGCATGTGACTACGTTCTGACCAATCAGATACAAGTGGTATCTTTGGGAGGGGCTTCCAGGAAGTTCCCACAAAGGACTTTGACCCAGCCAAGCGGGGCCGACTTTTTATTTTTTCCCCACTTTCTGCTTCTGGAATGACTGTTACATTTGGGGCTCCCAGATCATTTTGTGACCTTGAGACAGAAGCACCCTGGGTTCCTCATAACTTTGTGAGGTCTCCATGTCAGGCTTGGGCTGCCCACCGCTCAGTGTCTCCTATGTGAGAACAGAGCCTGTTGTATGAGTGCAGCTGCTGTTGTTAGGTTTCTGTTCTGAACAACAGAGCCTACTCTTTTTTTTTTTTTTTTGAGTTGGAGTCTCACTCTGTCGCCCAGACTGGAGTGCAGTGGCCGCTCCCGGCCACCGCAGCCTCGACCTGCTGGGCTCAGGCGATTCTTCTGCCTTAGCCTTCCAAGTAGCCAGAATTACAGGCATGCGCTACCATGCCTGGCTGATTTTTTGATTTATTGTAGAGATGAGGTCTTGCCTGCCCAGGCGGGTCTCGAACCTGTGGGCTCAGGCAATCCACTCACCTCAGCCTCCCAAAGGCGCGGGATTACAGGCTGAGCCACTGAGCCCGGCTCAGAGCCTACTCTTAAGGGGAGAAATGAACACTAGAACAAATGCCAGGCATCTGTGTGGCTAGGATAGGTTCAAGTTACCTTTTAGATATCTGTGTGGAGATGCCCAATAGATATTGATTTACACGTGAATGGAGCTTCAGGGTAATTAATGAATGATTCATCTTGAGACTGTACAACAGGAAATAAGTCTCTTTTACATGAACTATGAGAAAATCACTTTCTTCATCAGCTTTGCCAAACTGAATAGCAAGACTATCCTTTAGGAAATGTTCCCCGCAGAATACACCTGAACCACACTGGGAATCAATGAGTCACCTGTGTGCATATGCACACTACCTGGGTAGTTTCCATGCCAGTCTTCCAGCAGCGCCAACCATGCTGCAAGTGAGAGTTCAGGAGACCAGAGGGAGGAACAGGGGGTCTCTGCAGTTAGTTCTTACCGGACAAGAGCAAGCGCAGGGTTCTCCACAGAGGACCAAGACTGGGCATGGGTGAGGTACAAGGGATGATTTTAAAAAACATTTATAGGCCAGGCGTGGTGGCTCAAACCTGTAATCCCAACATTTTGGGAGGCCAAGGGGAGAGGATTGCCTGAGTCCAGGGGTTTGAGACCAGCCTGGGAAACTTGGCGAGACCCCGTCTCTACAAGAAATCAAAAAATTAGCCGGGCTGGTGGTGTGCACCTGTAGTTCCAGCTACTTGGAAGGCTGAGGTGGAAGAATCACCTGAGCCCAGCAGGTCGAGTCTGTGGTGGCTGTGAGTGTGCCACTGCACTCCAGCCTGGGCGACAGAGTGAGACTCTGACTCAAAATAAATAAATAAATAATTGGTTTGAAGATCCCTTGAAATCAGGGCATATTTTTTCCTGTATAACAATCAAGTTTTTTTCAGTGCTGGAGACTGGAAGCCTATTTCATGTATAAATTCTCTTAATCCTTCTTTCAACACTGAGTCATGAGCTATTGTTATGCCCATTGTGTAGACAAGGAAACCAAGACTCATGAAATTTATGGGTGTTTTTGTTGTGGTTGTTGTTGTTTGTTTATTTTTAGAGACAGGGTCTTCCTCTGTTGGCCTGACTGGAGTGCAGTAGTGCACTCATAGCTTACTGCACCCTCAAACTCCTGGGCTCAAGCGATCCCCCATCTCAGACTTCTGAGTAGCTGGGACCACAGGTGTGCACCACCACGCCCAGCTAATTTTTTTAAATGATTTTTAGAGATGGGACTCTATTGCCCAGGCTGGTCTCAAACTCCTGGCCTCAAGCAGTCCTCCCACCCTGGCCTCCCAAAGTGCTGAGATTACAGACATGAGCCACTGTGCCCAGCCTCACATGGAACCTGAATAACACCTGCAGCTGGTCTCAGCGACCATGATTTCAGTCGTGTGCTCTTTTTTGATACCCTGGAGAGGCTGAGTGGAGAACTGATGAGGACACGCCTGCCCTCATGCCTGTCAGCATTCATTTCTGTTGCTGCTGTTACAGTCGTCGCCAGTGTAGTGGCTCAAAACAATACGCATTTATTCTCAGACCATCCAGAGGTCAGCAGTGCTACAGTCAAGATTGGCAGGCCGTGTTCCTTCGGGAGGCTCTGGGGAGGATCTGCCACACCTCTGCCCAGTCCCTTGGCTCACGGCCCCTTCCTTACCTTCACAGCCAGCACCAGAGTGTCTTCAAATTTCACTCTGACATCTGCCTCTGTCCTCACGTCTCCTCTCATCCTGGTGCTCTGTCTTCCTGTTACGAGCATGTCGATTACCTGGATAATCCAACACAGCCTTCCCATCTCAGGATGCTTAACATAATCACCTCGACAGAATCCCTCTGCCACGCAAGTGACACCCACAGGTTTCTGGGAGTAGGACGTGAACATCTTGGGTATGTCACATTTTGTTTACCACACCACCTAAAGAGTGTGTGTAGGGGGAAGGGAACGCGGGCCTACCTGATTCATTCTCATTCCTGGCTTTTGCAAATCCTCCAAGCCCACACTGTGAATGTTTTACTTAGAAAGTCAAACAGCAGACCGAGTTCTGCGGCTCATGCCTGTCATCTCAGCTCTTATGGAAGCTGAGAGAAGAGAATTGCTTGAGACCTGCAGTTCAAGACCAGCCCTGGGCAAGGTAGTGAGATCCCTCATCTCTAAAAAAACAAACAAACAAAAAATCATTAGCTGGGCGTGGTGGTGTGCACCTGTAGTCCCAGCTACTCGGGGGACTGAGCCAGGATTTCGAGGCTGCAGTGAGCCATGATCACACCACTGTACTCCAACCTCGGTGACAGTAAGACCGTGTCTCCAAAAAAAAATTTATAAATAAAAAAGCCAGGCAGCAAACTATAATGATCAGCTGCTTTCTACCCTGTGAGCATTTATTTAATTTTACTACGCACATGTATGACACACTGGGGGACTTATGAATGATGATAGTGATCACACTTAGACTGGTCTTCCTCTGTTCCAAGCACTGTTCTACATATATTAATACATCCTAGTAACACAACTCAACACAGTCTAGGAGAAAGGTTGGAAAAGCCCTCTCTGGAGGGTGATGGTGCTAATATGTTGCTGGACTTCCATTTCAGCTAAGGCTTTATTGATTTATTTATTTTAGTTGGAGTCTCACTCTGTCACCCAGGCTGGAGTGCAGTGGCATGCTCACGGCCACTGCAGCCTCCACCTCCTGGGCTCCGGCGGTTCCTCTGCTTCAGCCTTCCAAGCAGCTGGAATTACAGGCGTGTGCCACCAGGCCTAGCTAATTTTTTTATTTATTGTAGAGACGAGGTCTCGCCAAGTTGCCCAAGCTGGTCTCGAACCCCTGGGCTAAGACAAGCTTCTCACCTCAGCTCCCAAAATGCTGAGATTAAAGGTGTGAGCCACTGTGCCCTGCTTTCTGTTATCCTGAAGGTGTGCAGTCCACAGAGTTAATTCCCAGTGGTGTTGGACTTCTCTTTTTTTAAAAAAAAAATGTTTATTTTAAGGATGTGGGTACAATTCAGGTTTAGGTATACAAGTGGTCATCATAAAGGTAAAGTTTGGGCCTCCCTTGGGTCCCCACTTTGACTGGTTTGAGATCAGGTACCCTTATGCTGCTGGACTTCTCATTTCAGTTTCCTGAGATGACAGTTTCTTTTTTTGTTTTTGTTTTTTTTCTGAGTTGGAGTCTCACTCTGTCGCCCAGACTGGAGTGCAGTGGCCGCTCCCGGCCACCGCAGCCTCAACCTGCTGGGCTCTGGCGATCCTTCCGCCTCAGCCTTCCGAGTAGCTGGAACTATAGGTGCGCGCTACCACACCCGGCTCATTTGTTATTTATTGTGGAGACGAGGTCTCGCCCAGTTGCCCAGGAGGGTCTCGAACCCACGGGCTCAGGCAATCCACTCACCTCAGCCTCCCAAAGGCACGGGATTACAGGCTGAGCCACCGAGCCCGGCAAGATGACAGTTTCAATGAGAACAGGAGCCAAGACCCAAAGTGGGCCTGAGCAGTGTGAATTTATCAGGTGCCAATGAATAATTTCACTTAATAGTGCTTCTAAAAATCTAATTGTTCTTTTCCACTGTTTGGATTTCACGAATGCCTTCAGCCACGTCCTGGGAATGGTGCCAGGTAGAGGAGGCGGTGAGGAGGCAGAATGAATGTGGCGGCGAGGAGGGGGCTGTTTCTGTAGCTTCTTGCCTCTTCTGCCTGGGCTACCCTCCTTGGCCTTTGTCACCATCTCCCCACGCCCACATGGACACACAGCCTGCCTTGGGTGAGTAGAATGTGGTAGAACCAGTGTCTCACAACTTGAGTCAGGACCCCGAGTGGTCTCGCATGCTTCTGGTCACTTTCTTAGAGACCTGCCGAGTTGCCATGGAGACAAGCCTGGGCTAGCCTGCTGGAGGACTTGAGCCTCGTGGAGCAGAGACGCCCCTTTCCAGCACAGGCCACACTCAACCCGCCGGCCCCCAGCTGACCAGGCAGCTGACCACAGACACAGGAGCGCGTCCAGCCGGGTCAGCCGAGAGCAACTCAGATCAGCAGAACCACAGGCCCTCAAGCTCGTTATAATAATCAACGAACCATTATACTAGTTACAGCGAATACACCATGATGATAAACAAACCACTTTGATTGTAAGTCATTAGGATTTAGTGCGATTTGTTCTGCCATGAGAGATCAGAGAGGTCATCCTCACGCTGGATCTCAAATCACAAAGTTGCCAGCAATGTGAGCATTCACGTTTTCAAACACCATATCATCCAGCTCTAGTTCTGAGGCTGTAATATGAGCCACCGTTATTAAAAATAAATGGAGTCAATATTTTAAATTTGAGGCATTTGATACAGAAATCTCAATTTTGACCTCTGTCCAAATGGGTTTTCTCCGAGGCCAGCAGTGACTGGAGCGGGCTGTTGGCTGTTGCTTTGAGGGGATGACCTGCCTCTGTCCTCACCTCCTTAGTCCTGACGGTGGGTGTTGGATGCTGTGTGGACAAGGAAACGTGGACTCTGGAGATTTTAACTGCTGCTGACCCTGCCCACCTAAGGCTGTGCGCTCTGAGATCACACTGCCTCTCACGGAGTCCCACAGCTCGGCCAGGCTCTGGCTGTTGTCGCAAGGATGTTGCTCAATCTCTTTGTGTCTCAGTCTCTGCGTCTGTAAAATGGAACATTTTATAGGTTTGTCGTGAGGATCAAATACGTTGTGGAAACATCAAGTCACTTGGCTGGGGCCTGGTCCCTCAAGCACTCTGTATGTTGTTGCTGTCATTACCGTGGTCGTTTTTACCATTACCTGCTGAATCTTGAGGCTCTTGCGTTTTCAACTCCTGCCCTCATTTCCTCCTTTTTTGCTTTATTTTCCGTTTTATTCCTGTGTTGTGAATGCACACCAGTAAGAAGAAAGGACAGCATTTTGGAAAATAGACCTGAGACTTTTAGGCTTATTTTTGAGTCAGGGTCCTTTCTCCATCATCCTGGCTGGAGGGCAGTGGCACAGTCACGGCTCACCACAGCTTCTACTTCCTGGGTTCAGGTGATCCTTTCACTTCAGCCTCCAAAGTAGCTGGGATTACAGGCGCACACCACCATACTTGGCTAATTTTTTCTTTTTGTAGAGACTAGGCCTTGCAGTATTGCCCACGCTGGTCTCGAACTGCTGGGTTCAAGTGATTCTCCCACCTTAGGCTCCCAAAGTGCTGGGATTACCGGTGCGAGCCACCATGCCAGGCCTGGATTTTCTTTTTCAAGACTGAGCAGTATTTCACTGTATCCATATAAAATCGCATCTCCTTTATCCAGTCATCTGTTCATGGATATTTAGTTTGTTTTCATATCTTGGCTGTAGTGAATAAGAATAAGCTGCAATGTAGGTCAAAGCATACGAAACAGCAGGAGTGTCAGATCAAGTCCAGTGCTCTAACGTACAACATGAAGACCAAAGTTAACAAAACTGCACTGCATTAGGGACCTTTGTTAAATAAGCAGATTTTAGCGGCCCTGGTCACACAAAAATATCTGGTGGAGTGATAGCTGGATCAATCTGTTTCACTGTGGTAAACATCTTATTTTATTTTTTTATTTTAATTTTAATTTTTTTTTAGGTAGAGTCTCACTCTGTCACCCAGACTGGAGTGCAGTGGCAGCTCCCGGCCACCGCAGCCTCGACCTGCTGGGCTCCGGCGATCCTTCCACCTTAGCTTTCCAAGTAGCCGGAATTACAGGCATGCGCTACCACGCCCGGCTGATTTTTTGATTTATTGTAGAGATGAGGTCTTGCTGCCCAGGCAGGTCTCGAACCCGCGGGCCCAGGCAATCCACTCACCTCAGCCTCCCCAAGGCGCGGGATGACAGGCTGAGCCACCGAGCCCAGCTACATCTTATTTTATTTATTTTCCTTTTTTGTTTTATTTCTTTTGCAGTCACCATTTCACTACCTATATGGACCCCATAACATCATGTTGTAAACTTCAAAGATGCACAGTAAAATCTGTTTTAAAAAATAAAAACTTATCTGTGTAGCCACTGGGGAGAGAATGTGGCAGAAAACATGAAAATGAAAGATGTGACCATCGTGATGGATCATTTCCCTTACTATGGGCTACCCTAGAGCCACACCTTGTGTGCATGGATAGTCAAGACAACATCTGTGCACATGAAACAACTTCAAAAAATGAATTTGCTTCTTAAAAATCATCACACAGTGAAATTGGCTTTCTGTGCATGCATAGTTCCATGAATTTGAACACACATGTTGATTTGTGTCATTGGCACCACCTGGAAATCTCCGTGGATGAACCTTTCGTTGTCACACTCTCTGCCCCTGAGTCTCTCCTCTGGCCGCTGTGATCTGTTCTCCATGACTATAGTCATTTTTCCAAGGATATCACTGAAATGCAATCACACGGTTGGTCAACTTTTGAGATTGCCTGTCATTGCTTTGAATAGTGCAACATAGGAACTAACCTAAGAGTACACCAGTAGGGGACTTACTAAATAAAGTCTATAGACACCCTGTGGGCTGCCACTTGCCAGGTAAAATAGAGCAGACTGGGCCTAATGTTCTACCGCAGAGTTCCAGGACGAACTGCTGTATGGAAAATTGCCAACATGTATTCAGTATTTATCGTTTATATTCATCCCCCTCTCTTTCTATAACTTCTCTATAAATGCATAGAAAAAAGATGGAAAGAAAACACACCTGGTAATTGACAGGGTTATCTGACAAGGCTCAGATATTCTGTCCACTTCCAATCCTCACCCCTGTCTCACCTCCACCAGTCCTGTAACAAGTGGTCTCCACCCTGGTGTCCAGTGACCCCCAATTTTGGTGTTCACACCACTGGGCAATTCCCTCCCACCTTGTCACCAACAAGATATCATGGAAAAGACAGTGTGTGACATCCAGGGCCACACTGCATGTATCTCTCTTTTCTCTCTCTCTCTCTCTCTCACTGGGGCAGCCAGTGTCATGTTGAAAGGCCTCTCAAGCGGGCCCAGTGTGGACACCCACGAGGTGATGAACTGAGACCCGCTGCCCGCGACCAGTCGGATCCCAGCCCTCCTTCCAGCAACTGAGAGAGAAGCGGCGCCCCCAGCCCCAGTCCAGCCGACAGATGATGCGACCCTGGCTGACATCCTCCCTGCATCTTGTGACAGACCTTGAGCCAGCGCCAACCAGCTAAATAATAGGGACAAATTCCAGACCTACAGCAGCGGTGTGCAATCATAAGCATGTGTTGTTTCAGGCTGCTCACTGCTGGGGTATTTGTTGTGTGCGTGTATTCGTCAACTATTGCTGTGTAACACACCGTCCCAGAATGAAGCAGCTAAAAACAAGTCCCGTTCATTCTCTCACAGGTTCTGTGGGTCAGAAGTCCAGCAGCAGCCTGGTCACGTTGTTCTCACTGGGGACCTCCCACAGCACTGGCCTGGAGTGCAGTCGTCTCCAGGTTGATTGGGAAAGGATCTGCTTCCGAACTCCTTCATGGGGCTGTAGGAAGCCCTCGACCCTTTGTTACTGGGCCTCTCCATGTGGCTCCTACATGACGTGCTCCTGGCTCCCTCCAGAGCAAACAGTTCGAGAGAGAGAGAGAGAGAGAGAGAGAGAGAGAGAGAGAGAGAGAGAGAGAGAGAGAGAGAGAAGAGAGAGAGAAAGAGAGAAGAGAAAGAGAGAAGAGAAAGAGAAAGAGAGAGAGTCATTTGGTAATCTGGTATCTCTTCCTGTTCTTGTAAGGACACCAGTCCTATCAGATTAGAGCCTCACCATCATGACCCCGTTTAACCTTAATTTAATTTAAGAAAATTTTTTTTCTAGCTGGGCTCGGTGGCTCAGCCTGTAATCCCGCGCCTTTGGGAGGCTGAGGTGAGTGCATTGCCTGAGCCCGCGGGTTCGAGACCCGCCTGGGAAGGCAAGACCTCATCTCTATAATAAATCAAAAAATCAGCCGGGCGTGGTAGCGCACGCCTGTAGTTCCGGCTCCTTGGAAGGCTGAGGCGGAAGAATTGCCGGAGCCCAGCAGGTCGAGGCTGCGGTGGCCGGAAGCGGCCATTACACTCCAGTCTGGGTGACAGAGTGAGACTCCAACTCAAAAAAAAAAAAAAAAATTTTTTTTTTCTGAGTTGGTGTCACTCTGTCAACCCAGACGGGAATACAGTGGCATGCTCATAGTCACTACATCCTCGACCTGCTGGGCTCAGGTGATCTTTTCTCCTCAGTCTTCCAAGGAGCTGGAACCACAGGCGTGTGCCACCACGCCCAGCTGATTTTTTTGATTTATTGTAGAGACAAGGTCTCACCAAGTTGCCCAGGGGGATCTCGAACCCTGGCTCAGATAATCCTCTGCCTTGGCTGCCCAAAGTTCTGAGATTACAGGCGTGAGCCACCACACATGGCTGTGAGGACACATTTAAAGACAGATGATAGATGAGTCAAATGCATGTGCATTTGAGGTTTTTTTTTTTGTTGTTTTTTTTTGAGTTGGAGTCTCTCTCTGTCACCCAGACTGGAATGCAGTGGCCGCTCCCGGCCACTGCAGCCTCAACCTGCTGGGCTCCGGCGATCCTTCCGCCTCAGCCTTCCGAGTAGCTGGAACTACAGGTGCGCGTTATCACGCCTGGCTAATTTTTTGATTTGCTGTAGAGATGAGGTCTCGCCAAGTTGCCCAGGCGGATCTCGAACCCGCGGGCTCAGGCAATCCACTCACCTCAGCCTCCCAAAACATGGGATTACAGGCTGAGCTACCGAGCCCAGCTGCATTTGAGTTTTAATGGTAGCATCAAATTGACCCGCTTGGAACTCCTATTGGTAAACATTTCGCCAGCTGTGGGTGGGAGTCCTGGTTTCCCATGGCCGCATCAGCACGGTGTAGTGTCATGCCTTGGAGTTTGCTCCAGTCTCCGAGGTTAAAAAATACTATCTTGATCCACCTTGGGTTTTATATTTGTGATGTGATGTTGGGAGCCAGCCTTGGAGGCCCACCTGATTGACAGGGTCCTGGTGGGCCGAAGACCCCGGGCCGCAGGGCGAGCCCGGGAAGCTGAGGCCCTTCTGTCTTCCACCTTTGCTGTTTGGTACCGCCGAAGAATTCTGTGCAGTCGTGGAAGAAGAAAATGGCATGTTTATGTGAAGCACTCACAGCTAACCTGGAAATGTCATGGTTTATTTTTCCATTTCCCACTATGCCGTTTGGCCTTTTCTAACATATGCAAGGGTTAAACTCTGAAGCACATCAAGAATGCTTTCTTTCACTTGGTTATAAGTTACTAGATATTGCTTAAGTAATAAATGATGTAAGTATATTCACTCCTTATTTGATTTAGAATGGTGTAGTTTAGTGTTTAGCCATAAGGTTTTTTAGAAGCACAAGTTTATAGTAAGTTCATTATGAATTCATTATAAGTTCTAACACTTATCTAGGAGTTATGTAGGTGATTTAATACACTGTTTTCACAGATTTAGGATGAAGATTAATCGTTAAGGTTTTTACTTAATTCAATAGTTAAAACTCTAAGTTAACATTTATAGAGTGGGTTTTCACTGAACTTATAATATACTAATCAGACACTTTTATGATAAATTAGCTAAAGACAGAAAGCAACCTTGGGGGCCTGGGAAACATTACTAAAAGCCTCTTTTGAGTTTTCTTTAGAAATAAACACTGCAGGATAAGAGAAAAGTAATGAAGACACCTGGACAGGAGAGGCGATTACAAAGCTCTGAAGGTCATAGAAGCCCCAGAAGGAAAACTACTGCTACATGAAGAACTTTGCACTTGGAAACTTTCTGGAGACAGTTCAAGGACTGTAATTCTGGACTTTGGACTAAAACTATCATTTTTGGCTTTATGATAAAGACTCATTAACTAAAAGTAGACAGTGTTCTTGGCTTGTTTGTCGCTTCTAGACCGCTAGATGGTGGTAACTTTTAAAGCATATGTACGTGAAAGAATTTTCTTTGTCTTGCCCCTTTACGAATGATATAAAAGCTCTGTGTTAACTAACATTAAATTGTCATCTATTTAGGAATCAGGTGTCCGAGTATAATGTTTTTGTCTTTCGCCTATCCGTCTTTCCTTCAGGAAACCTCATGACCCGGCAGGGGCTGGACCCCTGCAATATGAAGTCAGGTTGAACCCCTTTTTTCTTTTGTCTTTTTTTTTTTTTGAGTTGGAGTCTCACTCTGTCCCCCAGACTGGAGTGCAGTGGCCGCTCCCGGCCACCGCAGCCTCAACCTGCTGGGCTCCGGCGATCCTTCCGCCTCAGCCTTTCGAGTAGCCGGAATTACAGGCGTGCACTACCATGCCCGGCTGATTTTTTGATTTATTGTAGAGATGAGGTCTCGCTGCCCAGGCGGGTCTTGAACCTGCGGGCTCAGGCAATTCACTCACCTCAGCCTCCCATAGGCGTGGGATTACAGGCTGAGCCACTGAGCCCGGCTGAACACCTTTTTTCATATGTTCAAGAGTACTATTTTCCTTTCCGTGTACTGTCTATTCATGTGAAATGACATTTCCAAGTTTCGGTGTTCTCCCACACCAGGTTCTCAACTAGAATGCCTTTGCCCCATCTTTAACTAGAAGACCTTGGTCTTCAAGCCCACCCCCAGGCTCAGTGATTCAGTGAAGTGGCTGGTCACACTCATGGTTACAGTTTACTACAGTGGAAGGGTGTGACCAAAATCAGCAGATGCAATGGTGTCCAGGGCAAGCCCCAGAAAGCTCTGGTTGTCCTCTTCCACTGGAGGCACGTGTACAGCACTTGTTTCTCCTGGCCACTGTGCTGGCCTCCCCCCAGCCACACACTCGCTTCTCCCGGCCACGATAATTGCTACTCCCGGCCACACACCCCCTTTTCCTAGTCACGCATGCTCTTCTCCTGGCCACGCACTCGCTTCTCCTGGCCACGCACTCGCTTCTCCTGGCCACAACACTTGCTTCTCCCAGTCAGAATGCTCATTTCTCCTGGACATAGTTGTGGCAATGTGCATAACTCCTGGCCTTGGAGCCTGGAGTTTTGACTGGGTGATGGCCCTGTAGACTTGGGTGACCACCCTCTTGGCAGCCTCTCCAGAGGTCAAGCCGATAGCTACGTGGCCCAAGACCCCCCAACCATAAATCACACTGACTACCTGCTATGGTGAGAGACCCCAGGCAAACAAAGACACTCTTATCAGGCAGGACATCCCAGGACTCAGTAGCTGGCCAGGAGCCAAGCCTTTTTCTGGGCAAAGTTAATCTTTGTTGCACAATTACCCATTCAGAATCTGATCATGCATCAAGGCCTAGCAAAAAAAAAAATCATCTCATTCATGAAGCTATCCTAAATTTCCTCAATGAGAATGAATAAGAATTAATTTCCTACTTCCTATGCACCCAAAGCACGCTCACGACCCCTGCAATAGATATTAGTCTTAGACACTGAGATATTTGGAAGTATCCCATTGTCATGATCATCTTCTAGATTTTTTTCATTATCAAAAAATCATACCCGTTACACTCTCGGTTTCAAATGTCTCCTTCTCTGACCTCCACTTCTCATCTCTGCAGCTCACTCCACTTCGTTCTTCAACTACTATAGTTCTTTGATGGTACCTACTTAGGTCTCCAATCCATTGATTTCACCTCCTTCTCACTATCCCTTATCCTCCTCTTGGGGAGGAGGGGTTGACCTCCATCAGAACTCAGACAATGCATTCTCATCTCTTGCCTGATGTCGACCCCATGTCCACAGCGATCATCATAGTCTTGTCTATACCCTCAGCTTTGCTTGGCCATTTTTCCATCTGTTGGATTCACCTGTAAAAACACCAGTTCCAGGTAAATCCAACTATTATCCACTTTAGATCTGCATCTAGGCAGGAAGAAGTAGCTGGGGATAACTCCTACCCATGTCCACTGGTCTCACTTTTAACTTCTGACCATGACTTTAAGTGGATCTTCAGTGCACTTTTTAGTAATCCCTTTTTTCTTTTTGAGTTGGAGTCTCACTCTGTTGCCCAGGCTGGAGTGCAGTGGCCACTGCAGCCTTGATCTGCTGGGCTCAGATAATCCTTCCTCCTCAGCCTTCCAAGTAGCTGGAACCACAGGCATGCACCGCTATGCCTGGCTGAGTTTTTCATTTATTGTAGAGACAAGGTCTCGTCATGTGACTCAGGTTGGTCTCAAACCCCTGAGTTCAGGCAATCCTCTCGCCTCCACCTCCCAAATTGCTGGAATTACGGGCATGAGCTACCACACCCAGTCTCAGATATGTTTTCTAGGGTTAACATCCTCCTGTGTTTCTTTTTCCTTTCTTCTTCTTTTTTTGTAGAGATGAGGTCTTGCTAGGTTGGCCAGGTGGATCTCAAACTCCTGGCCTCAAATGAGGCCTCCTGCCTCAGTCTCCCAAAGTGCTGGGATTACAGACGTCATCCACTGTGCCTGGTCTTTTTTTAAAAATAGGATCTCACTCTGTTGCCCAGGCTGGAGTTCGGTGGTACAGTCTTGGTTCACTGCAGTCTTGACCTCCTGGGATAGCAATCCCTTTATAGTCCTCGAAGCCATCTGCTTCCTGTTCTCTGAGAAAAACAAAAGTAGTAAGAGAATTCTGAAAGCCCCCAGTGCCACATCTACCCACCTACAGGAAGATGAGGCATAGTGAGAAGGAGGTGAGATCAATGGATTGGAGACTTAAGAACCACAGGTACCATCAAAGAACTATAGGCCTGCTACTATGAAGGAACTGTTTGTGTTCTGATGTAAGGTCAACCTTTCTTCTTGAGTAGTCTATCCTATCTTTCAGCTCCTTGAGGACATTCTCATTTCAGAAGTCATTCTCCGCTCAGTTACAATATTATTTTTCTCCTCACCATTGGATCAGCAATCCAATATGCTACAGTAGCTCTAATTTTTAGGAAATTGCTACACCACCTATCTTCCTCTTTCCTCTGTTTTTTTTTTTTTTTTTTGAGTTGGAGTCTCAATCGGTTGCCTGGGGTGCAGGCAAGCTCATGGCCACCACGGCCTTGATCTGCTGGACTCAGGTGGTCCTTCTGCTTCAGCCTTCCAAATAGCTGGAATTACAGGCACATACCACTAAGCCTGGCTAATATTTTTTGGTTTATTGTAGAGACGAGGTCTCGCCAAGTTGCCTGGGCTGGTCTCGAACCCCTGAGCTCAGGTAATCCTATCGCCTTCACCTCCCAAAGTGCTGGGATGACAGGAGTGAGACACTGCGCCCCGCCATCCTCTGTTCTTTCTTTTTTTTTTCTTTTTTTGAATTGGAGTCTCACTCTGTCACCCAGACTGGAGTACAGTGGCATGCTCCCAGTCACCGCAGCCTCGACCTGCTGGGCTCTGGCGATCCTTCCGCCTCAGCCTTCCAAGTAGCTGGAACTACAGGCATGCGATACCACGCCTGGCTAATTTTTTTAATTTATTGTAGAGATGACATTTCTGCAAGTTGCCCAGGTGGGTCTCGAACCTGCGGGCTCAGGCAATCCACTCGTCTCGGCCTCCCAAAGTACTGGGATTACAGGCTGAGCCACCCGAGCCCAACCCGTCCTCTGTTTTTACAACAATATCTGTTAGAAAAGCCATCCATATTTTCCTCTCTCCATCCCTTTGACTGAGCTGTCCTTTGGCTCCCAGCATTCAAGAAAAACAGCCCTCATCCCGATCACCTGTGGTCTCCAGCTGTTGAGTTTTGTGTTCAGTCTCTCTTCATCTCAGGCTGCTTTCATCAGCTCACACCACTGATAGTTTCTTGCATCAATTTCTTCCTTCGGGGTCCTGGACCCCACTTCCTCCTGTTTCTCACCTTCCCCCCCACCCCCCTGTCTCCTGGGCTGGTTCTTTCTCATCTCTCAGATTCTTAGATCTCCTTTTTCTTCTCTCTCTGCTCTCTCCTTTTTAATTACAATCCGTTGGCCGATGTCTCTCGAGTCATTATCTCTGGCCCAGCCATCCCTGGACCCTAGGTCTGCACATCGGTGTCTTTCTCGCAATCGTTTTGTGTGTGTCTGACATACATCTCAATGTAACACGTGTAACACAGAGCTCAGGGGTTAGTCTGCGTGTGCTGTTCTCTGTGTCCTCTCAGTCAATGGTAATTCTGTCTCTCCAGATGCTCAGGGTGTTCAGGATGACTTGAAGTCACCCTCGTTCCCTTCTCGGACCCTGCACCATCAGTCTACCAGCAAACCCTCTGGCTCTGTCCAGACCCTGACGATCTCTCCTGTCCCCATCTCTTGCCTGGATTATGGCACCAGTTCCTGCCCATTCTCCCTTGATCCAGCTTGCTCTTCCTCTGGAAACGCCACTAAAAATAAGTCCCATGACATCACTCTTCTGTCAAAACTTCCTTGGATTGTCGTAACGGCCTCCTGACTGCTCTCCTCCTTTCCATCAGTGTATTTTCTGCAGAGCAGACAGAATGCTCCTTTAAGGACACCTGCCAGGTCATGGCTCTCCTCTCCTCAGAATCTTCCAGTGGCTTCCATGTCATTGATAGAGATGCAATCCTACAAGGCCCTAACCATCCTTGGCCATGGTCCCTCTCTGGTCTCACTTTCTGCCCTCTCCTGTTCACTCAACTTCCATCCTGCATGTCACACTCGTCCCTGAGTGACTTCATGACCTTCTCTACCACTTCCTTCCATCTCTTCTCAAACATCCCTCTCTCACGTCCCCATATGTAAGAGCATCCCTGCTATAAGGGCATTCTGTTTCTCATATTTGCTTCATTTTCCTTTATCACACACACACACACACACACACACACACACCCCTTGTATTGTTGTTTGTCTCTCCACTAGCATGTCCATTCCAAGAGGGAAGAGACTTTATGTTTTTTTCTCACCACTTTCCTACCAGCAACCTGAACAGAATCTGGCATCTGGCATCGCTCAAAGCATATTTGTTAATAAACAAACCAGTGTGCTCTATTTTTTCTCCTCTGTGCTCTTCAAATTTCTTCAAGGCCCTTTCTTTCCCCTAAGACAGCTAGATTTTGAAAGAAACCCGTCACTCCAAGGGCAGTAGATAATTCATTCTTATATTCAAGGCCACTGGTACAAGAAAAGAAACAGATGCACGTTGGCAGACCCAGGAATCTCTGTCTTCATTCTGTGTAAAAAGTACCACCTGCTGGGGTAGGAGATACAGTGGAAGCATTCTGCACATGGGAGCGAGGTGAGAACGATGAGTTTCGTCCTTGGCAAAACACAGAAGTAGATAGTGGGGTCAGTGTCCACTTTCCTTCTCATCCTTGTCCTTGGAGGACCCCTGACCAACAGAGGGGCCGTGAGATGCTTCCGCTTGTGCAGTTTCCCAGATCAGCTCAAGTGATCTCCGAGACCACAGGATGTAAGAGCCTGAGATACTTGGTAGAGTTGTGGTGTGAACAGAAAGCTTCCCATGCTTGACTAACGGGGGACTAGAAGAAACCCCACTTCTGACAGGTATGTGAAAAGGTGCTCAGCATGACGGATCACCAGGGAAGTGCAAATCAAAACCATAGGGAAATGTTCTCTCACACCTGTTGGAAGGGTTATCACACAAAAGATGAAAGAAAACTAGCACGGAAGATGATGACGACAGCTAGGTATGGTGGCTCATGACTGTCATCTCAGCACTTTGGGAGGTTGAGGCAAGAGGATTGCCTGAGCTCAGGGATTTGAGATCAGCTTGGGAAACTTGGTGAGACCTTGTCTTCACAATATATTCAAAAAAATTAGCCAGGCATGGTGGCGCATGCTTGTATTTCCAGCTGCTAGGGAGGCTGAGGTGGAAGGATCGCCTGAGCCCAGCAGGTTGAAGCTGCAGTGGCCGTGAGTGTGCCACTGCACTCCAGCCTGGGTGACTGAGTAAGACTCTGACTCAAAAAAAAAAAAAAAAAAAGGATGAGGGGAAAAGGGAATCCTCACATTGTTGGCAGGAATGTAAATTGAAAAGACAGTAAATTATGAAAAACAAGATGGAGGTTTCCCCCAAAATTAAAAATGGAATTACTCTATGATCCAGCAACCCCACTCCTGGGTACTAAATCCACAGGAGATGAATTTGTGTCTTGAGGAGGTCTGTGCACTCCCATCCTCACTGCAGCATCATTCACTAAAGCCAAGACATGGAAACACTCCAAGTGTCCATCAGCAGATGAATGGTGACAGAAGACGGGCATACACAAAACACACACACACACACACACACACACACACACACACACACAGTGGAATATTACTCAGCTTTAAAGGGAAGTAGATCCTGTTATTTAGGATAACATAAATGAACCTGGAGGTCATTGTGTTAAGTGAAGTAAGCCACCACAGAAAAACAAACACCACTTTATCTCACTCATAGGTGGAGTCTGAAATAGTCGAACTCACAGAAACAGAGTAGAATGGTGGTTGCCAGAGGTCGGATTGGGGGACAGTTACAAGATGAATCCGTCCAGACACCTAATGTGCAGCATGGTGACTATAGTTAATAACGATGAACTGTATACTTGAAATTTGCTAAGAGATTGACTCTCAAGGGTTTTTACCACAAAAAGGTAACCTGGCTGCAATAACTGTTGAAAATAACAAAAAAGGTAAATATGGAAAGTGATGGGTATGTTGATTAGTCTGATTGTGATAATCATTTCATAACTATCCATATATCAAAACATCACAGAATATACTTTGAATATATCCTATTTTATTTGTCAGTTATACCCCTCCATAAAACTAACAAAAAAAAAGAGAAAAGAACAAAACCAGCTGGACCTCCTTCTTGGGGGACAAAGTAGCCAAACTCACCCACTTTTGGTAGAACCATGTGAGTTGAACATGACTTTGCTGCTTGCGAGGGTTTGTATACTCCTTGGGCTGAGACTGAGCCCAACTCACTCTGTGCACCCGCATCACCCCCTAGTGCCTCTTATTATGACCTGCCCCAAGTGGATGCTTTAGGGATGCCTGTTGAGCCAGCTGTAAGCATTCATGAATATTTGCCAAATAAATGAAGGGACACATCGAGAGTTAGTGGTCCAGGTTAGAAGACTGTCTCAAAGAGGGCACCCCAGGGGATTCTCGGGTGGCTCCGTAAGGACACGTGGATTCTGAGTGGGGACAGCCCTGGGCTGTCAAGGGTTGGTGTTAGTGGCACAAGGTTCCCTGCTGTAACTATGTCAACACAGCATGTTTCTTGCTCTCATGACAGCATGGTACTGTTGCACAGAGGATACCCTTCCACACGGTGATTCAGGGATCCAGGTTCTTTCTACTTTTTCACTCTGCCCTCCTCTGGGGCTGCTTCATTCAGCTGGTGCCCCAGGGTCAGCAAGCTCAGATGTCCACTGCGCAGTCACAGACCAACACGCCGAGACAGCAGTGTTTGCAGCAGAGGATAACGATCTCAGGGTAGCCCAGCCAGGAGACGGGAGGAGACCCTCAAATCCATCTCCCTGAGAAATTCGGGGTTGGGGTTTTTTAAGGGATAGTGGAGGCTGAGGGCCTGGAAAGTAGGGGTTGCTGATGGGTAGGGGCACAAGGGATGGTGTCATCGGGATGCGGAAGCTGCATCTTTGTGAGTCAGGACCGTGTGGGTCCATCAGATCAGCTGGTGCCACTGGTTTACACAGGACATGAAAGAGCATCTCCAAGGGAAAGCAACGTTTCCTGATGCTCAAGTTCTCATCTACAGGGAAGTCAAGGGGACCATAGACTAGGGTCTATGTGATTCTGGGACAGCAGGCCCCAACAGCGGTGAGGAAGCAGGACAGAGAGCAGCTGGCCTCACAACTCATGCTGAGTGTGCTGCAGGCTTGGTTTATTTCCACGCCCTCCCTTTTTCCATGACTAATTTCATAAAGTTTATAGGGACGGTCTCACCAGCGGATGGGGAAGGGGAGAGATCCCGTCTGGAAGTATCTATGGACCAGGGCTTCATGGGCAGCCACCACTCCCACCCACTATCTATCACTCAAATCTCAATCATTTGGCCTCATTTAACTACAGGGGATGCTGGGAGGTTCAGTTGAGTCATGCTCCCACAAGGAAAGGACACTGGGTTCAGTGAGCACTTGGCAGCTTCTGTCACGGTGGTGGAACGTTCAGGCTTATCTTTCCTCGCTACCATCTCCCTGCTAGGCAGGATAGAGTCCGTCGAAGTCTGATGGCTTCCGAGGCAGGAGTGTGAGGTCAAGGGGGACCTTGAGACGGGAGGGATGGAGACCCCTCAAGGGGGAGGTGGCTGCCAGGAGGGTTCCCTGATGAATTAGCCACACCGATTCTGGAGTCTTCCCGGCATCACCTGTAAGTGCATTTCTTGCCGCGCAAATGGTTGCTAAGTATTTTTAGCAAGGCCAAAAGTTCCCTTAAGCACCGTAATTATCTCAGTGGGAGATGCCAGGAGAGTTTACAGTTAAGGAGGAGGCGGCCTGCTGCATGCGTGATAATAAGGTTCACTCTGTGCTGTTTTTATGGCCGCGGAACAGAACATTCCCGCAGGCGCCCCTACATATGGACGGGGCCTCTGCTGGGCCTTGGGGAGTCGCAGAGGAATAATTTCTTTTCAGTGGAACAGGGTAAGTTATTCTGACCCACACAACTCACACCTCGGGAGGCAAGAAAATAAATCAGCACTCTGTGGAAAATCTCCCCTCATTAGGCCAGGCTCTGATGAGCCCCCTTGGGTCCGGCTGGTCTGAAGGCAGGGCACAGGCTGGCTTCCGTGGAAATAAAATGAAGCTGAGGTTATGTGAGAGAGCTTTCTCGGAATCTGGGGGCAGCCTGAAGGGAACTGGACCCTGGGAGCTTGGACCTTCCCAGGAAAGGGGATATCATCTTTGGAAAAAGATAGGCCCAGAGAGACAAGGTCAAGTGTGATGGTCGATAGAGTATTCTGGGAACTGGATTCCCTCATCTGAGGTCAGGCACTACCAATGGCCAGCTTTGTCATCTGGGGCAAGTTTCTCAACCTCTCTGTGCCTCAGTGACCTCAGATCTAGAGTGGAGGTCATCCTATAAGGTCTACACCAGTCAATTTAGGCTCCTATGTGCTGCAGTAACATATGACACCTGAAATCTCAGTGACTTATAGTCAAGAATTTTTTTCAGGGTCATGTGTGTCTACCACAATATCCAATCTAGTTCATCCCAAGAACCATATTCATAGAACAGCTCCTACCTGTGATGTTGCTGGTCTTGTGGGAGAAGAAAAAGAAGGAACGTGGGAGACCATTCCATAGCTCTTTTTTTTTTTTTTAAGAAACAAGATCTGGCTCCTTCACCCAGGCTGGAGTGCAGTGGTGCGATCTTAGCTCACTGCAGTCTCAAACCCCTGGCCTCAAGCGATCCTCCTCCATCTTGGCCTCCCAAAACACTGGGATTACAGGTGTGAGCCACCACACTCAGCCTTGCTACTGAAAAGTAGCAAGGGTCACTTCTGTTCACTTGTTACGGGACAGAACAACTCACATGGTTGTGTCTGATATCAGTGGGGCAGGGATGTGGGATTCTCCCATGCAGACGGATCTTTACGGAAGGAACAGGAGTGAATATTTTCAGCAGCTTCATAGTCTACCACAAGTCCATGGTCATTCATCAAAAACCTTGGGGGCTCAACTGAGATTTTAAGGTTTAGAGATTAGTGTTGTGTGTGTGTGTGTGTGTGTGTGTGTGTGTGTGTGTGTGTACAGAGGGTACCAAAAAAATATACATTTTAAGAAATGAAAAACTATTGAAATTGTAATACTCAATATATACTGATAATAAAAGATTACTACAAGTCATATTTGACTTCTGCAATCACAAGAGGTGCTCAAAGTAATTCCCATCAATGTCCAGAAACTCTGATTATGACGAACATCTCTTAAAACGTGTACACATCTTTTTGGTACCCCGGATATACATGTGTGTGGGCACACACACATACACATGTACTATCTCTATATTGTATCAATTTGTCCATATATGCTGTATAAATATATAGTAACATACACAGGGTTACTTCCATCAGATGTAGCAACGCATAAAGCAAAATCGAACATTTCTGCAGTAAAACATTTCTGCAGTAAAATACTACAGCCACAGTAAATGCGCCGCATGAGCATATTACATAGTTTTGCATTCTTTGCCATGTTTTCCCACCAAATAATTTAAATGCAAATCTATAAAAAAAAGATCTGGATTTTGGAGTCACTTTTTTGTGTGTGTAAATTTCAGAATGATGGATAAGAGATTGTGGATCTGTTAGGCTGGAGAAATATTACAGGAAAGCTCTTACTACAGTCCTGTACATATAGCAAGGACTCAGTGAACATCGATGTTGATTTTTAGGAGTTGGAAAGACAAAACCAACAACTGGAGAAAGGAGGATGGAGCATGATGATGGCAATCCAACAGAACACGGGGTGACACCAGTCACTGTGCTCCCTGCCCCCAGACGGCAGGCACTTGGAAGTCACATGAACTTATAGTGCAGTTTTGACCTCTTCGTTCCTTCACTGTGTGTGACACTTAACCTCTCTGAGCCCCGTATTCCTTACCTCTACCATGGAGATGATAAATGCTCTTTCCTGGAGGTGACTGTGATGACACGAGAGACTGTGTTCCTTGACGGTGAGTCTTTTGATCAGTGCAGAGCAGATAGTGGGGAAAAGCTGCGTTTAGGGAAAAACACAGGAGGCTCGGTCGAGAGCCAGAAAAGGAAGTCATTCCAGGGAACATCATGATGTCAGAATCAGAGAAGGCAAAAACTCCTCATTGACAGACCGAGGTGCGGACCGAGTGACTTTTCTGCCTTCACACATGAAATCCTTCACAAAGCCCAGCTTGAGACTTCTGTCTTCCCATCTCCAGTTCTATTTTTTCCTGCCATCTCCCTTGGTTTTTCTAATACAGAGGAAGAGTATCTCAAATTTTCTTAGAACCAGCAACCAGCATCAGTTTGGATTCAAGGAAGGGAATGGAAAGGCAGTCTAACATACAATCGATGGGGCTGTATTTACAAATCATGGAAATGCAACTTCTACATCAGAGAGGTTGCACCCCTAAGGGGTATCCGAGAGACGTCAATGGTGAGTTCACGTTCTGAAAAGCAAACACACCGAAATTACTCAGCGAATACGCATTCTCCCTCTGCTTCATGCCCTAGGTTAGAATTTGGACATGACTTCCCCCAAATTTTCTTTTCTTTCAAGATGTCACCATGCCCCGCAGGCTGGGTATAAACGATTCAGAGTGAGGCTGTGCCGAGCCAGTCTGGAGAGCCATCTGGGTGGGGAAATCTGTGGGAGTGAGCAGAGGTGAGGAGACATGTCTACACAGGGTTGTTCAGTGGCGCCCGGTGCTTTGAACTGTGTGGCTAGATTTGGGGACATGCTTTTGGCTGTGCGGCAAACTGGTCCTTACACAGTCTCTGTTCCTGCTGGCCTCCTGAGACCTCTGACTGAAAATCTTGGAGTCCAAATAGTTTCTCACCTTCCTGTGGAGGACTGTGTGTGTGTGTGTGTGTGTGTGTGTGTGTGTGTGTGTGTGTGTGTGTGTGTGTGTGTGTGTGTGTGTCCAAGGTAGTTAGGGGACAGTCAATGGACTAACACAATGTCAGGATAAACAGAAGACCAACCAAGAATCCAAATGAAGACCCAGATCTATCTTGCAGATTCTATTTGGAATTGGTCTGGACCAGAAGAATGCCTAACAGTGAATTTTTAAATTCCTCACTCAAGTGACTGTCTAGAGACCACACATGAAGTGAGATGCACCCGTGACCCTGGGCATGTGTCATATTTTGTTTGCCTTCCTGGGTGGATGAGGTCTCTCCCACCCTCAACTCCCCGCTACTGGGCGGGGTCCTGTGACCTACACCCCACCAACTGAGTGCATCCACCCCGATTCTGAATCAAGGGCCACGGAGTGCTCTCTGCTGTGGTCATGGTGGTGGGGAACCTGACTTTCTGGAGGCGGCAGGGTCAGTGCTGGTATCCAGGGACCCACCCAGGTCAGGGTGTGTAGGTATCATCTGTGGGTCTGGGACCCCAAAATGAAGGTGCCAGACAAAAGCATCTGGAGAGATGTTATTGACTGCTCAGGCTTGAACTTTCTTGTCCTGTCATATTTTTCTTTTTTTTTTAACATTAGCTGAAAATCAGTTTGTTTCCTGCATTTAAAAACTGACATTGAGTGACATGGAGTAAAAAATCATGCTTTTTTTTTTCTTTTTTGAGTTGGAGTCTCACTTAATTGCCCAGACTGGAGTGCCGTGGCCACTCCCGGCCACCACAGCCTCGACCTGCTGGGCTCCGGAGATCCTTCTGCCTCGGCCTTCCAAGTAGCTGGAACTACAGGCAAGCGCTATCATGCCTGGCTAATTTTTTTGATTTATTGTAGAGATGAAGTCTCTCCAAGTTGCCCAGGCGGGTCTCGAACCCATGGGCTCAGGCAATTCACTCACCTCGGCCTCCCGAAGCGTGGGATTACAGGCTGAGCCACCGAGCCTGGCTTTTTTTTTTTCATTTTATCTCTGCATTATTTTTTAACATTTGTGGTGTAATATACATAATGTCATATTGATCATTTTAACCTTTCTTAAGTGAACAGCTCAGTGGCATTAAATATATTTACAATGGTATGCAAATACCACTGTCTATGACTTTGCCTGTTCTAGGTACCTAAATATTCGAGATGTTTCTTATCAGTAGAATCATACAGTATTTGTCTTTATGTATCTGCATTGCTTAAAGCATAATGTTTCCAAGGCCTATGCACACTATAACATGCGTCCAAATTTCTCTTTTTAGTGACTGACTAATATTCCACTGTTTGGATACAGCACATTTTGTCCGTATATAGAAGGACAGTGGGTTTGTCTTGGTCTACTGGCCATTGTGAATAACGCCACTATGAATAGCACGTCTTGGCTTTCAAGTCTTCAAAGCGGTTTTTGCCAGTTCCTCACAAAGCAGCCAACTGGAGGCCTCCATGACTGTGTCTCTGTGTGGGAGAACCAGCACACACATCTCGTTGTGTCCTTTTCATGCTATTTTCCTTTGCCTCTGAACAAGTATGGATGAACTCATTGAACTGAATTGTCTGTACTTTCCTTTGGGGTCTTTCTCAGCTGTTAGTTGTTCAGCAAAGTCCTTTCATTACTGCTGGAAAATGGATCCTCGTTTGTAACCGGGGACCTGGACTGAAGCATTCCTTTCCTGTTTCCTTCCCAGCAACTGTTCCAGCCCTCCTGCTGCCTGTGGAAGGCTTGCTGGGTGATGATGGCCAACGTTATCGGGCCATGTCAAAAATGACGGTTTAAAGTCACTCTTTCTTGGGAATTCATTTGCACTCGCCTAGGACCTGAAGCATCTTTTTTTTTTTTTTTTTTTTTTTGCTCCTCATTTCGACTGGTTTGAGAACAGGGTTTTAATGGTGGTGAGATTTTTTTTTTTTTCTTTTTTGAGTTGGAGTCTCACTTAGTTGCCCAGACTGGAGTGCAGTGGCCGCTCCCGGCCACCGCAGTCTCGACCTGCTGGGCTCCGGCGATCCTTCTGCCTCAGCCTTCCGAGTAGCCGGAATTACAGGCATGCGCTACCACGCCCGGCTGATTTTTTGATTTATTGTAGAGATGAGGTGTCACTGCCCAGGCGGGTCTCGAACCCGCAGGTTCAGGCAATCCACTCACCTCAGCCTCCCAAAGGCGCTGGATTACAGGCTGAGCCACCGAGCCCCGCTGACCTGAAGCATCTTAATGGACAGGAATTTTGAATGCAGGAGTGAGACTGTCTCAAACAAACAGGAACAAAACCCCAAACAAAGTCAGTGAAACAAACATCCCCCTAACTCCCAGACCCCAGCTTTCCCCTCTCTCCGCCATACCCTGCACATGTGGGGCAAACCAGCCCTTAACAGCCATGCCATGGCTTTAGCCTCCGTGCACACGTGATTTATAGTCCCCGCAGTAACTCAATGGCGGCTCCACGGAACAGGTGTGGTCTGCAGAGCAATTAGGATGAAAAAGCATCTTGGCGGTTGCTGGCTAGGAAGCTTTCCGCCCTGCCACTCGGGAGGATTTATGGTGCTGCAGGGTGGCACGTGCGGGCTTGTGGAGTCAGACGTATGGCCCCCTGTTCTACGAGAAGCGGGCAGGGCAGACAGTCCCAAGCATGCCCATTCTCGCCACGAGTCTTTCATTAAGGGCTCATTGTTGAAATTGGCCAGACCCATAGTCAGAAACATATAAAGAAGGTGTATTCTTTGCAGATATAGTCTGATGAGGTGTGGGTTTGTAAACAGCTCTCTTTCTCTCTCTCGCTGTAGAGGTGGGATCTTGCTATGTTGCTCAGGCCGGTCACAAACTACTGACCGCTAATGATCCTCCCACCTCAATCTCCCAAAGTGCTGGGGTTACAGATGTGAGCCACCACACTGGCCAGTGAGCCGTCTCTGGAGCTGGGAGGTGGAGGGCATTCTCAGATTTTACCCTAAACTCGAGAGTGAAGGAAAACGCTTTGCACAATCAAAACCCCTGAAGTATTATTAATCCTCTTGGTCTCTGGACACTCTGTTTTCACACACAGATATAATGACACAGACATACGTACATGTTCACGGACATCCTCTCGGTACCCGATGGTCCTAGGAAAACAATTCGTCAACGAAATGCCTTGTGGCTACTAAGATCCAAAGTGTGAGGTTTCTGCTTTAGTCTTAGATTTTTGTTCACTGGACTTTTATTTCTTTGGAGCCTCAATACCCCGCCCCCGCCCCAAACATGCTAGAAAGGGTTCTTATGTGTGTCCTATTGCTCACACAGCTCCCTTGTCCTACTCCCAGAGTTGTTCCTGTCTATAGCAGGTTGAATAGTGTTCCCCCAAAAGTCATTCCACCCAGAATCTTAGAATGGGAACTTCTTTGAAAAGAGGATCTTTGCAGAGTCATTAATTAAGCGTGTAGTAATGACATCATCTTGGGTTCAGAGTGGCCCTAAATCCAATGACTTTGTGTCCTTAAGAGGAGAGGAGAAGACACAGAGTGATAAGCAGGGAGAGGAAGGTCATGTGACAATGGATGCAGAGGTTGTGGAGCTGCAGTCACAACCAAGGAACAGCAGAAGCCACCAGAACCCGGAAGAGGGAAAAAGTTCTTCCTTTCTTGGGGGGGGCATGGTCCTGCTGACAGCTTGGTTTCAGACTTTTGGTCTCCACAACTGCCAGGGAAAAATGTCCCTTTTTATTTATTTATTTACTTTGATTTGGAGTCTCATTCTTGTCGCCCAGGCTGGAGGGCAGTGGCATGTTCCTGGCCACTGCAGCCTCGACCTGCTGGGCTCTGAAAAGCCTTCCATCTCAGCCTTCCAAGTAGCTGGAACTACAGATGCACACCACACCTGGCTAGTATTTTTGTGATTTATTGTAGAGACGAGGTCTCGTCGAGTTGCCCAGGCTGGTCTCGAACCCCCGGGCTCAGGCAATCCTCTCACCTCGGCCTCCCAAAGTGCTGGGATGACAGGTTGAGCCGCCGCGCCCGGCCTGTTCTGTTGTTTCAAACCACCTGATTGGTGGCATTTTGCTATGGTGGCCCCAGGAAGGGAATGTGCTGTCTGAGGAATGAGAGGAGTCCCAAAGACATGAGTTTGTCCTCCTGGATCATAACCATCAACCTGCATTTCACGGTTTGCCTCTAGTACTTGGTCCTGATCACGGTGTGAAGTTGGCAAGTTTTGGTGTTTGTTGAATGAATAAGCAAATCAGTGAATGAATGAGAGAGGGTGGCTGGGAGGCCCGCGGCACAGGCTACTATGCACCTAGGGCCACTGAGGCACTGCCGCCCCGGGGGCAGTGTCCTTTTCTCTGGGCTGAGGGCTCATGGAGAAAATGAGGCTTCCAGGCAGGCTCGGTGGCTCAGCCTGTAATCCCGTGCCGTTGGAAGGCTGAGGTGAGTGGATTGCCTGAGCCCAGGGGTTGGGACCCACCCAGGCCACTTGGCGAGACCTCATCTCTACAATAAATCAAAAATGAGCCGGGCATGGTAGTGCGCGCCTGTAGTTCCAGCTACTTGGAAGGCTGAGGTGGAAGGATCACCAGAGTCCAGCAGGTCGAGGCTGCGGTGGCCGGGAGCGGTCACTGCACTCCAGTCTGGGTGACAGAGTGAGACTCCAACTCAAAAAAAAAAAAAAAAAGAAAATGAGGCTTCCCTGTAGCCCCTCCTCCCCATAACAGAAGTGTCAGATTAGTAAGGCTCAGGGAAACCTCTGGATGTCATACTTCTTCTTCTTATTATTATTTGAGTCAGAGTCTCACTCTGTTGCCCAGGCTGGACGGTAGTGGCACACTCACTGCCACTGCAGCCTCAACCTGCTGGGCTCACGTGATCCTTCTGCCTCAGCCTCCCAAGTAGTTGGAACTATAGGCACACACCACCATGCCTGGCTAATTTTTGGTTTATTGTAGAGATGAGGTCTTGCCAAGTTGCCCAGGCTAGTTTTGAACCCGTGGGCTCAGGCAATCCTTTCACCTCGGCTTCCCAAAGTGCTAGGATTATAGGCGTGAGCCATCGCGCCATGCCTGGAGGTCATACTTTAAAGGAACAATGTTGCCCATTGAAATCATGAATAGCAACTGAGGAGTGAGTATACCCCCTGTGTGTGAGCCTCGCTCTGCTGTTCAAAGCACCCCCATTCTATCTCCATCCCAGGACCTCTATGGGCATGACCGCCTCACCCCATCCAATTCTCAGGTTCCCCCGGTCGCAATCCTTTCTTTTGGTTATGTGGCAACACACAAATGCCAGGCATGCTTGGGGAGAAAATGAGGGCAAAAGTAAAACATATAGTGACGTTTCATTAGTATCATCTGCTCTTTACCCCACTGGACTTTTCTGGCTCATGATTATTGCTTAGATGAGGACAAGCTCTGAGAGACAGAGGGAGCTGGGTCTTTGGGGAGGGGTGTGGTCTAAGGGGAGAAAGGTACTAACAGGCAGCCCGGAAGGCGTGGCCAGTGAGGAATCTCACACCACAGATGGAATTTGCTGTTTGGACTAAAGCTACTCAGCACGAAAAACTAAAGAAGAGGACCCCTTTGGCTGTGAAATCACGTTTGCCTCAGTTTATCCAGTTTGCAGTCAGTAGAGAAATAGGTAGATTTCAGGAGCAGGCAAGGTAATGTTTGTTTCTCCAACTTACAAGAATTCTCTATTTATTTTTATTTATTTATTTTTATTTTTTGAGTTGGAGTCCCACTCTGTCACCCAGACTGGAGTGCAGTGACCACTCCCGGCCACCACAGCCTCGACCTGCTGGGCTCCGGCGATCCTTCCGCCTCAGCCTTCCAAGGAGCTGGAACTACAGGCGTGCTCTACCACGCTCGGCTAATTTTTGATTTATTGTAGAGATGAGGTCTCGCCAAGTTGCCTGGGCGGGTCTCGAACCCGCAGGCTCAGGCAATCCACTCATCTCAGCCTCCCAAAGGCATGGGATTACAGACTGAGCCACCGAGCCCGGCAAGAATTCTTTATTAATCCCACAATGTAATGACTAATAAGTCATTCTAGACATAAGCCATAGACCTCCCGTTCTAGTGTGAAGACAGGCAGTGTTACCCATTCTTCTGGTAACAGCACCCTAACCTTCCTCTGGGAACTTCCCTTCTCGCTCAGGTCCCCATGGAAGCTGGTCCGAACGCAAGGGAAATATGGCTCCCACTTAACCAGTTAGAAAGTTGCATCTGGCTGGGTGCGGTGGCTCAAGCCTATTACCCCAGCACTTTGGGAAGCTGAGGTGAGAGGATTGCCTGAGTCCAGAGGATTGCCTGAGTCCAGAGGTTCGAGACCAGCCAGGGCAACTTGGTGAAACCTTGTCTCTACAATAAATAAAAAAATTAGCTGGGTATGGTGGCATGGGCCTGTGGTTCCAGTTACTTGGGAGGCTGAAGCAGAAGGATCACCTCAGCCCAGCAGGTCGAGGCTGTGGTGACTGTGAGTGTGCCACCGCACTCCAGCCTGGGTGACAGAGTGAGACTCCAATTTAAAAAAAAAAAAAAAGTCTCATCCAAATGGCCACGGTCCAGGGGGCAGGAGACTCATTCAGCCAATGAGGTTCAATTCTTGCCCATTGCAAGGAAATGGCAGGAAGAGAGCATCTTCCTTTAGAGACGGAGATTAAGAGACCGTGAGCCTGAAACTTCTGGGGCAATCATGTTGAAAGAGGCTCACGAGAGTCATGTCATTTCAGAGAAAAGCTGAGACAAATGACAAGGAGAATCTAAGTCTTGGTGTATTCTAGACAGCGTCTTATTTTACGTGTGTCTATGAATTTCCTTTTCTACTTAAAATGATTTGAGCCAGAATTCTGTCATTTACAACCACCTGAAAGAATCCTAATACACGCGGCCATCGTGTCTATCACTGTGGGAACAATTGAGGGTTGTTTTGATCTGGAAGCAGGGCAAAAGGTAGGTGGACAAATGCCTTCATGTCCATTAACACGAGCCTTTGGAAAATCATTTTAAGTAAAACAGGCACAAGTTTTCCTGCCCATTTTTAAATAAGTATTGATTAAACTCTCCCCAAAACTTATTTGATCTAAGATCATTCTTGTCATGGTCAATATTTTATTTTCAACAGACTTTTTGTGACATGTTAAGATGCTCAGAGCTACAGGATTTTCTTCCTTGTTGATGCTTTCTGGTGATGTATAGAGAGGCACTTTAATCTCATCAATAATTTGTCTCTAAGCCATCTTTTCCAGAAGGGTTGCTCCCAGAAGCATTCCTGCAGCCAGCTAATTCTGTCTGTGGGGTGTGACTTCTTATCATTGCATGGATTGACTTATATTATTTCTAGAAGACTAGGGGACTTATACGAGGGGTTCATCCAAGGTTCCTTGGGTTACCAGTGATGGAGATGGATTTTGACTCACTTAAAGAGGAATGGATTTTATCAGAGGGCTTATGGGTATCTTGCCAAATAGGAAAGTAGGCTGAAGATTAGGCTAAAAAGTGACAGGAAAGGGCTGAGGCAACAGAATAGGAACAGGCAACAGAAACTGATGGCTGGTCTCTCCCGGACACTAATGAGGACTTCCCTTGAGTAGGGGAGATTTTTTTTATTTTTGAGTCGGAGTCTCACTCTGTCACCCAAGCTCAGATGATCCTTCCACCTCAACCTTTCAAGTAGCTGGAACCACAGGCATGCGAGTGGGGGAGATTGAGTTGTCTTGGTCGACTGCTCTGCCAGACAGCATCCGACAAGGGAAAACGAACTCCCCAGAGCAAATGTGGATGCTATCGCCAGAAAAAGGTGGACTCATTGTAAACAGCAAAGCAGTAAATGACCACTACATTCCCCTTTGACCCTCTCTTGGTGACACAGGGATTGTATTCAGAATATTAGTTTTAAAAAAAGACTGCCCCCCCTGAGGTCTGGCTATGTTGCCCAGGTTGACCTTGAACTCCTGGACTCAAGTAATCTTCCCACCTTTGCCTCGCAAAGTGCTGGGATTACAAGCATAAGTCAGCACGCCCAGCCAAAACATTTTGTAACTAATATGAACACTGGCCGGTCAGAATGGAACTGGCTGTAAACAACCAAACAGTCCCCACTGAGGTCCACTGTCAAAACCTCAATCCCAACTGCACGTAGGCATATTTTCACTCTTACACAGTTTATTTTTCTTGTCTTGAAAGTTGGAGAAGTAAAAATAAGAAACACACTGGTTTCTTGTTTACATTGTCTTCCCTCCTTATATATTCATCTCTGGATAATTTTGGAACCATTGTGTCTAACGAGGAGAGAATTGGAATAGGAATTCTGACATTCTGTCAACTCAACGCATCGTCTTCCGCTGAGTCCTGAAGTTTTATCTTGGCCTGATTTTCCTATTGTAAACTTGGGACTGTGGACCTTTAAATTCAGTTGAGTTCAGTTCCTGTTAGCCTAGCATCTTGCAGTGACAAGTGACAAATTCATTAACTGTAAAAAAGCATGGTTCTCTGGATGAGACAGCCGCTTTCTGTTGTTTTCTTAGACTGAGAAGCAAGATCACCTGGAACTTGAAGATTTCTGTCTCTCACATTGATAGAAGTTAAAAGAACACACACATGGCCTGCCTCTTTAGAATTTCTGCTGTCAAAGCGAGCTTCATTTGGAGGAAACCCCCTCCCCCAGACAAAGCCAGACAGTGTCCCTTCTCATCTTCGACAACAGCAGCTTAATTGCCTCAGTCACTTAGTAACCAAATGCACTGATATGTTCACTAATGAAATGTTTCATGCTATTCGGATTCTTTGAGAGGAAAAGAAAAAAAAAAAGAGAGAGCTCAACCAATCTATAAATCAAGTTAAATAATTTCTCTTCCCTCCTACAGGAAACTTTTTTCACCCTCTGTGTGTTATATTATCTGTGTGAAACAGGAGCTGGCAGAGGGAAAAATGACAGGACATTCTAAGCAAATTTAATGAAGTAACTCAAATATTGTATCAAAATAAATGGAGTGAATAATGCAAGCGCTCGTTCCTGGGTCTCTTTTTACAACGATAACCATTGTGTGAGCCACACACCAGAGGCGATTCAGACGGATGGCTGAGCTTGAAGGTGCCACTGTAACGTATGACATACCAAGAAACAATGGCTGCCTCAATCGCTACATTTAATTTCAGTCATTCTTTGAGTCCAGGAACTGGGAAGAAAAAAAAAAAAGAAGAAAAATGACAACTCTTTCAAGACCAAGATTCTGCTTTAAATTTTTTTGCACAGCAGCAGATTTGTTCTTGGGTTTTTAACTCTTTGAGATGTGCTGGTGAACCACCCCTGGGAAATGGGAAGGGTATTGCTCCAAAGCTAGTGGCTTCCATGGTAGTAGACCCTCTCACTTTTTGACTGTCCGACACTGGCCATCTTCTTAAGAAAGACTTCATGGTGAGTAGTTCTCTCTCTTTTTAAAAATTATTACTTTTCTTTTTTTTTTAATTTAATTTTTTAAAAAATTTTAAAGATGTGGGCCACAATTCAGGGTTAGGTATACAAATGTTCATTATGCATGTACTCTTGTTGAAGAAGTGTCTTCCCCCGACCCCTGGCAGATTCCCAGTACGGCCAATCCCATCCCCACCCTCCCCTGGCAGTTTCCCAAGTAGTTCTCTAATGTGGAAGCTGATGGCTTGAGATTCTTCCTCTCACAGCTGGTCAGTGCATGGTTTGGCTTGGCCAACCTGAGCCTTTTTTTTTTTTCGCAGAGTTGGAGTTTTGCTCTGTCACTCAGGCTGGAGTGCAATGGCATGCTCACGGCCACCACAGCCTCAACCTGTTAGGCTCAGGTGATCCTTCCGCCTTAGCCATCCAAGGAGCTGGAACTACAGGCGTGCGCCACCACACCCAGCTAATGTTTTTCATCTATTGTAGAGATGAGGTCTCTCCATGTTTCCCACAGGTCTCGAATCCTCTTGTGTCAGCTTCCCAAAGCGCTGGAATTACAGGCATGAGCCACCGCACCTGGCTCTAAACTGAGTCTTTCTTCAGGAATTCTGATTCTTGAACTAGAAGAGCAGGGAGGCAGGGGACTGCAGGTGGTCACACCCATGGCAGAAGCAGAGATGCCTTTTGTTACCTTTGCTGTGGTGTCTGGAATCCCACTTTCTGCTGTTCCTTTGGTTCCTGTTCATGTCCCAAGCATTCATCTGCAGTCATTTTATTCTCTGAGCCCCTGATCACTTTCCATGAATGGGTCAGTTTCTGTTGCTTGTAACCAAGAAACTTGACCACCTCCAGCAAACTTTGTTGCGGCAAGTCTGGGCTTATTTTGTCTCAGAGAAAAAAGAGCCAAAGTATCTGACAAACATCCTAGGGCCAAGGCAGTGTTCACCGAATCCACTGGACTCTTGCCATAGACCAGAAATTTTTCTAAATATTTTGTATCTATCAACTCAATCCTCATGATTCGATTTTGAGACGGTTCATGATTATTCCCATTTTACAGATTAGAAAGCTAAGGCAGGAAGATGACAAATAGATTCCTGAATTGCATAGGACTGGAAAGTGCCAGGGTTAGTCTGATTCTTGTTTTTACCTTTTAAGCACCCCAGTGCGTTGCCTACCAGAGAGTCAAGCTCCCCATACCAAAGACGCTTCCACACAGGGTGGGGAAAGTCTCTTCCTGTGTGGTCACAAGAACAGTGGTTTATCTGGTGGGTGAGGTTGATTTTGGAACTACTGGAAGTTCCCCAGGAACCCCTTTTGAACAAAGCATCTGGGAGCAACTCCATTTCCCTATTGTCATTTTTGTATCTATATTTCATGCTATAATATTACTGATATAGCAAAGCAGTCCTGACATATTGTTTATCTGGAAAGTAAAAGATAATGTATTTCAGCCATCATCTGATGGCCATGCTCCCCTGTGGAGGTCCTGGCTAAGCTTTTTCTGTCTAGTCCCTCTCACGACTTGTAGAATTTGGGTTCCTTCTGTACAAAGACACCATTAAATAGTTGAAGCATGACTTTGCCTATAACCTGTGAA
This sequence comes from Cephalopachus bancanus, assembly GCA_027257055.1. NCBI lineage: Eukaryota > Metazoa > Chordata > Mammalia > Primates > Tarsiidae > Cephalopachus > Cephalopachus bancanus. The sequence goes on from JAPVLO010000269.1 coordinate 2,040,776, forward strand.
CAACACAAGAAAATATCTAAAATTGTACTCAGAATAACATGAGATTTTTTGGTTTTGTTTTGAGTCGAGGTCTCACTCTGTCATCCAGGCTGGAGGGCAGTGGCATGATCATTGCTCACCATAGCCTCTACCTTCTGGGCTCAGCCTATCCTTCTGCCTCAGCCTCCTGAGTAGTTGGGACTATACTGTGTGCCCCCATTCCTGACTTTTGTTTTTCTTGTAGAGATGAGATCTTGCTATGTTGCCTAGACTGGTTTCAAACTCCTGGGCTCAAGCGATCTTCTTGCCTCGGCCTCCCAAAGTGCTGGGATTACAGGCATGAGCCACTGCGCCCAAGCAAAAGTCATTTTTGAAACCAGGAAAGGTGGCTATGGGGTCACTACTTCATAACTGTTTCTGAGTAGCACAGCACACTAACCCCCACTTGGGACTTTCTGAAATCCTGGACAGGGAGAACACCGTTGCTATCGTTTCATGGGAATTTAAGAGCACTTATTAAATGTCTTCCTGACCAGACCTATGTAATCCTTTGCAGAAAATACATCTTTTGTGTTTACTGTGGAATCTGTAACTAGCTTAAGATGTATACATCAATGTGCTTTTTTAAATTTTAAGTTTTTCAAACTGAGCCTCAGCTTCTGCTCTTTATGGGTGCATGTAAGTTTTTCTTGCTACCTCTTCCCAAGGTGTAGCTTTCCCAGCGTGACCAGTTTCACCTTGAGCTGGATGAAAATACAATAGAAAATATAATTCCGTTTTTCTCAGGTGGTCTTGATCCCACGCTCCTCCTTTTCAGTGCAAAGGGAAAATTCAGGACTTGCATCTATTAACAGATGAGCTCTGCTTATTTACCGGTGAGTTGATGAACACCACGGATAGGCCTCTCCACCGGCTTCTAACTTACTGTCTTCATGATCAAGTTGAGTGAGTTCTCCATTCATAATTGTATGACTGCCAGCCCAGCTCGGTTAATAGATTGAGAAGCTACAATTAATATGATGACTTTTCTTTTTTTTTGAGTTGGAGTCTCACTCTGTCACCCAGACTGGAGTGCAGTGGCCGCTTCTGGCCACCGCAGCCTCGACCTGCTGGGCTCCAGCGATCCTTCTGCCTCGGCCTTCTGAGTAGCCAGAATTACAGGCATGCGCTATCATGCCCGGCTGATTTTTTGATTGATTGTAGAGATGAGTCTCGCTGCCCAGGCGGGTCTCGAACCCGTGGGCTCAGGCAGTCCACTCACCTCAGCCTCCCAAAGGCGCTGGATTACAGGCTGAGCCACCGAGCCCGGCTAATATGATGACTTTTCACACAGGGTTTAATCTACAGATATAAATGGCAGGCGACGTGCTTCACTTGAATAGTTGAATGCTTTGTAAACAAAAATATAAAACGAAGAGATTAAAGTGAATCCTATCTGCAGTAGACATATGAGGTCTTACAATTAAGTTTGCAAACTCATCCTAGAGAAAGTGCTCCATACCTCATTGCTGAATATCACTCCATTCACCTTTGAAGTCCTCCCCCTAGGAAGCTATGCGTCCAACCAGCACCTAGTCCACCTGTCAAAGCAATTTTGGAACTCTTTTCCTGGATGTCATCAAATGTCTTCTTTTCTATATTTCCTTGTCTTTGGATACATAAAAAAGTTATTGAAGGCCAGATCTGGTGAGTTGGGAGGGTGTTCCAACACAGTTATTTGTCAGTGCTGGCAATGGAGCCACACGTGGCAAGTTCACGAACATCATTGTCAGACCTCACCAAATGGCAACGACAGCTGCTATTGAAGGTGACCATAGTGATATTCAGCAATGAGGTAAATAGCACTTTTTCTAGAATGGTTCGCAAACCTAATGGTCAAACCTCATATATAAGTTGGCTTTGTCACAGAGAGAGAGAGAAAGTGCACACACCACATCAATCTATATAGCACAGGCTCTGTATACAGGACACAGGCTCTGGAGCCAGGTAGTCTAATTTCATATCCAGGGTTTGCTATGTGTGAGCCATATGACCTTGGGCAAGTTTCATGGTCTTTCTCAACCTCAGTGTTCTCATTTATAGATTAGGGAGAGTAAAAGTTGCCACCGTTGGATGGTTGTGACATTGAAATGTGTGAACTACCTTTGACCAGTCACAGCACTCAATAATCGTTACATATTTTTCCACTTTTCATACTTATGGAGATAAAGCTGTTTATAGTTTCTAGTATCACTATTGTATTGATTGAGGTACAATCTAAATACAGGAAAATACACAGAACTACACATTTTTATCTGTAATCACCCAAGAAATCACCACTCAGATCGAGATAAAGGACATCATCAACACTCCTTGAAGTTTTTTCATGTCCCTTCCAGGCGCCATTACCTTGAAGGTGACCCTGATATTCTTTTTGCTCATTGTTGCCTTCCTACGAATGCAGTGACACAGCAGGTGTTCTTCCGAGTCTGACTTCTTTTGCTTAACATTGTGTGTGTGCATGCTCAATTCATTTACCTGTTATTATTATTTTAACCACCACTGCCAAAAGAGTATAGCCACCTTCATTCATTATTTCCTAAAATCCCAACATGATCTATTTATGAGATTGCTAGCTACTAAGAATTGCATAATTGGAGGCTTTACATAAAGATTACAATTTCCTGATTCTCTTGAAAAATTGAAAAAGTTTAAGGCACTGGGCTTCCATCTTTACATGCCTTTCATCTTTAAGTGCCTGTTTTTTCGTTGTTGTTGTTTTGGTTTGGTTTTTTTGCCAGAGTCTCACTCTGTCACCCAGGTTGGAGTGCAGTGGCACAATCTCAGCTACCATAGCCTCAACCTACTGGGCTCAGATGATCCTTCTGCCTCAGCCTTCCAAGTAGCTGGGGCTACAGATGCACACCATCATACCCAGCTAGTTTTTAAAAAATTTATTGTGGAGCCAAGGTCTTACCCAGGTTGGTCTTGAACCCCTGGACTCAGGCAATCCTCTTGCCTCGGACGACCTAAGTGCTGGGATGACAGGTGTGAGTGCCACCGCATTCAATCTATGTGCCTGTTTTTTGGGGGTGGTCACCCCCTTTAGGAAAATATCTCCTCAGTCCTTACCCCTTTGTATTGTCTGGACACTGAACACCATTGTCAGTGGCTACACATCATGATACATGTGCTCCTTTGTTTCATATAAGAGAGTCAAGAGGAAAGACTGCCAATTCTGTGTTTCGAGAACCCCGGTAGAGAAGACATTTCTCTGTGTAAGTAAAGATTCTGTGCACCTGTTTACTATGCAAGCGGAGTGCTTCCATGTTGAGGAAAATGCAGTCAGGTGTGATGACTCGCACATTTCATAGCTTGCCTGGCCTCAGTGGGCGCTTGCATTTTCTATCTCAGGGAATGGCATGGAGAGAGGGTTGCCACCCAGATTCCAGCCTGTCTTTGCCAAGTGTCTCCACTGGTGAAGAGAGTGACTTCCTTTGTAAACCTTAGTATCCACGTTGAAAAAGTGGAGATAACACCACCTTCTAATCTGTTATTGGGATTCAGTGAGATTGTTTATCTCGTTTGAATTGAGCCAGGTAACCAGGTAAATGTGTAAGGTGATCATGATTAACAGAGGTCTAGGGTGCTTCAGCCTAGGAAAGCAGAGTCAGTGGTGCCAGCGTCTTCCTTGGCCAGAGGCATCATGGGCGTAGTGGAAACATGTATGAAAAGTAATGACAGCTAGAACTCACATGGCACTTCATGTCTGCCAAGGTTTTCTGATTTTAGATACATTAACTCGTGCTTTTCATAATGATATTAGACTAATAATGTTATTTTTCCTGTTCTACAGAGGAGGAAACTAAGGGTTCAAAGATGTTTAATAATAAACTTAATATGCCTAGTGCGGTGGTTTATACTTGTCATTCTAGCACTTTGGGAGGTGACGGCAAGAGAATTGCCTGAGCCCATGGGTTCGAGACCAGCCTGGGCAGCATGGCAAGACCTTGTCTCTATAATAAATAAAAAAATCAACCTGGCATGGTGGCGCATGCCTGTTGTTCCAGCTCCTTGGAAGGCTGAGGTGGAAGGATCACCTGAACCCAACAAGTTGAGGCTGCGGTGGCTGTGAGGGTGCCACTGCGCTCCAGCCTAGGCAACAGAGTGAGACTCCAACTCAAAAAAAAAAAAAGCCAAAACAAAAACAAAAACTGAACGTAATAGTTTGTGAGTGGTGGAATCCAAATTTGAGCCCAGGTAATCTGGCCCCAAGTCCATGTCTTTAGCCACTTGGCTGTATTGCTTCTCCAGCGCAATAATAAACTATACAAGAAGAAACCCCCAAAATGGGATTATCTTATTGGAGGGCGCCCCCCCCGGGTACGTGTTCTAGGAACCCATCGGCATCGGTGGACCAACTAGTGTTGTTGTGAGAGGCTGCGTTTGACTTCAGTTAATTTTTTCAACACATTTGCCCATTTCATGATAGATGATATGAGTGCAGCTACCTACACCATGCTGAGTATTCAGTGGTTTTTGACCCAAAATGGCATGACCCCAATGCCCCACCCTCTCTTTTCACCCAATCCTGCTCTGAGTGACTTTTTTGTTTGTTTTCCTGGATGAAAAGGTCCTCAAAACTTTTTGTGGACGTGATACAAAAAACGGTAGAAACACTAATCCCAAATCATCACTGTTTTGAGCAGTGGAAAAAGTATCTTGATAGGTGTATTGCATCAAACAGAGATGTCTATGAAGGTGGCTGAAGTTTAAATATGCCAGAATAAACACAATTTTTTAATAAATAAATTCCAGTTTTTTGGGCCAACCCTTGTACAAATAAAGAGAAAGTATACAACAACAACAGCAACAAAAAACAGTCAAAATTGATATCCTTTCTACCCCGCCATTGGTCTTTTGGTCATTTCCAGAGCCAAACATAGTATTTTTTTCTTGTGTATCTTTTTTTTTTTGAAACAAGTGTTTGCTTTGTCACTTAGGCTAGAGTGAAATGGTGTGACCATGACTCACTGCATATGTGACCTCCTAGGCTCAAGTGATCCTCCCACCCTAGCCTCCCAAGTAGCTGGGACTACAGGCACATGTCACCCTGCCTGGATAATTTAAATTTTTTTTTTGGTAGATACAGGGTCTCACTGTGTTTCCCAGGCTTGTCTCAAACTCCTGGTCACAAGTGATCCTCTTGCCTCGGCCTCCCAAAGCACTGGGATTACAGGTGTGAGCCACTGAGCCTGACCTCTTGTGTATCATTCTAGTAAATAGATTTTGATCGACTTAGTTCTTATATATGCACAGTTTTGACTGAACAACAAATTAGAGTGTTTCATATCACATCAAGTCCTTACTCTCTCTTAACACACTTTCCACAATATTCTATTATATGACACCAAGCTGGTTTGAGATTCCCTGGTGTGAGTCTGCATGTGTGAGTGCTGTCAGCCCTCCTGCTAGAGCAACATCACGCCAATGAGCTTCCACAAGGAGCAGGTGGGATGGCTCAGCCAACACCCATATTGGTTTCTTCAAAGCCAACCTCAATGGCAACTACCCCCGATGGCTCTGGGGGTGTGGCAGCCCCTGTCTTCTTCCCCAGAGACCACCCTGTTGCCAGAGACATCTACTTAAAATGACGGGGTCTGAATCTTCTGCTCTTTGGGTATATATAAGAGTCCTGGGAACCTGGGGTGACTTTATATGTCTAGAGAAGACCCCAAGGACCCTATATAGCCATGGGGCCTTTCGGACCCTATGTGATAACAGGAAGATACACTGACTCTATGGAGAGATCAGGGAACCATCATGACCCTCCCAGGTGTATCAGTTAGCTATTGCTGCGTAACATGCATGCACACAAGCTACTGGCTGAAACTGATCAATGTCGATTTTGTGCAGTGTTGATTTTGCAATGTTGGTTTTGTATGATCTCTTTTGCTTTGTCTGGACAGTTCTTATATTCTGGATGAATTTGTTGATGCTTCTGTGGTTGACTAGAGGGTTAACCATGAGATTGGATTTGCTGATTTTGGCTGGGCCCTTTCCTGTCTGGGCCACAGCAAGGGCAACTGCTCTGCATGACATTCTTCAGTCAGTTAGCCCTGGTTTGTCAGGAAAAGGTAGAATGTTCTAGAGAATGAGCAGTCAAGGGTGTTTTTTTTTTTTAAGATTAGAAAATATAGTTTATTTAGAAATCAATTGGAGAGAGAGGAGTCACCTCCTCAAGGGAGCAGAGGAGCCAAGGGTTCTTGACACTTAGGTGTGGAACTGGCACAAGGTCACTGTCACCAAGTACTGTGGACCAAAGCGAGTGGCGAGAAAAGCCCAGATTCCAAGGGAGGGGATGCCCTTGACCCCTTGATAGGAAGATAGGAAAATCATAACACAGTGTATATGCAACATGAAAGCATCATGCTGTTTTCCTTGAGTATAGACAATCTTTTTTTTTTTTTTTAGTCGGAGTCTCCCTCTGTTGCCCAGCTGGAGTGCAGTAACATGCTCATGGCCACCACAGCCTCGACCTGCTGGGCTCTGGAGATCCTTCCTCCTCAGTTTCCCAAGTAGCTGGGAATACAGGTATGTGCCACTGCACCTGACTAATTTCTTTATTTATTATAGAGATGAGGTCTCACCAAGTTACCCAGGCTGGTCTCAAACTCCTGGGCTCAGGCAATCTTTGCACCTCCACCTCCCAAAGTGCTGGGGTTACAGGCATGAGCCACATGCCTGAGTTGAGTATATACAATCTTTATCAATTAAATACTTTAAACTAAAAAGAAAGTGGGGTGCCCACAGGGAGAAGAATCGTAGTCTCTTTCTGCAGTCAATCCTTCATGCCAGTCCACACCTGACTCCAAGCCTGGAGACACTGATCATGGGGTCTATATATGACCTGGAGAACCCAAGCCAGTGCTCAAGGGGTTTGGAAGTGGAAGCCTGACACAAGTCCATGAAACTAGAGGTCAACCCCAGAGAACCAGAGACGGCCACCATCTCTTCAGCCAGCTTCCTGTTGGAGGATACTTGGGTGGTTCCCAGTGTTTTGTCACCACAACAAGCTAGCAAGAAATAGCACATGCTTCCATCTGCTTGTGTGCAAATACGCAGGTCCAGCCAGGATAAGTGACCTCATGTACTTTTTTTATCGAGTTGGAGCTCTCACCCTGTCACCCAGGCTGGAGTACAGTGGCACACGCACAGCCACTGCATCCTCAACCTGCTGGGCTTAGGCGATCCCTCAGCCTCAGCCTTCCAGGTAACTGGAACTACAGGCATGCGCCACCATGCCTGGTTAATTTTTTGATCTATTGTAGAGACGAGGTCTCACCAAGTTGCCCAGGCGGGTCTCGAACCCCTGGGCTCAGGCAATCCTCTCACCTCAGCCTCCCAAAGTGCTGGGATTATAGGCATGAGCCACCGTGCCCGGCCAACCTTGTGTACTTTGAAGAGGGAATACTCGTCTTTCTTCTGGGGTCATTGGTAAGGTATCTAAGTGACTCCAAGCGGAGCTCCTTGTACCCTGCTCCTGGTGGCTCATTCGTCATCAGAGGCAGCCGTGTCCTCTGCGCCAAATCCACTGGTTTTGCTGCACCTCGGTGGTAGCTTTCAGCCCCGGTGGTCCCACCGTTTTCTGCCGTGATCACAAAGCCGAGGACGGCACTCAATCGAGTTGCAGCTGTGTGGTTCAGGTGCACAGAAGCCTGCAGGTCAGTGCTGTTATCTCCAAGGAAGATTCCTTTCCCGTCCCTGACCTTGAGAGCTCGCATGGTGTATGCAGAGGAATGCCAAATGCTAGGAGGAGAGCTATTGATCCGGACTGGAAGGAGAGAGGACGGCAGAGAGTTGTAAATGCTCCTCCATGGCCAGAGACAGGACTGAGGCTGGGATTTCTGGCATGAAGATAAAAGGGCAGTGAGTGAAGTTAAAGAATTGGAATATAAAATTTTAGAGTTGGAAGCCTTGGCGATACGTCAGAATCAATGGGGGGCAGCTTTTACAGCACAAGTTCCCAGGCCCTGACACTGATTTACCCAAGTCAACAGTCCTTGGAGGAGAGCCTTTCAATTTGCATTTTGCAACAGCCTCCGAGTAGATTTTGGGACCCCCGACGTAGTCCAGTGCTGGAATCCACCCCTCAACCTCCGTAGAGGACTAGCTTAGTGGAATTTACAACTACAGTCACTCCTGTTTGCTGAGGGCTTCCCGTGGCCAGGCGGTGTGACTGCTGTTTGCTGAGGGCTTCCCGTGGACTGGCAGTGTGACTCCTGCTTGCTGAGAGCTCCCTGTGGCCAGGCGGTGTGACTTCTGCTTGCTGAGAGCTTCCAGTGGCCAGGCAGTGTGACTGCTGTTTGCTGAGGGCTTCCCGTGGCCTGGCGGTGTGACTCCTGGTTGTCGAGGGTTCCCTGTGGCCAAGTGGTGTGACTGCGGCTTGCTGAGGGCTCCCTGTGGTCAGGCAGTGTGACTCCTGTTTGCTGAGGCTCCCCGTGGCCAGGCACCATCTCATCAGTCCTCTCGCAACCCTACAATGCTCATGCGACTGCCATGACCATTTTGCATATAAAATAATCAAAATTATTAGAGTCAGTAAACAAGGGAGCCATCCCTGAGAGTGAGAAAGTCAACTTCCACATCTGGGCAGAGGTCGAGCATAGATTCACACCAGCCGCTGTCCGCCCCCAAAGCCTCTGCTCTCTTCCATAGTTTTTTATTCTGTAAAATGGGGTAGCAGTCGGCTCCTATCCGTATATCTATAACCCTAAAGCCCATTCTCTGAACCCATAGGCTTTATACGCTTGCCCATTGGAGATAATGCCTACTGCCTTTTTTTACAATCTCTTCATGTACCAGGTCCTCCCCGTCTTCAGAGAACATAATGAAATGCGAGTCTGTATGTAGATATATACGTGTGTGTTATGTATATGTATGTGTGTGCATGTTGTCTTGGGAGAAGCCTCAACCTGTGTTTTTCCTCTGCTCTCACACGACCATCAACACAGAAGGGTCAACAAGCAGTGGACGTCAGCTGGGTATCTGCCAGTTCAACTCCCACATGACCTGGAGATGGCATTGAATCCCACAGGTTGAAAGCTCAGTTCACAAGACGGTCTCCCACGCACCCGTCAAAAGTCAGGGCTCCCGGAACTTCTAACAGACCAGCTTCAGGTGGGGTTCCCTCGACCCCCTCTTTGGGTTCGACTCATGTGTGGGAGCAGATCACAGAACTCAGGAAAACGCTTGCTCACATTTGTGGGTTTATGATAAAGGATATTTCGAAGGCCACGGATGAAGAGAGGTGTGGGGCGAGGTGTGGGGGAAGGTGGGAGTTCCCACACTCTCCCTGGGCCCCCCCTCCAGTGGCCTCCTGGGTCAGCTGTTGGAAACTCCCAGCCCATTGCTCATGGGCTTCAAAGGAAGCTTCATGATGTCTGTACTCCTTCCTTCAAGGCATAGGGTGGGACCTTTTCTGGGGAGGGTCTTAAGACCCACTGTCAGAAAGGTGCAGGGGAGGAGGAGACGATTGGGCTACTGTCTTGGGGCAGGAGAAGGTGGAGAGATTTTGTGTCCCGAGGCCTGGCATATCCAACATTGTAACGGAAGCCTGTGACCAGGGTGTTGGAAGTTAAGAGTCAGGAGCTGTGGATGAACACCATGATGTAAACAGATATCCAACACCATCCATGTGTTATGTGTGTGTGTGTGTGTGTGTGTGTGTGTGTGTGTGTGTGTGTTAAACACACACCCCATGTGCACACAATGGTCTCCACATGTATCCAGTGGAGATCATGTGAATCCTTGGGTCTTCCCGGACCACCTTCAGGAGGTCCCGTGGGATGGGCTTTTAGGGTGGTTTATCAGAGACCACGTTTTTCCCAAAACTCAACCTTCCTGTCTTCCATTTAGTAAAAGGAACCCCTGAGTCTTAGCCAGGCACATGGTGGCTCAGCTGGAGATGGGTCTAGCCTCTCTGACAGGCAGGGGTGGGCGTGGGACACATTTGTCTCCTGGAGCGGCAGTGCGGGATACACCTGAGTCATGTCCTTCTCAAAGGACGTGGCTCACCCTCGACAGTCATTCCTTCCCCCTTTCTCCTCGTGGGCTGGAATGAGGATTCGGAGGTTGTGACGCAGCTTTGTCCCAGTGGGGAAGGGGTTACTGGCTCCTGGTGGGCAAAGGCCAGGAGTGCTGCTACGCCTCCTGTACCACTCAGGACAGCCCTCAACACAGAGAGGTATCCAGTTGCAAAATGTCAGTAGTGCAGAGGGAGACAGTTCTCCAGAAGGATATTTAGGCAGAGGGAAACTGCCGCCTTAGATGACTTGGTGAGTCATGGATGGAGCCACCCCCGGCCTCGCACTGCTACTTTTTAAATGATGACTTGAAATAGGCATACATGTCTTGGCTTTCATGTCCCTAGAAGCTTAGAGTGTTCCCTCTCCTGAATGGAGCCTTATCAAAACGCAGGGCATCATAGATCTCCAATGAATCGTGGCCTGGAAGTCACACTGGGAGAGCAGAAGTGTCCTCTGCCATCAGGCAGCGTCTGATATGAAGGCCAGATGCATCATGCAGGGCGCTTCGTTGCAAACATGATATGGATCCTCATGGCTGCAAGTTAAATATAATTTACTGAAAGGTCATGGGGAACTCAAGGGATCATGGGAACATTTGGATATAGACAGGGAACAGGGTGGCTTTGGAGAAACTGCAAGGATGGTCCAAGCAGGAGCAGCTGGGCGGGGCGTGGAGTTCCTGATGCAATCGGTGAGTCTCACCTTCTCCCTTTCTCCTAGAGTCACTGGCTTGAGAGCCCATGGCCCAAGGGTGAGCATCTGGCCGGTTCACCTGGACCAGGCTGTGCACCCACCACTGGCTGTGTACCAGGACTGATGGGAAGGCTCTGAGGCAAGAAGTCTCCGTGTGACCCTCTAACTTCTGCAGCAAAAGGGCAGTCACCTGTCTTCACCCTCCTGCCAAGCACACACACAGTGGGGAGAGGTGATGCCCAAGGAATCTGGGTGTTCATCGACAAGGGGGCAGGATGCTATCGTGGCCTTATCCGAGACTGCTGGCATGGAAATCAGGGGACGAGATTCAATATTTAGCTCTGCCATTTCCTCGCCATGTGGTGCTGAGACAATTCCTTGGACTCTTTGGGGCCTGAAGGGACTCTTGAAGGGACCAGGATCCCTAAAGACACCTGTCCTCCAGCACAGGATTCCTGAGGTCCTGGAGAATAGGTGGCACCGTGATTAATAGCTGCTGGTGGCAGATATTCCTTCTCGCCGAGATCTGTATGTCGACACCTATAGCTTGGGCTATTCATCTGTCTAATTACATGGCAACAATCAGAAAATTGTAATTGCATGTATTGATGACGTCTCAGTTATCTGAGGGGCAGCAAGACACATGGGGAATTATTTTGGAAAACTTCATATACTTTAAAGCATCCCAAAAGTGGGGAAGAGAGTGAATTCATAGGACACAGACTCAGATGACTTTACCCCTCTGCTTTTTTAATTTAATTTAATTTTTGAGTTGGAGTCTCACTCTGTCACCCAGACTGGAGTGCAGTGGCCGCTCCCGGCCACCACAGCCTCGACCCTCTGGGCTCCGGCGATCCTTCTGCCTCAGCCTTCCAAGTAGCTGGAACTACAGGCGCGCGCTACCACGCCCGGCTCGTTTTTTGGTTTATTGTAGAGATGAGGGCTCGCCAAGTTGCCCAGGTGGGTCTCGAACCCGTGGGCTCAGGCAATCCACTCACCTCGGCCTCCCAAAATGCTGAGATTACAGGCTGAGCCGCCGAGCCCAGCCAACTATCCTCTGCTTTTTTTAAACCACAGTTATTTTCCAGTCACTAGGGAACAACAGTGAGCTTTGCATATTCCTCAGAGCTTTTTAAAACGGGGAGGATTTAGATTTTTGTTTATTTATCCAAGGAGAAAAATATAGTTTGGCAAGTCTTCTCACTCACAGGTGCCTGAGCGCTGCCTCAGGGCCCCTCCAGGCTTGGTGACTGTCTTCCCCATGGTAAATCACAGGTGACAGTCATGGCTGGGAAACTGTCCCTTGGGAATGGAGAGGACCACCCTGCCTGAGGGAGTAGTCATGTGGTGTCTAAAGCCACTATCAGTGGACAGGGACGGTTCCTTCTTAAGGGGGAATGCCAATTTTGAAAAGGGAAATCACACTGGGGATTTTTTTTTTTTTTGAATTGGAGTCTCACTCTGTCACCTAGACTGGAGTGCAGTGGCATGCTCCCAGCCACCGCAGCCTCGACCTGCTGGGCTCTGGCGATCCTTCCGCCTCAGCCTTCCGAGTAGCCGGAATTACAGGCATGCGCTACCACGCCCGGCTGATTTTTTGATTTACTGTAGAGTTGAGGTCTCACTGCCCAGGCGGGTCTCGAACCTGCGGGCTCAGGCAATCCATTCACCTCAGCCTCCCAAAGCGCAGGATTATAGGCTGAGCCACCGAGCTCGGCTATACCGGGGATATTGAGCTTAATCTGGTGACTCGAGAGATTGTCTTGGGTTTACATTCTTCCAAGATGACAGGAAGAAGCTGGTGATTTTGTCTTCCAGGACCTCTCTGCACCTGCTGGAAAAGCACACAAGTTCGGTCTTCACTGGCGTTTGTCTCTCTCCTGGGGCATAGCACACACTGCCCCTCTAAGCCTGAAGTCCACCACCTGTTCTGGTTCGAAGCAGAAAGTTTAAGTGGAGGCCAGCTTGGGGCCATGGACTTAGCTTCAGCTTCTCTGCAGACCCACTGGGGTAGAAGGATGTCCAAGAGCTGGCAGAGTTGACCAGCTCAAAGCAAGATGGTGCCACCTAACAGGGCTGGGGCTCCTGACGCCTCATTCAAGGTGGTCTCTCCACTGAGGGCTCTTGGTTTTCCTGTTTGAATGGCTCCTCCTGCATCCACACTGAGAAGAGGATGCTGCTTGGGAGAGGACCTGTGGCCACCCCATAGGTCACTCCAGGCATCTTAGTGAGGTGGCTTGGTCTTCTGGTTAAATGGGGCTTGCCCACTCCAGCAAGTCCTGGTGCAGGGAAGCAGAGGGCCCAGGCTCAAGCCGAGAGGGTTAGCTGGGGCCACGCAAGTGGGAGTTGGGGAAAAGCTTCGGACATACAGAGAAGGAAAGCATGTGTCTTTTTATTTTATTTATTTTCTTATTTTTGAGTCAGGGTTTTACTCTGTCTTCCAGACTGGAATGCAGTGGCACAATCACAGCTCACCACAACCTCGACTCGACCTTCCAGGCTCAGGTGATCTTCCTGCCTAGGTAGTAGGATTTATTGAGAGGACAGAAAAGCTCCCAAAGTGGGAGGGAACCCAAGGGAGTTGCCCTAATTTCTTGATTTCTTGACATTTTTTGTAGAGATGAAGTCTTGCTATGTTGTCTAGGCTAGTCTTGAATTCCTGGGCTCAAGTGATCCTCCTGCCTCGATTTCTCAAAGTGCTGGGATTACAGGCGTGAGCCACTGTGCCTGGCTATTTTTATTTTTTTTAGGAGACAGGGTCTGGCTCTGTGGCACAGGCTGGATGGAGTGCAGTGGTGTTATCATAGCTCACCACAGCCTCGACATCCTGGACTCAAACATTCCTTCTGTCTCAGCTTCCCAAGTAGCTGGGACTACAGGTATGTGCTACCATGCCTGGCTAATTTTCATTTTTATGTTTTTAGAGACGAGGCCTTGCTGTGTTGTCTAGGCTGGTTTCGAACTCCTGGCCACAAGTGATCCTCCTGCCCCAGTCTCCCAAAGTGCTAGGATTATAGGTGTGTGTCACCACACACACACACATAGTTATTTTATTTTATTTTATTTTATTGAGTTGGAGTCTAACTCCGTCATCCAGACTGGAGTGCAGTGGCCGCTCCCGGCCACCGCAGCCTCGACCTGCTGGGCTCCGGCGATCCTTCCGCCTCAGCCTTCCGAGTTGCTGGAACTACAGGCGCGCGCTACCACGCCTGGCTGATTTTTTAATTTATTGTAGAGATGAGGTCTCACTGCCCAGGCGGGTCTCGAACCCGCGGGCTCAGACAATCCATTCACCTCAGCCTCCCAAAGGCACGGGATTACAGGCTGAGCCACCGAGCCCGGCACACCTAGTTATTTTATTGTATTTTTTAGAGACAGAGCCTCACTCTGTCGCCCAGGCTACAGTGTGGTGGCATGATCACCGCTCACTGCAGCCTCAAACTCCTGGGCTCAAGCTATCCTTCCACCTCAGCTTATTGAGGAGCTGAGTTCCCAAGTCTGTGCCACCACGCTTGATGAGAATGCATCTTAAATAGTGGCGGTAACACCAACCAAACCACAGAAGCTGGGGCCACAGAGGTCCTCTCAGCAGGGCCATTGTCCCATGGTGACATTACGGGGGTCCATGCAGACATTTGGCATCTGGCAAGTCTCTTGGAGGGATGCCCAGGCTGAGTGACATTCTATCCACACGACAGGGGTGGAGCCTGAGGCGAGGGACACAGTGACTTGTGCTGGTTTCCCGGCTCTATCGCAGAATTGGCCCCTAGTATCACAAAAGGCTTCAAGACCTGACAGGAAGCGTGGGGGACTTCTGGCAGCCCCTCTTTCCTCTGAGCAACTGCGGCCATGCCGAAGCCTGAGCCTGGAAGGCGTCTCACGTCTGCCCCTCTCAGAAGGAGCAGCATGAATACCGGCTCAGCCTGCTGCTTCCTGACCTTAAGCTGCTTGGCATGTCGGAGCTGCTTCTCCAGGGCCACTCAGCCCTTTCCGGCCTGGGCACGTGCTCCGAGCACAGGAGGGGAGTCAGGCATCAGGAGGGGAACGTCAGGCTTTCGGGTAACACTGCTACAATCAGAGAGCAAAGCAGGCAGCGATCAGACTAACGAGCTCCCACCAGCCAAGAACGGTGAGCAGGGAAGGCCCCGCCCGCCTTCTCCAGTTGCTAATAAAAATCACAATTAGGCCTCCAGAGACGCTTAGCACTCAAGACTCCTTGAGGCCCAGCCTTCCTGGGAGCCCAGACCGTCTAGAGCCTTAGAGGGAAAAAGTGACCTAGTTTGGCGTGAATCTGCCCCCCCTTCCCCACCAAGTTCCCATCTCCGTGTGAAGGTCTGCTCTTCGGAATCCAGCCGCTTGCGAAGCCGGGCAGCAGCTCGTGGATAACTGTTATGTTAATCAGGTCAGGGCAGTGCCACCATGGGCGCATGAACCCCAACACGCCAGAAACAGAGGTCTGTTTCTGGTCAAAAAAAGTCCGGGAGCGGCCACTGCACTCCAGTCTGGGCGACAGAGTGAGACTCCAACTCAAAAAAAAAAAAAAAAAGAAAAGAAAAGTCTGATGAAAATCTGATGAGCTGGGCGCTGTGGCTCATGCCTGTCATCCCAGCATTGTGGGAGGCCTAGGCGAGAGGACTGTCTGAGCTCAGGGTTTTGAGACCAGCCTGGGCAACTTGGCAAGACCTCGTCTCTATAATAAGTCAAAAAAATTAGCCGGGTGTGGTGGTGAATGTCTGTGGTTCCGGCGACTTGGAAGGCTGAAGTGGAAGAGTCGCCTGAGCCCAGCAGGTCAAAGCTGCAGTAGATGTGACTGTGCCACTGCACCTCAGCCTGGGTGACAGAGTGAGGCTCTTACTCAAAAAGGAAAAAAAAAAAAAAGATTGAGGAAACCAGGATGCTCTCTAGGGCCTCTCTAGGGCCATGCTCTTCCTAATGGTGACTCTCGGATCCAAGTTCTGTCTCGTGATGCCACATGTTAATATGTCCACGGAGAGCTCAACACTGGCTCTGACCTGCCCTCAGTGGGAGCGATGCCTGTCATTACCATTAAGAGTCACGGCCCAGAATTAGCTGCACGCTCTCACCTGAACTGTTAGGCAGCTCAGAAAAGCATCGGCCTTGGATAGATGTCTGGGTGGGTAGCAGGTGAGTAGATGGATGAATGTTTGGATGGTGGATGGATGGATATATGAATGATGTTTGGATGTGTAGTGGGTGGATGGATGGATAGACGGATGGATATTTGAATGTGTAGTGGCTCCCAAGTACTGGGGGTCTGTGGAGGAAGAAGGGAATCCCCTTCCTTTTCCTGGAAGCAGAAATAGTCAGGGACATGTCCACTTGCCAATAGATTTCGGAGACCAACTCTATTGAATATGACTGGCAGAATTCTGACTTAGTAGAAGGTATCCCTGAAGTAAGGTTAATCCGGGAAGGAAAGCATGCTTCATCCATGCTGTGCTTTGCCCAGAGAGGGTTGGGCCTTGGAAGTAAGCCAGCAAGGGTGCTATGGGAGGAGGTGAGAAGAGGTTTTTTTCATCTACGTGAGGGAAGGAATTGCATCTTGCTTATTTTTATCTCCCCTGAAGTGAACAATACAGAGGTGATGAAAACTTTACGCTGACCCAGTGAAAGACGCTAGTGGCACCTCCATATACCAGGGCAACCGGATTATAGAAAGTCAGTCCTCTGGCAGCGGTTCGGGCTCCTGGTTCCACCGAGGCAGCCAGCTTAATTTGTTAGATAGGACCTTCATACTCATGGGCTATAAACTATTGTCCTCCACCCATCCATTCACCCATCCATCCATCATCGAAACATCCATCCACCCACCCATCCACTACACATCCAAATGTCATGCATCTATCCATCAATTCATCCACCCATCCATCCACCATCGAACATCCATCCATCCACCTACCCGCTACCCACCCACACATCTATCCAGTCATCCACCCACCTCACTACACATTCAAACATTATCCATCCAACCATCCATCCATCCATCCATCCATCCATCCATTCATCCACCATCAAGTATCTCTCTATCCTCCTGCCCATTACCCATCCAAATATCCAAATCACTTGCAATGAAAAGATTTTTTTTTGTTGAGTCAGAGTCTCACTCTGTCACCCCCACTGGAGTGCAGTGGCACGGTCATGGCCACCGCAGCCTCGACCTGTTGGGCTCAGGTGATCCTTCTGCCTCAGTCTTCCAAGTAGCTGGAACTTCAGGCATGTGCCACCACACCCAGCTAATTTTTTGACTTACTGTAGAGACGAAGTCTCACCAAGTTGCCCAGGCTGGTCTTGAACCCGCGGGCTCAGGCAATCCTCTCGCCTCTGCCTCCCAAAGTGCTGGAGTTACGCGTGTGAGCCACCACACCCGGCTGAAAAGATTTTTTCTAAAGCAAACAGCAAGATAGAACTTCTTCCTTCTCAAGGGACTTCCTTCTCCCTGGAGTGAATAGAATTGCGTCCCCCAGGAAGACATGTCAAATTCCTCCCCCCCAGTACCTAGGAATGTGACCTTGCTTGGAAAGAGTGTCTCTGCAGATGTAATCAAGGTAAGATGAGGTCACACTGGATTGGAGGATAACCAAAATCCAGCGACTGATGTCCTCATGAGAAGAAAATTTGGAACAAAGACACACAGGGAGAAGGCCATGCGATGGTGGAAGCAGAGATCAGAGTGATGTATACACAAGCCAAAGGCACCAATGTTTGCTGGGAGCCACCGGCAGCTGGAAGAACACAGAGCAGACCCTCACTCATAGCACCCAGGAGGAACCCACTGCCAACCCCTTGGCTTGGAACTCCCCGCCTCCAGAACTGTGAGACAGTACATTCCTGCTGTTTTAAGCCACCCAGTTTGTGGTCATTCACTGTGGCAGTCCTCGGAAGCAGACACACTTCCCAAAATACTCGTAGCCTTTGAGCCCAGTAGAGAACTTGTCTCTCCTGTCTCTAACTTCTTGATAAACAGATAAGCACTTTTCCCCATCTGCACACATCAGTGGGAGCCAGATGTGAGGAAGGTCTATGGTGCACGTGAGAAGAAGGCCTTTCTGGCCAGGCAGGGATGCCGCTGCTTCCAAGGCCCACTTGCGTGGGACCTGGAGCCTGCAACACCCCCCTTTGCTCCTCTCTCTACCACCTGGAGGGCTCAGCCGGGTCATTTCACTCTCTGATTGTTGGCTGTGAAACTGA
Organism: Cephalopachus bancanus; assembly: GCA_027257055.1. Classification (NCBI taxonomy): domain Eukaryota; kingdom Metazoa; phylum Chordata; class Mammalia; order Primates; family Tarsiidae; genus Cephalopachus; species Cephalopachus bancanus. Next base: position 2,058,724 of record JAPVLO010000269.1, read on the forward strand.
GCCTGGGGCTTTGGAGGCCGCCACGTGGCATGGTCTTGCCTGAGAAGAAAGCCAAACGGGTCAATATGGAACCAAGACGAGGAGAGGAAAATGGAGGGAAGAGACAGGAAGCCCCCGGCCAGCCATCCTGGAAATCACAGCTGCCTCCTCACCTAGGAAGCATCGCATCTGTCTTTCCTACCTCCTATTCTTTTTCTTAAACCCACTTAACTTTTTAAAAATCACTTGCAATGAAAAGATTGTTTCTAAAGCAAACAGGAAGACAGGACTTGCTCCATTCTTCAGCACGGTGCATGGTTTCCTGGGGCTTCAGAATCTTCTTGAATGTCTAGAAAGCAAAGCTCGCAGAAATGGAGTCCCGGGGGAAGCAGAAGCCCTCAAAAGAAAGGAAAGAGAGTAGGGCCTCACACGCTTTCTTTCTCACTCCTCCCACTCCCATTATTACATCTTATATTCTTCATAGCTCCAGAGTGGTGCCCTGAAATTGTCCTTTCTAATGTTTGCTTTCCGTTACTAGCGAGTTGTGCGTCTTTCCTGGTAGAAAGACCGTTTCAGAAGAGTAAGAAAAGTTTCAGAAGAGTAATGTCTGAGGAGCATGGCTGGGAGGATGGCTGTCTCCACAGGGGAGCAGGTTGACTTCACCCCATTCTTGCTTGAGCATGTCTGCTGTTGCAGGGGCGAAATGAAGGGCAGCGAGGAGCTAAGGACGGCACCCCGGAAGTGCCCACCGGTGATTAACTTACAGCTCTGAGCGTTCTCTCAGGGGAACAGATAAATCATTCACGTGCATGCCCAGGGTGTCCTAGCACAGGCTCGTTTGTAAAAGTGGGTGTGAGGGCAGGGCAGAGCTCTGAGAGACAGGACACATTCCTGGAAGACCTGTGCACCCCACCAGCCCAGCACCCAGACTGCCACATGGCTGCCGGCTGGCCTCAGCCTGAGCAAAGGTTGAGCTGCTTGGCCAGGACCCTCAAGACCAGAGGCCGGTGTTATGGGCCGAACTGTGTTCCCCCAAAATGCACACATAGAAGTCCCAACCCCTAGTACCAGCATGTGACCTTGTTTGGAAATAGAGTCTTTGCAGATGCCATTAGTTAAGAGGAGGTCAGATTTAGATGATACAATATGCCTATTATGTTCACAAAAAGGGGAAATTTGGAGGCAGGTGCAGTGGCTCATGTTTGTAATCCCAGCAACTAGGGAGGCGGAGATGGGAGGATTACTTGAAGCCGGAGAGTTCGAGACCAGTCTGGGCAACATAGTGAGACCACCCCCCATCTCTAAAAATAACAAAATAAAAAATAAAGTGAGCTCCTGTAGTCCCATCTACTCTGGAGGCATAGGAGGGAGGATCGCTTGAGCATAGGAGTTGGAGGCTGCAGTGAGCTATGATCGCACCCCTGCACTCCAGCCTGGGTGACAGAATGAGACCTTGTCTCTTAAAGGGGGTTGGGGACTTTGGACACAGACACACACACAGGAAGTGTCCTGTGTGAAAACAGGGGCAGAGGTTGGGTGACGCTTCTACAAGCCAAAGAGCACTGAGGATTCCCTGCAAACCACAGAAGCCAGGCGAGAGGCCAGGAACAGACGCCCTCAAAACCCACATCAAAAAGGCCAGGAATATACGCCCTCAAAACCCAGAAGGAACCAACCCTGCCTACGCTTGTCCCTGTGAGACAATACATTTCAGTTGGCTGAGCTACCCTGTTTGTGGTACTTCGCTAAGGCTGGAATTCTGGAACCAGGAAGCCGCAAGGGCACACCGTCCACTGGGGGCACTGGTGAGGCTGCTTCCCATGGGCTTTGGGGACTGGCTTCCTCGGGTGGTTGGGAACTTCCCTGAGGGCCCTGCAGGTGACACAGAAGAGCCAGCAGGCAGGTATGAGAGAAGCCAGGCAGTGTCCCCGGCTTTATTCATACCCCAAAGATGCCCGTGAAAACTTCAGTCAAGATATTCACAGCGGCTCTTTCTCAATTCTGGACATGCCGATCACAATGGCATCCTAAGTGTGTTCTTTAGACAGTGACGTTCTAAACGTACCTAGGAGACACAGATTCTTCCCTTTCATAAAGCAATATCCTCTTTCCTAGTTGTCTTGAAAACACGCAGCTCACTTTGCCTGTAATTGTTTTCCGCACTTTCAGGTACAGACACCAGCAGGGAGAGATATTTCTCCATTATAAGAAGTGGTACGGGGCGTGGTGGCTCACTCCTGTCATGCTAGCACTTTGGGAGGTGGAGGTGAGAGAATTGTCTGAGCTCAGGGATTTGAGACCAGCCGGAGCAACACGGCGAGACCTTGTCCCTATAATAAATCAAAAAAAATTAGCCAGGTGTGGTGGTATATGGATTCCAGCTACTTGGGAGGCTGAGGCGGAAGGATCACCTGAGCCCAGCAGGTCGAGGCTGTGTTGACTGTGAATGCGTTACTGCACTCCAGCCTGGCTGACAGAGTTGGTCAGCTCTGGGTCTAGAAGACACCATGAGTGGACAGGTGCCCTCAGTGGCACTCCACCTAATCAGGGCCAGGCAGGACTAGAAGCCCCAAGGGTCTACATGTTCAGGTGTTTATAGAAATCCACATTTGCAAAGATGAAATTGCCAAAGTTTTAAACACTGGCTAAATCTTTACCTGGAAGCTGTTGCATTGTCTTTTATAACACAACTCTCTAAACGTTATTTTGTTTGTTGTTAATCTCCCCATCACTCCAGTTGTAGATAAGGCCTTTGAGAGAAGGTGTGGTTTGTCATATTTAGGGATGGCTCTGTGTCCAGTGCTCACAGCTCTTTCTGGCACAGAGCAGTTGTTCAGTAGGGACTAGCTGCATAACCACGGATGACCCATCACTTGCTGCTAGTGCCATGAATGTAAGGGCCGTGTGCACCTTTCCTTTATGTGGAACTGACTTGGGCTGCAGTGGATACAGAGATGTAAAGCTCAACCTTTTTAAACCCCACCCAGAGTCACTGTGTGCAGGCACATTTGAGACCCACGGGAAGGTTGGAGTATTTTCTTTGCTCCAGTCTAAAGGGAGACTGGGATATGGGGGAAGAGGGGAACCAAAACAAAACAAAACCAAAAAACCCACCAAAACCCCCCAAAACCCCAGAATTATCTTTTGGAGGGCAGGCTCCTTGTACTACACTTGGAATGTGTTCCTCTAGATCAAATGGAAGGTTGTGTCACGATCAGTGGAAGAAACGTCCTGAATTGTGGCAAACAAGTAACATGACAATGGATCTGTTCACTCCACGCTGAGTGTTCAGCAGGAGTTTTTGACCAAAATCAGCATGACATCTGTGCCCCACCCTCCTTATTACCCAATCTCGCCCCAAGTGATTTTTTTTTCCAGATGATAAAAGTCCTCAAAGGGAAACATTTTGCCAATGCGGAAGAGGTGAAATTAGAAACGGCAGAAGCACTAAAAGACATCCAAACTGATGAGTTCAAAAACTGTTTTGAGCCGGGCTCTGAGGCTCAGCCTGTAACCCTGCGCCCTTGGGAGGCTGAAGTGAGTGGATTGCCTGAGCCCGCGGGTTCGAGATCCGCCTGGGCAACTCGGCGAGACCTCATCTCTACAATAAATCAAAAGGAGCCAGGCGTGGTAGCGCGCGCCAGTAGTTCCAGCTACTTGGAAGGCTGAGGCGGAAGGATCGCTGGAGCCCAGCAGGTCGAAGCTGCGGTGGCCGGGAGCGGCCACTGCACTCTAGTCTGGGTGACAGAGTGAGAACCCAACACAAAACAACAACAACAAAAAAAAAACAACAAAAGAAAACTGTTTTGAGCAATGGGAAAAGCATCCCGATAGGTGTATTGCATTCAACAGAGTCCTTTGAAGGTGGTTGAAGTTTAAATGTGTCAGAATAAAAATACACAACTTCTTGTAAACAAATGCCAGGTTTTTTTGGACCCCCCATACACACGCCTGCCAAAGGTCTCACTACCATCAGTTAGCAGGCTTTCAGGAGAGCATTGCGGGTGTGATTTATTTGCAAATCCTTTCGGGTCCTGAAAGAGAGATGTTTAGTACACCATGCACTTTGTCACATGTGTCAACATCCCCTTAGTGCAGAGCGGCGCTACACGACGTCAGGGTGTAATTGGATTGTGCTGGGGTTCTTAAATCTGCAATTTCATTTACCAAAAGCCACAGCGTTTGGAGGGCCATTTGCAATTGATGCCGGCTTCTTGGAGGGCGTCAGCATGTGGAAAAACAAGAGGACAGCCATAAAGCTGCTGAATGCAAACTTTATATTTACAGTCGGTACATTTATAAATATATATTACATTCTTACAATCTACAGTACATTCTACACGCGGGAGGGTCTGGGAGCGGGCCGCGGCTGCAAGTGTTCAACGGAACATCACACGGGTAAGAATGGAAAGAAATGTGACGAGGCTGCAAAGGATTATCACCGAAAAGGGGTCTAATCACCCAACCAAACAAGGTGAGTCAACTTGGGGACAGGAGTAGGTGGCTTACAGGCTGCAGGAATCCCAGCTTCAGAGCAGCTGATAGCACCACAGCTGGAGGAGGCTGACAGGGTAACTGGGTGGGATGTACACACACATTGTCCAAGGGGGATTCAATTATGTGGGGGGGAGAAGAGAGAGAAAGGGAGAGAGAGAGAGAGAGAAGGAAAGAGGGAGAGGGAGAGAGAGAAAGGGAGAAAGAGAGGAGAAAGAGACAGGCAGAGAGAGGGCGGGAGGGAGAGAGAAGGGATGGAGACACACAGAGAATTAAAGGCAGAGAGGAAGTAGAGAGATACCTTCAGAGAGACAGAGACATACGTAGAAAGAACAAAATTGGAAGAGGCATCTAAAGAGAAGAGAAAATGACATAGAGGGAAAGAGAGAGAGAGAGAGAGAGAGAGAGAGAGAGAGATTCAACAGCACGGCCTCTTCTGCCCCACCCCCTCTGCCTGTCGTTTTCAGGATCATGTCTAGCTGTCAATTATCCAGCCACTGCCCCCTGCCGTGGCGTAAGCATGAGACAGGACAGGGACCCTCCGAGCTCTTGCCCCCTTCCATCTTCGCAGGCTTGGCACGAGGGGTTATGGAGACACTCAGAGTCATTTGGGTCCTGACAACACGATGATGGCTCCCATCTCTCTGCGCCTCCAAGGGGGCGAGGGCCAGGTTTCCAGCCAGACGCCCTCTTACACCCCTTGAATACTAACTCTGTATGCCCTACACACCCACACAGACACCCAGATTTGTCTCAGCAGCCTTGAGGGCACATTCTTGGCCAGAAGGCCATCCATGAAAAGCGACAGACCCCTCCATCAAGCGGCCCTCTCTTCCTTCTAGAAAGGCAAGGGACTGTACATCACCTGGTGTTGATTTCATCATGAATCCTGCCCACACCCAAAGACCAGCCTCTTCAGAGATGGACAGTGTGTGGCATATGCCCAGGGTGGGGGGGTGCTTCTCTCTACAGAATGTCACCTGGGAGTTGACACAGAACCTGGAAGCGGGGAAAAAAGGGACTCGGGAAATACCGGAAACCGCCCTCCCCTTGTCCCCTATGCACAAATGACCAACGGCTTTTGGAAAGATGGCAATACTGTAAAGAAATACAAATTTAAACATAGCGAACTTGCTAAAAAGAGCCGGTTCTTTGAACCTGATTGAAATTCTATGCCCAGTATCCCTAGTTTACAAATACAGAAACGCTCTGAAATGCTCAGAGGATTCATGTGTGTTTGTCCTTGGCATGTCGTCCCGAAGATATTTGTGTCCTCTTTGCCCACTTTTCGCCTTTCAGTCCCTGTCAGCAACTGCCGTGGTCCATCAGCGGCCTGGGTTGCCTTTGGCCCAGTGTCTGAGAAAGAATGACTCCCAGTGCCACCTCCCAGAGCCGACGGCGGCACTGGCCGTCTGCAGTCACGCCCCCAGCGAGACATGCCGCTCCAGCTGAGATGACACACTTTCTCCCATTGATCCGCTGATGCCCCGCCTGGGTCTCGCTGCTCTCCCCTTGTCTGTGATATTGAATATTGGAGCCATGTGGGTTTTAGAATATCCAAATAGCTTCGATTAGAGAGAGAGAGAGAGAGAGAGAGAGAGAGAGAGAGAGAGAGAGCCTGTTCTTTCCTGGAAACTCTCAAAAGCTCAGTGATTCAGAACCCGTTTGTGTTCCAAGTTAAAAATATCTTGCTATGCATGATTAACCTCTTAACTGGAAGCAAGACACTGTACTCTGGGACGTGTGCATTGATGCCGACTCTGGGCCTGCCCCGCAGAGCTGAGGTCATTTTCCGAGGCTCTGTGGGCAGTGTCACCCCGGTCTCGTGCTGCTGCCATTTCGTTTCTGCCCTGGGTGCACGGTTGCTAACACACCCTGGCATTAAAGGCTAAAAGGTGAGTGAGAACAGATGTCCGTGTCTGCCCAGCTTAGGCATTTTCGTGTAGCCTCTCCATGTAGCCGTGAAGCTCCCTGCACTCCCCGGGGGCCAGGTCCTGGCAGACCCACTTGATGTCGTCGTCACTGCTCGTCAAGATGGAGCTCCTGGCGGGACCCGTGTCGTCTGAGGGGATGGTGGTGAACGTAGTGAATTTCACTCTTTTCCTTTTTGAGGTAGGGGACGCAGGGGGCTCGCCTCTCTGATCTCTCCCGTCCGCCATTGTGGATCCTGAAGGCTTGAACAGCTGTCCGTTGATGCTTTTTTGGGAGTTCGTGCTGAGGAGGTATTTACTCTCCTCGAAGTCCATGCCCCGGTCGATGGCAGTGATTTGCTCGTCTTGGGAAGAGGCGAAGTTGATGTGATTTTCCAGCAGCTCCGCGCGGTTGCTCAGCCCCACCCAGTCGTGGGGGTGACTCATTCCTTCCTGCTCCTCGAAGGGAACCTGTTTGTGCCTGTACTTTAATGCGAAGGTCACACAGTTGATCAAGAAGACCAAAATGGCCAGGCAGAAGACACCCAGCAGAGCATACATCCCTATTTCCAAGTCACTCAGTCCCTTGGATGCCTGCATGAGATCATTTTCGTCCATGGCTCCGTTACCTCTGGGGAGGTCCACCTGGGCTGGGAAACTGGTAAGGTCACCGGGGATGGTCTGCACGTGGCCGTCATGATCCACAAGGCCTTCCTGGCCACTCTTCCTCCGCAGGGTCGACCTGTCCGTGGTGATGCCCCGTCCTTCCATGAGACCCATGGAAGAGCTGCCATAGTACGGTCCTCCTTGACCCCCCCATTCCTGCAAGGGTTTTTGGGGCCTCCGATCACCGACCTTATTTTCCAGGTGAACTCCCGCCCCTGGGTGCCTGCTGTCACTGGCGTTGGGATTAGCATCGTTCTGGCCAAACTTAACTTTGATGTTGGCTGTTCCGACAGCCAGCACGCTCTTCCGCTTGGACTTCTGGCACGATTCGCTGATGACCATTTCAACCTTGACCAGAGCGCCTTGCCCCTCGGTTTCAGCAGCCATGATCGGCCACTTGAACTTGGAGTCTTGGTGGACGGAGACCACCTTCTCATCCAAGGACGTGGCCACCAAGGAGAAGTCCTTCCCATCGTAGATATCCAAGGGTGTGACCGAGCCATCACTGAACTGGACCCAGCAGCTGATGGCCGCTTCCTGTGGAGGAAAATAAGCAAGTTAATAAAAAAGGGCTGAAAACTCACTGAGCGCCAAGTTGTCGTGAAAGAGGCTCACCGTGGCAAAACGACGACCATGAAAACAAAGAGAAACTGTGTAGATGGTGAAGAAATAAGGGATGAGGAGTACCAAGGGCAAGAAAGAGAACAAATTCTTAAAAAACTGTAAAAGCAAAATGAAACAACAATAAACAGCAAAATAGGGCCAGTATTACACATTCCAGAAAAAAGATTGGCTTTTTCCCCCCAAAGTTTTTTTTTTTTTTTGAGTTTTTTTTGAGTCTGTCACCCAGACTGGAGTGCAGTGGCCGCTCCCGGCCACCGCAGCCTCGACCTGCTGGGCTCCGGCGATCCTTCCGCCTCAGCCTTCCGAGTAGCCGGAATTACAGGCGCACGCTACCACGCCCGGCTAATTTTTTGATTTATTGTAGAGATGAGGTCTCGCCTGCCCAGGCGGGTCTCGAACCTGCGGGCTCAAGCAATCCACTCACCTCAGCCTCCCAAAGGCACGGGATTACAGGCTGAGCTACCAAGCCCAGCTTCCCCCAAAGTTCTTAAGAGAAAGGTGTGCAGAATCTGCTTCTGCCTGATAACAAGTTGCATGGCAAAGGCTGTGACTGGTGAGCTGGGTTGCTTACAAGTGTCACATGTTTAGATGAAAGACATTTACAACATTATTTTTCAGCTGCTTTGACACTGAGTCTCAACTTGCTACTTGCAACATGGTTGAAAGCCCCTCTCTAGACAAGGATGCCCCTGGGTTGCCTCAGGCTTGGTGTCCTTGGTCCTGCTGTCTCTGGGCCCACAGGAGCAGGTCTGGATGGGTCTGGGGACATCACCTTGGCTTGGAGATGAGAGGTTAGACCAGTCAGAGAGAGAAACACAAGGCTGGAAAGTCCTTGCCTCAGTTTCCACCCCTGCCCTCGCCATCCCAACTGGGGAAGGCCGGGAGCCAGAGGCGGCCAGGGCCCATGAGTGCACACACCTCAGTCTCTTGCCTGCCGTACTCTGTTGGTCTGGATGACTGTCTTTAAGAACAGTTTGACCAAGCGGATCAGTGGGGATAACCGATTTAACGCAAGCCTTTCATTTCAGAGATGTCGCTGTGCTTGGAGTGAGCTGGCTGGTCCAGTGTGACTCCCTCCTCATTCCCTCTGGGTGGACCGGCTCTACCCCAAGCCCAGAAGCAAATAGCCTGGGACACTCCATGGTGCTGCATACCCCGTGGCTGAGCAGAGCCAGGGAGACAGGGCGACCAGAGCTGTCAATCTCAGCAGCACTGAGCTGGCCAGCCCCTCCCTTTCTCTCTCCCCGCTCCATCTTTCTTTCTTTCTTTCTTTCTTTCTTTTTTTTTTGGAGTTGGAGTCGCACTCTGTCGCCCAGACTGGAGTGCAGTGGCACGCTCCCGGCCACCGCAGCCTCGACCTGCTGGGCTCTGGCAATCCTTTCCCCTCAGCCTTCCAAGCAGCTGGAACTACAGGCGTGTGCCACCACGCCCGGCTAATTTTTTATTTATTGTAGAGATGAGGGCTTGCCAAGTTGCCCAGGTGGGTCTTGAACCCGCGGGCTCAGGCAAATCCACTCACCTCAGCCTCCCAAAGCGCGGGATGACAGGCTGAGCCACCGAGTCCGGCCCCCTTCCATTTTTCTATCCCCCTGCCTCTGTCTTCTCTCTTCTTCCCTCTATCTCCCACCTCTCTTTCTTTCTCCTTTCTTTTTCTCCTTTTCCCTCTCCCCTTCTCCCCTTCCTTATCTCCCCCTCCATCTTCCTCTCCCTTTCTCCCCCTCTCTTCCTCTCTCTCCCTCTCCCCTTCCTTGTCCACCTCCTTCTCGTTCTCCTCTCGCTTTCTCCCTCCCTTTCTCTCCCCGTCTCTCTCCCTCCGTCTCCCTCCCCCTGCCTCTGAAATCTGAAACAAGGACAGGACTGAAGCAGTTGGCGTAACAGGCTCACATGCAGTCGAGAGGGAAGCACGATGACGGGCCACACGTGGGCAATGGAGGACACAGCCTTATCCATAGGGAGAGAAGGTTGAATTAGGCCAAAATATAAACAGGAGAGGGAGAGAATGGGCAGAAGCAGATTGTCAAACTTCCGTTTCTCAAAGTCGCCTGGCGGGGTCCAGAAGGGTCCCCTCTCCCTCCGAACATGCTGTTGTTTAAGCGTGCTCCGCTGCGTTTCTCTGTCTTGCGACCCACCGGCCCCTGGCCACGCGATGGCAGATTTTATCCTGGTGTTGTTTGGCCTTTAGAAGCAAGGAGAAAGGCTCCTCACATGTGGCTGGTGGCCTCTGCTCCTTCCTCCAGCCCAGCCAAGAAATACTATTTTGTTAGACACTGGCTTGGACCAGCTGCCAAGGGGAATCCCTGCCAAAACACAGTGTAAGAGTCACTGGACGTGGCTTACCGGGTTCTTTCAATCTGTCCTGACATTGGAGCAGAAAATTCAAATGTGCAATGGATTTCTCAAAACCCCTGTGCCAGAGCCAGGGAGGGAGGCAGGGTTGTGCATACCACTAAGGAGCAAATCTCCGGGTAGCTGTTTAGTTGCGCATGTCAGGAGCAGATTAGCTCTTGGGGTTATTTAGGCTGCTTTTTTTAAATCACCTTCTTAACTCCTAGCTGGCGGTCGCCTGATTTCATCACCCATAAAGACAGGAGAAAGCCTCCAGCGATGTCTCCTTTGCTGTGTGTGTAATTTGCCCCATGGCTACAGCCTTCCTTAAGAAAAAGGAGGTTTGCTTTGGCCAAGAGTTCAAATTCATACCTGTTATCAGGATTATCCACTTTCAAATGTTTTCTAATCCAAACTTGCACACAAAGACCTTTGTATAAGGGCCAAGAGATTAGCTCCCCTGGCAGGGGAGCTTTTGGGACAAGCATAGACCAGGGAAGTGGGACTCTTTGTGTCCTGGAAGACTGGCCTCAGCTCCTTCCTGCTCTGAAGGCAGACACAGCTTCAACTGCCAGGAAGCGACAGCAGCACCAAGGAGGTCACCTGCTGAGTGACTGCGGAGACAGGGCTCCTAACCCAGGAAGGAGGCGGCCAGGAATATCTCCCTGGATGGCTGCAGGGCTTCCGGCCTCCCCAGGGAGAATGGCCCCTTTTCCTGGGCACACAGAGAATGAACAGCCTGCAACCAGCCTTGTTGTTAGCAAGATTCACCCAATACCTACGTTCCTCCTAAGAAGTGATGTTTAGCCACCTCTCGGGAGAGGGATAGACACACTGTACTCGCATGCTCCTATTCACTGTCCCGTCGGTTTAGAAATCATTGTATCAACTCACAAAAACATGCATCACACACTACATGCAGCACACAATACATTTATAACATGCATACATACATACATGCACACACAGACATGCACATAGGCACGTGTACAACACAAACACACAACAGAGCAGACCTTGCATATACAAGGCACACATGCATACATGTAGACAGTACAACACACACACATATACAACTTACATATACATACATACAATACACATACGTAGCACACACGCCACATACAACACAGACTACTAGTCCACACTGGTTCCAAGTAAGATCGAAGGAAACCTGACATCCCCAGAGGTTCTCTGCTTCTGCCCTGAGCTACACACTCGAGGGTGTGGAAGCAACTCCCTCCCACCCACCACCCTCCCCCTCCCAAACCTGTCCCCAGCTCCTGTTGTGTGTCTCCTCACATCCACCTGCCCCAGCCCCCAGGAAGGGCATGGGTGGCACCGGTGGCCACCTGGGCATGACGGAGGGGGAGTGGAGCTTTCCTCCAGTGCTCTGGCTCCTGGAGCCTTGTCATTCTTTCCCTGCTTCACTGTCTATGCATGTATTTATTTTGGGGTCTCCCCTTGAGGGTGCTGGAAAACAGCAGGCAGAACAGTCACCGGCTTCACAAGTGTCCTTTGCAGACTGAGAAACACCTGATGTGTACCCCGCCTGATGTGGACGCACCTGGTGTGAACGCCTCCTGGTATGAGCCCCTCCTCGTGTGAGCCCCACCTGGTGTGATACCCACTGGGGTGAACCCAATCCTGGTGTGAGCCCCACCTGATGTGAGACTCACTGGGGTGAACCCACTCCTGGTGTGAGGCCCACCTGGTGTGAGACCAACAGGTGTGAGACCTACGACTGTGACCCTCTCCTGGTATGAGCTCCACCTGGTGGTATACGACTAATTGCTGTGAGCCCCACCAGGTGTGAGACCAACTGGTGTGAGCCCCACCTGATGTGAGACCCACTTGGTGTGAGCCCCACCTGGTGTGAGCCCCTCCCAGTAGGGGCTCTGCCCAGTGTGAGTCCCACCTGGTATGAGCCCTACCTGGTGTCAGTTCCTCTTGGTGTGAGCTGCTCCTTGCGTGAGCCCCACCTGGTGTGAGACCAACTGGTGTGAGCCCCTCCTGGTGTAAGCCCCTCCCGGTGTCAGCCTCACTGGTATGAGCCCCACCTGGTATGAGACCACCTGGTGTGAGACCCTCCCGGTGTGAGCCGCTCCTGGTGTGAATCCCACCTGGTATGAGACCAACTGGTGTGAGCCTCACCCCCTATGCGCCCCGCCCGGTGTGAGCCACTCCTGGGCTGCATCTCAGCCCACCTCCATACCTGTTTGGGTCTCTGTAGCAGCTCCTGAGCCACCGCGGTGGCGAAGATGGCTCTGTTGCTCCCAGGGCTGAGCTGCAGGGACAGTGACAGCCCTGTGACCAGCTGCACCCCGAGGTCCGTGATGGTCACCTTCTCATCCAGCACAGTGATGGTTTTCTCGGCCAGGATGGCATCCGACAGAGGAGACAGGATCTGAGGGCAGAACCAACAGGACACGAGAGGCTTTCAGCTGCCCTGTCCCTGAGGGCAGGGACACAGAGGGGTGAGGGAGCAGAACAAACGAGAATGAGCCTTTCCCACTGATGCAGCCAAAACATGTATCCAGCTTGAGAAAAACGTGATGACGTCTTATGCAGCAGCGAGGCAGTGTCAGGAGCAGAGTAGGGCCCAGCCTGTACACCCTACAGACCAGCCTCCCTCCCCTTGTGCACCACCCAGCCAGACAGAGGCTCTGACATCTCCATCTAGGTGCCAACCTGGTGATTCTCCTATAGCACACGCTGCCTCTACTGCTCTCTGGTGTATATTCTGGCCGACATTATTCACTTAAATGATTTGTTTAAAAAAAAAACAACAAACCTTCAAATCACCAAAGAACAATGGCTTGATGTATTAGTTATAGATTCACACCATCTACCCCTCTGGCCCATGAAAACCAGCGTGTAAAAAACAAACAAACAAACAACAAAACAAGAAAACCAGCTTGTAGCTAGAGGGTGGGGCTCACGGGTCCCGGCTCCATCCCCCCCCCCCCCCCCGGTCATGTTGCATGTCACTGAGTTCACATTCTATGCTTGGGAAACACTGAGCGTGACACTGGTGACACTTGGAGTACCATCATGTTGACTCTGATAAACAGGAGCTCTGAGCATCTGCCCTGGTGCCAACATCCCCATTTCCCTTCTCCCCTGGATGCCGGGAATGACCCGGGAAGTGAGGTGTGTGGACAGTCTAGACCCTGAACGGGAAATCCTGCGTTTGAGGGGACATCTGTGGGCCGGGCGCTGTGGCTCACACCTATAATCTCAGCACTTTGAGAGGCTGAGGTGGGTGGAATGCTTGAGCCCGGGAGTTCGAGATGAGTCTGAGCAACACTGTGAGACTTTGTCTCTACAAAAGTTAAAAAAATTAGCTGAGTGTGGTAGAGTATGCCTGTAGTCCCAGCTACTCGGGAGTCTGAGACAGGAGGATCGCCTGAGCCCAGGAGGTTGAGGCTACTGTGAGCTGTGATTGTCATGACTGTGCCACTGCACTCTAGCCTGGGCAACAGAGCAAGACCCCAACAATAAAGAAAGAAAGAGAGAGAGAGAGACAGAGAGAGAGAGACAGGAAGAAAGGAAGGAAGGAAGGAAGGAAGAAAGAAAGAAACATCTGTGTATGTGTAATCACGTTTCCATCCTCCACCTTCACCCAAAATGCAAAGAGCTGATTTAAGACCCTCCCTGTGACCCCTTCACCTTCTGGAGGAACTGGGTTCTGTCCTCTGCTCACCTGTTTTCTTGACTTCTTCGTCTTTTCAAGCTTTTGGTGATATTTAGGAAGACGAAGCCATTTTTCCAGGCCTCCTTCAGCCCAGTAATGAAAGCTTCCTGTTTCTACACAAATGCCCTCTTCAGCTTCTGGGTGCGACTGTGTCCCTTCGAGTGGCAGTGAGTGTGAGGGTTGAGTCCCCAGAAGAAGGTGGACAGGTGAACTCCCAACAGTGAGAATGAATGAAAGGCCTAAGGGTCCCAGGACTGGATGGCCCAGTGAAACATCTCCATGTTTAACGTGTGGGAGGCTGGCCCCCCTGCTCCTGCCTGATGCCTGATTTCTGGACATGGTGTCATTTCCTCTTTGTACTTAAGTGATCTCTTAGAGTGAGGGGTTGATACCAAGTTCTCATCTCAGTCCACATTTCCAGGCATGAGCATCCGTTTAGCCTGTGGATTTACCATGGGAATTCAGGCTTTTCAACTTCTTAGTCCACTGTGGTGGTTGTAAGTGCTATGTCTACAGGGTAGATATGTTTTGTTTGACATATACACGACTTTAAAATAAAAATAACGGTCATCAGTGTTAAAAGCCAGAATATTTTATTTTCTTAATCTATTTATCAAGACAGGGTCTTGCTCTGCTGCCCAGGCTGGAGTGCAGTGGTGTAATCATAGCTCTCTGTGGTCTTGAACTCCTGGGCTCAAGCGACCCTCCTCGGCCTCCCACAGTGCTGGGATGACAGGTTTGAGTCAACACACCTGGCAAAAAAGCCAGAAGATATCATATAAAAAGACAGATGTCTAGCTTTTCTGGAAAAGTTGTAACAGTTCTTCCTGGCAGTTGGTCTCTTCACCACACTCCTCACCACTCCCTATTGTCTCTCTAACACTAACAGCAAAACCAGTTGCCATCTTTCAGCTCACACCCAGCCTGCTCACCTCGCTGAGGGTACCTTCTCAGCTTCTGGAGATCATTTGAGCATGTGACACTGGGGATGGGGGGGGTTTGGAGGGAGGGACACCAGGGGGGAGGAAAGGAGGAATATGAGGGTGGAAAAACCCCCCATCAGGCACCATGCTCACTCTTTGGGTGGTGATAAATTCAGTAGAAGCCCAAGTCTCACCCTCACATGACAGACCCATGTAACCAACCTGCACACGGGCCCCCTGATTTTTTAGTAGAAGTGTTTGCTTCAAAGCTCTGGTGTTGTAGCCTGGTTCTCTCTCATACCCATTCCCCAGCAGAAGGGACCCGTGAGACCACTGGGGTCCTAATGACTTCATTCCTTCCCTCCTCTCATTTGTGAGATGTCAGGTTCTCATCAGGTTCGGGGGCGGGACCTGAGAGATGGCAGCAACACCCTGGACCGCCCTAGGTGAGGGGA
The DNA here is from genome assembly GCA_027257055.1 of Cephalopachus bancanus. Lineage (NCBI taxonomy): Eukaryota > Metazoa > Chordata > Mammalia > Primates > Tarsiidae > Cephalopachus > Cephalopachus bancanus. Next base: position 2,073,797 of record JAPVLO010000269.1, read on the forward strand.
GTGGCCAAGCCAGAAGTTGCCAGCCATGCCCGTGGGGTTTGAATGCGATGAGCTCACCTCCAGGGCTTGTGCACCAGGGGTGACACCCACAGTGGCTGAGGGGAAAAAATGTGTTAGAGTTTCACACCCCACATGCAAGAGGACCCCAGCCAGTGTTTCTTACACATAAGTCACATGTGGGGAATTTAGAGATTCTTGTCACATCGTCATATCACTTAAATTGTTTACTCCACAATTTCACAACTTCTTGAAGTGTATTCACCCTACAGATAGATGCTGTTCTAAGCGATGCCAAACAGCCTGATGTATATCCGGCAGAAGCAGAGAGAGAGAGAGAGAGAGAGAGAGAGAGAGACAGAGAGAGAGATCTTGTCTTTGGGAATTTCTCTCTCTCTCTTTGCAGAGACGGAGTCTTGCTATGTTGCCTAGACTGGTCTCGAACTCCTGGCCTCAAGAGATCCTCCCACCTCAGCCTCCCAAATAGCTGAAACTATAGACATGCCCCATTATGCCTGTCTCATTTTATATTTTACTTTTCCATAGAAATGGTGTCTCACTGTGTTGCCCAGGCTGGTCTTGAACTCCTGGCCTCAAGTGATCCCCCTGCCCAAGTCTCCCAAAGCACTGGGATGACAGACAAGAGCTACTGTACCCAGCATCTTTGGGGGTCTCTTACCTGGATGGTGGTCATCCCGAGCTCCTGCCCCATTAAGATCTGTCCCCCCTGTAGCTTGGCGATCCTGGGTTCCTCCACCTGCATGAAGTCACTGATCAGCTCCGTGATGTCCACTTGCCAGTCTGAGCCCAGCAGGTGTGCCGGGTGTCCCCCAGGGTCGGCCGCCTCAGCCACAAATTGCGTCAAGACCCGCACCATGGCGTGCTGATACTGGAGGGTGCAGCCGCGACCCCGCCGTTCCTCATCTTCCTCTTCCTCACTGTCCCCAGCTGGCCTGTCAAGAGGGCAGATTGGTTTAACAGTCACTTGCAGGGTCATCATAGGAGCTGTGTGTGAAGGCCGACTGGGGCTTCAGGGAGGGTAAGCCACGAGCCCTGCCTTCTAGGCGTTCACAACCAGACATGCAGGGGTGGCACTTGGAGTATTTACCCACTCCTCTGGCATAAATATTGATCAATCAAGGGGTTAGGTGTGGGAAGCAGAGTCTAAGATGTTCCCAAAGACTCCTCACCTCCTAGTATCTTCTGCTCTTTATTTTATTTTATTTTTTGAGTTGGAGTCTCACTCTGTCACCCAGGCTGGAGTGCAGTGGCACGCTCACAGCCACCGCAGCCTCGACCTATCGGGCTCAGGCGATCCTTCCGCCTCAGCCTTCCAAGTAGCTGGAACCACAGGTGTGTGCCACCACACCTGGCTAATTTTTTTTTTTTTTTTTTTGAGTTGGAGTCTCACTCTGTCGCCCAGACTGGAGTGCAGTGGCCGCTCCCGGCCACCGCAGCCTCGACCTGCTGGGCTCCAGCCATCCTTCCTCCTCAGCCTTCCGAGTTCCGGAATTACAGGCATGTGCTACCACGCCCGGCTGATTTTTTGATTTATTGTAGAGATGAGGTCTCGCTGCCCAGGCGGGTCTCGAACCCGCGGGCTCAGGCAATCCACTCACCTCAGCCTCCCAAAGGCGCGGGATTACAGGCTGAGCCACCGAGCCCGGCTTAATTTTTTGATTTATTGTAGAGATGAGGTCTCGCCATATTGCTCAGGCTGAGCTCAGGCAATGCTCTCGTCTCTGCTTCCCAAAGTGCTGGGATTACAGGTGTGAGTCATTGCACACGGCTTCTTTATTTTTTATTCTTGTAGAGACAGGGTCTTTCTCTGTCATCCGGGATAGAGTGCAGTGGTGTGATCACAGCTCACTGCAGCCTCAAACTTCTGGGCTCAATTGATCCTCCTGCCTCAGCCTCCCAAGTCGCTGGGACGACAGACATGTGTCACCACACCCAGCTAGTTTTAAACAACATTTTTGTCAAGAAAGGGTCTCGCTGTGTTGCTCATCTGGAGCTCCTGGGCTCAAACAATCCTCCCACTTCGACCTCCCAAAGTGCTGGGATTACAGGCATGAGCCACCACACCCGGCCTCTATGTCTACTTATGCATGTACTTACTTTTGGCATTCCACATGTTTCTAATGCATGGATGTCTCTAGAGGATGCAATCTGTGAGTGGACAGCCTGAGCTTCCACAACTCTCTCTGCAGGGTGCTCACGTGGTCGCCTGACAGTGCAACCTGATGACATTACCAGACACCATCAGAGTCAAGTATGAGGCACACCATGGACATGCTTTGGCCCTCATTTCACCCAGGCAAAGAACTCAGACCTTCTGGACCAGGGCATGGAGATGCAGCTCAGGGCAAGCAGCATCTGTCCAGATGTCCTCCCAGGGGACATCTGTCATCTGCTCCTTCCTTCTCTTCGAATTGAACCATGGGTCCAGACCAGGTTGACTTCTTCTTCTTCTCCTCTGGCTCCTCTGGGGCCTGTGGCTGAAGTTCAGCCACCTGGCTGAAGTAACTACTGGCTGTAGTAACTACTGTACAGTAACTACTGTGTGTCAGGGATGGACACACAACCCAGGTGAAGATGAGACTCAGATCCAAGACTTTTGCTGGGGCCTTTGGGAATCAGGAGAGGTACGTTCTGTTGGGCTTGCAGAGGGGAGAACAGGACCGTCTGGAGCCTCATGGGAAACACCCGCTGGAGGCTGAAGCCCGTAGGGAGCGTGTAGGAGCTGCGAGGTGGGGAGAGAGACTCTGTCCTTAAGACCTCTTGAATCCTCGGATCTGGGAGTGCCTGAGGTCAGCCACCCTGCAGGCTTCCCTCTTAGCCCAAGCACATGTGGCCTGGGCGTCGTTGTCTGAGGACTTGGAGGCGTCCACCTACCTCTTGCTGGAGACAATGGGCACCCTCCAGCCTTTGATCTGGTTGAGCTCAGTGTCTGAGACCTCGACCTGCAGCGGAAGCCGAGGCACCCACACGGTCACCTCCAGGGCGCCGCTCAGGTGCTGGTAGGTGAAGTTGACTGCCGCATTCACCTTGCCTTTCATTTCCTTCCCATTGACGAAGATATAGTCACATCTGTCGGACACCTGTGGACAAGTGAGAGAGAAAGGGAAGGGGGCAGGTGAATCTTCCTCCTGTTCTATTGCCCAGGGAACAGCACGAGGAGGAGGAACATTCCATGGCCGGTTGTGGGCACTGTCATGAGGACTAGACCCTAGTGGTGAGTAGACATCGGTGAAATCATGTCCTTGGCAGCAACACGGACACAGCTGGAGGCCACCATGCTAAGTGAGTTAACAGAGACAGCAAACCAAATACTGCATGTTCTCATTTATAAGTGGGGGCAGAACACTGGGCACACACAGATGTGCTTTTGAGAATAGCAGATGCGGTCATAGGAGATGTGGCCTGAGCTCTCCTCATGTCTCCCGGGACCCTGTTCCTGGCTCAGTGCCCTAATCACAGGTGCTACAGGTGTACGTGAATGTAGCATCTTCTGTAGAAGACTGCACTTGGGAGGCTAGAGTGGGGTCCCTCAGAGTGACCTGGACGTAGGTCTTGCCCCCCCGACTCTCTGCCCAGTGATGGACTCAGTGGTGCAAAGCCCAGACTCCTTGCCTCCAGGAGATACAGTGTGCAAGGTGTAGCTCCCTCCCAGAGCTCCTGGTGGCTTCCGTACCCTTTGCCTGGAGTTGTCCTTGTAAGTGTCTCTCACTTTCCCACCCTGCCCTCCTCATGTCCCTTCAAGTACGTCCTGAGACCCTTCTCAGTCACGTGCAGACAACTTTTCCTCTTAGGTGTGCAAGGACCCTGAGGTATATACTGCCTGGTTCCTTAGAGGGGTCCAGAATATCCCATCCGAGCTGCTCACCGGTGAACTAACTCAATGGTTCCCCCCTTAAGGGTTGTCGTTGCTGCCATGTGTCCTGACTCTGTCCATTCTCTCACTCTGCATCCAGAGGTCCCTCCCCAAATAAGCCACCTGCTCTCGATTCCATGCCTCAGGCTCAGTTTTCCATGGAATCCAGACATGAGGAGTCACTTCATCCTTGAAACAGCTGCAGAACGAGGGACTGCTGCCATTCCCAACATCCAGATGAGGAAATGGAGAGTGAAAGTGCCCGCCTAAGGGCCCTGCAAGGTGGGTGGGGCAGAGCCAGGATCAGCCTTGGAGGCTCTCGGTTGCTGGCCCCCACAGGATGGCCCGTCCATGCCAGCATTGATGGGAAGACCCAAGTTCAACGAAAGGACTTTGTCCTCTTGTCTCTGCCGTCCTGCTTTCCAAGGGAGGCTATCAGTCCCTCAGTTCTCATCCTAGACAGGAATTGGGGGCTGTCTTTGGGGAAGGGTGTCAGGCTGAATAATGGCCCCCAAAAGATGGCCATATCCTGATCCCTGGAACCTGTAAATGTGACCTTACTTGTCAAAAAGGACTTTGCAGATGTGACTAACTTAAGGATCTGTCCCCTGCCCCCAGCTTTACTGGTAAATAGGTAATTGGCAGGTAAAATGTCATTTATTTAGTGCATGACATGATATTTTAATATACATGTGTACCGTGAAATGATTACTACAATCAAGTTAGTTCACGTATCTGTCACCTCCCAGTCACACGTGTGTGTGTGGGTGGTGAGGACATCTAAAAAGGAAACCATCAAGAGAGCAGGAAAACAACCCATAGAATGGGAAAAAATATTTGCCAACTGTGTATCTGACAAAGGCGTAAAGTCCAGGATCGTCAAGGAATTCAAATGAGCTGAAAAAAACAAACAAAAAAAATGCAGCCCTATTAAAAAATGGGCAAAAGACATGAATAGTCACTTTTCAAAAGAAGACATGTGGGCAACCAACAGATACATGAGAAAATGCTCAGCCTTACTAATCATCAGAGAGATGCAAATCAAAACCACATTGAGATACCACCTAACTCCAATAAGAATGGCCATCGTTAATAAATCAAAAAATAACAGATGCTGGCAAGGATGTGGAGAAAAAGGAATGCTTTTACACTGCTGGTGGGAGTGCAAGCTAGTTCATCCTCTATGGAAAACGGTGTAGCGATTTTTAAAAGAACAATCCAGCAATCCCTCTCCTGGGAATATACCTGGAGGAACTCAAAGTCATTCTACAAAAAACACATTTATACAGGCATGTTTATCGTCATACTATTCACAATAGCAAAGACCTGGAACCAATCCTGCTGCCCACTGAAAGTGGATGGGTAAAGAAAATGTGGTCCATATACATGATGGAGTATTACACAGCCACAAAGAAGGGCAAAATCATGGACTTCGCAGCAAATTGGGTGGAGTTGGAGACCATCATACTTAGTGATCTGTCACAGAAACAAATACCACATGTGCTCACTCATAAGTGGGACCTGAACATTAACCACAATAGCACAAAAGAGGAATCGAAAGTTGCTGGACACTGCCGGGGTGGGAGGGGCACATACAACACGAAGGATACTTGGTCCTAAACCAAGCGAAGTGAGGACCAGCTGGAGCCCAAACTTCACAAACATGTAGATATTTATGTATCTAATCCTGACTTGTACCCAACATCTCTATAAGAAAATTAAGTTAATAAAAAAAACGAAGCCGGGCTCGGTGGCTCAGCCTGTAATCCCGCGCCTTTGGGAGGCTGAGGTGAGTGGATTGCCTGAGCCCATGGGTTCGAGACCCACCTGGGCAGCGAGACCTCATCTCTACAATAAATCAAAAAATCAGCTGGGCGTGGTAGCGCGTGCCTGTAATTCCGGCTACTTGGAAGGCTGAGGCGGAAGGATCGCCGGAGCCCAGCAGGTCGAGGCTGTGGTGGCCGGGAGCGGCCACTGCACTCCAGTCTGGGCGACAGGGTGAGACTCCAACTCAAAAAAAAACAACAAAAAAACAACAACAACAATCCATCATCTTGACAAAATTTAAGTATACGATACAGTATTTTTAATTTTTAATTTTTATTTTAAAGACGTGGGGTGGTTGGACTCGGTGGCTCAGTCTGTAATCCCAGTTCTTTTGGAGGCCGAGGTGAGTGGATTGCCTGAGCCCACGGGTTCGAGACCCGCCTGGGCAACTTGATGAGCCCTTGTCTCTACAATCAAAAATTAGCTGGGCGCGGTAGTGTGCACCTGTAGTTCCGACTACTCGGAAGGCTGAGGTGGAAGGATCGTCGGAGCCCAGGAGGTCAAGGATGGGGTTGCTGTGAATGTGCCACTGCACTCCAGCCTGGGTGACAGAGTGAGACTCCAACTCAAAAGAAATAATAAAAATAAATAAATAAGTAAATAAATATGTGGGGTACGATTCAGGGTTAGGTATACAAATGGTCATTGTACAGGTAAAGGGTAAAGTTTGGACCTCACCCTGGTCAGTATTGTTAAATATAGTCTCCAAGCTGTATACTGATGCCCAGAATGCGTTCGTGTGCATTATTAAAACTTTCTATCCTTTGACCAACATCTCTTTGTTTCCACTTCCCAGCCGCTGGAAACCACCCTCCCACTCTGTCTCTGTGAGTTTGACCTTTTTAGTTTCCACATGTGAGTGAGGTCATGTGGTCTCTGTCTGTGTCTGGTTTATTTCACTTAGCACATCCATCTGGGCTCATCCATGTCATTGCAAATGGCAAGATATCCTTTTTTTTTTTAAAGGTTGAATAGTATTCCATTGTGTATATATACCACATTTTATTTTCTTTAAATTTTAGATTCAAGGAGTATAATTACATGTTTGTTCCATGAACATATTGCACACAGGTGGGGATTGGGCTGTTAGTGTTTCATGATCTGAATAGTGAACGCTGCAGCCAATAAGTAATTTTTGAACCCATCGTCCCTTCAAGCCTCTGCTTTTCAAGTCTCCAGTATCTATTATTTCCCTCTTTATGTGCCTGGGTATCCACTGTTGAACTCCCATTTATAACTGAGAGTGTGTGATATCTTTATTTGTTCATCCACTGATGGTCACTTCTGTGGCTTCCACATCTTGGCTACTGTAAATCATTAAGAATCTTGAGGCCGGGCTTGGTGGTTCAGCCTCTAATCCCAGCAGTTTGGAGGCTGAGGTGAGTGGATTGCTTGAGCACGCAGGTTTGAGACCAGCCGGGCAACTTGGCGAGAACTCATCTCTACAATAAATCAAAAATTAGCTGGATGTGGGAGCGCTCACCTGTAGTTCCGGCTACTTGCAAGCCTCAGACAGAAGGATCGCCAGAGCCCAGCAGGATGATGCTGGGGTGACTGTGAGCGTGCTACTGCACTCCAGCCTGGGCGACCGAGTGAGACTCTAACTCAAAAATAATAAAAATAATAATCTTGAAACAACAGATGCTGGCGAGGATGTGGAGAAAAGGGAACACTTCTCTACTGTTGGTGTGAACACAAACTAGTTCAACCTCTATGGAAAACAGTGTGGCAATTCCTAAAAGAACTAGAGATTGACCTTCCATCTGACCCAGCAATCCTCCTTCTGGGAATATAGCTGGAGGAACTCAAATCATTCTATGAAAAGATACCTGCACATGCATGTTTACTGCAGCACTATTTACAATAGCAAAAACATGGAACTGACCATGCTGCCCATCGAAACTAGACTGGATTTTTAAAAAGTGGTATATATATATATACATGATGGAATATCATGCGCCATAAAGAACAAAATTATGGACTTTGCAGCAACTTAGATGAATTTAGAGTCTATTACACTCAGTGATCTATCACTGAAACAAAGAACTGGCACCACATGTTCTCACTAATAAGCAGACCCTGAACATTTGCCACAATACTATAAGAAAGGGATTGGTAGTAGCAAGACACTGCTGGTAGGGGAGGGGCTCTTAACATCAATAAAAGGGTTCTTGATCTCAAACAAGGAGAAGCGGGAACCCAAGGGAGGCCCAAACTTTACCTGTACGATGCCCACTTGTGTACCTGACCCTGAATTGTACCCCACATCTTTAAAATAAAATAAAAAATAAAGAATCGTGAGATAGGGAGCTCATCCTAGATTATTTGGGTGGGCCCTGTGTGTAATCCAACTGGCCCTATAAAGAGGAGGCGAAAGAGAGCTGACTGTGGCAGTGGGAGGAGGTGCTGTGACCACAGATATGAGATGCTGTGCTGGAGGGTGGAGGCCAAGGAAGGAGGCTGCTCTGGAGGCTGGAGCGTGCCAGGAAACAGAGTCCCCCTAGAGCCTCCACAGGGAGCACAGTCCTGCTGACTCCTCGGCCTTGGCCCAGGGAAACTGATTTCAGACGTGTCACCTTCAGAACCAGGAGAGAATAAACGCGTGCTGATTCTCTCACCAGGCCATCAGGCTTGCGGTGATGAGTCACAGAAGCTGCAGGACACTGATCCCAAGAGGGGAGAGGAGGATGAGCCATGGGGCTCCGGGGGTGTCCTCCTCTTGCTGGGGCTTTGCTGGTTAAGCAGGAGGGGGCGGGGAGGGGCTAGGAACCCCGGTTCACGGAGCACCTCTCACATGTCAGGATCACCAGGTGTACACATTCCACTGCCCTGGCATCCAGTGCCCACGGCCACCCAGGTAGCAGGCACCGCATCGTCCTCATTTCATGGATGAGGAGCTTGGGGCCGGGGGATCTGACACTAATTTTCCCAAGGACACGCAACTGGAAAGCAGCAAAGACCAGGCGCAGCCCACATTAGCCCTGCTGCCCCCTCTACAGCCCTGTCACTCCTGCCCAAGGGCCCCTTCGTGTCTGGCTTTTTAGAGGATGAAAGCCTCCTTTTAGCACTTGGAAGGGTGTGAGGACAAGCAGCGAAGTGACTAGGTTGCTCAAGCATCATTAAAAGCGTCTCCATGGAAGGCCCCATGTTTCCTTTTTTTTTGAATTGGAGTCTCACTCAGTGGAATGCTCATGACCACTGCAGCCTCCACCTGCTGGGCTCAGGCAATTCTTCTACTTCAGTCTTCCAAGTAGCTGGAACTATAGGCACATGCCACCATGCCTGGCTAATTTTTTGATTTATTGTAGAGATGAAGTCTCGCCAAGTTGCCCAGGCTGGTCTCGAACCCCTGGACTCAGGCAATCCTCTCGTCTTCACCCCCTAAAGTGCTGGGATGATAGATGTGAGTCACTGTGTCTAGCCTGTTGTTTCTTCATGTCAAGACAGCAGACACGAAAGGCCCAGGAGGGCTCTTGTGAGCCTCAGTCTCCGGGGGCTGATTGCTTCCCCTTAAAAACCCCAGTCCTGAATTTCTCAGGGAGATGGGTTTGTGGGTCTCCTCCCATCTCCTGATTGGGCCACCCTGAGATTGTTATTCTCTGCTGCAAACCCTCCTGTCTCGGCGTGTTGGTCTGTGACCGTGCAGGGGGTGTCTGAGCCTGCTGGCCCTGGAACAGAAACCACTGTTTGAGCCGCATGTTTTTGAATCTCTGGCACTGCTTGTTGTTCCTCTCCATGGAGGGGACCCAGCCGGTGGGGAGGGTGTCAGGGGTCATTTTTTTTTTTAGTGGCACCTGTGACTCAATGTGGGTGACTGCAAGTTGTGGTTGCTGCTGCCTTGGTTATTCTCTCTTGGCTCCTTGTTTCGACCAAAGATGCTGAATCCTATAAAGAGGGTGAGAGTACGGAGGATGTCGCTTTGGGTAACGGAGAAGGTGCTTGAGAAATTCCTCTCATTCTGTGCCAGGCGGGGTCCCACTGATTTACCCAAAGCATCCTCCGTCCCAGTTCCAGCCAGAAGACACTCTGTGAGGGCCCCACCCAGCCCGTGCTTTCTGCCCTGAGAATTCTCCCGCTGTGTCTGGGGCAGATGGGCACGGACGGGGACTGGGTTTGTTTTCACGGGTGAATAGTTGAGCTGGGCTGAGCCCTTGGGTCCTTTTTTCTTCCAGGAATCTGGAATTGATGTGTAGAGACTCATGGCCATTATCATCAGGTCTTTGAACTGGAAGAAGACAGGAGAAACTGAGGCTGGAGTGTGGGGAAAATGAAGCCTAGATAGCCAGTCTGGAGAAAGACTCAGAGATCATTGCGGTGTGACAGGAGTGAATGAGCAACTGAGAAACACAGAGAGCAAAGGAGAGAGAGAGAGAGAGAGAGGAGGACAGAAAGGGAGGGGGGAGAGAGAGGGAAAAAGGGAGAAGGGGGAGAGAGAAAGAGAGAAGAGAAGGGAAGGGGAGAGAAGGAAAGAAAGAGAGGGAGGGAGGTGGGAAGAAGAAACCACTTTGCTTCTGCTGTTCCCCCGCGTCTCACTTCCAGTTCCTCCTTAGTCTGACTTCACTGCCTGCTCTCAGATCTCCCCAGACCCTCCTGTGTCCTCCAGTTTTGCTCCCATCCGTCTGAATAGGTTTCCGTGACTTGAAATCAGACAACTTCCGATTCAGGATCTAGGATGTGTCTCTGTCAGGAGTTCCCAGGTTTTGAGAACACATTGAGGGTGTGTCAGGGTGGGACTCAGCGGGAAGGAGCATTTTATTGAGGATTTTGACCCAACATTGCACCTGCTGCTAGTTGGATTTATCGTCCAGAGATGTCTGTAGATGACACACTGGCTGGTACCCATGCTGGGGCTCACTGCTCCAGCCCCCCCCATGAGATTTCTCACAGTCCTTTGGGGGCATGTGGGGACAGACCGTCATTGCGGGCCTATGTTGGCTGGCCTATCCAGCTCATAGCTCTGCTGCCCCATGTGACTCAAGTCTTGCTCATCTGAGCAGTCCATCTCACAGGCCACAGTGATTGACTTAGAAATACGCAGGTGGGCTGGGCTCGGTGGCTCAGCCTGTCATCCCAGCGCTTTGGGAGGCCGAGGTGAGTGGATTGCCTGAGCCCACGGGTTGAGACCCACCTGGGCAACTTGGCAAGACCTCGTCTCTACAATAAATAAAAAATTAGCCAGGCGTGGTAGCGTGTGCCTGTAGTTCCAGCTACTTGGAAGGCTGAGGTGGAAGGATTGCCAGAGCCCAGCCGGTTGAGGCTGCAGTGGCTGGGAGTGGCCACTGCACTTCAGTCTGGGTGACAAAGTGAGACTCCAACTAAAAAAAAAAACAAAACTCTACCACCTGACAAATTCCTGTGACTTTTAAAAGCCGGACTCAGTGGCTCAGCCTGTAATCCCACGCTTTGGGAGGCTGAGATGAGTAGATTGCCTGAGCCCACGGGTTCGAGACCCACCTGGGCAACTTGGTAAGACCTCAACTCTACAATAAATAAAAAATTAGCCGGGTGTGGTAGCGTGCGCCTGTAGTTCCAGCTACTTGGAAGACTGAGGCGGAAGGATTGCCAGAGCCCAACCGGTTGAGGCTGCAGTGGCTGGGAGTGGCCACTGCACTCCAGTCTGGGTGACAAAGTGAGACTCCAACTCAAAAAAAAAACAAAACTCTACCACTTGACAAATTCCTGTGACTTTTAAAAGCCGGACTCAGTGGCTCAGCCTGTAATCCCATGCTTTGGGAGGCTGAGGTGAGTGGATTGCCTGAGCCCATGGGTTCCAGACCCACCTGGGCAACTTGGCGAGACCTCATCTCTACAATAAATAAAAAATGAGCCGGGCGTGGTAGCACGCGCCTGTAGTTCCAACTACTTGGAAGGCTGAGGTGGAAGGATCGCCGGAGCCCAGCAGGTTGAGGCTGCGGTGGCCGGGAGCGGCCACTGCACTCCAGTCTGGGCGACAGAGTGAGAATCCAACTCAAAAAATAAATAAATAAATAAAAGAAATACGCAGGTGGCCCAAGCCAGGCTAAATACAGCCCTAATGAGATTTGAATGTGGGTAAGAGGTAGCTTATTTTCACAGGTGTTGTCAAGCTGGTTAGACATAGCCCTGGAGTTGTGAGAAGGTTCCACATGGAGAGCCAGGCTGAGATGAGAGCCCACTCAGAGCAAAAATATGTTGATCACAGAACAGCTTGTCTTCAGCCTCCAGATACTTAAGTACCTGGATCCAGCTGTGCCTAGGCTCTGGGAACCTTACCTAAGCTCACCTGGGCTCTAAGTACCTTACCTAAGATCTCCTGGGCTCAGACAACCTTACCTAAGCTCACCTGGGCTCTGAGAACCTTACCTCAGCTCTCCTGGGCTCTGGCAACCCAACCTAATCTCAACTGGGATCTGGGGACCCTACCTAAGCTCACGTAGGCTCAGAGAAACTTACCTAAGCTCACCTAGGCTTGGAGGATCTTACCTAAGCTCACCTAGGCTCTAGGGACCATACCTAAGCTCACCTAGTCTCTGGGGACCTTACCTAAGTTCACCTAGGCTCTGGTGACCCTACCTAAGTTCACCTAGGCTCTAGGAAGCTTACCTTGGCTCATTTGACCTTAAACTGGCAAGACACGAGTTTCGTTCTGTCTGAGAGGACCCATCCCAAGCATTTTGGGCTTAGAGAGAAAGCTGTGCTCCTGTCTAGCCAGAAGGAGTGGAAGTATTTCCCGCATCTGACATCTATCCTTCCCCCGGAGCTCTGTTCCTAGTATTAGGTTGTTAAGTCTTACAAATTCCCCCTTGGGGAGATGAACTGGAGAAACATAACGGTCTAGGTGAGCCGGCAAGACCTGTTCATTACTTCTTGTTAAAATATGAGTAACCGTACATGTCAGGTAATTTATTAACTACCACTTTTCAGTGCTGACTGTTTGAAGGGATGATCTATTAAAACTCTCGAACCCCTTCAAAATCCATTCCCACCAGCCACACTGTTCCGTTATGGGGATGTGGTTAATATTTCTGCTCCGGTGTGCATAATCCGGTACTTATGTGAATTTAATGCCATTTCCTTCTTTTCGGTTTGAATGCTGTATGAATTTAAATCTCACTTAAATATCACCAACATTCTTGGTACATTTTATGTTCTTCTAATATTTTTCTCTTTTCTGTTTTTTTTTTTCCAAGAGTGAAAGCTGAGGATATTGAAATTTTGTCTTTTTCTCCCCCTCACACTTGGGAGAAATAGACATCCAGCAGGAAGTCACCATCCAGTTGTCGAGCTGGGCTGTACCTTTTTGTGGTTAGTCCTATCCTGGACAAAAACGGCAATATTCCTAACTGTGATATCAATTAATCATAGTAGTGACTAATGTGTATTGTTTGCAACATGCAAGTTATTGTGTTGCGTGTCAATATCTTATTCCATTTGATTCTCACACTAGTTATAAGACAGGTGTGGTTACCCTCATTCTCCCGATGAGGAAACTCAGGCTCAGTGGCCCATAGACGTGGGGTACCTATCAAGCTAGATCAATTGCTCAGAAGAGAACTGTAACTCCTTATATGAGGTTCATTGCATGGGAAGCAACTTTACCTGGTGCAGGGGTGTGTGTTCACCTCTCTCTGCCAAGTTTCAGATAAACACGCTGGAGGAGGACGAGCTGTGGCTGGGAGCGGGGACAGACCTTGGATGGGGCTGGGGCTGGCACTGCGGGTCCGCGGAGACACCCAGTGTGCAGTGGGGCACCGAATTACCCTGAGATGAGCAGGTTGGGAACCTCCCCCCCACATTCCTATGTTGAAATCCTAGCCCTCAGTACCTCAGAGTCTGACTATATTGGAGGTGTTTAAAGGGATGATTGAGTTAAAATGAGGTCACTGGACCAGGTTGGGCTCTAATGCAATATGACCAATGTCTTTCTTTTTTTGAAACAGAATCTGGCTCTGTCGCCTAGGCTGGACTACAGTGGTGCCATCATGGTTCACTGTAGTCTTGAACTTCTGACCTCAAGTGATCCTCCTGCCTCAGCCTCCTGAGCAGCTGGGACTACAAATGTGCATCACCACACCTGCCTGACTTTTCTATTCTTTTAGAGATGGAGTCTTGCTATGTTTTTCAGGCTGATCTCAAACTCCTGGCCTCAAGCGATCCTTCCATCTCAACCTCCCAAAGTGCTAAGATTATGGGTGTGAGCTACTGCACCCAGTTTCTTTTAAGAAGAAGAGGAGATTAGGGCACACACACACACACACACACACACACACACACACAGAGAGAGAGAGATGCACATGACAGAGGGAAGACCCTGTGAGGACACAGCAGGAAGGTGACCATCTGAAAGCCAAGGAGAGAGGCCTCACAAACCTGCTGACGCCTCCATCTTGGACTTTTGGCCTCCAGAACTGTGATGAAATGAGTATCTTTGGTCCAAGCTGCCTGGTCTGGGATATTTTGTTATGGTAGTCCTTGCAAATCAACCATGCAGATGAATACAGTCTCCTGCTCCATCCCTAGAGAGTGTTTTCAACTTGCAGGAGGAAATCGACAGGCTGAGTAGAGGGGAGGTCAGCAGGGAAGTTGGAAGAGCCGGCCTAAGAGTGGGGACTTGACACATGGGTGACAGCTGTAGCTGGCATTGAGGGCGTTTATCTATCTGGCATCGAGGGTGTTTGTCCAGCATCGAGGATGTTTGTCTAGCATCCGGGACGTTTGTCTGTCTGACATCGAGGTCATTTGTCTGTCTGGCATCCTTCTCAAGTGCTCACATCACTTGGTTGATTCTGACAGTAACGCAACAAGGTAGGCATTATTGTAATATCCATCGTACAGGCGAGAAAACAGGCACGATGAGGTTAATTGACTTGCTTGATTTCCCACAGCTGACACGCCTTGGGTCTGGAATTTGAACCTGGGCCATTCCGGCTCCAGAGTCTGCCCTCACACGGTGTGATCGTGGAGTCTCTGGAAAGCAGATGCTGAGATGAAAGGGTTAGTTGGGCAGTAGTATCCGTGAAGGAGAAAGGAAGGACCCAGGATGGACGAGGAGCTCTCGGGTCAAGATGGAGACCTGACGACATTCCTGCCACCTCCCTGACTGGCCTGGAGCTTCACTTCGGTGCAAGTGGTCAGACGCTTGAGCCACCAGTGTGGTCAGCAGCTGGCATTACCTCAAGAAGAGCATGACTCCGCTGGAAACGGAGGGACCCCGAGTGCTAGCCGCAGTCCCCGGCTAGCCACCAATGCCCCTGGAGGCTGAGCCAGCACCCTTCTGGAAGGCACACCTGGGCTCTTTCTGTGTGTGCCATAGCGGGCCTCTTGTTTGGGACCCAGGCAGGCATATGCTGGCGTCTTTGGAATCATCTATACCAGAAGATTCCATATATAGTCTATATTCTATAGCCTATTTTCTCCTAAAATCATACATTTAAATTCCCAGGAAGCTCTGTTATTTTTAAATGAAACAGAACATTTTTACACAACCCCAAATTTCCACTTCCCAATCTTTCCTGGGTCAGAAGGAATAATGCATTCAGCAAATGTTCTCTTTTCTTTGTTCTCAAAATTATCCACCATGTGGCCTGTGTCATAAGATCAGAGTTGTCTTCTCACAGTCACTTGCTGGCAGTCTGATAGGAAATCATTTTCATAACAACCCACTCAAATAGCTCTTGCCACGTGTCAGGGACTGTGCTGATCCAGGATTTCTTGGCCCCTGCACCATCGGCATTTTGGGCTGGACAGTCCCGTGCATTGTGGAATGCTCAGTGGCATCCCTGGCCTCCACCCACACATGCCAGCAGCAGCCCCTGTCCCAGCCGTGACAGCCAGAAGTGTCACCAGACATGGGCCCTGGGCACTGCCGTTGAAAACAACTATTCTAAGCACTTTTTCTAGATGTATTTGTTTCAGCGTCACATCAACCACACAGCACTGCTTTGAGAACTATCTCTGGGTTTTTTTGGGTTTTTTTTTTTGAGTTGGAGTCTCACTCTGTCGCCCAGACTGGAGTGCAGTGGCCGCTCCCGGCTACCTGCTGGGCTCCGGCGATCCTTCCGCCACAGCCTTCCAAGTAGCTGGAACTACAGGCGAGCGCTACCACGCCCGGCTAGTTTTTTGATTTATGGTGGACATGAGGTCTCGCCAAGTTGCCCAGGCGGGTCTCAAACCTGCAGGCTCAGGCAATCCACTCACCTCAGCCTCCCAAGGCGCAGCATTACAGGCTGAGCCACCGAGCCCGGCTGACTTTTTCTGTTATAAGCATGGGAGGGGTCTGTAAATTCATGGGCATTTTTAAAATATTCTACTTTTTCAAACAACGCAGTGGCAAATGTCCTTGTCTCCACCTGCTTGTGCACACAGGCCTGTTTTTCTAGAGTCTGTACCAAGAAGCGAGCCTCAGGGTGAGATGAAGCCGTATGTTAATTATAACGCCGCCACTGCTCTTCCCAATGGCCCTGTGAGGCTGGCATTATCATGTCTCCTGTTTTCTGGACACACAACTTGGAGACTCAAGGACAAGAACGTGTGTGTCAGGTTGCAGTCTCCAAAGACGGCCACAGCAATCTCCTCCACCCGCACATGCTCCCTTCTCCATAGCGACCTCACCATGTCCCTACGGAAGAAGTGGTGGAGTCAAATCCTCTCTCTCTGGGCTGGGCTTTGCGATGTGCTATGTTGAAGCTCAGAAACTGGTACCCCAGAATATGGCGCCATGACATGCTGGACTGAAGTAGAGGGAGAACACATGGTCCCTCAGACCTTCTCCATTTCCTGCCTCTCAATTCTCTGTCTCCCCCAAAGCACAGGATGGCATCGTTCTCTGAAAGTCCATCAGTTACCTGACTTCCAGGCTCACCAAAGAAGAAAGCAATGGCCTCTGGTCCCTTCCCCGAGTTTTCATGAACTGGATTTGTAGGAAGAAAGACTGAAGTTTGTCAATACACCTGGACAAACTTTTGTCACAAACCATTGTCTGTTCTGAAGACCTGGGAGACTCTGTCCCAGATCAGCGTATGTTCTCTAAGCCCACTGAACTCTCCCAAAGTCACTTACCACTCCCTTAAAACCATCCACATGTCCCTATCTCCCTTTCATCTAAGAAGAAGGGTATAGAGCCATATGGACACTCTATTGCGAAGTAGGGTCATCACTCTGATTTTCTCCCCACACATATTAATGCATTTAGATGCTGTTGTTCCTTTTTCTTTTTTGTGTGTGTGTTGGAGTCTCACTTTGTCACCCAGACTGGAGTGCAGTGGCTGCTCCCGGCCACCGCCGCCTCGACCTGCTGGGCTCCGGCGATCCTTCCGCCTCAACCTTCCAAGTAGCGGGAATAACAGGCATGTGCTACCACGCCCGGCTGATTTTTTGATTTATTGTAGAGATGAGGTCTCGCTGCCCAGGCGGGTCTCGAACCCGCAGTCTCAGGCAGTCCACTCACCTCAGCCTCCCAAAGGCGCGGGATTACAGGCTGAGCCACCGAGCCCGGCTGTTTTTCCTTTTCATCTGCCTTTTGTGAGTTGATTTTTTTGGTGAACTTTCAGAGCGTGAAGGGGAAGTCTTTATTGGGCCACTGATAGAATGTGACACGTGACAATCTGAGATTTCTAGTGCCGGGTCATAAAAAACCTTATAGCTTCCACCTGTTTCCTGGAGCACGCACCCTTCAGATGCCTCCTCTCAGGACCCAGCCCCCGGTCCATCCAGACCAGATGGAGGGGCCACATGTGGGCCCTGCAGCCTGTGCTGGACGCCTTACCAAAATGGCCAAGAACAATTGCTGTCCCCTTGGTGTGGTGTCTTGGACATCAGCATGGTTCAACCCCCAGACAACCCCTCCGTATGGAAATGAATGAAAATAAGCATTCTCAGCCAGATGCAGTTTAGGAAACATCGTTCTCTGCTCAGCCTCACTGGAGCATACATCTGCAAGATACTGGAAAGGATAGATGTAGCATTCCATTGAAAGTGGGGGTCAAGCCCACTTTAGTTAGGTCATTAAATGTCAGAGTGAGTCCGGTGGGTTCGAGAAGACCTGGAGAGGCCAAGCTGTTGGGCTGTGCCTGGGGATGACCTGTGCCTGGGGATGACCTGGCTGTTGGGCTGTGCCTGGGGATGACCTGGAGTCAGTTCAGAGAGCCCAACTGGGTCCGACTGTCAGAGAGTTCGGGACATCTCTTCTTATTTCTTAGGGGACGACGCTACTTTAAGAAACCATTCAGCCCAATCCTATCTTCAGCAAAACTCAGCACATAATAAACCCCCAACAATTGTTTTGTTTAATGAATAAATGAATGAATGAATGAATGAGGGGCTGAATGAAGATATTGTTCCCATCTTAATGACAAGGCAGAGCTGCTTGGCAAAGCCACCCTGCTTTCAATAGAAGTTCTTTCGGATTTTTCTAATTTAAAAAGTCTCATTAGCTAAGAAAACAATCTCTCAAGACTCACTGGGCCAGTAAATTTCTCTTATGCAAAGAATGAGGTCAATTAAAAAAAAATTTTTTTTGGAGTTGGAGTCTCACTCTGTCACCCAGGCTGGAGGGCAGTGGCATGCTCCCAGTCACCGCAGCCTCGACCTGCTGGGCGCAGGCTCAATTTAAAATTTAACCTCAGTGAAACTGAATTCAAATTCCCAGGGTCCAATCCTGGCTTCAACACTCGTAGGAAGGCTAGAGGGCGGTGAAAGGACAGTTGTCTGGGTGGACAGCGGGGGTCTAAGCTCAGCATCACCAGGACCAGCTGGGTCATCTGGGCAGAGCCTCCAACAGCCTGTGTGGCTTTCTTGCCTAGAGCAAGAAGCTCTTGCCATTCTTTTTTTTTTTTTTTGAGTTGGAGTCTCACTCTGTCACCCAGACTGGAGTGCAATGGCCGCTCCCGGCCACCGCAGCCTCGACCTGCTGGGCTCCGGCGATCCTTCCGCCTCAGCCTTCCAAGTAGCTGGAACTACAGGCGCACGCTACCATGCCCGACTGATTTTTGATTTATTGTAGAGATGAGGTCTCACCAAGTTGCCCAGGCGGGTCTCGAACCCGCGGGCTCAGGCAATCCACTCACCTCAGCCTCCCAAAGTGCTGGGATTACAGACTGAGCCACCCAGCCCGGCCGCTCTTGCCATTCTTTGGGCACAGAGCAAGGTTAACAAACTCAGAATCACAGAAGAGGAAGATTTCACAGTAATAAATCTGTATTTCTCTGGAAAGTCTGTTGACACGGAGACACGTCC
The DNA here is from genome assembly GCA_027257055.1 of Cephalopachus bancanus. Classification (NCBI taxonomy): domain Eukaryota; kingdom Metazoa; phylum Chordata; class Mammalia; order Primates; family Tarsiidae; genus Cephalopachus; species Cephalopachus bancanus. The sequence continues at coordinate 2,092,707 of JAPVLO010000269.1, forward strand.
CTTAATCTAGTTAGGATGTTGTCTTCTCCAAGCCTCATATTGAAATGTGGTCCCTGGCCGGGCTCGGTGGCTCAGTCTGTAATCCCAGCACTTTGGGAGGCCGAGGTGAGTGGATTGCCTGAGCCCGCGGGTTCAAGACCTGCCTGGGCAACTTGGTGAGACCTCATCTCTACAATAAAAAATCAAAAATTAGCTGGGTGTGGTAGTGAGCTCCTGTAGTTCCAGCTACTTGGAAGGCTGAGGCGGAAGGATCGCCGGAACCCAGCAGGTCGAGGCTGCGGTGGCCGGGAGCGGCCACTGCACTCCAGTCTGGGTGACAGAGTGAGACTCCAACTCAAAAAAAAAAAAGAAAAGAAAAGAAAAGAAATGTGGTCCCCAGGGCTGGAGGAGGGGCCTTGTGGGAGGTGCTTGAGCCATGGGGGCGGATCCCTCATGGATGGCTTGGCGCCCTTTGCTGTCATGGTAATGAGTGAGTCTTTCGCTCTATTATTAGTCCATGCTAGAGGTGGCTGTTTACCTCTTTTCTTTTGGAGTCAGGGTCTCACTCTGTCACTCAGGATGGAGTGCAGTGGCAGGTTCACAACAATCACAGCTCACTGCAATCTTGAACTTCTGACTCAAGCAATCCTTATGCCTCAGCCTCCCAAGTAACTGGGACTACAGGTATAGGCCACCACGCCTGGCTGATTTTTTTTTTTTGTGACAGCTTGCTATATTGTCCAGGCTGGTCTCAAACTCCTGGGCTCAAACAATCCTCCCGCCTTGGCCTCCCAAAGCGCTAGTATTACCAGCATAAGCCACCACACCCAGCCTAGAGAGCTGATTGTTTAAAAGAGCCCGGCCCCTCCCTCTCTCTCTCTTACTCCCTCCCTCACTATGGGACACGCCGGCCTCCCTTCCCTTTCCACCGTGATTACAGTTTCCTGAGGCCTCCTCAGAAGCCCAGCGAATGCTGGTGCCATGCAAAACTGCCAGCCAAATAAATCTCTTTTCTTAACAAATTACCCAGCCTCAGGTATTTTTTTATAGCAAAATAGACTAACACACCTCTCAAGGCCACGGCCAGCTGAGAAGTGGTGTCTTTAGACAGTGGCGTCCTGGGAAATGCTAACAACCTGCTCTGTGGGAGAAAAGTCTTGATGTATAGCATTGTCAATTTTCACGGTATAAACGTTCCCAATTACACGCTGCCAACACAAAGTCACGGATGCAGAGTTGGAAGAGAAGTGCACCATGGCTTTGCCAGCTGGGACAAGCCAGCTTCCACATGACACGGCCTCGGGGTCTCCAGTTCACCTAGATGCCCACCACTCCCTAGTGTTTCGCCACCAGCACTTGAATCTGCAACCCTTGAAAAATCGGGCACCACAGTAAGGAGGGACTCAACAACCCAGGCCAGGTTCAACCTCGGCATCCAGGTCAGAGTGCTACCCGCCGGACGACATAGAACCTTCTAATCATCTCCCAAGGTGGCCCCACTACCAAGTGGCAGATCCAGGATTTGCACGGGCTTCCTGACCACTGGGGAGTTCCTCCTTTCAGGGCCTTATGCTGTTTTTCTGCCCAAAACATGGCAGTTCATTTCTCAGGACAGAGAGTTTTTTTTTTTTTTTTTTTGAGTTGGAGCCTCACTCTGTCGCCCAGACTGGAGTGCAGTGGCCACTCCCGGTCCCTGCAGCCTCGACCTGCTAGGCTCCGGCGATCCTTCCACCTCAGCCTTCCGAGTAGCCGGAATTACAGGCATGCGCTACCACACCTGGCTAATTTTTGATTTATTGTAGAGATGAGGTCTCACCAAGTTGCCCAGGCGGGTCTCGAACCCGCGGGCTCAGGCAATCCACTCACCTTGGCCTCCCAAAGCGCGGGATTACAGGCTGAGTCACCGAGCCCGGCCAGGACAGAGAGATTCTAAGGACAACAGCATTTGGAATAATCGTGGAAGAGTGGAGAGAGAGTAAGAGAAAACACACCAATGGCAATCCAAGTCCTATGACAGTTTCTGACTGTAAATGAGAACAATGAAGTGTAAACAATATTTTTGAAAATACAGACAGGCTGGGCTCGGTGGCTCAGCCTGTAATCCCAGCACTTTGGGAGGCTGCAGCGTGTAGATTGTCTGAGCCCGCGGGTTCGAGATCAGCCCAGGCAACTTGGTAAGACTTCGTCTCTACAATAAATCAAAAATTAGCCGAGCGTAGTGGTGCATGCCTGTAGTTCCAGCTACTTGGAAGGCTGAGGCGGAAGGATTGCCGGAGCCCAGCAGGTCGAGGCTGCAGTGGCTGTGAATGTGCCACGGCACTCCAGCCTGGGCGAAGGAGTAAGACTCCAACTCAAAAAAAAAAAAAAAAGAAAGAAAAGAAAAGAAAATACAAAGAAATGACTGGTCTTCTGGGCACCATGATTCATAAGCCCCAATCGCTCCGGGGAGGTGATGAAGTCCGTGTACTAAGGTTTCTCTCTCTTTCTGTCTCCTTCCTTTCCCTCTCCTTCTCTCTCCCTCTTCAAGGGATGGGATAAAAATGGAAACAAGCCAGGTTCAGGACAACCCAGGCACTTGAAGGAGTGAGACAGGGAAGGTGACTCGTTCAGTCCGTTTTCCCTGTGCTCTTACTCTGTCCCCAAGGAACATGAAGAAGAGTCAGCAGGGCTGCATTCATGAACCTAGCCAGGGATTGGCAAGTAAGTCTTGCAAATGCAGAGACCCACATTTCTCTTTCTGAGGCTGTTGTAGAAACACCCTCACCTTAAACACACACACACACACACACACACACAAACACACACACGCAAATATGAACAAAAATACAGATAAAGAGGAAAAATTAGAAGCCTCAAAAAAACCTCTAAATTCACTGATTTCTCTCCTCCTACCAGCTGTTGAGGTTTTTTCCTCCGTGTGCTAAAACTTTCCTCTAAATAACCTTTAATAATCCCTGGAAACAAAACCCACAACGCACTTCGGCCTGCCACGAAATGTGGGCCTCTTTCTTTCTTTTTAGATCCTGAAGTATTCCTGGCACGGATTGTGTGTAAAAGGGACGATGAAGACGATGTGTCTGATTTGGCCCAAACGTCCGTGTTCTATTCATGGCCCTTGAAAGTCTTGGAGAATCAGATACACAGTCTGGGAAGGCAGGGCCTGTGCTTCTCGGCACGGTGAGAGTAACCAGGAGAAGGAGCGTGGCGGTGAGGGATGACAACGCTCACCGGCTTCTGTTGTGTAGACACGAGACACAGGCGGTGGGCATACCAGTGTGTTTGGAGGCGGGTGTTGTCTCTGAGCTGCAAACCCACCCTTCCGTGCTGTTGTTGACCCTACAATGTCTGATTTACCAGCTGTTCCCTTACAGGCTCTTCCCACGGGGGAGACTGGAAGGAATCTCCCAGGCTGGACGAGGGAGGGAGCTGCTCTCCCCCGGTAGCCTTCCTGGGCTCCTTCTTCCCTTGCTGTTTCCGTGAACGTCATGGCAGACTCACTCTGGAACCTCAGTCCCTTCCCAAAGCAGCAGCTGGAGCCGGCCTGCATAGGCGGTCCCATCTCGTGCCCTCACGGGCAACATTACACTGCAGTGCCACCTCCTCAGAGGTCTGGATGCCACACCCAGGGCTCACTCCACCACCCTGGGGAAGCCCAGCCTCTGCTGGGCGAAGCCTCTCCTTGAGGGACTCCCCGCCCTGCAGGATGTCTTCTGCCAACTTCCAGGTCTTGGTCATTCAGTGTCTTCCTTGTTCCTTCTCCACTGCTGGTGGTGTCTGCTTCATGATGCCTCAGTGGTACCACGCAGACCAGCTTTCCCCCTTTTAGTTATAGAGTGAGCAGCTCTGGATCTAGTTAACAACTCCTTCAATTAAGTTCTCTGATGTGGATTCTGTCTCCTGGCTCTACTCCAACTCATAGTAGGGAGTGAGAAAGAGAGGTGTGTTGTAGAAGGTGCTGTTTGTTACCTTAGCATTGCCTCGCTAGCCCTGACTAATTGACATGGTAGAAAATAGCTTATTTATCTTGTTCATCCACTCCATCTCCAGGCCTAGATAGTGCCTGGCATAAAGTTGGCACACAATAAAGAGCGGGTGAATGAATAGATAAAGTGGGAATTGCTTTGCGAGAAGTCCTAACAGCAATGACGAAACGGCACCCAATTTTCCAGACAACTGGTTCTCAGAACTATCTGACTTCATACCTCTGGTGTTCAGCAAACATTTTAAAACTCCCTTTTCACTATGTTAAAATGGAACTCGTAGATGATGTAACCTACATACAGGGTAATTTTATTAGGATTAATATAATGCTCTAACTGGGTTTCAAATGATATATATTTCATTTATACATATACATAAATGTATGATATACTGTGATCTATTTCAACATGCTGCTCTTGAGAATGACGACACCTGACAATGACTCTTTTTAGTCATAATAATTGTGGCAGGTATGAGCGCCGAATGACATACAGGTGCTGCTCAATCAACTTAAATATCATGAAATGCTTGGCCACTGGGGAAGAGATTTTCCAGTGTGGGAACAACTCTTGGAAATGTTACAACCAAGTGTGAGGTCCGACAATTAAGTTCACAAACGCATGCTAGAAAAAGTGCTCCATGCCTCATAGCTGATTATCACTATGGTCACCTTTGAAGGACATCCCTTGGGAAGCTATGCACCCATGCCAGTACCTAGTCCACCCGTCAAAGCACTTTTGGAACTATTTTTCTGGAATGGCCGTCAGAGCCATCGTCCTATTACCCTTGAAGTCCTGAATGTCATCAGAAGTCTACCTTTCAATATTTTCTTTATCTTCAGGTAAAGAAAAACATCATTGGGGGCCAGATAAGGTGAGTAGGGAGTAGGGAGGGTGTTCCAGTGCAGTTATTTGTACAGTGCTTCCAATGTCAGTGCATAGTGGCAAGCTCACAAACTTGTCAGACCTCAACAAATAACAACAGCTCTGATGGCCATTCCAGAAAAAGAGTTCCAAAACTGCTTTGACCGGTAGACTAGGCACTGGCGTGGGTGCATAGCTTCCCAAGGGGCGTCCTTTGCAGGTGACCATAGTGATATTCAGTGATGAGGTATGGAGCACTTTTTCTAGGATGGCTTGTGAACTTAACTGTTGGACCTCATATAACAAACACACAGTATTCCTTGATTTCCCTGAGTTTGCATTCCTCAAAAGTTCAGAGTTTTTTGTATTGAATTACAGTGCAGGTAACTACAGCTTTTTCCCCGAGTTTGGTGGGACGTTTAAAAGCTGTGATACAATAGCAAAGACATGGAACCAACCTAGGTGCCCATTAACAGTGGATGGATAAAGAAAGTATGGTGCATGTACACCATGAGATCCTGCACAGCCATAAAAAGAACAAAATTGTGTCCTTTGCAGTAACATGGTTGCAACTAGAGGCCATTGTCCTAAGCGAATTAGTGCAGAAACAGAAAACCAAATGTCACATGTTCTCCCTGATAAGCGGGAACTAGACACATAAGGATAGAACAACAGATACTGGGACTCCTAGAGGAGGAGGAGGGAGGGGACAAGGGTTGAAAAACCACCCACTGGGTACCACGTCCACCATTTGGGTGATGGGCTCCATAGAAACCCAGACCTCAGCATCACGCAATAGACCCACATAACAGACCTGTGCATGGACCTCCTGAAGCTGTTTATTTATTTATTTATTTATTTTTGAGTTGGAGCCTCACTCTGTCGCCCAGACTGGAGTGCAGTGGCCGCTCCCGGCCACCGCAGCCTCGACCTGCTGGGCTCCGGCGATCCTTCCGCCTCAGCTTTCCGAGTAGCCGGAATTACAGGCATGCGCTACCAGGCCCGCTGATTTTTTGATTTATTGTAGAGGTGAGGTCTTGCTGCCCAGGTGGGTCTCGAACCCGCGGGCTCAGGCAATCCACTCACCTCAGCCTCCCAAAGGAGCGGGATTACAGGCTGAGCCACCGAGCCCAGCTACAGCCCACTTTCTTTCTTTTTTTTTTTTTTTAGCCCGGTGCTAATTATTTTTAAAGTTGCAATGATCACAGGACAATTCTTTGTCAGGTGGAGCTGTCCTGGACAATGCAGGATGCTTACTGCCTCCAATTTCTGCCCACTAAAAGCCAGGAGTATCCCTAATCTTTGTGTGTGTGGGGGGGGATCACTACTGAAAATTTTCCAAACACTCCCAAGGGACTTTTACGTTCCTACTGAGATCTGTAGCTCTAAACAGAATATTCTATCCCTGGTGTCCTTATGCCACACGCAGACGTCACCCCCACCTCAGTCCATGAAGGGCAGTGGATGGTCACGATGTGTCCACTGTCACCATTGTCAGTGGCCAGGGGAGGTCATCAGAGCAAGGAAGAGGAAGAGCATCACCTGCTTGAGCAGGTGAGTCAGCAATAAGGTGTCTTCACCCACCAAGCCCTGGGGCATGGCGGTGGCAGCGGCAGGACACACTTGTGCCTTCTGTTGGGGTGGCAGGCAGAGAAGGAAGAAGACGCTTCTGGGAACCACAGGGACAAAGCAGTTTCCTCTGCCCCACGGATGGGAGTGGGTCGGCTTCCTACCCCTGGTCCTCTTCTCATCAATCCGCAACCTGAGCTTCTGTCTCTGAGAATGTGATCAGCATACACCAGCCACAAAAGGGGTCCATTGACATTCCGGACATCGTCCATGTCTTCTTCCATACGCACAATATCCTAGAGAGCAGGAAGTAGCTGGTGCTGGCCCTGGGCCGGTGCTTCCTGTTGGGGGAGGATGCCTCAACTTGGCCCTGATCATTGCTCCAAGTTTTTCTCCAGAAAGTGTAGGGGCTTCTTCCAGACCAAGGCATTTCCCCAGAATCCTGCAGTGCACAACCTGCTCCACCACCCATGGTGGTTCTGAACGACAGGGCTCGACTTAGTACCAATAAAAAACAATGTTGAGGCCAGGCGCGGTGGCTCAAGCCTAGAATCCCGGCACTTTGGGAGGCAGAGGTGAGAAGATTCTTGAGCTCAAGGGTTCGAGACCAGCCTGGGCAACTTGGCGAGACCTTGTCTCTACAGTAAATCAAAAAATTAGCAGGGCGTGGTAGTGCGCACCTGTAGTTCTAGCTACTTGGAAGGCTGAGGCAGAAGGATCACCTGAACCCAGCAGGTCGAGGCTGCGGTGGCTGTGAGCGTGTCCAGCATTCCAGCTTGGGCAACAGAGTGAGATTTCAACTCAAAATGAAACCAAACCAACCAAACAAACAAAAACAAAACCACAATGTCGAGTCACCCCATCACTGGCACTTTTGCCAAATGTATCATGGGTCCTTCTTCCTCAACTTCTTGCTTTCTGGAAATGAGCCCTCCTGCGCGAAATGTGCTGGGCTTCCCCTCAGCTTTTGCGGGCAGCCCTGTAGGCTGTGAAACACAAGGCATTCTGGGACTTCTATCTAAGGCTTCTTCCCATTCAGTATTCACTGACAAAATAGGACTCTCCCCCACACCCCTGTTCTTTCTCTCAAGACCATCTCTCCAACTGCTCCCGTCATCCTCTTCCAAGGCTCCCTCTGCAAGTTATTGAGCAGGAGCGGGCTATGTGAATGTTTCCTTCTGGGTAAACCCAAGGCAGGATCTTGTCGCTAGGCTCTGAAGCTAGATGCTCTGGGGAGCCACTGTTTCCGCTCCTTCACTCGCTGGCTGTGTGACCGTGGACACGCCCCTTAACCTCTCTGTTCCTCCATTTCCTCACCTGTGAGATGGGGATAGTGAGGAGGACGCTTCCTTGGCTGTGCAGATAGATAGATACCTGTGCCGTTTTTCAGACTTCCAGGGAGAGAAGTCCCACCAACATCCCAAGGAAGACAGGAACTTGCTGGACTAGGAGAGCAAGACCTTGTCTGACTTTCCTGCTTCCCTCAGTGCGTGGGACACGTACAGTTAAGGCGTACAGGAGAATCGTGGGTGAGGGGGATGTGTACAAGGCAGTTCTTACAGTGATCCTGAGTACGGTCTCAAAGCCTGACTGTGGCTACAGTGGAGCAAGTTGCTTCAGCTCTCCTGGCTTTAGTTTCCTCATCTGTAAAATGGGAATAAAATAGCAGCACTTGCATTTTGGGGTGGTTGGGATTTGAACCAACTTCAAGTAGCTAGAACCGTCTTTATACATGATAAGCTGGCGTGCATCGTGTGCATTAGTCATGAACATGTTTTTTTTTGTTGTTGTTTTAACGATGAAGAGTTTACGTTACTATTTTAAGAAAAATACAGATATCAGAACCACGGTTTCATGAGCATTACTGCTAATGATGGGGCTCAAGGGAATATTTCAGTGTGTCAGCCACACGTGTGCGCCTGATATTTCTGTTTCTCACGAGGAACTTTTTTCCCAGCGGGGTGCCCTGAACCGGGCTCTTTTACCTTGCATTATGCATGTGTGTTGTGCTGTGTTAGGTTTTTGTCATCTTTTCCACTGAGGAATTTTGCTGAAGATGAATTTGCCTAGAAATAATAACTTCAGCATCTTGAAATGAACAGTCTTCATGCTCTGTTGACTTAAGATAGCCTTTAACAATAGGAAAAAAGAGGCATCTATTTATTTACTCAGGTTTAAAAGTTTTAATGAGCTGTTATTTGCCCAACAGATTCTAGGGCTACAGCTACAAAAATTCCCACCTTCTCCTCTTTTGGAGGCCATTTTTGTAGACCAGTCCTCAATTTTTTTCCTTCCTAGTACAGTTCATCATACTGTGAATTCAGATGGCAACAGCGTTTGGGTGGAACCTGAGCTGTATTAGGAAGAGAGTGCATTTAACTGTGGACAAGACTGTGAAGGTTAGTACAGAGGTTTTCTCAAGGACAGAGCACCAGCCGTGCTGACAGAGTAGCCACTCACTGGCCAGAGTCATCGTTGGTCATTTCTGTTAAATTGCATCAGGATATCAGAAGACAACATTCTGAAACGAAGTGGTCGTTAATTGGGAGAATGAACTGCTTCTTATCAAATGCTCTGCTGAAGATCTCTCCCTGTCTTACTGTAAGTAAAATCTAACTACTCAAGCACACAAGACAACTCCAAATGTAAATCTCAAAAGCAATACAGGTAGTCCTCAGACATCGCGGAAATCCTCATGGTCATAGGTGGTGGCGTAGGGGGGGACACAGCGACAACTCGAGCACACACTGGACAGGGCCCTGCGTGGAGGGCTGGGACCTAGGGAGGGGTCCTGGGGTGGTCAGTCCGGGGTGTTCCCTTCCCCTCAGGCCCGACCTGGACATGCGGGTCACGCTGAGGCCCTGGGGACGTGTCCTCCTGCCTGACCACACCCTGCGGCCCAGCACGGGGAATGTTCTCGGGCACCCTTCCTTGAGGCCCACTGGGCTGGGTCAGACGCCGGCTGGCTCAACACCTGTAACCTTGGTTACCTTGAGATCACCTTTAATCATCAGAATACTGGGAGTTCCCCTAGAAAGAACTCCCAGCCAGGTGCACGCGCGACCCATGGACAGGTGCCTGCGTGCTGGAAACTCCACCCCTTCTTCTCTTAGCCCCGCCCCTGCCTTAGGTAAAGAAAACAGCCCCCTTCCATGCTTAGCCCCGCCCCTGTCCTATGGAAAGGAATCCCACCCTTTCCATGCTTAGCCTGGTGCCCCGTTCTATGTAAAGCGCGGAGTGCCCTGTAAGCCTTTTACGATCTGGTGCTGTTTATTTCCTGTGCATGAGTGCCTGAATAGAATGTGTCTGTCCCTTGTTTCCTGGCTGTTTCTCTGGCCTCTCAGTCAGTGCCTTCCCTTTTGGGGTCTCTGGGGTCCGGCCCTCCAGCGGATGGCTGGACTTGGGGACCGGACCGGAGCTGTCATCGGAGCCTGCTGAGTGACCACCTGCCCGCCTCCTTCCGCGGCACGCTCGTGTGATCCCAAGGCCAGCAGGTGTTTCCTAAGACCAGCCTAATTCCTCCTGGCTTCAAATGCTCCCAGCTCCAGGTGAGGCCCCACGAGTAGTATTTTGTTCTAGACAAAGACCACCTGCTCTCAGGCATCGCTCCTGCCATTCCACATTAGCTTCTGCTGCTGTGTAGTTCCAAGACACTTCCTGGAAGTTTCATGCTTCCTTCTGATCTTGACAGGTGGGCCCCAGACAGTATCCATCCCTTCCTGACTTGGTTTCTGGTGGCCTCACTGGGTCAGGAAGGATGACTCAGCTCTCACAGCTTTGGACAGCAGTCCCTGGACCCACTTAGGTGGCAACAGCGACACACAGCAGCCAGAGGGAGGTGACTGGTTCAGGTGAACTGCTCCCGGGGGCTGCACTGGCTCAGAAGCCAGGTTAAAAAAGAAATAGTCAGGTGTGCTGGCTATTTAGTTCAAGCTCCACAAAAATATTTTTTTAAATAGCCAGGAGTGGTGGCTGGGTAGTTGTGGTAGGTATAGTGGCGGGAGGATCGCTTGAGCCCAGGAGTTCGAGGCTGCAGTGAGGTCTGATTCCCACCACTGCACTCCTGCCTGGGTGACAGAGTGAGACCCTGTATTTAAAGAAAATAAAAGGCGTCTTCTAGGACTGGGATGCCATGGTACAGGACAAAGTATGACCATGCTGTCATACTTGAATTAAACACTCCAGAAGGATAAGAGACCTAACAATTAATTTCGTGAACCATCCTAGAAAAAGTGCCCCATCCCTCACTGCTGAATATCATCACTACAGTCACCTTCAAAGTCCTCCCCCTGGGAAGCTGTTTACCGACACCAGTGCCTTATCCACCCATCAAAGCAGTTTTGGAGCTCTTTTTCTGGAATGGGCATCAGAGTCATTGTCATGTTACCTTTGATGTCCTGAATGTCATCAAATGTCTTCCCTGTAATATTTTCTCTATCTTTGCATAAAGAAAAAAGTCACTGGAGGCCAGGCCAGGTCAGGTGAGTGGGGCAGGGGGTGGTGTTCCAATACAGTTATTTGTTGACTGGCTAAAAACTCCCTCCCAGACAGTGCTGTGTGAGCAGGTGCCCTGTCCTGATTCAAGAGCCATGTGTTGTTGGTGAAAGTTCAGGTCATGTTCGTCTAACTTTTTCATGCAGGCTTTTCAGCACTTCCAAATAGTAAACACGGTGAACTGTTTGTCCATTTGGTACAACTTCATAATGAACAATCCCTCTGATATCAAAAAAAGTTAGCAACATTGTTTGGACTCTTGATTTGGACTGATGGAACTTTTCTGGTCATGGAGAATTGGCATAGGGAATTGTGTACTGTGATGCTTTGTTTCAGGGTTGTCTTGGCATACTCATGTTTCCCCACCAGTGATGACAGGGTCCAACACGTCTTCTTGCCTCTCCAAAAGGTCTTGGCAAACTTCAACTCTCTTTAGTTTTTGTTCCTTGGTGAGCTCCTTTGGGACCATTTTTGCACTCATCTTTCTCATGCCAAGATTTTCAGTTAAGATTTTCCTTACTGTTTCTCTACTGGTGTTTATTTGGTCTGCTATATTTCTCACAGCCAGCTGACAATTTGGATGCACAATTCAGTGAATTTTTGCAATGTGTTCATCAGTTCTGCTCATTATTGGCCATCCTGAGCTCTCCTCATCAGTGATGCTTTCTCTCTCCTCAGAAAAACGTTTAATCCATTTGTACACTGCCATTTTCCTCATGGCACTATCCCCATAAACTTGTACTAACAAGTCCCTGATTTCACTTCCTCTCTTGCCAAGTTTAACAAGAAATTTAATGTTTGTTTGTTGCTCTGGCATTCTGATGGCACACAAAAACATTCAGCAACAATGATGAATGCCAGTCAGCAAGACACCACCACACATTGGCATAAACATAGCTGTGAGACACTGATAGACTGAGGCTACGACACCTTACTGAGTTGTTTGTGTACAGTGCTGCCAATGTAAACGCATGGTGGCAAATTTGCGAACTTAAATGTCAGACCTTGCACATAAGAAAGCAGTATGACCTACAGAAAGCAGGGAGGGACAGGCAGGCCTCCAGTCATGGCCGCCTGGAGCCACTGGAGCTGGCCAAGGAGGAAGGATCCCCCTAGAGCCTCTGGAGGGAGCTAACCCCTGCCCACAACTTGAATTTGGATTCCTGGCCTCGAGAACTGTGGGGGAACAAATGTCTGTCATGGAAAGTGATCTAGTTTGTGGTGATTTGCTACTGCAGCCCCAGAAAACAAAACACCTGCTAAGCTAGACCTTCAGCCAGGCCAGTGAATCTGCATTTGACAGACACTTTGCACGTGCACAGACCACCCAAAGTGCCTGATGGGAGGCGTCCTGCACCCAGATACATGGTTCTGTCATCCTTGCATGCTAGAAAGAAATAGGCAGCTTCTCACAGAGGTGAGACCTCCCCCCATCATTCCTGGAAGACTCCAATCAGATTTCATCTTCCAAGGTGGATGATAACCAAGTATGAAAACCACCCGCTCTCGCACTCTCTCCACAAAACCTAGCTCTGCCAGTTACTTTAGGCTGAGGATTCTCTGTTTAACATCCAGCAATGCCAGGCATAATCCTCACCAGGCTCACATGAATGCCAGCTAAACATACATTTCAGGCCAGGTGCAGGGGCTACTCCAGCACTTTGGGAGGCTGAAGTGGGAGGATTGGTTGAGGCCAGGAGTTTGACCCCAGCATGGGCAACATAGTGAGACCCTGTGTTTACCAAAAATTTAAAAAGTAGCTGGGCATTGTGGCCACTGTAGCTACTCAGAAGGTTGAGAAAGGGGGATTTCTTGAGGCCAGGAGGTTGAGAGCGACCTGGGCAATGCAGCAAGATCCCCATCTCTACAATAAAATACAATAAAATAATATGCACATTTCAAACACAGCCTTATGATATATTTGCTGACCAGCATTACATACTTAATGTGTTTATTCGGTGATGCTGTCACTGGTGGCTGGAGGTCCTGACCGGCAGTCAGGGGTCCCTACCCCCACGGAACCTGTGGTTTGGTGCTAGAGGGGTGGCAATGCCAGGACCAGAAATGTCTGCTGCAGCCCTAACTCCATTCCACCTTGCAGCCTCCTCACCTGGCTCTCCAGCCCTCTTGGCAATCCATGTTATTCAAAGTCTTTAAAAAAATTAAATACATTTCATTTCTGTATAAATCAGTCAGAGTTGCCTCCCACTGCTTACAAATAAGAGTCCTGACAGTGACAAGGATTGGGTGTATCAGAGAGGCCTTTCTGGAGGTTTTCTGGAGTGAACATATAAGATGCTGGAAAAGACATGCAAGATCCGCTGGCTTTGGGCCCATGAAGGAGGCAGAATTCAGACCTGTGCTGTCCGAATAACAGTCACTCGTCACACGTGGCTCAAGTTCTTTTAGGAACTCAATGACCCGGCTCCTTGTACTCTGAAGACCCCATTTAGCTCGGAAACAACAATCTCATCTCAGACTCTATTGCAATAAAAAGCAATATACCAACAGCCATGGGTTGGTGTCTTCTTTTAAGGAATTTTGTCTTTAATTTGCAAAACTTTTCCATGTGTTATGAATGTTTCCTGGTGGCCTTAAAAGTCTGAATACTTCACTGGAAACTTTCTTTTCAATTGTTGATTATTTTTGTCATATAAACGGGAAGTTGGGACTGCTTCATGACTAGTACAATCAAACTGAAAGGCAGGAAGCCCCTGCCGTAAAGAACCAGCCCCTCCATCCTGGCTCGAGTCTCTCTGCTCAGTTCCCCACCTTGGAAATAACTGTCATGAATGGTGTTTTATGCATCCCTCCAGAGGGAGTCTACACATATACCAGCACATAAGTATATACTCTCTTCTTTTTAGACACAATGGCCAGCATTCTAGGTTCTGGGCTTTCTCCTTAAATAAAAAAAAGCATATAGATAGTGCAAACTCCTTCTCATTAAGTATCAGATTTCAAATGCTCTAGGAATCAAGCCATACTTTTGACAGTGAGGGTTTGATAGTTGGAAAATGGACACCAACTTCCAAGCATAGGAGATGGAAATGGGCGAGGTCCGGACCACACGGTCTCAGCCAGCGCTTGGTGCCCACGTCACGCTCCCCCACAGCACCCGCACCCCTGGAGCAAGGGCAGTGCGCCCCTCTTTTATCATCTGCCATTTCTACAGCGCGAAACTCCAGGGATGGTGTTGGGACAGCTCCAACTTCCAGTGGCTCATAACACGGGAACACCAAGCTGGCCAGCGGCCCGTTGAAACGGCATGTGTTCTCTGACAACGTCTACATTTAGCGATGAGCCCAAGGGACTTTTAGAGGGCACTGAATGAAGCAATGCTGCTTCTAATTAACATCAAAGCAAAACATACTCGGTGCTGCTGTTTTGATATTGAAAAAATATCTTTGGTAAAGTGCCCTTGAATGAAACAGGCCATGGAACACATTGACTGTCCTGTCCATTCCAGGCAAGGGTCCAAGTCTAATGGCGCATGTGGCCTTTGTTGTAGTAGCTGTGACTGTGGCACAGAGCTGCAGCTCATGCAGGAGGGCAGCTTACAGGCCTCCTGGGGAAGAACTCCAAGGAACGCACAGCATCCACTTCTGCAGCCCAGCTCATGGGGTGCCCACTCCTCCTGTCTCCAACAGCAGGTCTTCTTCTTTAGGGCAGTTTTGCTACTCTGACAAATGCACTGTTTTCTTTCTTTTTTTCTTTTTAGAGACAGCGTCCCACTCTATCACCCAGGCTAGAGTCCAGTAGTGTGATGCAAGCTCACTGCAGCCTCCAAATCCTGGGCTCAAGTGATCCTCCTGTTTCAGCTTCCCAAGTAGCTGGGACCACAGGCATACACCATCACATCCAGCAATTAAAAAAAATTTTTTGTAGAAGTGGAGGTCTCATTATGCTTCCCAGGCTGGTCTTGAACTCCTGGTTTCAAGTGATCCTCTCGCCTCAGCCTCCCAAAGCCATGGGATTATAGGCATAAGCCACCATGCCTGGGCTGTTCTTGGAAAGGCTTACCTGTCCCCAAAACAACCACCTCAAGAGAGGAATGATGGCATCTATGTTGCCATTGACTTTTTTTTTTTTTTTTGAGTTGGAGTCTCACTCTGTCACCCAGACTGGAGTGCAGTGGCTGCTCCCAGCCACCGCAGCCTCGACCTGCTGGGCTCTGGCGATCCTTCTGCCTCAGCCTTCCAAGTAGCTGGAACTATAGGCATGTGCCACCACGCCCAGCTAATCTTTTTTAAAATTATTATTTATTTATTGTAGAGATGAGGTCTCACCAAGTTGCCCAGGTGGGTCTCGAACCTGCGGGCCCAGGCAATTCACTCACTTCAGTCTCCCAAAGCGTGAGATTACAGGCTGAGCCACTGAGCCCGGTTGCCCTTGCCTTTTAAGCATACTCCAACGTCTGGTTCATGCGAGGAGGGTGAGTCCCATGAGTAGGGAAGTGCTGCCGTGGTTGTAGAAATGTCAGGAGAAAGCCAGCGTGGAAAGGCAAGATATGGAAATGGTGCTTCTTGACTACTGGGCTTTATACAAAGGAAATAAATTGCCAAATCTGGAGGGATTAGGAGCCATCTTGGAGTCTGAAAAAGGTCATTTGGATCAATGAAATCAAGCCAAAGCCAGCACCGATTAGTGCTATGCACAGGACCACACAAGGCTAAAGAAATTCATTTATTCAATGCATGGCATCCTGTGTGAGCCCGGCGCTGTCCTCGGTCCTGAGATAAAGTAATGGATGGCTGAGATAAAGCTTCTGCTTTCAAGAAGCTGATGAAAACTCGGTCAGGGAAGCAGACATAAATTCAAGTAGTTGTGGGCTCCGAGGAAAATCAATTAGGGCAACGTGTACAGAGGGCAGAGAAGGGGGCAATGGTGAGCCCTGAACCTTAAGTCATGTGACAACCATCAGAAGACCTGGGCTAAGGGTCTTTAGAAAGAGGGAAAGTCAATTGCCAAAGTAGGATGATTGACATGAGCTTGCAATTTAGAAAAATAAAACGAATAAAGGACACAAGGTCTGATGCCAAAGTTAGAGAGAGTAGGTTGGAGGGGTCAGATCACATGAAACCTGGACGGTCCTGGCAAAAAGGCTGTATTTTACTAGAAACACTGCATAAGTTCATGAGGGCGATTTGTCCATGGGAGTGACAATTGCTTGACTTGGGTTTTTAAGACGCCACTACAGCTACATAGTGAGGCATGAACTGTAGTGCCAGAGCAAAAGACACCAATGGCGGATGCTAACATCAGCAGTGAAAGTGTGAAAAAAAAGCAGGATACTTGTACTGTGTCAGATTAATTACAAGGGAAGCAAGTAGTTTTCAGTAGAGAAACCTGGCAGACACCACCATAACTGACAGTTCCAAGTTAACCCTCACCAGTGATGAGTCATACTGATGTCACATCATAACATCACTTTGGGGTGTTTTTGATCGAAAAACCTAACTCCGAGTCTGATCATGAGAAAACATCACATAAACCTAGACTGAGGGACATTTTACAATCTAACTGACTGGTAGTCTTCAAAAGCACCAACTTCATGGAAAATTAGGAAAGACTGAGGGATTATCTCAAGTCAGAGACTTAGAAGACAAAAGGACTCAACATAATGTGGGATTCTGAATTGGATCCTCAAACAGAAAAAGGATATTAAGTGAAAAACTGGCCTGCAGTTTAGTTGAATGTATAGATAAGTAAGTATAGGATTAACATTATTTTCTTGGTTTGGATAATTATACAATTGTTAGGTAAATTGTTAACATTAGAAAGAACCAGGTCAAAGTTATACCTGAGTTCTCTGTACTATTTAAGAATTTTTTTTCCATCTACAAACACTGCAGTTCACTTCGTTGTTGCTTCTGTACTAGTTTTGCAGCTTTTTGTTTATTTAAAATTATTTCAAGATAACAGTTAAAGACTAAATAAAAATTCTGTTCATACACAATAAGGCCTCCATAGTAGGTGGAATAATGGCTCCCAAAAGATGTCAACAATGTCCCAAACCCTGGAGCCTGTGAATATGTCAGGTAGGTTTTGTAGCAAAGGATAATTGAGGTTACTGATGGAATTAAAGTTTGCGAGTCAGCTGATCTTAAAACAGCGCATCATTCTAAATTATCCAGGTGGAGCCAAGAGTCCTTAAAATTGGAAGAAGGGGTAGAAGAGTCAGTCAGAGAGGAGATATAAAGATGGAACCAGAGTAAGACACAGTGAGAAGAACTCAACCCACTGTTGCTGGCTTTGAAGACGGAGGATGGGCCCAGGAATGTGGAAGAACTCTGGAGAAAGGGAAGGGCAAGGACATACACTCTCTCTAGAGCCTATGGCAGGAAAACGCAGCCCCAGGGAAACAATTCCAGCCCCACACCCCACCCCAACCATCACTGTACACAGATATGAGCAAAGCAGCTATAGGTATTCAGGAGAGATTTAAGTTGGTGGTATGGACACAATGGAGGCCATTTTGCTCAACAAACATTGCTTGATGACTCAGAAGCTCGACTGCCGAAAATGACTCCACTCATGCAACCTTAACAGTGGAAGTGAAGGATTCAGGTCTCAGCCCTGGCTAGCAACACAAATTCCATCTTGTCGACAGGTCTGATATTCTTAGAAGAAGAGTTAGCAAACTGCAGAAGGATTGGATGTTTAGGGTGAGGCACTGGGAGGACTCCGGAGTGAGCCTTTGATTTTTGGTATAAGGATCTGGGTGGGGTAGGATGGGACATTGAGAGAGGACACAGGCAATAGGGGTGTGGAAGCCAGCTGGACCTGGCCCTGTTCTTTTTTTTTTTTTTTTTTTTGAGTTAGAGTCTCACTCGGTCGCCCAGACTGGAGTGCAGTGGCCGCTCCCGGCCACTGCAGCCTCGACCTGCTGGGCTCCGGCGATCCTTCCGCCTCAGCCTTCCGAGTAGCCAGAATTACAGGCATGTGCAACCACGCCCGGCTGATTTTTTGATTTATTGTAGAGATGAGGTCTCGCTGCCCAGGCGGGTCTCGAACCCGCGGACTCAGGCAATCCACTCACCTCTGCCTCCCTGGCCCTGTTCTTTCCAGGCAACCCTAGAGTGTGGGCCCCATCGCCATGGTCTTCATCGCCGCCACAGAGCGATGCTGGGTGACCCACCAGTAAGACTTCATGTAGCTGTCCCTCCGTTTGGATGGCTCGCTGCCAATTTAACATTTGGGTCACATGGCCTACTGCCCTTCCAGAGGTGACATCTGGTCATTCTAGAGCTGAATATTTAGCGCTCATATTTAAGCACCAGACGGACCAGATGCTGTGCAGAAGGAAAAGTGGATGACGTCGAAGGAAAATAAAGAGGACTGAAGGAGTTTTTCTGATCTAACTGGGTAGGGAGGACATATTGGAGATGTCTTGAGCGTAACGTACAGCACTCACAACCTGGCGTCACCATCTGGCTTGGACACCTGTGAATTCCCTGCTAGACACCATACGCCTCAACAGCAGGGAAACGGCCTGATTTATCTCTGAATCTTTAGGACTTGGTATAAAGCATACTGTAGATGCTCAATAAATGTATGTTGAATGACCACGTCAAAAACCTCAGTAGAGTAAAAACTTCTCAGGTGTTGGAAGTGCGACGGCAAAAAACTGTTCCAGTTATGTGAGCTGCAGGAGTGGAAGTGGGGGAATTTGTCCTCCTCCACGCTCAGCAAAACATAAATTCCTTCTTGTGAAAAATGTACTTGATAATGCGGCATATGAGAGAATACACGCACTCCACATTTTCTTTTTTCGTGGGAATTTTGCAAAATGGATTTTATCAGAACTTCTGTATTTAAATGTCCTTCTTATCTGGCATGAAATACTGTGACAAAGACAATCTAAAACTCATAACATATCACACCAAAGAGATATGGATGAAAAACTGGCTAAAGTTCGTGACTGTCAGGAGTTCGATGAATACTTGAGGTTAGACACTTTGTGGCTTGATGGGCCCTGAAATCGTACAGCTCATATAAAACAGACATGGGATAGGTATTCCTCAGATTTGGGGACCATCATACAAACATACACGACATACGAGATATTGAGTTACAAAGCTGAATGAAACTTTGGTAAATGATCAATAGTAAGAAATTTTGATCTACCATGCTAACATAATGAAGCATCTTTCAATTCCTTCATTAAATAAAGCAGTTACAGAGTCATTGTCATGATTGTTCAAAGTCAAACAATGGAGGAAACGGTATCAGAGGTGGCTCAAGCCATTACTTAGTAAAGATATGATGTCATATTTGATAGATTTTGTGATGCTGGTAGTATTTTCCAGCTCTCGACAGTCTGTAATTTATTGTTGCCTTTTTCAATCTAAATAAATAAACATTCAGTAATTTTGTGTACATAATTTGCTATATATTTTCTTAGACATGTGTCTCCCAGCCCAACTGTAGAAGCTTCAAGGCCCATGGGATCTGGGTCTGTCTGTGTTGTTTCATGATTTCTGGGTGCTCTAACCTCCTCTCTCTCTGTTTTGTCTTCCAGGCTCTCCCAATCCGACTTGGAAAATGATCCTTGAGTGGTTTCCACAAAGGATGCTGTGATGGTTGACTGGGCTAAGGAAGGCCCAGATAGCTGGTAAAATATTATTTCTGGGTGGGAGAGATTAGCATTTCAGTTAGCAGACTGAGTGAGGCAGATTTCTCCTCCCCAGCATGGGTGCATCTCATCCAATCTGCCCAAGAGCCTGCACAGCATAAAGGGGTGGAGGCAGGTGAATTCTCCCTTCATGAGCTGGGACATCCGTCTTCTTCTGCCCTTGTACATTGATACGCCTGGTTTTCAGGCCTTCAGACTCATACCTGGAGTCACACCATTGGCTCCCTGGCTCTCAGGCCTCGGGTTTGGACCAGAATCACACAACTGGCTCTTTCTAGCTGGCAAACAGCAGCTCTTTCTAGCTGGCAAACAGCAGGTTGTGGGACTCCTCGGCCACTATAGTCATGTGAGCCAACCCTGGAGTACATCTCCTCATCTGTATGTCTGCATAGAGCCTGCGGGTTCTGTTTCTCTGGAAAATTCTGACTAACACACAGACATGCTCACAGTAAGTTTTCCATACATTGTCAAATTTTCTGCAGATTTACAGGAAAGTCTCCATGGCCCTCAAATGGCCTCACACTCTCTCTTGTGTCCACTCTACCCCTGCCTCCTCCCCCAGAGTGACACTCTCAGGGGTCCCCAGTCTCATGGGGATTAATCCTCCCCACACCAAGGCCCTCCAAGACTTGCCT
This sequence comes from Cephalopachus bancanus, assembly GCA_027257055.1. NCBI lineage: Eukaryota > Metazoa > Chordata > Mammalia > Primates > Tarsiidae > Cephalopachus > Cephalopachus bancanus. The sequence goes on from JAPVLO010000269.1 coordinate 2,112,866, forward strand.
TGGATGCATAGGCACTCCCATTTCTAAAAACATGGAGTTACAACTTAGCACTGTAATATGCATGGATCTTCACTGTAGCGTAGTACACATTAGAATGTAGAACCTCAGCCGGGCTTGGTGGCTCAGCCTGTCATCCCGCGCCTTTGGGAGGCTGAGGTGAGTGGATTGCCTGAGCCCGCGGGTTCGAGACCAGCCTGGGCAGTGAGACCGCACCTCTACAATAAATCAAAAAATTAGCCGGGCGTGGTAGCACACGCCTGTAATTCCGGCTACTCGGAAGGCTGAGGCGGAAGGATCGCCGGAGACTGGCAGGTGGAGGTTGTGGTGGCCGGCAGTGGCCACTGCACTCCAGTCTGGGCGACAGAGTGAGACTCCAACTCAAAAAAAAAAAAAAGAATGTAGAACCTCGCCAACTCTGCTAAGTCTCCCTGGGCCCTTGTCTCCATCACTGTCCCACCTGACATCACTGTCCCACCTGACATAACTGTCCCACCTGACATGTTGGCATCTCTCACCACAGATCAGTTTCACCCATCCTAGAACTTGGCACAGAAGAAATCGTGTGGCCTAAGTTCTCTTGTGTCTGGCTTTGTTGACTTCAGGCCTGAGAGATGCATCTATAATTTTGCATTCAGCAAGCGTTGTTCACTCTTCTTGGTTGCTGAGTAGTATTTCATTGTGGGAGCATTTAACATGTTTAGCCATCTGTGATGGGCATTTGGGTCCGTTCCAGCTTTGGGCTATCATGAATGAAGCTGCTGTGAATATATTCGCACGTGCATTTGATCTCCTCTTTGGGAGATGAGAGGTGGTTGGTCTTGGGGGAGACACATGCGTTTCCTCTAGCACTCTAAAGAGTTTTCCCCTGTTTCTGAGCCAACAAACTCAGATCCTGCCCTAAGAGGAATTCTGGTGCAAGCTATTAATGTAATTACATTTTCCCCATGTCATTACAATTAAGTGACTGCTCCTGTAACTAATCCTAAGCGGAAGACGTGAAGAAGATGGAGTGTTTACCTTTGGGATAAAGCATATTCTGACAAGGTGGGGGGTGTCTGACTTTTATTAACGATGCCTAGTGTCCCTCTGGAGATACATAGAGGCAATAAGGCTAATACACTCAGAAATAATGTGACACGTTCCTGGAAGTGTATTTCCAGAGGAACTATGTACTTGAATATTTGAAGAATCGAGGCCAGCCATTAAACACAGTCTGAGACACTGTATCCCAAAAGAAGTTGTGTGTGATCAGAGAAGGAAGTCTGGGGACACTCAGGATCCCTTCCACCTTCTCAGAATCCAGCAAGAACTGGCCCATTGCTTCTGAGATAGGCCAGCATAAATCCCCCAGCTCTGGGCTTTTTAATCCTTCTGTGAGAAAAAAAAGATTAAAAAAAAGTTCCAACACAGTATAGACTAACATTTTTGTAAAGTATAATAAAAATGTGTTTAGGCCAGGCATGGGCTCATGCCTGTAATCCCAGCAGTTTGGGAGGCTGAGGCAGGAGGACTGCTTGAGGACAGGTCTGAGACTAGCCCAGGCAACAAAGCAAGACCTCATCTCTAAAAAAACAATTAATTAAAAAATTAGTTCGCGACTAGGCTGGGCAGCTTGTTGAGACATCATCTCTACAATAAATCAAAAACTAGCGGGGCGTGGGAGTGTGCACCTATAGTTCCGGCTACTTGGAAGCCTGAGGCGGAAGGATTGCCTGAGCCTAACAGGTCAACGCTGGGGTGGCCGTGAGCATGCCACTGCACTCCAGCCTGGGCAACGAAGTGGGACTCCAACTCAAAAAAAAAAAAAAAAAAAAGGTAGGTGTGGTGGTAGATGCCTGTAGTCCAAGCTACTTGGAGGCTGAGGCAGGAGGATTTCTTGATCCCAGTTCAAGGCTGCAGTGAATTATGATCGTGCCGCTGCATTTGAGAACGGGAGACTGAGTGACACCCTATCTCTTAAAAAAAAAAGTGCTTGACTGATGTGATGATGTCGAATTGTTGTAAGCATCTCTGAATGCCTATGCGTGACTCTGGACCGTCTAACTGGGTGCAGCAGTGCATGGTGTGCAGACCCAGCTTGGCACACACCACACTTTACAGAGCAGTGCGATGTGCCTGTTTCTTTGGTCAGAAAGTTCCTCTTGAAACAGGATGCTTCTTGCCCTTCACAATTTCCCTGCAATTTCTACAACCCACAGGGGCAGGCGCTCTGCTGAATGTTCCCAGAGTGTCAGCCATGCCTGAGCCAGGCGTCCTCTTTGTGAGACAGCGGGGACTTGGGGTTGGGTGGGCCCTGGCCCTTCACTACCTGTATGTTTTCTCAATACGTTTTCCTTTCCTTTTGTACTTTTGCTCAATGTGTGGCTCAAGGTTCATGTCTTTAAAATCCGCCCAGGGAAAACATACAGGAAAGTTAAATCTGCTGACGTCCATATCCATTAATCTCTCTTCAGCCACATCTCTCGACCCACATCCATAGCCTATTCTGGCTCAGTAGCATTCCAAAGCCCATTACACATGGTTTGGTGGCTCGGTGACCTCAGGGCTATCACTTTCCTTCTCTTGCCTCAGTTTCTCTCTTTTCAGAAATCTTGTTGGCATTTTTGGGCCCCTTTGGCCTCTCTCCCTGCAGAGAGTACGTGTAAGGAAGAGACAAATGCCATGAGCAGCAGAGGGAAATGCTATGGCGGGTTCTTCTATATCTGTTTAATTAGCATAGATAACATCTCAGGTATACAACCCACCCTGTGAGTGTGCTGTCTGCATGGAGAGATGTGGCTTCCTGAAGGAGACCATGCCACACCGCCAGGGTGGTGGGTGAGTGGCATGGGAAGATTTCAGCACAGGATGTGTGCATGGGGCAGGCTGATGCTGGGCACTGAGAATGAGTGCAGGGCTCCTCTTTATGTTTTCAGGAGTCTGATAGAAGGAGGTGGGAATGCATACTTCCCTTCTACCCTGGCAGGAAAGCATGTTCAAATGAACAAAGAGCTTTCCTCCTCAAGGTCAGCATCAGACGGCCACAAACGAGGGCCAAGATCCCAAGTGCAAGCAGACCTGTCCCTGGAATGCTGAGATGCCCGGCATGGTGAAGAGGATGTCCTGTCTCCAGTGACACTGGACACCTGATGCTCTGCACCTAGGACAACTACTCAGGGGAAAGGCGGCAGCCTGACTTCTTATCTCCAGAGAAGTCTTTAGGGAAAGCATTTGGTGCCAAAAAACAATGGACCTGCCCACCAATCATGAAGGTGGAGATGGTGAGAGAGAGAGAGACGAGAGGGACAGAGACAGAGAGAGAGACAGAGAGAGATGGACAAGGAGAGATACAGAGACAGGCAGAAGAGAGAGAGAGAGAGACACAGAGAGGGAGGGATTCATAAAATGATGAACACATTGCCTTCAAGGCTTTCTTTGTCTACAGGTCCTGGAGGTCCCCAAGCACACATTTCCTTGATTAAGTTCTTGATACTTTCAGTCACTCACATCCAAAGCACACATCTCTTTTCACTTTATGATCTTTTAAAGAAAGACCAGTGCACATCGTAGGGCACTGCACAAACAAACATGTCATACCGCTTCCTGCCAAATGCTTCATTGGCCCCAGATCCAACAGACCCGGTGTAGTGGAGGCTAATTTCATGACAGTGACAGGACTCACTCACAGTCACATGTGGGTAGACTTGGCGACTGCCCACAGCTTCCGGCAGGTCCAGAAGGTTTCCCAAGAGCCACATTTTGGTCCTTGTTCACACACAGATGAAAACCAACAGCCAAATGCACAAGAAAGCCTGCCATTTAAGGACAATGTAAACAGCCCACTCTCCAGCACAGGCTACATACTGGGAGTTTTAAAAACGTGTCTCCATTTTTTACCCCAGGTTTTTGGACAGGTTGGAAGAAGAAGGCCACATACGCACAGCATCAAAGCCAAGAAGGAATGAAATCTACAGAACCATGGCGGGCATTTGCCTGGATTGGTGCACTCGAGTTTCCGAGTGGAGATGACTGGCTGATCGGGAAGCAGACAGAGGTGGTAGACATTACCCCAGGGAATCTCTCGCCTGCTGTCTCATCCTCCCAGAAGCCCTCTAGCTGCAGTGACATGCAGATGTGGCATGACAGTACCTCACCTCTGTTGCCTCAAGTGTTGCCTATTCTGCCTGGAGACTTCTGTGCGGCTGTTATGTGGTGTGAAGTATTGTCTGGACATGACTGCTTCTCCCTGTACCTTGCTTCTTTCTCTCTCTCAGATAGTGGCCTCTGGCAAGGCTGGTGTCTGAAGGATATGCATATTCCCAGTTACGAGTCAGGGGTGCAGGCGACTGAGCAAAGCTGCGACTGAGCAAAGCTGTAAGCAATGTAGGCGTCACTCTTAATCAATATAATTGTAAACACCATATAGCAATTTGAATAATTAACTTGCTTGATTATAAAACTGCCATACGGTCGCGCGGTGTGAATTTCTCACTGCCGGCTGCCATTGGTGGCTCCCATGAGTTTTTTGTGTTTTTGTTTTGAGTTGGCGTCTCACCCTGTCGCCCAGACTGGAGTGCAGTGGCCACTCCCGGCCACCGCAGCCTCGACCTGCTGGGCTCCGGCGATCCTTCCACTCAGCCTTCCAAGTAGCTGGAACTACAGGCATGCGCTGCCACGCCCGGCTCATTTTTGATTTATTGTAGAGATGAGGTCTCGCCAAGTTGCCCAGGCGGGTCACGAACGCTCCCATGAGTTTTAATAGATCAGTGTCTTTCCCTGCTGGACCAACCTCCAGGTGACTTCTAGGGAGTAGGTAAATATTACATGCAAGCCCTTCAGATTTGGGGTTACCACGTTACACATGGATATCAGGGGAACCTACGTGAACTGTGACCAACTGTTCCAGGTTGCCCCAGCCTGAAGAGCTTCCTGGGATGGAGACTCTCAGCGCTAAAACCAGGTCAGTCCTGGCCAAACTGCCCTGTTCAGCCAGAGGACACATGTGCAAGCTTGATGGTGTAAGGGAGTCAGCAGCTCTGGGAGCCCTTGACCGGCGGGACAGAACTGAGGGTCACTAATCCCCATCTTGGTGGCTTGGGCAGGCGACTCCAAGATGCATCCATCATACCTCCTCCGAGATACTCAGCAGGACTGAGCCCCCGTCACCACCTACAGTGTTATTAATAGATATTCCTGTTTGCTTCCTTCATTTCCTATTTAATTCTTCCTACCCCTTCAGCCTGTTCTTTGTAATTATTTTCCAGAATGCAGTAGCTGCCTGCCAGCTCAACAATCCAGGCTCTGCTTTTGGGGGGTTGGGAGGAACGGGGACAATAAAGCACATTTGCTGAAATGCTGGTTGAGCCCTGGGGTGTCCACTGTGTCCCAGAACCCCTTTCTAGGAAGGAATGATGTGTTCCTTCAGCCACCAGTTCTGCTGGAGAATGAACTCCCACCCACCCCCTAAAGGCAGCCCTCTGAGGAAGACCCAGTTGGAGAAAATCAACTCGCCCCAAATCATGTGTCTTTCTAGGGAGGCCTGTACCCAGTGAGTGACCCCCATGGAGGTGGAGAAGTCCAGCTTCCTTACCCCAACTCAGGGTGCCTCTGAAGAGACCCCATGGGGTGTCCCAAGCCCTCCTGGGGACTGCATGGCCTCGGCTTCTCCCTCTGTCTTGCTCTGCCTCTGCCCCCTCACTTCTGCTCTCCCTAAGGAACACCCCTCACACCTTCATGTGTGTTTGCATCCTGGGGGGGTTCCAGTCTGCCAGAAGCACCTTCTAGACCATTCTCGACACTTGAGGTACAACAGCTAACCCAGGGCGTCCTGTTTTCATGGGACTCAGGTCCTGGGAATAGAGACAGGCAATCATAGAAGACACACACAGGTTCAGCTGTAGCTAGGGAGGATGACACAGGATGAAGAAGCATGACACGGGATGAGGGTTCAGAGTGAGAGGCCACTGTGCCAGGCAGGTGGTCAGGGAGACTGTGTGGGGTGCCCTGCCTCAAAGAAAAGCCAGCAAGGCAAGATCACGAGTGGAGCCAGCGCATGTTACAGAAAAACCAGCCGGCAAGACACACCTGCGGGTTGCCCTGGACACAGACGCTAACTAAAAGCAGATTGGGGAGTAGCTTAGCCCACAAAGTGTGGTTCTTTACCCATTAAAATCACCCAAGGAGCTTCAAAAATGCCAGTTCTTGGGACCCACACCCAGAAGCTCTGATTTGCTTGGACAAGGGTGGGGCCCAGGCACCAGCCTTGCAGGGTCTCAAGGTGTTTTCATGGGCAGCTGGGTGAATGACACACACTCAGTTGATCTATTGCAAGATCGTGGCCTGCACACCACAAAAGGTGCTGATGAAAACCCCGAAAACAAATTATGTTTCCACATGTAATTATGTATGCATGCAGCCCAATGCATCAATAGGTATGTGTGTTTATGCACACACAACACCTAAGAGAGAATGCCATGTTTCAATGCGTCTTCCTGATCTGGTGTCTAAAAATGTCTGTTGCTGGAGAAAACAAACACCCACGTACAAGAAATCATCATAAAAAATATGTTCGTTTACTATCAGAGAATACTCCAAATTCTAATGCGTTTTCCTAATTTGGGGGTCTAAAGATACCTGCTGCTGGAGAAAACAAACACTTGCGTATAATAAATTATCCTAAAAATGTGCATATTACTATCAAGTATGAGAATCCAGCATGCTCAAGATGTGTTAAGTAAAATGGAAAAAAAAGTATCTTTTTTTTTACTTAAATAGAAATGTTATCTTTTCTATTTAAGTAGCTTCTATAGCCTTTACATAGAAAACACTGTAATTTTTTTTATTGAATAATCCCAAAAATGACATTGAAAGATAACATATCATTTTAGCTTTGAACTATGAAATAAAGAGGTGAGAAATTGAAAAAAAAAATTATGAGAATGGGACCACCAAGCAATATGGATGGCTTTACGCTCAAATACCATCAGGCTCTAATTTTCTGAATTTTAGTGGAACTTGTCAGACCCCAATAACTCATTTTAATAACTATATTCCTACTAAGAGCACACAGTCCTTGCTCTTGGAAACTTTAAGTGAGGTGACTAAAATTAAAAGCAAATATTTTCTTAATACTTTGCCAACTTTTACAGGAAGACACATATTGTACTTTTAGACAGGTTTCCCTTGAGATAGTTTACATTTAGCCATCCTAAAGTGTTAGAAAAAGGGCTGTTCAGGGGGACAAAGCAATGACTCTCTAGTTACAAGAGTTGAATTCTAAGTTTTGTCCTCCACCTCACTGTTTTTATTTGCAATAAGTGATTGTATTTATTTATTAGTCAGGGTCTCACTCTGTCACCCAGGCTGGAGTGCAGTGACATGATCACGACAATTATAGCTCATGGCAGGCAGCCTTGACCTCCTGACCTCAGGAAATCCTTCCACCTCAGCATCCCAAGTACCTGAGACTACAGGCATGCACCACCACTAATTTTTTGATTTTTTTTTTTTTTGTAGAGATGAGGTTTTGCTATGTTGCCTAGGCTCAAACAATCCTCCCGCCTCAGCCTGGGATTACAGGCATGACCCATCGTACCCAGCCACAATAAGTATTTTTAAATGCATTTAAAAGGAAAGTTGGTGCAATCAATTGCTCTAAAAAGAAAAAAAGTTTTGTCTTTAAATATTTTACCAGTAACCTGTTTGTTCAAAAGGAGACTCTGTCAATCATCTATTAATATCCATCCATCCATGCATCATCTTAAATTCTTAAATGTATTATGTAAGAGTCTGTTCTGAGGAAATAGGAATGGTGTCCTTACACTGTTAGAATATTTAAATTGCTAAATTATGAGCAATCGTTACTCTGGTAAGTTCAAAGCAACACTTTGCATTTCCAAAGACTGAATAAAGAGACAGACAGGAGGTTTCTTTAGACAAACAACAGGTCATTTGGGAACGTAAGCAGGACTTGCTGTGGTGAGAACACTTGAAATCGACTCTCTCTGCAGATTTCAAGCATACAAGACATTATTGTTTACTGCGGTCTCCAGGCTGTACCCCAGGCTTCGAGAACTTCTTTGTCTTGCCGGAAGTTTGTACCCCTTGACTCAAATCCTTCCACCTTCCCCAACCCTCACCCCACCCCCAACCACCTGTCTCTTTCTGAGTTCCACCTGTGACAGTGTGAGCCGACAGATCTCTGACTCAGCCAGGTGGTAGTAATCGTTTCAGGATGTACAGGTGAATCAAAACATCACATGGTACACCTTCTATGGCCATTTTAAATTTTTCAATCAGACTGCAATAAAACGGGAAAAAATAAGTTGACTTTGACCGAACTTGAGTTAGTGGTCAGGCTGAGGCTGCTTTGGAGATGAGCAGACCAGGTGTCCCTTCAAGGGAACTTGCTCCAGGGAGTTTGGCTGGCACATGGCTCTCCAACTGCTGTAACGTGGGACCTGGCACAGCGCTCAGGACATTCATGCAGAGACAACTCCCCGCTTTCATGTCTGGTCTGAGCATGGTGCCTCTGCTGACCTCTGTCTTTGCCCCAAGTTTTCCTAGGTTTGCTGCTGCATTCTCAGGCTGTGATGCCCTCTAAGGCCTGCTTTCCATTCTCCTCCTTTCCCAGGATTCATATCCCATCTATTTTTTTTTAAATTGTGGTAAGAAGACCTAATGTGAGAGCTACTCTAAACAAATGTTTAAAATACAAAATAAGAGCTGGGCTTGGTGGCTCAGCCTGTAATCCCGCGCCTTGGGAGGCTGAGGTGAGTGAATTGCCTGAGCCCGCGGGTTCGAGACCCGCCTGGGCAACTTGGCGAGACCTCCTCTCTACAATAAATCAAAAAGTCAGCCGGGTGTGGTAGCGCGGGCCTGTAGTTACAGCTACTCGGAAGGCTGAGGCGGAAGGATGGCCGGAGCCCAGCAGGTCGAGGCTGCGGTGGCCGGGAGTGGCCACTGCACCCCAGTCTGGGCGACAGAGTGAGACTCCAACTCAAAATAAAATAAAATAAAATAAAATACAAAATAAAGTATGAGAGGGATCCAAGAAACCCCAGAATTTATTTAAAAAAAAACTGTGTATTTATTCTTACGTGTTTAAACTTCAGTCACCTTCAAAGTCCTCTCCATTTGATGCAATACATCTATCAAGACGCTTTATCCACTGCTCAAAACAGTTTTTGAATCTGTCAATTTTTGTGCTTTTCAGTGCATCTGCTGTTTTTTGTTTCACCTCTTCCACACTGACAATGTATTTCCCTTTGAGGACTTTTTTCATCAGGGTAACAACAACAACAAAAAAAGTCGCTTGGGCGAGATCGGGTGAATAGGAGAGAGGGTGGGGCACGGGAGTCATGCCAGTTTTGAAAACTCAGCACAGTGCAGGCAGGTGCGCTCATCAATCACCCATCATGAAATGGGCAGATGCGGTGAAGGAATCTCCAAAACAAACTCACTGAAGCCAAATGCAGCCTCTCACAGCAATACCAGCTGGTGTGCTGATGTTGATCGGATCCTAGAACACTTACATAGCAAGGGAAGACTGTATTACAAGGGGCTTGCCCTCTAAAAAATAATTCCATTTTTGGGTCCCCCAGCACACACATATATAAATATATATAACCAAAAGTTATAAAAAAGAAGACTTGCTAGCCGGGTTCGGTGGCTCAGCCTAATCCCGCGCCTTTGGGAGGCTGAGGTGAGTGGATGGCCTGAGCCCGCGGGTTCGAGACCCGCCTGGGCAGCGAGACCTCATCTCTACAATAAATCAAAAAATCAGCCGGGCACGGTAGCACATGCCTGTAATTCCGTCTACTCGGAAGGCTGAGGCGGAAGGATCGCCGGAGCCCAGCAGGTCGAGGCTGCGGTGGCCGGGAGCGGCCACTGCACTCCAGTCTGGGCGACAGAGTGAGACTCCAACTCAAAAAAAAAAAAAAAAAAGAAGAAGACTTGCTTTTCTTTTACTACATGTGATGCATGATAATATTTTCTATTTCTTTTCACTTCATTTTATTCTCTTTCTTGTTTCTTCCCATTCTCTTTTTCTTACTAATTCTGGGTAATACCCTACTAAATTTATTTCATAACTTGCTACTTATTGTGGCCGGGTATGATGGGTCATGCCTGTCATCCCAGCACTTTGGGAAGCCAAGGCGGGAGGATTGTTTGAGCCCAGGAGTTCTCAATCAGCCTGGGCAACATAGCAAAACCTTGTCTCTACCAAAAAAAAAAAAAAAAAATAGTCGGACATGGTGATGCATGTCTGTAGTCTCAGCTACTTGGGATGGGTTAAGGTGGACATGTCCTCAGGGGATTCACTGATTGAAGGGTGATGCCTCACAGATACAGGCATGTCAGCACTCTCAGGGCTGACTCCAGGAAGGTGGCATTTCAGTTGCCACAGAGGGAGGCTGTTGGGGAGACCATCTCCGCTCCCCTGATATCCTGTTGTAGCAACAGCCAACATAAGAGGATGATGCATACAGCTTTATCTGATTATTGGTCCTTGCTCAGGACTGTTTAAAGATCAGTTAAGCATGGTGTATTCGTTTCTCAGGGCAGCTGTTCAAAGCACTATGGACTGGGTGCCTTGGGACAAAGAACCTTCTTGCCTCACAGTTCTGAAGGTCTAGAATGCTAAAATTAGGATGTTAGCAGGGTTGGTTCCTTCTGAGGAAGTGAGGGTTGGATCTGTCTCATGCGTATCCTGTCTTTTGGTGGTTGGTGGGCAATCTTCAGTGTTTCTTGGCTGGTAGATGCATCGCCCCAATCTCTGCCCTCATGTTCGTATGGTGTTCCCTCTGTGAGGATGTCTGTCGCTTCACATGGCGTTCTTTTTTTTTATAAGCACTCTGGATCTTGGATTAACTGCTCACCCTACTCCAGAAATTAACTAATTACACCTGCAGTGAAGCTATTCTCAAATAAGGTCATATTCTGAAGTGCCTGAGATTAGGACTTCAAAATATGAATTTCAGGGGGGACACAATTCAACCTACAACAGATGGCACTTTAGAAAACTCCCTCAGAGTGCCTGAGATCTGAGAAATGCCAGCAGCAATTTTTATTAGCATCATACTTGGCACTGATTTTCATACTTTTAAAACTTTGTGTTTTGAAATAATTTTAGACATACAGAAGATTTGCAAATATAGTAAGAGACTTCATATATATCCTCTACTCGGTTTCTCTCAAGTTTATTGACTCATTTACAGACATTATTCCAATTCTGTTAATTGTCCCACTCATTCCTTTTCTGTTCTAGGATCCAATTCAGGATCACCCGTCGTCTTTGCTTGCCAGAACTCCTTATTGTCCTTCCATCTGGGACTGTTCCTCAGACTTTCCTTGGCTTTCTTGACCCTGAAAGTTTGATCAGTTATTTCATAGACTGTCCCTCAATTTGGATTTTTCTAATGTTGCCTCATGATTAAGTTGAGGTTAAGTTGTTTTATTTTTTATTTTTTTTGCAGGGGGAAGAATACCACAGAGGCTATATGCATAATATCTGAAGCACACATTGGCTCTACTTTCTTTCTTTCTTTCTTTTTTTTTTTTTTTGAGTTGGAGTCTCACTCTGTCGCCCAGACCGGAGTGCAGTGGCCGCTCCCGGCCACCGCAGCCTCGACCTGCTGGGCTCCGGCGATCCTTCTGCCTCAGCCTTCCAAGTAGCCGGAATTACAGGCATGCGCTACCACGCCCGGCTGATTTTTTGATTTATTGTAGAGATGAGGTCTCGCTGCCCAGGCGGGTCTCGAACCCGCGGGCTCAGGTAATCCACTCACCTCAGCCTCCCAAAGGCGCGGGATTACAGGCTGAGCCACCGAGCCCGGCTGGCTCTACTTTCAAAGCTCTATTTTAAAAGTCTGTGGCTTCCATTTCATTGAAGCCAGTTATCATCACCATCTTTACCACCGTCATCACCACCATCATCCTCATCCTCACCATGTACTGTGCAATTTACTTCATAGTCATGAACTCAACAAGTCCCTTGAGAATCTCACATTATAGTTTCTTTTACTAACACTTAGTGAGAAACTAAGGGCCAGGTAGCCTAAGTGACTTACCTAAGGTCCCACGGGTAGTAAGTGGTTAAGTTAGAACTTAAATACAAACCTTAGTGACTACAAATTTCACTCCTTTTTGACTCTGATGTTCACTGCTGCAAAGTTTCCACCTTTCCATAATCCCTGGAATGCAGCAGTAGCTATGTGGTACCTTCAGGATGGTGGGAATAAGCTATGTTTTTCTGGGAATGCTTTGCTTTTCTGATACAGCCTCTACCCCATCCTGTTTCATTCTTCCTCCTTGGAATAGAGATCTGTGGCTAGAGGCATGGCAGTTATCTTGCAACTGTGAGGCAACAGACATGAGCAAAAAACCAACCTTCTAGAGATGGTGTTGCAGAGACAAAGAAGAGCCTGTTTGCTATCCGCAGGGCCAAGTAGCCAAAACAGCCTGGATCTCTAGTCACAAGTCACAAATAAGATTTTTTGTGCTTGTTTATGATAATATTGTCAGATATTCTAAGAAATACTCTATCTCCAGCCATGTGTGAGCCTAACTGAACCCTAAACACAAATACAGATCCCTTCTGCTTAAGGTATTAAAGTTTCTAAAATTTTCTCCCAAATTTTAGTTTAATCGGGAAATCACAAACTCAAATGTCTACAGAAGGCAAATAACATAAATAAATGAGTTAGTTGTGAACTAGAAAGCACCACCCAAGCTAAGGAAGGCAACTGTCAATCAAACCATCTTCCTGGTGCCTTGAAAAAGGCTTCAGTGCTGTCAGGTATTCAATTTTCTAAGAGAAGCTATAAATCCTATTTTAATGTAAACTTTAATGTAACAATTTCAGATTTTTAAGTGTTGCCTACTATCTAAAACCTTTAAGGCCAAACACAAAGTGTGCCGTGGCCAGATATGACCCAAGAACCACCAGCTTGCAAAACACTGCAATTGAATACATCACAATATTTCTTTATTTCTGGGCTACAGGTGAAAGGAACTGTTGCAAGAAAGTAGGCTAGAACTTCTTTGATCTTTGAACTGGTGATAAAAACAGTGGAAGCAAGCTGAGAAATGGGATCCCTTACACTGCCATCATTTGTCAGCGTGGAGGCCAGGAACTGTGACAAGAAGCCTGTTTGCTCTGTTTCTGCTGCTTCTTGAGCTGTGGCACCTTCAACTGTGTCCCCACCCTCATTCTGGTGACGAACAACTACCCACAGACTCAGCCCTGTCACCCTGACCTCTGGTTCTTCAGCCTGGCCAAACTATCCCAGTTCAAGCACCTTCAATCTGCTGCTCCTCCAACTTTGAAACGGTTTTAGCAAAATTACATGAGGCCAGGAGGGAGCAGGCATGATAAATCTCGGTTTACAGATGGGAAGACAGAGAGGGAGGGAAAAAAATTCTACGCTCCCAAATGCTATAGGATAAAATGTGGTGTTGCCTGAGGAAAGCAGTGACTGCCTGACTCTCACATTCTTTCCCTGTCCGGTAGAGTTGTTGGTTTCAAGGATGTGTGTGTGTGTGTGTGTGTGTGTGTGTGTGTGTGTGTGTGTGTGTGTGTGGTCACATGCAGTGTTGATTTCCAAAATATTTAACACCCAAACAACACAGCATGGACAACATCTAGTTGAAACGGCAACTTGACCTATCAGACACTGGCCATACACGACCAGGTCAGTCGCACCAACGCGATCCTCCTCGATATCAACTCAGGTCATGGAGTCATAGGAATGTCCAGTGGAGTCAGGACAGCAGAAGCAAAGGGGGTCTTTTTTTCTACCCAGCCAATACCCCTGGCTGCTGAGAGACAAGAGAATGCCGATCAAACGTACATTTCACATCTTGTCTCTGCCGTGGACCTGTTGCCTGGGTAAATAAACAATTGACTGCCCTGCTGTCTTCACACAGCTTTTTTATTACCTTCTCAAGTCCGGAGGGAAACGTTCATTTTTAAACTAGCCCCAAACTTTCCCCTTTTTGGCATTTTCGTATATTGTTCACCTATGATCAAATCCAGTAATCTCCAACACACACTTTAGTGCGTTTTGGTAATTGCACCCAGTCACATGAACACGGCCACAGTCAATTGTGTTGTACACTAACATTTCCCGAGAGAAGATTGTAGGTGCTCTTACCAGACAAATACAAAAGGTAACCAGTGAAGAAATGACTATATTAATTTGCTTTGTTGCAGTAATCATTTCACTATGTGGCTGTGTATCATACACCATATGTATGTAATTTATAAAAAGAGACAAGCTGGGCAAGGTGGCTCACATCTGTAATCACAGCTACTTGGGAGGCCGAGGTGGCAACACTGCTTGAGCCCAGGAGGTGGAGAACAGCTTGGACAACATAGTGAGACCCATGTCTCAAAAAAAAAAAAAAAAATTAGCCAGGTATGGTGGCGCATGCCTGTAGTTCCAGCTACTTGGGATGCTGAGGTGGGAGGATCACTTGAGCCCAGGAGTTTGAGGCTGTGGTGAGCTATGATTGTGCCACTGCACTCTAGCCTGGGTGACAGAATGAGGTCCTGTCAGAAAGAAAAGAACGGAAAAGAAGATAGGAAGGAGGGAGGGAGGGAGGGAGGGAGGAAGGGAGAGAGAGAGAGAGAGAGGAAAGAAAGTAAGAAAGAAAGACAGAAAGAAAGAAAGAAAGAAAGAAAGAAAGAAAGAAAGAAAGAAAGAAAGAAAGAAGGAAGAAAAGAAAGAAAGGGCAGGAAAGAGGAAGGAAAGAAGGAAGGAAAGGAAGGAGGGAGGGAGGGAGGTCTGTATCCCCTTAGCATCTTTGCAGCTGGTTCCCTCCCCAACCCCTGAGCACAGGCTGCTACTCACTGGCTTTCTGTCACTACAGTTTTATTCTTTTTCAGAATTTCATACAAGCAGAATCTTGCAATATATAGTCTTTCACGTATCAATAGTTCCTTCTTTCCTGTTGCAAAGAAGTATTCCTCTGTATGCCTGTGTCAGAATTTGTTTGCACCAGTTATTGGGCACTTGGGTTGTTTTCAGGTTTTGGCTATTATGACTAATGTTGCAGGCTGTGCGTTTTTGCTTGGTTTTGAGCACCGTACACTGTTATAGATGACCTTGAAGATTTAAATCTGGATCATACAGAAACAGAGACGTGGGACATAGCTCTGCCTTAAACAAGCTCATCACTAGTGCTGGTATAACCACTGCAGCCTCGTTGATCAAACTTTATGATCCTTCTCTAGTCCAAGGGCCAAGACCATTCATTCACCTAAGAGACGTTTACTGAGCACTTTTTATGTCAAGCCCTGTTCTAGAATTTGGGGACAAAATTGTGAATTAGGTGGGGCCTTCATTTTTTTGGAGATTATAATTTAAAATAATGGGTGATACAGTAGGTATATACAATGAAAAAATAAAAGAACAAGATTATTTGGGGTATTACGTATATGATGGAGAAATAAAAACTGTGTAACATGACGATGAACAGTTCTTTAAGTGGCCCACAAAGCCTTCTTGGAGGAGAGTAAACATTGAAGCTTAGTCAAATAAGTTGGCAAAAGTCTTTGGACTTGACAGAATTAGACTAAGCATGATCCAGGGCAAGTGATTAAAAATAGAATTATATTGACCTGCATTCTAGACTTCCAAAACAAATACCATTTTGTTGGAAAAGACTAGGCTGTTAGATAAATAATTATCCATAAGCAATGAATTGAACATTTCTTCATATGTGGATAGACTGTAGCTATAAAATAAATCTGGCCACAGGTTTGTGTGGGATCCTTACAAGGTGCACCCCAGTTGTCTGCCACCCTGTCCTGCATGTAATGACCACCACCTGCAGATATATCTTCAACCTCAGCTCCTGGTAACCCCAATTTCCTAGATTAGGTGAATCTCCAAACAGCAATCCAAACAAGTATTGGAATGAATGAACAAATTTGCAACGATGGTATTAGACCACATTTGCATTCAGTTTGTGTGTTGTCTGTAGCTTGGTTTTCTATTATTTGTTTAGTGTGCTCTCTGCCTGCTTGTTGAGGTGTTTAAAGCATTTATGAAGATCTGATATATTAGACTGGTGGTTTTAATCACACGTTTAGAAAATTACATTTTCTAATTAATATTTAAATCTAACTTAATTTTGTGAAGTTTGTCAACCTCAAAAGTTTTAAACTTATTTGTTGTGTGAATGGCACATAACTGTTTAAAGAAATGATAATTGTTTAAAGATTGGCACATTGAACAGGAGATAAAATACAGATATTTGTGATCATTGTTCTTCAAAAACCAATGCTGTCATCAGGAAATTGTCTCTCTTTATGTCTTTATGCTTCTCCAGCCACATATGTGCTCATGCAAGCACCCTCTTTTGGTGTGAGACATCTACCAGCAGCGATGGGTACTTTTCACAATAAGTATCCACTGATTTCCAAGACTGTGTCTCAGGGGGCCCACCTGGGTCACATGGCATCCTTCAACCAATCGCTGTGGTCAAAAAGATGAATTCTTTATTTTGCCCATCTAGTGACAGAGAGGGCTGGATTGCTCCATCCAAATTACAAGCTCTAAGAGTAGGGTATTTCCCTGAAGAAACTCAAGGGGAATGGCCAGAGTCAACAATCCTACATTTATATAAACTATAGAAAAAAATGCCATTTTTGTATACATGCTGATGAAATGCCTTTTATTGAATTGTTATGGTGTGACATTGCTCTTCTTTCCCCTAAAGGTCAATAAAATTTGAGAACTCGAATTATGCCTGTCAGAATGAGGGAGATCTGCTGAGAGACCACATGACCCTGCCCACTTTTGAATTCCCAGAGGAAATTCTCTGGAACATTCTTGGGACCTTTAATCGGGAGCTGAGAAGCTGTCTTTATTTATTATTTACCATTTTTCTTGTTGGAGCCTTTTCTGCTTAAGTAGTTTATTCCGTGACCTGCTGGCTGTGACAGTATCTTCTTACCACAGTTCTTTTTTTTTTTTTTTTTTTTTTTTAGTTGGAGTCTCACTCTGTCGCCCAGACTGGAGTGCAGTGGCCGCTCCCATCCACCGCAGCCTCGACCTGCTGGGCTCCAGCGATCCTTCCACCCCAGCCTTCCGAGTAGCCGGAATTACAGGCATGCGCTACCACGCCCGGCTGATTTTTTGATTTATTGTAGAGATGAGGTCTTGCTGCCCAGGCGGGTCTCGTCCCGCGGGCTCAGGCAATCCACTCACCTCAGCCTCCCAAAGGCCTGGGATTACAGGCTGAGCCACTGAGCCCGGCTTACCACAGTTCTTATCTCCTCCCCTACTCCAAGTACAGTAGCCTACCTGCAGGCTCTCAATTAATGAAGAAATTGGGTGAAGAAATAGAAATGAACCAGAGTGAAGGGTAAGCCTCAACACTCCAGAGCAAGCAGAGCACTGAAAACACACACAAGGAATGATGGGTTTGTCACTCTGGTAGAGGTAAGTTAATGGCCCCAAGGAATCATGTCTCCCAGAATCCAGACCCCTGAGTGGTCCCTTCTCATATGAACTCTGGCCTTAATGTCAAAATGATTTCTAACTTGCTTTGGCCAGTATGATATCAGCAAACACGATAAGAGCAGAGGTGTGGTAAGTGTCTGTTCTTTAGGAATCTAGGTGCCATGTGTTGAAGCCCAAGCTAGCCGTGTGGGTAAAGCTCATGGAGGCGAACCAAGGCTCTCTAACTGACAGGCATGGGAAAGAAGAGTCTGGGACTGTCCAGCCCTAGTCGGACTGCTAGTTGACTGCCCGTCAGAAGTGAGGCCACTTGAGTAATCCCAGGTGAGACCAGCAAATTGCAGAATTGTACACACCCACATGCACACACAAGTGTGCGTGTGTGTGTATATATACATATATATATGTATATACAGAGGGTGCCAAAAAAAGTATCCACATTTTAAGAAGGAATTCTGTACTGAAATTGAAATACAGTCCTACCTGTTGCAAGGTGACACTAGAATTCATTTGATTAAGGCCACCTTTTGAGTGAATGTCATACTACACATTGCTGCCATAATTCAATTCAACTTCAAAAAGTAATACATAGATAACATCTCTTGAAACGTGTATACATTTTTTGGTATTTATTATCAAAAATTGTGTATTTATTCCTACATGTTTAAATTTTATTCACCTTCAAAGTACTCTGTTTGATGCAATGCACCCAGCAAGATGCTTTTTCCACTGCTCAAAACAGTTTTTGAACTTGTCTTTGACGCCTTTTAGTGCTTCTGCTGTTTTTTGTCTCACCTCTTTCATATCAGCAAAATGTCTCCCTTTGAGAACTTCTTGATCCAGGGAAACAAACACACAGAAAAGTCACTCAGGGTGAATAGAAAGGGCGGGGCCCAGGGTCATGGCATTTTTGGTCAAAAACTGCCAAACACTCAGTGTGGTGTGGCCAGGTGCACTCATAAATCACCCATCATGAAATGGGCCAACACCTTGAAAGAATCTTCAAAACAAACTCATTGAAGCTGAATGCAACCTCTCACAACAATACCAGCTGGAACACTGATGCCAATGGGTTCCTGGAACCTAGCAGGGAAAGCTTGTACTACAAGAGGCCTGTCCTCCAAAAAAGAATGCTGTATTTTGGGGGGGTCCCCCCTCATCTATAGGTATAAACACAAATAACCAAAAGTTATAAAAAAGAAGACTTGCTTTTCTTTTACTACATGTGATACATGATAATATTTTCTATTTCTTTTCACTTCATTTTATTCTCCTTCTGGTTTCTTCCCATTCTTTTTATCTTACCAATTCTGGCTAATACCCTACTAAATTTATTTCACAACTTGCTAATGGTTTGTTACTCACAGCTTGAAAATTCCTCATCTATAATATGGGTTTTTGACTTAGAGAATGGAGGTGGCAGGTTCGGGGATGAGCAGTTTCTGAGGCTTCCATGAAGACCTTTCTGTGTAAGTGGGCATGTGTATATTCTGGGAGAGGGCCACAGTCTTTTGTCAGATGTAGAGAACCAACCACAGCTCTGGTCACTCTGCCTGGGTATGGCATCCATGGTCACAATGTCATAAGCCGTCAGACGATGGCCTTGAATTCCTGTCAAGACCTTTTACCTGAGTTCCAAACATAGAGTCAACAGTCTACTAGACACTTCCAATGGGGTGCTCTAAAGGCACCCCAAACTCTTAGCTTCCAAACTTTTTCAATTTTTGAAAATTACCCACACCCCTTGCCAAAAACTGCAGCTTTTCTGGCTGCTTTCCAAGTCAGATGCCTCAGAAGTCATTCTTCTTCTGCCCCAGATTTTTTTTTTTATATGATGATGATTTTTTAAAAAATGTTTTTATTTTAAAGATGTGAGCCGGGCTCGGTGGCTCAGCCTGTAATCCCATGCCTTTGGGAGGCTGAGGTGAGTGAATTACCTGAGCCTGTGGGTTCAAGACCCACCTGGGAAACTTAGTGAGACCTCATCTCCACAATAAATCAAAAATTAGCTGAGCATGGTAGTGCGTGCCTGTAGTTCCAGCTACTTGGAAGGCTGAGGCGGAAGGATCGCCAGAGCCCAGCAGATCGAAGCTGCGGTGGCTGGGAGCGGCCACTGCACTCTAGTCTGGGTGACAGAGTGAGACTCCAACTCAAAAAAAAAAAAAAAAAAAGATGTGGGAAACAATTCAGGATTAGGTCTACAAGTGGTCATTATACAGGTAAAGTTTGGTCCTCCCTTTGGTCCCCACTTTTCCTGGTTTGAGATCAGGCACCCCTATTGATGTTGTGTCCCCCCCTGCCACCCCCACCCCGGTAGTATCCTGCTACTGCCAATCCCTTTCTTAAAGTATTGTGGTAATTGCTCAGGGTCCACTTATGAGTGAGAACATGTGGTACTCTGTTCTTTGCTTCTGTGATAGATCACTGAGTGTGATAGACTCTAGATCCTTCCAAGTTGCTGTGAAGTCCAGATATTTGTCCTTTATGGCTGTGTAATATTCCATTGTCTATATGTACCACATTTTTTTATCCAGTCCAGTTTCGATGGGCAGCACGGTTGGTTCCATGTTTTGCTATTGTGAATAGTGCTGCAATAAACAAGCATGTGCGGGTATCTTTTTTTGTAGAATGATTTGAGTTCCTCTGGGTATACTCCCAATAGGAGGATTGCTGGGTCATATGGAGGGTCAATTTCTAGTTCTTTCAGAAATCGCCACACTGTTTTCCAAAGAGGTTGCACTAGTTTGCATTCCCACCAGCAGTGTAGAAACGTTCCTTTTTCTCCCCATCCTCACCAGCATCTGTTGTTGTTTGTTTTATTAATGATGGCCAATCTTAAGCCCTGGATTTTTTAAAGGTACATAAAACCTATAAATGTTTACAGTGTGCAACACGACATTTGGACATACGTATACATTGTGAAATGATTAAATATGATCTTCATTTTTGTGGTGAGAACATCTAAGATCTACCCTCTTAGCAACTTTCCAGAATATAATTGTCACCCACAGTAGCCATGTTGTGCAACTATTCTCCAGATCTTATTTCTCCTGTGTAACTGATGCTGTCTTTTCATTCTTGATGCTGCTAGATCACTCTCTCAGCACATCAAACTAGTCACCCACATTCTGCTGATTCTACCGATTCCACCCTCTCCCTGTCTTTCTTTCTTTCCTTTTCTTTCTTTTTTTTTTTGAGCTGGAGTCTCACTCCGTCCCCTAGGCTGGAGTGCAGTGGCACGCTCACGGGCATCCCAGCATTGACCTGCTGGGCTCAGGTGATCCTTCCACCTCAGTCTTCCAAGTAGCCAGAACTATAAGCGAATGCTACTACACCCGGCAAATTTTTTTATTTTTTTGTAGCAATGAGGTCTCACCAAGTTGCCCAGGCTGTTCTTGAACCTGCAGGCTCAGGCAATCCACTTGCCTTGGCCTCCCAAAGTGCTGGGATTACAGGCTTGAGCCACCGTGCCCGGCCTGCTCCCTATCTTTCTAATCCTGTTTCCCATGTAGCCTTTCCGCCATGTTCCTGGTTCCAATTCTCTTCTCTCTTTTCTGCCTTGTCACTCGAGCTTCCTACTGCTTTTCTGGCGTGTGATTCTGATTTGTCAGACTCATTTCTACCACGGCCACCAGAGTGGTCTTTGAAAAGTATAAGCGTTGTGACATCTCCCACCCATTTGAGCACGCTTTCATGTCACTTGACCATCACCCAGACTATGGAATGACCAATAATGGAAACTCCTTTGAATGGAAGAGAGGCGTTTCACAGTCTGCCTTGGTTTACTTGTTCAGTCTAAACTTACACCTTGCTCTGTGTAAGTTTACACAGTGTGGTTCTCAGCAATATTCCCTGGACATGCCATGTTCTCAGTCTTTACACGCTTTTCCCGCAATACACTTACCCTGCTTATCCAGCTAGCAAAACCGTTCCTCATCCTCCCAACCTCAGCCTGAGTTTTACCTTTTCTGGGAATGCTTACAACAGGTGGTGGAGATGAGTGCTTGCTGCGTCCGACCTGGTCTCCAAAGGGTTCACACGAGTTCATTCATCTGAGCCCTACAACTGTCCTCTTAGAGAGGCGCTGCTGTTATTGTCATTCTATTGTTGGGAAACTGAGGCTCAGAGGAATTAAGACGCTGGCCAAAGGTCAGCTAACGGGGGACACTGGTCAGATTCAAGCCTAGCAGTCTGGCCCCGAAATCTACTTTGTTCATTTAAAAAAAAAACTTTTATGTGAAAATGATTTCAAAGTTACAGAAAAGTTGCAAAAATAATCCAAAGAATTCTTGGCTCAGATTCAACTCTTGCTAATGTTTTGTCCATTTGATTTGTTCACTTTATTTTTTGCATGCACACTGTATGAATGTGCATATATATATGTACACATGTGTATATTGTATGTATGTTTGTGCATATGTATTTGGATGGGTTTTTGAACCATTTGAGAGTAAATTATGTACATTGTAGCCTTTTACACTTAGGTGATACTCAAGCATAAAAATACTCATATAAGTATACACTCTATCATAATCAAGAATTAGGATGCTCTTTTATATAACCACAGTACGGTTACCCAATTAAGGAAAGAAAACACTTTATTTAAATTTATCTATTCCTCCATCCATTTTCCAATTTTATCCACTGACCCAATAATGTTTTCATTTTTATTTTTTTCTCCCTCTGGTGCCAGATCCAGCCTTGGATTGGGAGCTGCATTAGGTATCTATCACGTTTCTCTTTTAATCTGGAGCATTCCTTGGCCTTTTGCTGTCTTTCACACCACTGGCATTTTTGAAGAACACTGCCCAGTCCCCTCAACTTTTCAGTGGGGTGCTCCTCACTTGGGGTTCATCTAATGGTTTCCTCATGATTGAGTGCAGTTCTGTGTTCCAACTGGGATGTTACAGAGAGGACACTGTCTCCTTCTAGGCGAGGCATCCATCTGACTCTCATTAGTTATGTTAACTTTGATCACATGGTCAAGATGTTGTCTGATTTCTCCACTCGATAATTTTATTTTCTTGCATGTAACAAGCTTGTTGTGGGAGACACTTAAGACCATGGGAAAGGCTGGGCATGATGCCTCAAGCCTGTAATCCCAGCACTTTGGGAGGCCGTGGTGAGGGAATTGCCTGAGCCCACAGGTTCGAGAACAGCCTGGGCAACTTGGCGAGACCTCATCTTTACAATACATCAAAAAATTAGCCAGGCGTGGTAGCCTATAGTTAAAGCTACTTGGAAGGCTGAGGTGGAAGGATCGCTGGAGCCCAACAGGTTGACGTTGGGGTGGCCGTGAGTGTGCCACTGCACTCCAGCCTGGGCAATGGATTGAGATTCCAACTAAAAAAAAAAAAAGGTCATGGAAGAGAGAATCCTGCTATATTAAACTTCCTATTCCCCACCCTGGCTTTGGCTTGCACTAACTATCTCCCACCTTGACTTTGGCTTGCTTGCACTGACTGTCCTCCACCCTGGCTTTGGCTTGCATTCATGACCCTTCCCCATGCTAGCTTTAGTGCAATGGCTTCAGATTCATGACGCTGCATCTCCAATGCATTCCAAGTTTGCCAGGAGTCCCTGCACACCCACACTCTTACACCAGATGCCATGATTCCCTTCATTTTCCCAGGCATGTTTAGGAAGCTTCACCTGTCCCCAAGTCACCGTAATAGTCATTAACTCTCTGCTATTGTTGTTTCTAACTCTCCACTAAAACTACAAACTTATTGAGGTTAAAAACCCATTTTTCATGTTTGTATTCGTGGAACCTACAAAAAATTTTTCTTAAAATCCGTACTATTTGTTTTTGAATGAGATAAAATCTATAGCCTCTTGTCACTGGCAGAACAAAGGTACCCACAGAGGCCACGTTCCAATCCCCGGAATCTGTGTGTTGTCTTATGTGGCAAATGGAGACTTGAAGATGAGCAGAAGGTACTTAAAATGGGGAGACGGTCCTGGGTTACCTGGGTGTGCCTGACATCATCACAAAGGGCCTTCCAAGAGGGAGAAAGGAGGGCCAGGGAGAGACCGGAAGGTGCTGCGAGGCCTGTTTGAATGGTGGGCGAGGGGACAAGAGCCAAAAAAGTGAGTAGCCCTGGAAGCTGGAGAAGCTGAGACAGAACGTACCCTGGAGTTCCCAGAAGGAACACAGTCCTGCCGGCACCTTGATTTTAGCTCCATAGGACCTGCGTTTGGACTTCTGGCTTCCAGAACCGTCAATAAATGTGTGTGTTTCTGTCAAGCCACACATATGTGGTTATCGGTTGCCACAGCAATAGGAAACCAGTTCACCAACTTTGGTGAGAAATGCGCTCCTCAGCCAGCCCACTGCAGCTGCACCCAGCGATAAGGCGACAGATGGCTTTCCCTTGTGCCAGGGGACACCCCTCGCCCTGTTCTCCCATGAGGGTTTCCTGCTCTCCAAGTTGTCCTGCAAAACTCCGCTCCAGCCTGGACAGTGGCATCTGGGGCTGGCTCCCTGTTCATCCGAGGAGAGGTGTTCTGCAGTGTGGGTTTTCCCATCTTAGACAAAAAAGGGTCATTTAGAGAAACACCGTCCCCAACTATACAGCTCAAGGCTTTCTGTCCCTGGAGCAAAAGCAGGAAGATGCTTATCCCACATTTCGGTGACTGCTCAGGACTAAAGTTGGAAAAAAAACCCCCAGACAACCAAGCTCTGCTGGAGAACACCTTTCCTCGGATGAACAGGGAGCCAGCCCCAGATGCCACTGTCCAGGCTGGAGCGGAGTTTTGCAGGACAATTTGGAGAGCAGGAAACCCTCATGGGGGAACAGGGTGAGGGGTGTCCCCTGGCACAAGGGAAAGCCATCTGTCGCCTTAGCACTGGGTGCAGCTGCAGTGGGCTGGCTGAGGAGTGCATTTCTCACCAAAGTTGGTGAACTGGTTTCCTATCGCTGCGACTCCCATCCTTCCCCTTCCCTGGTGTGTGTATTTGCCCCTCAGGGCACTGGGGACCGTGCGGGTTTGCTAGACTTCTTTGATAATGAAGCAAAGAGAAAAGGAGAGCCATGGAGGGATAATGATATGACTCCAGCTGTGTCCCTCAACCCTTCCTCCCTTGCTCTAAGGTCGGTGCGAGCTATTCCAATATCAGGGTGAGGGCGGGAGGGAGGAGCCACCATGGGGATCAGCTCTTGTGGTGTCCAACCATGGGCAGTAGAGAACTGCCCATGAGGAAGGGAATGAGACCACGCTCCTGTGTGTCCTGACCACCGCTCCTGTGGGCGACTATTCGTCGGTCCGATTTATAAGGCTTTTCTGCTCATTTTTTTTTTCTTTCTGGGAACAGCCTTATGCTTTTTGTCAAAAACCTAATGTATGCCCAGGAGCAAAGGGGCGCAATTACCCAGATATCGATTTCACTTTTGCACAGACATAAAACACAGATGGCAGCAGGCAGGAAGCAGTGGCTCCTGGGAGGAGGCCACTCCGCCCAGGGTGACAGCACAGGTCAGGGACAAGCCAATGGGACGTGGGGCACTTGGGTCCCTTTCCCAATGCTGTGTTATTTACTTGTGACTCAGTTTCCTCCACAAATCCATGGAGATGACACCAGCATGGCATGTGTGCCGATGCAGTCTCATTTCTTGCCCATAATGACCCCGTGAGGCAAGCAGTCTCATTCTTACTTTAAAGTAAGAATCACAGCAGTGCAAGGTGACCTGCAAAGCGACAGGCAGGGCCACAATCCTGCCTAAGCCAAGAGCTGGGGAGAAGAGAGGCACATCAGAGCCATCTCTGAGCCAAAACCTGTGTGTGGCTGTGCCCGTCTCTAGGTGGTGGTTGTATCAGATACATTTTACCATTTGCAAAGGAGCTGACTTTGAAGAATGTGCTCAGAAGGAAAACATATTTGCCAATCTTCACATTTCTCTAGGTGAGAGCACGCCCACGGAGCCTCCCTGTCTCTCTCCAGGAGGGCAGGGGAGGGTCTTGCTGGACTGACAAGTTTAGAAGGAGGAACAGAGATAGCCAGTGGGTTCTGTTTTTGGCGAAGGTGCCTCTCCCAGCTTCCCCCATAGTTAGATTCGGGCTGCATGGCTGGTGTTGGCCACTGGGTTGTGAGCAAAAGTGTCCGGTGTCACTCCCGGCTGTGCAGTTAATAGCCAGTTGCCTTCTTGGCCCTCTCTCTCCCTGCTCTGGTGACCTTGGAACCACATGCTGAGACAAGGCAGCTTTGTAAGCAGATGGGGATTGGATCCTGAGTGACTGCGTGGAGTAGCAGCCCCGCCCCTCAACCCACATAAACTTTGCAGACGCAAGACACAGATCTTCACTGCTACATCCCCGGGGCCCAGGGCTTCCTTATTCTAGAGGCCCAGCCTGTCCTGTCCTGACCAATCCATCAAAAGCTGTTTCTCCACTCAGCTCTAAAAACGATGAAGCTGATCCTTTTGATTTCTGTCCATCTGCTGCCTGATTCTCTCTTTTTCAAAGTTGTTTCCAAATTTGTCCTGGAGAGGAAGAGAGAAGCGCTATTTTTACTTTAGCTTTCTCACCTCCAATACCTCACCCCACCCCAAAACATACACTTCAAAGTTCCTTAAGCTACCTTCTCCTTAGAGCTGCATGGATTTGGGAAGACATAAGACAAATGATACAAGGGAGACCTCCCCCCGCAAATGGAATTATCTTCTGGAGTGTGGGCCCCGTATAGTCCAAGCTTCCCCTGCTAGATAAGTGTTCCAGGAACCCAATGGCACCAGTGCACAGTCATTGCTGTGAGAGGCTGTGCTGCAAAAGAAATGTCCCGAGTTGTGGCAAACAACTCCACCATGACAACACACCTGCTCATACCGCTCTGAGTGTTTAGCGATTTTTGACCCCAAGCAGCATGACCACCATCCTCCACCCTCTCTATTCACTCCATCTCATCCTGAGCGATATTTGTTGTTTTGTTTCCCTGGATGAAAAATGTTCTCAAAGGGAAATGTTTCACCAATGCAGAAGAGGTGAAACAAAATCGGCAAGTTCAAAAAGTGTTTTGAGTAGTGGGAAAAACATCTCGATAGGTGTATTGCATCAAACGGAGAGGACTTTGCTTAAACATGTGACTGAAGTTTAAACATATACGAATAAACATACAACTTTTAAATAAAAATCATTGGGTTGTGAGCAGAAGTGACCAGTGTCACTCCCGACCATGCATTTAAGCGCCGACCACCTCCCTGGCTTTCTCTCTCCCTGCTCCAGTGACCTTGTAACCACGTGCTGAGACAAGGCAGCTTTGTAGTGGGTGAGGGTTGGATCCTGAGTGACCGTGTGGAGGAGCCTCATCCAGATGGGTGGGGTGCGAGGCCACGCCTCTGATTTCCGGGCTGATGACAATACTAAGGATGGACACTTACCTCCATTATGGCAAGTATTTTGCATAGTGCTTATAAATAATTTTTATAACTTTTTGTATTATTTTTGAAAAAAGCAATTAAGTGTATAATTATACTTATTTTGCGAATTACTACTTGTACATTATTTCATTTAACCTTCAGAAAAAGAATAAGAACTAAATTATTTTTATTATATAGGCCATTTTAAGGACTTCGCCAAGAGATAGGTTAAGGCTGGGCGCGGTGGCTCAAGCCTGTCATCTCAGCACTATGGGAGACTGAGGTAAGAGCCCACAGCCTGAGCCCGTGGGTTCAAGACCAGCCTGGACAACGTGGTGAGACCTCATCTCTACAATATATCAAAAATTAGCTGGGCACAGTAGCACGTGCCTGTAGTTCTGACTACTTGGAAGGCTGAGGTGGAAGGATCGCCTGAGCCCAGCAGGTCGACGCTGGGGTGGCCATGAGTGTGCCACGGCACTCCGGCCTGGGTGACAGAGTGAGATTCCAAATAAAAAAAAAAAAGAGAGAGAGAGAGAGTTTATTTTATTAGCCCCATTTTACAGAAGGGGAAACGGAGGCTTAGTGGGGTGAAGGAACCTGCTGAGGTTACCCAGGTATCCAGCAGGAGGAAGGAATCAAAATCTGATCCCAAAGCTGGTGTCTCCTGCTGAAGCCCTGAAGACCTGAGGGCTTCCACACATGGAGGTTAGCAGGCTAAGCACTTGGCAAATCTCTGTTTCTTCACTTCAGCTTCCCCTCTCACTGTCCCCATGAAAGGGCCAGCTGTGGCCCAGGACCGAGATGGCCCCTACCTGTCAGCCCCATCCTGGAAGGGTTGGCCGATGTCTCTTCTCCCCCGGCTGGTGGTGACGAGGCTGCCATGTCCCTGTCCTGAGGGGCTGTGTTCACACACCTGTCCCTCAGAGAATCGCAGAAGACCAGAGCTCCTCCCATGGACACAGTCCCATCCTGTCCCAGGGTTTACAGGGCGTGGGCCCCCTTCCCAAATTCACGAGAAGCCTCCACCGAGGTGCCACTGTCCTCCACAAGAGGGGATGACCAAAGTCTTTGTCCTCGCCCAGGGCAGAGACCACTTAGCACCACGCCCCCAAGCCATTAATAACAGGGTGACTCTGGGTCCTCAGCAGCGTGACTCAGGCAGGGTGTATGTCTCAGGTTATTTTACTGAAGACCTCGGAAGGAGGCAGGTCAGCCCTCCCTTCAACTGTGGGTGACATTTGCAGGGGCTGTCCTTATTCTGGGTGAGATACCCAAGGAGCACAATCAGTTGGAGAGAGAGAGAGGGAACAACACAGGGTTGGTCCCTCCAGCGCCCAACACATCTCCAGTGCCGCCAAGCCCAGCTGGCTTCCCGTAATGCATCATTTGCAACCTGCTATTGTGACATTTGCACACCTAGAAGCGACATTCAGCTGGAAAACACAGATTGTGTCACTACAGTTGTAACAGTCTGGCATATTTCTTTGAGCTGGGGTCTCACTCTGTCGCCCAGGCTGGAGTGCAGTGGCATCATCACAGTTCACCGCAGCCTTCACCTCCTGGGTTCAAGTGATTCTTCTACCTCAGCCCCCCAAGTAGCTGGGACTATAGGTGCACGCTGCCATGCCCAGCTAATTTTTTGATTTTTTTGTAGAGACGAGGTCTTGCTATGTTGCTCAGGCTGGTCTCCAACTCCTAAGCTCAAGCGATCCTCCCACTTCAGCCTCTCAAGTGCTGGGATTACAGGCACGAACCATCGCACCCAGCCTGGACTATTTCTATGCTAATTGGCAAAAAAGCCCATCCCTCAATTCCCACCCCCCCGAAATCATCATTCACCTCTGTGGCTTCTACAGACCCTTTCCTGGGAATTGCCAGACTTTCCCATTACTTAGTAACCGGAAGAGCAGGGGGCTTTCCAGACTTGCTTCATGTCTGCTGCCCGCCTATCTTCTGAATTTTCTGTGTACCTCTGGCACCTTTGTTAATATCTGTTTATCACCCAGGCAAATTCATGTGTCATTCAGATTATTATTTGGCTGATACGTACCTCGTGAGTCAACTTACCCTTAAATCAACTCACTTAAAAGCAAACAGCCCAGACATTCTGGGTTTTGTGGACAGGCTGGGGATTTTTCTCTGAGACCCTCCAGACCCTTACGCCAGGTGTCAGGAGGTTGTAGTCAAGTGTTTCTCCATATCTTTGCCAGCCCAGAACCCTGCCAGCCAAGACTGCAACAAGGCGAGCCCAGGTCCATATTAGCAATGTCAGGGAGAAGCAGGGGCAACTGGCCTGGGTATCCCACCCTGCTCATAACCTCCCGCTTGGTGAGTCAGAGCACAGCATGCTGCTTGAAAAGTTCCCTGATCGGTCCTGAAGTGAGTCTGGGCTCGTGTCTGGGGACTTCTCCATAATGAGTGACTTGCTGGGCCCAGGCTACTCCCAGAATCACCAAGGGCTCTTGCAGGCATTGTGCTCAGGGAAGATGAGAGAGGTTCCTGGACAGTGGGCTTTGGGGCGATCCTGGCAGGTTGTGGTCCTGAACGGAGGCTCCTCTCATGCTCCTGGAACTCAGAAGTTATTTCCTGGGTGCTCGGCGTGCTGGTCACCTGCCCTCGCACCCTCTCCCTCCCTCCCTGGCCCTTTGTCACTGCAAGCCATTTCCCAGGCCTCCTTGTCAACATCCAGGTAGGTTCTGCCACCTGGAAGCTGCGGTGAGAGGGGAGACGCTGGGCGTTTTTCTCGGTCTTTCTTTCTATGTTTTGGGCAGCGTCTCCTAAGGGCTGGCCTTGCCCTCATTCCAGCTCCTGCCGAATACCTGCCACATCTTCTGAGCTCTGGCAACACCCTCCTCTGTTTGTCTCTACAGCAGAGATGGAAGTTCTGGGTGGCTGACCCCCAATGGTGTTCATACCTTTAACGCTGGTCCACACCCTAGATTTTCTCTGTGGAATTCTTTGCTGTGACTTCTGTTGCCCTGATTGGACTTTTTGCTCAGGGCACCTACCTGGTGTGTAAGTCCCATGTGAGACATTGGGCAAGGGGAATGCCAGACATAATGGAAGCCGGCAGAGGAAAGTCACAGATGTGTATGTGTGGTGTTTGTAGGACTGGTGGTCACTGAGTGCAGAATCTAACTGTGGTGTAGCCCATGGAACACACCGGTCGAAGGCGGGGGATTCAGAGATCGCGGCCCACGTGAGTGGAAATGAACGCTGTACTGCTGTCTCCCAGGTTGCCAGGTCTCAGTGTTTGGGCCACAGTGACATGTCAGAGCACTCCAGGCTCTGCCGAGAGACTGGAAGGAGAGTCGTGTCCCCAATTATTTCTACCTACAGCTTTTCTGTGCCTCGTCTAATGATTATCACAAGCTGATTTCATGAGGCATTCTCGTACTCCAAAACAAATACAGAATATTTCACAAAGTCAGTAAGTGCTGTTTAGAACTCCAAAACAGGAGGAAGGTGGCTTCTTATGGAACCCCAGGTGCTGCTGCTTGGGGGTGCTGCTAGCAGTAAGGCTGGGGGGTTCTGGGGACCCCTCCACTTTAGGTGACAGTTAGTGACAGAGGCTGAGACACTACTGGCATGGTTCAGGGTGTGGTGGTTCTGTGCCTTTTCTGTGTGTCCTGGGTGACTCTGGCTCTCACGTCAGCTGGGAGGTCCCTCTTGGCTCTGGAAGGGGACCCAGAATTGCATGTGTCAGGAGTGAGGCACTTAAGCAGGCGGGAGACGATGTGGTATGGCTGAGGCCGTTGTCCATCCCCGACAAGAGCCTTCAGGGCATCTACTCAGTTCCCAGCTACGCCTTCACTGTCAAAATCTTCTTTGAAAACCATCATTCATCTTACATTTGCAATTTGTGGCACAAGGCTTTTCGTCAGCTTTGCTTTGGCAGCTGAGAATATCTTGGTAGATTGATGGTGGTGCAAAGACAAGGCTTGGGGATATTCTGAGGATCCAGTGAATTGAAAGAGAGATGGTGCATCGTGGGACTGCAGCTCAGTGGGGCGGAGCTGAGAGGAAGGTGGAGGAAGAGTCAGGAGAGGAGGAGCCAGACACCAGGAGCCGAGGGACGGTGCGCACCATTCCCATCAGAGTGTGGCTGTCATTCACATTTTTGCTTAAGTTTACCAAATTTTGCAACTTGTATTAGGGGGTTAGGATGAGAGGGCATTGCTTTATTCTTTTGTTTTTTGAGTTGGAGTCTCACTCTGTCACCCAGGCTGGAGTGCAGTGGCATGCTCATGGCCACCGCAGCCTCAACCCGCTGGGCTCAGACGATCCTTCCGCCTCAGCCTCCCCAGTAGCTGGGACTACAGGTGCATGCCACCATGCTTGGGTAATGTTTTTGATTTCTTGTAGAGACAAGGGCTCACCAAGTTGCCCAGGCTGGTTTCGAAGCCATGAACTCAGGCAGTCTTCTCACCTCTGCCTCCCAAAGTGCTGGGATGAGAGGTATGAGCCACAATGCCTATCATTCATTCAACAAATGTTGGCTCTCAAGCACCCATGATAACTCAAGACTTACAGGGTTGGATAAAAGATGGATCCTGGTTTTGGAACTGTTTCTTTGACATCTGGCATCCTGAGATCATTTGCAGGGCATTTGGTGATTGGGCACAAATCACAGATTGGTAAATAAGACATAATATTTTAAAACTTCGTAATGAAGATACTTCCATCACTAAGAAGGTTCATATTGTCTGTGGTTTTCTCTATGATATCTTTATCTGGCTCAGTGACAGATGGCCAGCGTCCTAAGCCATTTTTTTCATCTACGTGGTTCCTTTCCTTATTCTATCTTTATTTTTTTAAATTAGAACTTCCTGACTCCTTAGAGAAGAGAGCAAGAGTTTGTTGCTTCTCATGGTTCCTGGATTTTAAAACGTCCACAGACACAGAACATTCAGTATGGCTTTGATTGGCGAACTGTTTTCCGACAGTGATGTGATCACTGCCCATTTCCTGTGTGCCCTCCACTGAAAAGACACATTCTCAGTATTGTTTGGATCACATTTACACTTTCTGGCACTACAGGGTCAAGATCAGGGAGCACATTGTTGACTGCAAGATCATGGACAGAACACAAGAGTCACTCAGCTTCCCTCACACAAGTGTGGCACACGGCCCGGGAGCTGTTTTGTACAAAGCACACACACCCACGTTTCCTTACAACTGTAAAACAAAACATTTGTGGGTATACGCAGATGCCAGTGATGGCCTTGCCACCCAGAATGCCCTCTGGTTAAGGGACTTATTAATAATGCCATACTGCATTCCTCTCCAAGCCCGACTTGCATTCCACTTGCACTTGACTTTGCAAGCTTCTTGATGCCCGTGTCCTTTTTACTCATTTCAGGCTGTGAGGCCTCCCTGCATCCTTGCTGGTGATTGGAGTTTTGTTTTCTTTACCTCTAACCACAATGTTAGTTTGGTGTCATAAGCCTTATCTTTGTTTACTGGAAAGGTCCTTCTTTGAAATGCTGTAAGCACGTCCATGACTTTATGTCAGTTTAATAAAATCTAATTTCCAGGGCTTCATTATGATTTTTCTACTCACTCTGGTTTAGGCCAGTTTGTGTTGCTGTAGCAGAATACCACAGATGTGTAGTTAATACAGAGGAGACACGTATTTGTCAGAGTTTTGGAAGCTGGGAAGTCTAACATCAAGGTGCCGGCCTCTAGTGAGGCTTTCCTGCTGTGTCATGCCCTGGCGGAAGGTGGGAGACAGAGGTCAAGAGGGCTCAAGAGAATGAGAGACGGGAAGGGGCCAGACTCAGTCTTTTATCAGAAATCCACTCCCACTCAGGAGATAACGGCATTATCTCATTTGTGAGGGCAGCCCTCATAAGCTAATCACTTCTCAAAGGTCCCACCTATCAACACCATTGCATTAGGGATTAAGTTTCTAACTCATAAATTCTGGGAGACACATTCACATTACAGCATGTTCTTTTCTTTCCAATGCTTCATCATGTTTGCAAATTCACTCACCTCAGTACATTCAAATTTTCATGAGATCTGTCCACTATTTACGTGAATATCATCATCCTAGATATAATAGCAACATTACTATCTTAGTCACTGAGTTTTACATTTCAGTTGACCTGCGTTAAAACCATTGATCTATTTTTATGAATTGGAAATATGATGCCAACACAATGGAAGCAACAGACACGGCAAACTTTACAAATGCAAATGAAACGCACAAATTATATAAAAATTCTATTAGCTGATATTAATTTTAGCCTGATAATTGAATGTTAGCTGAAAATAAAACTACAGGCCATCTGGTCTTTGTAATTCCTGCATAACTTCAAAATAGTAATGATTATTAAGAACATAATGTGGCTCCTTTGATAATCATAATTAATCTTATTTTTCAAGCGTCTGACATATATAATTTCATTGCTTTGTTTTTCTCTGCAGCTGTCAAACCACTTGCTCAATTGCTAGACAGTGTCTGTTTGGGCATGGAGGCCCAGTTAGAGAGAGTGAAAGTTTGAGCATGGCGTGCTTGTGGAAGATCAAGGGGGAACACTTCAAAATGGAATTTATAATTTATTAAAAATTGTGTATTTATTCTGACATGCTTAAACTTTAGTCACTTTCAAAGTCCTCTTCATCTGATTCAATGCACCTATCAAGACTCTTTGTCCACTGCTGAAAACAGTTTTTGAACTCGTCCATTTTGATGCCTTTCAGTGCTCCTGCTGTTTTTTGTTTCCTCTCTTCCACATCAGCAAAATGTTTCCCTTTGAGGACTTCTTCGTCCAAGGAAACAAACAAACAAAAAAGTCACTCAGGCCACAATGGGGTGAACAGGGAGGGTAGGTCATGGGGAGTATGCTGTTTTTGGTGATCCCGCGCTTTGGGAGGCTGAAGTGAATGGACTGCCTGCGCCCGCGGGTTCGAGACCCGCCTGGGCAACTTGGCAAGACCTCATCTCTACAATAAATTAAAAAAAAAATTCAGCCGGGCATGGTAGCGCGTGCCTGTAATTCCAGCTACTCAGAAGGCTGAGGTGGAAGGATTGCCGGAGCCCAGCAGGTCGAGGCTGCGGTGGCCGGGAGCGGCCACCGCACTCCAGTCTGGGCGACAGAGTGAGACTCCAACTCAAACAAAACAAAACAAAACTGCTAAGCACTCAGCATGGTGTGGGCATGTGCGCTTGTAAATCACCTATCATGAAATGGGCAAATATGTTGGAATAATTTCCAAAAAAAATTCACTGAAGTTGAATGCAGCCTCTTACAACAACGCTGGCTGGTACCCTGATGCCAGTGGGTCCCTGAAACATGTACTTAGCAGGGGAAGCCTGTACTTCAAAGAGCCCGCTCCCTAAAAAAGATAGTTCTGGTTTTTTGGAAGGGTGGCTTCCCCCTTGTATAGTTCAGTTTGGCTGGAGAAATAGAATTGGACAGCGGAGTGGAGCTAAAATGAGACTTGGGAGGAAGCAAAGGTCAGATCATGAAGCACCCTGGTGTTGCAGGAGCGCTTGGTCTAGCTTATGTTTTAGAAAAAGGTGGCTGTGTGGAGAGTGGTTTAGAAAGGCTACCCTTCGGAGGCTAACAGATTATGTCAGGAGTTGCACAAATTCAAGTGAGAGATGACATGGCACAGCTTTAGAAAGGCGGCGATAAGACCCAAGAAAAGGGGCCGGCTCTGAGGTACATGAGGAAATGGTACCCACGCATACATCAGACTCAGTGCCTGACTCTGTGTTTGCACCCACAGGAATGAGGTAAACAAGGAAGACAGGAGAATCAAGAAGGACTCCATGTTTCTGACATAGAAAACACAGGCGGACAAGCAGGTTTTAGAGGAAAAATTATGTTTTTGGTTTTAGATGCCTTGAATTGAAGTTATTCACATGCTAACCGGGCTGGTATGTAGTACTGATCACTGAAGCTCCGAATAGGAAAGTGGGTTGGGGTTTTATATCGGGGAAGTGTCCGCTGGCCTAGAATTGTGTCCAGGAGTTAATTAAGTGTATGCAAGTAGATAAAATCCCTCAGAATGAGCATCATTATGAGAAACAAAGAGGCAGCGGATGGAGGGCCAAACAATACCTGTCCTTACGCCTTGGACTGAGGAAGAGGAGTCCTGCAATTAGGAGAAACACTGCAAGAAATATTATAAAGTTCAAGAAAGAGGAGTCTTTGAACAAGAGAGTTTGGTCAATTTTGGGCAGTGCAGTTGTTGGTTTTAACAGCAAGTATTTGGTTCTGTTACCCTGGCAAGAGCTATTTTCATTTAGTGATAAAGTAGTCGACAATGCATTGAGGCTGAGAGTGGCTACGGATTCGAAGAAGCCTCATGCACGTAGATGGCGCATTCAAGAAGCTGAGTTGAGACAAAATCTGAAGTTGGGCGGTAGCGGGAGGGACTCCTCATGTAGAAGGTGATTGCTTTTCTTCTCGTGAATATGGAAGAAATTTGAACACGTTAATTTTTGTGGAAGAAGCCCATGAAGAGAGATAAATGAAATATGCAGAACAGAAAAGAGAACACTGATAAGACAAGGGTGGTTGGGATTCAGAGAAAAATAGGTACAACTATGACCCGGGAGGTAGGAAGGTCCCTAACCCACTGTGATGAGAGGGAGAGCATGACAATGTCTGTAGACACAGGTGGGCAGCCAGGTAATCTGCTTTCCTACAGCCGTTTCTGACTTCTCTGTGATACTTCCTGAGGGGGATCGATGGACGGTCAGATGCAAAGAGAGTCGAGCAAGAGTGAGAAACGCCCCATTAAGAGGGCAAACGTTCTCACTCATGCAGTGGACCTTGAACATCTATCATAATACTATAAGAAAAGGACTGACAGTGTGGGAAACTACAACAAGGGTGCCTGAACGATGCATATTTGTAAACCTAACCCTTAACTGTACCCCACAATTTTAAAATAAAAAATATGTCTAAAATGAAAAAAAAATTTCTAAAACATTTTAGCAGCTTTATTGAGGTATAATTGGTATGCAAGGAACTGCACATATGTAAAATGTACATTTGATGAGGTTGGACATATGCAAACACCTGTGATATTGCAACCACAATCAAGGAAATAAACACATCCATCAGCTAAAAAAAAAGAGGGCGATGAAGAGCTTGTTAGCAGACATGAGCTCTGGCATGAGGGAGGAAGTATCTCTTGTTTTTTTTTTTTTTTTTGAGTTGGAGTCTCACTCTGTCGCCCAGACTGGAGTGCAGTGGCCACTCCTGGCCACCGCAGCCTCGCCTGCTGGGCTCCGGCGATCCTTCCGTCTCAGCCTTCCGAGTAGCCGGAACTACAGGTGTGCGCTACCACGCCCAGCTGATTTTTTTTGATTTATTGTAGAGATGAGGTCTCGCTGCCCAGGCAGGTCTCCAACCCGCGGGCTCAGGCAATCCACTCACCTCAGCCTCCCAAAGACATGGGATTACAGGCTGAGCCACAGAGCCCAGCTGGAAGTATCTCTCAATTTAGCATTTATCTCCGTGGCTTGTATCTCTGAAGGAATCTATCCTTTGCTATGGCACCAGTGGCATTTGTTGCTTTGGCTATGACCACATCAATGTCATTTTCTTCTTTTTTTAAAAAAATAATTTGTATTTTTGTGGAAGGACAATCTCTTTCCTACTCTCTGGTGGTGTGGCTGGAGTGGCTGGCTTCACAAGTGGCATGGGACCCAGGCCTAGCCAATCAGTAATCCCATTCTATCCAGTTGCATTGACGGCTTCAGAGGTGGGCAAGTAACCTAATCTGGACCAATCAGCCTCAGTCTCTGGATGTTGTCTCACATTAGTGTGGGGAGGAAAGTCTGTTTCTTCTGTGTTGTGACAGCGTAGGTCACAGCACTGAATCGGCCGACACCCCTCCTGCAGGGTATGAAGACAATGTCGAGGGAGAAAGAGCCCAGAGAGGACAGAGATGATGTCCTGGTGATGATGTTTGCATCCGTGTGTCATCCCATGCAAAGTAGCCCTGGACTTTTTAGTTATTAGGGCTAACGCTTTCCTTTTGTGTTTATGTTTTCTGACCTGACACACAGAGACCTGACTTCTCCAGGAGGACATGACCTGATGGGTTTGGGCACGAAAAGAGAAGTTCTTAGAAGTTACTACAAAGAAACAAGCAACAGGCTTTGGCGGCTATTGGATATGAGTAAGGGAGGAAAATAGGAAGGGTGTCAGAGGTGACTTTCAGAGTTTTCCCGTGAAGGTGACTGAGAGGACGGTGATGGCATTTAAAGAAAATCAAGGTCCAGAGTTGAGGGAGATGTTGGGTTTGGTTTTAAATGAACTGGTTTGAGATGTGGTTGGATCACTGTCCAAAGAAAAACTCATTCAGTATTTTCAAACACCATCTCAATGGGTTCTGCCCAGAGCACTCAGAAATGTGTTGAGTGATTAAAAGAACAGATAATGATCAGGTTCAAAACCAATACAATCATTGCTTAAGCATATCTCTGTTTTGTTGGGTATCTGCCTGCTTTCTTCCCCTAATCCATTTGGAAACACATTCCCAGGAACAGAGGGAAGAAAGATGTGATTCTGACTTGAGTGTCTGTGAGGAAAGACCATGCCCCTCTTTGGGCAAGTGGATATTCTAAACACATTGTGAAAAGAACCTTAATTCCTTTGTTTAAAGGAATTCTGAGAGCAAAACATCTGAACACAAGTGTTTATCAGAACACCTTCTCAGACTCTTAGAGTAGGCTTCCAAATATCGAAATCCAGAACTTTCTGGTGAGCTGAGCTTTCTATGGACATTAAGCATGAAAACTGACTTATCTCAAGGAAATATTTCAGAGGGCTAGGTAAAAATGTACAATAAATTCCTTTTATGGAAACATAGCAAAGGCAAGTTTATAATATCTCATTTATAAATCAACAATTGACTGTGCACAATGTCATCCCAGCACTTTGGGAGGCCAAAGCGGAGGATTGCTTGAGACTAGGAGTTTGAGACCAGTCTGGGTAACATAGCGAGACTTTGTCTCTCAAAAAAAATTTTGAAGCTTAGCCAGGTGTGTTGGCTTCTGCCCTGTAGTTCCCAGCTACTCAGGAGGCTGTGGCAGGAGGATTGCTTGAGCCCAGGAGTTGGAGGCTATGGGGAGCTATGATCATATCACTGCACTGTATCCAGTGACAGAGCATAGTCTTGTCTCTAAAAAAGAAATCAATATTTAATTCCTTTAAAAAATCACCACACTGACCTTTTATGCAACCCAGCAATCTCCCTTCTGGAATATACCCAAAGGAACTCAAATCACTCTATGAAAAAGATACCTATACACGCATGTTTATGGCAGCACTATTCACAAGAGCAAAAACATGAAACTGACTGTGCTGGCCATTGAAAGTGGATTGGATTAAAAAAAGTGTTACATATATACAATGGAATATTATGCAGCCATAAAGAAGGACAAATGATGGACTTCGCAGCTACTTGGATGGATTTAGTCTATCATACTCAGCGATCTGTTACTGAAACAAAGGACTGAGTACCACATGTTCTCACTCATAAGTGGACCCTTAACATTTACCATAACACTACAAGAGCAGAATTGGCAGTAGCGGGACACTGCTGGGGAGGGGGAAGCACATAACATCGCTAAGGGTAACTGATCCTAAGCCAGGGGAAGGGAGGACCAGTGGGAGGCTCAAACTTCACCTGCATGTAGATTACTTA
The DNA here is from genome assembly GCA_027257055.1 of Cephalopachus bancanus. NCBI lineage: Eukaryota > Metazoa > Chordata > Mammalia > Primates > Tarsiidae > Cephalopachus > Cephalopachus bancanus. Next base: position 2,151,351 of record JAPVLO010000269.1, read on the forward strand.
TGTGCCCAATCCTGACGTGTAACCCACATCTTTACAATAAAATAAGGGAAAAATGAAGTCATATTTTTATAATAATAAGCATGAAGATGAAAATAAATCAACAAACAGTCCATGCTTTCTGTACTTCGAGTAGTTTTGGAACCTCATCCATAAGTGTTAATGAGTAAAAAGCTAGATTCCAGTCCCACCCCTTCCTTTCAACTTCCAGTCAAGCATTTCTGCCCAGAGCTTCCTAGATATTGTAAAGGTTTGCTAAGTTCTCCCAGTATTCACCTTTCCCCGTTGGATGGTCACACATTTTTTTTGACTCTTGGTTTTCAACAGTCCCGGCCATGCCTGAATTTTGTTAAGAGGAAGAAAGTCTTCAGCACATCCTGAAAATAAGTTTCCTTCCTCTGTAATGTGCTACAATGGATGCCCCTTTTAAAAATTTCTGCCCAAATTCTAGAATCCAAGGACTTCTCTGTGCATTCCTCTTACAACCTGGAAAGATTCTCATCGGATGGGCAGCAGTTAGCACACATAGGATGCCCCAGTTAGCAGGTGCCTGGGTCATTCTGGGTCATGAACTCCTTTAAGTACCACTTCTCCTTACTAGGAAACAGTGACATGACTTGGGTTCTCTTCTCTCTCGTTAGACACTGGGACTAAGAACTCTATGTTGCCCTCTTGAAAAACAGTTGGATGAGACAGGAAACAATCTAAATGCCTGTCAATAACAAACTGATGAAATACATTGTGATAATCCACACGGCAGAATACTATGGAGTGTCAGAAAAGAATGAAGCAGGCTGGGTGCAGTGGCTCGTGCCTGTAATTCCAGCACTTTGGGAGGCTCAGGCAGAAGGATTGCTTGAAGCAAGAGGATTGAAGGGGTCCGAGACCAGCCTGGGTACCATAAATGGACCCTGTCTCTACAAAGAAAAAAAAATTAGACAGGTGTGGGGGTGCAAGTCTGTAGTCCTAGCTAGTCGGGAGGCTGAAGTGGGAGGATTGCTTAGCCCAGGAGTTGGAGGCTGCAGTGAGCTATGTTATGCCACTGCACTCCAGCCAGCTTGAGTAACAGAGCAAAACCCTGTATCAAAACAAAACAAAACAAAACAAAAACCCCAAAGAGTCAATTCTATGTATGCTAACCTGGAATGATCTCCAAGTTACAGGGTTAGGAGGACGAGGGAAGGACCTGGCCACTAGCCACAGTACTGCTACATTTTGTGTTTCAAGAAAGGAAGGGAAGAGTCCCCAGCCATCTAGGATATAACCAGGATCTGGAACCCGATGTGAATTAGAGTGGTTGCTTCTGAGTGGATGAGCCCGGTGCCCGTGGGTAGGAGTAGAACGCGTCACCCGTCTGTGCATCACTTCTGTTCTGAGAGGGCATTTGAGTCAGCGTGTGGAGTCTCTGTCCAGATTGCTGGGTTTCCATCCCAGCTTCTCCACTTACTATGTGTCAGCACAGCCAAGTTCTTTGACCTCATTCTGCCACAGTGTTTTCATCTGTATAGTGGGAATAATACTACTACTTCATGAGGTTACGATAAATATTATGCAAATTAAGATATGAACAGTACCTGGTTCACATTAGGCGCCAGGTGAGTGTTAATTATTATAAGTTGCCTGTTGAAACGCTTTGCCAGAGACATGGAAAGTCTTCCATAAATTAGAAAAAGAACAGTGGAAAGCAGAGACAAGTAAAAAGGTAATACGTTTCACGCACAGAAGCTGATTTTGGTTTAAGAGAACCCCTTCTCAAGCCCAGAGATGCTGCCTGTCACCTCGGCTTCCCGCACAAACAAAGGTAAGGGCAAGAGCTTCACTGGCTGCCTGGAGAAAAAAGGTGGCAGTGTGGGCCCAGCTGCAGCTCGTAAACACCACGGTCACTGTCACAAAAATGCGTATGGCGTGAGGCTCCAGGCGTCAACTCCGGGTGCAGATTCCAAGAGCTTGAGCCTCCATCCCAGCTACTGTGGTGAGACCCTTCCTGGTCCTGAAATATTTACAAATGCCAGGAGCTTCACGGCCTCCTGGTGAAGTTTGCTTTTTCATTGTCTCTTGGTCATGACACCCCTGCCACTGTTCTCCTGACACACTCATCACCCCTGCGGGAACCCTTCCTTCACCGTCCTCCAGAACATGGACACGTAACTGGCTTTTACTGGTGGTTTGGGAGAACAGAGGGGTTTTTGGGCAAGCAGGCCAGGGGACACTGGCACTTGACAATAGACAGCATGGATGGAAGCATGGAGCCCTGTTTCCTGCCGTGCACTAGGGTGTCCACTAGTCATTAAGCTCCAACTCGCTACCATCGCTTCTTAGACACTTTTCTCTTCCTCTCAAACGCCAGTCCCCAACCTCCAAATTTCTTTGTCCCGCAGTAGCTTACAGTATTGCTTCATTTTCACTCCCTCCTTCCAAATATGACCTTGTTGTGAGGATTAAAGATGGCAGCAGTGGGAGATGGTGAGGGGCGGACCGGGGCACTTGGTTACTTTCTGTACCCAAACAGCTACTAACGCAATTTCCTACATCTACCCAAAGAGTTTCCTAAACTCATCTTCTCTGAAGACTTTTGCTTTTCTCTGAGTCCCTCCGCTAGACAGTGGGGGAAGTTGGAGAGTCGTTGAAATGACCATCTAAATTATGCCAGCCCCTACCATGTCCAGGCGTGGCAGCCACAGGTCCCCTGGAGGCTGACCCACTTCACCACGTCAGAATCACTTGATTCTGAAGATTTAGAGAGAGCAAGCGTCTGGCGTTCCGAGGGAGTGGAGTGAGGAAAGCCCTGTGGACTTGTAAGGAGGGATCCCGACAGCACCACTTGGTGGCTGTGGGAGGTGGATTTTTTAAATCATGTGAAGGGGTTGAATGACCCAGAGAGGGTGATTCACCTGCAGTACAAGGCAAGTCTGCGTTGGTGACTCAGGTTTAGCGCAAAGGCCTAACGGTTTTATTGAATTGTACCCTGCCAGTGTCGTGCTTTGGGGAATCATGGATGCATGTGATGGAATTGCGTCCTCCCAAATTCTGTATGTGAAAGCTCTAACCCCAGCATGATTGTGTATAGAGGCAGAGTACTAAAGGAGGTAATTAGGGCCAAGTGAGGTCATGGTAGGGGTGGGGGGCTGATAGATGTCTTCCAAAGAAAGAGGCACCCGAGAGCTTGTTTTCTCCATGCATGGAGGAAACACCCTGTGAGGACACTGAAAAGGTGGCCGTGTGCCAGTCAGGAGGATGGGCCTCACCAGAAGCCAACCCTGCTGACACCTTGACCTTGGACTTTCAGCCTCCAGAATTGGGATAAAATACATTTCCGTTGTTTTGTTTGTTTTGAGTTGGGATCTCACTCTGTTACCCAGGCTGGAGTGCAGTGGCAAAATCACGGTCCACCACAGCTTCAAACTCCGGGGCTCAGGAGATCCTTCTGCCTCAGCCTCCTGAGTAGCTGGCACTACAAGTGTGTCCCACCACACCTGGCTTATATATATATATATATATACATATATATATGTGCATTATATATATTATAATATATATGCATTATATAATTTATATATATATATATATAAAAGTATATATATATACTCTTTGTAGAGACAAAGTTTGCTATGTTGCCTATGCTGGTCTCAAACTCCTAGGCTCAAGCAATCCTCTTGCCTCAGCCTCCCAAAGTGCTAGGATGACAGGTGTGAGCCACCATGCCCAGCCCGCTTTTGTTGTTTAAGCCACACAGTCTATGGTATTTTGTTCGGGCAGTTGGAGCTGGTGATCATAGTGAACACATGAAGGTGGAGTGGGTGTTCATCTTCACACTTATGTCGAGTTGTCATGTCGGACGTCACGGACCTGGGCTCACGGGGTCATCAGCCAACACCAGGTGGCCACCGGACTGTGCAGGTCCAGCCCTCAACAGAAGCACCATGTGGCTACAGGATGCATCAGCCATGTCCTGTGGTTCCCTCCCTGTCCTCACTTGTACCCCGGAGTCCTGGGACAAGACACGAAGGGGCAAGCACTGAACAGATGACCTGGTAACAAGGCAGGTGGGTTCTTAAGGAATCAGCTTTCAACAATACAAGTAGTAACTGTGTCTCGCGCTGATGGGGCAGTTTATGAGCTGACAGTAAGAAGTCAACTGTAGTGATGATTGTTTAAATAGCATTTTTAATGTGTTTCTCCATTCAGCAACAGCCATTATGAGTCAAACTGTCTTTGGGCCTGTGCTAGTTTATTTTCTGGTCTTTCTGTCCCTCCAGATATATTCCTTGTCCTTCCCAGCCCTGTCCTCCCCGAGGAAGCTGACCTCTCTGGGTTATATCACCTGATCTCCTCTTCCCACTAGATTCGGGGTTGGGTTTGGCCAATGGAAGGCATTGACAGGAAGCCAGACTTGGAGAAGAGAAAAGCTGGGGTGTCTGTCCCCTCACTTCCTCCCTGCGGATTCTGTTGGGCACCGGTGGGTGCCTCTGTTTCTCCCATCCAAGCACCCAACAGGCCCTGCCCTGCTTAGCTTCTGAGATCAGACAAGACTGGTGTGTTCAGGATGGTATGGCCACAGATGGTGTCTCCATTTCCCCACGGGCGTGGCCTCCCGTAGGGACCTCCCTCCTGCTACAGCTTTATCAGGGTCCAGCCCCAGCCCTCTCCTTGCCCCTCCAGGCCCACGGGTGTTCATGGGTTCCCACTGCTAGCAATCTCTGTGTGCTCCATCGCCCACACACCCTCTGTAATGCCCCTTCACTCATTCATTCTCTCCAGTCACCTCTGTGAGACTCAACTCTGTCTTCCTCACCCCTTAATCCTCATCCCTGGAATTGCAGTCTACTCCGGAGGAAAGAGAAACACTGAGGAAACCCTCTGGATGGAAGTTGGCACCAAATGACTGTCTTTTCTTTGTTCATGTTTGCGACACTGAATGACCTTCTGGGCTCTCCTTGGGGAAACTGAAGATATAAATACCGTGACCTTCTTCAGCTATAGTGAGTTGCCCCATGGGCAGCTCAATTTATATGCACATTATTTAGACAAAACCCACAGCACACTCTTGGGGCCTGGACACTGGTGAGTGAGAGATCAGTTCAGCCCCTGGCTTTGTGCACCCCAAGAGTGAGTGTCCTGGTCAACTAGTGTCAAGGGATGGATGTGATGACGTAACAGCATTGACTCTGAACTGAGTCAGGCACTAGCATCCCTGGGGCCTGCAGCTCTACACTGGTCTGGTGTGATTAAAACAGGCTTGCGCCCTGCCCTGAGATGTCACTGTGCACCCACCAGAAGGGCTGCAGTTAAACAGCTAAAATCATCAGACGCTGGGAAGGATCTGGAACAATGAGTACTCTCAGACTTCTGTGAGGTCTGGCAGCTTCTTGTAAAGTTAAGCATCTACTCAGCCTAGGATACAAGCATTTCACTCAGGTACTTACTGGAGAGCCATGAAGGCCTATGTCTGCATGAAGACATGTTTATACCAGCCTCAGCCACATGAGCTAAAAACGGGAAGCCTCTTAGGAAAACAGACCAATATTGGAAAAGTCAGACAATGGAAAACTACTCAGCAACGAAAAGGCGATAACTACTGATTCACATAACACGAATGAATCTAAAAAAACATTGTGCCGAATGTAAGAAGCCTTTTATAAGTACCAAATGATGTGATTTATATGAAATTCTAGGACAGGTAAACGAATCTGTTGTGAACATTTCAGGATAGTGGTGGCCTCCGGAGTGTGTGAGATGAACTGCAAGATAAAGGAAGTTTCCAGAGTGATGGGCATGCTCCATGTCTGGACAGCTGTTTAGGAAACATAGGTGTGTGCATGCCTCAAAGCTCATCGCCTGGTACTGCTGAGGTCTGTGAGTTTTCATGACACGTAAAACTTGCATAAAAATTGAACTGCAAACAAATACTAAGCTTCAGTTAATGATCGACAAACTGAAATGTTTATAGGTGAAGTGTGTTGATGTCTGCAACTAACTTTGAAATATACAAAGAGGTTGGGATCAGTGGCTCCGCCTGTAATCCCAGCACTTTGGGAGGCCGAGGAGAGTGGGTTGCCTGAGCCTGTGAGCTTGAGACCAGACTGGGAAATTTGTCGAGACCCTGTCTCTGCAATAAATAAAAAGTTAGCTGGGCATGGTAGCATGCGCCTGTAGTTCTGGCTACTTGGAAGGCTGAAGCAGAAGGATCCTGGAGCCCAGCAGGTTAACGCTGGGGTGGATGTGAGTGTTCCACTGCACTCCAACTTGGGCGACAGGGTGAGACTCCAACTCAAAAAAAAAATATATGCAAAGAAATGGATCAGTGATTGTAGAGATGGATAGGTCGATGTGTGATAAAGCTAGTGTAGCAACAATATTCATTGCAAAAAAAAAAAGAGATAGACCTTGCCCTGGTTTCTCCAGCACTATTCTCCACATGTGTTCTCTCCCACCTCCAGGTGGAAATTGGTGTAAAAGTAAAGATTTGGCCGTGGGTAGAGCAGTGACATACCTTTCTTCTTTTTCTTTTTCTTTTTTCCTACAGAAGAGAGACTTTGCCATGTTAAAAACAAAGCATTATAGAGAGTTAAACAATGATACCAAGTGTGCCATCCAGGGAGCCTTGACTTTTTCTGGGTTGTCTCTGTCTTCACAAGCACAGTAAAAAGTTAAATTGCAAAGATAATGTCTGCAGATTCTCAGGATAAGAGTTATAGCGGCTATTCATGGAACATATACTACAGACTGGACCCCGGGCTGTCGTGTTTATATACATTAACCTGTTTTAATTCTCACAGCCACCCTTTGAAACAGGGGTTATCATTATTGCTGTTTTGTGGGTGACAGAAAACTGGTTCAGCAAGTTATACAAGTTGCCAGTGACAGAGTGGGTCATTAGGGGCACTGGGATCAGGAAACTGACCTTTATAGTTTTTATAGCCGGCATTGCAAGCTCAAATGCCCAACAGGCTTGGGCACGTAAACATACATGGCATGGGCTTTGTGTAAGTGGGTTCACCAGAGGGGATCCGTTCACTGTCATCTGACCAGGGCTGGTGCTAAAATGGGGACCGGGGGACTATGAGAAACTCAGAAGCTTTGCTCTGTCTAAAGGACCACGCATAGATGTGGGCTGAGTGTGGTAGGCTTTCTAGTATCTCAAGGAAAGTCCACATTGAGAGTCTAACCTGGAATCTCTATTTCAGTGTTGGTAACTCATTTAATACCAACACAGTGCAAATTAGCCAATGCAAAGTAATTGCTAAAATAAAGGAACAAAACCAAAACCAAAAAGAGCATTCAAGCAGAATATACAAGCTTGGATACAAAGTTCCAGATATAACTATTATGTAAACTTCCAGGCCATTCCAGGACTAGGCAAAGGACCTACATTTTTTTCCAGCTGTCAGCTTTAAGGGCTCAAGTGCTGCTTTCTGGCCTCACTCAGCATCTCAGAAACCATGCCAGTGTCAACATGGAGTTCTAGATGCTTTTCCTGAACAACAGATTTGCTGGGACCAGCGGCTTCACCATCTCCCAGCCAAAGACCACACCGGGATCAGTGTCTCATGGGACTGGGTCTTGGTCTCCCTGGCAGGAGCGGCAGACACTTCTCATTTGCCTGTGGCTGCTGGCTTCTGCACCCCACCCCTGCAAATTAGCTGGCATCTAAGACTGGACTGTTGGCACCAGGCAACCCGTGTATTTAGAGGGACAAATTGCTTTCACACCTGCCTGGCAGCAACAAGCTTTAGCAACAGGAGTCAGGGTCCCTCTGCTGGTGCCTGGCAGTGGGTCGGAACACACATCTCCATAGAAGGATGGGAGATCAGGGGATTTCTGACTTCTCTTGCTGCTTCTTGGTCCAGAATTTCCCCGTTAAAGTCTATTCCTCAGTGCATATCATGTGATACTGAATCTGCTCTAACTCGGGGGACCTCAATCCGTGTGCTGCAGACTGGTACCGTCCCTGGCCAGTTAAGAACTGGGCAGCCCATTGGGAGGTGGACAACGGGTGAGCCAAGCTCTGTCTACTATCAGATCAGCGGTGGCATTAGATCCTTATAGGAGTGTGAGCCCTGTTGTAACATGCCGTAGCCAACTTTTGTTAAACACTGTTATTGTCAGGCACCATTCTCTGTGCCTTATAGCAATTAATTCATTAATTTCCAAAGATCCTTAGAGATGGTTAGCTTTTATAAACTCTATTTTACTGATGAGGAAACCGGGGTGCAAGGAGATGAAATGACTCAGCATTTAGTAGCAGAGCCAGGTCTTCTTGTTCTAGAAACCTCAGCACACTTGCAAACTGTGTTAGACAGTGTTATTAGTACACAACCAGACTTGCATACTCATCTCAAGCTGTTGCATGACTTCATTACCTGTCTGCCCTCCTTGTTGTACACGCAAATACACACACAGATACATCCTTGCTGGTTAAAAAATGTCGACTTCAAGGAATATTTGCAGTAAGTTATATAAATAAGAAAAGCACATACCAACAACTTGTCTATCTTTTTTTTTTTTTGAGTTGGAGTCTCACTCTGTCGCCCAGACTGGACTGCAGTGGCTGCTCCCGGTCACCGCAGCCTCGACCTACTGGGCTCTGGCGATCCTTCCGCCTCAGTCTTCCGAGTAGCCGGAATTACAGGCATGCGCTACCACGCCCGGCTGATTTTTTGATTTATTGTAGAGATGAGGTCTCGCTGCCCAGGCGGGTCTCGAACCCGCGGGCTCAGGCAATCCACTCACCTCAGCCTCCCAAAGGCACGGGATTACAGGCTGAGCCACCGAGCCCAGCAACTTGTCTATCTTTTATGTTGCAAATTAAAAAAAAAAATCTAACTCAACTCTTTAGTTTCCCACTTTTTACTGATGGGCAGGTCCTGGCTGGCTAGAAGCTTTCTGAATGACTGTGCACATGAGGGATGTAGGTTGCGTGCTCCTTATGAGAGTCTTATGCCTGATGGTCTCCTTCCCCAGCCTGCCGTCCATGGAAAAATGGTCTTCCACAAAACCAGTCCCTGATGCCAAAAAGGTTGGGGACTGCTGCTCTAACCCACCTTGCCCAAGAGCAGGTATCACTTGGGTCTACAGAAGGGGCATCTCTTTAGTATTAAAATAATTTGATTATGAATCCACATGCCAGTTTGCCAGCATTGAGATTTCTCAAAGAACTAACAGTACATTTACAGTTTTATCCTGCAATCTCACTACAAGGCATCTACCCGGAGTTGGTATACAAAGAAATGAAGTTGTTATACAAAGAAGACACCTGCACTCCATAAGTTCATCGCAGCATAATTCACAATTGCAAAGATGTGGAATTGACCTGAGCACCCATCAACTGATGAGTGGATAAAGAAAATGTGGTGTGTACACACCACGGAGTACTACTCAGCCACAAAAAAGAAGGAAATCATGTCTTTTACAGCAACTTGGAGAGAATTGAAGGACATTATCCTAAGTGAAGTAACTCAGGCATGGAAAATCAAATACTGCATGTTCTCATTTATAAGTGGGAGCTGAGCTAGGAGTTCATGGGACATACAGAGGGGGTAGTGGATGCTGGAGACTCAGAAGGGAGTGGTTAGGGATGAAAATCACTTATCGAGTACAATGCACACTACTTGGGCGATACGTACATTAAAAGCTCAGACTCTACCACTACACAATCCATCCATCTAACCAAAAACCCCATGTGCCCCTAAAACTATTGAAATAAAATAAAACAGAAAACAAATGCAGTTTGCCCAACTGAGAGCCAGCCCAAGTCCTGGATTTTGTGTTTCAAAGACACGGGAGCTCTCGGAAGTGCAGCGAATAACTATTTGTTCAGAATTCTAAAGGAGACTGCGCTGGGCACACGACTCGTGGACTGTCACCATCAAGAAATGCTGATGGACGGGTGGCATGAACTCTTCAGAAGGATCAAGCTGCGGAAAATAAAATAAGTCTTTTTCTCTCTGATCTTCTCTGAGTGGTTCCCAAAACAATCAAGCTTTTGGCAAAAGGTAAAAACTATGGCCATATCCACTGAGATAAAATGAGAAATGCAGGGTTAATAGAAGGACAAGCTATGATGGTTCTTGGAAAATTTTCCCTTTTGAAAACATGAAGGTGTGAGCCCCAGAGAGACTGCAGCTTTCTCCAGGAGTCATGGTGATGGCTTCCATTCAGAGCCTTCCATCCAGGTTCCTCAAGTCATCGCCTCGATTGCTCTCCCCACCCCCACAACTGGTTTGTTGAGCTAGAATTCACATGCCATAAAAATCGCCCTTTAAAAGCGTACAATTAAGCGATTTTTGGTATACTCACAGAACTGTACAACCATACAGTTTTCACCCCCCAGAGAAACCCCATGTGCACCAGCAGTCACTCTGTTCCCGCCTCCTGCAGACCTTGGCAACCCTCACCTGCCTCCTGCCTCTAAGGTTTACCTGTTGTAGACCCAACATATAAGTGGACTCACACAACATGTGGCTTTTGTGTCTGGCTTCCTTTGCGAATGTGATGTCCTCAGGGTCCATCTGTCCTGTGATTTCTGAGCTGCGATGACCTTCCAGGCTCATCTTTCCTAGGGTGCTTCCTCCTGAAGCACTTTTTCTAGGATGAGTTCGTGAATGTCATTGTCTGACCATGTGCTTGGGGGCAACCCAAGATGTATCCAGATATTTCCAAATGCTCCCCTGGAGGGGGAATCATCCTTGGTAGAGAACCACTGATCTACCCAAATCTCTTTTCAAACCCTACCCTAGTCTTCTCACTATTTGAATGTCTGGGCGCTGCAGATATTTCCGGTTGGATGGTTCTTTGTTCTGTGGGACTGCCTTGTGTGTTACAGGCTGTTTGGCACAATCCTTGTCCTCTATCCTCTACATGCAGGTAGCATTCCTTCCTACAAGGGAATGTCATTGTTATTTGTTGAGGTCTGATCATTAAGTTGGCAAAGTTGCCGCCGTGCGCTTATGTTGGCAGAACTGCACAGATAACTGTATTGGAACACCCTCCCTACTCACCTGATCTGGCCCCCAGTGACTTTTTTTCTTTACCTGAGGAATGAAGGAAATATCGAGAGGAAGATGTTTCATAACATTCAGGACATCAAGGATAACAAGACGACAGCTCTGATGGCTGTTCCAGAAAAAGAGTTCCAAAAATGCTTTGATGGGTGGACTAGGTGCTGGCATGGGCTTATAGCTTCCCAAGGGGGGGACTTTGAAGGTAACCATAGTGATATTCAATGATAAGGTATGGAGCGCTTTTTCTAGGATGAGTTTGGGAGCTTAATTGTCGGACTTTGTATTTTGGTGGCAACCCAAGATGTATTCAGATATTGCCAAATGCCACTCCCCAACGCCCGCCAGGTGGGGAATCATCCTTAGTTGAGAATCACTGATCAAACCAAATCTCTTTTCAAATGCTACCCTAGTCCTCTCACAATTTAAATAAATAAGATCTTAGAAGGCTAATTTGCTTCCTGAAATCCCTTAGTTAGCTTGTGGCCACAGGAGGGACTAGAGTCCTAGCACTAGACACCTGTTTTGTGTCTTCTTAGCAATCTACCATTCCAATGTACCTTTGCTGAAATCAGGTTGCTTTTACCCAAAGAGCATTTTCTTAAAGTAGTGGTTTTTGAACTTCAACACACAACCAACCTATCCAAAGGGCTTGTTAAAAAGTATATCCCTGGGCTTCAATCCCAGAGTTTTTTTGATTGAGTGGTTCTGGGGTGGGGTCTGAATATTTGCATTTCTATCTGGGGATCCTACCTTGAGAACCCCCACCTAAGAATACCTCATCCTACACTTTTTAACAGACAAAACGTCTCCAACACATTATCAGCTGTGGCCGGGCAGACAACCTAACTGTGGGGCACGATGGGGTGAGGATTCATGGCTGGAGCTATGGCAGCCGTTATGTGACAGGAGTATGGTTGGCAACCCAGCCTGGAGTCCTGACAGCCGTGTCAAGGCTGGCAACCTCTGAACCAGATGCCCAGCAGAGTGATCATCACTCTCGTTACTGACCACGTCTAATCTGTTTTGTGATTTTCACCTGATCATGTGTCAAATGGCACAGTTTCCTCTGAGCATTCAAATAAAACGGGAGAAGCGACTTCATCTATCTTTATTTACCTCTGTTTCCATTATCTACACGTGGAGAGATTCAAGACGATCTCTTGCATAAAGTTACTGCATGGGCCTGCTTGTAGACTGTTCAGTCACCTGCGTAGACTGCTTTCACGCTTTATTTTTATTTTTGCCATGTATCCAAATACCACTTCTACTATTCTGATACTTATTTTTATTTTTACAAAAATACCCTTCAGCTTCTTCGAATCCAAATATTTGGGAACTCAGCATGTATCTTATGTTTTTCTAATGCATTTACATCAAATATATAAAGATTCTTCTTTTTTTTTTTTTTTAGTTGGGTCTCACTCTGTCCCCCAGGCTGGAGTGCAGTGGCACGATCACGGCTCGATCTCCTGGGCACAGGTGAGTCTTCCACCTCAGCCTCCCAAGTAGCTGGGACTACAGGCACATGCCACCATGACCACGACCAACTACATTTTTGATTTTCTGTAGAGGCGAGGTCTTGCTATGTTGCCCAGGCTGGCCTTGACCTCCTGGTCTCAAGCGTTCCTCTCGCCTTGGCCTCTCGAAGTGTTGGGATTACGGACATGTGCCACCGAGCCTGGCCTAAATATCCTGTTTCAAGAAGATCTGCCTATCACCTGCAGCCTCGTGCTTGCCACGGTTGTGGTCGTGTCTAAACTTCAGGATGCCGCTGTTGGACCTCAGCCAGGGCTTAATTGCGTCCAGGCGGTCTGACTTCTTCGTGAATCATCATGAAGTCTCCAAATCCCTTTCTCATTTAGGGCTGCTGCTTCTAGGTCAGGGGTGAGGCAGAGAGCAGGAGCTGCTCCCAGATGCTTTCCCATATGCAAACTGTGAATAAATAAAAGATGATGAGATCTGAGGTTGAGGCAAAGGTCCTCAAGCAGGAACGAATTCACCAACAGAGCTGGAGTCTGGGGTGCAGTGCAGAGGGAGGCAAACAGGCCCTGGAAATGTGTTGATATTTGCTGGCACAGGCATACCTCAGAGGTATCGCGGGGTTGGTACCATCACAATAGAGTGCGTAGTTCAGTAAAGCACATCACACAGATTTTTTAGCTTCCTAGGGCATAGAAAAGTTATGTGCACACTATTCTGTAGTCCATGAAGTGTGCAATCGCATCATGTCTGAAAAGCAATGTACATATGTTAATTAAAAATACTTTATAGCCGGGCTCGGTGGCTCAGCCTGTAATCCCGCGCCTTTGGGAGGCTGAGGTGAGTGGATTGCCTGAGCCCGCGGGTTCGAGACCCGCCTGGGCAGCGAGACCTCATCTCTACAATAAATCAAAAAAAATCAGCCGGGCGTGGTAGTGCATGCCTGTAATTCCAGCTACTCGGAAGGCTGAGGCGGAAGGATCGCCGGAGCCCAGCAGGTCGAGGCCGCGGTGGCCGGGAGCGGCCACTGCACTCCAGTCTGGGTGACAGAGTGAGACTCCAACTCAAAAAAAAAAAAAATACTTTATAGCTAAAAAGCGCTAATGGTCATCTGAGCCTTCAGCAAGTCCTAATCTCTTGCCAGTGGAGGGTCTTGCCTCGATGCTGGCTGATGACTGATCAAGGTAGTGGTCGCTGAAGACAGGGGTGGCCTTGGAAATTTCTTAAAATAAGACAATCATGAAGTTTGCTGCACCGACGGACTGCCTCTTCCTCTTGCAAAAGATTTCTCTGTAGCGTGGGATGCTGTTTGATAGCACCTTACTCACAGTAGAACTTCTTTCAAAATTGGAGTCAATCATCTTAAACTCTACTACTGCTTTGTCAACTAAGTCTACAAACCGTAAGTTCTTTGTTGTCACTTAAGCAGTGTTCACAGTGTCTTCACCAGGAGTAGTTTCCGTCTCGAGAAACTACTTTCTTTGCTCATCCATAAGAAGCAATTCCTCATCTGTATAAGTTTGATATGAGGTTGCAACAAGTTTGTCCCATCTTCAGGGTCCACTGCTAATTCTGGTTCTCTTGCTGTTTCCACTACGCCTACAGTGACTTCCTTCACTGAGGTCTTGAATCCCTCCAAGTCATCTGCGATGGCTGGAATCAACTTCTTCCACACTCCTGTTCCTGTTGGTATCTTGACCTCCTCCCATGAATCATGAATGTTCTTAATGGCATCTAAAATGGTTAATCCTTTCCAGAAGATTTTCAATTAGTGTTGCCCAGATCCATCAGAGGACTCATCATCTATGGCAGCTCTAGTTTTATAAAATGCACTTATTAAATAACAAGATTTGAAAATCACTATTACTCTTTGATCCATGGTCTTCAGAGTGAATAATGTGTTACCAGGAAATGAAAACAACTTCTACTCTCCAGCTATGGAAGTCATAGATGGCATCTTCTCCCAATAGGCGGTCGTCTCACCTACCCTGAAATCTGTTGTTGAGTGTGGCCACTTTCAATCATGGTCTTAGCGAGACCTTCTGAAGACCTCCCTGCAGCTTCTCTACCAGTACTTGCTGGTTCACCTTGTACTTGTATGTTATGGAGATGGCTTCATTCTTTCAGAACCAACCTTTGCTGGCTTCCAACTTCTCTTCTGGAGCTTTCTTACCTCTCCCAGTCTTCATACAACTGAAGAGAGTCAGGGCCTTGCTCTGGATCAGGCTTTGGCTTAAGGGAATGTCATGGATGGTTTGATCTTCTATCCAGCCTGCTTGAGCTTTCTTCATATCAGCAATAAGGCTGCCTCACTTCCTTATCGTGTGTGTTCACTGGGGTAGCACTTTAAATTCTTTCAAGAACTTTTCCTTTGCAGTCTCACAATTTGACCCACTGTTTGGTGCAAGAGGCCTGACTATTGGTCCGTCTCAGCTCTCAACATTCTTTCCTCACCATGCGTAATCATTCCTAGTTTTTTTTTTTGAGTTGGAGTCTCACTCCGTCGCCCAGACTGGAGTGCAGTGGCCGCTCCCGGCCACCGCAGCCTCGACCCGCTGAGCTCCGGCGATCCTTCCGCCTCAGCCTTCTGAGTAGCCAGAACTACAGGCATGCGCCACCACGCCCGGCTGATTTTTTGATTTATTATAGAGATGAGGGCTCGCTGCCCAGGCAGGTCTCAAACCCGCGGGCTCAGGTAATCCACTCACCTCAGCCTCCCAAAGGCGTGGGATTACAGGCTGAGCCAGCGAGCCCAGCTCATTCATAGCTTTTGATTTAAAGTGTTCACTTCAACACTTGAAAGGCTATTACACGACCCAATTTCAATATTGGAACACGGAGGCTCCAGAAGAGGGATAGAGGTGGGGGAGAGGCCAGTTGGGGGAGCAGTCAGAACACACACAGCACTGATCGATTAATTTTGTCATCATCTATAGGCACAATTTGTGGCACCTCAGGACAATTGCAGTAGTAACAGCAAAGGTCACCGATCACAGATCACCATGGCAGGTATAATAACAATGCCAATGTTTGAACGATCGTGAGAATTACCAAAATGTGACACAAAGACATGAAGTGAGCACATGCCGTTGGAAAACTGGCATAGATAAGTTTGCTCATCGCAGGGTTGCCATAACCTTCAATTTGTAAAAAAAATGCATTGTCTGCAAAGTGCAATAAAACCAGGTATGGCTGTATAAGATTAATATGCCTTGGCTCTAAAAAAAGGCTTCAACAGGAACTGTTATGAGAAAAACTACTTGTAAGGTGAAAGATGTAATACTTTGTGCTCCCAGACATATTCCTTATATTGTACCTAAAATTTATAAAACAGAATGTTCCCTAATGGTATGTTCTCATATAAGCATACACAGCCTCTGTCTAGCTGACTCTTTTTGTCCAAAGTCTGGTTTCTCCTTGCCAACGATTTTCAGCCTGAGGGATTCTTCACTTGACGAGTGGCTGATCTTTTTAACACCTTTGGTTTCTGCCACTCATATTGCATTAAACCAATCTTCTTTTGTGATTTATGTTTACACCAGTGTTCAATTCTATCACCTTCTCCCTCCTGCATTCTCAATTTCCTCTCAGATTCTTTTTATCTAGATAAGGTCATTTTCGTAGCCAAGTCATAGACCGTCACTTATGAAATGAGATGTAATGCACATGATTATTTTTATGAATGTCCACAATGACTAATGCCTCGATTGAATCTTTAGAATAGAGCCTTAACTCCACCTAATGGATTCTCCCTACTCCCTTCCCCCAGCGCTCAGCATTTCCAATAATCGGCATGTGTGGAGGAGGTGACGAACATTTCTAATTCTTTTTCAGTGTGTTCAGATGTTCTGAAGAGAGGGGAGGATATTGCCAAATTGCTTGACTTTCGGAGTAATTTTAAGTCATGGTTCAAGAAAAGTACACACATATTTTAATAAAAATTAGACCAAAACAAACTTAGCCTGGTTCTATAAATACTCATCCAAAGTAATAATTAGGCCATCTGAAATAATGACAGCCTGCTTTTTCAAGTGAGATGCAGTGCGTTGGAATAAGAGGAGCACAGGACTTGATACCAAGAGCCAGGGTTTGATGCCACCACTTGCTGTCCATCTGATATTGAGGATGTCACTTAAAAGGATGTATCTCAATGTTCTTATTGGTATTACAAATATTTGAAGTGAAAAGATTATCTAAGAAAATTATTCCAAATTGTTCAAAGTGCGATATGAATGAAATCCTCATACCAAGTCAAAATCATCTCACTGTTGTACCAACTTGGCTTTCTTAGACCACACAATTTATTGCTGTTGCAAAGACAAGGGCTCGTTGTCCACGTGGAGTTAGTATCCTTAGTTTGCAAAATTTATTTTTCTCACATCCAAAAACCTTCTGAGTTTAGTAGAGCTGAATCTCACATAGGTTAGGACACGAAACAAAATATCTTGCAGAGTCCACATTATCCCCGTAGACCCTTAGGACAGCACGCTGGAGCCTCAGTCTTCTTAATTCCAACATGGTCATGCTCCCTCCCAGCGAGTGGGTTGGTCATGGTGCTTTTGGTTGAACTTTGGATCCTGTTCGGGGACAACATTGTGTGGAACTGGACATCTTCAAATGCAGATGGAGACATCCCAAGAGCCATCTGGGAAGGAGGTTTTCATGAGAAGAGTGGATTCTGGCTCCCTTCTTGCCTTTGCCACCAG
Source organism: Cephalopachus bancanus (assembly GCA_027257055.1). NCBI lineage: Eukaryota > Metazoa > Chordata > Mammalia > Primates > Tarsiidae > Cephalopachus > Cephalopachus bancanus. The sequence goes on from JAPVLO010000269.1 coordinate 2,168,533, forward strand.
GTAGCTCCTCAGTGTCTGAGTGGTGGGCGAAATTTTCCTCATTACTTGGTTATGGTTTTTCTCTCTCTCTCTGGTTCCCCGTCTATGCTTATGTAAGCAATTGGATTTCCATGACAAATTAAATGTGACTCCACCATACTGTTTAGGAGAGAAGGTACAATTATTTTGTAGAAGAACATAAGGACACAGCCACCTCTGGGCTACCATAGGTCGTTTTAGGACCCATAACTTTAGCTCCTGGAATATCAGGAATTCTTCCTCCACTCAGCCAAGGTCATGGAAGAAGGCGGACCTCCAGGAGAAGTCAGAATATCAAGAACACGGTCTTTCCTCCTCTCTTCTAGAGAGAGGACTGCTTGCCCCTGGTCTTGGCAATACCCTATCCACTCTGCTTTGATGATTCTCTCTACCACACACCACTGCAAAGCATACATTTCTTTTAATTAGAATGAATTAAGATCTATTTTGAGACTTTTGCCATGGCCTCTGAGAGAACACGAGACGTCTTCCTGTTGGTAATTAGCTTTGCTGAAGGGCAGCCAGAGAAAGCAGGGCAGGCACAGCTCACCACAGGTGTGAGGCCGAGTTGAGTGATTAACACCTATGAAACAGAGCTCTCTCCCTGACACGTGTCTTGGTCATCACCTGGTGACATCCATCAAGAAGTAAAGTGCCAGGCTTGGAGGAGTATTTAGTCTGAGAATAAAAGCCATGAATGGCGAAATATCCTGTCAAGCACATTGGAAAGGAAAATGCAGATACAGTCAGGGACATTCCTCCACTATTGGGGTTGAAATTCATGCTGAGAGCTTCCCTTTGACATGGCGCATGGTTTGGAAATTCCTTACTGAATGAAGCATTCATGGTCCTAAGAAGTCACAGGTTGGCAAAATCACATACATTTTAGGAAAAGAAGAACTAATTCGAAAAAAATGACATTAAGTACTTATAAGTGAAATCACAAGTAAGAGTTGTCAGATTCTTACTTGTCTGATTCTAAAGTCATAATTTAAATATTCATCCATTTAAAAAAAAGCACCACTATATAATGGGGCCTAATGAGATATACCCCTATGGGCCACGTCAGTCAGTAAAACCAACACACAAATCCTATTCACATGGGACATACGAGGCCTGACCATTAGATTCATGAACTCATCCTAGAAAAAGCGCTACATAATTTTTTACCGTTAAGTACTTATGCGTGAATGAGCATGAGGAAGTGATTATTAGTCACATATGAATTCGGAGTCAGGCTTGATGGTTTTGCCAAACCACAGATTGTCCAGATGGGTTGCTGAGATAGGGACACCTTCACTTTCTGATGGTTCAATGTACCCGGTCTGACAATTAAGTTCACAAATTCATCCTAGAAAAAGTGCTCCAAGCCTCTTTTCTGAACATCAGTGCGGTCACCTTCGAAGTTTTCCCCTTGGGAAGCTGTGCCCCAACACCAGCACTTATGATACCCATCAAAGCTATTTTGGAACTCTTTTTCTGAAATGGCCATCAGGGCTGTCATCGTTATTTGTTGAGGTCTGACCAATAAGTTTGCGAACTTGCCACTGTGCACTTATGTTGGCAGCACTGTACAAATAACTGTACTGGAACACCCTCCCTACTCACCTGATCTGGCCCTCAACGACTCTTTCCTTTACTCAAAGATAAAGGAAACATTTAAAGGAAGACATTTTTTGACATTCAGGACTTCAAGGGTAATACTACAATGGTTCGTGACCCTGATTGTTCCACCTCATATATTCTACTGAGGGCAGAGAGACAATAAAAGTCACTGTAATAAATAAGTCAACTACAGTATATGTTGGAAAATGGGAAATGATATGGAAAAAATAGATCAGGTTGAAGGGATTGAGAACAGATGTTCAAGAACACATGCAATTTTAAGAAAGATGAGTCGTACAGGACTTCTTGAAGTAATATTTGAGCAAAGACTTGAAGAGAGTGGAAAATGAGGTGGTCAAAATGACTGCTGAGAATCCCTGAAATTGCTTTCAAAGTGAGCATGGTGTGGTCAGTTGCAAAAATGGCTACAAATTCTTCCACGCCTGCGTGCATGGGTGTTAGCAATGAGGGGCTCTGCTGATCCTCCCACCAGGAGCGGAAGTCTGTGTCTCCACGCCTTGAGCCTTCAGATTGGTCAAGAAGCTGGAATTGGCTGAGGGTACATCAGCAGCAAATGGAACACAAGCAGAAGTGTATAGAGCTCTGGCACTTTCTCTGTTGCAACACCTGGGACCCCGAGACCACCGTATGCATAGCCTAAGCTAGTCTTCCTGGTGGTAAAAGACACATCCGCAAATCACACCCCACCCTGAGCTGGCTTGGAGCCAGATGCCAGATGTGGGAATGAGGTCATGAGCTGCCCAGGACTGTAGCTCAGCAGATGTCTGCTGAGAGGGCTGGGGGCATTCAGAATAAAATGTTCTTCATTGGCACACAGAACTGGGAATGTGCACGACATGATCTCCAAAGGGGGGTGGAAAAGTCATTGGCAGAAGAAGTGGAACGGATGGATAGGATAGTGAGCAATTGCGGATTGGAGAAGGGAAGGGTGGTCCCTCAGAGGCAGCTTTTTAAAAAAAATGTGTATGTATGTACATATGAATGTACATATGTACTCTAAGGCAAGGTCTCGTTCTGTCTCCCAGGCTATCATGCAGTGGTGTGATCACAGCTCACTACAGCCTCAACCTCCTGGCCTCTAGCGATCCTTCTGCCTCGACCTCCCAAAGGGAGACAGCTTTTTTTTTGAGAAGGTCAAGGTATAAAGGGATAGCTGTGAAAAGTTCCCAGAGCCTCCCCAGTTTGGGAACCAAGAGATGAGTGATTCCTCGTGTCTTCTCTGTGGGAGACAAGGACGATGGGATGACTCTCTCTCCTGGAGTTTCACCTCCAGAGACACAGAGCAACAGGGCTGCCCACCCTGAGTTTCTCTTCCCCTGAGTCATGTGGGCAATTCAAGGTGGTAAGACAGCCTCTCTGGAAAGCACACTCGCAAGGGATGGTGTGAGAGCCCCTGGACTTCTCTGCTTGGCGGGGTTCACATGGGAGCTTGCTTAATTGTCTCTTATGAACTGTGAACTTGGGTCGAATGAAGACCCGACAGCTTTCATGTGGTCACCAGCTTCAAGAAAGGGACCCCACGGAGGTCGGCCACTGTCACGAATGACAGAATCTGGCCTGCTGGACCCTTGCTACATGCTGGGGTGTCCACCTCTCTCTGTGGACCATTAACGAGCAAGCACAGTGAATGGTACGCTACTGCATGCTCTTCCTGGACAACTGAGCCATTCATACGGCTTCCACAGATAACTTACACGATCCCCACACCCAGTTGTTCGTATCCAGCCTATAATTCGTGGATGAGTCCTTGACTCATGGACACAGGTTCCGTGTTTGCATTCATTCATTTGCTCACATGCTCACTCACCCACCCCACACATACTGAGCGCCCACTGTATGCCCTGCAGCATTCTAGGCATCAAAAATATGATGAACACCAGATAGACACGGGCTTGCTTTCATGGATCTTGTAGAAAAAAAATGCTACTTAGTGTTAAGTTCTGTGAAGATAAAATGCTGGGGATGACCCAGGAGGGTCACCTTAGGGGGGTGGTCAGGAAAAGCATCCGAGAAGGTGACCTTTAGACCCAGGTGATGAGAGGGAGGCCATTTTCACATCTGTGAGATGGACATTCCAGAAGAAACAGAGCCAGATTTCAAAATCGCTTCTTTTTTGTCTCCATTTTCATCCAGAGTCGGCCTCTGGGAGAAACAGGAAGAGGCCAGTATGGCTGGAACGTGGTCACCAAGGGTCAGGTGGGATGAGTTAGGGCTGGAGAAAGAAGCGGGGACCAGAGAACATGGAGAGGAGTCTGGAGTTTTTTCTCGGTGGGATGAGGAAACTTTAGAGGGCTTCAACAGAGGTAGGACAAGGCTTGATGGAGATTGTGGGGCCAAGAGGGGAGATACGGAAGCCAGGTGGGAGGATGCTGCGTTGCCCGGGTATGTGGGGTGGTGGCTGGACTTCGGAGGAGCCCAGGAGATGGGGAAGTGAGCAGACACAGGTCAGGTTCAGTTCACACCAAAGCAGTCCCACTTTCTCTCCAGGTTTGTTCCTTCTCTTGCTAAATGGCAGGTGTTGCTCTCCACCCTGTCTCCCAACCTGGATTCTGGAAGCCGTCTGAAATTCCTTATTTCCCTTCACTTCTAATGTCCAATCAGTCATAAAACCTGTAAATTCCATCTTCCCAGGGCCTCTAAAACACCCTTTCTCTCCATCTCTGCTACACCTTCTCTTGCCCTGACAATTTACAATAGCATCCACATGGCCTCTGGTTTCACCCTGCTTTGATTCACCCTCCAACATCAGAGACCTTTCTAAAGTGAAAATCCAAAGATATCATGTCACTGCTTAAAACCACTCTAGCCCACCCACCCCAGTTCTCATAGGGTAAAGCCCCAACCTCAGCATGACACACAGGTGTTCCCTGTTGGCTCCTTCCCGCCTCCCTACCTCACCTCCCACCCATGTCCCACCCCAGGCAAAGCCATTAGGCACAGAGTCCAGCCTGTTTTCCCCCTGTGTGCCTTTGTAAAAGCAACTTCCTCTGCTCAGATGCCTTTGGTGGGTGAGACCCTAATTCATCTTATAAGATTCTATTTCCAGGCCATCTTCTCTGTGACACCTTTCTTGACCACCTTCCTCCCCTACGTAGCAGTGACTATTCCGTCCTGTGTGGAGGGGTCCATTTTTCTGTCTCCTGTGCAATATGTTATCGCACTGATTGAAAAATTGCTTTTGCTTTCAACAGAGATAAATTTCTCTGTTTTCTCACCACCACCAGTGGGTCTCATTCATCTCAGTGTTTCTGGCACCTAGCAAAGTATCTGACAATATCAAACACAGAAGAAAGGTGGCTATAGCATAAGGGAAGAAATGAAGGATTAACCTGGGACCACAACGAACAGAGAGCGGAGGAACAGGCAATTAACCCTCCTGTTGATTGCTGCATCCTGCAGCCAGGACAAAGGCAAGCCCCGACCAGCCACGCTCGTGCAGATCCAAACCCCGCAGGGCTGAGTCTGGGGACTTAGAAAGGAGTTGATATTGCAGTTTGATTCCAAAGGCAGTTTGTTAGCAAAACTCCCTCTTCCTGGAGAAAAGTCAGCTGTTTTTTTTGCTAAGGCTTTCGACTAACTCAGTGAGGCCCACTCACGTCATGGAGGGTAATCTGCTTTGCTCAGAGTCTGCTGATTTGAATGTTAATCTCTTCTAAACAAATACACCCACAGAAACATCTAGAATAATGTTTGAACAAATATCTGAGCACAGTGGTCTAGCCAAGTTGACATATAAAATTAACCACCGCAGAAGGGAATTAGGTCTTCAGATTGTTTGATTATCTGCCGCTGAGCAACAAATCACCCTAAAGCTTAGTGACAAAAACAACAAGCATGCTACTAGTTCTCATGAGGCTGTGGGTTAGAGGGCCACCTCTGGGGGCCTTAGGCTGGCCTCACTGGGGTTGCCCATGGGGTGGTGGTGACGTCCCAGTGAAACAGCAGATGAACTATCATAACTTGCTCCATTTTTGTTTAAGAGGGCTGTATCCATGCTTACACGGAGGCTAGAATAATTTTGAGATGCTGGAAAGAAAAGTATTTGGAAACACTGAATTAATATGAATTTTGAAACACTGAAAAGACAAGAAAAGATAAGTATGCAGCTATCAAGACTAGCTCTGGGGAAAACGGGGTGTATGTACACTGACTGTGTTTTACTAAAGTTTAAGGGAACCTTGCGACCTGACAAGGACAAGAAGCTTCCCAAGTCTCTTGGATCCTGTTCAGCACCCACATGTCTGTGACCATTGGCCATTGCAGCTGTCAGTCACCTCTTGACTCCAACCCTTTTCTGAAATTTGTACTAGCTCAAGGTGGTTCTTTAGGACATCCGTCCACCATCTCCTCCTTGAATAAGCCTGTTTTCCTTTCACCAATGCTTGGCTCTCAAGTCTGGCTTTCAAGCAGCGACCAGCTGGGCCTTGGTTTGGTTAGAGAGCAGTATGGCTTGGCAGGGAAGGCTGGGGCTGAGGCTTTTCTTTCTCTCACAAGGCTAAATTAGGCATCTTCATGTGGCAGCTGGATTTTAAGATCACAGGCTCCAAAGCGAGCCCCCATGTGCATGCAATCTCTCACCAAATCTCTGGTTACATCATTCTTGTTAATAACCCTCTGGTCAAGGCTGGCCATGTGGCCAAGGCCAGGGTCAGTGTGTGAGAGACAACACAATGGTATGAACACCAGCAGGCCTGGTTGATTTGGAAGAACCAGAGTGACAGCCTACCACACTGGTCAAAGCTAGGCTGAGCCAGAGTTCTCTGCCGTCAGGGTAGGTGGAAGTGGGCAAGCCCTGGAGTTGCTTCTGGAAGGATGGCTTCCTCAGCTGCATCTTCTTCTCCCCCATGCCAAAGCTCTCTGTGGCCAACCGGCGATGTCTGGAGATGGCTATTAGTTGTCCCAATGAGGGATGGTGCAACTGACATCCTGCAAAGAGGCCAGGGATGCTGCCAAACACTCTCCAATGCACAGGGCAGACCCCATACCCTCACCCTCAAAAAAAAAATTATTATTTCACTCAAAATGTCAGTAACACCAAAGTTGAGAAGCTTTGTTCTAGTTCATCGTCCCATGCTTCAGACATGCCACACACAACAGTCCTTGGTATCACCATTCTCTCTCACACCTCCATTCCTTGGGCAAGACCCTCTCTCTGCCTGGGAAGTCTCTTCCAAACTCCTTTTCCTCCTTCCATTTACAGGTCTGATGTCACCTCCTCCAGGAAGTTTTCCACAACTCTCTCTGTCTTCTACTCTGGGTGCATGTCCATCTACTGTGAGCCCAGAAGCCCTCCCATGACATGACTTCCTTTGTGCTGGAGTGATCTGTGTGTTTTCCAGAATGAAAATACTCCTAGACCTGTGATGGGCACACCTAGGGCACTAACAAGAAGATAGATAGATAGAGAGAGAGAGATAGAGATAGATAGATATAGGATGCACGGGTGGATAGATGCTAGAATGGATAGATAGGATAGATAGACACATAGAGAGAGAGAGACAGACAGACAGATGATAGGATGGATGAATGGATGGACAGATAGGATGAATAGATAGATGATCGATAGATATAGATAGATAGAGAGAGAGAGAGAGAGAGAGAGAGAGAGAGAGATAGGATGCACGGGTGGATAGATGCTAGAATGGATAGATAGGATAGATAGACACATAGAGAGAGAGAGAGACAGACAGATGATAGGATGGATGAATGGATGGACAGACAGGATGAATAGATAGATGATCGATAGATATAGATAGATAGAGAGAGAGAGAGAGAGAGAGAGAGAGAGATAGGATGCACAGGTGGATAGATGCTAGAATGGATAGATAGGATAGATAGACACATAGGGAGAGAGAGACAGACAGACAGATGATAGGATGGATGAATGGATGGACAGATAGGATGAATAGATAGATGATCGATAGATATAGATAGATAGAGAGAGAGAGAGAGAGAGAGATAGATATAGGATGCACGGGTGGATAGATGCTAGAATGGATAGATAGGATAGATAGACATATAGAGAGAGAGAGAGACAGACAGATGATAGGATGGATGAATGGATGGACAGACAGGATGAATGGATAGATGATCGATAGATTAGATAGATAGGATGAATAGATAGATAAATGGATGATAAAATGGATAGATAGATTAGGTAGATAGGATGGATAGATGAGAGACAGACGAAACTATTTATATGAAATATAGAATATAGGATATACATATATATAAATAGGAGATTTTATACATATATTCTATTTTTTCTCTAAGGAGAATTATATATATGAAACTCTAAATATAAGATTATATATATATATATACACACACACATAATAGATGATTATATATATATCACCTATTTTCTTCCTTTAAAGAGGAAACTTTGTTTATGAAGCTGTATCACAGGATATAATAAACCACACATACACACACACACACACACACATATGTAAGATCTGCCATCCTCCTCCAGTTGGAACTTGTGAGGGAAGGAATTTTTGTTCACCGTGTTAAATCTCTAGCACCAGAAACAGTGCTTTGCATGTTTTCAGAAGCTCAACAAATATTTGTTGACTTATTTATGTTTGGATATTTCCATATGGTTTCAATTTGAATTTTGTGTGGGAGCCTCCATAATATCTTCTAAACTTTGGGTCTCTAAAATCTTAATCTGGTCCTGTAGAAAAAAATATTCCATGTAGAGTTGTGGTGGCAGCCCTCATCTCTGGTCTTCACCAGTACCTAAATTGTACTCTTGGTTGGCCCATGAATGGTTCCTGCTGCCTTGGCCTGTGTCTAAACTTGCTTGGGAGATCTAGACCTGTGGGCCCTCCATCCTGGTTGATTTGTCATGAGAAGTGTTGCTCAGGTACATGAAAGTCCAATGGACTTGAAATTCAGGAACACACAGATTCTGTTCATTGGCTATAACCATTACCTCCACAGTGAGAGACTATCATCACTAGTATTACTTAATGAGCTTTAATCTTGGTTTTCATCTTGGTTACAAACACTCATTATACTCCCTGGTACTTTTTCCCTTTCTGTTCTTGGATCTATAATCTTCCCTTAAGAGGAAAGAGAGCAGAAGCTTCTGTAACTGACCCTAAAGTTAAAATCAAGGCTCTGGGGCAAGTTTTTGTGAGACATAAACTTTAAGATCCTGGAAGACTAATAATAAAAATGCCCCTTTTGTATAAATATAATCTCTAATTTAGGGTTGTTCACATACATCGTCCCCCTTATTAATTTTAACTCTCTTGTATCAGAGGACAAGGTTGGTTGGGTACTAATTATCTAACATTGTCTTCATTAGTGGAATTCTGTTATGTAAATGGGGATGTGAGCCACCGCAAGTATACACTCAGATACATTCTTAAATGTGATGTGTGAGGTAGTAGCCAAATGCCCATTTCAGCCCCAATGGAGTTTTGACTCCTAAACTGATCATGCAAAACACTACCATTCTAATACTGGTCTTCAAAAAGTATGCAACAGTTTTGTGCTGATTACATGCATTCTGGACATGATATAGTATTTAATTGCCGCATGTTTAGTTAGAGGTTTCAAGGTGACTTACAGCATGTTACTCATGATTTAATGCACCTGTTGTCATTATGTTTTCCCTCTTCATATAGCAATGTATTTTGTTGTCACAGAACTAACACAGAGCTGTCACAGAAACTAGATATTTTAAACACCTCGAAGGTACTATGCCTGCAATTTGAGCTGCCACCACTAGGTGGCACCCATCAGGAAACCCTTAGCCCCAAGAGTATCTTTCTTGGTGTACCTCATAGCATTTAGCAAATAATACATCCCAAATCTAATTTTACTCAAGTAGCCCATTAAGCACAAAGTATATGTGTTAACAAAGTCAATTTAATTGGAAACACCATGGAAAGGAAATGAACAATCTGATACTTTATACTTTACTAGATTTTTATCAGTTTTAATACAAATCTGGGGTTTTTTCATCATTCATTCATCCAACAAATAATTATGTATCAAACAACTGGTAGGTGCCATGCCCTCTGTTAAGTCTAGGAATACCAGAGATGAGCAAGGCTTGTTCCTCCAGTCTTAAATTCCTCCAGATCTATCAGATGTGTCCACATGTGAATAACTGAGGTCTAAGGAAAAGCAAAATTCACCAATAAGCCGGGCTCGGTGGTTCAGCCTGTAATCCCGCGCCTTTGAGAGGCTGAGGTGAGTGGATTGTCTGAGCCCGCGGGTTCGAGACCCGCCTGGGCAGTGAGACCTCATCTCTACAATAAATCAAAAAATCAGCCGGGCGTGGTAGCGTGCGCCTGTAGTTCCAGCTACTTGGAAGGCTGAGGCGGAAGGATCGCCGGAGCCCAGCAGGTCGAGGCCGCGGTGGCGGGAGCGGCCATTGCACACCAGTCTGGGCGACAGAGTGAGACTCCAACTCAAAATTATTCTTGAAAATCTCTAAGGTCGAAGCTCTTGGGATCCTGTCTCTTGTTTGGCCTCTGAAGACTTTGTCATTTTCATCTTTAGGGTTTTGGAAGTGGCCGTTTTCAATCCTCACGGCTCACTTTAATTTCCTGCCCTGTATCTGTTAAAGACACCCTTGGTTTACGGCTTCTTGTTCTCATTTAAGCTGCCAAGGAATTTTAATTTGCTGTCCCATTTTTTTTAAATGCACGTAGAAGACAGAACATATGGAGATGTGATTAATGCTGGGCTCCTTTCTTCCCAACCCCACCCCTGTTTTCTTGCCTTTAAGTCTTGGACATCAGCTAGACAGCCATTCTCATCAGACTGTTTCTCACTCTTTTCTGAACCAGACTAATGGAGCCATTTTAATACAATTCTAAACATTATCCATCAATTCAGCTCTCGAAACACCTGCATTTTTCCTTGGGCCTGGAGGGAGCCCCATCCCCCATCCATGGAATATTTTACTTTTTCTGTAAGGAAACTCAGGGAAAATTCACCTGGATGGTAAGTGCACGTGTGTCTCCTCACCCAAATGAGGAGAATGTTGTTCCAAGTTGCTTCTATTTTTTTCCTCCTGAAGAGAAGAGAGTCTCCTCGTCCCCTGATAATCAAAATTTCTGTGTGGCAACCAAGGGAGACTACCCTCTTCATCCTCCTTCCCTGGGACTTCTTAGATAAGACCTTTTCTTTCATCAAATATTGACAGAGAAATCTGGAGGCGGCAGGTATTTTTCCAAGCAATGGAAAATCAGTAATAATCAAACCAACAAGTTCTTGACCTTATAGAGGCAGACAATGCACAAGTAAACAAGTAAAAAAATACAGGAAGGCTTGGGGATAAATTCTACGAAGAAGCATAAAGCAGAGAAGGAGGGTGGGAAATGTCAGAGGTGGGGCACTGCTGTTAGAACCAGGGGGATTTGAGTCAAGATCCGAAGGCAGTAAGTGGGGGAGCTGTGTGCACATCCAGCAGGAGAGAGAACAGCATGGGAGGTCTGGAGGCAGGCATGCCTGGGAGGTTCTGGGAGTCCTCAAAAAGCCCAAGATGGCTGGAGGCAGTGTTGCAGGAAATGAGGCCAGGAAATGAGCTAAGAGGGAGCGTGGTGGTGGGGGTTGGGGGTGGCCTTGGGGACCATCGTAAGGAAGTCAGCTTTTGCTTTGAGGGAGATGGGAGGCCATGGGAGGATTCTGAGCGAAGCAGTGATGTGATGTGACCCATATTTTAAAAGGATCACTTTGACTCTTGGGTTGAGAACAGACTTTTGGGGTGGATAAAAAGATAAGAACAACAAACAAGGAGAATCTCATAGAAAATTCATGGGACCTTCTCACCTTGAGCTACTTACCTGGTTCTAAATAATTAAACCTAGAAAGGATTTGTGCAGATGTCCCTAAACTTAAAAATATAGCTGCAGGCACATTCCTGCTTGTAAGTAAATGTTCACATGATTGAAGTGGCTCTGATAGATTAATTCGCCAACATACCGTAGAATCAACATGTGTCATGAGATTGTATCTGTTTTACAATGAAAGAAACTGAGGAACAAAGGATGCATATAGTTCACCATGGTTCCCACTGTTTATAAATATCAGAGCTTTGCAATTTGATTTAAATGCACCCACCCTTAAACACCGTGTTACAGTCTTTCCACATAGCAATCGTCAGGTCAAGCGTGGCCATGGCCATACCTTAAGATGAGACATGTGCTCCTGGTTTGTCACAGTCCCCACTACTCTTTACTGTCTTTATTCAAACTATCACCTGGTTCTTGGACTCTTCTGGGCTTGGGATCCCTGATCTAGATGTTTGCCAAGATCCTTTATGTAAATTCTGTATAGGTTGGGTGGTTTGGGAGTGGCCATGCCACTTTCTAGGCTTATTTCTAGGTCTAAGATGACCAAGAGGTTTCATCTCCCATGCCCATGATTGACAGCATTGAGAAGGATTGTTCAGACCAATGCCTGAGCCAAGCAGAATGAAGTGCTGTATTTGACTGGTGATATCGGCCACGGCATGATGTGGGAGGAGTAGCTTGTGTGAGACATAGTTACTGATGGTAACTAGGCTAGCCTAGGACATAGGGCAAGGTTAGTTCATCTTTGACCCACTTTATCTTAATCTTTAAGGTTTCCCTGTCTCCCCGGGAGGCATAATCTTTGCTTATTCTGATTTTTGCCTATTAAGGAGAAAAATAATCTAATGCATCACTGCATGCATCCACAGTGGAGCTAATTTTGGCTGAGGGAGAAGGGTCTCAGTGTACCACGTAAATCATCACCTGTGAGAATGGCCCCTTAAAGTATGTGACTATTGGGTTGGCCTTTTTGTCTAGAAAGGCCTGGACAATGTTTTCAGCTTTGTGTGTTATATGATTTCTCTCACCACTTCTCAACTCTGCAGTGGATATGCACAATCTGCCACTGACAATATATAAATTAATAGGCTTGGTTGTACTGTGATGAAACTTCATTTATGGATGTTGAACCTTGAATTTCATATGATTTTTATATGTCAACTCTGTCATTGTAGCACAAAAGCAGCCATAGTACTAAATGGATGAACATGCCCAATTTGATCCTCTGGCAGGCAGTTTGCCAAGCCCTTTTCTAGAAGATGATTGAGAGAGAAATAGAAAGAGATTGGAAATGGTTGCCCTATATGTGGGTCCCTGATAATGTGTCAAAACTTTCTGTGCCTCAGTTTCCTTGTCTGCAAAACAGGGATAAATGAGGAACAGAATAGAGAACAGAGAAATGAACCCAGGCTTGTACAGTCAATTGATTTTTGACAAAGGTGTCAAGAATACACAATGGAAAAAGGGAAATATCTTCAATAAATAGTGTTGAGGAAACTATACATACATGCAGAAAAATAAAATTGCACCCTAACCTCACACCATATAAAAAAATCAGCTCAAAATATAACCTTTGCAGCAATGTGGATACAGCTAGAGGCCATTATTCTAAGAAGATTGACACAGAAATAGAAATTCAAACGCTGCGTGCTCTCTTTACAAGTGGGAGCCATACACTGGGCACACACAGACATAAGGATGAAATGGCACACACTGGGGACTCCTACAGCGGGAGGAGGGAGCAAGGGTTGAAAACCTACGCATTAGAGATACGTCTGCCATTTGGGGGATGGGACCAATAGAAGCCCAGACCTCACCATCATGCAATAGACCCAGGTAATAGACCTGCACGTAGGTATACTCATTGAATCTAATATATATATATATATATTAAAAGACTTAAAACATAAAACTGTAAAGTATAAAACTTCTAGAAGAAAACATAGGGGAAACATGACATGACATTGTTCTGAGCAATGATGATTTTTTAAAATTTGATCCCAAAAGCACAGGCAACAAAAGTAAAAATAGACAAAAGGGATTACATCAAACTAAAATGCTTCTCCATGGCAAAGAAAACAACTAACAGTGTAAAGGAAAAACCTATACATTGGGAGAAAGTAGTTGCAAGCCATACAGCTGATAACATAATATCCAAAATATACAAGGAACTCAAGCAACTCAATAACAAGAAAACAAATAACTCGATTTAAAAATTGGCAAGGTACCTGAGTAGCTATTTTTAAAAAGAAGACCCACAAACGGTCAATAAATATTTTCATATCACGTTTAATATCACGAATCACTAGAGAAATGCCAATTAAAAACACAATGAGATATCATCCCCTACCTGTCATAATGGCTATTATTAAAAAGATGAAAGATAATAAGTGTCGGCAAGGATGTGTGGAAGGGGAACCCTTGTACACTGTTGGCAGGAATGCGAATTTGCGCAGCCATTAGGGACAACTGTACGAAAGTTCCTCAAAAAACTAAACCGGAAATACCATTTAACCCAGCAATCTCACTTCTTGGGATTTATCCAAAGATTTGAAATCAGTGTGTTGAAGAGACGTCTGCTCTCCTGTGTTCATTGCAGCATTATTCACCATGGCCAAGTTATGGAGTCAATCTAAGTGTCCAGCAATGGATGGATTAAAAAAAAAAAAAGTAGTGTATATACACAGTGGAATACCATTCAACCTTAAAAAAGAAACAAATTCTGCCGTTTTCGACAACTTGGATGAAATTTGAGAACACCATGCCAAGTGAAATAAGCCAGGCACCAAAAGACAGAAGCCCTGTGTTCTCACCTCTATGTGAAATCTAAAACAATGGCTCTCACAGGAGCAGAGAGTAGAACGACGGTTGCAGAAGCTGGGGTGGGAGGATGGGAGATGCTAGTTAAAGGGTGCGAGGCCTCTATTGGGCTGGGGAATAAGGTTTGTTTTTTATTTTTTGAGACCTAATGCCCAGTGTGGTAAGTAGAGTTAATAACAGTGTATTGTACATTTCAAAATTGCTGTGAGTAAATTTCAAATATCCTCACTACAAAAAACAGTATTTGAAGTGAAGGATGTATTAGTCCCTTTGATTTACTCCTTTTACATTGCATTAAAAAACCATAATATCACTCTGCACCCCATAAATATACACAATGACAAATGGTCAATTTACAATAAAATAACAAATATTTAAACTATAAGTGATAAAATACTTCATGAGGTTGTGAGGATTCAAGCAGCAAATGCTAACTTGCTGTAAGTAAATGTCCAGAAAATATTAAAACATGACTGTCTCTATTTTATGGTTGCTATAACACCTCTGTCTACCTTTAACCTACATCAGGAGCGAAATGACCCATGAGTGATTCCAAAATGGCATATTCGGTATTAGGAACGGACAGACTAATATAGAAGGAGAGGAACCCACAGGATGGACCAGTGTATGGGAAGCAGGGATGTTGTTCTCCATAAACTGATCCGTTCAGTCTCAGTTAAGTTCATTTCAGGAAAGCAACACCATGTCCAAGTAGAATGCTATGATGAAAGAACGGTCATAGTCCCCAAGTTCATGTGCCATGGCTCATCCACTTGGACGAGAGGGAGATAAATGCAGCCCAGCTCCGTATCTAGCCGGTGGTTTCTCCCCACTCTACAGCTGTAGATTCTAACCCAACAGTGAGGACGCACTTCCCAAATGGTTACCCTTTGCTGCCACGATGGAGTGAAGAAAGTGCCTGTTGTCCCAGCACATGGCCAGCCAAGCCGAGAGGATTGCCTGAGTCCAGGGGTTCCAGACCAGCCTGGGCAACTTGGCGGGACCTCATCTCTACAATAAATAAAAAAAAAATAGCAGGGCATGGTGGTGCATTCCTGTGGTTCCAGCTACTTGGAGGGCTTAGGCAGACAGCCTGAGTGCAGCAGGTCGAGGCTGTGGTGGCCGTGAGCATGCTACTATATTCCAGTCTGGGCCACAGAGTGACATTCCAACTCAAAAAAAAAAAAAAAAAGTGCCTCATGGAAGGTCAGTCTAACCCACTGCCCCTGCCGAAGGGAAGGGCCTGAGATACCTTCATTCACTCGTAAAAAGTGCATCTCCCGTGTTCGTGTGCCAAAGGTGCCCCACTCCCAAATGGAGGGTGTTGTGATATGGGATCCGTCTGCTTGCTAAGAGCTCTTCCTGCAGGTGACACAGAAGAGTCTTCAAAGGAGGCGGCAGAAGCCCAAATCCCTGCAGCTTCTCAAATCCTTAGCTGGACAACAGAAGCCATTTGGCTAAACTCGTGGGGCGGGGACAGAAAAGCAGGTGAGGAATACGGAGCTGCAGGATGAGGACAAAAGCAGGGACCCAGGAGGACGCTGCCTCCCAGAGGCCAGCTCTGCAGGTGCTCAGGTGACTGGGCATCCAGCCTGGCTGTGGAGAGGGAATGGCAGAGGGAGCCTGTCCCAAAGTGAGCCTGTCCCAGGTCCTCTCCTCAGGAACAGGCGACCATGCAGACAGCCAGGCCATGTGGGTGGATGCCAAGTGCCCCGCCAGGGATGCTGAAATGGCTTCCAAGACATCCTATGCCTTTCCTGCGCTCTCATCTGCCCAGTTGTTTACTCGGCTTGTGACGTGTCTACTCCCGTCCCGAAATTACACTTCCTCCCTTCACAGCAGTTTGCTGCTCTCACAGAAAAGAATGTCGGCTTTGATGGCCTTGGGGAATCAGTCAAGCTTTGTGACACCTGGCTTCCAGCTGATGTGTGTCTCTGATGGAGGCAGAGGTGGCCCCGGTGCTGTGCAGATGTCCTCAGATACAGCAGGCTCGCTGGGTTCAGTCTGATCTCCTAGGCCTGGAGCCACCTGTGATTGTTGTCAGTGGACATTTCTGAGATATCAGGCAGATAAAAAGACGGGTTTATTTAGGACCTGTTAATGAACACTTGAGTCTGTGCATGGAGGCAACTACAGCAACACAAATCTCGGCAAACTTTTCAGGAGTAATTCTTGAGCCCAATTCGCCGTCTTCCCAGTGTGTGATGTGTGGCTGACTTTCGATGAGAGCAGCCAGCTGTCCTGCCACTCTGTGTTGTGGGTTCTTAAAAGGTCCCGACCCTGAGGCTGTCCCACTCTTAAGTGGCTGCAGGAACCATGTGCTGCTTTTGCTGCATTCACCCTATGACAGCTCACAGATCAGCCCTGGGGACACTCCCTCCCCAGACTCCTTACTGAGCCCACATGCAGGTGAGATGATTCAGGATTTGGACACCCAGCATGTTTCAGTGCCTGAGGTGTCATGCTGGGCTCAAGGGTAGAGGGTGACCTAAAGAGGTCCCATAAGCACATATCCTGGGATGGATATGGAAAGTTCCTAGAAGGCATGTCTTCTTTCTTGTTGGACTTCAGCCTGTGGCAGGGTGTCCATCTTGCTCCCATAAGGGCAGACTCTGTGAGAATGAAACTCACCCAGAAGAAAGAGTGCTGATGTGCTGATAGGAAGGAAGGAAGTGGGGAGAAGAGAGCGGGAAAGGAAAGAGGGGAGAGGGAAGAGAGAGAGGGAAGTGGAGGGGAGAAGGCGGAGGGGAGGAAAAGGGAGGGTGGGAATGTCCTGGGGATATAGTTGGAGGCTCTAAACAAAACACATTTAAACTAGTCCCAGCTCTGTGCCCTTTTTTAATGATGCGATCCTTTTTTTTTAACCTTATGCTGTCGTGGGTGGGGCTTTCATTATTCCTAACTCACAAGAATCACAACCAACATTATCGCTGACACCTGAAATGCTTCCCCTAGGGGTCTGTTGCCTTCTGGAAGAAGCAGTCCTCTTTGGGAGGCAAAAGACCACCCGCCTCTGCAATCTACAGTTCGGTGAGAATGAATTTTCCAGGGGATTTCCTGAGGCAGCTTTCCGTGTAGATGGAAGGCCACAAGAGCTTGTGGGGCCTCTGTCGGGGAGAGAAGAGACAGCAGAAAAGGTGTAAAGGCTGAAGGCTTTAGGGGAAGTCCTTCTCAGGCCCAGGCCTACATGGGGGTCGCAACACCTCCTTGAGAGCCATTGGCTTCCTTCTCAAGGGCTTCCAGATGACACCACGGCATCCTGCGGAGCGAGGGGCTCTGCCAACCCTTGTGGTTCACACAGCAGCGTGGTGACAGCTGTGTGGGCAGTGGGCTTTGGTTCCTGAGTGGCGAGGCCTGTTGAGTGGTGTGAAGCAGGACACTTACGGCTTTCCACTTTTCTTCGTATCTCCTGTATTTCCAAGGCTGGCTTCTGAGTCACCCTCAAGAGCAAAGAGGGAGGAAGCACTTCATTTCCAAGACATCCTGCCAAGGTCTCCAGACTGCACCTCCTTGGCAGTGACAGGACACTGGGTGACTCCCTGCTGGGCCAATGGCATGTCCAGAAGGACGCGGTGCTCTGATTGGCCGCTCGAGTCACATGGCCACCCCTGGAGGCTGGAAGTGTGGCCACACCCACGAAGTACATTTCCTGTTACCTTCATTGATGCCATTCTCTCTGCCGGAAATGTACTTTCCCATCTTGAGCATCTAGCAGAATGACACATATTCATCCTGCAGGGCTTACCTGCCCTGACAATCCTGGAGTGATTCAGTGATGTGTTTTCTCTCTCGTGTTTCCTGTGTGTCACTATATGGCTCATCCATTCAACAAACATTTGCTGAGCACCTGCTAGGTGCCAAGAGTTAAATTAAGTTTAGCCTAAAGCTATCTCTCACATAGTTTGAGTCAGGCCTAGGGGTCTTCCATGCAGAGTGACTGTACTCCAACTAGATGTGTAAACAGGCTGTCACCTGCTGTTATGCCAATCACTGAGTTTCAGCCAATCCTAGGTGGTCAGTTATTCAAACCGGGGGAGGCAGGGGCTGTAGCCAAGCCTGCTGCTTCTGTGCCTGGCTCTCACTTCTTGTAGTCGTCTTCCTTTCTCTGTTCATCAATATCATTCCAGCTGTGTGGCACCTCAAGTCTCTCTGAACCTGTTTTGGTCTGGAAGCTGCAGATTCCAGAATCATCTTTTGTTCAACTAAACTCTGTTAAATTTGGCCAGGTGTGGTGGCTCACTCGGGGAGGCCGAGGCGGGAGGATTGCTTGAGCCCAAAAGGCGGAGACCAACCCGGGCAACATAGCAAGACCTCATCTCTACAAAAAATTTAAAAGTTAGTCATGCGTGGTGGTGCACACCTGCAGACCCAACTACTCGGGAGGCTAGGCAGAAGGAGGGCGAGGCTACAGTGAGCCGTGATCATGCACCATCCCAGCGACCTTGGTGGCTGAGAGAGAATTTTCTGTCCTCCCCTTGCCTGGGTGACAGAGTAAGATGCTGACTCAATAATAATAATAATAATAAAAACTCTGTTAAATGTAATTTGTCTGAAGTTTTTCTTTTCACGTGACAGTTGTTAAGTGGTGGGGACACAGCAGTGAACAGAGTGGACAGATCGTCCTCAGGGAGCTTAGCTCCCAGGGAGGACAGACAGACACGAATAATACAATAAATAAAAAAATAGAACTACATGTGAATAAATAAACATGTGGGATACGTGTGAGATACAAAAGAATACAATTGAGCAGGGAGGGGAGAGGCCGTGCTGTGAAGATGTCACCACTGCTGCCCAGGAAAGTCCTCAGGAGAAGATCTAGGGAGGAAACTCGGAGCCGGGTCAAGGGCAAGACCCAGTGTGTCTGGAATGGAGAGAGCCAGAGGGCCCATGCCAAGAGTGAGGTCAGCTTCAGGCAGGTGTGGCTGCCTGGGTGAGACTCTCCCTGGCCCTGTGAACATTTTGGCTTTTTCTTTGAGGATGAGAAGCCGGCGAATGTGTTCTTAAAACATTTTTTAAAAAATTGATACATAATAGAGGTACTTATTTTCGGAGTCCATGTAATGATTGAATACATTCCTATAACTTGTAAAGATGAAGTCAGTGTCACTGGGATATCCACCACCTTCAATACTTAGTTTTTCTTTATGCTGAGAATGTTGGAATTCTAGCTGTTTTGAAATGCACGATAGATTATCGTAAACCATAGTCACCCAACCAATCTACCCATTTCTATGTCATATTTCTTCCGTCAAACTCTCTCTCTGTGGGGCCCGTGATCGGTATGGAGGTTAGCAGGGTGAGGACAGCGAGTGCAGCTGAGCTGAGGGCTCTAATAATCGGATCCCCTTTGACCACCCTGGCTGTCACTGAAAGGGGACCACGAGAGAGGAGGGGGTGTGCACACAGAAAACAGTGAAGAGGGAGTTAGCCCTTTGATGGAGGTGATTACTTTGCAACCTGGATGGGGGCGGTGGCAGGAGCCGTGGAGGAAGGCAGGATCTGGAAACCACCGCAAAGGCACAGCCAACAGGATTTGCTGAAGGACTGGATGCGAGGAGAGAGAGAGGAGAGAAACCAAGCAAGAGCCAGAGACTGGCTTGAGCACCAGGGAGGTGCTGGCATGAGCTGGTGTGAAGCAGATTCTACGTGAGTGGGTGGGAGTGGTGTGTGACATCACACCTCCCGCCACCTCGATGTTTTCTCACACCCCTGTCTTCTCTCTGAGCTCAAGGACAGGGATGCTGACACTCATTGTGTGGCCCTGACCCCTTGAACAGGATCTCCTCCTCCTCGGAGACTCAATGTGCATTTGTCGACGGCTTTCCAAGAGGGCAGCAACCCTCCCTGGCCGTCCACTCTCCTGCCCTGGCTGAGAGGACTCTGGGCTCTGGCCCTGCTGGGGCCCACGAGACAGGGTTCTCTTGAGACTTTGTGGCCTTCCTCGTGGTTCCAGGCGTGTGCTGGAAGGCCCCCAGAGGCGCCACTGCACTTGTCACTGCAGCTTGCTCTGGAGTGGGTGGTAACAGCGTGACAAGCCCATCCTCCCTGTGTGCCCGTGTATGGAACTATTTTTGCATTTAAGAAGAGAAAGGAGAGGCCGGAGGGAAGAAAGGAAGGAGGGGAGAGAGCAGCTCATCCATGTCCCCAGCTCACTACCTTCTGCTGGCCGGGCAGGGGAGGTTAGCGTGATGCCTTCTCCGTCCTCTTGGGCCAGTATAAATCAGAGCTGAGGGTGCCCACACACTTCATGCCACCACTGACTTTACATGAACACTTTGCACCATAAAATCCTCCCCAGGGGTGGTCACGAACGTATCCATCTAGGCTCTGTTCACCCTTCACCCCTTACCAGCCTGGGGGCCGGTGGACAGTAACCTCTACCTGGGTGGTGGTCCCTGCCTCCCACCATGGTAAGAGGCCAAGGGGTTCAGTAGGCCCGAAGTGTCCAGGGAATGTTTCACGGACCCCGAGTCACTGGCCAGAGCCGTTTCTAATTCTGTCCCATTTTTTTGTGCCCAGGAGCATCTCCTGATTTAAGAGGCAGGATAACCAGAGCGGGGTGGGAGGGACCCGTGGGACCCAGAGGGGACACTGACACTGACACACAGCGGGTGTCCGCAGAGCAGGGAGGTGCCAACTTGCCTTAATCACATCTTCATCAGATGATCTACATTCCACAGAATCCAGTAGATCCGTCACGGTGCCATCCTCCTCCACCGAGACCACCTTCACTGGAACGGCCACCGTCTTGCCCGTGAGGATGGCGGTATTCAGGATCTCTGCCTCCTGCAAGAGCAAGCACACCCTCCTGTTACGTCCCTCCTGAAACACCTGGCCCGAGAACATGCAGCCTGCTCTCCTCAGTTTCCCTGCACATGGCGCCAGTCTTTTTATTCAGGCTCGGTTAGCCTGGCTTACACAGCAGGATGACCAGAATGGGGCTTAGGAGGCAACCCTGGTGGCCGAGAGAGAACATTCTGTCCTCACCCGGATTTCTGCAGGGGAACTGTGATAGGGAAGGACAGAGTGAGGAGGTGGCAGGGCAGACTGAGTATGCTTCACAAGGATTGACTCATGGGTCTTCAAAGCTTCCTGATAAGATAAGCAGAATTATTCTTCCCATTTTACAGACGGCACAGAGAGGTCTGTCACTTACACAGCGAGGACGGGATTTGAACTCTGGAAGTCTGGCTCCCAAGCCCTGCAGAGTTCAAATAGGTCTGAACATACATAATGGTTCCACTGCAAACAGCCAGCTGCTGGCCAGAGGGGCAAGGTGCTGGGAAAGGGGCCTGAATTAGCAGCACCACCCTGCAGGGCATGCAGGGGCTATGCGAGGACCCTCATGCTCTGTCACCCTGGTCTTTCATTTCCTTCTGGGTTTCCAGGCTCTTATTGGGTCCTGGCTTCTAGACATGTCTGCTACATGGTTCCAATGACACCCCCATGCCCTGACTCACATGGCACATGCACACAGGACACACATGCACGTTCCCCCAACACACACCTTGCCATCAAACTCTTCCGTCCTAGATCAGCCCAGAGATGTGTCCTTGGGGATGCCCAGCAGGCCAGGTCTTTGTTATCAGAGCTCAGAGCATCCTGGACCTCTTTCCGTGGTAGCCCCTGACACAGGTGTCATTTTGCTTTTACATATAGTTATTCAATCAATGATCTCTCTCTCATTGTTATGTCCAGGTCTAAACCTATTTGAGTAGCTACTGCATGGACTGCCCAGGTTCAAATCCTGCTTTCATCGCTCCCAGATTCATGATTCCAGCTTCTGTTTCTGCTGCCCAGCTCCCAAACAGCACCTAGCCCAGCTCCCGGAACAGCACCTAACTCCAGCACCTAGCTCCATAATTACATATGACACATAATAAGTATCTACTGAGTGTGCAGCAGGGGAGGGGCTGGGATACACGCCCCTACCTCCTTGCTGTCCAGCTCCTCAGACCTGGCACCATTCCTCCCTCACGCATGCTCAGTTCTCAGGTAGAGCTTCCCAACATTGGGCTCTGCATCTCCCTCTCTCTCTCCATTGCACCTGTGCCCGTCCTCAGCTCCTCTTGGAGGATTCTTGTGATTTTGAACTGATTGGGGGCCCTGGTGATCCTAAGAGCCCATTTCTCAATAGAGAAAGCAGAGCCCCAGAACCAGCAAGCACACCTCACTCTTCCCTGCAGAGTCCTCTTTTCTGTCCCATGAAGATGGAAGTCCTACCATAACCCCACGTCTCTGTAAAGTGCAATCTCCGAGTCCCAGCTCACAACAGCCTTTGCTCAATTCCAGTTCACCACATGCTGATGGTGTCCTTCAGAGGTGTTTTTTTATCAACATGCTGCTCTGTGCATCTTCTGTGAATCTGAACTTGTCTGTCCTATCCTTGATAAAATAATTACAAAATGTCTGGGTGGGTGCTGGGGGTTGGTGAAGATGCGTCATTTTACATTCACTCATAGTCATTTGATCACTTTATCTTCCTTCTAGATGGCAAGCTCAGTAGTTGTATTGGCATCACTTTGAGAAATAGGCTTGCAGAGACTCTTGTTACTTTGATTTTCATGTGAGATCTTAAGAGCCTGTGAGTAGCATGCCAGCAGAAGGAATAGAAGTTTAGCATCCTAAAATTATATAACCATTTTCCTTATGTTAACTTTCTATTTCTTATATAAGATCTTATTTTTCCCTTATAGATGAGGTTCATCTATAATCAGCTCATTTTTTGCAGATAGTAATATATATTATACATTTTTGGAGACAGTAATACATAATATATATTATATATGTATATGTTTTATATATATATATATATATAGAGAGAGAGAGAGAGAGAGAGAGAGAGACAGACAGACAGACAGAGAGAGAGAGAGAGATACACAGATGCACACCAGGGGTGCCAAAAAATGCATATACATTTTAAATGATGTTATCAATGGATTACTTTTTTTTTTTTTTTTTTTTGAGTTGGAGTCTCACTCTGTCGCCCAGACTGGAGTGCAGTGGCTGCTGCCGGCCACCGCAGCCTCCACCTGCCGGGCTCCGGTGATCCTTCCGCCTCAGGCTTCCGAGTAGGCGGAATTACAGGCATGCGTTACCACACCCGGCTAATTTTTTGATTTATTGTAGAGGCGAGGTCTCGCTGCCCGGGCGGGTCTCGAACCCGCAGGCTCAGGCAATCCACTCACCTCAGCCTCCCAAAGGCGTGGGATTACAGGCTGAGCCACCGAGCCCGGCTTGGATTACTTTCAGTTCACCATGAGAAGTGGAGAAGTCTGGATGCTGATGGGAACCACTCTTGTAATTGCAGAAATCAAAAGATGACTCATATGCCTCTTTTTTAAAATTGGTATATATTGAGTATTACAATTTTAATACAATTTTTTCTTTTCTTAAAATGTGTATACTTTTTTAGCTATCTATAGATATAGATATCTCCTCACAGCATCCTGGTAATTAATTAAATATATATATTTAATTTTAAAAGACAAGACTCCAGTTTTGAAGGCTCCCATTTTAAAGACCATGGCTTAAACTGATTGCAGATGTATTATCCTTCAGAGGCCCTAATGTCTATTCAATTTTTGCTTTTTATCCTCTGTGAGTTCCCAGCTTGATTTTATTTTATTTTTTGGTGAAAGCAGAGCAAAACCATGAAGGGGCAAAATCAGCATATGACACTCCTTCCTGCTGCCTCTGGGCAGGAAAAAGACCATGTGTATTTTTCTAGTCCAGAGAGTGAGGATCAGAACGAACAAGCCACACTTTGGAAGGGAGCAGGACATACTCTTTAACTCATGGGTCAAACTGGTTTATCACAAAGAGAACACAGACTGGGAGAAGTGTTGTTGCTGTGGACACCAGTGGCAAGAAAAACAATTTTGTGTTTCCCTGGTAAAAAGTAAAGAGCATGTCCGTGCCAACAACACACATCAAAAGACCCTGACTGTGTTTGCACATTCAGGTTGGCATGGTGAGAAGTGAAGCTGGAATGACTGATGCACAGCTGCAAGCCCGTATGTCCGGGTGTCGTTTTTGCCTCTGAATAGCACGCATCACTCTGCCTCCCAAGATCTCAGTGGGGCTTAGCAACTGAGCCTTCAGCCTTGGTATTTCCCTGCCTCCTCTGTGTATTTCCAATTCCATGATGTCAAGAATGTTCCCTCTTGCACTGCTTTGCTTTTTCCAGGAGGTGAATGGGATGAGGGCAACTCAGAAAGTCTCCAGACATGAAGAGGGCAAAGGAGATGCTCATTCAGTGGCAGAAGTACTTGCACAGCCTTAACTTTGTCTGAGACGTGATTGATAGCCGCACTGATGATTGGTCCCCAGAAAACCCTTGTAAGTTCAGCTGCCTTCTAGCCATCGGTTCACCTTATTACAGCCTCTCAGAGCCCAGGAAATAAAGGTGGAGAATCTCTTTAGACAACATATCTCCATGTCACCAGGTAATTATAATCCCAACTGGTCACTCCATACATCCTTCTTGCTACTTGGGCGTCATGTGTGCCCTGGTTGGGGTCTCTGACAAAGCACAGCAGAATGTCAAGCTCTCCAGAAGCTAGGAGGAGGTAGAAGAACAGAGAATATAGGCTGGAAGTGGCACTGAGAAAAGGTACCAACACCAAAGTGAGGCCATAGACACTTTCCTGGAATCTGACTCATTTTATCTACTATAGGGAAATCATAACTGTATCCATTTTTCTGGAGAAATGACCCATGCCTTAGTTTGGGTCACCCTGGAAATAGATCCTGAAACAAAGATTCAAGAACAGTGTATTTGGGAGGTCCAGGACACTTCAGTAGGGGAGTGTGGCAGGGATGCAGGGATGAAGAGGCAGTCAACAAGGTACGTAGTTTAAGCCAGACATCACAGTGGGCATCTGGGACTTGCCCCTGCAGGGACTGATGCACATTATGAAAGATAGCGTATATTCTCTGTCTCTTAGTCCATGATGTGTGGCTATAAAGAAATACCTGAGACTGGGTAATTGAAAAAGAAAAAAGATTTATTTGGTTCATGGTTCTGCAGGCTGTACAAGAAGCATAGTACCGGTATATGCATCTGGTGAGAGTCTCAGGCTGCTTCCGTTGACGGTGGAAGGTGAACAAAGCTGGCGTGTGCAGAGATCACATGGTGAGAGAGGACACAGGAAGAAGCAGGTAGGTGCCAGGCTCTTTTTAACAACTAATAAGTGTGAAAACTCACTTATTCCCCAGCCAGAGAGGGCATTAATCCACTCAAGCAGGGTCCATCCCAAAGTCCCAAACACCTCCCAGTAAGCTCCAGCTCCAATTCCAAATTTCCACAAGAGGCTTGAGAGAAACAAATATTCCAATGATAGCAGTATGTAAATATTTGTCTATTTCAATATATTGAACTCTAGTATGAAATACATATTTCCCTGCAGGGAAACTTTATGAAATATGCACCTAAAAACAATTCCATTGAGGGTGAGGGAGTGGGGGTATTTATACACTAACTCCTGAGAGCCGCTCTGGGGTAGACCACTACCCGGCATGTCCAGCCAGCTGCGTGTGCGGGGAAAGCAGACTCTTACTGTTTGGAAGAATGCTCCTGATGAGGGTGGGACTTGGACCCAGTCCAGAGCACTCTGCCATGATATAGTTCAAGGGGAATAAGTAGGGCCTTGACTGAGCCCGCTGCGACTGTGATGTGACTGTGAAGTGCTCTGTCATGTGGAGGTCTGATGGACTAGAAAAAGAATTAGAGAAGGTTCTGTTTTGTTTGGATTTTTAAAAAATTTCCTTACCCTTCTACCCTCCTAATTTTCTGCTTTGAGTATCAGCATAGTCATCTATTCATGTTCACCTTCGAAAATCAATTTTAAGGCAGAGATGAGGAAAATAATGGATAGATTAAAACATAACATTGGGAAATTTCTTAAACACATTGAGAAATTGTTCTGTGTGTTAGAGATGGTTTATCGTCCACCCAACATCCATCCTGCCTTTCTTCCTTCCTAACAAAACCTTCCAATTTTGTTTGTGACTGTAATACTCCCAGGTGAAAGGACTACATTTTTTTTGTCAACTCTTAATCTGTGACACATTTCTGGTTCATGAGATAGAAATGAAAATCACTTGGTAAGGCACTCAGAAGAGTTTGTTAAACAAACAGACAAACAAGAAGAAAAGCCAAACAGACTCTGAAGATTGTCTTTGCCGTTTTTCTTTTTTCCTGCTCACTAGGCATTGGAAATGCCTCGTGTGATTCAGAGGTGAGAGCATGTGGTTAAACGCCACACTCTTTCAGTGCAGTGTGGTGGTTAGGAGCAGGGAATCTCTTGCAGAACAGCCTGGGTTTGAATTCTGGCTTTAGCAGTACCATCTGGGTGGCTTTGGGCAAGTTACCTAAACTCGTGGTTTCTAATCCTCTTCGGCTATAAAATGAGGATAATAAGTACAGACCTCTTGGGCTTGCCCTAGATTTGCTAAGTTAATATTTGTAGAGTGTTTTTAGAAGAGTACCTGGTATCTAGTAGTGCTCTTCCAAATGTTTGATGAATAAACAAAGATCAGTGTGACTGTAGTGGGTTGAGTGCAAAATTCACATCCATCTGGAAACTCAGAATGTGACCTTATATGGAAGTAGAGTCTTTGCAGATGTAATTAGTTGAGATGAGGTCCTACGGATCTAAGAAGGGTCCAAATCCAATGACTGATGTCCTTATAAGAAAACACAGACAGAGACAGGAAAAGGGCCTTGTGAAGGTGAAGCCAGAGGATCCACCCATAAACTGAGGAATATCAAGGATAGCAGCAACCATCAGAAGCTGAAAGAGGCAGGAAGGATATTCCCTCAGAGCCGTAAGAGGGAGCACAGCCCTCCTGGCACCTTGATTTCAGACTTTCAACCTCTAGATCAGTGAAGGAGGACATTTCTCTTGTTTTCAGCCACTAAAGTGTGATACTCTGCTACAGCAGCCCAAGAAAACAAACACAAAGACTGAGCCCAAAATCCAAAGGAACCCGAATGTTGGATGCGTTGTCACTCAATCCTTGGATTTCTACTTTCAAATACATTTTGAGAGGAAATTAAGATCTCACTCATTTTAACCATTGTTTTTCAAGTTCTGTTACTCACAGATAATCGCAGTCCTAACTGATGCAGCTGAAAGGAAACAAGCTCATGATTACTCAGCAGTCCTCAGCAGAAACGAGTAAGGTAAATTGCCTTATTGTCTGTGATGAGAAAAAAAAATTCCTTTTTTTTCCCTCCAGTGTTACTAAGGCCTCTTAGGAGATCAATTGCCATGTTAATATGTGGTTCTGAAATGATCCTATATCTGTTAAAATAGACGAATAAGGTTGAAAGAAAGAGAAATAATGTCATGGTAGCTGCATCGACTGCTCCCTCCCTAAACCAAAGCACACAATGACCTCTGAGCACCCCATGAGAGGACAGAGAGGGGCAGACATTTCTTTTTTTTTCTTCTCTGTGTACTTTTAAAAAAAATTTTATTTTGAAGATGTAGGGTATAATTCAGTGTTAGGTATACAAATGGTCATTGTACAGGTAAAGTTTGGGTTTCACTTTGGTCCCTCCATCACCTGGTTTGAGATCAGGTACCCTTATTGATGAAGTGTGACCCCTTCCCTCCCCTGGCAGTTTTCTACTACTGTCAATCCCTTTCTTGCAGTATTACGGTAATTGTTACGGGTCCGCCTATGAGTTAGAACGTGTGGTACTCAGTTCTTTGTTTCTGTGATAGATCACTGAGTATGACAGATTCTAAATCCATCCAAGTTGCTGTGAAGTTCATAATTTTGTCTTTATAGTTGCATAATTAAAATGCAGCATTGACGGAAACCCCAGTCCCTTTGTGCCGTGGGGCGACTGGCTTGGGGAGTGGCACTAGTGCAAAGGGGAGGCCACCCCATCAGAGCAACTCACAGCTGACACTTGCCCTTGGCCAGTGTGTTCTCATTGCTTAACTCTGTGTGAGATGCATTTGAGAAATGGGCATTTGGAAGACATGGACATAACAGCGAACTGTCCCGCTCACTTTGACTTTACTTAGGAGATTTGCCCAAAGGTAACTTGGGGTTGTTAATATGGACATATGAAAGGAGGTATGGATTTTCAAACAAATAAGATTTGAGTTCCATATTGAGGCAGATTTCTTCATAACATTTTTAAAGGAAAATGATGAGTCACTGGGAGAGATAGCATTTGTCTTTTACATAACAGACCATCGATTTTCCTTTGGGAAAGTTCTCCCTTTCTTCTCTGTGTGAAGCTTGGTGGGATATAGTCACTCTCTCTCCCCGGCCAAAGAGTAGGCGGACATCTCCAAAGCTATGACGAATGGACTCTCTCTCCCAGGGACCTGAATTTCACTCAAGGCACGAGTCAAGAATGGCAGTCTCTCATTTGTCCCATTAGTGGCACCTGAAAAGTCTGTGCCATTTTCATGCCCTTTCTGAGGCCTTTTTGTTCAGTTTTTAGATTCAGTCTCTGAGGTGGCCCATATTCTTTTAATACATGACTGTGCTGAATAGTGGAGGCAACTGTAACACAGTGGTACTTATTTATGTATCTATACATATACGGGGGTGCTCAAAAAATGTATACACACTTTAAAAGATATTATCCATGTATTACTTTTCGAAGTTAAATTAAATTACAGTAGCGATATGCAGTATGACATTTGCTCAGCTGAGCTTCTGCCATTTTTTTTGACTGTCCTGTCGCATGGTGACACAAGCATTCCTTTGATTAACGCCATCTTTGAGCAAACGTCAAAAATGCGCACACATTTTTTTTGACACCCCCTGTATAAACATAGAAAAGACACAGTAAAAATATCGTGCTATAATCTTTGGGGATCAGTGTCCTATATGCAGTCCATCGTTGACCGAAACGTTGTTGGATGGCCTGTGCCTATGCCTTAATAAAGTTGACCAGGATGGTGATTAGCTGAAAGTGGATTGGTTTATGAGGTTTCATCCTAAACTCATTGAGATGCAAACTTCACAGTTCTTCCACAATGATCAATGTCGGGTCACCGCTGTGCAACTCGGATATTTTGTTGTTTCGAGTTCCCCCAAATCAGAGCCTGAGACAAGGGCTTGGGTGCAGCTAATTTACTTGCAGGACGCGGGAGTGAGGAGTGAGCAGTTGGAAGAAGTAGAGAAGGAAAGCCAAAGTGAGGGTGTGCTTTCAAGGCTGCAGATGTGGCCCAGGGAGCTCAATTCATAGAGACAGAAATCTCCCACAATTGTCTGACTAGAAGCAAGAATCCTGTGGTCCTAGGGCTATGGGTTTTCCTAAGCCTGCAGACTCCACGCTTGGGAAAAAAGAGTCTAGGAGCAAAACGCAGAAAGTTGTTGGTAATGACTTGAGGGGGGACCTGGTCAGGGAAAGGATGGAGCATATCAAGAGAGCAGAGGGAATGTGTTGGGACACCAGAGGCTTTAGCTCCAGAAATGGACTCAGGTGTTACAACATTCCCATGCAGGGGGAGAAATTCTCCATGACACAGAATCGGCAAGTATATTGCTTACTTTTTGAAAAAGGAGTACACTTCTCACTTGCATGGAGAATGTGGCCACCTTTTACACTAATTTAAGCAGCAGGTTTCAGAAGTAATGCTTTTGCACTTGCATGCTTATGACCCTGGAAAACACTCACTTCATAAGACCACACCAAATGCTGCCTTGAATCAAGGACCCAGACATGGCGGTGACCCTACAGGTGATCTGGAGGTGAAAAGTTCACATGCACCCGATCAAGACCCCACTTTGGTAGGACTGACAGCATCTGGGGAGTTGGCCGTGTACCCTTTAGAAGCACAGTTCACATCTATCTACAGCTTACAACATTTGTATTCACTTCCTGATCCTTGGGCAAATTCCTGTATCGATGACATATTTTATTAAAATAGGTATTTCATTTCTCACCATATTTGCCCACTCGTCAAGCTATCTTGCAGATAATGATCCATTTTAAAAAGAAGGATATTTGACAGGGAGCTAGTTGCAGAAAACAGAATCCACTCCACTCCTTTAAGCAGAAAGGGATTTGTTAGGGGATATCAGTGGGATTGACGGAACGGATTTCAGCCTGCTTTCCAAGTTCAATGCCTAGAGCCGCAGCGAGGGCCTGCCAGGAACCTGCTGTTTCAGCCATGACTTGAATGCCTCCAACTCAGGTCGATGGTTCTAGAACCTCACTGCCCGTCCCACAATCTGAGCTAGTGAATTGGGTGCCCACTCACTTGCTCCTCCCCACGCTGGAAGCAAAATATCACATAGTTGAATCAGCAGAGAGGAACTCACACGCCCACACCTCACAGACGCTTTGCTCCTCTCTCAGGGAAATCTGAACAAGGTAGATTTTTGGACTGTGCTATGGGAAGATGAGATGTTCATGAGTGAAGAGCCATCAGGTGGAGGAAGCATGCATTTTGGACAGCTACAATCGGCCATTTTCCACTCCATATATCAATACTAAATGGCTAATGTTTTCCTGGTGTTACAGTGTTATAGTTTAAAAAAAAGGCACATTCTGCTAATTCTGTTCATTCTCTGAAATATTGGCATTTGTACCCTCTATGCTTGACTCCATTTCCCAATGACAAAAAGAAATGGTACCCCATAAGATTTTTTTCTTGTCCGAAACAGACTGAATCCTAGGACATAAAATGTCAAAGGGATAAAAGAATAAAAAATTTAGGTTTTATGAAAAAAATAAATATATTGATTAGTTTAAAACAGATGTCCAGGTCAGATATAAAATGATTTTTTTTCCCTCTTGTCATAAGATGTCATATTCAGAGGGAATATTTAAAAGGGTAAAAGGAAATCACACCACACTGGTATGGCATGGGCACTGACCAATCACAAGAGATTCCAACAAATTAGGCTGGTTGCTGGCAGGCGCCATACAGGGGAATTCCAGGCAAAGCAGACAAAGGAAGGCTCCCTGAACGTGTCATTTGTTCCTTCATGTTTTCCAGGTCCTTGCAATTAAGGAGACATGTGAACACTTCTAGACTCTAAAATGAGAGGGACAAGGCTGCTTGTTACTTATGGGTTGAGACAATAAAGTTTTCACACTCAGTAGTCTGTTCTTTTTTATCACCTATCATGGTGATCAGGAAGCTGCATGTTTGAGATGACTCGATGGTGAAGCCTCCATGAGCCTGGTTACCCGAGTTACTACATGGAGAAGAGCTTCATACTGAACCACTGGGATCTCTAGCAGGAGTCATAACTATACTTTTCTTGTATTTTAAACAATATTTATGTTTAAATTTTAAAATTCTTTTGTAGAGATGGAGCAGTAGGGGTCTATGTTGCCCAGGCTTGTCTCAAACTCCTGGGCTCAAGCAATCTGCTCACACTGGCTTTCCAAAATGCTGGGATTACCAATGTGAGCCATTGTGCTTGGCCTTTTCTTAAAGCAATGTGACTTGGGAGCAACTTGTTACTTCATTCTAATCTCATCTATCCTGATTAATACAGAACACTTTCCAAATTAAGCTTCAAGCACTATATATGTATTTCATTAGACTCCAGACTATCTTGAAGCCAGGGGAAAAGACTGCCCAGGTATGAAGCCTCAAAATGTCCTCCATGTGCGAGTGGCTAGCCTTTCATCTCCTGACTGTCTGCTCTGATTTCTGTTTTAATCATCTTGGACAGACCCAGCCTAAGGAGATCTGACATTCCTCTCTTCCTCAATGTGTTTTCTTAACAGTGGTTGAGTTTTTAAACCTTTTCAATCCATTTCCCAACAAGGATCAAATAACCCAATAAGTAGAACGATGGATAATCACCCGGTCTTTTTTTTTTTTTTTCCCTTGTTTGGCTCTGTTATTCCAGTCACCCGCCTGTCCCCTGCCTCCCAAATAAACAGTAAACACTGCAATGATGATGGCTTGGAAGAGTTTTTACTTTGTAAGAGTTTTTATTTCTGCCACATTAAACAGAAGAGCTATTAGATGACCATAGAAATACTATATCTAATTAGCAATAATGCTGTGTTGCTATAAATAACCTGCGTGTTTCTGTTAACAAGTTAGAAGCATCGGTCAAATTGGCACCGACATTGCAAACAGATTTATAAACCACTCTGTGTCTTAAAGCACATCAGCGCCCGGGTTTAATAACTGTAGCATGGCATGGAGAATGACTGCATCTTAGCAGTCACATAAAATGCAATAAAATTATCTTTCCACTCTTGGAGAAAAAGCAGGGTTTTATGCTGCAGCACCCACATTAGGCTGGTGGTCTGTTCATGTCTTCTGCCAGTAAGGATGGTTTCTCAAAGCCATCGAAACACACGCCACCTGCACAGTGATTTTTTTCTTTTTCTTTTTCTTTTTTTTGACATGAATTTAAAAATCTCATTAAGGTTATACAAGCTCATTGTTAAAATATTTTACATTCGTGAAAGGGTTTATAATAAAATGCCTCAGAAGGCATTCCACCCTGCACTAATCCCATTTTTTTTGTGTTTCCTTCAGACAACTATTTTCAACTCTTCTAACTGTATTAAGAAGGTTTATGTCAAATAATATGCTAATTTACACCTTTTTGATATGGCAGTTGTAAACATTAGCCACTGATTTCCTAGTGTGATAGATGACGTTTTTATCTCTTACTGTATTCAACTTTTTCTCCTTTCTCAATCAATATCATTATATTCCTGTTTTGATTTCAATTGGCCATATTTATAATTTCAAGGAAAAACACCTCTCATCAAAGACAGTTTGTTCTAGAAAGACAAGGTCTGCCTAATCTCACACATACGTGGAATCTACAGAAGTCGAGCTCCACTGGAGACCATTGTACTCAGTGATCCATTGCAGAAACAAAGGACCAAATACCGCACATTGCTCACTCATAAGTGGGACCCAAACATCTGTCACCTTAGCGTGAGGAAGGGATCAGCAGTCGCTGGGCACTGCGAGGGGAGGGGAAGATAGGAGGGGCACATGTACCAACACTTATGTTTGGGCCAAATGATTGTGTGGGGGAGTGAGGCCCAAACTTCACCTGCATGCAGCCTACTTATGTGCTTAATCCTTACCAGTACCCCACCTCTCTATAATAAAATAAAAGTTTAAAAAAGTAAAAAAAAAAAAAAAAACCATAAATTTAATTTTTTTTAAATTGACCTCATAGAAACAGAGAGTAGAAAGGGGTTTCCAGGGGCTGAGGGGGGAACATTAGGGTGGGGGGAGTTTGGTCAAAGGATACAAGTATTCGATTACAAGATGAGTAAGTTCCAGAGACCTCGTGTATGGCATATCGTACTCTTGAAATTCACCAATGCTGTCACTATAAAAAACAGCCACTGGGTGAGGTGGCAGGTATACTAATGAGCTTGACAGTGGCAATCATTTCATAATGTATACGTTTACCAGGACATCGTAACATACGTCTTCAGCAGATATAATTTTTATCAATTGTACCTCAATAAATCTGAAGGGGAAAAGATTGTCTTGATTCCCGAATCTTTTAAAAGTGTGTCTTCAGAGTCTTGGACACTCCTGCTATGCAGGGGTGGCCCACTTCCTTCCCTATAGCACAGAAGCCTTGTGACTCGCATCTGGAGTTTAGAATGCAGCAGAAGGGGAGCCATGCTACTTTGGAGGCTAGGTCCTAAGAGGTGGTACAGCTTTGACCCCACTTTTTCTCTGGGGGCACCTGCTTTTGGGACTCAGTTACCATAATGAGGAAGCCCCGTCCCACAGATGGGCTGCTTACAGGTGACCTGGTTGACAGCCTAGCCTGAAACCCAGCACCCACCCAGCAGACCTGTAAAGGTGGAGCCTTTAAGAGGACTGCCAACCGCCACCTCACTGCAATGAACATGAGACCCCGAGCAGAGGCCGTCTGGCAGAGTTCTGTAAACCCCAGAACCATGGCAGAGCATAATATAAATGGGTCTGGTTGGCTTATGCAGCAATGGATGGCAGATAACCCCTGCCCCCTGCTTTGTACGAGGAGAATATCAGCCCAGCTAAAGGTCTCCCTTGGCTGGTTTTCGATGTTAACTTACCAACTTTTCTCATTTCTAACTTTGACTTTTATACTCTCAAGGCTGATAACATCTACATTGCATTCCGAAACATAATGAAGTCGTCCCTGCTTTGTACAAAGGTTGAATCTCAAAGTTGCAAACCAGTAATATAGCTACTATGCGCATACACGTATTGTTGACTGTGGACAGGCTTTCTCAGCCTCAACACTGCACCAAACACTTATGTTTGGGCCAAATGATTGTTATCAGGATGTTCCGTGCCTGGTGGGGTATGTTCGGCAGCATCCCTGGCCTCTGCGCCCAAGATGCCCGTAGCATCCTCCATCCCCCGAGGGTGACAACCCAAGATATCTCCAGACATTGCCAAATGTCCCCCAGGGAAAAGGTCACTCTCGGTTGAGAGCCACTGAGGCAGAGGTAAGAATGGCGCTAGGATTCCACTTCCTTTTGTGTGAGGCTGGGCAAGTGGCTCACGCCTGTCATCCCAGCACTTTGGGAGGCAGAAGCGAGAGGACTGCCGAGCCCATGGGCTTGAGACCAGCTTGGGCAACATGGCGAGACCTCATCTCTACAATAAATCAAAAAATTAGCCGGACGTGGTGGTGCACGCCTGTAGTTTTAGCTACTTGGAAGGCTGAGGTGGAAGGATCACCTGAGCCCAGGAGGTTGAGGCTTCGGTGGCCGTGAGCGTGCCACTGCACTCCAGCCTAGGTGACAGAGTGAAACCCTGACTCAAAAAAATAATGACAATAATAACGATCATAAATAATACTTTGTGTGTCCTGGAGTACTCATTGCCTTTCTTTTTTTTCCCTCTTTTCACAATTTACCTTTTCCCTAACCTTAATTTTGGCCAGGCTCTTCATTGAACTTGACACTTTCCTGGTGATCAGAAATTCTGTCTTCAGTTCCAGTGAATGTATTCTCTAGACCTACTGCATAAATGCGGACTTGTTTTTTTGTTTGTTTTTTACTAGATGCAGGGTTTGTTTTAATAAAATATACACACTAAAATCACACTAAAGTAGGAGAATTTTTAAAATGCAGAAGCAGGATAAAAATGCTCAAATTTTTTTTCATGTCAGCGGAAAGTATGCACTCCATTCTAGGAGTTGGAGATTTGTGCAACTAGAACTGGCTGTATGTAATAGGCATACCCTTGAAAACAGAATATTAATACATTTAAAAAATCATACTTGATTGCACCAGTAGAGCTGGCTATTTAAAATTATCCCAAAATAGTAAGCTAAAGACCCAACTCTAAGGCCACATCTTTCTTTGTCTCCCCAAGGGGAAATAATCAGCATGCACATTGTTTATAGTTTATTACAGACATTATTTAAAATAAACAGGGAGGCAGGAGAGCTTAGGAGAGCTTATGTGAAGAGGGTTCTCTCTGGAGCCAGAGACCCTACTTTTGAACCCTGGTTCCTAAACTGCGTCTCATTTTTCTCATCTGTGAAATGGGAATTGTGAAAGTTTCCATGCATATCGGGTTGATGTGAAGAGTTGCATATGTGAACCACGAGTGGCACCCGGAAAACAGAAAACATCTGTTAGCCATTGTCACCTTCC
Source organism: Cephalopachus bancanus (assembly GCA_027257055.1). Lineage (NCBI taxonomy): Eukaryota > Metazoa > Chordata > Mammalia > Primates > Tarsiidae > Cephalopachus > Cephalopachus bancanus. Next base: position 2,204,413 of record JAPVLO010000269.1, read on the forward strand.
TCCACTCTGTCTGACTTCAAGACTTCCTCCGGCTGTGTCCAGCACCCCAGGGCAAGACAAAGGGAGCCCAGTCTGAAGGATTTGAGGCCCAGCTTCACATGGTTGGCTATGTGGCCTTGGCTGAGTTCTGTAAGCTCTCGGGGGCCAAGTTTTCCCATCTGAAATAAGCGTTAAGCGAGACACAGTAGAATCTTGTTCATGTGACACGTGCCTGGGCTCTGCGCTCAGGCAGCCTGTGTTCAGGCCAGCTTGGCCACTTCCTCCTTGCATGACTTTGCAAGTTGCTGAAACTCCCTGCACTTCCTCTCTCTCACCTGGAAAACAAGGTTCCAAGTAGTATCCACCTCAGAGAGTTCTTGGGAGGATCTGGTGAGCTGATGCACACAAAGTTTTAAAGCAGTGCTTGGCGTTATTAATTGTCCAGTAAGGCTGGTGATTCGTAGGATCAAAATACATGCAGTGACTTATGTGGATTCAGTATGTCCTTGGCAAAAGGGCAAAGCAAGAGTGAGGAGGGAGGGAAGGAGAAAAGAAGGAAGGGGGAGGGAGGGGAGGAAGGCAGGGAGAGAGGGATGGATAGAAGGAGAATGGAAGGGGTGGGGGGAGGAAAGCAGAAGAGGGAGGGAAGAGAGGAGAGGGAGGGATGGAGAGGGGCATAACCTGCCAAGCCCTCCCACAAGCTCATGCTCCGCCCTGCAGTGAATCTAGGACAGAGGCAGGACTCCCTGTCCCCCAGTGGCCCTCAGTCCCCACAGCAACTCACAGTGGGACCAGCTCACTGCACGGACAGAAACTTGAGTATTAAAGACACGCGTTTTTCACCCCTGAGCCCTGAACACCAGCCAACACCTACACCGGGTGCTCAACCAGGGAACAATCGTGTCTCGACACTGAAGGAAAAACTGGAGGTTTTGAGCTTTATAAGCTGTATTTGATGGGTGGTTGAGGGATTCTCAAGCGTGATGTGGACTGCACATCATTTTTGCATCATGTGTTCACTTTGGAACCTAAATGCCTGCAGAGAGGGGGGCGTTGCTGCCAGGAACACCTAGCTGTGGCTTAGGGTCTGGAGCTTTGGGGGCTCGCAGAATAAGCATGGTCGAATGTTGGCCATTTGGATATCTTCTTTTGAGACATGTCTGTTCATGTTGCTTGCCCACTTTTAGTGGGGTTATTTGTTTTTTTCCTGCTGATTCGTTTGAGTTCCTTGTAGATTCTGGATATTAGTCCTTTGTCGGAAGTATAGTTTGTGAATATCTTCTTCTGTTCTGCAGGTTGCCTATATATGCGGGTAATTATTTCTTTTGCTGTACAGAAGCTTTTAGGAATACTAGTCAGCCATAAAAAAGAATGAAATAATGCATTTTACAGCAACTTGGAGGGAATTGGAAGCTGTTATACTAAGTGAAGTAACGCAAAAACGGAAAACCAAATGTCACACATGTTCATTTGTAAGTGGGGGCTGAACCAGGGGCCAGCAGGTGACACAGAACAGTACAGAGGACACGGGCGGCTCACGGGGAGAGGTCAGGGAAAGGGGGGATGGGATGAAATGTCATCTACTGGATACACTGGGCATCGGTTAATGGCAGGAGTTCATTGCCACTCAACAATAGATCTGTGTAACCAAAAGCCACTTGTACCCCTGAAGCTATTGAAATAAAATCAATAAATAAAAGAGCTCCTGAATGAAGTATAAGATCATGAGTTCTTGGCCACCTCCATTTCCATGCAAATCCACATCAGGGTTATCTCTGGAGGAAGCATCTGGGCAGGACCATAAGGCAATAGAGGTAGGCACAGGCCTTGGGCATTTGCACCGGTCTGTACGAATGCCATGGGGGTCGATATGACTTCTAGACTAGGACTTATCAGGCATCTCAAGGGACAGGAGAGTTCTCGTACACATTGTCGTCTTCAGCAGTGTCCAGACTTCAGTCCAGACAAATGTGCCGGGACATGGGGTCGAACTCAGGGTTCAACCTGGGGCCTGGGAGGTGGTGATGGTCACTGTCACCTGGTGACCCAGGACCTCACGCCCAACCCAGAGAAAGTAGTGTCAGCTCTAGCTAATTGTCACCTTGTAGGAGTGTGGACCAGGTTCATCAGCATTCTGATGTTCCCAATGGAGCCCAGAATTAATGTTTTGAAATGAAATCGTCTGACTTTACATTTGGTTCACCTTTTGTGAAAACCCCTGTGAAGTCTGAACAAAACACATGGACAGGTCGCATTGACCTGCGGACTCCCATTTACGACTTCAACCTAGTAGGTAACAGTCATCTGTAACCGTGAGGTCCCTTTTGGATAAAAAGGGAGAGACCCTGAACTCTTGCCTAGCTGTCCACCAATAGCGAGGCGAGAATCTTCCCAGGACACCAATTCACTTCTCTGGGTCACCCCATAGCCCCTGTTGCCTGGGAATAAGGCCACCTTTATTCTGTGCCGCCTGGAGAATCCTGGCATCACAAAAGCACTTATTAGTTTTGCATAACTAATTTCAAATCTTATTTGGCATCAAGTTTAAGAATTAAGAAGCTAAGTGACAGCTGTTTAATTAACTCCTTAAGCTGATTAGGCCACATTACCAAAATCCCCTCAAGGAGGAATTTCTAACTCTGGGGAGAAGCTGGGGCCATGTTCCTGCCTCTGTTTAAATTGAGTAAGCTGCTCAACCAATCGGCCACACGTTCCTGACATCCTCAAGGATGTGGTCAAAGAAAGGACTTTTATTTATTACATTAACTGCTACAGAAGACGCTAAAGGAGAATCATGACAACAAGTGCTTCTTTGGGTCTGCTAAGGAAATCTGTCCTGCCTCAAAAACATATACAAATATATGGCATCACGTGGGAGTTTCCCTAAAAGCACCCGATTATGTGTATAAATCCCCCATGTCTGGCTGTATTGTGTTAGGAGATGGGTTCGGATTAACCTTTGGTTTCCATACAGTGGGTTGTATATCCCCCTCCTGATTAATAAGACAAAGGCATATTAACGAGTTTAAGACTTTAAGCCAATTTTGTTCTTAAGATTAATGTTTTTAAAGTGGAATTTCCAAGGAACAGAGGAAGCCACAATATTTCCCCAATTTTACATGGGAGGCTGACACGGGCTGGGCACCCTAGGGCACCAGCAGTGAAGAAAGGGTATGAGAAGATGGATATTTTTCCCCCTTGTTAATCCCTAGCTGGGCGACATCGGGTAGACGGCAACAGACCATGGTGTGATAAAATATCAAAGAAGAGCAAAACATGATGGGTGTTTTGGAGAATCCGCTATTGACCTATAGTTTTTCGAAATGGGATATATGTCTAACATTTAAGTTGCATTTTAGAAAGGTGTGTTTAGTAAACTGGGGAGGAGTGGTGCCCAGATTCTTTTTTTTTTTTTTTTTTTTTTGAGTCAGCATCTCACTCTGTTACCCAGGCTGGAGTGCAGTGGCACAACCACGGCTCATTGCAGCCTCAACCTCCTTGGCTCAGGAGATCCTTCTGTCTCAGCCTCCTGAACAGCTGGGACTACAGACATATTCCACCACACCTGGTTAATATTTTTATTTTTGTAGAGATGATAAAGTCTTGCTATATTGCCCAGGCTGGTCTCCAACTCCTGAGCTCAAGTAATCCTCCTCGCCTCGGCCTCCCAAAGTGCTAGGATGACATGCAAGAACCACTATGCTTGGTCTCATTAGTTTTTAATATGTTCACAGATACATGCAACATCACCACAGTCAATTTTAGAACATTGTTGTCATCTTAAAAAGAAGCCCTATGTCCTGAGCCAGGTCCCAGGCCCCGACTACCACCCCCTCTAGCCCCTGGTGACCATGAATTCCACTTTCTGTCTCTATGGATTTCCTTGTTCTGGACATTTCATATGGACTGGATCATGCAATGTGAACTCCTCTGTGTCTGGCTTCTTTCTCGGAGCTTAATGGCTCAAGGTTCACCCATGATGTAGGATGTCTCAGTGCTTCATTTCTTTCATGGCTGAATAAGTTTGCTTAAGGCATTGAGTTTTCATGCTTTTCATTTAACAAAAATAATTCTGATGTTAAAGTCAGAGTCTGTAAACTAGGGTTCTGTGGATGGAATGCAGCCCGTGGATATGTTCTGCTTGGATTTAATTTCTTTCCAATGGACCACAACATTTATTTTACTTTTCTTTTTTGAGTTGGGGTCTCACTATGTCACCCAGACTGGAGTGAAGTATCCTGATCATGGCTCACCACAGCCTTCCAGGGTTCAAGCAATCCTCTCACCTCAGCATCACAAGTATCTGGGACTACAGGCATGAGTTACCACCCCCGGCCAATTTTTAGTTTTTTTAGAGATGAGGTCTCACTATGTTGCCCAGATTGGTCTCAAATTCCTGTGCTCAAGTGATCCTCCTGTCTCAGTTTTCCAAAGGGCTAGGATTACAGGCGTGAACCACCACCCTGGACTAACATTTAAAATTTTTTCTGTAGAGATGAGGTCTTGCTACGTTGCCCAGGCTGGTTTCCAACTCCTGAGCTCAAGGGATGCTCCCACCTCAGCCTCCCAAGTAACTGGGACTACAGGTGTGTGCCACCACATACAGGTAATTTTTTTAAAAAAATTTTTGTCGCAATGATGTCTCACTATGTTGCCCAGGCTGGTATTGAATTCCTGGGCTCAAGTGATCCTCTCACCTTGGCCTCCCAAAGTGCTGGCATTACAGGAGTGAGCCACTATGTCTGGCCAACATTTAAAATATGCACAAGATCTGGTGGGGGGGGCACACTTCATCAATAAGGGTACCTCATCTCAAACCAGGCAAAATGGGGATCAAAGTGAGGCCCAAACTTCACCCGTACAATGACTATTTGTATATCTAATCCCAAATTGTACCTCACATCCTCAACATAAAAAAATAAAAATAAATAAATAAAATAAGATACGCACAAAAACTGGACATCTGGGTTGTCTTGGAAAATTAGAAGTTCAGGCAATTCTGGGTGAGCATGGCCCACTCCACTTCACCAACCTCTGCTTCTCCCTTGACCTAGAAGGCTCCAGATCCTCCAGGGGGTTTGCAATCTGGGATCCCTTGTTAAGATGCTTCTAGACTGGCCACAGATAAGCAATCCAGCAGTGCCAGGGTGAGGACATTGTCCAATCCCATCAGCTAAAGCTAAAATGTACAAGAAAAGTGAAGAACACAGGGAAAGCTCTAGGTTTTATTTACAACTTTTTTTTGTTTAAAGGGAGCTACTCTTCATGTCAGATACAATCAGTCTAGTGATTCATTGCTCTCCCTGATATGTCGTGTCTGACATGACAAAAATGCTGGTAAGCACACTCCACACAGATCAGAGAGGGACCACCATGGGTGTTTAGAATGGTTCTTACACCAAACGTGTACTCTATCGACAGCTTCCAAATGGCAATTCCATTCAATCCAGCATGAATATTTCATTGATGTCTGTTGATAAAGTTGATAGTTTTACCTGCTATCGTAAAGTATTTGCTTTTTGAAACTGGGAGAGGTTTTGGCTATAGCCTCTCAGCCCCTTCTATATCACTCTGGAAACAGTCATGACAAATTGTCAAAGGCTACAGAGTTTTCTGTGGGCTGGGAGAAGCCTCTCCATGTTACAGTACATGAAACTAAGGCATTAATTCAGTCGGTATAGAAAGGACACACACAACTGATAATTATCAAAAAGCTGCTCCCGGGTCTCTTTAACTCAATACACGAACCTAAAAATGGGTCCTGTTTGGAAGTTCCACCCTCCAGGGAAACCCAACGTGGTTATAAATCCTTTGTTGACCTCCTAGTCACAAGGGACTTCAGTCAAGTCTTGATTATTGATGCTGATGAGAATGCAGTGGCGTGGTTAATCCCAGATAGGGTAAAGCCCCAAAGTCATTGCAGTGTGGTCCTGGAATACATGATGTGCTTTTTCCTTCCTTCACCAGACAACTTCGTAATTATGTTTTTCTTAGACTAATGCAAAAATGAATTTGCATTCCCACTAATTGGGAAGAGGGTGGATGCAATTAAGATGATTCTGGGAGGCAGGGTAAAATCAATCTGGTATTTTAAATTGGCCACAGTCACCCAAGCACTGACTTAGACCCGTAGCATGCTGACCGAGGAAATGTCTTAGCTCTATTTTCCCCTTTCTTGGGGAGGATGGAGTACCCTGTTGAGGAACAAAATCAGCATTTTCTGCTCCTTCCCCAGCTGAGGCCCTGACATGACTCAGTTTCTTTTGGGTACACTGACTTGTGAGTCTACAATACATGTCCTGTCTTCCCATCCCATTGAGGGAAAGTCAGATCACAGGGGCTAGGTCACGGGGGCTTGAAGAAAACAAAGATAATTATTAGTCTCTTCTTCGAAATGAAGCTCTGCGGTCAAGTTTATGGACGCTGGTCTTGCTCTTGTCAAAATTACAGATACATTTATACTTCAGCAAAGCAACTGTGCTTTCAAGGGGTTTGGAGGAGGGCAGGGGGGAAGCCACACTCCTGCGGAGACCACACCCTGGTAAGTGACTTCACCAAGTCCCAGGGCTTACTGTTCTGATCATTCCAGATTCACATCTCCTCTCCGAGCACTCCCATGAGCTCCAGACGCCTATAGTCCCCATTTGTGTGGCATCTCCACCAGGTGTCTCCGACTCACTGGGTTCCAGATGGAACTTTAAGCATCCTCCCTCAAACTTGCATGTTCACAGGAGCCGAACGTCACCAGATTTCCTCTAGTTCAGCACAAGAACGTAACGGACTATTGTTTCATTTGCTGAGATGTCCCTGCTATCAACACTTTGTGTTACCGTCATTTTTAAATTTAATTAATCTAGCTTTGTCAAAAGCTCCCCCCCCACTCTCAGTATCCAAGACTCAGCAAACGGGACCAGATCTCCCCTGGTTGCCCAAGCTCAGACCCAATACGTCATCGTTCATGCCACCTCCATGAGAACATCCCGTTGGCGCGACCTCCAGTGTTCTTCACGCCTGCCACCTCCTACCGTACCATGGTGATCCTCTCAAGTAAAACCCCTGTGATGTCACCAGGGTGGTGAAAGAGCTCTCAAAAACCACCCACCTTGAGTGTGTACTCCACAGGATTTGTTACCATCGGCAATCAGACTTTTCTCTTTTTCTATAAATGTACTGCCCATTCGATCACACCAACATATAAGTCTTCTGAGTTGCTCAGCACTAAGCCCAGAGTTAAACTCAGGAGGCCCACGCAGGAGTTTAGCAGAATGTCAGACTGAAGCGCGTCCTCTTACGTAACCCAGGACCCATGGAGCACTCTTGAATCAGTGTGGACATCCCTTTTGATCGATTTCCTTTTTTTTTTTTTTAAACAGATAATTTGCATTATGGCCATGCTCTCTTTGCTATTTTGTTTTACGTTGGAAGCCACATATGTCATTGGTGGATCCTTGTGGATATCTGCAGGGCTCTGCGCTTCCTGGCTAGAATTGGGAAATTCAGCCCCATTCATGAAGCTTGAGGGGAAAATGAGTCACATTTTCACGGGGCCAAATGTCATCAGGTTTTTTCTAGTTCAAGAACAAGAACATAACGAACTGTTGTTTCACGTGTTAGGATGTCCATGCCATAACCACTCTGTGTTACCATCATTATTATTTTTTTTAATTTAATTAAGCCGGGCTTTGGCAGAAATGGAAGCTTTCCCACTGATATGCAGCCAACAAAGTGTCTGTCACTGATTAGCTCAGCTGGTGGGAGCGTGGTGTGAATGAACTCAGGGTCATGGGTTCAAACCCTACTTGGATGTGGTTTGCTGAAAATCAGCAGCCTGAGATGGTCACCCTAACTCTAGCGAACAGTTTAGCAAGTACATGAAGAAGTATGAACCTATGAGAGGAAAAGTATCTTTTCTTCCTGAGGCCCTGGGGCATTGGAGATTGAGTCGGGGAGTCATTCTCAACCATGGCTATGGAATATGATCCTACACAGACTCTGACAAAACATCAATGCTTGGGATCTGCTTCAAACTAGGGACACCAGAGCCTCTGGGGAGGGGGCTCAGGCACCAGTCATTTTCTTTTCTTTTTTTTTTTTTTTTTGAGTCGGAGTCTCATTCTGTTGTCCAGGCTGGAGTGCAGTGGCACACTCACGGCCACCACAGCCTCGACCTGATGGACTCAGGTGATCTTTCTGCCTCAGTCTTCCAAGTACCTGGGACTACAGACACACACCACCACCCCCGGCTAAGTTTTTATTTTATTTTATTTTATTTTATTGTAGAGATGAGATCTCGCCAAGTTCCCCAGGCTTGTCTTGAACCCCTGGACTCAGGCAATGCTCTCACCTCAGCCTCCCAAGGTGCTGGGATTATAGGCGTGAGCCATTGTGTCCAGTCTATTTTATTTTTTTATTTGTATTTTATTTATTTATTTATTTTTGAGTTGGAGTCTCACTCTGTCACCCAGACTGGAGTGCAGTGGCCGCTCCCGGCCACCGCAGCCTCGACCTGCTGGGCTCCGGCAATCCTTCCGCCTCAGCCTTTCGAGTAGCCGGAATTACAGGCGCGCGCTACCACGCCCGGCTAATTTTTTGATTTATTGTAGAGATGAGGTCTCGCCTGCCCAGGTGGGTCTCGAACCCACTGGCTCAGGCAATCCACTCACCTCAGCCTCCCAAAGGCGCGGGATCACAGGCTGAGCCACTGAGCCCGGCTTTGTATTTGTTTTTAATTTAAAAAATGTGGGGTGCAATTTAGTGTTAGTTACATACGTGATCATTGTACAGGTGAAGTATGGGTGTCCTTATTGATGTTATGTGCTCCCCACTCCCCTGGCAGTGTCTCATTCCTGCCAATCCTTTTCTTATAACATCATGATAAATGTTCAGGGTCCACTTATGACTGAGTACATGCGGTACTCAGCTCTTTGTTTCTGCAATAAATTACTGAGTATGATAGACTCTCATTCCATCCAGGTTGCTGCAAAGTTCATAATTTTGTTTTTCTTTATGGCTGCATAATATTCCATCATGTAAATGTACCATGCACTAGTCACTTACAAAATTGTCTTTGCAGGTGATTCCTACTCAGTGGTTCGCAAATGTAGCTGCATATTGGAATCACTTGGGAGAGATGAAGCAATACCAGTGCTGGGTCCAACACTCAGATTCTGCAAAGATATCTATGGGTTGCAGTGTGCCTTGGGAGGCTGACAATCTTCCCAGATGCTTAGAGTAGACAGCAAAATTGGAGCACCATCGGGAATGGCCTTTGTCCTTGAAGGATGATTTCCTTCCTTAGCGATTCAAGTGTCTTCCTTTCTGCTGGCCCCATGAACACATGCACACACAGCCGGACACAGATGGCTCAGCCGAGAGGGTACATTAGCACATGAGTGTGAGGCAAGAGGTTTACGGTTCGATGTCTAAGGAATGTTAACAGAGAGTGACAGTGCCATATAGTAAACACAGAAGTAAGGTAAACACTCTGCCCAGAGCTTAGGGCGGGAAGCACCATGCAGGCTCTGCCTTGCAGTCCGACAGGCTTCTGGTCCAAAGATCCCAAGCTGCTCTCCCTGTGAGAAGGGATGCCAGCCGCGGGCATGGCCTCACAGCCCCAGCCTTTCTTTAGGTCTCAGCTCAAATATCACCACCTCCCGGGTTTCTCTCAACATTGAGCTATACTGTTTGCGCCAGGCCCTAGCTCACAACCATCTCTGTATCCCTTCCCCACGACCTGCCCCCTTTTTTCATTTTCATAGCACTTAGAAATGGTCTCATTCTTATGTTTATTTATGGATAACAAAGTCATACATTTTTATTTTCTGTTTGTTTATTTTTCTGTTTATGTCACTTTTTTTTCTTTGAGTCAGAGTCTCACTCCGTTGCCCAGGCTGGAGTGCAATGATACGCTCACGGCCACCCCAGCGTCGACCTGATGGGCTCAGGCGATCCTTCTACCTCAGTCTTCCAAGTAGCTGGAACTACAGGCACGTGCTATCATGCCTGACTAATTTTTTGATTTATTGTAGAGACAAGGTCTTGCCATGTTGCCCAGACTGGTCTCGATCCCGGGGGCTCAGGCAATCCCTTACCTTGACCTCCCAAAGTGCTAGGATTACAGGCTGAGTCATTGTGTCTGGCCTTATGTCACTTTTAAAATTGTCTCCTGTTCTAGATGATAAGATGTAAAAGGGGGGGGGACCTTGTGTTTCTAGATCACCTGCCAATTCATCACCTCAAATAGTATGGTGTATCAACAGCACGCAACACTTCTTGAATGAATGAATGGATGGATGGGTGAATAAGTGAATGGATGAATGTGACCACGGTTTTAGAAAAAGGTTCTTTTCTTTCCCTCAGTCATTTATTCCTCTTACCTATATTCAACATCCCCAAATTGGTCGTTTATGCTTTTAAAATTTATGTTCCACTACAGTGACTTTGGAAGCTCTTATATCCTACCTCATTACAGGATGTATTTTTGGTAAGGGCAGAATTGATTCTATAAAACATCCTCCTGGTATGTTGAGGAAACTTTGAAACAAACAAGGTGATCGATGCCGATGTAATGTGGGGGTACAGACTGAAATCAGTAATTGATATTATTTTTTTACATGATTGGGTCTGTTTTCGAAGACCCATGGATTAAGATAAAAAGAGAAAAGTATATTTTTGAAGAATCACAACCCGGCCAATTTTTGAAATGGATGTTTTAAGCAAAATAGAAAGAAAATCACTTCAAATGTAAGAGTATGTCATGACTTTCAAGTCAAATCCTTCAATGAGGGCTGTAACGATCATTTTGTTTTTGGCCACTGACTCAGATATATGCATAGACACAGGTTTTGAAATGTAAATTCTAATTGGCAAAATATGACTTTAGGAGTCTGTCATTTAGGAAAATTCATAAAAGCGACTGCAGAAAAAAATCAGACGTTCACCCCATCGCTGCTTTACTGCGAGGCAGGAAGGGGGTTAAGACATTACGGAATGGAAATTAAAAGGAGAGGCATGTGGACCGTGCTGCCAGTCATCTGCAAATCTAGGGGGGTTTGAAAATGTGGAATCCGAGAAGCTATTATGGAGAGACATGATCTGTCTTGTAATAATATTCTCAGAAACGGCACGTGAGTAAAAGATTCCATACCGTCTCAAGGCAGGCTCCACAGCCACTCTTAAATAGCTAATTTTTTCAAACTGGCTTCAAGAGGATTTATGTTAATGCCCACCCTGTGTGCTCAAGAAAATAAATCTAGGCTTGACTTTGGCTTCAAAATGTCTGCCTCACAAAAGCTACGTTTCTCCAAATCTGATTTATAATGACCCACAGGCTTGTTCTCACCTGCCTCAAACACAAAACCAGTCCTGTTTTTTCTGCTTTTACAAAAACGAAGTACATTTCACGAAATTCCCAGTTTTGTCTAAATCTCTTTAAAATATTACAGGCACACAGAATCACAAATCCATAAAGAATGACAATCGTAATGGCTTCTATATGTTAATTGGATAGGTTTTTAATAACTGATAGAAATATAAGTACTATTATTGTGAGAGAATATAATGATTTTTATTCACAAAGGCAATATACGTGGGTGAAATTCATTATCTTAAAAGTATTTTGATAAGGATAAATCTATGTAGAAAAGGCTGTGCATCTCACTTGCAATTGTTAAACTCCATTAAACAGGCTTAATAATTAGTTGGCCAAAGAACCTCATTAGATGTACATTAAGTGTGTTTAAACCATATTTGAGACACTTCATTAGAAGCGACACTGTGAGCTTTACTGCATAATTTTAATAAAAATTCGATTCAAATTACAACTAGAATATATGCTACTCTCATGCAATCTTTGTGAACAGACCACTGCATTGAATGTTTTTTCCACAACACAACATTCTCCGTGGTGCTATGTATTTCATAACTGCTTTACTTAGGCATAATTTACATACAATAATTTCACCCATTACAAATTATAATTCAATACGTTTTATTAAGTTTAAGCAACTGTGCAACTATCACTGCGATCCAGTTTCAGAATATTCCATCACCTCAAAAAGTTCCCTTGAGCCCCTTTGTAGTCAATTCTTTCTCTCAACCTGATAGTTGTTTTTTTTACTATAATTTTGCCCTTTCTGGAAATTTCATATTTGTGTAATCATGCAGAATATAGTCTTCTGTGACCATTCCTTTCACTTTGCATGGCAGTTTTAGACTAATCTGTGTTGTGTGTATCAGTAGCTTATTTTTATTGCTGAGTAATATTTTATTACATGAATGTATCACAACTTGATTATGCTCACTCTGCTCAAGAAAATAAATTTAGGTTTGACTTTGACTTTCAAAGCTGTGCCTTGAAAAAGCCACATTTCTTCAAATCTCTAAAGACATTCTTTGGTCGATAGACATTTGGGCTGCCCCATTTTGGCTACTAAAAAAATTTTTTTTTTTAATTTTAAAGGCGTGGGGTACAATTCAGGGTTAGGTATACAAAATACAAAAGTTCATTATGCAGGTATCCTTGTTGATGTGGTGTGTCCCCCCCCAACATTTTGGCTATTATAAACAATGCTAAGTTGCATACTCACCTAGAAGTTTCAGGGTGAATGCATCTTCATTTGTTTTGGAAGGTAGAATTGCTGGGCCCTAAGGAGGTTTACATAACTTTTAGAATCTGCCAACTATTAGATAGTGTGTTGCCTCTGGCTTTGCTATTTTTGTTCAAGGTTATTTGGCTATTTGGGGTCTTATGTGATCTTACATAAATTTTAGGATTGTTTTAAATATTCTATGAAAAACACCATTGGAATTTCAAGAGGGTTGCATTGAATCTGTAGATTGCTTTTGGTAGTGTGGCCGTTTTAACAATATTAATTTTTCCAATCCATGAATGTGGGATATCTTTTTATCCATTTGTGTTGTCTTCAGTTTCTCTCATCATTGTCTTGTAGTTTTCAGTGTGCAGCATTTTCAACTCCTTATTTAAGTTTATTCCAAAATACTTTGTTTTTGATGCTATTGTTAATGACATTTTCTTTTTTTATTTCTTTTTCGGATAATTTAGTGTTGGTGTATTGAAATAAAACTGGTTTTGTATGTTAATTTTGTATTTTGCAACATTATTAATTCATTTATAAGTTCTAGCAGTTTTTTGGTAGAGTCTTTGGAGTCTTCTATATATAAGGTCATTCATCTTCAAACAGTTACAATTTTACTTCTTTCTTTCCAATTTGGCTGCCTTTTATTTCCTTGTCTTGCCTAATTGCTCTAGCTAGGACTTCTAGTACCATGTTAAATAGTGTGATGAAAGTGGACATTTTGTCTTGTTCCTGATTTTAGAGGAAAACCTTTCAGCTTTTCATCATTGAATTTGATGTTAGTTGTAAGCTTCTCATATACAGACTTTACTATATTGAGGCAAATGTCTTCTATATCTATTTTATTGAGTTTTTTTAAGTCACAAAAGAATGTTTAATTTGTAAAATATTTTTTCTGCAACTTGAGTGATCATGTGATTTTTATCCTTCATTCTGTTAATGAATATCACATACTCATCACCATAATGTCATATGAATTATCATATTCATAATGTACATCACATTAATTAGCTTGCATATGTCGAAACATCTTTGCATCCCAGGGATAAATCCCACTTCATTATAATGAATGATTCTTTGAATACGCTGTTGAATATGGTTTGCTAGTATTTTTTTTTTGAGGATTTTTGCATCAATATTCCTCAGAAATATTAGACTTTGGTTTGCTTTCCTCGTAGTGTCTTTGTCTGGCTTTGGTATCAGGGTACTGCTGGCCTCATAAAGAGAATTCAGAAGGGTTACCATTTCTTCAGTTTCTTGAAACTCTACAGCCAAAATACTGCTGGTTTTCTCTTTTCATCATGCCCTGTCTTTTCTGAAGCAATAAATATACAATAATTCAGGACAAAGTTTGCTGCATGAATAAATTAATGTTGAGTTAACTTTTATATATGCTATAAATTTCTTTCTAAGCTCTGATTTATCCTATACATTTACATATATTTGTTTAGATTTCATTTTGTTCAAGACATTTTCTAATTTTCTTTGGGATTTCCCCTCTGACTCATTGGGTAGTGAGAAATATATTGTTTAATTTACATATGACAATTTCTCAGATTTCTGTTACTGATCTTGAATTTAATTCCGGTGTTATTGATATTATAATTTGTGGGACAGGAATCTTTTTAAATGTACTGAGATTTCTTTTATGGTCTAGGCTATTGTTTATTTGGTGTTCCATGTGCAAGTGAAAAAAATGTGCATTTTGCTGGGCTCAATAGAGTTCTCTAAATATGTGAGTTAGGTCAAGATGATTGATAGTCTGCCATGTTTAGCAGATAAAGGTATGGAGTTTTGTCCCTCCATATTAGACTAGTTTGCTACCTATGACTCTTAAAGGTAGAGTCTTCACCACCAGCCCTGTCACAGCCATTGTAAAATCTGCAGCAGTTTCTGCCATCCATGATGGCAGGTGGTGATGGGCACTACAGGTGGGAAGGAGACCACAGACTGGCTGCCATTTTTTCTCAATGCAAGAGAAAGTTTACAAGACTAAAATCTGCATTTGATATCTGACTTTAGCTAATTTCTATCTATTTCCACTGCAATTATTATTTAAAACATTTTAATTATGACAAAATGCATATAACATAAAATTGATCAACTTAACTGTTTTCAAGTGTATAGTTCAGTCGTATTTTGGTATATTCGCATTCTTGTACAACAATTTCCAGAATTTCCTCACCTTGCAAAACTGAAACTCTATACCCATTAAGCAGTAAAATCTCCTTTCCTTTTTTCCCTGGCCCCTGGCAACCACCATTCCACTTCCTGTTTCTATGAATTTGACTGCTCTATATACCTCATACAAGCAGAATAATTGTAGTATTTGTCTTTTTGTGACTGACTTGTTTCACTTAACATAGGGTCCTCCAGGTTCATCCATATTGTAGCATGTGTCTAAATTTCCTTCCTTTTAAAGGTGGAGTTAATATTCCATTATATGCATATACCACATTTTGTTGATCCATTCATCCATTGATGACACTTGGTTTCCACCTCTTGGCTATTATGAATAAGGCTGTTATGAATATGGACGCACAAATATCTCTTTGAAACTTTGCTTTCAATTATTTTGTATATTACTTGTGGAATGTGGAATTCCTGGATCATATGTTTATTCTATTTTTACTTTGTTGAGAAGTCACAATACTGTTTCTCACAGCAGCTGCACCATTTCACATTCCCATAAACAGTGCAGGGCTTCAATTTTTCCTCATCCTCACCAACACTTGTTATTTTCTGGGGGTTTTTTGGGACAGTGGCTAACCTAATGGGCATTAAGTGACATCTTATTGTGGCTCTGATTTGCATTTCTCAAATGACAAATGATGTTAAACATATTTTTACATGCTTGTTAGCCATTTGTGTATCTTCTTTGGAGAAATATCCTTCAAGTCACTTGCCCATTTAAACCATTTTATTTGTTTTTGTTGTCGAGTTGCAACTGTTGGAGTTATTTATATATGCTGGATATTAACCCTGTGATGGTTAATTTCATGTGTCTAAGACATCATTGCTAAATCTAACATCATAAAGCTTTTCCCTTATGTTTCCTTCTAAGTATTTTATATACTGGATCATTAATGATCAATGTTTGGATCATTAATCCATTTTGCATTAGATTTATATATGGTGTAAGGCAAGGACCCAACTTTATCTTTTTCATGTATATATTCAACTTTTCCATGGTTAGTTGATGAAATAGTTGGTTTTTTTGTTGTTTGTTTTTTTTTACAGTTTGATATTTGTTTACTACAAGTAAATTCACCACCATTATCTGGAAGTCTAGATCTTGTTATAGAATTTGCTCACTGAAAAAGTTTTCCCACACCTAACTCCAGGTCTTACCACTGGGAAAAAGTAATTCCAAACCAACTTGTGTCAGTTAGATGGTGTCACTTATTTTAACACATCACATGAAGTTTGAGGTGAGAGGACACATTGTTAGCTAATTCAGCACACCTTCAGGAACCTAGATGCCTTTCTTCGTGTTTCCTGCATCTCATCCAGGATCAGTCCTCTCATGGTCACAAGGTGGCTGCTAGAAATCCTGACACACATCTTCACGGAGTCACAAATACTGGAAATTCAAGGAATGTTTCCTCCCTGGAATCTGTCCTTTGTTTAGAAAAAACAATTCTATGCTGGCGACTGGCACATATGGCATTAATACCTTCATGTAAATTAGAAAGGGTGCCCCCTTGAAGCAGACATAGCTTACATGAAACTATTACAGTTTGGCAAGAAATGAGCACCTCTGTACATTTTAGAGAAACAGATCTCTTCCTTCAGGAGAATGCAGCCTCTGACAAGACTCCCTCTTGCATAATTGTATTTGGTTGCCCTGATGCAAATCTATAATTTTCTCAGGGCAAGAGATTATCACAACTGATTTAAACCACAGCTTCTCAAACTTGGTTGTACATTATAAACACCTGAGAAGCTTTTAACAAATGTCATGGTCTACACTTCAACCAAAATCAACTGAATAAGAATTTCAGGACCAGAGGATGTGTCCTAGGGATGAGTCATTTTTTAGAAACTTCCAGGTGATTCTTGGTGTAGCCAGGGCTCAGGAACACTGACTCTGAAACATGAGAAACCACTTGTTTTTAAATTTGACTGTGCATCAGAATCACCAGGAGCTTAATAACATGGAATCTCAGATTGCATGCATACAGGTTCTGAATGAATTGCTCTGGGTAGCATGGGCACTGGCATTTTTAAAGGCTCTCCAGGTGATTGTAACATACAGCTAAGTTTGATAACACCTGTGTTGTGGATAGAGTTGTCTTCCCAAAAGATATATGCAAGTCCTAACTCCCAATACCTATGAATGTGACCTTGTTTGGATATGGGGGTTTTGCAGATGTAATCAAGTTAAAACCCCAATCCAATGGCGGATGTTCTTATAAGAAGAGAGAAATTTGGGAACAGAAACAGAGGCAGGGATTGGAGTGATGCATCGACATGCAAAAGGAATGCCAAGGATTGCTGGCAGCCACCAGAAGCCAGGAAAAAGTAAAGAAGGATCTTCCCCTGGAGCCTTGGAGACAGAACATGGTTCTGCTGACATCGATTCAGACTTCTACCTCCAGAACCGAGAGAGAATACACTGATGCTATTTTAAGTTATCAAGATGGTAGAAGTGTGCCACGACACCCTGGGACACTGACACATTTGGTTTAGAACACTTTTGATTTTAGTCCCCTGGTCCTGGGCCCAGACTTTCTGAACACATTCCCTCTCAATGTCTGGGCGAAAGTGGTCCTCTCTAAGCAAGCAAATAGGAGAAACAATTACTAGGTTGGCAATCAATGATGTACAGTCCAAATAGATGGATGTCCACTTTCCTGTGTTAGGGATAAAAGTTGAGTCAGGTTTATTGTAGAATATTTGGAAATAGAAATAAGCAGTCAGAAGAAAACTGGATTGAGCCAGCAATCCCATCACCTAGACAGAGCCACTGTTGAAATTTTGTGTGTAAGCTGGAGGACCCTTTCCAAAATGTCAAAATACTTGTTTGTTCTACGAAATGACACCCTGTCTTCCTTTTATGCCACCATGGATACTTCCCATTTCCCATTCTATCACTCGTATAAGTTTGTTCCAGACTCATCAGTCAGTCTTGAGTTTAAGTAAATTGGTTTGAATTTTCCCCCACAATGGCAGTAATGACGATACTGAAGTAGACACTACATTAAAGACAGCCTTACGTAGCTAGAATACAGAAAATTCTCACAGAGTGTTTATTGAGTAAATAAGTTTCGAATTGTCCCAAGTGAAAACGTATCAACCTAGACCATATGTTGTTTCCAAATGATAACATCACATAGCAGAAGGATGAGGAAAGTTATCAGAATCAGCATGCAGAATAATGTCTTTATTTGTGATTTAAAAACCATAAAAAGCTTTGTGATTTTGAGTGTTAAATGTACCTGTGTTACCACAGTGTTTTTATAGATATTTTTTCCCAGACAGAACTCTTCAAGGTTGAGGCCCTGGGATTTGTTTATATTTGCACTGACTGTCCAGTTTCTAAGGTCAAGCAAGCTCAGTATAGGCAGGCTCAGTCAGTGCTCTTCCATCACAAACTTGTTCCATTTCAGTTTTCCTGACTCAGAGAGAGACAACAGCTTTCAGCCAGGTGATCAATCCATGACCCTGGGAGGCCTGTTAGACATCTCCATCTTTCTACACAAGGAGGGGGCCGCCCCTAAACCAGAATTTATTTATAAAAATTAGGTGTTTATTCTGATGAGTTTAAACTTCAATCACCTTCAAAGTGCTCTCTGTTGGATGCAATACACCTATCGAGACGCTTTTTCCACTGCTCCAAACAGTTTTTGAACTCATCTGTGTTAATACCTAATTTTAGTGCTTCGGCTGTTTTTTGTTTCGCTTCTTCCATATCAGCAGAACATTTCCCTTTGAGGGCTTTTTTCATCCAGGGAAACAAAAAAGTCCCTCTTGGGGCGAGAGAATAAGGAGGGCGGAGCATGCGGTAATACTGTTTTTGTTCAAAAACGACTGAACACTCAGTGTAGTGTGAGCAGATGCATTGTCACGGTGGAAGAACCAGTTACCTGCTTGCCACAAGTCAGGACATTTCTTCTGCAACACAGCCTCTCACAATAATGCTCACTGGTACACTGATGATGGGTTCCTAGAATACTTAGTGGGGGAAGCCTATATATTACAAGGAGCTTGCCCTCAAGAAAAGACAATTCTGTTTTTGGGAGTCCCCCTTGTCTACCCTTCACTGAATCAGAATTCCCCTTTTAGACCATCCCTTCCTTTTCATGTCTACCATGTCCATCCCAATCCACAAACTCCCTCATCCATGCTGCCATTTTATCCTGCCTGGGTTTTGGCTTACTAATTGGCATCCTGACCTCCAAATCCCACTCTGTTCTTTATTCTCCACCAGGAAAAGTCCTTCCCATTTCTTAGCTCCCCTTTCTCAAAAACAAAAGCGAAAAAACAAAACAACTTCAATAATTTTCGAATCAACAAAGTGAAGATACAACCCACCGAATGGGAGAAAAAGATTTACAAACTATCTATCTGATAAAGGACTCATAACTAGACCATACAAGGAGCTCAAACAACTCAATAGCAAAAAACCAAGTGATCCAATTGTTTTGCAATAGCAAAATCCTTCCACAACGCCCTGAATGACACAACCATTTCCCACTTCTCCATACTCACCTAGGCGACACTCTTCTCTGCTCTCTGTCCTCTGGTCACATAGTCCTGGGTTCTGCCTCTCTATCTACATGCTGTCTCCCACCACAGATTCTTTGCATATGCTGTTTCCTCAACCCAGAACACCTTCCCCCTGCCTTATTACCCTGGTTCCTCTTGTTCATTCTTACATCTCTGATTAAGCATTGCTTCCTTGGAAAGGCTTCTCCGACATCTCTTAATCAGCCAGCCCCCAATGGAAGCACTTCTGACTTGTATCTCTGCTTCGTAACACTTGTCACAGATAAAATTCTATATTTATTTGTGTAATTATTTGATTAAGATCTATCTTTCTCACCGGATGCTCTGCTTCACAGGGGCAGAGACCATGCATGCTTTGTTTACATTTTATCTTTGGCTCCTAACAGATTGCTTGAAAAAGAGTAGATAACCAAAAATACTTGCCGGCTGGATGGTGCCTCTCAATGTCTGAGCAAAAGCGATGAGTAATTATAATCATGCGTCCATGAAAGAGAGACCAAATTTGTTTAAGCAACAGAAAAAAATTACACTAGCCCCTGTCATCTCACTATTCTGAAGGTTCTTGGGAGAGAGAGAGAGAGAGATCCTTTGAAGATTGACCCACTGACCCTAAAAATTCAGCCAGGGGGCAATAAGTGGCTCCATTCCAAGTGTTTCCAAGGGTCTCAATTGAGAGTAGGGTCCATCAATCAAAATGCCATTCCCCAAATGGCCCTCAGCTCTGTTTTCTTAGATTTCAGGAGAATGAGGTTTTAGAGCTGCTGTCAGTTTCATCCCCCTCTATTCAGTGGACTTCCTTATGTCTAATAAAGTTGTTTTCAACTAGGTGGAAGGGTAAAATTTTAGAAGCATGTTATTTATTTGAGGAAGCAGGATTGATTGAGAGGACAGAAAATCTCTCACAGTGGGAGGGAACCCAAAGGGATGGCCCGAAGCATGTTATTTTTGATTAAATATTTATGCTCACAGTAAGTGTACAGAATGCGCGTATACAAACAGATAGTGACCATTTTTATGTTTACTTGTACTTTTTGCTTTAAAGTCTATTTTGCTTGATAGTTACACATCCACACCAACTTTCTTTTGGTTAGAATTTGACTCATATGTAACTTGACAAGCTTTTATTTTCAAATTTTCACGTCCTTGATGTTTAGTATTTTTTTCTTCAGGACAACATTAGTCTTTCAACTGCAGAATTTAGTTCATCTCCACTGGTTATCATCACTTGTATACTTGAACACATTTTTGTGCTTGATTTATTATTTATTTATTTTGCTTTATATTTGCCTGAGCTTTTAAAGCTTATTTTAATTTTCTTTTTGTTGGATGAGATTTTTTCCCCTTATTTGACTGTTTTTTCCTTTTCTATTTTTAGAAGCGGTACAGTTCTTTTTCTTATTTTTCGGTAATTATCACAGAGGTTTTATTTTTAATAAAGTCCATTGCTCAGTTCTTTAATCATCTAATTGTTAGCAAGCTATTTCGAAATGCTAGAAACAAGGAACATAAAAATGAATAAAACAACATGCTTGAGGATGGTAGAGTCAGGTAAGGGATGTATCTGGTCTGCAAGTCCAGCCTGAAAGCTGCCCGTTCCCACATCATGTGTGCTGAAGACATTGCTAATGGATCCCATTTTTGCTGCAAAATCTGGACTTAACTTCATAATTCTGCTAAAAAGCATTGGTTAGAGTTGGCCCTTCAATACCACAAGGAAAAGTGAACACGTGTGTGCACATATGTGCACAACATATACTTTTGCTTTCTCAGGTCAAAACAGATGAACTCTAGTACCAGTCATTATATCAGGCATGATGCAAGAAAAAGGACTCTCTTATTTGTTGCAAGGGGCTATTTGCTTGCATCACACCTGATATAATGAACACTTTTTTTTTTTTTGAGTCAGAGTCTCTGTCGCCCAGGCTAGAGCGCAGGGGCATGCTCATAGCCACCACAGCCTCGACCTGCTGGGCTCAGGCAAGCCTTCCACCTCAGCCTTCCAAGTAGCTGGAACCACAGGCCCACACCACCAGGTCTGGCTAATTTTTTTGATTTATTGTAGAGGCAAGGTCACTCCAATTTGCCCAGGCTGCACTCGAACCCCTAGATTCAGGCAATCCTCTTGGCTATGCCTCCCAAATTGCTGGGATTACAGGCGTGAGCCATTGGCCCCGCTAAAAAAACACTTTCACTTCATCACAGTTGTTCATTGTTGTAGTGTTTCTCTTGCTATTTGATACAGGAAGAATTTCAAGTTTGCATTCATGAGAATTGAACCTCGGATTTAAGAACAAGTTCAGGATTTTTCTCCTACATCACAACTGCAGGCCAAGCACAGACTGCATACGATTGCACACGTGGCACGTTCAGGTGACATTTGTGTGTAAGTTTGTGTGGATGAGGAGCTCTGGGATGCAGAATCCAGCCTCTCCTGGTCTTACTGGTTGCATATACATGCGGCTAATGAACAAATGTATATATTTTTGCAAGTCAGATTAGAACAACTGGAGAGAGTTTGGCCTCTGGCTTCATGCAGGATTTCATCCCACAGTTATTTTTGCTGGTTTCATTATCATCATCTGACAAGATTTGATTTTCAATTCTTGTAAAGGTGAGTTTAGTGCAGAGTAAATTAGATTCTTTAATAGGATTTTCTTTATCATGAATGAGAAATATAAAATGTCAATATCAAATAGCAAATTATTCTTGATTAATGTTTTATAGGTTTAACTAACAACCGATTGAATACAGCTTAGCTAATTACTTCTATGACTGCTACATCTTGGATTTTTAATTAACTGCTCAAATGTTCTCATTTTGATTGATTTTATTTTCTTTGGTAAATGAAGTGGGTACCTGGCTTAGATTGACACCTGGAAGCTTGACCTTCCTTGGGGGAGGAAGTGCTTGGAGGAGCTCCTATGGTAATAGTTACTTTTCCAAGAACTGGATAGGAAGGAGGAAGACGAAGAGCCCATGAGCAGCAAAAAATATTACACAATTATATGTACACCAAAGGAAGCTAAGGGAAGTGACTTGCCACTGACCACAAGGCAACAGACAAACACTCCACATGTCTTTTTGAGTTTTGAGTCAGATGTAGAGAAATTAGAAAGGGAAAAGCAGATGAATTAGAAGGGAGATCAAATGAAGAGGGCAAACTCAAGGTGGATTTGTTTAGTGTGCCAGAAAATAAACATCTCAGGAGCAACCCAATAGCAGTCTCTTAGGGACATAGTCATCCATTCATCCATTCAACACACTTCCTTGACGTTCCTACCATGGGTAGATGAGGTTCATAGTACAACGGCTAGAAAGATAAAAGCTCAACGTTCTAAACATCCACTCAAAGGCCTTGTGAGCGTATTTAGTACTCACAAAACCCATCAAAGTAGGTGGTGGTATATTCTTTTATGAGAACATTGAAGCTTACAGGATTTAAGAGGAGCTTAGTTTACTTCCAATTCTAAGCCACTCTTCTTTTATTTTAATTAATACTTTAGAGCAGTTTAAGTTTGTAGAGAAATGATCATGATACATTATTAATAACAATAGTCCATAGTTTATATTAAAGTTCTCTCTTTGTACTGCACAGCTCTGTGTGTTTTGACAAATGCACACTATCGTGTACCCACTAATCTAGGATCTAACAGGACAGTTTTGCTGCCTAAAAGCCCCTGTGTTCCGCTTATTATCCCTCCCTCCCCCTAGTTCCTGACAACTGCTGATCTTCTTACTATCACCCCAGTTTTATCTTTTCCAGAATGTTAACTGGATTAATACAGTGTGCAGTCTTAAGACTGGTTTCTTTCTCTTAGTAATACAACGCTAATTTCTTCCATGGCTTGATAGCTCATTCATTTTTAATGCTTTATATTATTCCATTGTATGTATGTACCACAGTTTATTCCTTCATTCCATTAAAGGATATCTTAGTTGTTTTCCAAGTTTTGGTGATTATGAATAAAGCAGCTATAAACATCAGTATGCAGCCAATATTCTTTCTTATCCTATTAGGACATTTTTCTGAAGAAAGACGGCTCTCTCCCTTGGCAGATTCCTGATGTCAGTGCGTACATTAAAAACTTCCACTTTTCTCATTTTTCAGGGGTTGTGACGTGTTCTAAAAGTGGGAGTGACAAACAAGGCCAGACACAACATTGCTGTGGCTAAAACTGAGTGGGAAGTCAGACGGTTAGAGGACGAAGAAAACCTACTTAACATAAAACAGATCATGAAAACGGGTAGCCCAGAAGCCACATCTGTCCTGCAGATGTGTTTTGTTTTGTTTTCCCGGTGTTTTAAAAGAAACAGAATTAGTTGCCAGCCTTTCAAAATCAAGACGTTTCCTATAAAAACACATAATTCTGACTTCTATGAAAACACTGGACAATCCTCTGCCCCTGGGTGACGTTCTGGCATGTCGCCATTTGTCCGCACTGAAAAGACCCCTGCCCCCTTGAGAAAGAACCTGTTTGTGCTGATTTCCCCTTTTTTTCCCCACCTGGCTCACTTGGTAGCATCCAAGGGCTCCGACAATCACATGGGGTTTCCATCTCACCAAGTTATCCTAATGCAAATATTGTAAACAGAATATTGCTGGCAGCTTCACTCATCAGAGTAAAACCTGTCTTCTTCTACACTCACTCAATATCATGGACTTACTGAGAATGTTTCACAGAAGATGAAGATCAGAAACCAGGAAGCAGAAGCTACAGTCACGTTTGCTAGGGGAGTCTGCCTGAGGGCAGGAAGGCGGGATAACGGCACCAAGGGGAAGGACGGTGGCCACGTCTTCTTTTAGACACATGATGCCATTTCTGGAGGAAGGAGAGAAACTGATGGAATGCCCTGGAATCATGGCCCAGCAGGGCACAGATGAGGCTTTACAATGGGACCCAGGGGACTTCTACGCAAGTCTTCTGTGGCAATGGGAAAATGTGGCATGCTAGGTGCGTTATTATTTAGTGATACACCAGTTCTGTGGCTTTACTGGCAGTGAAGGAACTTTTGACATCTCAGAGTAAATGTTAACACTCATCCAACCAGTTTTCTTCTGTTCATTAAGCTGGTATCACACATATAAAAACCACATCAACCAGAATATGGATTTTGTTATGTTAATAGAAAAGGTGTTCTAAAAGCCTTCTAAGTGGCTCATTTTAATTTCCCTAAAAAATGTATATCATGAAATTGCCAAGGCTGAAATACTGGAAGTCAGTGTAGAGATCTTCTTTGGGAAGTGGACAAATTGCCTCAATTTCTATCTCTCTGACTCTTCAGGTATGGGGTTCATCCCAGAGGCGTGCTGCGCCCCAGGTTTAGAGTGTGCATGGCCATCCTCATGTTTGCACCAGTGTCAGGACCTATTTTTAAAATGATGACATTTTTAAGAGACATCTAGATGACGTGCCCGGCTTCTCCCTCTCTGGCTTTCGGAATTCTCCACACGTAATCTTCTACCTGCCTTGAGAAATATTATTTAACCAGTGAAGGGTGCAGGAAGCGACCAGAGAGGCGGCTCCCAAAATGGCGCCGAGCATGGTGAGGACACACCAGACAACAAAGGCCCTAGGTCCCGGCTTCTGTGTGCACAATTCCCCACGTGCAAGTTCAAACCTGCAAGCCTCCAATCCTTAGTCAGCTTTGTTATGCATCCAATAGGACTATAACACGGCATCGGCCCCACCCTACTCCCATGCCGCTCCTCCAATAGAAACATAGCACGGCCCCTTCTGGCCCCTGTCAGGCTAATAAATACAGCCCACTCCCTGTAACTCTCTCTCTCTTTTTTCCTCTGTTACAGATCCTCTCTGTAACAGTCCCTTTAATAAATCTCTTGGTCCTGGCCGGGTGTGGAGTCATTACTGGCACCGAAATCCTTTCATTGGTGCTGTGACGCGGATTGGGATTCTCTCGCCCCAAGGTGGGACCCCGTCCTGGCGCCGGTGGGACTCACCCCTTAAGGCCTTCACCCATTCTCCTGAATGCCAACGCTACATCCACCACCGGCCTTTGGATTGGTAAGTGTCCCCCACTGAAAACCTAAAACCTTGCCTGGGACAACCGGGGAAACTGGCCGTTGATCGTCCGGCAGCTCCTTTGGCCCCGGGCAAGGGGGGGGCCACACCCCGCCTAGGTCTTTACGACTGCAGCGGACCCCTATCGGTATTCCCTCAGCTGCTAGAGATCTCCGGCCTTCCCTCCATCCGGTTTTGGGTAACTTTTTTGTCAAAAATCCCGGTACCGGGTTGCCCTTAATCCCCTCGATTCTCCAGGAGGATCCGGGTCTACAATAACGACCTGTGACTACAGGCTTTATTGTAACCCTCCCGTTCCTCAGTGGTCGCTTGTCCAGGGGACGCCCTGACCAGCCCCCACTGCTAACATGGGAAACTCGTCATCTCTTCCGGCCAACTCCCCCCCTCAAGTGCCTCTTAAATAATCTCTCTAAACTCTCTCTCATTCCCGATATTAAGCCTAAGCATTTAATCCGCTTCAGTACCCAAAATTGGCCCACCTATCACTTAGACAATCAAATAAGTGGCCCCTACGGGTCCCTAAACCCCGACATTATTCGGGATCTCTATAACTTCTATGAGTGTTCAGAAAAATGGGCAGAGATTCCCCTTCCCTCCCCATCCCACTGACGCCGCCACCTCCCTCCTCTATCTCTGACTTCAATCCAGCAGATAAACCTCCTATAGGCTGCTTTTGCTATTCCACTCTCCATCAGTTTCTCCTCCTTCTCACCCTCCACCTTTATCTGGGAAGGAAGGGCTGGCGTCTCCAGCTGGGTTGCCTGACCCCGGCCTCCAGCCTTTCTCTTTTTTCTTTGGAGGAGGGGCTGGCGTCTCCAGCCAGGTCGCCTAACTCTGGCCCCCAGCCTTTCTCTTTTGTCTTTGGAGGAGGTGCCTGACCGCAGCCTCCACCCTTCTCACCCCCCTCCCCTACTTGAAAAATCCATCCAACTTTCCGCATGGCTTAATAGGTCTCTTCTCAAGGGGGGTGGCTGGGACAAAAGGATGTTAAAGAACTTCTTCTTTGTTGTTTTCTTATGATAAATTTCTCTCAAGTTATATCTAAACTGGGACTATATCAACCTTCTTCCCAGACAAAAGTAAAGGGATCAGGTAAATAAATCCTGTTAGCTAACTACAAAAGGTGTTAATAAACAGGCTAACTAGGACAGAATAAAAGAGGTGTTTCAAAAACCAGATACAAATCCAGCAATGTTTCGAAGTCGCCTCTCTGAGACATTGCAGCAGTTTATTTATTTATTTATTTATTTATTTATTTGAGTTGGAGTCTCACTCTGTTGCCCAGACTGGAGTGCAGTGGCCGCTCCCGGCCACCGCAGCCTTGACCTGCTGGGCTCTGGTGATCCTTCCACCTCAGCCTTCCCAGTAGTTGGAATTACAGGCATGCGCTACAATGCCCGGCTGATTTTTTTGATTTATTGTAGAGATGAGGTCTCGCTGCCCAGGCAGGTCTCGAATCCGCAGGCTCAGGCAATCCACTCACCTCAGCCTCCCAAAGGTGTGGGATTACAGGCTGAGCCACCGAGCCGGGCTAGCAGTTTATTAATATTGATTTAAACTCTGTGGAGGGACAAACTCTTTTGGCTATGTATTTTATCTCCCAGTCAACACCGGACATTAGGCACAAACTCCAAAAAATTAGAGAAGGGCCCACAAACCCCTCAACTAGAACTATTGGACACGGCCTTTAAAGTCTTTAACAACCGGGTGGAGAAAAGAATGCAGGACCACAAACATAAGCGGGAAACGTTTCAGCTTTTATCTACCGCTTTAGCAGGGAGAGCCACCACTGATAATCTTCCACCCCAGACGGTCGATAGCAGAAGGGGTACACAGCCCCTTCCCAGGTTTGCTTCTGATGCCGTCAAAATGGGCATATGGTCAAAGACTGTCAAGCCCCGCCACTGGCAAAATCCTGTCCCAAATGCAAACTGCAAGGACATTGGGCTCACGATTGCCTCGTTCACCTAGCCGGAGGAGAGCACATGGCCCAGAGGCTTGCTGCAAATGAGGGACACCAGGCATCTCACACAATCTCAGAAGGAGATCTCTTGGGCTTGCTCCAGTTGGATTGACTTGCCCCTGGCTCGGTAGCCCCAATATCTTTGGAACAAACTATTAAACCAACCGAGCCTAGGGTGGAAATCTCAGTAGCTGGCAGGGTTATGTCATTTGTTATTAATATGGGGGCTACATGCTCAGCTCCACTTAAATTTCCTGGTCCACTCCTTCCTTCACCCCTTTCGGTTGTGTGGGTACAGGGCATTATATCCAGGCCCCTCACTACGCCATTACTTCCATGTGTTCTGGGAAATAAAATATTTCAACACTCTTTCCTTATTATGCCAACGTGTCCAGCTCCATTATTGGAAAGGGACATTATGACAAAAATTAAAACTCATATTATTCTTTACCCTGAGCCATCATCACTATGCTTTTTGGGTGCCTTTGTATAGCTTTAGATTCCCCTAATAGTTCTACGTTGGATTCTATCGAAGCCCTTCCACTGCATATAAACTTATTGTTTTGGTTAAAGCTCTGAGGTTAGGAAAAATGTAAAAGAAGTTGTTGGTGTAAGGTATGTTTTTAGTAAGCAAGGATAAAGAAAAGATAAATAATTGTATAGGAAAGAATATTGTATGGTACATTTTTGTTCTATAATGGCTGGTTAAAGAAAGTATAGAACAAAAATAGAAGGTTTAAGCATGTCAAAAAATGGTATGAGTTTATTGAACATGGTAGGTGAAATTTGTGGAAAGAAGTAAAAGCTTAGCAGAAGTGGGGAATGAAAGGTACCTATAGAAACCTAGAAGAAACTTAGCTTATTCTTAAGTCTTTTGGCCTCAGTGTAGCGATTAGCAAGCATTCAGACATTCTACTGAAGGACAAACAGCAGCCCATCCCATCCCCCCTAGGCAAATCTTCAGCTACAAGATCAGGACAGCCCAAATGACCACCCCACCTCTTTGGTCAAGGAATTTGTGAACTGCAAATGTCTAACAAGTCTCTTACAGGAAATTCCCCTCAGGTTAACCTAATCAACCCTCTGTGAACTACTGACACAGAGAAGCCCCACTATGGCAGCAATCATGTGACTAACCCACCAACCTGGATGGAGCTCTGCCAGCCCACCAATAATCGACTGACAAACTCCCTCCTCACGTGGCTTCTTCCTATCATTACTCCAGTCGTTCTCCTTCTCGGCCTGTGTTCCTTTCTCCCTTGCATTATAAAATTTCTTCAATCTCAATTCCAAAAAATTTCAAATCAAACCATTAACCAGTTTCTTTTACAGAGTTACAACCTCCTACCCACTGAGGACCCAGGCCTCAACAACCCAAGCCCTCCTGCCTCCTAAACCTTCTCGCCCCATTTTTCATTACAGATTTGGCTTTCAGGCCTTATTGCCTCCAACTCAGGTTTTCAGCGTTCCTTGACCATCTTCTTCGTGATAAATGGCTCCTCCCTTTCCCGTGTCCACTCGACAACTGGCCAGACCAACTTGCATTTTTCTACCTCCAGGGCACCTTCCAAGACTTCCACCCCAGCAAAATTTTTTCTTTCGGCGCCTTCTTATGGGGCCTCATGTGGTTGGTCCTTTCACCCACCTCACCCAACAACGCCCCCTGCCAGCAGGAAGTAGCCAGACCGATCAACTCCGCTCCTTCATCCCTTAACCAAAGAGGTGGGAATGAAAGGCCCCAGCCAGCCACAACGAGGAACCCGCCCCCTCCAAAAACTAAGCCTAGGTGTGGCCCCCACCTAAAATGGTACTCCTGCCTAAGAAGGCACCCGGACAAACTAACATGGAGGCTTGGACAAGACTTTCTGGGTTCTTCTTCCACAACAAAGCCCACCATTCCTGCGCCCGCGAAAGCCCCCGCCAATCCCCAAAATGCTTCACCTGCTGACCAATAGGTAACCGACAGGTCGCTTTAAATTTCTATAAAACCAGTGGCCACTCCAGCCCTCGCAGACCTTCCCCATTGTTTTGAACGCGTGAACTGCATCCACCAGCAACCGTTGGATAGGTGAGTTCCCCAGACACGGAAGCCTGAAACTTGCCCGGGACCCCTGGGGGGAACTGACCATTGATCGTCCGGCAGCCCCTCCGGCCCCAGGGCGAGGGGGAACACACCCCGCCTCGGTCTTCATGGCCACAGCGGACCCTACAGGCTTCCTCTTCTCCTTTATCTCTCTCAAACCTTAAAAATTCCCATGGCTAGCCGGGCTCAGTGGCTCAGCCTGTAATCCCGTGCCTTTGGGAGGCTGAGGTGAGTGGATTGCCTGAGCCCACGGGTTCGAGGCCCACCTGGGCAGTGAGACCTCATCTCTACAATAAATAAAAAAATCAGCCGGGCGTGGTGGCGCATGCCTGTAGTTCCGGCTACTCAGAAGGCTGAGGCGGAAGGATCGCCGGAGCTCAGCAGGTCGAGGCTGCGGTGGCCGGTTGCTGCACTCCAGTCTGGGTGACAGAGTGAGAATCCAACTCAAAAAAAAAAAAAAATTGCCACGGCTGTCGGGCTGCAGAGGGCCCCAGGGGTCCCACGTCTGCTAACCCACAGCGGTTTCCATAGGATTCTCTCTCTCTCTCCCCCCTTAAGGACTCCCACGGCTGTTGGGCTGCAGCGGACCCCAGGGGTCCCACGTCTGCTAGCCCACAGCGGATTCGAAGGGCTCCCACATCTGTTGGGTGATAGCGGACCTCGGAGGTTCCCACGTCTATTGTCCCACAGGAAACCCTATTTGATCGGCAGGAATCTCGAACACCCTCTCACCCGCCGCTCGGTCAAGTGCTTTCTGTCTGTTCCAAAATTCCTTGCGCAAGGTGCCCTGACCCTTCGGTTCTCCAGGTGAACCCTGGTTGTGCCAAACCCTTGTGACGACAGGCTTTGCCACAGCCACACTTCTCGGGCAGTCGACTCTTCGGGGGACGCCCTATTTAGTCCACCTGTCCCACTATGGGAGGCTCGTCATCCCTGCCGGCTGATTCTCCCCCCTTAAATGCCTCTTAAACAATCTCAACACGCTTTCACTCACCCCTGATATCAAACCCAGACACCTAATTCACCTCTGCACACAGGACTGGCCTACATATCCCTTAGACAACCAAAATCAGTGGCCCCCTCTCCCTAAACCCCGATATTATACGGGACCTATATAATTTCTGTGAGTGTTCAAAATGGTGGGTAGAGATTCCCTACGTTCGGTCCTTCTCTCTCCTCCGCAACCAACCCCGTCTTTGCCTTAGTTGCAATCCTTCCAACCTCCACCCCCAGCTCATACTAGCATTCTCCCCTATGACTTCTCTTCCTCCTATTATTCCACATGAGCCTGTACTTCCTCCTACGACCCCCCTGGCTCACCACCCTAGTTTTGGTAGTAGCTGGCCCAATAATCCTCCTCCTACTGGCTGTCACCCTAGGACCGTGCATCATCAAATATCTCCTTACTTACATAAAAACCACTATTTCAAACTTTTCAAATCAAAGCCTTAACCTCCTGTTACTAAACAGCTACCAGCCTGTTCCAGTAGAAAATCTGGAGCTATAACAACCAAACTTCTCATCTAATTTTTCCCCTTTAGATATGCTTTCTTCCAGGTTCTCTATTTACCTCCACAGTCTGCTCCAAGACAGCTGGTTACTACTGTCCTCGTGCTCATTAGAAGACTGGTCAGAACAGGTCGCTGTTCTACATTTACAAGGAACCGTCATAGAACTCTCACCTGTGGAAATCTACACCTTCAGCGCCTATCTTGGGGCCCTGCTCTGGCTGGTTCTGCACCCTTCCACCACCTTACCCCCACAATGCCCCCAACCAGCAGGAAGTAGCCAGAAAGAGTAACGATGTCCCTCCCCATAAAAACAGAAAAGGTGGGAATGAAGTGTGCAGGAAGTGACCAGAGGGGCGGCTCCCAAAATGGCGCCGAGCATGGTGAGGACACACCAGACAACAAAGGCCCTAGGTCCCAGCTTCTGTGTGCACAATTCCCCGCGCACGCGAAGTTCAAACCTGCAAGCCTCCAATCCTTAGCCAGCTTTGTTATGCGTCCAATAGGACTATAACACGGTGTCAGCCCCACCCTACTCCCATGCCGCTCCTCCAATAGGAACATAGCACGGCCCCTTCTGGCCCCTGTCAGGCTAATAAATACAGCCCACTCCCTGAAACTCTCTCTCTCTTTTTTCCTCTGTTACAGATCCTCTCTGTAACAGCCCCTTTAATAAATCTCTTGGTCCTGGCCGGGTGTGGAGTCATTACTGGCACCGAAATCCTTTCAACCAGGTCATGCTTTATATCATGCAACTAAATGACATTTTCCTGCATTTGGATCACCCCAAAGCCAAATCCCCAATGGTTTTCTCGCCTGTAATATTGTTTTGTGGCTTCTCATTGTCTTCGCAAAGATAGGAAACAGAATTTTCCTGTAAATCATCCTGATAAGATTCACACAAACGAAGGATGGACATGGTGTGATCTAGAATAGCTAGAAGAGTCTCCAGTGCTCAGGAAAGGTCCTGGCCTAAAGGGCACCTTGCCGTCATCGTCCTTCATAATAGCAATGGCGGGGTGTCTGTCCCCCCTAGCATCTAAAGTCAAGGTGAGGAATTGGCTGGTGGGGAAAGAGAAAATGATACACTCCATAGCTTTTAATTCTGCCTGGCTGGGAGAGTGTCACTGAGGTTGGAGGATGCTGGGCTCAATGAGCCCCTTTTTTTAATGATAAAACTTGAAAAACAGGAAACTCAGGTGCTTGAAGGCAACCAAGCTCTACACTAGCAATTACACTTTTAATAGATAAATAAGGTTGTGCTGATTGAATATTTAGATACCTTTAACACAAAACTGAAGTCAAACCTATAATTACTCTCTATCTCAATATTACTCATGAAGACATTCTAAAAAGAAGAGCAAAGTGCTTTCACTCAAAACGGAAATCTCTAACCATTCTAAGTGACTTCGACTTGGAATCTGGAGACTCTGGATGATGGTTGGAGAATCTAATTTGCTGAAATGTTTGCTGAAAGAAGTAGTGATTGTTCACTTGACACTGAAACTGTGTCACTGATCTTCCCATCTACCTGTGATAATGAACTCAGCATAACCCTCTGATCCCACATGAATTAACTCAACTCTCATGAAAGGACTCTGCAGAAAATCTTACAGTTATAAGGCAGGGAAGCCATTCTTCCTTGTGAGTAAGATACCCAAAGTGAAATAAACATAACCAATGCAGAGCCTCCAAGTGCTATCGCACAGAAATCCCTGGAAGCGCCAGATGGGAACCAGCTATGTTCCCATTGGCTGCTACAGAGTGGACTTAGAAACGGGCTGATTTTTTAAATGAGAATACCCCTTTCCACATCTCTATCAGGTGCGACAGGAACCAGCTCATCCTTTAAAAGCCCATGATGCTCTAGCACAGCTCATGAGACAATAACGAAATCACCCTAGGTCTGCCTGACCCCGAGTAGGTGCTGTGTTGTGTTTGAGCATTGGGGTGCAAGGATGCTGAGTCATAAATTTTTTAAGAAAACATGTTTATAACGAGTACTTCCTAGGGATATCCTCGCAGGATTTCCAAGTCTTCCTTGCCTGCGTGATCTCAAGGACTCTTTCAAGTCCAGGCACCCTGCAATGGTTACATTATGTCTTTTTAGCACCCCTGCCATCATCATGTCCATTTGTTAATTTACCCACCATGTGTTTAGGCCCCCTTAAGGGGTTCACAGCTAAGAAGGGGCCAGAGAATGTGTCGTGGAGGGAGTGAAGGCCGCCGGCGCCAGGGTGACAATTGTGTTGTTCTCGTGAGATTGCTGTGTGTCGTGCTTGTAGCTGTGATTCTGGCTGCTCGGCCCCCTTCTGAAAAATTCTTAGATTCTGGGGTGCATATGTACATAGATATATGGTAGCAGCGAGGTTTGGGCTTCTTTTTTTTTTTTTGAGTTGGAGTCTCACTCTGTCACCCAGGCTGGAGTGCAGTGGCCGCTCCCAGTCACCGCAGCCTCGGCCTGCTGGACTCTAGCAATCCTTCTGCCTCAGCCTTCCAAGTAGCCGAAACTACAGGTGCGCTACCACATCCGGCTAATTTTTTTATTTATTGTAGAGATGAGGTCTCACCAAGTTGCCCAGGTGGATCTCGGACCCGCGGGCTCAGGCAATCCACTCACCTCAGCCTCCCAAAGCGCGGGATTACAGGCTGAGCCCCCGAGGACGGCTGGGTTTGGGCTTCTAATGTGCCCCTTCACCAAATAGTGCACATTGTACCCAACAGATAATTTTCAAAACTCATCCCCAAACCGCAGAGTCCCAATGTTTATTATTTCCATCTTCAAGTCTATGAACAGCCTCCTTTTACCAGGCGGTGACTTGTATGGATAACATTTGGCCCTGTTGGCTTCTGGTTGGGTTTAGTCAATGAGAAAAGCCAAAGAGATCTGATGGAGGGAGGAATGTACAACTGAGATGTTTGGTTCCTGCTCCACATTCTTGCAGGGTTTTCCCTGACTCAGGGCATTTAGCATCCAGTCTACCTCCTGGCAAATGTTCCCCTGAGTAGCTCATTCCTCAGACTCAGGTCTCGGCCACAAAACCAGCCTTCTCCACGCAGCCCTCTCTGTCTCCAGATCCTGGTAACTACTTTCTCCCTTGCCTTGTAAGGTCCCAGGGCCCGCTGTTTCTGCCCTTGTCAACCCCTGCTGACATCTTTGCTAACTCTTTTTTTTTTTGAATTGTAGTCTCACTCTGTCACCCAGGCTGTAATGCAGTGACACACTCACAATCACCCCAGCATCAACCTGCTGGGCTCCACGGATCCTTCCACCTCAGCCTTCCAAGTAGCTGGAACTATAAGTGTGCACTACCACGCCCAGCTAATTTTTTTTTTATTGTAGAGATGAGGTCTCGCCAAGTTGCCCAGGCTGGTCTCAAACCCACAGACTCAGGCGATTTACTTGCCTCAGCCTCCCAAAGTTCTGGGATTACAGGCTGAGGCATCGAGCCCGGCCTTTGCCAACTCATGTTAATCTCACTTCAGATTATCCCAATGTGAATCTGCTATCTGCTTTCTACTGGAATTAGGACTAATCCACTGCCCATTTTCCAAATGTGGTTCCCAGATGTTTATACTGATCCCAGGAGCAATGCAGTGTCCCTCCATTTACATTACTTTCTGTCTCCATCAGTTGAGACTAATATCTGTTATTACAGTGGAGAAGCCAGACCAACACAAAGACTGATCAATTCTACATGAGCAGGATTCTTGCCTGTCTACCTGCATTTATTATGAAGGCTGGCACCTAGTAGGAATTCAGTAGGAATTCAGAATTATTGAATGAATTAGTGATTAAGTGAGTAAATGAATGAATGAATGAGTGAGTGAAGTATGGTTAAAGAAATGAGGCTCTATTTCAATGTATGTATCACAATTATATGCAGATACATCCCGGGCCCTTCAAAGATGTCATCTACGTCTACTAAAGAGAAAGCTCTTTGTCTATTTCATCGCTCAAAGCATTCTTGAAGACTCTTCTTTTGGAACTACCTTCAGAGCAAAAACAGTTCATTATTTGGGCAAATTACATTTCGGTTTGCTTAACAGTAGGTATCCGTCCTCATCCCAATCTTCTTGCACCTCCGCCAAGGGTCTGAGGTGGAACAGAACACTCCTGTGCAAGATGGATCAAGGAGCCATGAGGACTTTGAGCTGTCCCTCCTCTTAGATAACACGCTTAATTCAATGATTGATTCACACATTTTTTTCTAGGGAGTTCTTTAAAATGATTTAATGACGAAGTCGCCCACCTTTCCCAAGAGTATTTGGGACACGTGTGGGCTGGTGCTAGTGGCTGAGCCTAGGGAGGATGGCCATGCACTCCCAAGACAAGCAAGGAGCCCGACTAAAGTTTGGGTCTTTTGGGGCACCCCCAAGCTCAGGAAGTGAAAGAATATAGTGAGATACTAGCGTACACTATTTCCACCCTAGGATGCCCTCGTGTAGAGGAATAGTATTTTACATAGAACGTCGTTTATGTCAGCAGGCGCATAAGGCAGAATTGTAACCAAAACTCATTTTGAACATCTGCCTAATTACATCCCAATTTACATGGTTTAGTGTGGACAGTCCTGCAAAATGATCATCATGCACGCTAAAGTTTGGAAGCACTGAGCAAGGTTAGAGAAAAGAGAAAAGGGGAAACTTCTTTGGAGGCCCTTGGTCACTGAAACTCTTCTGCCTTTGAGTCAACCATTAAGAGCCTTTGCATGAATGAGGAATGATGAGGTACTCGAAATTGTTCCTGCTTGTCTGCAGGCATTTCTGCATTTTCTCTTCCATTAAACCTGTAAACACGAAAGCATTTTCAGATTTGTTTCTTTTTGAAAACTAAACTGGATTGAGGAGTTGCATGTAGCATAAGAATATTCAGGTCAGTGTGTTTGACAAAGTATGGCTCTCACCTAACTGCATTCTCCTCCTCTCCCAGGACACAAAGCTGGACTACATTTCCCAGGTTCCTTTGCTGTTGGGTATGATCATGTGACTAAGAATAGCATATGATGAAATAATGTGTGCTATCAGAAAGCAAGTATGTCTGCACCATGCTCTTTTTCCACTACTGCTGGTTGGACTTTGAATGCACTGACTCCTTGATCACCGGATAACAGTGAGGTTTTGTGAGATAGCAGAGCCTCAGGGTGGAAGGAACCTGATACCCTGAATGAGCTCCTTGATAACTAAAATACCGACCCCATACTTTTATGCAAGTGGGAAATAAATTTCTATTGTGTTAGTGCCATGGCATTTGAGTGTTTATTCATCATAGCAGTTTAGTTTACCATAATAAAATGCATTCAAATCATGCCTGTGTTCAGTAATTATTGATGTATCTGTATTGATATGTTGAGGAGTTAAGAGTCTTTCTGGTTGTTACATTTCAAATTCACAAAACCTTAAAAACTTAGGATTGTTTAAAATAAAAACAAAACAGAAAGAGAAGCTGAGACATAGATATGCAATCTCAGATCAATGAAGGAGGAGAATTAAGGTATGCGCACGAAGTCTTGTCGAAAAATGGGGGACTAGGTTTAGGCTTTGCTCTTCCCACCTGAGACAGGGGAACCATTTCCTTGGGAGCCGGAGAATGAAAAGGAGAAGGTGATTGTTTTCTTCTCAAGCTTCCTGGTGACACTGAAGGAGAAGCAGCAAGAATCCAGAGATTCTTGGCCATCAGTGAAGCTGGGAAGACCATGAATTGTCTCACTCAAGATTCCAAGGTTGTCCTCATTGCCTGGAAGCCATCAGACAGGCACCGACTCACATAGCCAAGATGAGACGGTGGCTGCCCAGTGTGGCTAGCCAGCAGATGACTTGAGGACCAGATGGCCCATTCCACCCAAACCCACACACCACAAGCTCATCATTCACTGCAACTTCTTACATGACCTCAGAAACAAGCAGAAAGAGACTGAGGTTAATTTCCTGCCAAATCATAAAAAATGGGGTCTTGGAAAAGTAATTGAGTTACAGAAAAACAACGACATAAATATTTCTTGATGAACGCGGCCTGTCCATGGAGATTTATGCCTGCTCTAGTCAGATTTTTGACGCTGAGCAAAAAGGGATGCCTCAGGTCTCCCAGCCAGCAGTGAGTTTTCTCTTTGGGTCTCAGCTGAACTCAGTGTCTTGCAAAGCAAGGGGGAGCATTCAAAAGAGACACAGATTCTGTCAGATTGCTTCTGTGCCGTCTGGGCTGCATTTTCTTTTTGTGGGATGGGCAGGGACCCACACCGTGGCAAACTTAAGTACTCCTAACTGAGCGGCCATGCTGCCAGGGGATACCGGATCTGGTCAGTTTTTTCACGGTAATTAACATGAGGAGAAATAAAGGCACCATTATGAAAAATTAATTTCCTTCCAAAGTCATTTGAATAAAAAAACTTCTTGGAAAAGAACTGGAAGTGACTGAACAATGTACAAGCCCAATCAATCAATCAATCAATCAATAAAACCTTCAGAATCAGAAGCGATCAGACCTGGGAGTGCTGCCTTCCTTGGCTGAAGCACAGTGAAACTGACATCAATACAACCAGCATCTTGATGTGTGTGGGAGATGTGGCGCCAAAGATGGCTACATCCATAAATCCCCTAGCCCGGGCATCGTCCTCATGAGATAGTTTGGGCAACAAAAAAATCGGAAAGTTGCATGACAAAGGTGGAACCAAAACAGTGAGTAGAAAAGATCTGCAATGTCCCCAACACCAAGAAGAAATAAATGTTTGTGGGGAGAGATATCCCAGTTACCCTGATTTGATCAATGCACACTGAAAGGTGCCTATAGAAACCTAGAAGAATCTTAGTTTATTCTTTAGTCTTTTTGCCTCAGCATAGCGATTAGCAAGCATTCAGACATTCTACTGCAGGACAAACAGCAGCCTATCCCATCCCCCCTAGGCAAATCTTCTTCAGATACAAGATCAGGATAGCCCAAACAGCCACTCCACCTTTGGTCAAGGAATTTGTGAATTGCAGATGTCTCACAAGTCTCTTGCAGGAATCCCTCCCCCAACCAGGGCCAACCTACACGACACAAAGAAGCCCCCCATGGCAGCAATCATGTGACTCACCCATCCATCTGTCTGCTGTCCATCACCTGACATCATCAGTACCTGTGCTTGCCTGCCCCTTTGTGATGACGTGAAAGCAGACCACCACCCAATCACCTTAATGATCTTCCCCCATCAAGGGGAATGGTTAAAAGGACTCAACCACAAGCAACCAGCGGCCATTGCCTTGCTGGAATCTGGTGTGGTCATGTGCTCTTTGAGCCATGGCTGTCGCCATGCTTCCAGGCTTTGGTCCTCCTCCCCCACCTTGGGGAGGTGAATCTTCTCTCTTCTTTCTCTTTCTCTCTCTAATTTACTTTTTTTTTTTCTTTTTGAGTTGGAGTCTCACTCAGATGCCCAGACTGGAGTGCAGTGGCCGCTCCCGGCCACCGCAGCCTCGCCTGCCAGGCTCTGGCGATCCTTCCGCCTCAGCCTCTTGAGTAGCCAGAATTACAGGCGTGCGCTACCACGCCCAGCTGATTTTTTGATTTATTGTAGAGATGAGGTCTCGCTGCCCAGGCGGGTCTCGAACCCGCAGGCTCAGGCAATCCACTCACCTCAGCCTCCCAAAGGCGCGGGATTACAGGCTGAGCCACCGAGCCCAGCTTGTAATTTACTTTTAAATAAACTT
Organism: Cephalopachus bancanus; assembly: GCA_027257055.1. NCBI lineage: Eukaryota > Metazoa > Chordata > Mammalia > Primates > Tarsiidae > Cephalopachus > Cephalopachus bancanus. The sequence continues at coordinate 2,242,998 of JAPVLO010000269.1, forward strand.
TTCTTTCTTAACCTTTCTGTGTGTTGCAATTCTTTGCAATCTACTCGGATCTCTGGGTTCCCAGCGCGCACCTCTGGCTTGCCGGCCCCAGCAGTGCTGCACGCCTCCCTGCGACTCTCCACCCTCACCCGGTTCATCCATACCCTAACACACACTGCATACAGGTATCAAAACATCACATACGTTTATGCAAAATATGTACAGATGTGCAACTATTATATGTCCGTTAAAAATAAACGGATTTGAAAATGGTGGCTGTGTTTGATGACATCCTTCAGGAGCACAGAGTGGTTAAGTAGGCGGGTCATGTTAAGTGCCTCAGTTTAATCCCTAGCTCTGTCACTTAGTAGGACATTGTCAAGTTGTTTAACCTTTCTAAGCCTCAGATCCCTCAGTAATCAAATTGGATAAATACAAGTATCCAAATTATAGATTTGGGGAGAGGATTAAATGAGATTATGCCTGTAAAGAGCTTACAACAGTGTTTGGGACAGGCAAGGACTCAATGAATGCTGGAAAGATTTGTTTCTCCTAAGAGGGGCATACGTGCCACGGAGTCCAGACTCTTCTGACTGCCTCTAGCATGGGCACTGCCAAAGGACACCTCCTTGAGTACCCCTTTTCATTCCTCCATCCTCGTCCTCTTCTGGTGTGTATAATATTTACTCACACACATCAGCCAGGTTTCGATCCAGTCTCCCTCGCTTTGAATTCTCACCTCTCACCCTGGGCTGCCTATCTGCAGTAGTCAGACTCGATTGCGAGGCACAGAAAATCCAACTTAAGCTCAAACCAAAAAGAGAATTCATTATTTCTTGTTTCTGATTCAGGCAAGGCTTGATCCAGTGTCTCCAACCAAGTGATTCAGCTGGACTTGATGCTCCCCATCTCATGCCTGTCTTCTGCAGTGCTAACTTCAGAGTTGCACATTTAGCAAATAAAAGTACAACATGCCCAACTGCATTTCAGATAAATAAGTTTTGGATATAACTGTCTTCCAAAGTTGCATGGAGTATAAACATATGTGTTGTTTATCTGTATCAACATCAGGCGATCCTGCAGCTGCATGAAGGCTCAGTCTCCACCTGTCCCTCCCTCCACCCTCTAAACACAACCCATCTCTGTTCTACTGGCTCAGCACTCTTGATAGTAAAACAGCCAGACTCTGCGTTTTCAAACAACACACTTGGTGGGGGAGGAAAAAAACAGAGGAAGAGGGTTTTTGTTTTCAGAAGCACTGGCAAATATTTCCTCATTTCTCATGGGCTGTGATTGGGTTAAACACTACTCAGGAACCAATCACTATGTCCTAGGGGTGGGGTGGGTGGAGTCTATGGAATGGTCTAAGTCAGTCCAGGACCACCTCTGTGGTGGACAGTGGAGTCAATCTCACCCAAGCCACAAGACTGATGAGGGGGAAGGAGCCCTTTTCCATAGGGAGGGAGATGGGGGTGGGTGCCAAACACATCTCTAACTTGACACAAGTTGTTTTCATTGTTTAATTCTCAAAGGAATCCTAGCATTGAGGCTCACTGGTACCCCAGGTTCCACTAACAAGCAATTTCATGAGTAGATTCTTCAAAAGACCACTGATGCTTGAGTCACAGGCCAGAGAACCACAGTGTGGTACCTGGCACCCTACCTCACCTGGGCAGACCAGGTGTCTACACACAACATGCCACAGATGTATGAGATGAAGGGTGTTTTCCAGAGAAATGAACTCAAGGTCAACTGAGCTCACCAATCTCAAATGAGTCAGCTGAAACTGGCAGCGGAAGGCACTTCTATAGGTGTCTCCTGTTCTGACAACCACTCACCTTTCTCCTGCTAAGGGAACCCTCATTTGCTGCAGAGGAAATACTCTCTTCTTCTGTCTCCCTCTAGTCCAGGGGCAAGCATGTGACTCAGGCCTGGCCAATCAGGGCTTTGCATCCTTCTGGATGCAGGGCTGTATCTAGGGGTGGATATGTGACCTACAGTGATGTGAAAACATAAGAATTTCACTAGGGTTTCTAGGAAATACTACCGCAGTGGAATCTAAGAAGTCAGCTTGACCTACAGCAGATATCCCCGTACCATGTGGAAGAAGCTGAAGAATGGCGCTAACACTGAGGAATGGAGAGAAAGCAAACCCTTATGACATTGCTTGAGCTCCTGGATTCAGCCACACCTGAAGTCAGATGCTCTCTGGACAGTACTACCGCATGTTAATTTACATAAGCTGTTGAATCACATGTGCCTTCTGTGGCCAAGTCATTTTGGGTTAGGTCATCACTCTCTTGCAACTTAATAGTCCTAACTGATGCAACAATGACAAGGAGAATGCACGATCACACCATTCCCTGTGTAAACAGGACACATTTGTTCATAAAACTGGACACATGTACTTGAAATACTGACTTTAATCCTTTCCAGCTGGCTGATCTTAGTCAAGTCGTTTAAATGCTCTGAGCTTCAGTGTCCCTCATTTATAAAGCTGGGCTGGTTCCCACTTAATTTACAGGGTTGTTTTAAGGATTAAATGAGATAGTCTTTGTAAAGCATATAGTACATATATAAATATATAAACCATAGTCAGAATACTCTAGCAAAGATAATAATAATAATAACTATAAATATTGATTGGAGCATCAAGCAGCACGTATGTGGAATGACACAGTTCTTGATCTTTTCTGCAAAAATAGAAAAGACATAATCTATGCCTCGAAGTTGCTTATCCTCAAATTGAGAAATAAATCATTTCTAGTATTTATTGGCTTATGGAAACTCATTGGGAGAAATGTCTTTTGAGTGGTGAAGTTATGTGACTGGCCGAAACTAATTCCAATTGACATCTGCAAAGGGAAGGGTAACGACCCAGGCCATGTGTTCATGTGTTACCTTTGTGCCAAAAGACAGTCATTTTGCTAGTCAGTCACGTAAGGCATGCTGCCTGCTTTGCAAGTGTCCATTTGTCCTGTCTTTCATTTTCTCGTGTAGTGTTTTTGGACACCCATTGCGCACCAAGCTTGGTGCTAGGCTTGAAGGGCATGGAGCATAGACCACCTAATTTCAAAGAACGTACAGGGAGAGAAGAGGACAGAAAATAAGAAAAAACAAACACATTAGATCAATTCAAGTAATGATAAGTGCTATAAAATAAACAGGAAAGTTGGGTTGTTTATGACTTTGATCCAGTTTCTTAGAAGCATGGCTTAAGACAGGAACTTGGGAGTACAGGACTCATTGAGGAAGCACTCATCAGAATATTATGCAGCCAAAATTATGAACTTCGCAGTCACTTGAATGGACTTAGAGTCTACAATACTCAGTGATCTATCAAAGAAACAAAGAACTGAGTACCACATGTTCTTACTCATAAGCGAATCCTCAACAATTATCATAATACTATAAGAAAGAGATTGACAGGAGTGGGAAACTGCAAGGGGAGTGGAGAGTTCATTTCATCAATAAGGGTACCTGATCTCAAACCAGGTGAAGTGGGGACCAAAGTGAGGACCAAACTTCACCTGTACTAAGACCATTTGCATACTTAACCCTGAATATTACCCCTACATCTTTAAAGTAAAAATTTAAACAAAACAAAAACACCTACAAGGAAATGAGGGAATAAGGTGAGCCCAAATGTGTCTCAGAGTCTAGTCTTGGCTAATCTTAAGGGGATTCTGGAGCATAAATCTCCCAGCCGGGCTGTAGGTACCTTGGACCCACATACCAACGAGTCACTGGCTGTGGGCCACCCTTCATAGGGACATTTCCTCCCAGGTTAGGTGGTTCCTGAACACCAAATGGTCATTCTTCAGAGAAGGCAGGCAGCTGTGCACCCTCGGCAGCCAACCTTCACTGTGGGAGGATATAGGCTGAGCATCTGAGGCATCCATAGAGTGAGGGTTGGAAGCTACTTTTGTAATGGTTAGCTCTCTTGCCTAAGTGACATTTGAGATGCTGCATGAAGGAGGAGAACCAGCTGTGTTAAAATCCAGGGGAACGTGTTCCAGACAAGGGAGAAACCCACTGGTTACTGCAAAAGTCCTGAGGTCTGAATAAGCTTGGTATGTTGGGAGAAGGGGGGAGAAGGCAAAAGCATAGAGAAATGCAGAAGGAAAGGTTGGAAAGGGAGGTTGTATCCAAGCCATATTTTCCTTGTAGCGTGTGTGTGTGTGTGTGTGTGTGTGTGTGTGTGTTTAATTGCAGTGAAGGGTTTTAATCATGGAAGTGACATGATTCAACTTACATATTTAAGGAGGACGGATGGTAGAAGAGCCAGGAATGGCAGCTGGGAGCCAGGTAGGAGACTATTGCAATGGCCCAAGTGTGAAATGGTGGTGGTATGGACTAGGGGGACAGATGTGAAGAAGAGGACAGATTTGGGAACTATTTTTAGGGGCAAAGTTATTATGACTTGTAAAGATTTGTACATGAGTGATCAGAGCCAGAGAAGAGTTCACGTTGACTTTTTGTATTTTGATTTGAGCAGTGGGGCTGACCCTGGTGCAATTTACTGAGATGGTGAAGGCTGGGGAGGGACCAACATGGGAAGAACTGGGATCAAGTCAACTGGCCATGCTAAGTTTGAGACGCTTTAGACATCCTCAAGGAGCTATCAAGTAGGAATCTGGGTATAAGAGCCTGAAAGTCATGGGGGGAAGTTAGGGCTGGAGATTACATTTGGGAGTTGGAGCTTAGAAATGAAAGAGAAGACCAATGACAGGCTTGGGACCCTCTAAATTGAGGGGGTTGACCAGAGGTGGCCAAGGAGATCAAGAAAACGTGGTCCTTAAGGAAGGAGAAGAAAAAACAGGAGAGTGGGATGACATAGAAATAAAGACAATGTAGTGTTTGAAGAACGGGAAGAAACCCACTGTATTATGCGCTATTGCCAGGTGGAGTGGGGTGAGAACACAGAAGCGACCACCTGGTCAGTACCTTGGACAGCGCCGAGGCTGTGCGGAAGGCTGCTTCAGTCAACTGGTTGGGAGGACAGCCCACACTGCAGCCGCAAGAGAAAGAACTGAGCATGTGACTAGAGACTTGTTTTACAATGTTTACAGGACAATAGCTACAGTCAAAAGAAGGAGGGGGCTAAGGGATATTGTGTATGTGTGTGTGTGTGTGTGTGTGTGTGTGTGTGTGTGTGTATGTAAGAGCTATGCATTGTTTTGCTAGGCCTACCATAACAAATACAGTACCACGGACTGACTGACTTGAACAACAGTATTTTCTCACTGTTCTGCAGGCTGGAAGTTCAAGACCAAGGTGTCAGTAGGGTTGGTTTCTTCTGAGACCTCTTTCCTTAGCTAGCAGTTAGCTTTGTCCCTGTGTCCTCACATGGTTATCATACTATATACCTGTGTCCTAATCTCTTCTTATAAGGATGCCCGCCATATTGGATTGGGGCTTACCAATATGACCTCCTTTAACTTTAATTACCTTGTTCAAGTCCTTATGTCAAAACATAGTCACGTCCTGAAGGACCACAGGTTAGGACTCCAAGATACGAATTTGGAGGGGAGATACAACTCAGTCCACAGTAGAATACTAAAACATATTTTCTTGATGATAGAAAGGGAGAAACTGATGATACAGGAGAGAGAGAAATTCCAGGTGGATGTGTCCTTAGGCAGGTGAGAGAGGATGGGCTTAGCGGACCAGAAGAGGGATTGGTCTTTTTCCCAGAAGTCTCCGGCTGGAACTTGCATCTGGGGCCTGCCCATCTGTGACCCTGTCTGTCACAACTGCTCATGTACTAGCTGCCAAAAGAACACACCAGTAAAGCAGAATATCAACTCATTTATTATGGTAATATCCTTGATCAAGGCAAAATACCTTAATTGAATAAGCAATTATCTTTGAAAATATTAGTGCACACAGAGGCATGACAAATGAATTTGCTAATTATCATTTCCTGCCAGGAACATCAGCTGTTTTGGTCTTTTGTAGTAACATTATAACCCTCATAGGTATATCATTGGCTTACAAGGTACCTATTGAGTTTTAGGCATTTTAAAGGTATAGGCAGATGTCCCAAGCTCAAGTGTCTACTGGGCTGGGATGACAGTATGAATGAGTACAGAGAAGAAGATAAGAGCCATATGAATCTAGAAAGTATATGCCATGTCTGAGGAAACAGCAGATGCTGTCAACGAAGAAGGTAAGTTTAGGGTTGTCTGGCCTCTCAGGAGATGCCACAAATCTGTACTCTTCTATGTAACATTTCAAGTTTTGAATACAGATAAGTAATTCAAACATTTGAAAAGGTAGCATGGCCCAAGGGAAATGTGGCCATCTCAATGTTGGACCCTGGAGTCTCCAGTTTGCAATCCCACACATGGCTCTCCATGGATCCTTTCAGGGGCTCACCGTCTGCATAAAGGAGAGAGGTGTCATTAGAAAGTCCATGCCTGAGGCACTCAGGACAGGACAAAAAAATTAACAACAACCAGTATTTGGGTTCTGGATATTCTCTTCCAGGACACTCCCATCCTCTTCATCCTGCTCAGTGACCTGGAGGCTGATTATCATGGAATACACATGGCCTCCTTGCCCTCTGGTTTCTTGTTGGGCTTGGCTTTTGGGGCAGCTCTATCCATGGAGCAGAAAGAAGGGAGAGAACCGTGTTTGAGGATTCATTCTGTACTTCCCTGATACTCTGTGCATACCATGGGCTGGTGGTACCTTCTGCCTAAAGGCCATTGCTCCTGTCCAGTGGTGCTCTCCATGTAGTGATCTCTCTGGGCTAGAGTACCCATCCACTTGTTTCTTCAGACTAAGGGTGAAAAAGGCCCCTTTATATTCCTAGTCCTGATGCACTGCCTTGTCCTTTGTTGTGTCTTGACACTCCCTTACCACACTCTGTTCAAACAACCCAATTCTGGTCTTCTTTTTGTTTTCTGGTAGGATCCAGAAAACACAGACAATGATGTTGACAATGTTCTAAGTGCTTAACCTACTTCACCAAACACTATATAATCCCTATTTTGCAAGCAGTAAGACTGAGGTGTAGAGAAATCAAGGAGCTTGCCCAAGGTCACCCAGGGCAGAAATGGTAGAAAGAGAAATGGTAAGTGGTAGAAATGGGATTTGAACCCAGGCAGTCCTGCTCCAGGTTCTGTGCCCTTGACCACCCTATGGAGAGAAGTTAGGTGAGGCAGTGTCTGAGGAGGCCACCATGATCAGGAAAACCTTCAAGATCAAGATAGGATCTAAACTGTCTCTTGAAGGACAGGTATACAGGAAGGGGGAAAGCAGAAGGGAAGAGGACAGGATGCTGTGAGCAGGAGAAGGCATTCTGAGGATGGATGGAGGAGCTAGTGAGGCAATTTTTCTTACCCAAGAGTAAAATGAGTGCCCTAGAACAGAAGCAAAGAGAGCAGGAGGTGGGTAGGAGGTGGAAGGATCCCAGCATGCAGGGTTCTCCAGAATCAAATAGAAGAGTCTGAATGTAAATAGGATTGTGTCAGCTGCAAGTGACAAAAAATCAATTTAAAGTAGATTAAGCAGGAGAGAAAAGGTACTTTTTGGCTCCTGTAATGAAAGTCAGGAGAAGATGCAGCTTCAGGGAAGTCGGAGTCAATGGCCCAAATAGGGCCATCAGGGCTCCCTCTCCCCCTCCCCACTCTGCGTTCCTCTGTCTTGGCAGTCACTTTCAGGCAGCCCCTGCGTTCCAGCCTGATAGCACCCTCAACAGCTTTTCTTTACAACAGCTCCTAAAAAAATCCTGAAGTGAACCCTGAACTCCCTGGTGGGGTCACACGCACCTCCATGACCCGTCCTATGGCCAAAGGGATGCCAGGCTCTCATGGGCCAGGCCAGGTCATGGAACTCCCTGGAGCTCCACATGGGCGGAGGGTGGTGCCACAAGGAAAGTTGGGTTAATGCCAGGTAGCTGAAAAACCAAATGCCCACGATAGCAGTACATGGGGAGCCACAGGCGGGCTTGAGAATTGAAACAATCAGGGACAGATCTGTCAGAGAAATATGATTTTGATCTGTACGTGACACACAGAACTGTACGCATGGTCGATGGTCTATGACGCCATCTAAAATAGCTGTCTGTGCTTTCTCACCACCCACGCTCTCACAGCGTCCTTCATGGGGCCCTCACAGAAGGTCCTGCCCTTAGGTTCCCCGTTGCTACTGTGGTGCCTCCTTCTTTCCGCCCTGCCTCTCCTCCCCTCCCCTCGTCTCCCTCCTCTTCCCTCCTCACTGGTCCCCAGTGTTGGAGGAAGGGCCTGATGGGAGGAGTCTGGGCCATGGGGATGGATCCCTCATGGGTGGCTTGGTGCTGTTCTCAAGGTAATGAGTGCATTCTCTCTTTATTAGAGCCTGTGAGATCTGGTTGCTTAAGAGTTTGGCATTTCCTCTTCCCTCCCTCTTTGGCTTCCTCTCTCGCCATGGGACACATCTGTTCCCCCTTCACCTTCCGCTATGATGTTGGGTTTCCTGAGACCTCCCCAGAGCACGCCAGTGCTATGCTTCTGCTACAGCCTGAAGAACCATGAGCTAAATAAAGCTCTTTTCTTTATAAATGATCCCACCACAGGTATTCCTTGACAGCAATGCAAAATGGACTGATATGCCACGCTTTCTGCTGGCACTGCTCTTCCATTCCAAATCTACATGCTCAGTCCCTCGCTTCCTGCAAAGGTCACGTTCTCTGGGAGGTCCTCTTGGACTGCCCTAACCAAAATGTCTAACTCCTTCACTCCCAACATGGCTGTCCCTCTTTCATGCTTTATTTTATTCCCTTTAGCATACTTCACTAATAAAGCATGCATTTTACTCACTGCATTTACGATCTCTTCCCAAGCACAGTAGAACCCACATGAGAGATCTTTGTTATGCTCACTGCCTGGCTTGGCATATAGTAGGTGCCTAATAAGTAGATGTGTTGAATGACTGAACACGCTTCCTCCTCAACCTGCTCCCTTTGGGATTTCTGTCTTGGCTACTCTACTGAGACTTCTCCCGTTATGGTTGCTAATGGCCCCTGGGTGGTTATGCTGGATGGTCCTTCCAGGGTTCTTCGCTTTACTGTCCAAGAGGCAGCATTACACACAGGTGTCTCCTGCCTCCTGGAAATGCCTTCTGACTGAGCTAATGGATCACCTGCTAGCACAGTGGTGCCTCCTTCTCAGTCTCTTGGCTGACTTCTCTTACGCTCACCTTGTCAGGGTCCAAATGTCTGCAGGTAGGACTTGGTCTTGCTTCCTCATCCTCCCCGCCTCCTACTCCTGTCCTTCTCTCCTCTCCCCTTCCCTCTCCTCCCTCCCTTTCCCTACCCTCTGCTTCTCCCTTCCCTGTCTTCCCCTCCCACCCTACCTTTCCCCCTCCTCTCTTCTCTTTCTCTTCACCCATTCTCTCCTCTCCTCTTCTCTTGCCCTCTCACCAGTGATGTCAGTCAGTTCATCAGCTTTACATAGGACCACTGTGTCCAGCATGTCACCTCCTGTCTCACCTCTCCAGAATTCCTATCGGCCAACCTCCCACAACCAATGGGAGACATCAGCCAAGACATTCAGATCAACGTCCTAAACATACTGCAGTTCCGTCTACTTCCTCCATCATTGCTATCACCGCCTGAATTCAAAGAACTGTCATCCTCACTTGGATAAATAAAAGATTCCAAATGGAGCTCCCGTTCTCTCACTGCTGGACACCCACCCCCAGCCTCTTCTTCACCCAGCATCAGAACGACCGCTGGACAGTTACCGTTTCGTGGTGAAGACCCTCGCAGGCTTCTAATCACACCTCAGAATCACACCACGTCCTGGCGAGCTTGAGGTCTGGCTCTGCCCGCATCTCTGGGTTCCCGCCATGTGGGTCCTTCTTCCACTCACCATTCTCCAGCCACCCTGGCCTCTCTTATTCCTGGAACAGGCCCATCTGGCCCTGTTTGGGGCTTGCTTTTTCACTATTTCTTCTCTCTTGTCATGGTGCTGTATTCCAATCTCTGCGTGGCTGGCTCTTTCATTTCACTCAGATCCCAGTTGACACAGCGATTTTTTAGAGAAAACTTCCAGACCACCTCATCTTAAGGTGGCCCTTCCTGTCGCATTCCCTTATGCTGTTTCCTGGATGGTACTTTCTCTGATGTTTTTCTCCTACCTTCCTTCCTTCCTTCTTTCCTCCCTCCCTTCCTTCTTTCCTCCCTCCCTCCCTTCTTTCCTTTCTTCCTTCCTTCCTTCCATCCTTCCTTCCCTGTTAGATTGTCAGTTGCACGAGAGCAGGAGTTTTGCCAGCCTTGGGCTCTGTCTCAGTGCTCTGGCCTAAAACGGTGCTTCGCACATAGTAGATACTCAATTTTTAAAAAGCTGCTGAATGAATGAATGCATCCATTTATTAGATGCAAGACATGTTCATGAAGGCCATGGCAGTGAGAGACTGAATTGGGAGATGGGGTGTTGGGATAGGATGACCGCAAAAGGGGAAAAGGTACGCATGGAGCGCATGGAGACCTTTGTGCTTAACAAAGATCCCCAGTCACCACTGTTGTAGGGTCTATTCAGCTTCTGCCCCATTCCCTCTCAGCCTATGGTATACTGGTCCTCTGCAACTCATTATTTGGCCAGAGTTATATAGGGCACCTTTTGGGGCAGAGGTTAGATCTAAGTTTTCATGCTGCATGCAGAACCCAGCATCTTGTTAGCAAAAATGCTGGAGTCACTGAATGATGGGTGGGGATGTGACTGGGGACCCCCAAAAGGAGAGGCAGCAACATGAACTCAGGGAGCGCCATCTGATGACTGAGTGACACTGAAAGTCAAAACAGAATGGGAACACCCTGCGAGCCACTCAGGAAAGCCTAGGGCTGAGGAAGAAAGGTCTCCTAGGAACCCGATGAGCTCTGGCTTTCCAGAGTTGCAACTTGTGAAGTCTTGATTCTGTCCTCGGTTCTGGTGTCTTGTATGCAGATAAGGTTGTCCAAGCTCTCCCTTTGTTCTCTCATTTTTTTTCTAGCGATCGTTTATCATCCGTGTCTCTGCCAGAGAGGTGCATGTTGTCAAGAGAAGACTCCTCTAAGCAAAGCTAAGTAGCTGTCTTGAGACCAGCAGCCCAGTCCCACACGTCTGGGCTGGTTTCCATAGAAACCCCCTAGAACACAGGGTACCACTTGAGTTTAAATTCTCAGACTCAGGAGTCAAAGATGACTTCCGGCAAATTAAAGCACTTAGACAATTTATTCGGGAAATGACTGTATCATTACGTAGGATGGCATTCGTATGTAATATAGTCTGAGCACATATTTCCCTTGAAAACAAATGCGTGGTGATGCACCATACACAGATGCCATCAAGATCCCATCTAGAGAGATCTTCATCAAGTGACACAGTGAAATGCAATCACAGATGCCGAGGGTTTCCCTTTGATCTTTGGGAATGTGTTGCACCCTTGATAGCCAAAATCCCACCTTGTCTGTGTGCGTGTGAGAGTGTGTGTATCGAGCACAGGGGTGTCTTATGCAACTTGCAGTTAAATTGACATCAGAAAAACATACACTTTTTGTTTTCCCCATGCAACTGGGGTTCTAAAGAGCTCCATTAACAAAAGGCTAAGGTACTTTCAAATTAGTGCTCATCCTCAAATTTGGTGCATGTCAAAATATTAGCATCCCTTTGGAATTCTTCACAGATAATTACAGTCACGACAAAGTTTAATGCGTACTGTTAAAAAGTGGTTGTTATTGCATGTCTTGCAATGGCAGCCGTGGGCTTTGCTTTCTGATAGGCAGGGATATTCTTGCCACCTATAGTGGCCCCTGTGACAGGTGCCTCAAAGGCTTTATTGTTAAGAACAGAGCAAAATAATAATGTTCGTGTTTCATAGTGCCAAAGATATACATATAAATATATGGGTTTTTTGGAGTGCATTTTCCCCAAAGCAGTAGTTTTTAAGTAATGTTTGTCAAACTCTCTTAAAGAAAAAGACCTAGCAATACTTTTCTGGTTTGAATGATGTTTTCAGGGGGGGAAAAAAATACATACTAGGGCAACCTGCTCTTGGAAGATTGGAGAGCTCCCTTCAATGGGCTTTTAAGAAAATTGTTTTTCTCAGTTCTGTAACATCAAAGCTACAAGCAGGCACAAAACACCTTCATGTAATGTTCTGACTAAACATTTTAGATCTTGCCTATGGAAAGAGACCCCAGAAGAGTTTTTCTTCTGCAAAATGGGGGTGGTTGGATACCAGGTACTAAAACATCTCAGATGTGATGCTACGTGGAAGACAATCACACTCAAAACCTCATAGCATTTAGCTGTATAGAGCATGGTCTCGGGACTAGCAGGGACCACATCCTCTGAGGGGTTGCTGGAAATTCAGGATTTCAGACTAACCTCAGACCTGCTCTGTGGGAGCTTGCATTTTAACCAAATCACTCCATAATTTGTATGCACATCAAATCTGAGAATTACTCCTCTAGCAAACCAGGGCATCAGGCCGTCAGTAAGTCTTGACTGTAATATCAGAGTTTCACCTACAGGCTTCTTTGGATGAATTCACTGGAAACACAATTAATTAAGTCCCTAACCTGAAATTCTACAACTTTCATCAATGCAGTCCCGTGAGGTTCTCACCAAATTGGGTATTTCTTTACTGCTGAAACCCAATAGCACCTTTAAGGGTATTTGCATCCAACTTCTAATTCAGAAGTCAGCGTGTTTTCATTTTGCTCCCTACAGAAATGTGCAAAGCACTCCCAATACAGACACATTCTGTACTCACCGCAGTAAAGAAGACACCTTCTCTCTGATAAGAGCCCTGTAGTTTTGGTACAGAGAATGGACTTTAAATGACCAGAATTCCCCTAAAAACACAGGGAGCTGAGGGTTATTCCAGAGGACTTATGGGTATGAGAGTGAAAAGGAATTGGGAGACGTTTCATCTCTGATCCCACTGCCTTTCCACCTGGTGGGGTACTCTTCCTCTCAAAACCTCGGGTCCTCCAAACTGACAGGAAGCAGGACCAAACTGACAGTCTGCTCCACTGAATGGCGTTCCTATAGCGGAAGGCCCAGATTCTGCATTTCCCAGATGACGGAACTAGGCGTGGTTTTAGTTAGTACATGGATATTGCGTTAAACTAGTATTGAGTCATAGGGCAAGTAGCAGGCCTTCTGCTTCTCCAGTCATGGTTCTGATTCCTTTACGGGAATGAGAGCAGTCTGGTGCCCACATGTCCTCACTATCCTCTAAACATTGCCCAGTCCCCTCTCATTTTATTTTATTTTTTTACAAAGAACAATAGGCTTTCTTCTGGTAAGAAGATGGAATGAAAATGTTTGCTCTGTATTTATTTTTAGAGCTATCTCACTGTAAAGAGAGCAATGTAAAGTATCTTTAGAAATGCACATATATTATTATTATTATTATTATTATTATTATTATATAGATAGGAGCTCATTATGCTTCCCAGGCTGATCTCAAACTACTGGCCTCAAGTGATCCTCCCACCTCAGCCTCCCAAAGTGCTGCAATTACAGGCATGAGCCACTGCATCCAGCCAGAAATGTATTTGTTAAATAAAAAGTTGAGTCTATTTAGAGAAGAGCATTAAGTTTATAGCAGAAATAAAGACACGGAACCAGTAAAAATCATGAGCATCATACTTGAACAACTGAAATTTGAGCCACGTCGCTATGATTAAATGATAATATATATTTATCCGTGATCCAGTAGAGGCGTATTTCTGAGCCTCTTGCTAACTCTGATGAGAACCTGAAAACACAAACCACGTGCACACAAAACTTAATTCTGTCTGAAGTTGAGACACAAAATAGTTCATCTTAGACGGGTCTGAGGAAGATCAAACACCACAGTCCAGAGGATAGTAGGGTAAGACCAAGGGCAGCATGATTCATGCCCTGTGATTGACCAGCATTTTCTGACGCCTCCCAGGCCCCAGCTCCTGTGTGAGTTGCCAGGACTGTGTTCGAAAGCAGGGTGTCACCCACCCTGGTGGAGCTTTTGTCTAGAAGGGTGCAAGCAGGTTCTAGAATAAGGAGAAAATAGGGTGCTTTGTTTGGGGTCTCCACATTTTGGGACACGGTCTAGAATGATCCTTCCACACAGCGAGCTTGAAATCAAGAGTGGTTGGGGGGTGTAGGAGCTACATGGACCAAGCTTTAGGCTTATCTAGCGGGAGTTCAGTCTCTTATCCCACACCCTGGATGCACCGCCACGTGCATGCACAGGCTTTCTCCGGAAGATAGAGCAGATCTTGTAATACTAGCACATGACAGCCACATTCTTCTCCCAACCTAGATTTTCTATTCTGCCCTCCCCAAGCCCTAGAGAACATTTTCAAGGATTTGCCCACTCAGGAAAATAATCCTGACGTAACTCACATGGACCATTTTTCCACGTGAGGGTCCGCTCTGTATCATTACCCAGAGATACAACGCTTGCTTCCCAAGGCACCATTTCGTTGAATGGCACTTTTATGGAACGCTCAGTTATCAGCAACTCTGAAAACTATACTCTTAGAATGTGGCGAACGTGCACATTTTTTCCCCCTCAGATAGCTTTCAAGGACACTTACGATAAATCTATAAAAAGAGAGCTACTTATAAGCCGGGGATTTATGGAATTTGCCAGTTATTTGTGTCCCTTCCTTTGTCAATAGCATTAAGATTTGCTGTTTGTGAGGAATTATCCACTGACCTAAATCCGAGCGAGCTATCAAAATCTGTTTCTCAGATAAAGTCGTGCAGGCATGTGATACATTTATCAGTCCCCGGCATGCAGCCACTCCACGGAGGTGGCTTTTTGTGTCTTCTCTCAGCACCAAAGAGGAAAATACAAATGAATTCCAGCCCACTCAGACTGATAGTTTTAAACAATTACTAAGTGTTTATTGTTTAAAAAGCACCGTAACAGAATCCCTGCTTCCTTGTTTCCTGCAAACTTTTAAAGTACAATGACATGCAATTTGTTTACCTAATGAGCGGCAGTCCTGAGAATTGATGACAAGGCCACACTGATTTATTGTTCTTACATTACGCAAAATGCTCTGGGTAGATCATGCCTCATTATGCAAAATCAAAACCACGGCTCCTCTTTTGAGTGAGTCCCAGCGTGTCAGCATCAGGTGGCCTGCCTGGCTGGCTACAGTGTCTGCAGGTCCCCCTGCGGAAGACTTCAGAGCCAGAAAATAACCCAAGTACCAAGTCCTGGTGGAGGAAAGCCTAGGTTGGACCGAAGGCTAGGGGTTCTGAAGTCAGCATAAATGGGCCAGCCCGGAGGGAATTAACAACAAAAAGGTGAACTTCGGGGTCTCAGAACATGGGTGTGAGAGACAGTGCTGGTGTGTGTAGAGCAAAAACTTTGGAAACAAGTCTGACTTTCTCCCTTTTTTATTTTTGGCTGAAGATGTTTGTTCTTTTATGCCTGTGAGTCTCTACAGAAGGCGAGATTTCAGCTCCTTCACTGCGCTATTCAAACTTTGAGGTATTTGTGTCAAATTAGGGCTTCATCATTATTTTGAAAGGTTTGATACAAAAAAGTTCCATGTGATTAGAGATCCACTCAGACTAACACAAGGAATTTCAACATTTAATTTGTCAAGGAAAGAAAAGGATACTGTTTCACCCATTGTGCATTTCTGAATGCTTGTGAAAATGATTTTTAAAAATCTTTACTCTCTATTCATCAATGCTATCAAGAATTTGAAAGGATTATTTAGAAAGATTTGATGCAGGCATTTCAAGAATAGAGCCAGATATTTAAAAGTTATGCTCTGTTACACAGACTAAAGTCACTCATTTAACATTTTAGGATTGGACTTGGAAATTGTAAACGAATTTAGTATCGGACAGTTTTCATCACTGTGTTGTATCTTTCTATATTCGTTTCCCCCTTTTATTGGAGGGGGTAGAAATGGGGGTTTTGCTATGTCACCCAGGCTGATCTTGAACTCCTGGCCTCAAGTGATCCTCTCCCTCGGCCTCCCAAAGTGCCGGGATTACAGGTGTGAGTCACCATGCCTGGCCTGTGCTTTTCTCATCATAATCATGTCATATTAAGAAATAAACAACTTTTTCTGGAAGCCCCTAGAGATACTCTGGAAGCCTTCCCGTCTTATCTAGAGTCACTTAAGCTGTTAAATATGGTGCAGTTTGGGAAGTACTGACCCAGAGAGCGATTGCTTAGGGTTAAGAACCCCCTTGTCCATCTCATGCCATCTTTTAAAGGTACATTTTCCATGTGGAGAGCAGTATGTCCAGGCCCTAGGTGACCATCAGTGTCCTAGTTGTCCACCTTTCTTTTCCAAGGAGAGACTCCAAGAGATCTGGGAGCCCAGTCACGAGCCAGAGGTAGCAGAAAAGGGCCGGGGTAAGGTTGGGTCTTCCTGAAGACAGACCTGGTCTTAGATCAGCTAGGTGAGGTCCTACCCACCTCTTGACACCCATCTCCGAACTCCAATGAAAACTACAAATGTGCTTTTATTTGGCTTCCCTGTGACCTCTCTAAGAAGTGAGCAGTGAAGTTCGTATCACAGTGATGAGATTTCGAGGTGCTTGGAAAGGGAGATCCAGAGGCAGTCATTCTCCAGCCTCTGAATGACCCGACGACAGCCACTGAACACGCTCAACCCTGTGCTTTCCTGCGTTGTGCTGCTATGTGGTTCCTGGGGTGAGTCTAGAAGACCAACGAAAAATTTGGAGAGGAATTCTCCAGAGAAGGAAAGGAACAGATTCAGAAGGGACTGACAGGGATTTCACCCCAGGCCAAGCACTTTGAGACTCCGTCTTAACCCATCTTCCATCTGGTCTCAGCCATGTTTGATGCCAGGAGGAAAGGACAGGACGCTTGACTTTTTGTGGGGTGAAGAAGCCACTCTTATAGCCGTAACCAGGACACGCCTTCATTTTGTTGTACCCATTGGTTAAAGATGTATCACAATGAATAATGTGTTACATTCAGTTAGTAAGCTCCACTAACTCTTTTGCTTGGAGTTACCCATAAACGAAAATTACAGGTTCTCGGTACCAAGAACATGCAAAAAATGAATGTTATAATTGACAAAATGCAATTGTACCTAGAATCCTATAGAATGCTTTGTAAGTCATGTAGTTCGATGTTAATCAATAGCAAACCTCAATGCTTATGCTTATACATACTGTCATATCAGAGGAGCTGAGCTGGCCTTGCTATCTATATCGACTTGTAATTCCTGATTTCCGAATTCAAAAATAAACTTCTTTCTTCTGGAAAGAAAAAGAAGTCACTCAACTGCATTTGAATTTGAATTCCTCTTTAGGAAAGTGAGATGACTATTGTTTGAATAAGGTCCCTCTACATTAAGCATTTCTGTGGACTTTGGCACTGGGAGAAATAAAGACCATTTTGCTTTAGAAAGGATCACATGTTCCCTTGAAGGAAACCACTAAACCAATTCCAAATTGCTCAGAGGGTAAAAGAAATGCAGGAGAAATTAGCACCAGACAAGATAAGTGTCGTGGGCACTAACAGCTCCATTTTAGACAATATTTAGACTTCACTTTCTTGTTGTTTAGATCAAAGGTCACACACACACACACCTAGATGGGGCTGGCATGAAGTGGGCTGGGTGGGTCCGGAGGCCACCTTGGAAGGGTGGTGTTTGCATGAGGAAGTGCCTTAAAGTTTCAGCAGACTGTTTTCAAGCAGGATTCCAGCTTGTGTGGCAGTGTCTAGTTTTACAAGAGAACCAAAAAATGCAAAACTTTATGTAAAATTTCCCCATGTTAAACTTAGCAATGAAATTTAGCTTTAAAAAAAAAGTGTGTGGGGCGGGGGAGCTGTGCAGTCCAAACATGTTTCTGACTCAGGGGACACTGGTTTGCGGTTTCGATTTAAAGGTAGAAGTTAATATTGCATACTTAGGGTTTAAGAAAGACACTTAGAAAATAGGATTTTCTCTTTCAAGATAATAGTCAGTACCTGAAACTCCGTGGAGAATAGCACATTAGGTAAGTGTACCTCGAACAGGCCTTGGAAAAACACTAAACTTTGTGGCAAAGAATTTTTTTCTTCCTAAATAATTTTTTAGGAATAGAAATGTTTACTCATTCAGGAGAGAGCTGAAACTGAGGGTCCTCGCACTTTGTGACACATCGATGCTAAAGCTGCAAACATGGACTAGAAGGAGTAAGCCACACTTCCCGGTGTTAAAAAAAAAGAATCTGAGAATTCCCTCATGGCAACACCCTTTAACATTTGATGTTCTTAATTTGATTTTTTTGGGTAGAAAATCCAGAACTTAGAAAATCTGTCAGCAGAGACATCCGATAATGAATCAGAGTGAATCCTTTAAGGGCATACACTCACTGACAATTCTATCTGCCCCAAATGTGGAGCTTTTGGGTCTCACAAGTGAAAACTGGGAAGTCGTGAACAAATCTTCTGCTCATTCTTCTCTCCAGGCCTGCTGCATGACTTAGAGAAATCAATAACAGCACAAGCATCGGATGATCTCATTTTTTACGCAGCTGCCTGCAATTCACTTCTAAATGACATGACTTCATAAGGGAACAGAGTCAGATAATTCCATTGTATCTGAAGTTAAGTACGTTAATGTGGCTTGAATTAATTTTCTTGGTGTTAAAGTGCAAACTAGGCTAATAAAAGTGACACATTGACTTTTCCAGAGAATGATGTTCAGCTTATAAGGAATGGCAGCATAAATGAAAATTAGCCTCAAGACAATGTTAATTACTCTTTATCCATTAGGAGGAGGGTAATTGAATCACTCATTTCACAGCAAAGAAAACCCTGCTGGCTTCATAAAGGGAAACTATAGTATTTAATGTTCTAATTAAAGCCTAACAATGTAGCTGAATATAGAGGAAAGAAGGTAAAATACACCTAGTGCAATAGAGACAGAAGCTGCGCGTGCCGTCTCGTTGAGTTTTTCCATACTTTCATCACCCCTGTAATTTGTAAGTAGATATTTCCTAAGAGAGATTAAAGACGGGTGCGATAGCAGTAAAATAAAGGCTCTGATCCATAAATTATGTGCAATACCCATTACAACATACATTTACCCTGGGAACACACAGAGCAGGCTTATTATTGCAGATACAATTTAAAACAACATAATTACAAATCGTGTTTGCAGTAGATTCATAATATAGGGGTTTTCTATTCAAAACAAACAAATGAAAATAAGATTATGATTATTTTTAACACAATGAACAGACTTTTCCTAGTACGTGAACTAAGTCAAAAGCATACTCCCCGCCAGTGTGGGGGGGTGCCTGTCTATCTTATCCTTCACGGCATACGCTTTTGGGGTTATGATCAAGAATTGCTTGCCTATCACAATGTGCATAAGGGTATCTCCTGTGTTTTCTTTTAAGATAGTTATGGTTTGAGGTTTTACGTTTAGGTCTTTGGTACATTTAGAGTTGATTTTTGTATATGGTGATAAGTAGGGGTCCTGTTTCAATCTTCTGCATGTGGTCAGTCAGTTTTCAAAGCACCATTTACTGAATAGATTCTCCTCTCCCCAGTGGCTGATGGTGGAGGTTTTGTCGAAGATGAGTTGGCTGAGAAATTGAGGTTTTACTTCTGGATTCTCTATCCTATTCCATTGACCTATATGCCTGCTCTTGTACCAATATCAGGCAGTTTTTAATCACTGTAGCATTATAGTAAAGTTTAAAACCTAGAAATGTGATACCTTCTGCTTTGTTTCTTTTGCTGAGATTGGTTTGGCTATTCATGCTCTTTTATGTTTTCATATGAATTTCTGTATTGTCGTTTCCAGGAAGTGAAAAGGTTTTGCATAGCAAAAGAAACCATCAAGAGAGCAGGGAGACATTCCACAGAATGGGAAAAAAATATTTGCTAAATGTATATCTGACAAAGACCTAATATCCAGGATCTACAAGGAACTCAAATGAGCAGAAAGCAAGAAAACAATCAGTCCCATTAAAAAGTGGGCATAACCATGACTAGACACTTCTCAAAAGAAGATGTATGAACAGCCAATAGATACATGAAAAAGTGCTCAGCCTCACTAATCATCAGAGAAATGCAAATCAAAATCACACTGAGATACCACCTAACTCCAGTCAGGATAGCCATCATTAATAAATTAAAAACAACAGATGCTGGCGAGGGTGTGGAGAAAAGGGAATGCTTTTATTTTGATGGTGGGAATGCAAGCTAGTTCAACCTCTGTGGCAAACAGTGTGGCAATTCCTAAAAGAACTAGAAATTGACCTTCCATACGACCCAGCAATCTCCCTCCTGGAAATATACCCAGAGGAACTCAAATCATTCTACCAAAAAGATACCTGCACACACATGTTTATTGCAGCACTATTCACGATAGCCAAAAAATGGAACCAACCGTGATGCTCACTGAAAGTGGGCTGCAGCCGGGCTCGGTGGCTCAGCCTGTAATCCCGCACCTTTGGGAGGCTGAGGTGAGTGGACTGCCTGAGCCCGCGGGTTCGAGACCCACCTGGGCAGCGAGACCTCATCTCTACAATAAATCAAAAAATCAGACAGGTATGGTAGCGCATGCCTGTAATTCCGGCTACTCGGAAGGCTGAGGCGGAAGGATGGCCAGAGCCCAGCAAGTCGAGGCTGCGGTGGCCAGGAGCGGCCACTGCATTCCAGTCTGGGTGACAGAGTGAGACTCCAACTCAAAAACAAACAAACAAACAAACAAACAAAAGAAAGTGGGCTGGATAAAGAAAATGTGATACATATATATATGATGGAGTATTACACAGTCATAAAGAAGGACAAAATCATGGACTTTACAGCAAATTGGATGGATTTAGAGTCCATCATACTCAGTGGTATCACAGAAACAAAGAACTGAATGCCACACGTTCTCATTCATAAGTGGGTCCTGAACATTTATCACAAAACTACAAGGGATTGGTGGTAGTGGGGCACTGCTGGGTGGGAGGCATGGAATGTGGCATCACTAAAAGTACCTGATCCTAAACCAGGGGAAGGGAGGACCAGTTGGAGGCCCGACTTCACCTGCATGTAGACTGCTTATGTACCTAATCCTACCTTGTATCCTACATCTTTATAATAAAATAAAGAAAAAAAGAAAGAAAGTGGGAATTCAGCTGAGAGGGGTTGATGCCAAGGCTGCTGGTGGATATGCACAAGTCTCCAAAGGCTTGATCCTGAACTTTGTTCACAGAGAGGCATTCGTTTTGCACTCTTTAGAACAACGTGACTAATCCAGATTGCAAACTCACTGAGAACAGAAGGATCCTCTTGCTGTCTTGATGGAGACCATCATGTTCTTGGTACCTAGTTATCCTCTATTATTGCATGAACAGGATAATCAATCACATTCTTTTCACCCTCTCTGCATCCACAGTGAAGGTTGGATACTAGCAGCTCGTGGCTCGCCCACCTCCCAAGACCTGCCTCGGTCAACGGGAATTGCCTCTCCTGGTATTACCTGGGAGGTTATGCCCTCCCCCTAAACCATCTCCAATGCCTGGTTGATGGGAAGAACAAAAGAGCAGCCTCCTCGCCTCGAGGAGGCTCAACTCTGTTCCTGCCCTGAGGTCCCTGTGGGACCCGCTGAGGCTAGACGTTCATGAACCCACACCGTTGCCTGGCTTCTTGTACTGCCCTGTTTTCTTCCTTTTGTCCTTACAGGGCTCTCCTGAGAACACGCCCTCAATCAGTCACTTCCAGAAAAACCTCTACCCAGCCTCTGCTTCTACAAAATCCAACCTAAGCTAGAGTCAGAGCTATGACATCCACAAGCAAGAGATGAGATGTGAGTGAGCAAAAAACAAGTTTGCTGAGGAGGCAGCTACAACTTGACTCAATTTGGGGGTTGCATTTTAAGGGGAATAACATCACCTTCCGGTAAGATTGGGAATATGAAGGCAGAAGGAACATGCCACTCCCCCAAGTTCCAACCCAGGCATAGACTGGTTGCTGACAAGATTCCTAGTACCTAGTGAAAATAGCAACTGAAGCATGTTAAAAATTTTTTGGAGGGTGGCCCCTTGTAGTACAGGCTTCCCCTGCCAGGCAAGAGTTCTAGGAACCCATCGGCATTGGTGTCCCCAGCTAGTGTTGTTGCGAGAAGCTGCATTCAGCCTCGGTGATTTTTTTTTTTTTTTTTTCTCTTTTGGAGATTCTTTGGACGCATTTGCCCATTTCATGATGGGCGATTTACGAGTGCACCTGCCCACCCTTCACTGATGTTCAGCAATTTTGGACCAAAAATGGTATGACCCCCGTGCCCTACTCTCCCCATTCACCCAATCTCATCCTGAGCAACTTTTTTTGTTGTTGTTTCCCCAAATGAAGAAAGTCCTCAAAGGGAAATATTTTGCCGATGTGAAAGAGGTGAAACAACAACAACAAAAAGACAGAAGCACTAAAAGGCATCCACACTGATGAGTTCCAAAACTGTTCTGAGCAGTGGAAAAAGCATCTCGATAGGTGTATTGCATCAAATGGAGAGAAATTTGAAGGTGACTGAAGCTTAAACATGCAAGAATAGGGACACAGTTTTTTATAAATAAATTCTGGGATTTTGGGTCCCCCTTCATAGACGGTGAAAATATCCATTACTCTAAGACAGAAGCCAATTTGTCTAAACAAGTTCTGTTCTCTCATTCATTGTCCTTGTGCCTTGGGTAGTATCAAGCCTCCAAAGACAACCTCCAACCATTCCTTTTCTCCCGGTACATGTTAATTCACTCCTCATCCCTTGAATATGAACTTGCTCTGTGATCCTTCGACCAGCAGAATACCCTGGAGGAGACATTCAAAGCTGTAAGCCCAGGGGTTACTTCTCCTTCCTACTTCCTGAGTCTTCTTAGAATCCAAATATCATGCTGTCAGAAGCCCCCTGCCGTGTGGGTGGCTATCTGACAGGGGACAAGGGCACTCCTACGCAGCCCTGATTCAGCCCATGGCTGGCAGCTATTATCTGGCATGCGTGTGGGACCTTCTGGGATACTTCAGCCTAATCCAGTTCCCAGACAACTGAAGTCCCACCTAAACCACTTGGAACAGAAAACTGCTCAGTTTTTCCCACTTAAGCCACAGAATCGTGTAAGAATAAACAATAGGGTTTTTGTTGTAAGACACTCAGCAATGGATAGCTAAAATAACTCCTTTCTTTCTTCCTTTCTTTCTTTCTTTCTTTCTTTCTTTCTTTCTTTCTTTCTTTCTTTCTTTCTTTCTTTCTTTCTTTTTCAGTTGGGATCAACAATAGGGTTGTTGTTTTAAGACACTCAGCAATGGATAGCTAAAATAACTCCTTAATTTCTTTCTTTTCTCTCTCTCTCTCTCTCTCTCTCTCTCTCACTTGGGATCTCATTTTGCTACCCAGGCTACAGTGCAGAGGCAGGATCAGATATCACCTCAGCCCCGGACTCCTGGGCTCAAGTGAACCTTCTGCCTCAGCCTCCTGAGTAGCTGGGGTCACCTGCATGCCACTATGCAGAGCTAATTTTTAAAATTTATGTTTTGGTGTTGTTGGTGTAGAGATGAGGTTTCACTATATTGTCTAAGCTGATCTAAAGCTCCTGGGCTCAAGCAATCCTCCTGCTTTGACCTCCTTTAGTGTTGGCATGACAAGAATGAGCCACCCTGCCAGACCCAAACTCCTTAATTTCAAATATCACTTCTGAATAGACCTGTAGATTGAGGATTCTTTGGCCATGAAGCCATGATACTTACCACACTAGACTTCAGTTTAAGATAAAAGGGAGCACAGACTTAACCGTTTGACCCCACGATTCTACTTACTCCGAGGTTTATACCCCAAATAATTGGAAAACAGGTCTTCACACTTGTATACCTAATCCTGAATTGTACCCCTGATCCTAAACCAGGGGAAG
Source organism: Cephalopachus bancanus (assembly GCA_027257055.1). Lineage (NCBI taxonomy): Eukaryota > Metazoa > Chordata > Mammalia > Primates > Tarsiidae > Cephalopachus > Cephalopachus bancanus. The sequence goes on from JAPVLO010000269.1 coordinate 2,266,832, forward strand.
GGAGGACCAGTTGGAGGCCCATCTTTAAAGTAAAATAAAAATAAAAAATATTAACTCTAAAAAAAGAAAACAGGTGTCCAAACAAATATATGTGCACACATGCTCATGGCAGCACTATGTGCAATTGTCACAGGTGAAAACAGTCCAAATGCCCGTCAATGAATGAATGGATTAGCAAAATAGAGTATATACCTACAATGGAATACTATTTAGCCATAAAAAAGGAATTTGGTACCAATACATGCTACAACATGGATGAACTTCACTCAAACACAGTATACTAAGCAAAAGAAGTTAGATGCAAAAGGCTTCATGTTGTATGCTCCCATTCATGAGAAATATCTAGAATAGATAACTTCTTAGAGACAAAATGCAGGTTGGTGGTTGCCAGGGGCGGGGGTGGGGAAACTATGATTATTGAGTGCAGGGTCTTATTGTGGAGCAGCGGGCATGTTTTGTAGAGAGGTGGCTGCACGACATTATATGCCAAATGTCACTGAACTGTCCTTTGCAATGGTTGATTTGATGCTATTTGAATTTTACCTCAATAAGTTATTTTTACAAAAGCAATGGAGGTGATCTCCCTGCCATCCCTAAGGGGCGATAAGTCTCCTAATGCAAGAGGGCTGGGTTAGTGCTCCCACCCAAGATCCAGACCATCGTGCAGAAACACATTGACAGTAAAATGAGACAGAAGCTGCCATTCTGATCCTAGACACAGAGAAGCCATGCCTAGGCTCGCTGGTATTTATTATTACTATACTACTGTGGTGTTTATTCCTTGACTGGAAAAAAAGGTATTTTTATAAAAGTGGAATGATTGGACCAGGCTCGGTGGCTCAGCCTGTAATCCCAGCACTTTGGGAGCCGAGGCAAGTGGTTTGCCTGAGCCCATGGGTTGGAGACCAGCTCGGTCAACTTGGTGAGACCTCGTCTCACCAAAATCAAAATTAGCTGGGCATGGTAGTGCACACCTGTAGTTCTGGCTACTTGGAAGGCTGAGGCGGAAGGATCGCGGAGTGGGGCCTAGCAAGTTGATGCTGGGGTGGCTGTGAGTGTGCCACTGTACTCCAGCCTGGGCGACGGCATGAGACTCCAACTCAAAAAAAAAGAAAGTGGAATGATTGAAAATTACTTCCATCATTGTTCTCTCAAATAAGTTTCTATTTTGCTTTGATGTAGCCATTCACATTTAAGTCAAACTGCCTAAAATACAGGTGGAAAAACACTCTCCCCCCCTCCATCACTACAAAAAAAAAATCTAATTTCAGTTCACATCACACTTCCCTTCCTGTCTCAATAGTATCTGTCATCTTCTTCCCCGCCAGGGCATCAGGACCTGCTTGTCAGAAATGAGCCCTCCCACCTAGACTTCTTTTAGTCACAGTTTGTAGAAATAATATAACGTACTTCGCTGCCTCTCACAGTCTCATATTTCTATTGATTCAGATAAGATGCTTTTTAAAAATATGGTATTAAACCCCATGATTTTCTTCTTGCTAACAAGAAAGATGTATTTTAGATGAACGGTCTATAGAAGGCCGTGGCAACCAACCTCCTCAGAGTCCAATTCTGGAAAGAAAGTTTCTCTAGTTTTAGGTTCATTAGGAAGGAAGTTGAACTAAAAATAAGATAACTAGAATTTTGAGTTTCAGACATCCCAGCCTGTTAACAGCTACTTTAGATCATTATACAAGAAAAATAGCTTACAGCAAACCAGGAGCACAGAAACCAAAATACATGTGGGCATTGGTATTTCACGTACGGTGTTTAATAAAATTCAAAAAACATATAGCCACTGCTACATCTGAATCTGTCCTCATCTTCTTATAGTTCAGCTGAGATCTTTTTTAGGGACAGCGGGCATGGATGGTCTACTGTCCCAAGGGGACAGGTTCAAGTGAGTCCATCGCAGGACTGTTGCTAAGCACGGAAAGTTAAAGCAATGGCATATGGCTAAGCAAACAGGGATAATCCCACGATGGGATTCTATTGCGAAGACAACACTGCTATGTGTCCATCACAGTGTTTGCCTCTTCCTGGGCACCTAGGAAAATCGTGTTTCTCCGCCTCCTTTATTGTTGGTTTGGGCTGCAGGGAGTGTGAGCTGGGCTTGACACATTGCTTCTAATCAGAAGCCATGAAGACCAAATGCGTGCCCTTAGCATCCAGAACATGAAGTCTAAATAGCATCTTCCAGTAACAGGAGCCAGGGATCCTTGGAGAAACAGTGGATTCCGTCCTGGGACAGAGAAAGCACGTAATGAGCCAGAACCTCTTATGACAGAAAATAAGGAAACTGCTCAGATAAGAGTTGTGGCAGGAGTTACGTGGAAGTACTACGAGTGGCCAAGTTTGGGATACTTAGAGTAAGAAAATAAATAGCAATCCTAATGGGTGATCCTCCATGCAAGAAAACAAATATCCATGAGTTCAGAGATGAGATAAGCACATAATTGAAAATGTAAATTAATTCCAGTGAATAAACACAAAGGCAAGGATGGTAATAGAAGTCAGCATTTGGCAAACACGGCAGTGATCACCGCTTTGGACAAGAACCATCAAATACGGCAATTCATAGGACATGTACATAGTCCCAAAGTATTTCCACCCCTATATACTAGACAAGGAAACCAGGAAACTTATATTGGAGAAATCTGGCATACACCACCTTAAGCAAGTACTCAAAGCCAACACCACCTGTCACAGGACAAGTCAACACTATGCCTCTGGACATGGTGCATTGACAAACACCGAGCATAGCTTCCATGGTGCCCAAGTCAAGAAAGAATGACCTTCTGCATGTGGATATGCAGTATTCCTAGTGCCACTAGGTGAAGAGACTGTTCTTTCCTCACTGCGACTTTGTGGCACCCTTACTGAAGTTCAGTTGACTGTATAGTGTGGATTTATTTCTGGGCTCTTTATTCTGTTCAGTTGGTCTCTACGCCATTGCTATATTGTGTTAAGTACTGTAGCTTTGTAATACATGCAAAATTATAAAGTGTTGCCTCTAGCTTTGTTCTTCTTTTCCAAGTCTGTTTTGACTATTTGGCATTCTTTGTGGTTTCTTATACATTTTTAAAGCCTGGATATCTGCAAGCAAAAGGATGAAATTGAACCCTTATCTTACACCATGCACAAAATCCAATAAAAATGGATTACATACTTAAATAAGGGAAAGGCTCCACTATATTGGTCTTGACAACTATTTCATAAACATACACCAAAAACAGGCAACCAAAGCAAAAGGGGCAAGCGGGATTACATCAAACTAAAAAGCTTCTGCACAGCAAGGAAAAAAACATCAACAGAGTAAAAGGCAACCTAGGAAACAAGAGAAAATATTTACAGACCACATATCGGATAAAGGGTGGGTTTCTAAATTATATAATGAAATCCTACAACTAAGTAGCAACAACAACAATAACAAAGCCCCATGAATAACCCCATGTAAAAATGGGCTGAAGACTTGGTTAGACATTGCTCCAAGAAGATGTACAAAAGGCCGACAGGTGTATAAAAAGACATTCAACACCACTCATCAACAGGGAAATGCAAATTAAAGCCACAGTGAGATATCATATCATGCCCGCTGGGATGGCTATTATCATAAAGACAAAAGGCAACAAGTGTTGACAAAGATGTGGAGAGATCAATCCCTTGTACACTCTTGGTAGGGATGCAAAATGGTGCAGCTGCTATGCAAAACAGGATGGAGCTTCCTCAAAAAATTAACAGTGGAACTAGCAGGTATTTATCCAGGATAAGAAAAATAAGGAGCCGGGCTCGGTGGCTCAGCCTGTAACCCCATGCCTTTGGGAGGCTGAGGTGAGTGGATTGCCTGAGCCCGCGGGTTCGAGACCGGCCTGGGCAGGCGAGACCTCATCTCTACAATCAATCAAAAAATCAGCCGGGTGTGGTAGCGCATGCCTGTAATTCTGGCTACTCGGAAGGTTGAGGCGGAAGGATCGTCGGAGCCCAGTAGGTCAAGGCTGCAGTGGCCGGGAGTGGGCACTGCACTCCAGTCTGGGCGACAGAGTGAGACTCCAACTCAAAAAAAAAAAAAAAAAAAAAAGAAAAAAGAAAAATAAAGATCTCCAAGATATATGGGGGGGATGTTCCACGGGTATAAAGTTTAAGTTATGAAAAATGAATAAATTCTAGAGATCTGTACGACATTGTGTCCAGAATTGGCAATAATATTGCACTCTTGGAATTTTGTTAAGAGGACAGGCCTCGTGGCAATGGTTTGTATCACAGTTAAAAGAAAAACAAAAGAGCAACCTGAATTTAACTTAAAGAAAACATTAGCCCAAATCAAACTGAGGAGCAATCTACTAAAAAATTGGTGAGTCCTCACTAAAAATGACAAGACCAAGGCGCCATGATGCGCGCCTGGGATCCCAGTTACGTAGGAGGCTGAGGCAGGAGGATAACTTAAGCCCAGGAGCTTGAGTTCAGCGTAGGTTACACAGTGAGACCTCATCTCTTAAAGTAAATAAATAAATGGGCAAATGAATTATTTTTTAAAATAACAAGGGCCATATAAAACTAAGGCAGCATAAGGAATTATTCTGGATTAAGAAAGATTAAGGAGAGGTGGCCAAGCCTACACAACGTGTGACACTGGACTGGGTCACTCATGCCAGAAAAGGGCATTAATGAGACAATTGGTGGGATTTGAGTAGGGCTGTATTTATTTATTTATTTACTTAAAGTTTTCAAACAAAGTTTATTAGCGAGAAAAGAGAGAAGAAGGAAGATGAAAGCTTCATGGCAGAACGACCTGCCAGGGCAAGTTTTCAAAAATTTTTAATAGGCTTGTATCAGCATTTATCTCCTGGTTTTGAGAATTGTACTGTGGTTACATAACATGTTAACATTTAGAAAAGCTTAGGAAAGGAGCTATGGGAGTATTTTTATAACATATATTTAAGACTTAACTTCTCTTAAAATGAAAAGTTAACAGATAAGAGAAACCATATTTTTCCTCACCTCTCTCTTTCTCTTCCAGATTAATCTCGGAAGCCATGCATCGAGGTAGGGGCATCTTAAAATGGAAAAAGCCTGAATTCCTGAGTCACTGGATGGAAGAGCATCCCTGACAACCTGAAGTCAACTTCACATGAGTGGGAAGTACATTTCTGCTATGACATTGAGATTTCAAATAACATGTTACTGTGATATAACCTATGCTATTCCGATGAACACAACTATGTCACAGTTAATAGGAATAGGCTAGTTCTATGTAAACAGACATGGCTAGATCTCAAGAATTATTGTTGATCAACGAAAAAGTAAGTTGCAAAACAATAGCTAAAGAAAGAAATCATATGTGTTGAAATAAAATTATGAAAATTTGATAGAGGTTTTACGTGTGCATAAATGTGTATATAAAAGCACAGAAAAAGGTATAGATGGACATACAACTTGCAATGGTAGTCATTTCTGAGGAAAGAAGAAAATATCAGGATGTGGGGGGGGTTATCCTTATTTGTAATTTTTAAAGCATGGTAATATAGTCAGGAATCACTAGTGTAATTAAAATTCACAATAAAAGCACAGAGTCTGTTAAGTTGTTGGCCTTAACTAAATGTTTTGTAACCCATGGCAAAGATACATTTCCAATATAGACCTCATTAATTTGGTAGGGCCAGATTCTCTATTTACTGGATAATGAAGTTACATTTTCCCAGAGGATTCAGTCTCAGAGTCAGAGCTAGAGGCAGAAATTGCATGGAGTTCATTACTCTAAAAATGTTCCTTAAGTTGCCCATAGAGTATAGTGTAGAAGGTTTCAGATATCTGAAGCAACAAAGTGATTTTCATGGACATGAATGTTAAAGAACCGTTGAGTTAGGCTAAAGAGAGGAATCGGATGAAATCCTAGTTGCAGGTGTCTGGGCTAAACCCTTCTGATGTTAAGGTTAACTATAAAATCCCTATCAGACAATGGTGCATGGCTGGAGAAATGCATCTGAGAATTTGTTCTATTTTGTTTTAGTATTATGCTGCTCTAATTTTAATGCATGCTAATAGATATGTTCATTATTGGAGAATTAAGTTAAAGAATGAAGTTTTATCTTCCTGGGGTTCATTTCTAAGGTAGCTTGTAGGTTAAAAGTAATTATGGTACAACTTCACTTTACTAGGCTTCCTTAAAGAGGAATTGATCTTGTCAATAATCTTCCCATTTGGCTGTTCCTTTCTCTCTCTCTCTCTCTCTCTCTCTCTCTCTCTCTCTCTCTCTCTCTCTCTCTCTCCCCTTCTCTCTCTCTCTCTTTCTCTCTTTCTGTCCTAGATTTTGTCTTTTTGCCTCAGTCAGAGCTACTACACTGAAACTGAGTTTCCCCTCTCTTGCCTCTACTTGGATGGGCCAATGACTTCTATAACTGCACAAGAACTATGGAAGAAGATGCTCATAAAAATTGGGAACAGGCTATGGAATTAGAACCCAAGTTCTCTGCAAAGGAACTTTGATTTGATTATTCTGACAGCACATGGTTGATAGAGTTCTCTCCAACCTCTCAAGGCCCTCTGCTTCCCTCTGGAGCTGTGGATGGGGTGGGGGAGGAGGAGTACTTGGGCAAAAGGTCCTGGGAAGGACTATGAGACCACTGTGAATCTGGGAGATAAAGCCTGATTTCTGTTCTGAGTAAAGGCCAGGACGTAAAAGAAAATCAAAACAATCGCTTTTGTGGTTGAAAGCTAAAAGAGGTTTTACTACAAAGTATCATAAAGACAAAGAAAACAGGCTTGAAGAGAGGCCAGAAAGTGTGGAAAATGGGAGAGGAAGCTTTTTTAATATGCATCCATAGCACACTCTGTGGCAGAGAGTAAGTATTGCTGGTTGGTGTGATTAGGACATGCCTGCCATGTTAAGATGAGCTTGATAAGCCTAAGCTGGAAGAACTGTAATAAGAGACAGCAGTCACATCCACCGGTCCTATTCACATGCTCCCTGTGGTTTAGCAAAATACATTCATTCTCATCAAAAAGAAGATTCCCAAGTCTTCCTCTTTGTTTCCTTGATAAATTTGACGGTGAATATCAGGTGCTGGTTTGGCTGGATGGAGGAAGCCTGGATGGCCAGTGGCACCCTATGCCTGGGAGTGTCCTGGGGTTTCCTAGTAGACAGCGTGTGCCTCAGTGACCTGGAGAGGCAGCCCAGCTCTTGGAGGGGGATGCAGCACCACCCACTCAGCCACCCGGGTGGCCACAGAGCAGGGAAGAGGGGATGAGAGCTTGCTGACTCTCTGTACTCTCTCTCTCCCTTCCCTGATAGATGCTGCTTTTCCTCCCTTCCTGCCCTTGGACATCAGACTCCGGATTCTTTGGCCTTTGTACTCTGGGACTTGCACCAGCAGTCTCCTGGAGACCCTCAGGCCTTTGGCCTCAGACAGAGGCCACACCACCAACTTCTTGGTTTGGGGGATTTGGGACGTGGACTGACCACGCCAGTAGGGGTTCTCACTGCCCGACTTGCAGATGACCTGTTATGGGGCTTTGCCTTGTGGCCATGTGAGCCAGCCCTCCTAATAAATTCCCTTTTATATGTACCTGTTTTATTGGTTCTGTCCCCCTGGAGAGCCCAGACTGATACAATAGATAAGAAGCTTGGTCTTCATAACGAAGCTTTCTCTCTTGTTTCTGAAATACAACACTCATGTGGTCAGCAGAGAGCAACGGTAGAAGCGGTCATCTTACTCCCGTCAGCCTACCTGAAAGTAGCCACACGTCACTTCTGAGTAACAAAAGACCCTCACAGGAAAGCGAGAACCATGCAAGCCCTTTATTGCTAATCGCGCCACTCCCGTGAGAGCAAACGAGACAGATCCTTCTTTTATGGAGAACCATCTCATTAGAGAAGGGGCAGGGTTAATTATGAAGGAAAGCAGACCAGCCCACACCAACGCTTTCATGAGCTCCTCCATTAAGGTTCAGATTTAAGAACCTGACCCCTGGTTCCTTGTCTCCTGCCACCAATGATCGTCGGCATGGATGAGGATAAATGGATGCAAGGATAATCGCCCAGAAGTATAGTTGCTGTTACTGATGACTGTAAAGAGATCATTTTACTAATGTATAATGTAAGTATCAATAATACAGACACGTGGCTGATTACACCATTGTGCAGAACAAGATGCGAACAAAAAAAAGTTTTAAAAAATGAGAGAAAAATCTTTTCCGGGCTATTCATTTCCAAAAGTCGAGAATATAATAGAAAAAAATATACATAGGAACTGTTGAGGATTTGACAAGACTTAGTGAATAGTGGTAAGGTTTGCTCAATTTCTAAAACTTGGTCCTCAATCTAGAAGCTGGCGAAGGGCATTAGAGAAGTGGAGATGTTGGTGGGTCTGCTTCCCGGGATGCACCAAGGAAAGCCGGGGTCTGAGAGCAGAGAAGCATGCTATCTGCTTCTCATGGAGGGCTCCAGGGACACCGAGAGTCTCCAGAGAGAAACTGATGGAGACTCCACTGGCCTGACAGGGCTTGGCATAGCATCCTGGAGACATTCAGAGCCCCAGGGTGGTGCCGGTGCAGTAGCATGATTCTCGTGCATCTAGGAATGTCTGGGAAGTAGCCAAGAAAGCTTCTGGATCCGAGAAGACACTTCACAGAGCAGGTGGGGGTGAAGGAGGTCACCGTGATCGCCTGTGCGCTGCAGGGCTCCCGTGAGCCAGTGTGTAAAAGACAGATGGGTCAGCTGTATTCTCAGAAGGCGCTTGCGTGGACAAGTCAAACGCAGTCAGATGTTCCCATCCCCATGTGATTTGCAAGTGTGTTCTGGGACTTCCCAGGCCATAAACACTCCCCAAGCGGAAAAGGGGAGGTGGGGCCTTATAGTGATAGATTTAGTTTCTGAAAACCAGCAGAATATGCAAACTCGGAAAGGAAATTGAGCTGAGTTACCGAAAAGTAATAAAAATATGCACCTTGCATTTTGACGTTTATGGCCAAGGACCCTATTTTTTCATGTATAGATCACCAATGCTTACATAATTAAAACAGAGTGGAGTACGTGGGCTAAGTCTAATGTTTTTACCGTGATTCAGAATACCCTTCAGGATTTTCAATGCCTTGAATACAAATTACGGGTATTGGTAATCAATGGCTGGCAGGTCTTTATGTCTGTTCCCTAATCTGTAAAACAAAGTCATTAGACGAAATACCTTATAAAGTGAAACAATGCAATAAGGCTTGTAATACAATCATCAATCGCTTGCCCTAGCTGTTGGAGCGATTTGGGGTTTAAATGAGGAAGACGGCTTGGGCAGAATCTCAGCGTAATACACCAGTCCTTACAGCCAAGCCCTGTTTCAAGTCAGGCCTCCCCATACCTTGCAGGACACATGTCTCTGACATCAGAACCACTCTCTTTTGCCCTTTCCGGACAGCTGACTTCTGACTCACAGTAGGAGTCTGGGAGATCAGTGACGGATGCAAGGGAGGGACTCTGAGGAGTCCAAGGTGTTTCTTTCTCTCTTTGTTTTTTTTTGAGTTGGATTCTCTGTCGCCCAGACTGCAGTGCAGTGGCACGCTCCCAGCCACCGCAGCCTCAACCTGCTGGGCTCTGGCGATCCTTATGCCTCAGTCTCACAAGTAGCTGGAACTACAGGTGTGCGCTACCACACTCGGCTAATTTTTTTGACTTATTGTAGAGATGAGGTCTCGCCCAGTTGCCCAGGCGGGTCTTGAACCCGCGGGCTCAGGCAATTCACTCACCTCGGCCTCCCAAAGCATAGGATTATAGGCTGAGCCACCGAGCCCGGCCCAAGGTGTTTCTTACAGAGTTTTGACCCATCTTCCTATTTTCAGCTCTATCACACATGGCTGATTTTCAAGACACCGGGAACCTCCAAGGCCTAAGCATTTGTTTTGTTTTGTTTATAGAGACAAGGTCTTGCTCTGCTGTCCAGGCTGGAGTGCAGTGATGCATTCATAGTTCACTGCAGTCCTGATCTCCTGGACTCAAGTGATCCTCCCAAGTAGCTGCAACTATAGCTGCACACCACCATACCTGGCTATTTTTTGTAATTTTCATTTTTATTTTGTAGAGTCAGGATCTAACTATTTTGCCCAGGCTGGTCTCCAACTTCTGGCCTCAAGCAATCTTCCTGCCTTGGCCTCCCAAACTGCTGGGATTGCAAGTGTGAGTCTCTGTTCCCAGCCTCAACATTTTTATTTTCGCCATTTAAAAAAATAGATCTTCCCTTACTAATAGCAGGCAGTTAGCTATGTTTGCTCTGCTAATTTAGTTACCAAATGATAATCTACTTCCCCTCTTTCAATATTTTGCAAAAATATCTTCTATGGTTATTTATCATTTTCTTCGGTTGGTGAGATTTTAGAAAAAAAAAAATCCTTTCCAATTGTGATGGTTCATTTGATGTATCAACTTGCCTGGGCCACAGGGTGCCCAGATATTTGGTCAAACATTATTCTGAGTGTTTCTGTGAGGGTGTTTTTAGATGAGATGAACACTTAAATTTGAGTTAAGCAGATTGCCCTTCATAATATGGATAGGCCTCATTCAATCAGTTGAAGGCTTAAATAGAAGAAAAAGACCAGCCTCCACCAAGCAGAAGAGAATTCTTCAGCAGACTGCCTTCAGACTGCATCTGCAACATGGGGTTCTTTGTGTTTCTACAAAAGATGGCCTTTGCACTCTAACCTGCCCCGGGGTCTCCAGCCTGTCAGCCCACCAGCCAGCCCCATGCTGCAGACTTTGGACTTGCCAGCTCCATAATCATGTGAACCAGTGCCTTATACTAAATCTCTTTATACACACACACACACACACATATGTACACACTGCAAACAGTCATCTCCCAGTATTCACAGGGGATTGGTTACAGGACCCCATGGATAGTAAAACCCAAGGATACCTAACCTCCTTATGTAACATGTCTCAGTCTTTGCATATAACCTACACCTTCCTCCCATACCTTTAAACCATCTCTACATAACTTATTATACGCAATACAATATAAAGGCTTTATGAATGGTTGCTTTTTTTTCGAAGTCGTTTCTCTTGGGATAGTGGCCGCCAGCTCTGTCCATGTTGCAGGAAATAACATGGTTTCATGCTTTTTATGGAAGCCAGTCTCTTGAACCTCATCAGACACCAAGCCAGAGAGAAAGATTGCTCCAGAGGCTTTTGAATTGGCCTGTAAACGCTCTTCGGTGAGAAACTCACCCCCTGATGTCACTCAACCAGAAGGCAAGAAGGTAGGGTTGTCCCACTGTCTTCCCAGAAATGGGGGACATGGGAAATTTTGCAGACCACATTAGCGAACACCACAGACTCGTGAGTTGGGAGGGACAGAATTGCTTGCCAGAAGAAGACAGAGGAAGTACTCGGCATATGAAATGATCACTATGAGAAGCAACGACAGGCTTAAAGGAGACCAAGGATGTCAGAATTTTAGAGCTCATGTCAACCCATAGTTGGCAAAGTTTTATCCCTACTCTGAAATCTCTTTTTTAAAAAATTGTTTGATCTGTTTCAGTTATTATTTTCTTCTTCTTTATTGGCCTATCATGCACTCTCACCACAAATAAAATTTGTGCATCTGGGAGAAGTTGTAGCATGTTGTGTTTGTCAACGGTTACTTTTGAGATTATTTTTATTAAATGATTTTGGATTTTCTTTCTTTGTTTTAAACATATTTTTTATTATAAAATTGTGGGGTACAGTTAAGGGTTAGGTATACAAATGTGCATCATTCAGGCACCCTTGATAAGGGACTCTTAAATTTCTTAAAAATGTATTGACACATTGTAATTGCATATATTTATGGGGGTATGATTTGATGTTTCAATGCAAACGTAGGTTGTATAATGATCAAATCAGGGTGTTTAGAGTATCCGTCACAAAGTGGTTAGCCCATATTGACCATTTCTTTGCGGCGAGCACCTTCAAAAGCCTTTTCTCCAGCCATTTTGTAATATGCGAGGCCGTACTATTGAGCACAGTCAACCTACTGCGTAATAAAACACCGACTTTATTCGGATTGTTACTCTGTACCAATTGACCATCTCTCCACCCCCCCCCCCGAGTTTCTGGTAACCACCGCTCTGCTTCTATGATATCAACTCTTCTTTCCTCCCCCTCTAGATTCCACATATGAGTGAAATCATGATGAATTGTCTTTCTGTGTCTGGTTTAGTTCATTTAACACACTTTCTTCCAGGTCCAGCTGTAGATACCCAAAGGAGGATAATGGTCATTTGCTGCATCAGTGGCAGAGGTTGGGCTGGAACCTCAGTGACTCTCCATGAAATGTTCTCTTTTATGTGCCCTCATTTGTATATGCTCCAATACACCTAGTCTTACTGGGGACTTAATGAACCATTTCTTCTCATTTTCGGGGCCTCAACTTTCCTTCTGGAACCGACTTCCCTGCACTTTCAGGCCAAGTAGCTCCAGATGTAGATATGTGGCTCAGGTGTGGTCCATCAGAGCTGAAGTGTTTCAGGTATAACATCTGACTTAGTCTACCAGAGCCATGAGAAGTTGCCTGGGACCTTTGAAACACAGGAGTATTTTCTTTTCTGCAAGAATTGTGAGTGGAAAGAATGACATGAACCTGAAGGTATTGGGGTCAGCCTGTGAAGGCTGACAAAACAGCTATATACAAGAATAAGCTAAAATGTGGAGCAAGCAAAACTGATCTTGGAGCTCCTGGATCAAGCCATGCCTGAAAGCTATATGCAGATTTTTTAATTTTAATTTTAATTTTTATTTTTTTGAGTTGGAGTCTCACTGTCGCCCAGACTGGAGTGCAGTGGCCACTCCTGGTCACCGCAGCCTCGACCTGCTGGGCTCTGGCGATCCTCCCGCCTCAGCCTTCCAAGTAGCTGGAACTACAGGTGCACACTACCACACCCGGCTAATTTTTTTGATTTATTGTAGAGATGAGGTCTCGCCTGCCCAGGCGGGTCTCGAACCCGCGGGCTCAGGCAATCCACTCACCTCAGCCTCCCAAAGGCACAGGATTACAGGCTGAGCCACCAAGCCCGGTTATTTGCAGATTTTTAAAATGGAAATCAATAAGCATCTCTTTTCTGTTTCATACAGTTGAACTGGGCTTTCTGCCACTTGCCACAAAAAGTTTTAACTGTTTCACATTTGACTAATTTTCTCCAAAACACCGGCTAGTTCCTGAACAATTTAAAGAATGACTTACAGACAGCTGGAGAAGCTTAGAGAATGTTTTACATGTGGCGTCCCATGGGAGTCTCCCCCACCCCACCTCTCATCAATATGGACACACTGAACAATCAGCTTTTTTTTTAGCTCTTGTACTGTGCAGACACTATTAACAATAAAATATATTTTTCACTGCTTCATTGTATTCAGTTTAATTGGCTGCTGAGACAAGAGGGACATGGGCTTTTACTATTTCCAGATGTCCTTCAGGGAGCTGTCATCGTAGTTCTGAAGAGGCTCATATTCCTCTGAGCCTTTTGTGCTGTAAAGCTAAACAGCTCTCTTCAAGGAACCATTCTGGACTGACTGCTTTCCAACTGCGCTTAACCATCTCATAGGCAAACTTCAACCTCAAGGGTTTTCCCTGCACTTTCAAAGTCTGACCTTCGTCAAACACAGATATATCTTCGGTGCTTAAGAGGTAGGTTTTAAAAAGATGCAAACATGAAGAAATAAACTCACACCTTTTCTTTTGCGAGTCTTTGCACTTTTGGAACCGGGGCACGAAGAAGATGGGTGGAATGACAGCTGTTCTAATAAGCCTTTCAAACATCCTGGGAACCAGGTCCCCTCAGAGGAGAGGGAGAATCCCTGAGCCAGCTACTCAGTGAAGACGTGGGAGTGTGTGGCCCGAATCCAATCTCCCAAGGTCAACCAACACACAGGGAAGCTATTAACCTGCAGAGCAAGGCAAGTTGCCAAAGAGTCGTCCTGTAAAAGGAGAGGATTCTGAGAGTCATAAAAATGGGAATGTCACTGACCCATCAAGGTAAAAAGATGTTCGATGTCTGCTCAGGGGTCAGGACTTGGTGTGGAAGAAAGGGACCATGGTGATCACCGGCTGCCCACCTGGCTTCAGGGGCCACACCTGTGCAGCTTACCAGGCAAAATCCTGGCACTGGCTTCCTACCGATGCTGTAATACGTTGCCACCAAATCAGAGGCTTCACATAGCAGAAGTATATTGCCTTTAATTTCTGGAGGTTAGAAGTATAAAATGAATGGAGGGCTTTCTCCCTCTTTGGGGGAATCGGTCCCCTGGTCCTTTCGGACATCCAGAGGCTGCCTGTGTCTTGCTGTGAGGGCCTCGTCCTCCTATTCCCAGCTGGGACCTCACTCCAGCCTCTCTCTGACCCTCAAGTTTCCTGCGGCACCCAGCTCCGCTCTGACTCCCTTTGGTCAGGATGTTTTCCGTGTGAGGACATAACTACTTGTCACCCAAGGTCATCTCTGCATCTCACGTCTCTAGCCATACCCCAAAGTCCCAGGTAAGTCAACATGCCCAGGTTCCTGGGGTTTAGGATGTGGACCCCGTGGGAGGGGCCACGCTTTAGCCAATCACAGTCCTCAAAGCAGAAGCTGGAAACCGCGCAACTGACTTTCCCATTCCAGAAAAAACTCTCCCATTGGCACAGACTCCCGGGTTGTGCTGTCCCGTTTAGTTAAGCTTCTTGGTAAAGCTCGAATTCTTCCAAAGTCTGGTCTTATCTAGTCCCCATTTATAAGCATCCCAATTGTGCTCTGGGTATATTAGCATACACAGCCACCTATAGGAGTTACGGGCTCAGACCATTGCCTCACCTCTTTCTCTTTCTCTCCTGCATTTCCCAACATTTGCTCAGTAAATGTTGAACAGAGACACCCTTAGGAACGGTTCAAGGAGAGGCCCACACAGGAACGTCAAGCATCCCTGGCAATTACATCCTCACCAAACTCGCTTCATAAGCACAGTCATTATTCCAGTTTTCCGGGTTGGGAACTGGTGCACAGTTGGGTTAGAATCGAGCCCTTCCACTTCATCCATAACAATAATCACAGCAATATTCACAGCCCCACCGTGAGGATAACAGCCAGCATTTTATTCAGCATACACTTCTGAACATTTATTCAGTTGGGCACAGTTCTAGGGACTTCATGCATCTCTTAATTAAATCTAGCCTCCTCCCCAAGTCCAGCAAGTGGGAGCCACTGGCTCATTTTATAAATGAGTCCACTGAGGTCCAGGAGATTAAATAAAATGCTCAATACCAGGATCTAGTAAAGTACAGACACAAAATTCACCAGCAGCGTAGTCTGAGTTCAGGGCTCTGTCTTTTAAGCACTATAATATACTTTCTCCAGGGATGATGTCTCCAGGAGGGAACACAATATTTTAGGCAGCTACATTGGAACAGCTGATAACAGAACCAGCAGGTCTTTGTTTTTTCTTTAAAACCTAGTGCCAACAGCATCTATCTAAAGGACATAAACTGCAGTTACTGTGAGTCTTAGCAGTTTCCTGGACTGACTCAAAACCTTTGTTTCAGAAAAGCAAGAACAGAATTTATCCAAATCCATCAACCTCATCTGCCACATTTTCTGCAGCAGGGGCAGCACGTGTTTCTAAAGGGCGCTACCTCGGACAGCCCCTGGCAAAAACACTTCACGTGTATTCCCTCCACAACTGGTCTGCAGGCCAGCTGGGCTCAGAAGGTTGGTGAGACTTGGCTCCAGGTTCCAGGTTGGGTTCAGATCTGTTCCACATACTTCTCGCTCTTCTGGAACCGGCGGGCCACTGGGACATGTCTTTCTCACGGCTGCGGCAGAAGCACGAGAAAAAAAAAAACCCAATCGCACAAGCACATGTTCACCTCTGCTCCTTTGACATCCACCGATATCCCCTTGGCCAAAGCAACTCACATGGCCAAGGTCAAGTTCAAAGTCAACGGGAGAAGATGAAGACGCTCCAAGGGTATGGATATAAAATAGAGGATGGAGACTCGGACTCCATAGCTAACCTATCCTAGGCTGTGCATTTCTAGTTTTATTTCCTCACTTCTTCAACTGCTCCAAGGGACTGAATCTAATGTCTCCTTCCCTACGCACAAGCTCTTGTCTTTGATTCCACTTTTCCCACATACTTCTACTCCACCACACATGTAGACGGCTCCACAGCCGTCTACACCAATGGGTGCCATCCATTTCTCACCACCAGTCTCCACCAGTTGCACGTAGCAGATCCTGGGACTTCTCGGCTTCCATAACTGCATGAGCCAATTCCCATGATAGGCCTTCTCTTATCGATCGATCTGTATCCAGCCCACCACCACCACCCCTAACTGGGACTCTCAAGAGCTTCTGTGGGAGGCAGGCTTCTCCGGAGGGCTAGGACCAGCAGGATACAGATTGATCAATAAGAGAAGACTTCTCATGGGAATTGACTCATGCAGTTACGGAGGCTGAGAAGTCCCAGGATCTGCTACGTGCAACTGGAGACCCAGAAAAGCTGGTGGTGTCATTCCAAAGGAGAAGACCTGAGAATGGGAGGGAGAGGGCGTGTGCAGGTGTCAATCTCATCGTCCCAAGGCTGAGAACTAGGATCTCCGATGCTGAGGACGGGAAACGATGAATGTTCCAGTTCAAGAAGAGAGAGGCAGAATCCATTCTCCTCCTCTTTTTTGTTCCCTTTGGGCCCTCAGTGGTTGGGTGGGTGTACTGATGAGGGTGAGTCTTCTTTAGTCAGTCTATGGATTCAAATGCTCGTCTTTTCTGGAAATACCCTCATAGACACACCCAGAAATAATGTTTTACCAGCTATCTGGGCATCTCTTGACCCAGTCCAGTTGACATAAAATCAACCATCACAGCCTCTATACCATGCCATTGGTGCACACAGGGGCGGGTGTGGTCTTTTAAAATGTAAGCTCCCTACCTGACTTTGCTGCACTTGAAATACCATGCAAATTTCAGACCATGGCCTAAACGAGTCTGAATGCTCCTAGCCCCTGACCGCCTGACATCTTCCAACAGTTGCCTCACCACACCGCTGTGTCCCAAACACACCTGGGTCTTATAACTTGCTGCTCTCTTTGCCTGGTATGTCCTGAGCCCAGGCCTTCCCATCGCCAGCTCTTTCTTATTTCCCAGCTCTCACAGGCCTGAGACCTTTGCTAATGACTCCACCTACAGAAGCACATACTCAGCCCACACCCACCACTAACTAAATCATCCTTTTATCTTTTTATAATTACTTGGGGAATGCTAGTACCTCTCACAGAAAGGAGTTTCACTGAGAGTGGAAAACTTACTAGCCTGATTCACCACTATACCCCCAATAACAAGCACAGTGCCAGCTTATATTAGTGATGCCTGAAATAGTGTTTGAATTGAACAATAATCAAGCTGGGCACGGTGGCACATGCCCGTCATCTCAGCATTTTGGGAGGCGGAAGAGTGAGGATTGCCTGAGTCCAGAGGTTCGAGACCAGCTTGGGCAACTTGGTGAGACCTCATTTCTACAATAAATCAAAAAAATTAGCCGGATGTGGTGGCTCGCACCAGTGATTCCAGATACTTGGAAGGCAGAGGCGAAGGATCACCTGAGCCCAGAAGGTCGAGGCAGCGGTGGCCGTAAGTGTGCCACTACACTCCAAATTGGGCAACAGAGGGAGACTCTGACTCTTAAAAAAAAAAAAAAGAGACAGAGAGAGAGAGAAAGGAAAGGAGGCCGGGTGTGGTGGTTCATGCCTGTAATCCCAGCACTCTGGGAGGCTAAGGCAGGAGGATTACTGAGACCAGGAGTTCAAGGCTAGTCTGGGCAACATAACCAGACCCCACCTCTACAAAATAAGAAAATAAACAAACAATTAAGAAAAGAAAAATAATCAAACAGAGACAAATGAACATGAACCTCAAATACACTCCAGAAAGCTGGAGAAATAAATTACTCAGGCCTGAAGAATATTGCTATGAGTATTAGCAGTTCATGAAATTCAACACACGCCTACATTCATCTCTGATGTTTGGGAAAGAGATGCTCGGTGGCGTTTTAGGGAGGCCAAGTGCCACTGCCTCTCTTGAGGCTTGGAAAAGGGTCTTATGAAACCCTCAAAGGGTGAGACATCCAATTAAATATTAGTTAAAAGGTAAAGGTTAAAAAAACGGGGGTAAATGTCTGCCCAACATAAATAGCTCAAGTGAGGTATGACAGTGCGGAGGAAGGGAGTCTGAGCTCTGAAGTGAGGCTGTCTGAGTGAGAATTTTGGACAAGTTTCTGAACTTCTCTTAACCTCAGTTTCCCCATCCTTTGAGCGGGGCTAACAAGAGCCCTTACCTCACAGTGTGTCATGGCCTTTAAATGGGTTAGTTGATGCAAAGCCCTTTGTGGGCCCTGCTTAGTACATAGTAAGAATCCATCTGGGTTTGCTATTATTAGTATAAATAAATATTAATTTGAATCAAATTCTAGATACAAAGCAGAGAGAAAGAGGGAGAGAAAAAAATCATAATTAGAACTGTTAAATAACACTTCTTATAATTTCCCCGTGGTGCCTTCTCAAAATAAGGTCTTCTGTAAATTCCACTGCAAATCTCAGAGCTCAGCAGCTCACCCACCAGCCAGCTGTCGGGGAACGGGTTTAACTCTGAGAAGTTCTTCTGCTCAGCTGCCTCTTCTCCTCTGACAATGTTATCTCAGGGCTACCCAGCAGAAAAGTTATGTGCTTATTATAACCACAGTATAAACAAGGCCTGGGATTTATATAACACCTCGGCTACTAAAAGTAAAAAGCGCATCGGAGTGTTGTCCTTATGTCTATTTTCACAACATCCATGCAAAATTAAGAGAGTTTGATAATATTATCCCATTTGTAGATGAAGACGTTAAAAAGAAATCAAGTGACTTCTTTTGGCTTACCCAGTAGAGAAGCTTTGGCTCTAAAAACAGATCTGAAGACCAACTTCTACATAAACTGCCTCCATGATTTACCTGACTTGACATTTTAAATCCTTTTACTTATATTTTGCTTCTTTCTCCCCAAATTAAAACAATTAAATTTGTGTTCTAATTAATAGGTCAAGTAAATTATCCTGAAATATACCCCCTGGAACACTACAGATGTGGATTGCCATAGCTTGGGAAACTAGAAATTCTGCTGGCAAATAGGATTCCATGACAAAGAAACTCTTAATCTCCTCCATGTGGAAAATGATGATTATTTATGGTTCTGAGAGGGCCTGCAGCAGAGAAGTGTGCTGACTTTGGTTAACCCAGCGTTTCATATCGTTGGCAGAACACTTTCCAAATACAAAATCGATAATATTCAGAGCACCAGTATCCTACGGCTCATCCATTTAGGAAATGCTGATGCGAGGAAATCGTGGTGCAGAAAAAAAAAAACCAGGACAAGAATGAACTCCACTGCCAGGTCAGTGCCCTGAAGGCCGTCCACAAACCTGGCCATGAGCTTCCCATCAATCAAGGAACAGCAGGAATAGGAGCAGTTAGTTATAATCATCTCCTAATGAAACACAGGTGAGTCTGGAAACATATAGCTTTTGGTGATTTGATGATTCTTTAAGTCAAACTGCTTCAAATATTTTAAGATTTGACATAAAGAAGTAACACAGGACAATGATCAAAAGAGTGATATATATATATTTGCCTAAGCAAATTTAGCAATTCCAAATGTAACTCATGACATTCTTAGAGGTACTATTCAAATTTGTTTTAAAATTAGTGCTACTAGTTCCAAAAGGGTTTTGTATGTTAATGCAGGAAGATTTTAGAGAGTTTCTAGGAGATTTACAAAGAAACTCAAGCACACCAAGGAAAGAATAAAATCCATCCAAACGACAGTGACTTGGAACCACCTAAAGGACACTCCTGTCACCTGTCATTATGGCTACTGTTTTTCAACGCCAGTGGCAATGCCATAGCTGAAGCTCCCGCCTTGTGCTCAGCTGCTAATTCAAGTCCCAAGATTTATTTTTTGGGTGGTAAACCCACAATTGAAATGAAGTTTATAACCCTCATTCTTCCTTCTACTTCCCACGCCTCTCAAAAGTTACACATCTAAAACAAAATGCTTATCTCCCTTCCTTGAAACCACCTCTCCCCTTCCCCTTTTCAAGACACAAGCCCTCCATGCAGCTGTTTGTCCGAAATCAGAGACAGAGGCATCCTCAGAAAATTCTCTGCTTTCCCTCCACACCCACGTGGTCATCTTGGAACAAGTCTGCTGGGCGCATCCTGATTGCCATAACTGCAGACTGTCTGAGTCTTCCCTTTTCTCTTGTACCCTGCACAGCAGGCCTGGCCTCAGATGGATCCTGCAAAAGTCTTGATACTCGCTGCCTCCATCCTGTTCGCATCCAGTGCCATCTCCACTCAGAGTATTTTTAAAACCATAAAAGAGATGTAGTTTCTTATTTTCAAGTTGATAATCCCCGCATTGTAACTATCATAGTTGGAATAAAATCCATACGCCGACTCCAAACTCATCTTGAGACGTTTTTCTCAAACTCGTTGCAGTCTGACCACACTGGCTGCTTCAAGTTCTTTCTCCTTAGAGCTGCTAGGGTAAAGTGTCCTCTCTTGGCAACAACTCTCTCCCTTGTATTTTGTAAGACTGACATCCCTTTATCTTTCAAGCCTCAGTTGATAGGCTGACCTTCTCTGATCTTCCAGACAAAGGGTGTTTCCTTACCCAGTCCTTAATTCTTTGTCCCAGTGTTCTGTGTGATAGCTTATAGCATGCTGTTGGATACCCGCAATTTTTATTGACTGACCTATTTGTTTACTGGTTCCTTCTCTGCTTCCTAGATTCTTACTGTTCGTTCCATGGGAGTAGGATGGTGCGTTTGTTTTCTTTACCTAATACGTTTGAACGTTTGAAGTATGATGTATAAATATCTGTAGAGTATCTGCATGAATGAATGAGAAAAATGCAACAAAGAATTCTTCATGAGAAAGGAATCTAGCTTGAATTTACGGCACATCATGTACATAATGTGCAAAGCATCCATGAAAGGACAATTCATTAATTAATTCCCTTTCATTTCCCTGCCACAAAAACCACTTTGGCCAACATATCAAAATACAAGTAGAGCTTGTTTACTATGACTTGGTTTTAAAATACCCAATGACCCGTTGGCTTGTTTAGACATCATAAATTGAATATAGTAGCAAAATAAAATGATCCTTCAGGAAGAGCAGACTACCTCTTAGCTAATTCAAAAAATGAATGCCAAAACACAATAAACAGCACACACCACTTAGATGTTAGATGGATTTATTAACTAGAGTTTGGGGAAAGAAAGAGCAGTCATAATTCAGCCATTATTTCTGGACTATTCTAAGATATACCCTGGTAGAGAATATTTGATGGAATAAAAATGTCCTAGGTAAAAGGTTTTTGTCTGCATGGAGGAAATAAATAGTGGCTACAGATGGATATTGGTTAACTCTCCATTTTAGATGTTAAATTGCTTAAAGAGAAGCAGATAACTATAGCTTTTAGTCAAAATTTGCAAGGAAGAGTGTCCAAGTGTAAGCTATTTCTATGTCAGTGAAAAGCCAAAGATCTGCAATCTTTAGAATACACAGGCTACTCATTTATGGCCTCAGTTTATCCATTCATTTAAAGAGAATTCTGCCCTCCTTTTTTCTTTTTTTGAATTGGAGTCTCACTCTGTCATCCAGGCTGGAGTGCAGTGATATGCTCACAACCATCACAGCCTCGACCTGCTGGGCTCAGGTGATCCTTCTGCCTCAGCCTTCCGAGTAGCAAGTACTAGAGGTGCGTGCCACCATGCCTGATTTTTTAATTTGTTTTTTAGTTGTAGTAGACGAGGTCTCCCCATGTTGTCCATGCTGGTCTCGAACCCCTGGGCTCAGGCAATCCTCTCACCCCAGCCTCTCAAAGTACTGGGATTACAGGTGTGAGCCACCACGTCTGGCCCTCTCCATCTCTGTAAGTCACTTGTGTAACCTCCTGAACACACACATTCAGAAGTCACTTATGTCATTTGGTTGTTGATGGCAAAACACGTCGTGACTATCTTCTTTAAATAGTAACTCCACCTAAGTCTGTATTAGACATCCCTCTGGTTCTTTTTTGGAAGTTTAGTTGATTTTTAAGGTTATTTTTATAGTTGTTGGTGACAATTTTGGGGGGTGGTTAAATGCAAAAGAAAGACATGCTTCAATTACCCATCTAATTACCAGTTTGGTAATTATTTTATCACAGCTTAGGCACCGGATTTATCTGAATGGCTTTTGCTCCAGGATTTTTCTGTACTGTCCATCTGGATTTGTCTCTTGAATATACTTTTGACCCTTTCTCTTTTTATTTTTTATTTTATTTATTTTATTATAGTAATGGGGGGGGTCCAAGTAAGGATTAACTACATAAGTAGGCTGCATGCAGGTGAGGTTTGGGCTTCTAAGTGGCCCTCACTCCCCCTGGTAATAAGCCAAGCACACTCTGTGCTGTCATGTGGCCCTTGCCTTTCTCTCTCCCTCCTGCCACTAGCAGTGCCCAGTGACTGCCGATCCCTCCCTTGGGCTAATGTGACTGAAGTTCAAGGCGTTGACTTATGGGTGAGAACATGCGGAATTCAGATCTTTGTTTCTGTGATAGTTCACTTAGTATGATGGTCTCCAGTTCCATCCAATTTGTTGCAAAGTCCAAGATTTTCTCCTTCTTTCTGACTACTTAATAATACTCCACCATGCATATGTACCACATTTCTTTATGAAGTCCACTTTTGATGGGCAGTAGGGTTGGTTCCATGTCTGTGACATTATGAATAGTGTGGCAATAAATGTATGTGCAGGTGTCTTTTTTGTAGGACGATTTATATTCCTTCAGGTATAATCCCAGGAGGAAGACTGCTGGATCCTACGGAAGGTCAATCTTTAGTTCTTTTAGGAATCTTTAGTTCTTTAGTTCTTTCAGGTGATCCTTCCGCCTCAGCCTTCCGAGTATCCACTGCTATCCACTGAGGCCAAACTAGTTTGCACTCCCACCAACAGGGTAGGAGCATTCTCTGTACCGATGCTAGCATCTATTGTTTTTTGATTTATCAATGATGGTCATCCTTACTGGAATTGGTTGGTATCTCATTGTAGTTTTGATGTGCACTTCTCTGATGATTAGTGAGGCTGAGTATTTTTTCATGTGTCTGTTGGCTGCCTATATGTCATCTTTTGAGAAGTGTCTGTTCATGTCCTTTGCCCACTTTTTAACTGGATTGTTGGCTTTTTCTTTTCACTTTGTTTGAATTCCTTGTAGATCCTGTATATTAGGCCTTTCTCAGGTGCATAATTTGCAAATATTTTATTCTCATTCTGTGGGTTGTCTCTTTACTCCTCTGATGGTTTCTTTTGCTGTCCAGAAGTTTTCAGTTTAATGAGGCCCCACTTGTCTATCTTAGCTTTTATGGCATTCACTTTTGGGAACTTGGTCAAGAATTCATTGCTTATTCTGATGTGCATAAGGGTGTTTATTACTTTGTCTTCTGGGATTTTTATAGTTTGAGCTTTTACATTTAGGTTTTTGATCTATTTTGAGTTGATTTTTGTATATGGTGATAGGTAGGGATCTAGTTTCATTCTTCTGTATGTGACCAGCCAGTTTTCCCAGCAACATTTGCTAAATATGGTCTCCTTTCTCTAGTGATTGTTACTGGTGGTTTTGTCCAAGATGAGTTGGTTGAGAGGCCACGCTTTTGCTTATGGAATCTCTGTCCTGTTCTATTGGTCTATGCGCCTATTATTATACTAATACCAGGCTGTTTCTGATATGGTAGCCTTGTAATAAAGTTTAAAGTCTGGAAGTGTGATACTTCCTGCTTTGTTCCTTTTGTTGAGAATTGTTTTGGCTATTCATGCTCTTTTCTGTTACCACATGAATTTCTGTAGTGTCATTTCCAGGTCTGAAAATAAGGGTGTTAGTAATTTGATGGGTATTGCATTGAATCTATAGATTGTCTTGAGTAGGATAGATATCTTGGCAATATTGATTCTTCCAATCCATGAGTATGAAATGTTTTTTCATTTTTTTGTGTCATCCTTGACTTCTTTGAGCAGCATTTTGTAGTTCTCATTGTAAAGATCTTTCACATCTCTGGTTAGGTAGATGCCAAGATATTTATTTTGTGTGTGTGTGTGGCTATTGTGAATAGAGTTGTGCTTTTTATTTGGTTCTCTGCCTGCTTGTTGCTGGTGTATAGAAATGCAACTGTCTTTTGCACACTGATTTTATAACCCAAGACTTTACCAAAGTTGTTTAACAGTATGAAAAGGCTTTTTACAGACTCCTTAGGATTTTCAAGGTATAAAATCATATCATCCAAAGAGGGATAGCTTAGCTTCCCCTTTTCCTATTTAGATAACCATGATTTCCTTTTCTTGCTTGACTGCTCTGGCTGGGACTTCCAGCACTATATTGAACAGGAGGGGTAAGAATGGGCATCCTTGTCTTGTTCCCATTCTTAGGGGGAATGCTTCCAGCTTCTGCCCACTGAACAAAATGTTGGCTATGGGTTTATCATAGATGGCTCTTACTGTTTTGAAGAATATTCCTTCTATGCCTAGGTGTTCAAGCATTTTTATCAAGAAGGGATGCTGGATTTTGTTGAATGACTTTTCTACATCTAATGATATAATCATGTGGTTCTTGGTTTTACATCTATTGATGTGCTGATTTACATTTATGGTTTTACAAATGTTGAACCAGCCCTGCATACCAAGAATGAAGCTCACTTGATCATGGTGGATGATCCTTGAGATGTGTTGTTGGATCCGATTTGCTAGAATATTGTTGAGAAATTTTGCATATATGTTTATCAAGAAGATTGGCCTATAATTCTCTTTCCTAGCTGGGTTTTTGCCAGGTTTGGGTGTCAGTAGGATGTTAGCTTCATAGAATGAGTTGGAGAGAATGCCATCATTCTCAATTGCTTGGAATACTTTCAGTAAGACTGGAATATTTTCAGTAAGTATCAACTTCTCCTTGTGTATCTTGTAGAATTCAGCTGTGAAGCCATCTGGTTTGGGACTTTTTTTGGTGGGGAGATTTCTTATGACTGAGTCAATTCCCTGGATTGTTATTGGTCTATTTAGAGTTTCAATTTCTTCTTGTTTCAACCTCGGAAGGTTCTGTGATGTCAGAAAACCCTCCATTTCCTTCAGATTTTCTAGTTTATTTGCATACATGTGCTCATAGTAATCTCTGATAATCATTAAATTTCTTCAGGGTCAGTTGTGACCTCGTGTTCTGCATTTCTAATTGTGTTTATTTGGATTGTCTCTCTCCTTTTTTAAGTCAGTCTAGCTAGGGGTCTGTCAATCTTATTTATCCTTTCAAAGAAGCAGCTTTTTGTCTTCCTTTCTCTTTTTAAATAATAACATACTCAGGAGTGAGTGAAATCTTTAGGAATAAATGTACTGTGTGATTATGATTGTGCTTAAAGATTCTTTTGTAGGTAGTGATCCAGTCCACAGTCCAATCTCACTGGCAACCCCACCCAGACTATTTGAAGAGAGTTACAGTTTATGCTGGGTCCATAAAATGTGATCTTCTTTATTGTAGCTGGTGTTTGCTAATTAGCCTGCAAACATTAGAAGAGCAAGATGTCGTACGGACAGAATAATTAAGATGTACTCAGTAAGGCTCTTATTGGAAAAAAGGGCATGGTGCATTTAAAAATCACTGAGGGTTAATAGGTGGTCAGACCAGATAATTAAGGAATCCTTAGGAAAAAACACAACACAGGTTATTTTTTTTAAAAGTAAGAAAGTAGTCCATAAAAATCCCAACTAAATCGTTCCCACAAGGCACCTGTTCCCACAAGGCACCTGACTGAGCCAGAAATGCCCAGTGTGGAAAAGTCAGAGAAGGAACCCAGACTCCTAAAACTTTCCAGAAAAAAAGTTCTAAGGCAAGAAAATCTAGTAGAGATCTGGCCACATAAGAAAACTAAAGTTCTGATTTCACAGCTGCAAGTGATTGTTCTAGAAAGAAAAGTCCAAGGTTAGCTACAGTTGGCTAGGGAAGGAATGGCAGGTAGGTAGCTGGCAGGAGCCAGGTCGGAAGGGAGAATCCCTAGGGATCCGGTCTGGACCTCAACAGAAGTCAGAAGGGCCATCTGGGAAGGGTCTCTTGAGAAAAGTGGGGTGTGGAGGAACCATAGAAAATACTTCAGGAGCTGGAGCTGGTGGGAGCTGAGTTGTTCCCAGTTCCTGGCCTGAGGAGGAGGAAAACCAATTTTTTTGGGAAGACCAGGGATGCTCAGTAGAGGGTAAGCCCAGAGCAAGGGGAATTTGCAGACAGTCAACCAGAAAAGAAAATACTCAGATTCTCTCCTCTCTCTCTCTGTTCCTGCTGGGGCTTCTAGAGACTTTTGTCTGGCCTAAGCTAAGTGAAAACCAGAAGGTCTTGCAGCCCTTTAATGTAGAGTTTGCAAGACAGGGTGACAAAAGGATCTTGGGAAGCAAAGAGAAGACACTGAATTCATCTAGTAAAAAGAGGGCGTGGAGAAGAAGGGATCAGTTACCACAGCTCCCATCCCCATTCTTGCTTCCCTCACACTCATCAGACTAAACGTAATGCTGGTTATGAAGAAATAGGACCCACATTTAATGCTCCATTTTCCTGCCACACCAGGGCTTTTAAAGTAAGAACCAGCCTCACACTCGCAAGTGCAATTCCACAGGACAGACACACAGAATTTGTGGTTGTGCTTCCCGAACCTGCGAGGAACTACAGAGAGAAAGAAAGGTCTTAAAACAGTTCTCAACACACAAAAAAGGACAAGGCAGAAAGTGGATTATAAAAACTGCAGACGAATAAACTTGAAATGAGCCCAGACACAGGTCTCTGTTTTAAAAAATATCATGAGTGCTTTGACGAAGAACTGACCATCATTGGAACAGGGTATGGTTTCAGTAAGGACATGGCATATATGAATAAATGCAGTTATTAATTCGTTGGATTTTATATACACCACCACTTATTCATTCAACAAATGTTTTGCATCCTACGATGTGGCAGCAAATGTCCTAGGTGTTGTGGATACTGCCAAAAGCATGGTGGACAGATGTCCTACCCTTAAGAAGGTTAAACTCTAGTCCATGAGAAACTTTTCACATCACCATAAAAACAAAGAGGATAATTTCAAACAATTAAAGATAATGCCAGGCAAATAAACCATGTATTGGAAAAGATAATGTCTTGAATGAGGGGGTGGAGGGGCAAAATTGGTCATCTCATCCAGGAAATCTTATACAATGAGGATAAACTGAGTGGTAAGTGAGCCGCGAGGCATGCTGGGAGAAGAGACTTCCAAGCACAGGGAACAGCAAGTGCTAATATCCCGAGATAAGAACGAGAATAACTTGTTTCAGGGATACCAGATAACGTATCCAGAGCCTACCAGCAAGAAAGTCGGTTTTAGGAGAAGAGGTCAAATAGGTATGGAGGGACCAGATAATGAAGGGGTCTCTGGGCCTTGGTAAGAACTTTGAATTTTATTCTAAGTGTGGATGGGATTGCATGCAATGGTCTTTAGCAGGGAAGATGGCTTCGTGACAGGTATTTTGAAAAGATCACCCTAGCTGCCATGGAGGGGACAGATCAGGTGCGGGGGTGGGGGGTTTTGGGCAGAGTGGAGACAGGGATAGCTTTAGGTAGTGTAAGAGATGAAAGTGTCTTGAACTTAGAAAATGGCAGAAGCAATACAGAGAATGGTAGATAGAGAGAAGAGGCCAAATTCAAGGGTATACTTTGGAGGCAAAACTAACAGACATGATTATTAGTTAGTGTTGGGGAGTAAGATAAATCAGCGCCATGGAGAAACTCCTACTTTGTTCGAGGAACTGGGTAGAGCAAGGAAATTTACTGAGACCATGAAACCTTGGGAAGAAAATGTTTAGGGAAAATAAAAGATGTGTTAAGTTTTAGAATATGGTAAGCATGGTATGTCCGGAATATTGGCCAGATGTGTGATAAAATCTCTTATGATGGGTTCGAGATCCACCCGGGCAATTTGGCGAGACCTCATCTCTACAATAAATAAAAAATGAGCCGGGCGTGGTAGCACACGCCTGTAGTTCCAGCTACTTGGGAGGCTGAGGCGGAAGGATCGCCGGAGCCCAGCAGGTCGAGGCTGTGGTGGCCGGGAGCGGCCACTGCACTCCAGTCTGGGCGACAGAGTGAGACTCCAACTCATAAAAAAAAAAAAAAAAAAAAAAATCTTATGATGTCCTCGCAGACAATGGGAAGTGATATAAGTCTGAATGAGAGGACATCTATTATTTTTATTTATTTATTTATTTTTTGAGTTGGAGTCTTACTCTGTCACCCAGACTGGAGTGCAGTGGTCGTTCCCGGCCACCGCAGCCTCGACCTGCTGGGCTCTGGCGATCCTTCCGCCTCAGTGACATCTATTATTTATTCATTAACTTATTTATGTCTGAAAACATTTTTGAACATGTACTGTAGATCAGTAATTGTTTTAGATTCTCAAAATACATACGTGAACAAAATATTTTTCCCCCATAAACATATATTATATAGTTCCAGGGAATAAACAATAAATAGAAAAACAAGTAAAATTGATAGAGAATCAGATGATAGCTTGTTTCTGGGACTGGCATGAGAAATGGGCATATTCTGGGTATATTGTGAAGGTAGAACTATCAGCACCAACCGAGAGATTGGATTTGGGTCTAAGAGCAAATAATCCCGTAGTTTGAGCAAATGGAATGATGCAATTGTCATTGACTGAAAGGGGGAAGATTCCAAGAAGAAAATATTTGGACCATGAAGATCAGGAGTTTGGTTTAGGACATGCTGGTCTGAATGCCTGCTAGACAGCCAAGAGAAATTGCTGAATTTGGAGTTCAGGGAAGAGTTTCAGACTAGAGACACACATCTCTGAATTATCAATAAATAGATGGTATTTAAAATCACAAGGAAGGATGAGATCATCAGAGACTCAATATAGGAAGAAACTACTTCTAAAGACTGTTTCTCAGGGCAGTCCAGTGTTTGTGAGACATGTAAATGAGAAGAAACAAGAAAAGTAGATTTTTTAAAAAGTAGCCCCATGTGGTAGGAAGGAAATCTGAAGTCCAAGTTGTCTCAGAATCTTGGAAATCCACGGAGGGTATTGTCCATCACTGATCTGTTCAAAACTTACATTAATAAACTGAATAAGGACATTGATGACACGCTAATTTCAGTTATATACAACATAAAACAGAGAGTTATCATCAGAATGCTCAATCTCACATTCAAGATCCTAAAATATTTCAACAGGCTGGAATGATGATGGACTGTGTCCAGTGAGATTATATTTTAAAGAGAAAGGCCAAAATTAGCTTCCAGGCTCAGAACTCTTTCTGCACTATAACAATCACAGTGAAGATGTTATAAGAAAGCCAGCCTATAAGAAAGCCAGAGAGACTCGGGAAATGAGAGTTAGCAATGAGATATGGCTTCCTACGGAGAGTCACAGCAGGTTGGCTGATGTTAATGGAGAGATATTACTGGCTCAACTCTCTTCTTTGTCAGTCAACACCTGGAATACTATTTTCAGTTCGGAAACGACAAATTAAGTTGGAGGAGAAAATTGAGGCTTTTGGATGACAACGGAACGCTGAAAAGAATATAAGCCATCATCTCTGAAGATGCTAATGGACTCAAAGTTATCAGGAGGCTGCCCAGAATAGTTAGAGAATAACAACAGTTGATAGAACTGAGGAATATTTAGAACTAAGAAAGAGACACTTTTTGGGACATTGTGCTGGAGACTGTGCTATGAATCTACCAACTCATTTTTAGGGAGGAAAAAACTATAGTTTCCAGCTGTCTTGTAGTTAGAAAGGGCTAGAAGAAGACAGCACTAGAAGAAGCTGGAAAGGCAGGGGGGCGTTAGATCGCATAGGATGGGGTTTACACGCCACGTTAAGTATTCTGGTGTCTTTTCTCAGAGCAAAGGAAGTCATTGATGTGTTTAGCAGGAGATAGTGGCATCACCCAAGGTGAAGTCCTAAAACCTGACTATCTGCAGTATAGAAAAGAACAGAGAGAGGGATTAAGAGTAGTCGAAACACTTGTAATGATTTACTTTCGAAGTAAGAATAGTTTGAAGTACAACAGGGGCAGTGGATATAGGAAGACAAGATTGGTTTGAAAAATAGATAAGAGGTAAAATCCACAGGACTAGGTATTGGGTTGGATATA
Organism: Cephalopachus bancanus; assembly: GCA_027257055.1. NCBI lineage: Eukaryota > Metazoa > Chordata > Mammalia > Primates > Tarsiidae > Cephalopachus > Cephalopachus bancanus. Next base: position 2,297,065 of record JAPVLO010000269.1, read on the forward strand.
AGGGCATGGGAAAGACAGGTACCAAGAGTGAGTTAAGTGGGTAATGAAATGTCAGAAAGTCATCCACTAGACACGAACATTATGGATCTCTCTCTCTCGCTCTTTTTCTCTCTGTCTCCCTCTCTAGATATATATATGTAGACAGATAGATAGATAGATAGAGATACAGATAGATAGATATAGATATAGAAAGAGAGATAGCTAAATATAATCTCTACATAGTCTATCTCCACATTTCTCTCTCTATAAATATCTATATGAGGTTCAACAATTAGGTTCCCTAACCATCCTGGAAAAAGTTCCCCATACTTCATTGCTGAATATCACTATGGTCACCTTTGAAGTTCTCCCCTTGGGAAGTGATACACCAACACCAGAGCCCAGTGCACCCATCAAAGCAATTTTGGAACTCTTTTTCTGGACTGGCCATCCGAGCTGTCGTCGTTATTTGTTAAGGTCTGACCATTAAGTTCTCAAACTTGCCACCGTGCGCTTATGTTGACAGCACTGTACAAATAACTGTATTAGAACACCTGATCTGGCCCCCAATGACTTTTTTCTTTACCCGAAGATAAAGGAAATATTGAAAGAAGACATCTGATGACATTCAGGATCTCAAGGGTAATAGGACGATGGCTCTGATGGCTCTGATGGCTATTCCAGAAAAAGAGTCCCAAAACTGCTTTGTTCGGTGGACTAGGTGTGGGCATCGGTGCGTAGATTCCCAAGGGGAGGACTTTCAAAGGTGACTATTGAGTTCATGAACTTAAATGGCAGGATATATATATATATATATAAAACATATATATATGACATTTATAGCTATATTATCTTTCTATCATTCATATTCATAATCCATATTTTATCCATATCTTTACCTATTATGTCTAGTTATATAGAAAGTCGTGGGCTTACCTAAGAGGCAATCATCATTTTCTGTCCCCAAGAAGATCAATAAAAGCTAGACAGTTTCCAAGTAGAGATGTCATAGAGATAATCCAATCATAATATGAAAAATTCATAGGTTGTTTTAAAACATATTACCATTGGTCTTTCTAACAAAATGGCAAGAATTCTCTTAAGTGGATGGGGCCATTGTGACATTACTTCATAGATGAGAAGAGGCAGACACCAAGACAGAGACTTGTCACGCTGCTATGAGAAGAGGAGACATGAACTTGGGCTTTCCTTTCTGTGAGTCATCTCATCATTCAGAAAGCTCCCAGCATCCTATGCCCACCACTCAGTCATGCAGCAGATCGACTCCATCATCTTTTTGGCAGATAAATGTGCTGGGGACCAGTGCCCGAGGTAGACCTTTCTCATCCATCCCTGTGTGGGACTAATGTTTTATTTCCTGCTCTTTTGGGGGCACACAGACATGTCTGTGTCCTTTGTACACATTCAGAGGGCCGTGCAGTCTCTGCATGTTCTTCCTGGTAGAGTTCCATAGCTAAATCCTTGTGGTTTAAAAGCATCAGTTTTGGAGTCACACATACCCTTTCTTTTATTTGTTTTAGATCTGTGGGGTTTTGCTATATAAGTGGGCTGCATGCAGTTTGGGCTTCTAGCTGGCCCGCACTCCCCCTGGTAGTGGACCAGTTCCTGCTGTGTCGCCACGTGTCTCTCTCCCTCTCTCCCTCCCCTAGCAGTGCTCAGCAACTACCAATCCCACCCTTGTGCTAATGTGACTAGTGTTCAGGGTCCGCTTATGAGTGAGAACATGTGGTATTCAGTTCTTTGCTGCTGTGATAGATCACGTAGTATGATGGTCTCCAATTCCATCCAAGTTACTGCAAAGTCCATGATTTTGTCTTTCTTTGTGGCTGTGTAATACTCCATCATGTATATGGACCACATTTTCTTTTAAAAAAATATATTTTATTTTAAAGATGTGGGGTACAATTCAGGATTAGGTATACAAGTATACCTAAAAACATCAGACAGATAAAGTTTAGGTCTCCCTGTGGTCCCTACTCTGCCTGGTTTGAGATCAGGTACCCTTATTGATATTGTGTTCTGCTCCCTTCACCCCCAACAATATCCTGCTACTGCCAATCCTTTTCTTACAGTATTATGGTAAATGTTCAGGGTTCGCTTATGAGTGAGAACATGTGGTACTCTGTTCTTTGTTTCTGTGATAGATCACTGAGTATTATAGACTCTAAATCCATCCAAGTTGCTGCGAAGTCCATATGGTTGTCCTTCTTTATGGCTGCATAATATTCCATTGTGTATATGTACCACATTTTCTTTATCCAGTTCACTTTCGATGGGCATCTGGGTTGGTTCCATGTTATTGTTATTGTGAATAGTGCAGCAATAGACATGCATGTGCAGGGGATCGGACACACCCTTCTAGTCATGTGACTTCCAGTAACTTATTTTCTTTTCACAAGCCTCAATTTTTCCATCTGTAAAATGGCCATAATGCCTCTCTTATGGTATTGTATAAGTAAGACGTTTTGTAGTGTCTACATAATAGGCTACATAGCAAAATACAATAAACATCTAGGAGATAGCCTGTTATTTTGCAGGGTTGAATCCTTTCTCAGTAACTGAATTATAAGTTATCATCTCCCAATTTTATTACAACAAAGGGAATTCCTTTAAACCAAGGATGGATTTGTCTAGAAAGACATAAGTCCCATCATGACACCCCGATTCATACACTGGAAGGTTAAATTTGCCACCACTTTCATATGTCAGAAAGAACTTTATCTTTTTTCCATTTTTAAAAATTTGAATCTGTTACACATAGTAAGGAGTAATACCTAACACTTTTACATTAAGTAAAATAATTAGCTAGCTAGTCACACACATTTTCAAAATGGAAATGAAAGATTTAATGGCTAGAACTCTCAGATTTCTGTTAACATGCTTTGCAAAATCCTTTTCTTAATCATCCCATTCTTCTCCATATGGTGCCTTATTATACTTGCATATAACGACAAATTCATAAAAACCGATAGGCCCCATTTCCATTAAAAAATTGTCAGGAAAACAGATCTGCGTGGAACACACAGAGCAATTCAAGAGCTTCTTTCCACAGCTTGCTGCTGATGGATTTAGGAAAAATAAGTTGTGGAAAAAGTCACTTTGAACTGTAACTGCCATATCCCTTAGGTAGTAATTTTAAAGAATTCGACTGCAGGGTGGCCATTCTGTTGTTTAATGATATAGCTACCCAGAAGGCATAAAACGTCCTGTTTTCCCATGACTATTTATGTTTCTCATGTTTTTACAATTAAAAACGCTTAAAGAGCAACTTTTTCCATCTTTTCTGATCTAGACACAATATTCTCTGATACACACCATTATTCCATTAGAGAAACGGATACGTACCCATTTGCTGTAGCCTTGGGAATTAACACCAAGCTCTGTGAACCGATTCCAAACAGACAAAAAATTATCTAGCATTGGATAAATTAACAAACCAAAACATCACTGCCAGTGAGCCAAAGAGCGTTAAATTGATTCTGAATAAAAGTGCTGATTCTTTAGGAAAATATGATTAGAAGTAGTTTGGTCTTGAGCTTAAGATTGTCAAAGAGCCCCATTACGTTTGTTAAATCCCCTTTGATGGGAAGTTCACAGGTTATAAATAGTACATTCAAAGCCTTCAATCTTGGCTAAAGCCCAATGTTCAACTTTTAATATTACCAGCCAAGCACTTTCATTTAGGTATTGATGACCAGCTACTGTTGGATGGACATGTTGGCTTCATGAAGGATCACAGAGCCAGCAATGCCATCTTGAAAATGGGGGCCATTTCTTTCTGGCTGTACACACGTGGTTTTACCAATGAGGAACAGTGAGTAAGTTCTTTCTTCACATGCCTTGCTATTATTTTGATATTTTAAAGCAACTTTTCTTTAGGAAGTGGCTTTTTTGAAGGGTTTTAAAGATTTAATTTGTGACGAAAATGGAAAAGCAGCTTCTTCCTTCACCCAAAGCTCTATAGAATCTTTTTTTTTGCTGAGGATTTTCTTGGCAACCTTCATATTTACCTGGTTTCCATTCCTTCCTATCAGAAGCCTGATTTGTGTGTGTGTGTGTGTGTGTGTGTGTGTGTGTGTGTGTTGGAGTCTCACTCTGTCGCCCAGACTGGAGTGCAGTGGCACGCTCCCGGCCACCGCAGCCTCGACCTGCTGGGCTCCGGCGATCCTTCCGTCTCAGCCTTCCAAGTAGCTGGAACTAAAGGCGCGCGCTACCAGGTCCGGCTAAGAAGCCTGATTTTATCCCAGTATTCATCCTTTACTGATAGCCTATTCCTTCGGGGCTGCTGACCTCTGCTAGTCAAGGTGACACTACCCCCATGATTATAAGAAGTTTAGGAAGCCTGCCTCAGATGAATCAAGGTGTCTGGTATATGTTACCAGTTTAGGGTCAGGTGGTGGCATAATCTGGCACAGTCTGACTATTCATGTAGCCAAATTAATCCAGTCTCACATGGTGAACAAATAAACTCTGATTTCTGCATCAATCGGTTTGGTTTGAATGTGAAATTACCCTAACAGGAGAGCTTAGGCTCCAAACATATTACACACTCATTATTGCCTGTTACTTAAAATATCATAGACTTATTAAGTCTTTTTAATCTTAGAGGACATTCAAAGTTCACTTTTTCTTGAATCTCCTGAAAAATCTGTAGGAAGAACAAGTGGTAACTACAATTTTTTTGTGCTACTATCCCCAAACACACCTTCTTTGGCATTGCTGTTGTCAATATCAGCTCCAGCAGTGATGGTGAAGCCCCGAGGGACAGGGCCTATGAAGCCCCAGGGACAGGGCCTGTGCTTAACTTTCACATTACATCTTTTACATCACTCTATAAAGGTACTATCATTATGCCCATTAACAGAGGGAGAAAGTGAGGTGCAGAGAGACCGTTTACCCTTCCCAAAGGCCTCACAGCTAAGAACTTCCAGGCAGGCTGTCTGAATTTGACTTCCTCTGATTCATTCTTCAGCACCCACATGCTTACTGAACTTCTTTTAGGGGCTGGACAGGAGTTCACCTGCTACAGACCCAGCACAAACATAACAGGCAGTGCCCCTCCTCCCTGGGGCTCCCATGTTGAACAAACTCAGGATATGATGTGTTAGGTATAAGAGACACCCTAGAGAAACAGAACCTGAGGATAGGGGACGCAGACAGATGGGTACTCTCTAGATAAGGTGGCCAGGAAGGCCTTTCTGATGGGGCCAGATTCTGTGTATGTGTCGTTCACGACACATCACAGAACACCGAAATCAAATCCACCACAACACATAAGCCAGGCAAAGCTTGGATGGTATCTTAATCACATGGATCCCGAGGTTCCCTAAAAGTCGGAGTTTGGGTTTAGGTGGTCTCTCTTGTGAGAAATATGAGTTCCACATACACAAGAGAGGACTGTGAACTTGGCAGTTGGCACAAATGCCCCAAACACAACCCAGCCCTTCTGAAAGGGGTTTTTGCCTTCTGGTAGCAGCTGCTAAAATTGTGGATGTTACGGAGTGAATCAGCCCTTAGGAAGCAATTCAAGAGGCAAGGAAACGACTTTCTGCGCATGGAACCTGGGAATTAGCTGCAAACGTGCCCTTCAATTAGTTTCCAGTTCTTTCGGTACTTCCTTCAACTCTCTTATAATGAGGTTAATTCCTAGGTCATTGGCCAGCTATGCAGCAAACAAGTTCTGACACCATCCAGTGGGGACTACCAAAGAGGAAGACGATGAAGTTAATCAAAGAATGTGAGGGCATTAAGGCAGATTTAGCAAGAACAAGCGTCACGCGAGTGGGAGGCCTCCGAGACTCTGATGAGATGGAAGGCCGCACATTGGGGGGGGGGGGTGCTCCTGCTGGGATTAACGGCTCCAGGCTGAGCTGCAGACCTGAGGTCCTGAGAATGATGGAGGGAAATGCAGGCCCGGGCTACCGCCCTGATTAATCCTGTGGAAACTCCCCAGGGGTGCGGTACGGTGGGAAAGCCATCTTTGTTCACTGCAGAAAATATACTCTTCTCAGGATAATGCTACTTTTTTTTTTACTTTTAGGAAAGACCTCATTCAAGGAGATCAAACTTTATATCATGATTGCATCACGGAGGGGGCTATTTTCAACCTCCAGAAGGAGAAACTCAGACATGGATAAGAAAAGTCTATGTTGACATTAGACCAGGTGTCAGCAAATCATGGCCTACAAGCTATCGTTATTGAACAGCTGCAACTAAGAATGGTTTATTCATTTATAAATGGTTGAAAAAAATCAAAAGAGGCACACTATTCTGTGACACATAAAAATTATATAAAATTCAAGTTTTCAAGTTTCAGTGTCCATAAGTAGCTTTACTGGGATTAGTTATACTCATTTGCTTACATGCTTACAGCTGATTTTAGACTTCAAACAGGGTGGAATTGCTATCGAGAGGACGTGCGATTCCCAAGGCTGAAAATATTTCCTACCTGCCCTGTTTTAGGAAATACTAGCAACCCCATTGTTTTCAATCCTACTTAAGTTACCACTCCATCAAATAAAGTCACACTTTCTTTACTGTCCTGAAATAAAAACCACAATATAATCTATCAATGTGCATACTTTAAAAAAATCAATGTTGTATTTTAACTGAGTTATAAAAGAGAAATAAAAGCAAATTGTTTACAGTAAAATAATATGTATCTGGATACATTAATTCTGGGGCAGGAATGACGCTGTAAGACATAAAAACAGCACCTTCAGATGCTGGCACATCTATCATAAGGGTGTGAATGAGAATATGGACGTGTGGAACAGCACAGGTGTTGTGCTGGCAACCCAAACACCACCATTTGTATTACTGATGTCGAGTAATAAGAGTCGACTGACAATAGTAGAGTTGCTTTTTTTTTTTCATTTGAGTTGGAGGTCTCACTGTCACCCAGGCTGGAGTGCAGTGGCATGATTATGGCTTACTTCAGCCTTGATCTCCTGAGTTCAGGCAATCCTTCTGCCTCAACCTCCCTAGTAGCTGGGACTATAGGTGTGTGCCACCATATCCAACATCTTGCTATGCTGCCCAGGCTAGGCTCAGGCAACTGAGCTTAAGCAGTCCTCCTGTCTTGGCCTCCCAAAGTGCTGGGATTACAGGCGTGAGGCACCATGCCCGGCCAGTAGCTGCTTCTGATAGAGCACACAGCCGTTGATAAACTGGTCTGTCATGGAAGGACCATCTAGCCGATCTCCTCTCACTGCCTTCCACTGGCTAAGCCAAAGCAGAGGCCAGTGGACAGACAAGTCAGCTTGTTTGATGCAGTTCATAACAGAAAGATTCCAGGGCACAGAGTAGGGCAGAGAGTGAGCAGTGGTTCATAGAGCAGATGGAGTATATACTGCCCACCATCTCCATGGGTAGCATGACGTCCCCCTGAGCATCCCAAGCCAAAACTTTAGAGCTATACTGTGTAACCTGATTGCCACTAGCCTGTCTGCATTTCTAAAACCCAATAACCACTCATGGACATGGCCGCCATATTGGATGGCTTAGAATAGAACATTTATATCATCTCAGAAAGTTTCACTGGACGGTCAAGTCCAGTCGAGACTCGCACTTGCTCTTTCCTGTTCAAACACGCCCCTTGTCCAGTCTAGAAACGAGTCTTCATGCTATACTCAGGAGCTACGTCATGGGACCTTCCACTGATCATCAATATCACCAGCATCACCCTAGTTCAAGCCACCATTCTTCCCACTTGGATTATCAAAACAGCCTCCAAAGTGGTCTTTCTATTTCTACTGCTGCCTCCAATCCGTCCTCACAGCACTCAGCGTGATATTTTAAAAATAAATCAAGGCTGGGCTTGGTGGCTTAGCCTGTAATTCCAGCACTTTGGGAGGCAGAGGCAGGAGGATTGCCTGAGCCCATGGGTTTGAGACCCACCTGGGCAACTTGGCAAGACCTCATCTCTACAATAAATCAAAAATTAGCTGGGCGTGGTAGCACAGGCCTGTAGTTCCGGCTACTTGGAAGGCTGAGGTAGGAGGATCGCAAGAGCCCAGCAGGTCAAGGCTGCGGTGGCTGGGAGCGTGCCACTGCCCTCCAGCCTGGGTGACAGGGTGAGACTCCAACTCAAAAAATAAAAAATAGAAAAGAAATAATAAATTAGATCAGACGTAAGCATCTTGGTCAGAAAGCTGGTGACATGCACAATGGCTGACAAAGGTCTCCATCTCCCAGTGCTGCTCACTCCGACCTCATCTCCCAGGACTGCTTTTCCTCCTCACTGCCTCCAGCTACCCTAGACTCTGTTCCATTCAAGAGCACGCCAATCTGGGCCCTGCTTTGGGCCTTGACACCCGCTTTTCCTTCTTTCGGAAAACTGCCCCTCCTCACATCATTCCCAGGCTGAGTCCTTCCCTGGAGGGACGTCTCAGGTCAAATGTCACCTCTGCAGTGACAGCCTTGTCTGCTTGCCTCCACCCATCTTTCTCCATCACCCCCTGTTCTATTTCCTTCCACACATATGCCAATTTGGGAATAATCTTGCTGGATTATTTTCTGACTTATTTACCAGTTGTTGCCTTCCCTAAGTGGACCGTGCACTCTGCTGGATCTCAACACAAAAGCCAAGGCCTCGTGCATAGGGGGGCTTGGTCGATGCTTTCTGAATGGATTGCATCTCTGCGGTGCTTACACAATGAGTCGCATCAGGAGCATTTGCTCGCGGATAGCAATGGCTTGTATAACAGCTGAGACTGTAATAACCACTCGCGAGCAACCACAGCAATAACTCTCCTGCGTCTGTTTTGCAGTATGTACCTTTAAAAGCACTGAGACCCCACCACTGCTGTTTCATTATAAATCGTCCTCTGGAGAGGACGGCTCATTAGGGAACATCAGAAGCAACAGGGTGGGCTGAACAGAAAAGGCAGTGGCTCTGTGCATAATAAATAATTCATTCTCAGATGACTTCTATTGCAGCAAGACTTCTCAATCTCGTCCTTTTATGAGCGCACTCCCTTGCAAGTGCAATCTCCCAAGATCCTTTTGCATACTGAGCTGATCAGCAGCCTGAAGTCTGTCTCTACTTAGGAGAGGGGTACAGTGGACCGGCTAGGAGTGTGGGCTCTGGAGTCTATCCATCTGGAATCTAATTTCGGCTCAGCGATTAAGCTGGGTGGCCTGGGGCCATTCTTCCAACTCTGTGCGCCCTCATCCATCTGTGAAATGGGGATAATAGCAGTACCAACTTCAATGGGTCGTTGTGGGGATTAGATGAGTATATACACACGTATACATAAGTTCATAGACCCACACCTGGCACCTAATAAACAGTAAGTACTTGGTATAATTATTGTGACTGCCATCGAGGGAGCAATAGTTGCCCGACAAACACACAAAGCAGGAAGGCACCGCAGAACAGAGATTCTTCTCAAGGGCTGTTGTAGCATCTTAATTTGCACTCGGTTGAGAAAGTACTAAAATGAAAGCAGTGGTGTGCTCTACAGTGTGACCGAATTTTCAAGAAGTCTGAGTAAAACAACAGAGGATATCTGGCATATTAATTAACAGGCTGACACAAGAAAAGAATACTATGAAAAGTCAAATAAAAAGAGCCAAGAATCTGCTTTTATGCCAGAAATAAAAAAGAGATCTGATTCCTCAAGCCAGGAAAGGACATTTCCTTCCGTAATTTGAAGGCTTTTTCTCAAGTTCTGATCTCGGTGGGTGACTGTCACCTCACATTGCCCGTGCTAACTTCAGAACTGCTGGGAGGTCAGTGACCAGTGTCCTCCCTTTTTCTTCACAGACCCCCGTGTACCCCAACAGGCAGCAAGACTATGCTCTCACAAGCAATTCTAGGCATATACTATGCACGTGTACAGTGCCTTCTCCTGGGTGTACAAGTGTCAAGAGGACATGGCTTGAGCATAATCATAGTATCGGGAGGAGATAATACAGATGACATGGTCGTATCAGGAGAAGAAATCCTGAGATTCTAGAGATGAGGGGAGCATACGATTGGTGAACAGGAAGTTCATTTTAGTTAAGGAGAGACATGTACTTGACTCAGTAGAGTTGACTTAAAATGTATTTCATCAGGTTAGCAATAGTGAAATTATATGGTTCTAAAAATGTGGGTAAGTTTTGTCTGCTAGGGTTACAGAAATGGAATATTTCTACTGAATCACAGATTTAGGAGAACATGCCTTCATCGGGAAGGTTTGAAAAGACGCAAGTGAGACAAGGAGAGAAGAGATTTCTTAATGGCTGCTTTATTACTACCCCAAGATTCATGCAAGGAAAGAACTTGGCATTCAACCAAGTCAGTGGAGGGTCTGGCCAAGAATTACCTGCATAACTCCCACATGCGAATGTCTGGGTCATGGGGTCTCCTAACAAGAAAGCGGCGTTTGAGTATGAAGTGTTGAATGCCAGGAGGGGTACCTTGGTGTCTAGCTGCTTCCTTTGGAAAAGGGGCTTGGCGATTGGAGGGGCTGAGGTGGCTGCTCTGGTGAGAATGTCCCCTCCAAACCTTATGTGGAAACTTAGTCTCCAGTGAGGCGGTATTGAGAGGGTGGCCTTTGAGAGGTGATTGGGCAGTTAGAACTACACCTTCATGAATGGTTTATTACATTCATGGATTAATGGGCTGATGGATTAATGGATTATCATGAGAGAGGACTGGTGGGCTTTATAAGAAGAGGAAGAGAGATCTGAACCAGCACAGGCAGCCTCCTCACCATGCGATGCCGTGCTCGGCCTTGGGACCCTGCAGAGTCTCCACCAGCCAGAAGGTCCTCACTGGCTGCAGCTCCCTGACCTCGGATTCCTCAGCCTCCATAGCTGTAAGAAATAGACTCCTTTTCCTTATAAGTGCCCTCATTGCAGCTGTTCTGTTCTAAGGAATAGAAAACGGACTAATACGGTAGGGTTCAAAGAATAGAATGAGATGAGGAAGGACTTAGAGGGCAAATGGAAGGAATACACTGAGCTATGTCCTCCCAAGCACCTCGGGTGTGGCTCCTGCCCATTAGGGCTCCGAATGCATGATTTAGCCAGCAAGAATAACTCACGCATGTCAGAGTCACTGGACTTGCCTACCGCACTTGTTGTGTGCAGTGAAATCATGGGGTGCACCCAGTGCAGTGGTCAGCAAGGATCCTGTCTGACTTTAAGGAGCAGAGGAGACTCCTTGGGGGGGGGTGACATGGAGGGTGGGCTGGGGTGAGAGGGCTCTGAGGTGCATTTGCATTTTCCATCAGTATCGTGTTTAAGCAAAAGCTAAGAACGTGATATCCAACGGCACTTCATGAAGAGCAAGAGGCACGTTGTATCCTTCGTTTCTGTTTAAAAACTCTGTGGCCTTCCCCAAGGATCTTCAGAGCTGGGTCTGGCAGATACATTGTGTGTACCCTTTTGTCACCATGAGTACCACGTAACACCACCATCACCAAGTCACTGTGGGGTTAGAGTTCTCTGATTATTTTCAAGGATAATATGGACATTGCCTATCCTGACTGTATCTCTTGATTCAGTTTTATCCGAAGTCCCAGATTCTTTTTTTTTTTAAGAGACAAGGTCTTGCTCTGCTGCCGAAGTTAGAGTGCAGTGGCATGATCATAGATTACTACAGCCTCAAACTCTTGGACTCAAGTGATCTTCCCACCTCAGCCTCCCTAGTAGCTGAGACTATACATGTGCAACACCATGCCTGGCTAATTAAAAAAAAATTGTAGATACAGGGTCTTGTCATGTTTTTTAGAGAAAGGTTCTTGCTGGTCTTGAACTCCTGGACTCAAGTGATCCTCCCACCTTAGCCTCCAAAAGTGCAGGGATTATAGGTGCGAGCTACCGTGCCCAGCCTCAGGTCAATTCTAATAACCAACATTTGGTAGTCAAAACTATGCCACAGAGTGAGTAAGAAGCTGGCCAGGAGTCCAGCACTGGAGGGCAAGCTCTTAAAATGCCAGAGGAGTGTAGTCATCCACCTCCGTTTCTCATGCTCACAACCACGGCCACAATTCCCAGACAGCCACTACCCAGGAGAAATAAAAAGAGTGTTTTATTTTAAAACGAAGAGGACTCTCCACCACCAATCACTAGGGAGAGGAGAACGTGTTCAGTAAATGGTGCTAGGAAAACTGACTGACCACATGCAGAAGATAAAACAAGACCCCTACCTATCACCATACACAAAAATCAGCTCTAAATGGATCAAGGACCTAAACGTAAAACCTCAAACTATAAGGATCTTAGAAAATGCAGGAGACACCCTTATGGAAATTGGAACTGGCAATCAACTCCTGATCAAAACCCCAAGTGCTCATGCCATAAGAGATAAGATAGACAAGTGGGACCTCATCCAACTGAAAAGCTTGTGCAAAGTCAAAGAAACCATCAAGAGAGCAGGGAGACAGCCCACAGACTGGGAAAAATTATTTGCCAACTGCATGTCTGACAAATACCTAATATCTAGGATCTACAAGGAACTCAAATATGCCAGAAAGGAAAATGCAAACAGCCCCATGACAAAGTGGGCAAAAGATATGAATAGACACTTTTCAAAAGAAGGCATACGAGAAGCCAACACACACATGAAAAAATGTTCAGCCTCACTAGTCATCAAAGAAATGCAAATTAAAACTACACTGAGTTATCATATAGCTCCAGTCAAGATGACCATCATCAATAACTCAAAAAACAACAGATGTTGGAAAGGATGTGGTGAAAAGAAAACATTTCTACACTGTTGGGAGTGTAAACTAGTACAATCTCTGTGGAAAACAGTGTGGTGATGCCTAAAAGATCTAAAAATTAACCTTCCATACAACCCCACAATCCCCCTGCTTGGAATACCCTGAGAGGAACTCAATTCACTCTATGAAAACGATACCCGCACATGCATGTTTATTGCAGCATTACTCACAATAGCAAAAACATGGAACCAACCATACTGCCCATAGAAAGAGGACTGGATTTTCAAAAAGTGGTATATATATACACTGTGGAATATTACGCAGCCATAAAGAAGAACAAAATCATGAACTTCTCAGTCACCTGGATGGACCTAGAGTCTATCATACTGAGTGATCTATCACAGAAACAAAGAACTGCGTATCACATGTTCTCACTCATAAGCAGACCTTGAACAACTATCATAATACTATAAGAAAAAGATTGGCAATAGTGGGAATCTGCCGGGGGAGGGGGTGGGGACACCTCATCAACAAGGGTATCTGCATAACGAACATTTGTATACCTAACCCTGAATTATAGCCCACATCCTTAAAATTAAAAATTAAAAAAAAAAAGAGGACTTGTTCGCATGTTGTAGAGAACTAGCTGATAAGGTATTCAAGTGTCTATCGGTATCGGTATTCTGAACCCTGGTATAAACATAAAACACTCATTTTAGCCAAAACTCAGGAGGCAGTTAAAAGAGAAGGATTCTGAAAGCTCTTGAAACTGGAAAGACCCCTGGCATCATTACAAAGAGGATGCCAATTCTTCTAAAAAGTGCAGATATTGTTCTCCAGATCTATATACTGACATGTGGTTACAGAAACACACTTAATAGACTGATGCTAATGCACATTTAATGACTTTTTTCCTCGGAGTTTATCTCCCTAAAGACAAAAATATATTTACCTACAACACAAGTAAAGCATGATTTCCTGAACAGAAAAAAAAAATTGCAATAAAACTCACATAAATACATGATAGGAATAAAAAAATAAAGTAGCGTTCAAGACCCTAGACATCAGGGGGAAATGTAAAATACTGAAAGAAAAAAAAAAATCTTTTGGAAAAGTAGCTTTGAATGCATGTCCTTAACTGCATCTCATCTCAGAGCTTCCTGGAGATGAAATTATAGCTCATGCAAAGAATGGAAGGGGCACGAGTCTTGCCTGAGCTGATCTCAAGTCCTTGATAATATCGTAAAGATGCTGACCGGTGTGGTGGCTTGTGCATGTAATCCTAGCATTTTGGGAGGCCAATGTGAGAGAATCGCTTAAGCCCAGGAGTTTGAGACCAGCCCAGGCAACATAGTGAGACCTCATCTCTACAAAAAATAGAAAAATAGTCAGGTGTGGTGACATGTGACTATCATCCCAACTACTCAAGAGGCTGAGGCAGAAGGATTATCTGAACCCAGGAGATCAAGACTGGGATGTACCATAATCATGCCACTGCCCTCCAGCCTGGGTGACAGGGTGAGATCACAATTCAAAAAAAAAAAAAAATAGCTTAAAGATGCCACACCTGTACTAACTCTCTGTATTATTTTTTCAAGACTATAGATTTACTTATTTAGGTATGCTGTGTGGATATTTTATTATTTGAAGAGCTTATATTTATTTTTTTGACATAATTAGGGGGAGAAGAGGGATTTCCACTATGGAAAAGATCAATGGATTTGACTTCATAAAAATTAAACAAACAGGAAAAAAACCTCTCCAGCCAAAAAATATGACTGGTGAAATTAGGAGGTAAATGGTAAATTGGTAAGAATACTTGCAATATGTCAATCAAAAGGCTAGTATCACTAATGTATGCATAAATGGAAAAGCAAAAGATGGTTACCAATGTTTGTGAATTCAGGTTCAGTAGATATAGGGCTTCAGTGTTGCAAGATGAGAAAGTACTGGAGTTCTGTTGCGCAAAAATGTGAATATACTTAACACTCCCAAACTATAAATGGTTAAGATGATAAAGTTAATGTTACGGTTTTTTTAAAAACAATTATTTAAAAAAGCTTTATCACAAAGCAACAAATCAATTTCCAATGAGAAAAGAAATGGGCAAAGAACAAATATTTAATAAGGAAATAAAAAATGTCACCCAAGAAGGGCAAATTCAGGCAGCACTGAGATATAATTTTTGCTTAATAAATGGTCTATTTAAAAAATATTAATATTCTGTGCTGGTGAAGTTGTAGGGAAATGAGTGTCATTACACACGGCAGGTGGACTTGTAAATCGGTTAAACTTTCCGGAAGGCAGTTTGACAACCATTATAAAAAAAAGTATTACCATATTGCATATCCTTTGGATTTAAATTTATTTCTAAAAGTTTCCCTCAAAAAATGTGTGCAAGGATTTTTGTACGAAAATGTAAAACATAGGCTATTTTACAATAGAAAATCTTTTAAATGTTAAGCTTGAGGGCTGGTGTCATGGAGATACACAGGACTTTTATTTTTTGACTTGGAGTCTCACTCTGTCGCCCAGGCTGGAGAGCCGTGGCACACTCACGGCCACCCCAGCATCAACCTGCTGGGTTTCGGCGATCCTTCCGCTCAGCATTCCAAGTAGCCAGAACTACAGGCGAGTGCTACCATGTCCGGCCGTTTTTTGATTTATTGTAGAGACAGGGTCTCGCCAAGCTACCCAGGCTGGTCTTGAACTCACGAGCTCAGGCAATCCACTCGCCTCGGCCTCCGAAAGTGCTGGGATGACAGACTGACACAGACTTTTTTGTGTGGGCCTGAAGTTAGGATGCATCCTCGATTCCTTCTTCCCTGCACACCTGTATCCAACGCACCAGGAAGTCCAGTCATCTAGGGATGTTCCGCCTAGCCCATGGCTATCATCTTGGCCACCAGCATCGTCTGGGTAGTGTCAATAGGTCCCCTCAGGCACTCCTTCCTTCTTTGTCTGCTATGAACTTCCGGCTGGACACACGGCCTCCTGGAACAGAGCCCACCTTCCCAGCCTCCCTTGCCTCTAGATGTGGCCACTGGCTGACTTCTTAGGCTGATAAGGTGGGGGCAGGGGGTACTTAGGATGAAGGGGAGCCCTTGCTTCCCTTACTTATTCCTGCTGGATACAATGTGGATGTCACTGCTATGAAGGTCGGGTCATGGGAATGAGGCCAGTATCCTTGGGGTCACTTCCCACAGGGTAGAGGGAGGCCACGTTCTCTCCCCTGGAGCTACCTGATAAGCCTCAGGCAGCTCACATTCAGACTGGACCTTCAAAGACAAGTACACATCTAGCTCTGCAGTGCTCTAAGGTCTTTTTTTCAGCAACCAAAATACAGTGCCCTGACTCTCTCTAATGCCATCTTGGCCTCCTAAATTCATTCTCTATATACCGCCAGACAGATCTTCTGAAAACATCAATCGTTCACATGACTCCCCTGCCGACCGCCTCACAGCGGCTTCCCCAGCATGAAACAATCTGACTCCTCATGGGGGCTTTGAGCCCCCTGTGACTCTGATCTTAACTCACTCACCACGGTCCAGGTGGGCAGGCTTCCCCTCTATGGCTTTCATATTTCAGGGATTCGTATCATCCCTCCATCGATCCATGGATGCAAGGATACCAGACTCCCTTCGAATATCTCTCAGTAAACATAGAAGAAACAAAACCAAAGTCGTCTAACGACGGTAACCCCCACTCCGTCCCCATGGCAACATTCTCCTACCAACCAAGCCAGTGAGAGAATAAGGCAGGTTTCCCTGAAAGCAGACTCCGAAGGCTCCCAGTACAAAGATGGATGAGTCGGGACTCTCTGACTCTTCCCTGTTGAAGCCAGAGGGAGCTGCTCAGAGAGTGTTGCTGAAAACTCAGCAGACCAGGTGTTTCAATGTGATGCATTCCACTCAGTTCAAGAATCAGAGACCCTCAGCTTGAGGGGAGTAACGCAGGATCAGAAAACCACCGCAGGACCTCGCTTACGAGTAGGAGTTGAGCTGAGGGTCTGCGGAGGCAGAGAGGATGGTGCCATGGGCACTGGAGACTCAGGTGGAGGAGGGGGAAGGGGGAGGGATGGAATATCACCTCTCGGGTACCATGTGCACAGGCTGGGTGGTGAGTGCACTAAAGTCCAGATGTCTTCACTGTTGTACAATATGTCCGTGTGACCAAACACCGCGTGTACCCCTCAAGCTATCTTAAAACATTTGAAAAGGAGGCAGTGAGCGTTTACATGCTACCTAGCCCTCTTCTTTTACTGTGAAATAGGAGGGTTGTGAACATGCTCCTTTCCTGAAAGACTTTAAAATGTTATTGCTGGGGTATGGTGTACAACTTGCACTCAGCAACTCAGCAGAGTAATAGCTAACATTGTGTGTTTGCTCTAGGCTGGGTACTCTAATAAGTACCTTTGAGTTACTCTTTCATTCTTAAAACAACCCCCTGAGCAGTCATTATTTCTTTCCCCCCTTGACAGATAAGGAAACTGAGGCACAAAGAAATTAAGTACGGTGACATAATTAGTAAGTGGAGACTATGAGGTGGTGACATTCTTTTTCATAAAGACCAGTGAAGAGCAGAAGACAGACACTCCAGCACCAAGACAAGAGACTTCTCTGTACCTCAGTTTCCTCATGTGGAAATAAAGGAGAAAGGTTACAGATACTGTTCACTACCTTGCAATACCTGCCGTACCCTTGTTTCCTTGTAAAGAAAAACAGACTGGCCCTGTTGGGTCTTCTATGCCTTTTCCTTTTCCTGGTCTGCAAAATATAGCTGTGATGGCTGGCATTCCAGCACCCATCTTAGACCATGAGGCCATTATGAAGACAGACTTCATGCTCTTGACTGCTGAAGCAGAAATAATGATGGGATCTGGGTCTCAGATGTCATGGAACACCAAACCAGCCCTAGACCACCAATAGGACCCTCCTTACATGAGAGAAGGCACCCATTTGTAGTTAAGCCACCACTGGCTGAAGGGGTATAGGGTACATGCATGGGAAGCTCTGTTGCTTTCTTTCTTTCTTTTTATTTTTTCTGAGTGGGAGTTTCACGCTGTCGCCCAGACTGGAGTACAGTGGCTGCTCCCGGCCACCGCAGCCTCCACCTGCTGCGCTCCGGCGATCCTCCCGCCTCAGCCTTCTGAGTAGCCGGAATTACAGGTGTGTGCTACCACGCCCAGCTAATTTTTTAATTTATTGTAGAGATGAGGTCTCACCATGTTGCCCAAGCGGGTCTCGAACCCGCGGGCTCAGGCAATCCACTCACCTCAGCCTCCCAAGGCACGGGATTACAGGCTGAGCCACCGAGCCTGGCTGCTCTGTTGCTTTCAATGCCAACTGGTACATGAGACAATGGGGTCTTAGTTGAGATTTTTTTCTAGCTCTGCCATCACACAATCTTGTAGCACTGCACGTAGCATAGCAAGAAAGGGAGCCATAGGCTGAGGGGAGTTTCAGAGGTCACTAGAGGATTGGGACAGGGCTCTTGGGAGAGGGGAAGCCTTGCAGGTTGTGGACAGCAACAGGGTTTGGGACAGGAAAGGGCATCGGGGGCATTCTAAGCAGGAGAACTGCTAGTGAGGAGACCAGCCTTGACTGAGCCAGGCGGTGAGCCTGCTCGGAGAGTGTTGCCAAAAGTCATGAGACCAAAGAGCAGAAGGGCTAATTCCCACAAGAAGGTATTCCAGACTGACGCCATGGCCACTCCCTATCATAGAGCCACCCATGGCCCAGAGGCAGCAGCTTGACTGTGCCACATGAGGCAGTAACTGGTGGAGGCTCAGTGCCTTTAACATTAAAAAAAGGAGCTAATAGGAGCCCTTGTCAACCACAGTCAACCACAGCCACCCCGCCCTTCGGCCGCCTTCACATTTCCTGGTGGCCACATGTGAACCAACTTAGTGGCACCAGGCCACCGTCCCCGACGCCTTTGACTGAAAGGTTGATTTCTGGTGTTCTCCCAGCACCACATGAAAACACCAGTCAATGTCTTCTCGTGGATGGTCTGGGGGTCACAGGTAGCCAACGGAGTGGTTTACTTTACTTCTGAAAATCATACTTTACTTCTGAAAATCAAAGTAATTTTGTAACGGAGGGAAGCTCAGATTATTGTCAGCAGAAGACCGTGCCCAAGTGTTTGTGTTGTGAAAACACAAACTAAACTCTCCCTTTGTAGGGGTCCCAGGAGCATGCAGGGCGAGGAAGGGCTCTGTAGGAGTCCGTGTGTTTTGTTGTGAACGCCGGTGACGGGTCCCTCCACAGACAACGTAGAGAGTGTGTCTACCAGCTGTCCCACAAATCCTAGGAAGCACATGGTCAGACTCAGTTCTAAGTCCTGTAGGTTATAAGTTACAGATAACCTATGAAGGGATACAGTGAACTCTCCCAGATGTGCTTCACATTTGAAACACAGTTGCCAACATGAGCACGGTGATGTTTCACATTAAAGCTGGATTTGCAGCTTCTCTTGCAAAATCAGAAGATCTTAAAATTTCAAAATCTGCCTCAGTTTCCCTGCATGGCAAACACCGGCTGAGGTCTTTAGACCGGGCAGGTGTTTGCCAAGCCTGTCACCACATTTTACTCAGATACTGTCTACATGGTCTCTGTAGCCATGCGTGTTTGAGATGCCTTAAATTGTCTGCTTTGTAGACACAGACACATTTACTAAATCAGCAACACTTTTACATCATGGCAGGCCCAAATCTAATACCTGGAGTTTGACTATTTTCTAAATAATGGTCTGATATCTATTTTGAATAGAGTTTTAAAAATTATATTATGACATATATGGTATATACAGAGGCTGCCAAAAAATGTCTACACATTTTAAGAAAGAAAAAAACTGTATTAAAATGGTAATACCAATAACAAAAGATGAATACAAGTCACTTTTGACCTCTTCAATTACAAGAGGTGCTCAAAGTGGCTCCCATCAGTGTCCGGACACTTGAAAAGTATGTCAAAAAGTAATACATAGATAACACATCTTAAAATGCATATGCATTTTTTAGGCACCCCAGTATATTAGAATCGACTGTTGGCCAAAAAAGAAAATGCATGGGTCAGTTTCTGTCTCCCTACCCTGGCTCTTGGGTTTTTTTGTTTGTTTTTAGAGACGAGGTCTTGCTACTGGTCTCCAGCTCCCGGGCTCAAGCAATCCTCTTGCCTCGGCCTCCCGAAGTGCTGTGGTTACAGGTACAAGCCACCGTAGCTGGCCCAAGGTTCTTGGCTTTTTGCCTGTTCTGCACTTGGCTTGGGTCCCAGTAGGGTGCCCTCCCTTCCCCTGAGGTCTGCCTCCCTTCCCTGAGGCGGGGGCTTCCTTACCATGGCCAGTGGTATGACTGCGATCAAGTCCTTCTGGCTCACGTAGATCTTGGACACTCCCAAGTCTGATGTGATCTCTCCTGGATATTCCACTTGCCACGTGACCAGTTGTGTGGCCGGCAGGTCGCTGGGCTCTTCCACTTGCACGTCAACCTGCATGACTTCATAGGAGGCGCCGTCAGCACTGGAGAGGAGACAGAAGGGAGAACTCGGTGAGGTCCTGGGCACCGCATGCCAAGCAGAAAATATGCGTGTGTCTCCGTGTACACATGCCATCCTCATGAAGAGCATTCAGAGATTCTGTTCCCAAAGGAGCACACCAGCCTTA
This sequence comes from Cephalopachus bancanus, assembly GCA_027257055.1. Classification (NCBI taxonomy): domain Eukaryota; kingdom Metazoa; phylum Chordata; class Mammalia; order Primates; family Tarsiidae; genus Cephalopachus; species Cephalopachus bancanus. The sequence continues at coordinate 2,317,386 of JAPVLO010000269.1, forward strand.
AGGTGCTTGGCAGTGTCGGCCTGGGCTAGGGCTCCATCCCTTGAGGTGATGGTCTGTGGACCACTCCACTGCCCAGAGCAGCATTTGTGAATAATTATGGGAAGCAGTATTTGCATTTCTAAATGCTTCCTTCGCCATTCCCAATCCAGAAACATTCTTTCCCTCCCTCTCAGAAATGTCTCTGTGACTTATATTGGATTCTGCAAAGCCACAGCCAGTCCCAGTCAGGTTAGGAGAGCTTTAAGGGCATCTGAGGGTGATGTGGTTTTGTGATCTGGTGGAGGTGAGACAGCATTGCAGATAAGCAGGCTAGGCATGGAAGGGAGAGCAGGGCCAAGGGGTCCCTGTTGATGAGTGAGAAGAAATCGCCAGATGTTACTCGGAGACAGGAGTGATTGTGACAAATACTCGCTTTTAGACGCCCACTCTCCTCCAGGCATGCCTCTGGAAACAAATCCGAGTTGGCTTTGCAGGGTTGTTTCTGCAGCTATTTAAGCGAGTTAGTGAGCTTGCTGCGCCCTCATAGTCAGTTCTTATATAATACCTGTTTTTCTATGTGCCAAGTAGGAAAGGGTATGGGGTCCACCAGTCCCCGAAGAGGAAATAAAGAGCGTGTCGGTGAAAATCAGCGGAGGAGCCAGCTAGGAAGGACACTGCTCACACCTCAGTGGCCCGAGAAGTTTCTACCTACCAGACCCATTTATAAAGATTCACATATTAATTCTCTGCAGAATGATCACCAAACTCCAAAGTTCAGGAGTATACCCTTTAACATGTGCCCTTAATCGTGTAAAAATAATAAGAGACTAAGATAATATAGTATATATAGGAATATGTAGAATATTACTACTCATAATAGAGTATAACAACAATCTAATAGCAGCCCTTTAATATGTGATAATACTATTGGGATGACTTTATCAAGCCACCAGACTCATGCCAATGTCTCAGTAAGAAGCTCAGAGATATAAACTGGGGGCTTCCAGGGAGCATCTCTCGATGTGAGGGATGAGCCAAAATACTGGAATGTCAGGTAAGACTCTAATAGAGGAAGGAGGGAGGGAGAGGGAGGAAGAGAATGGAGGGAATAAGAGAGAGAGTGAAGGAGGAAGGGAGAGAAGGAGAGAGAGAAAGAAGGAGGGAGGGGGAGAAAGATTAAGGAAGAAGGGGAGGAAGAGAAGAAGACAGTGAGAGAAGGAGAAAAAGAGGGAGGAAGGGAAGAGAAAGAAGGAGGAAGAAAGGGAGGGAGAGAAGGAGAAAGATAAGAAAGAAGGATGAATGGGTGAGGGGGGAGGGAGAGAAGACAGCGAAAGAGGGAGGAAGAGGCAGAGGAAGGAGAGAGAGGATGTTGCATCTGACCTATTGAGAAGCCCACAGGAGCTAGGAATCTTTCAAGGAAAACACACACACAGCCGGGCTTGGTGGCTCAGCCTGTCATCCCGCACCTTTGGGAGGCTGAGGTGAGTGGATGACCTGAGCCCGCGGGTTCCAGACCCGCCCGGGCAACTTGGCGAGACCTCGTCTCTACAATCAATCCAAATGAGCCGGGCGTGGTAGCGCGCGCCTGTCGTTCCAGCTACTCGGAAGGCTAAGGTGGAAGGATCGCCGGAGCCCAGCTGCACTCCAGTCTGGGTGACAGAGTGAGACTCCGACTCAAAAACACACACACACACACACACACACACACACACACACACACACACACACGCAACGTTTTCCAGACAAGTTCAAGGTACACAACCTTCCTGAAGGTTGATACGGTCATCAGATTAAGAATTCCCAACTTAGAGTCTTTTCATCACGGCTTCAAAGAGAGGACAGTCAGCTCAAAAGAGACCTTGTTGCTTTTTACATCTTGGCCAGGAAAGGGGTCTAAGGGAAAAGGGAAAATCTAATTTTATACAACAACCATGTTAGGTAAAAGAAAGGGCAGCATCAGATGAAGTAAATAGAGCAGTTAGTAAACGGGGCAGTGGCTCACTTTTGTAATCCCAGCACTTTGGGAGGCCAAGGTGAGTAGATTGCTTGAGCCCAGAGTTAGAGACCAGCCTGGGCAACATAACGAAACCTCATCTCTACAAAAAGTCAAAAGATTAGCCTGGTGCGGTGGTGCACGCCTGTAGTCCCAGCTGCTCGGAAGGTTGAGGCGGAAGGACCACCTGAGCCCAGGAGGTCGAGGCTGTGGTGAGCAGTGATTGTGCCACTGCCCTCCAGCCAGGGTGACAGTGAGATACTGACTTAAAAAATAATAATAATAAAATAAAAGATTTTAACAAATAAATAAATGATGGAGTGGTGTTAAGATGGGTCTTGCTGAGTGGGAAAAACTTAAACATATGACGTTTAAAAGGTATTTCGGATAAAGTGCACTCTAAAATCAAAAGCATGGGACTGTAGGGCAGGAGAAGTTGAGTATTCCAGTGGAAGCAGAAATGGTTCAGTTTTGTTTTGTTTTTTGGGTTTTTTTTTGAGTTGGAGTCTCACTCTGTCGCCCAGACTGGAGTGCAGTGGCCGCTCCCGGCCACCGCAGCCTCGACCTGCTGGGCCTCGGCGATCCTTCCGTCTCAGCCTTCCAAGTAGCTGGAATTACAGGCATACACTGCCACCCCGGCTGACTTTTTGATTTATTGTAGAGATGAGGTCTCACCAAGTTGCCCAGGCAGGTCTCGAACCCACGGGCTCAGGCAATCCACTCACCTCAGCCTCCCAAGGCGCGGGATTACAGGCTGAGCCACCGAGCCCAGCTTGGTTCAGTTTTATTTGGGGCCTGGGCACCTGGAAGGAACTAGGAGTAAGCCACAAAGTAGGGTCTATTGGCTAGAGCATGGTGTTATAGATAAGGAATTCCTGTAACACAGGAGTCCCCGTGGGGTTGCAGATGTGTCCAGGGTCACCCAGAAAACAAGTGAAGGAGTGAGGAGATCAGACTGCAGAATGTCCTTCCTGCTCACCATGATATGCCCTCATCTCATTTTCCAGGGTCAGGACAGGGAAGCTTTGGAGAAGATGGCAAAAGCACCTTCCCAGCCCCCACTATAAACATTGATCAGTACATCATGCAGAGCTTATTGGAGACTCCAAAACCGGGCTCGGTGGCTCAGCCTGTCATCCCGTGCCTTGGGAGGCTGAGGCGAGTGGATTGCCTGAGCCTGCGGGTTCGAGACCCGCCTGGGCAGCGAGACCTTATCTCTACAATAAATCAAAAAATCAGCCGGGCATGGTAGCGCGCACCTGTAATTCCGGCTACTTGGAAAGCGGAGGCAGAAGGATTGCGGAGCCCAGCAGGCGAGGTTGCGGTGGCCAGGAGCAGCCACTGCACTCCAGTCTGGGTGACCGAGTGAGACTCCAACTCAAAAAAAAAAAGCAAAAAAAACACCCAAAACTGAATAGGAATGCCTCAAGTAAATTCTGCAGAAGCAAAGTTGGGACATTTTATAACAAGAGATTTTGAAATTAGCTTTGCCTTTAGGGTCTTCTGACAGCTCTTTAAGTTTGATGATGTGTCTATAAATCAAAGTGGAAATCACTGCATTAGATATGAAAGCTTACCATTCATCTGCAGAGATCAAAGACAGACATGGCAGGCCAATGTACACATTGACTTCTCAGCATCAGAACTACTTAGAGCTAAGTATTTGAGACGCAAGTCAATGCATCTTACAGCTACCTGGTTTTTCTTTTTTTAAGAATAGAAAACCAGCATAGTAGGATTGCTCTTTGAAAAGCACGCCAAGCATCAGGCTTCACTCTGCCACCATCCACATGGGCAACCGGGTGCCAGTGTCTACGCCGGTGTTTCGGGTAAAAGGGAGGGGCGAGTGGGGGAAGCGGAGAGTAAAATTCCATTTCCAACTTCGGCTGCTCCAGATGGTACTCTTAAGCACAAATTGGTAAAATTCTTGAAAACAAGTGAAGTTAGAGAGAGGGCTGATGTAGATTCTGAAAGACCTCCCCCCCCTTTTTTTAAAGGAAGTAGTTTGAGATGTTTCCAAACAATTCAGAACACTCTACAAAGGTCAGGTGGATGACAGGCGCGTATTTTAGGTGGCAGGATGTGGCGGACAGTGTGGATATTCCACCCAGATTTCCTCATACCCTCATATTGATCCCATGTACCTTAACCTTGGCTTTTATGTTCTTTTTTTTTTTTTTTTCTAATTTGCAACTTTGCTCAGATAACTCTCTTTGAGTTGTGAACACCACCTGGCCCACATGCACCTGAGGGTTGATGTTCCCTGGAGGAGGCGCGTAGCAGTCTGTTGGTGCTGAAGGACAGCCCAGATCCCCCTGCCCTGTCAGCAGCAGTGGTCACACTCTGAGTGCCCCACGGGGTCAGGCTGAAGCCACCCTCCATGCCACTTCCCCTGAAGCTTCACTTGGTTTCTCCCCTTCCTGTCCTCTCTTCCCTGAGCAATTGTTGGGGTCTCCTGGGAGCACTTTCTCCATAAATCAAATGGACACAAATGCTTGTCTTGGAGCCTGCTTCCAGGGGGAACTGAAGGAATTTTTTAAAGGAAGGAGAATACCAAAGTCAATGAACAAATGCTCCATGAAAGAATCTGTCAATAAGAGAGAAATATGGACTGAGCAGAGGGACAGAGAGGCCATATTGCAGGCGCCAAGCAATGCTCGCTCCAAGCATCTTTCAGACCAAGTCCACATCCATCTGCAATAACATTTTGGAAATCTGCATCAGACACGAGCATGGGCTACCAGATGTCTCCCAAGGGAAGCACTATGGTTCTCCCTTCCCATTCTCTCCTTCCATCTCATTTTCAAGATTAAAATAGGGATATTACTCAAACAAATTTTCTTCTTCAACACTATCGTAGTATTAAAGCTTTCCATTACTGACATCTTTTTTCTGACTTTTTCATTAGCATTTTCAGTATAAAAACCTTTCATTATGAAGTAAAATATGCATGATTCCTTTAATGCATGTATTTTATAATGAGATTTTTGTCACCATGAATTTGTCTTCTCAGGTCCTCTGTTTCTACCCTATAGTACTCTAAAGCCTGGTAACTAGAGTCATTCTGGAAAAGAAAAATTGGCAAGGTTGTAGCTTGGGCCAAACAAGACAGCATTTCTTCCTGCTATTTCTGTGTTTCATCACTGTGGCACCCTGATATTCTCTTCATTCATTCATTCATTCCAATGATGGCTTCTGGAATTATTTCTATTTGTTGGTTCCTATTCTGGGTGATGGGGGTTTAGACTTAAAGATTAGCTAAAGGAGAAGGCCAAGTGGTGGCCTGAGACTGGTGGACCATGTCTGTGGCCTGTTAGGAACCGGGCTGTACAGCAGGAGGTAAGCAGTGGGTGAGGGAGCGAAGCTTCATCTGTATTCACAGTTACTCCCCATCGCTTGCATGACCACCTGAGCTCTACCTTCTGCCAGATCATCAGTGGCATTAGATTCTCATAAGAGCACCAACCCTATCATGAACTGTGCATGTGAGGGATCTAGGTTGTGTGCTCCTTATGAGAACTAATCCTGCATTTCTCTTCCCAACTCCACATTCAATGACATTTCTTCAGTGGTTTCAAATTGGTGGTGGAGGGAGTATTTACACCACGGAAACTGGCAAATGCCATGAGTCAGGGCTTCTTTCTCCAACTCCCAGAGGGTAAACTGCCGAAGGTTGTTGATTCTCTAGAGCACACAATCTTTGGGGACAATGAACATGGAACACGGAACATGTTACATATTAACACATGTAAATTGGCAACTGTAAGGAGAGCTAAAAAGCAGAGCTATCTGGGTGAGAAAAAAGTCCACTTCAGAGGACCTTCTTGTAGTCAGGGAGGTCAAGGACAATATCCTGAAAGAAGTCACTCTTATCATATGCTCTCTACGAAGAATGAGTAGAAATGCAAAGAGTCTTCCAGGCAGAAGAAACCGTATGCACAAATGCCCTGTCGTTGGAGTGAACAGAATGGATTGCACATGGCTGCAACACCCAGGGGGCCTGAGTCTGAGGTGTGAGGTGTAGCTAAACTGTGGGTAGAAGACAAACCAAGTTTTTGTAAATCAGGTTGAGTGCTGCCTTTTTCAGAGTCAGCAAACTGTGTATGGTCAGTCAAATCGAGCCATAGTTGTGTATGCATAGCCCCTAAGCTAAAAATGGGTATCATTTTTTTTAATGTTAAAAAAAGAGGCTGGGATTGGTGGCTCAGCCTGTAATCCCAGCACTTTGGGAGGCCAAGGCCAGTGGATTGCCTGAGCCTGTGGGTTCAAGACCCGCCTGGGCAACTTGGCAAGACCTAGTCTCTACAATAAATAAAAAATGAGCTGGGTGTGGTAGCACATGCCTGTAGTTCCGGCTACTTGGAAGGCTGAGGCGGAAGGATCGCCGGAGCCCTGCAGGTTGAGGCTGCGGTGGCTGGGAGCGGCCACTGCACTCCAGTCTGGGCGACAGAGTGAGACTCCAACTCAAAAAAAAAAAAAAAAGAAAGAGAGAGAGAAAAAAAGAACATGTAGCATAGGAAGTACATGGCCCACCAAGTCTAAAATAATGCTATCTCACTCTTCTGGGGAAAGTGTACCAATCCCAAGTCTGTATCAGAAGAGAAATAGGAAGTCACTCAAACTTTAAAAATAATAAAATAACTTTCATTTCAGTATGCAAATGCTTTAGTATGTCTTCATTATAAAGTGGCCAAATACTTATTCCCACTGATAATGAATATGTTTAAGAGTTGACCTGAGACTATTCTGGGTGAGAAGAACAGGAAAATAAATGAAAGACAGAAGTATGCACAGACGCAAGGATAAGAATCCACAGACCAGACTTATCTGTATAGATGATAACAAGTACAAAGTGATCTTAATTGAAACAGAAACAGGAACCACACAAAATTATAGATTGCTGCGGTGGGAAAAACTGAAAAAAAAAAAAAAAGGAACATTCCTTCAGATGAGTTATGGATTCTACGATGATGTCTAAAGGACAATTATTCATTATGTGGAATTTCACAAAATGAAGATCCCACATCCTATAGGACAGAAGTCTCCAACCTCCAAGACACAAACCAGCCCATGGCCTGTTAGGAACAAGTCACACAGCAGGAGGTGAGCAGCAGATGAGTGAGCGAAGCTTCATTTGTATTTACAGTCGCTCCCCATTGCTTGCATTACTGCCTGAGCCACCTCCTGTCAGATCAGTGGCAGAAGACTGAAGCTCAAAAGGTGGCATGTATTCCTCTTTCAGTTAGCACCATAACTAGACAAATGGGTGAAATAGCAGAGGATATTGAGGAACAATTGTTAGAGAGGTTTAATGAGTCACCGTGGTACACAATCCACAACTGATGAGTCTACAATGTTGACAATAAAGCAACAAAGCTTGATTGTATGCAAAATATTTTTCAGGAGGAGGTGCATGAGGACATGTTATGTGCACTTTTGTTGCCAACCAATACCATAGCTGCAGAACTATTTAAATCTTTGAATGATTACATATCAGAAAAACTGAATTGGTGATTTTATGTCAGTATATGCATGGACGGAGCAGCTGCCATGATTGGTTGGCTTTCTGGTTTCACTACCTGGTTAAGGAGGTTACTTCTGAATGTGAGTCTATGTACTGTGTTATCCCTAGAGAAACGCTGGCTGGCTGAAACATGTCACCTGAACTTAACAACGGTTTGCAGGATGTAATTAAAATTATCAACCACATTAAAGTCATGCCCTTAACTCCTGTCTGTTCATGCAATTCTGTGAGGACTGACTGGACATAGAGCACACGTGTTCTCTTACACACAGAAGTGAGATGGCTTTCTAAAAGAACACTGGCCAGAGTTTTTGAGTTATGAGAGTCGCTCCAGAGATTTCTTTTAGAAAAACAGTCACCACGGCAGCACATTTCAATGACAGGGAATGGGTCACAAAACTTGCTTACTTGTGTGACACATTCAACCTGTTCAACGAACTCAATCTGTCACTTCAGGGGAGAACAGCAACTGTGTTCAGGTTGGTGGATAAAGTGGCCCCATTCAAAGCCAAACAGGAATTATGGGGGCGGCAAGTAAACACTGGGATTTTTGACATGCTTCAAACATCAGCCGAGATTGTAAAAGAGACTGAGCCGGGCCTTCCTTCCCCTAGCTGCTGCATAGTCACCTATCTCAGCTTTTCAAAGAGTTTAAGCATTACGTCCCATCCACAGAAGACCCCCGAACTGGGAAGGAATGGATCTGCAACCTATTTGAGAATAAGCCAGGCGAATCGATTTTGCCTGTGCTGGAGGAATATCAACTGCTGGAAATTGCAAATGACAGTGTCCTTAAAAGTATGTCTGAGACAACGTCAAATCTCCATACGTACTGGATTAAAGTCAAGGCGAAATATGCTGATTGTCACAAAAGCACTGAAAACCTGCTTCCATTTCCAACCTCCTGTCTTTGACAGCAACCAAAACGAGACTACGGAGTAGACTGAACATAAGCAACACACCTCGGGTTTCACTGTCTCCCAACACCCCCAGATGGGACGGTCTTGTGGCAGGAAATCGAGCTCAGGGCTCCCATTGATTCTGCATGATGGTGAGTTGCATAATCATTTCATTATACGTTACAATGTAACGATAATAGAAGTAAAGTACACAGTAAATGTAATGCACTCGAATCATCCCAAAACCATCTTTCCCCTACCTCGGAAAAATTGTCTTCCATGAAACCAGTCCCTGATGCCAAAAATGTTGGGGACCACTGCTACAAGACATCTGTCAACCAAGGCCCTGTCTTACAGGGGCCAGCAGCAAACCCCAATTATTATAACAGTCCAAACACACCCAACCATTTCCAAAGAGAAGCTTGACCTGCTTCATAGCTAAGGTCCCTGGGTTAGTCTGTTTGTAGGGAGTTCTTCTCTAGACTGATTGGGTTCTTGTCTGAGCTGGCCATTTCATTTTCTTTCTTCAAGTCAAGTGCCCTGTTTTTCTGCACTAAAATATTTCATGTAAAGACCCAAGAGCAACTTCAGTGAAGATGGAAATATAGGATGGATAGGACAGTGTGGGCATTTTCCTGAGACATGGACGCATGACGGGGCAGACAGTGATTATCTGCTCTTTTCATGGTGGGCGGATGGGACATGCTCCAACTGGAACTTGTAACCACTCCCACCTTCCATCTGACCACCCAGCTGGGGTCTCTGACCAGGGGTTGTTGAGTGGGTCTGCAGTGGAAATGCTAAAAGAGGGCTCCCCAGCTCAGTCTACAGAGGGGTGAGGATCAGGAAAGGCTGCTATCAGGAAGTCCATCTAAAAATGGAGGACATCTTCCCTGAAAACATGGCTGCCACCTTCTTGGCCAAGTCATTCCTGACCCCTCACCTGCATGCCCCTCACTGTTTCATTCTGGCTTTTTCCTTCCTTGGCCTGATGGCAACGGTGGCTTGTGGAGCCTGTGTGTTGACCCATAGCTCCTCCTTTTATGGGCTCACTGCCAGGGTCAGGTGCAGAAGGCTCTAGTCTGAAAGGGTGTGATCAAGCAATCGGTCCATGAGCGGGGGCAATCTCATTTAGAGACACAAATGCAGTTTCCTGTGCTCGTGGGATCCTGGGGTCACACAAGACATTCTCACCTGCAAAAGTTGCCATCAAGTCATCCACATTCAAGTGGGAGTCCAATGAATGGCTTTAAGCAAGGAGTTAATGGCTTGAAAACACCACCGTGGTCGGAGTGTTGAGACTCCATCAGAGGCAAACCAGAAAAGATGTGGGTAGACCAAGTAGAAAATTTAAGTGAAATAAGGCTGCAGGGGAGAGACAGGTGAGCTCATATGGAAAGCGGGAAAATGGGCAGGATTGATACTCATGGTGCATGCATATGAGATTCTATTTAGACCCTTTGAAGCTTCAGCTGATGGAGTCGCCATCTTCCTGCCCAATGACTATCTCTACTGGCTACTTCAGATTGCAAAGGAACAGACACCACAGATGTATTTGCTGTGCCTGGCCTGGTAATCACAACGTGCTGAAGTGTATAAGCCAGCTTCTCCTGCAGAAATAAAGGGTGAACAGAAAAACTGGAAGCAGGGGAGACACTTGAGTAAACGTAGGAGTTTCTTGTACCTGAATATGTTATATCATGCGCCGCTGACGTGAAGCCAGACTCCACTGAACTGTCTCTTCCCACTCAGCATTTTCATTCTAAATGTCCATCATAAATGTTATTGTTGATGACTGTATAGATAATGCAATAACATGCAAATATCACACAAATCTATTGCAGAGGGATATTTCAAATCTCTTTAAGGATGTCATAGTTAATAAAAGTAGTGAGTGAGAGATGGGAGAAAAGTGCTTGCATTCCTTGATTCACACATCAAATGGCTGACAGACAAGGATATGGTAGAATTAAACACGCTGGAGTTCAAAAAGAGAAAATCAGCCAGGATAATGATAAGGTAAGCACTTCAAAAACACGAGAGGTGACGACCAAAGCACAAGATAAGCCTCGCAGAAAACTTGATGAAGACGTAAATTACTTTTTTCAAAATTGATCAAAACTAGAGGAGTTTTCACTTAGTCTTGATTTTTCTGTGAGAGTGTTTATGCCAACCACTCACCACTTTCAGTCTTTGTCTAGGAATAAACCCACAGTTATCGGTTTTTTGTGTTTTTTTTTTTTGAGTTGGAGTCTCACTCTGTCGCCCAGACTGGAGGGCAGTGGCCACTCCCGGCCACCGCAGCCTCGATTTGCTGGGCTTTGACGATCCTTCCGCCTCAGCCTTCCAAGTAGCTGGAACTACAGACGCGCGCTACCACGCCCGACTTATTTTTTGATTTACTGTAGAGGTTAGGTCTCGCCAAGTTGCCCAGGCGGGTCTCGAACCCGCGGGCTCAGGCCATCCACTCACCTCGGCATCCCAAAGCACGGGATTACAGGCTGAATCACTGAGCCCGGCCAAACCCACAGTTCTAATAGGAACTTTTGTATATTTAGGATGAGGTAACCTTATCCTCTCGGTTTGTTGAGTCATTTATAAAATCCCAATCACACATGGTTTGTTCCTGTTTTTATTATGACATTTCAACCTTGGTTTTACATAGGCTGGCTTGAAATGATCTTTGACGGGCACCTATGATCCTCAGCTAAAGAGGGTTTCCAGCATTCCAAAGCAGAGGACAGGTGGAACTATGGTGGCAGGGAAGGAGAATTGGAAGCCTTCAGAGAAAGGCAACATTCTATTTAAAAGTGAAATGTCCTTGAATTCCCCCTGGCATTGCACCCACCCACCCACCCCCCATCTGAAAGTGTTTTCACGTGAATTGGAGTCTCTGCCACAGAGAAATATAGAAAGAAAATAAAGCTAACTCTTTCATCTCCACATTATGACATTTACAAAAACATTCACTTGGCGATGGAGAGATATTTTACTTTTATATATCTCTTTTTGTTGGGAGTTTTTGCCTATAAAAAAAATCCAATTTGTATGCCACAGACACATTAGCATTCTTGCCAGAGCTGCAGACTGTTCGAGATCACATCTTGTCTGCATAAACAGGTATCTGGGATGCCCTAAACTCTTTCTGCTCAGCATCTGGTATAAAGCTCTCGATGAGACTTGGGCAGAAAACACATTCAGAATAAGGTGAAATTGGCAAGGAAGGTAAGCAAGCCAATTACACACAATTAGTTCCCGGATATCTACATCTCTCCTCTCTGGGGATCAGGACAAGGGTCTGGCTTTGAAGTGCCGGCACTGCACGCACACCCCTTTCGCTTCTCACGTTAATTGACAATCGCACATGGTGCAGCATTTCCCTGTTGACTTTGTTCTCTGGAATTTTTAATGAGGAGTTTCTCATCTGCTATACCTGGCAATGCAGTGTTGCGCCTCATACTCCTCCCTCCGTTTTTAATGGATTTTGTTTATGTTTGTTTGTTTTTTTTTAAGAGAACACACATGAGGAGGGATTTCTCTACACTTTGTCTCAGCAGAATAGGTCACTGGACAGGACAAAAGAAGACAGCTTCGAATGGCAGTTTTAGTGTCTCCACTAAAGCAATAGCTCAGCGTGAGGACAATTAGACCGTCTCCAGCAAGCAAGACAGGCTGTGTCCCCAAACGTCTACACCTGACAGCCAAATGCCATGTAGACGCTGAGGTGCATAAAAATCTCTTCATCTGGCCATGATCTCTTTAACGTATGCGGCTGGATGGCTACAGTAGAAAGGAATGCTCTATCTTCATCTGAAAATGCAAACAGGATTATTAATTGATAGCGATGATCCTGCTACATCTACTAATGATCTCAGCTCCCATCTGACATGACAAACGGACGTGCTGAGAGGCTCAGATGTTTTATTCTTTTGTGACAAAAAATAATTCACGTATGTCTCTAGCTGATTCTTCATATGAAAAGATGATGCCCCGTTGCTTTAGGCTTAGCTGCTGAATTCCCAAGTGAGAAAACAATGCCATGTCTATGATCAATACATAATTGTGTCTCAGCCTTCAAGTGCCCGGGGTCTGAGGCTGAAGAATTAATTTTCCAGCTGGGGTTAATAGAATGTCAATTAATTTCTTGGGATAAATGTCAATACATTCAGTTAAGCCTTGTGATTTAAATATAATTAAAGATAAACTTTAAGTCCATGTTGCTTCTTTGGTTGGGGGTATGGTGGGTGATTTACTAACATCTCACAAAGCCTCGGGGCCAAAGGATTTAACCAAAAAGTTTGCTTTTCTTGACAACCAGCTAGGGCCAGGCTTGGTGGCTCAGCCTGTAATCCCAGCACTTTGGGAGGCCAAGGTGAGTGGATTGCCTGAGCCCGTGGGTTGGAGACCAGTCCAGGCAACTTGGCGAGATCTCGTCTCTACAAAAAGATTTTTTAAAATAGCTGGGTGTGGTAGCGCGCATCTGTAGTTCTGACTTCTTGGAAGGCTGAGGCAGAAGGATCGCTGGAGCCCAGAAGGTCGACAGTGGGGTGGTCATGAGCATGCATGCCACTGCACTCCAGCCTAGGTGAAGGAGTGAGACTCCAACTCAAAAACAAAAGCAAAAAAACAAAAAAGACAACCAGTTAGATATGTTTGTTATCAGTTTCACGCAAAGGAAAACAAAACTAACCACATCTTATTTTATCTTAGGCCTCAAACATCCAACCGTTAGCTTTAACAGTTCATGACATTCACCAAGAGTTTCTACAGTGTGGAAAGTCCCTTGCTCACCATGAATACTCTCTGATTAGACAGCCACATACATAGTGAAATGCAGTGGTTGCAGGAACAGATCCTGGAGTGAATTACACTCAAAACAGAACGCCGACATGGGGCCAGTTGTGTTATATCATACTTAACTCCTTAAGCCTCAGGTTTTAAAACTATAATGCAGTCATTAATCGCAACTATCTCTGTGTGATGGTCAGGCCCCTGAGTGTGGTGTGCAGGTGGAGCACTGAACAACTCTAGGGGGCATCGTTCATAAAGTGTGGTACATCTGTAAATTGTTCAATGCATACCCCGGGCAACTGCAAGGGGCAACCCTAGCACCAGCCGTGACAATGAAGTGAGGCCATTTATACAAAGTATTTAGAATCCCGCCTGTGTGAAGCTTACGGAGGGCTTTGAGGAGACATCAAGTGTGAGCTTGCACTTGCAGTCGGGAATCAAGCCTGAAATAAGTTTCGTTGCAGGTTTATGGGGCTGAGGCGATTCAATTGATATCTCAGGACCGCCAGGGCTTTTATTTGCTTTGTATGTGCTCTGACCTCTTCCCTTACCACATAAGAACTGAAGGAGGAACCAACTGAATCCTCGAGGAAGACTCATTCACTCCCACCGTCAGTGTTGCCCAGGGTGCTAGAAGGATCATAGAAGAGGCCTCCAGCTGGGCTCGGTGGCTCAGCCTATAATCCCGCACTTTTAGAGGCCAAGGTGAGTGGATTGCCTGAGCCCGCGGGTTCGAGACCCGCCTGGGCAACTTGGCGAGCCCTCGTCACTACAATAAACCAAAAATTAGCTGGGTGTGGTAGTGCGCGCCTGCAGTTCCAGCTACTTGGAAAGATTGCTGGAGCCCAGCAGGTCGAGGCTGCAGTGGCCGGAAGCGGCCACTACACTCCAGTCTGTGTGACAGAGACTTCAACTCAAAAAAAAAAAAAAAGAGGCCTCTGCTCTCATGGAGACCCCTTTCCAACAGCTGTGAGACATCCATGGAAGCACTGAAGGGAAGACCCAACTGCACCTGGGCTGGAGAGGGTGGACGGTGTTTATCCACACACTTTCTACTTCCATTTGTCATGTCGGATGGGAGCTGAGAAGACCATTAGTAGACTTAGCAGGATCGTCGCTATCAATTAATAATCCTGTTTGCATTTTCAAATGAATATAGAGCACCTTTCTACCGCAGCCATCCGGCCGCATGCTTAAAGAGGTCACGGCCGGATGAAGAAAAATAGTCTTTGCGCGTCGTTCATTTCAGCACTGAGCTGACGGTGTTAGATTTTATGCGTGTCAGCTTCCACATGCCATTGGCTGTCAGGTGTAGACGTCTGGGGACACTGCCTGGCTGGCCTGCTGGAGACAGTCTAGTTGTGCTCACATGTGAGCTAAGATATCACTTTCACTAGGTCGAGGCACCCAAACCCTTGTCAAAAGGGAATTTGTCAAAGGAGACTTGACAATTCCTCCCCCAAACTGAGGCCTTAAAAACAAATTAGGGTATGATAAATGTCTGATCTGGTGTGCTCTTGAAAGAAGACACTGGGGTGGATTTTGGGTACAAGATGTCTATTTGGGATAATTATCTGTGTGATGATTGGGTCTCTGGGTGTGGTGTGCAGGTGGGACTCTGAATAACTCTGGGGGGCACTGTTCACATAGTCAATGTGGAACATCTTTAAATTGTGCAATGCACACCCTGGGCAACTGTATAGCACCGGTAGTGATGATGAAATGACATCATTTATACAACGAACTTAGGACCCTGCTTATGTGAAGCTTGCAGAGTCAAAGGAAGAAGGTGGAAGGAAGCAGGACTGAGCAGGGGGAGAGGAGAAACAGATGCCAGCCTTACATAGCCCTGTCAACCCTGCAGGGAGCCCTGGATGAGAACTGCCTGTTAGGGTCCCATAGGGGCCCAAACAGACAGGCCTTCACACCCTGGCTGGATCCTCAGTCACAGGGTTGTGTTTTCTGGGAAGGGCATGACCTTGGTGGAGGTCATTCCTGGCTCTATAGGCCGACACCGAGGTCTGAGAGGAGCTGTGTGGAGGCTGCCTGCTGAACACCAGCTCTCGGCGGGCAGCACGTCCTTCCTGGACAGGGCGTCCAAGTGGCACGTCTCTGTCTACTCTTTGCCTCCCCTGCACGGGGGCAGAGAGCAGCCCCTCAGCGTGAAATTTCTTAAACTATAGTCACTGATACGAACTAGAGTCTATACTACTGAGTGATCTTTCACAGCAGCAAAGATCTGAGTATTACATGTTCTCACTCATAAGTGGACCTTGACCATCTACTGTAATACTATAAGAAAAGGATCGACAGTGGTAGGAATCTATGGGCGGGGGACAGGGAGGGCAAGGGTGGTAGGATTAATGGTAGTCAGTATCTGTCTGGGGACGGGGGTGCCTGAACAATGCGTATTTGTATACCTAAACCTTAACTGTACTCCACAATTTTAAAATAAAAAATATGTTTAAAAAAATTTAGCAAAAAACTATAGTCACTCAAGGTCCAACGCACTCAGTAGACTTGTTGGTAATTTATATGAAAGTAACAAGGCTTAAGACAAAAAATATCCAAATGCTATCATGTATCATCTTGCATTTTCCGCTTTGGTAAACACACCCAAAGAAAAGTCAGGAAGGCTTCTGTCTTTTTTTTTTTTTTTGCGTTGGAGTCTCACTCTGTCACCCAGACTGGAGTGCAGTGGCCGCTCCCGGCCACCGCAGCCTCGACCTGCTGACCTCTGGCAATCCTTCCACCTCAGTCTTCCAGTAGCTGGAACTACGGGCGTGTGCTACCACGCCCGGCTAATTTTTGGATTTATTGTAGAGATGAGGTCTCACCAAGTTACCCAGGCGGGTCTCGAACCCGCGGGCTCAGGCAATCCACTCACCTCTAAGATCCAACAAGGTACCCAGTCCACTGTTGGGGAGAGAGGGCCACCTAGAAACCCAAACTTCACCTGCAAGCGGCCTATTAGGCAGTGAATCCACCATGTACCCCGCAACTCTAAAGTCAAACCCAATTCAACAGCCATTGACTAAGCTCTCCTGGTGTGAAATGAGCCGCAAGCCTGGGACGACGGAACAGATACAGCCTCGAGCGTGAGGCAGGGCAGAGGCCACAGGAGGAGCTGAGGACCGCTGTGTGGAGAGCTTGGGTCCCTGTTTCCGGGGGAATCACACGCACACAGGCGGGCTACGGACAGCTGGGGTGAACCTCTGGAAAAGGCAGGGTGGTACCCAGGCTCGAGTGAGTTGGCAGCATCCCAGATGGAAATGCTCACACCCTCACACGCTGGAGGGCGACAGGAGACCCATGCTGAGAGGACAAAGAGTCCCGGTCTCCGAGACAATGACTGGACCACGTCACACCATGCTGCCGGGCACTGAGCACGAACGGCATGGGAACACCAGCTGAGGACAGGTGGCCATGTCATGGGCATGAGTTAGGACCCGCACGAGATGTCCCTCAGCCAAGGACTAGACATGGCGCTGGGCAAACTTCAGTACAGTTTGCCCTTGCATTTGCTGGTGAATAGAATAAAACGTTCACCGTTTGTGGGATTTATTTACTTATATATTTGTGCATATCTATCTATTGATACCTATCATTTATATATTTATCAATCATCTATCTACCTCCCATCATCTATCTATCTACTCTATCACCTATCTATCCGTGCTATCAATCAATCACCTACATACCAATCATCTATCATTTCTACCTATCTTATTTATCTACCTAATCTATCCATCCTACCTATCACTTACCTATCATCTATCTTATCGATCTATGACGTGTCTATCCTGTCTGTCTATCTATCTACCTACCATCTATCTATACATCCTATTTACCCAGCTCTATCTGCCTATCCATCCATCCATCTACCATCTATCTACCCATTCTATCACCTACCTATCTATCCATCACTTTCGCGCAGCTAGTGGCTGGTAACAAGGTGTAGGTTATGGAGTTGGCAGGAGAACAGACACAGTTTCTTTCTTGAGTTTCCATGGAAACTTCCTTTTAAGGAATTTACTTCCCTTGATCCATGGGACTCAGGAGTGGTGGCCAGTCCCACTGACTGACCTGCCCCATTATACGTATGGGCACGGAATGCAGGCCAGCACAGAGACCCTGTCCCACTGTCCCAGGGTAACAGTGTGGCCTCAGCAGGCCAGTCTTCAGAGCCTCTGGGGGATATGGCAGGGGTGTGGATATTGGGGAGCGAGGGTGTCTATAGGGGTGGCGAGCCTCAAGGTCAGACAGATGGAGCTACTGTGGCCCAGCTGAGGGCTGACCAGTGGAGGAGAAGGTCCTGAGGACCTAATTTGAAAACCTGGATCCAGCCAGACCTGATGCTAGTCCCAGCCCTGGATGTTTTTAGTAAGATAAGTTAGGGGAGCTCTTTCTTTTTTTATCCTTTTAAAATGTGCCCTATTGTTGTTTATAATTAAAATCCCAAGTAGCAAGCACTTTCTAGTTTTCTGTCTGGTGACTCCAAGCTAAAGAGGTATAACACAGCCCTGTTTTCAAAAGCTTTGGCCCCCTCCTCTACCTCTCTCTCTCTCTCTTTCTAATTTAGTTTTTAAATAAACTATATTTTCTAATCTAAAAAAAGAGGCATAATGCTCGTCATGCAGTTAAAACTTCAAAGATTTATGTTACCCACAATGTGTGTATGTGTATACACATATGCAAATAAATATGTATATATGTGCACATAACATATATACATATGTTGCCTTATACATATGTCTGTATTTGTGTGAAATGCTTGCTAACTCTACATTCCCTTACTCTTGCCTGAGCTCACACTGCACCTTGTAGCAGGGTCTTTTACACGACCCCTCTGTTCAGTTACTTAATTTATACACCTCTTTGCATATTTGCTTCTTTTTTTGTTTTGTTTTGAGTTGGAGCCTCACTCAGTCGCCCAGACTGGAGTGCAGTGGCCAGGAGCGGCCACCGCAGCCTCGACCTGCTGCGCTCCGGCCATCCTTCTGCCTCAGCCTTCCAAGTAGCCGGAATGACAGGCGCGCGCTACCACGCCCGGCTGATTTTTTGATTTATTGTAGAGATGAGGTCTCGCTGCCCAGGCGGGTCTCGAACCCGCGGGCTCAGGCAATCCACTCACCTCAGCCTCCCAAAGGCGCGGGATGACAGGCCGAGCCACCGAGCCCGGCTATATTTGCTTCTTTTATCAGAGAGCAGATGCTTCGAGAACAGGGACCCTTCCTCCTCCTCCCTCTCAGGATCCTCCCTCCATCTCTCCTTTCTTCCACCCCTCCCTCTCTTCCTTCCTTCCCCCCCACCCCTGCTCTTCCTTCTGTCATGCCTCTCTTCTCAACTGTTATTTACTTATTTTTTTTTATACTCAATCTTATAGACCCCAGTATGTGCTGGGTCCTCGGTAGGTGAATAGTAAGTGAATAAGTAATCCAGTGACCATTGATGGTGTTGCAAACTGTTTATTCAACCTCCATTCTCTCCTTCCTCCTCGCCAACAGAGACCAGTCCATTCATATCCTCAATATTTCCCCGAAACCAACAAACAGAGGGTTCTGACCTGAGGTCCTGTGTGCATTTCTGGTCAATGAGCTGTAAGCCTAAGTCTATTTCATATAATTTCTAGAAAAAAAGCTTTGTTTTGTTTTTGCCTGATAAAGAGATGCCGTGTTAGAGGGCATACACGTTTTACCTTCCCTCCCTCCGCTTTCCCGTAGGGAATGTTGACGTGATGCCTGGAGGTGCAGCTGCCGTCTTGTGATGGTGAGGTAACACAGCAGGAACAGGGATAGTGGTGACCCCATTGCATCATTCAGTCATGACACCAGCCCTGGAGAACCTCCCTACATCTCCTTGTTGTTTGAGACACATAAACCCCAATCTTTCAGAGGCTATTACATTTGGTGCTTAGTTCCCTGCTGCCCAGTGCCATCCCAGCAGCACAGAGGGCATATCCCTCTCTCTGTGTGCATGTGTATGTCTGTGATGGCTGCGTGCAGACCCGCTGGAATGCAGGAAGCAAAGCTGGGAAGACGAGGTTGGTCTTCCTGGACAGAGTGTGGAACACAGAGAGCTCACTGTCTGCCTCCCAAATCTATGATCCACTTCTGAAAAATCTCACTTGATTAAACTTATCTGTTCCTCGTGTGATTTTTTTTAAAAACTAATTCAGATATCAGTCCTGCTGTGTTAGTGGTCCAAACTCTGTGTCCTGTCACTTGAGTCAGGTGGGTAACGACGGCACTCATCTCACAGAACGTTTGGAATACAACTACAGGACTCTCCATCAGGCCTGAGATGCTCACAGGTACCTGCATCTGATCAGCTGAAGTCGGCCACCCCCGTCTTCATTCTTTAAACATCCCACTGGCCACTGAGACACTGCGTGGGGCCGATTTAAATAGCTGGGCTCCATCTGCCAGAGGGCTAATTTGCAAAGATTGCTACAGGAGGAAAGTGACATGAGACATGACAACCGAATCTCCCAGCAGCAAAGAGAACAGCTGAAGGTACAAACTGTCATCTTAAACTACAGATAGGGAAAGAGGAGAGGAGGGAGGTTTCTCTAAAAAAGAGAGTAAAGCCGGGTGAGATCACGTGACTTCAGTGAACTTATGAGTGCTCTACGATTGTGGCACACATGAGGATGAGGTATTGGGGAAGGGATCCCCAAATTCAAGTGCTACAGTGGCCAGGCAGGTCACAGCAAGAAGACACAGCTGGCTGCAGGGTAGCTACCCAGATCTCGTTTATTGTTGTGGGCTAGAATCATTCGAGCTTCTGAACTTTTTCCCCAAGGGAAAGTCACAAGTTCACTTTTCAAAAATGGAAAGCCCTGATTTTTAAACACTGTCGATTAACTTAAATTTTCCTAAAAGCACCATGCAGGCCAACTATGTCTTCATGCCAGACTCGGCACAGAGTCCTCTGTTCTGCAGTGTCTTCAAAGAAACTCTTGAAACATTTCATCCTTTGTTGCCCTGGAGCTGTGATGGTTAAAAGTTTCTAGAGAATCGTCCTTATTTTCATAAATGTATGGTTCCTAATGAGGACTGGCCTGATGGGCACGTTTGTGTGAGTTAATGAATTTTTTCTGCTCTCTCCAGTGGTAGCTCTGCCAGCCGCGAGGCTGGGCAGAAGGCAGACGTTGGGTTTCAGAGCCCCTCACACACGGAGTGATGTGTGTGGCCAGCTTTGTCCACAAGGGCCCTCCGCTAGGTTCCAGTCTTCGTGTCTGCAGTATATTCTCTCCCCTCCAGATTCTATGAGTTCACTTTTCTTCATAAAGGTTTTTGTTCACAATAGGCAAGGTCTGAAGTCAACCTCAGCCTCCATTCATAGATAGACGGGGACATAAAATGAGACACATCGATGCAATGGCATACTAAGCCACAAAGAGGGTGAAATCCCGTCATTTCAGCAACACAGATGGAATGAAGGACCTTAGAGTGAGTGAAATAAGGCAGACACAGAAAGGCTGATACTGCACATTCTTACTCATGTGAAAGCTAAAAAAGGTGGATCGCACAGAGATAGACAGAAGAAAAACAGTTGCCAGAGGGTGGGATGGAAGGGGAGAAGCAGAATGAAGAGAAGGGAATGGGTATGAAATAAGGTCAGACAGAAAAAGGAAGTTCTAGGTATTGACTGTACAGCAGGAAATTTATAGTGAACAATAATGTATTACATATTCCAAAGTAGTTGTAAGAGAAACATTGTAACACCCCCAACACAAAGAACAGACAAATGTTTGAGGTGATGGATATGCTGAATGCCCTGATTTGATCATTATTTATTATGTACTCATTTCAAAATATCACACGCACCCCACAAATAGGCACTTCTATCATGCATCCATCAGAAAATACAAAAAGACACACTGGTGCTGTCATGGCATCAGGTTGATGGGCTGCATGAGTGGGTGTGTGCCAGTGGGTGAGAAAGTCTGAGTGTCTGAGGGGAGACTCAGGTTCATGCACCCAGGGCTGTCCTCCAGAGGTGACTGCAACCCCCCACTGCCCTGAGATTGGAGTCACCGGCGTGCAGCATTGTCTGCTGTTCTCGGGGCTCTCCTGAGAAAAGTCTGCCGAATATAGCTGATCCTCATCACCTGGCATGCGGCCCATACCATCACCTGTGACAGTAGAACAGCTGGAGCCCCAGATCTGTGGAGAGAGCAGGTCAGGGAGAGCTGGAGAAGAGCCCTACCACCAGTGAGGAAATGCCAGATGGAGCCATTTTCTGTCCTGGGAGACTTGCATTGCCCTACCCAGCTCCACCCAGCCTCCAACCTGGGACCTAGAGATTACCTCATCAAACTTGGAGAGACAGACACCCCTCCCCCAGACTGGAACAAATACAAACACATCAGATCTGAGTGGGAGACTTGACAATAGCGGTAGCAAGCCGGGTGAATCCAGATTGGATCCACCCTCCTCCCGGGTGAGTCCAGATCAGATCCACAGTAGTCTGTGGGGTATCTGACCCATGCTGAGAAAAACCCTATCAACCAGCACTGAGAGCAGAGGGGAGGGGCTGGAGGCCAGAGTTGAAAGGAAGTTGAAGTTACAGGAACAGCCTCAGAGTGAGTTTTGCTTTTTTGTTTGTTTGTTCTGCTTGGGTTTTTTTTCTTTTTTTTTTTTTTTTTTTAGTTATTTTTCTCTTCTCTCTTTCTTTCTGTTTTTGATTACATTTTCATACTTGCTTTGTTTCTGTTATTGTATTGCCTTTTTTTAGACTTCCTGTTTGTATATGGGTATTTTTGAGGGACAGTACATCAAGAGAAGGTGTTTTGTCAGTTTGTGTGTTTGTATGATTACCTGTATGTTTTTAAAAAATCTTTTCTGTCTTTGTTTGTGTCTCTTTTCATTTGCTAGTTGGTATGCCTATCTGTTTTCCCTTTCTTCTCTCTCTCCACCTTCCTCTCATCCCCTTCCTTCCTTTTTCCATTCTTTTCCTTTTTCTTACCTCGTTTTGCTTTCAGGGGGCAAACCTATACCCCCACTGCATGGACAGATTGTAAGCCAGTGGGGAAAGGGCTCCAGGGGGCCCACACACCTGTCAGCAGATACTGGAATCTGCAGATAGTTTCCGAATCACAGTTCCCCTCTCAATTAAATCTAAAGCTGCAAAAAGTACAGCACCCCCCCACCAACAGTACAGCTTCAGAATTGTCAAAGCCAGAGGATCCACATAAGGAAGAATAGGAGATTGAGAAAGCAAGTAAAAGCTGCCCCCCCAACTCTGAACAACAGAATTAAAGAAGAGGTTAAAAAAAGAGGGGAGGAAAATCTACACAAATGAAGAAAAACCAAAGGAAGAATATGGGTCTCACACAGACCCCTGAGAGGTCAACCACTGAGAACACAGACTTCAGAAGGCAATGAAGAGCCACCAGAATGACTGGTCTCAAAACACAAACCCAGATATCAAGACATTAATAGAGAGAAGAAATAGAATTGAGGAGCAACAAGAGGAAAGAATGAAGGAGCTGATAACTGAGATAACAGCAATAAAGAATACAGGGAATGAAATAAATAACAAACTGATAAGCATGGAAAGCACAATTAATTGGGCAGAAGAAAGAATCTCAGAGCTTGAGGACCAAAATATAGAACTAACCCAAACTGTTAAAAACATAGAAAAGAAACTTGAAAAGACAGAGCAAAACGTTTGAGGGATGAGTGATTATTTCAAGAGGCTGAACCTAAGATTAACTGGAATTCTTGAGGCAGACAGAGAGACAGAGACCACCCTGGAATAGACATTCCATGAAATTATCCAAGAAAACTTCCCTCATCTCATCAGTGATGTGATCATTCAAACACAAGAGATTCAGAGAGCACTTGCAAGATAACAAACTAGAAGACCAATTCCTAGACAGATAGTAGTTCACCTACACAAAATAGGTATAAAAGAAAAAATCCTAACGGCAGCAAGAGAAAAAGGTCAGATTACCTAGCGGGGAAGACCAATTAGAATAGCAGCAGACTTATCTACAGAAACACTTTAGGCTAGGAGAGCTTGGAGCCCAATCTTCAAAGTTCTCAAAGAAAAACAACTTCAACCAAGAATTACTTACCCAGTTAAACTAAGCTTCATCAGTGATGAAAAATTAAAATCCTTCCCAGACATTCAATCCCTAAGAGTTTATGCTGCCTCCAGACCAGCTCTACAAGAAATACTTAAGAAAGTATTCAGCATAGAAGAAAGAAAAAAAGAATAAAAACACTCTTCCCAAGAATGCAGGAAAAAGATTGAAAATACACATGAATCAACCAAAAAGAGACAACAAACAAAAAAACAGCAGTAACAACAACAAACTCTGTAAGAACCTCACGACAGGGATGAACTCTCACATTTCAGTAATTAGCCTGAAAGTGAAGGGACTAAATGCACCACTGAAAAGACATAGAATGGCAAAATGGATAAAATATCATGAGACAAAAATATATTGTCTCATCTCACCAGAAAGGACACTCACAGACTCAAAGTAAGAGGGTAGGAAACAAAATTTCAGGTGAGTGGAACACAAAAGAAAGCAGGAGTTGTGATCTTAATAACAGACAAAATACCCCTTAAGTTATCAAAAATTTAAAAAGATATGGAAGGTCATTACATAATGATAAAAGGTTCAATCCATCAAGAAATATCCACCCTAAACATATATGCACCCAACATGGGAGCACCAATTTTCATAAAGCAGCTGCTAGGTAAACTTAAAAAAGATATTGACTCTAACACTATCATAGCTGGGGGACTTAAATATCCCACTCACAACCCTAGAAAGATCATCAAGACAAAAAATCAACAAGGAGATCCGGAACCTCAATGTGACACTTGAATGAATGGACATAATTGATACCTATAGAACACTCCATACAACAACCACAGGATATATGTTTTACTCATCACCACATGGAACATACTCTAGGATCGACAACATCCTTAATCATAAATCAAGCACAAACAAATTCCATATGATTTAAATACTGCCATGCACCTTCTCAGACCACAGTGGAATGAAAATAAATATCAATACCAACAAAGTTCCTCGAAAACCCACAAAGACATGGACCCTAAACAGCATGATGCTAAACAACTTCCAGGTCAATATGGAAATCAAAACAGAGATTAAAAGATAACTGGAAACAAATAAAAATGAAGGAACATCTTACCAAAACCTCTGGCATGCCATGAAAACAGTACTAAGAGAGGAATTCATATCTCTACAAACAAACATAAGGAAAATGGAAAGATCACAAGTTAACACCCTAACAAATCACCTAAGGAAGTTGGAAAAACAAGACCACCAAAACCCTAACTTCAGCAGAAGAATTCAGATCACCAAAATAAAAGACCAAATTCAGGACATAGAAGACAAAAAGATAAAACAAAAAAATCATCGAAACAAAAACCTGGTTCTTTGAAAGGATAAACAAGATAGGTGGACCCCTAGCTAGGCTAATCAAGAAAAAGAGAGAAAAAGCCCAAATAAACACAAACAGAAATGCAAAAGATCAAGTTACAACTGACCCCGAAGAAATACAAAAGGCTATCAGAGATTACTATGTACACCTGTATGGAAACAAACTGGATAACCTAAATGAAATGGAGGATTTTCTGACATCACACAACCTCCCCAGGTTGAACAAGAAGACATTGAGACCCTAAATAGACCAATAACAATCCAGGAAATTGATTATGTCATAAGAAAACTTCCTACAAAAAAAAAGCCCTTACCAGATGATTTTCCAGCAGAATTCTACAAAACATACAAGGAGAAGCTGACACCAATCCTACTGAAAGTATTCCAGGCCATTGAGAAAGATGGAACTCTCCCCCAAATCATTTTATGAAGCTAACATCACATTGATACCCAATCAGGTAAAGATCCAACAAAGAAAGAGAACTACAGGCCAATATCCTTGAACATAGATGTTAAATTCTCAAAAAGATCCTAGCAAACTGGATCCAACAATACATCTCAAAAATCATCCACCATGACCGAGTAGGCTTCATCCCTGGGATGCAGGGCTGGTTCAACATTCCCAAGACCATAAACATAATTAAATGCATCAACAGATGTAAAAACAAAAACCACATGATATATCATTAGACGTGCAAAAAGCTTTTGATAAAATCCAGGACCCCTTCTTGATAAAAATCCTTGAACATTGGGCAGAGATGGAACATACTTCAAAATGGTAAGAGCCATCTATCTACAAGAAATCCACAGCCAACATACTGCTAAACAGAGAGATATTGAAACCATTTCCCCTGAAAAGTGGAACAAGACAAGGATGCCCACTCTCACCCCTCCTTTTCAACATAGTTTTGGAAGTCCAACTAGAGCAATCAGACAAGAGGAGGAGATCAGGGGTATCCAAATAGGAAAAGAGGAAGTCAAGTTATCCCTCTCTGTAGAAGACATGATTCTATACCTCGAAAACCCAAGAGAATCTGTCCTTGCAATGATAAAGGACTTTGGCAAAGTCTCAGGGTATAAAATAAATGTGCAAAAGACAATCGCATTTCTATACACCAAAAATAAACAAACACAATCCCATTCACAATAGCCACAAAAAAATGAAATATCTTGGCATCTTCCTAACCAGAGACATGAAAGATTTTTACAATGAAAACTACAAAACACTGCTTAAAGAAATCAAAGATGACACAAACAAATTGGAAAAATATTTCATGCTCATGGACTAGAAGAATCAACATTGTTAAGATGTCTATCCTACCCAAGACAATCTGCAGATTTAATGCAATATTCATTAAATTACCAGCAGCATTCTTCTCAGACCTGGAAATGTCAATACAGGAATTCATATGGAAACATAAGCAATCCTCAGCAAAAAAACAAAACAAAATGGGAGGTATCACACTCTCAGACTTTAAAATTTATTATAAAGCTACAATAATCAAAACAGTCTGGTATTGGTACAAGAACAGGCATATAGACCAATGGAACAGGACAGAGATTCCAGAAGCAAAACCCCAGTTTCCCAACCAACTCATCTTTGACAAAGTCTCCAGCAACCACAATTGGGGAGAGGAGAACCTATTCAGCAAATGGTGCTGGGAAAACTGGCTAACCACATGCAGAAGATTAAAACAAGACACTTACCTATCCCCATACACAAAAATCAACTCTAAATGGATCAAAGACCTAAACATAAAACTTCGAGCTTTAAGAACTTTAGAAAATGCGGGCGACACTCTTATGGAAATTGGAACTGGCAACCAATTCCTGATCAAAACCCTGAGTGCCCATGCCATAAGAGATAAGATAGACAAATGGAACCTCATCAAACTGACAAGCTTCTGCAAAGCCAAAGAAACCATCAAGAGAGCAGGGAGACCACCCACATACTGAAAAAACATATTTGCCAACTGTATGTCTGACAAACACCTAACATCTAGAATCTACAAGGAACGCAAACATGCCGGAAAGGAGAATACAAACAGCCCCATTACAAAGTGGGCAAAACACATGAATAGACAATTCTCAAAAGAAGACATATGAGCAGCCAACAGATCCCTGAAAAAATGCTCAGCCTCATTAGTCATCAAAGAAATGCAAATTAAAACTACCCTGAAGCCAGGCTTGGTGGCTCAGCCTGTAGTCTCAGTACTTTGGGAGGCCGAGACTAGTGGATTGCCTGATCCTGTGAATTCGAGACCAGTTGCGCAGGCAATCAAAAATAAATCAAAAATTAGCTGGGCGTGGTAGTGCATGCCTGTAGTTCCAACTACTTGGAAGGCTAAGGCGGAAGGATTGTCAGAGCTCAGCAGGCTGATGCTGGAGTGTCCACTGTATTGCAGCCTGGGTGGCAGAGTGAGACTCCAGTGCAAAAAAAAAAAAAAATAATAAAACTACACTGAGTTACCACCTAACTCCAGTCAGGATGGCCATCATCAAGAACTCAAAAAACAACAGATGCTGGAAAGGATGCAGGGAAAAGGGAACACTTCTACACTGTTGGTGGGAGCGTAAACTAATACAACCTCAGTGGAAAACAGTTTGGCGATTCCTAAAAGATCTAAAAATCGACCTTCCATATGACCCCACAGTCCCCCTGCTGGGAATATATCTGGAGGAACTCAAACCACTCTATGAAAAAGACAACTGCACACATATTTCGACTGCAGCATTGTTCACAATAGCAGAAACATGGAGCCAACCGTGCTGCCCATCGAAAGAGCACTGGATAAAAAAAATGTGGTACATATACACAATGGAATATCATGCAGCCATAAAGAAGGACAAAATTATGAACTTCACAGCAACCTGGATGGACTTAGAGTCTATGATTCTCAGTGATCTATCACAGAAACAAAGAACTGATTATCACATGTTCTCACTCATAAGTGGGCATTGAACAATTATCCTAATACCATCAGAAAAGGATTGGCAGTAGTGGGAAACTGCCGGAGTGGAGGGGACATACATCACCAACAAGCGTACCTGTACAATGAACATTTGTATATCTAACCCTGAATTGTACCCCACATCTTTAAAATAAAAAAATCTTTTTTTCTTTTTGAGTTGGAGTCTCACTGTCACCCAGACTAGAGTGCAGTGGCCATTCCCGGCCACCGCAGCCTCGACCTGCTGGGCTCCGGCGATCCTTCCGCCTCAGCCTTCCGAGTAGCCGGAATTACAGGCATGCGCTACCACGCCCGGCTGATTTTTTGATTTATTGTAGAGATGAGGTCTTGCTGCCCAGGCGGGTCTCGAATCTGCCGGCTCAGGCAATCCACTCACCTCAGCCTCCCAAAGGCGCGGGATTACAGGCCGAGCCACCGACTTTGCATAGCAACATAATACTGACCAACTGACCTTTTAAAAAGAAGACTGTTATTATTGTTTGTTGTTGTGATGAGGGTGACGATGGCGGGACATTGATTGGAACTGGAAAAACACGGACATCTATACATGGTTATGCATATCCATTCAACCTAGCTCAGTGTGTGCTGACACCCAGAGAGAGTCCTCATCTCGTCTGTCCCCACATTTCCTTGCTGTGTCACAGTGGCGAGTGCCAGGGAAGGCACATGCAGATGGGCAAAGCTACGTGCCACAGCCCTGCTCCGGAGGCACCAACACTCTTGAAGCGGTGGTGGTGAAAGTGTGGGCCAGCGTGATGGTGATTTTATGTGACAATCTGACTGGGCTACGGAATGCCCAAATAGCTGGTTAGACATTATTTCTGTGTGGAGGTGTTTACGGAAGAGGATAGCATTTGAATCAGCAGGTGGAGGCAAAGAGGATCCATCCTTAGCAATGCAGGGGTGCATTCTCCAATCCACTGGGGGCCCCCAAAAGAATGGGAGGGTAGAGGAAGGGCGAATCTTCTCCCTCTCCTTGAGCTGGGACATCCACCTTCTTCTATCCTCAGACATTAGCGCTCCTAGTTCTTTGGCCTCACAGAGTTATAACACAGACGTTTTTGAGTCTTTAGTTTGCAGAAGGCTATTGTGGGATGTTTGGCCTCTTGAGTATGTAAGCCAATTCCCATCATCAATCTCCATTCCTCCATCCATATTTGTATCCCATTGATTTTGTTTCTCTGGAAACTCTGATTCTCACAGCCAGTATTTGTTGGTCAGTCTGAACACATCATATAATTCCAGCTGTTAACAAGAAAGGGGCTGGTATGGTCAATCTTTGGCTGGGTTACAGTAGCAGGGGAAGTTTGCAACGGTGCTGCTCCCATGGGATGGGTGTCGTAAGACAAAAGGGGAGAATATAGGCTTTTTGCCTTTTGGCCATGTCATCTCTCCAATAATTTTTCAACTAAGAACCAGATTGGTCAGCTGAATAATGACCCCAAAGATAGCCACATCTGAATCTAAGGAACCTATAACTCTAACCTTACGAGGCAAAGGAACTTTGCAGATGTAATGCAGTTAAAGATCTTGAGATGGGAAGATGATCCTGGTTTCTCTGGGTGGGTCCTAAATGCAATCCTAAGTGTCCTTATGAGGAAGGCAGAGGGAGGCTTTGCTATGGGGAGAGAGGAGGCCATGTGAAAATGACAGACAGACATCAGAGTGATGCACTGGGGAATGAGACAGCCTCCAGGCATGGAATATGGGAGACAGCCCTTAGAAGCAAGAGACAGCAAGGAAACATTCTTCCTCACAGCCAGCTCTGCTGACACCTCTCCTTTAACCCAGTGAAACTGACTTCAAAGGTCTGATCTTAAACTGCAGGAGAAGAAAGTTGTATTGCTTTAAGCCACTTTGTAGTACTTGGCTACAGAGGTCCTGGGAAACATACACCCAGAAACTTGCTTGTTGTTGGAGAGACTGATTTACTAGGGCAAAGCCTAGCATAACATGTATTTCTTTTTTTTTTTTTGGAGTTGGAGTCTCACTCAGTCACCCAGACTGGAGTGTAAAGTGGCACGCTCCCGGCCACCGCAGCCTCGACCTGCTGGGTTCCAGCGATCTTCCGCCTCAGCCTTCCAAGTAGCTGGAACTACAGGCGTGCACTTAATACGCCCGGCTAGTTTTTTTATTTATTGTAGAGATGAGGTCTCGCCAAGTTTCCCAGGCGGGTCTGGAACCTGCAGGCTCAGGCCATCCACTCACCTCAGCCTCCCAAAGCGCGGGATTACAGGCTGAGCCACCGAGCCCGGCCATGTATTTCAATTATTTGCAAATTTAGATGCCAAGTTCCCGTACAGTCATGCGCATTTGAACGGTGAGCACTTGGAACAGGCGTTGGTGGCACACAAGCAGCACTCCGTCATCTATGTGCACAAATTCTTTCAATGGACTTGAGTCCCCTTGCCCTCCCATCCCGCAATCCAGCAGCAACTACATTTAGGTGATGAAAGTTTGGGCCACATAGAAAGTTAGGAATAGGTAAGGGACTTGCTCTGAGCATCATGAATGTCTTAAAAACAAACAGACAAAAAAACGCAGACAGGCAGGAAACTTCGCAGCCTGTCAATACACACTTCCTATGTCCTGCTGGTGCCATCTGTGTTGCGTTATATTAAATTATATGTACTTGGGTGGGGATTAAAGTCACTCCTTGGGGATCCGCCCGTCTCCAAGCCAGGACAGGTAAAATATTCCCCAAAGACTGAGATCTTTGTGAGGCAACATTTTTTTTTTTTGAGTTGGAGTCTCACTCTGTCGCCCAGACTGGAGTGCAGTGGCCACTCCTGGCCACCGCAGCCTCGACCTGCTGGGCTCCAGTGATCCTTCTGCCTCAGCCTTCCAAGTAGCTGGAACCACAGGCACGTGCTACCACACCCGGCTAAGAGGCAACATTTTTGAAAAGTTGACTGATTACCATCCTAATTTCCCCCTTTTTTCATTGGGGCAGAGAGGGTATTCAGTAGGCTTACAGCTTCAGGGAAAGAAGAAAAAAAGTGGAGTCAATTCCTGGATTCTAAAGTCTAGGGCTTCAGAGACTTAGAAAGGTAATCAAGAAACAAAATGTGAACGAATAAAAAAGAATGTGTGTGAGTTCCCCTCCCTCTCCAGAGAGTGGTCAAAGATGCTGTCTTAGTCGATTCGAGTTGCTATAACAAAATTCCACAGACTAGTGTCTTATAAGCAACAGACATATATTTCTTACAGTTCTGGAGGCTGGGAGGTCCGAGAACAGGGTGCTAGCACAGTCAGGCTTTGATGAGGGGGTCTCCTTCTGGATTATAGACAGTGCCTTCTCCCTGTGTCTTTATGTATTATAGAGCTCTCTCTCTCTCCCCCCCTTCTCTCTCTCTCTTCCCCCCTTTCTCTCTCTCTCTCTCTCTCTCTCTCTCTCTCTCTCTCTGCTTCTTCTGGTAGTGACTCTAACCCCATCAAAAGAGGTCCTACTCTTATGACCTTATTTAACTTTAACTACCATGTAAAGCCCTATCTCCAAACACAGGCACGTTAAGGGTTAGGGCTTCAACATACAAATTTGGAAGGGGCAGAGAACAAGTCAGTGCGTACCAGAAGACCTGGGCTGAGTGTGGAAGGGGATTCGAGGTTTCTGGGGTAGAAGTGAAGAGTTAGAGCTGAAGGGAATAGTAGAGGGGACAGAGCCATGGCTAGATGCTCAGTCATGTTGGAGGAAGCCAAGGGCTGAGTGGGGCATTTTTTAGCTGTGCTTTCATTTCCCTTTGATAGCCATAGCACAAGAGCTGCCAAGTGACCGGCAAGAAGGACACCAACTTCCGCCCCAAGACTCCTAGACATAGCTTGCATTGCTTAACCCACTAACCCTAAAATATGGCAGGAAGTCTCAGAGAAGGAGGATGGGGACTGGGTAGGGTGGCATTAATTTGGAATAAAATGGTATAAAAACTGTACTTGGGTGGGAATTAAGGTCACTCCTTGGGGATACGCCGATCTCCAACCCAGGACAGGTAAAACATTCCCCAGCACCAGGACATCAGAGCAGTGTCTACTTGGGGCCTTCACTACCTGGACCGAATTTCTCAGGGGCCATGGTAAGCACAGTGAACCAGAGAAATTTTCAAAGTAGCAAACATTTCAGTCACAACACTATGCTCATGGAGGTCAGACTTCGGTACAGTTTCACATAAATCACATCAATTCTGCCACAGCAAGTTCAACAATAATCACATCAATTCTGCCACAGCAAGTTCAACAATAATGTCTCACTTTATGTAAAGAAGATGAGTCAACATCAACTTTATGATAATTCAACTTTATGATAATTCATGCTCAACTTTATGATAATTCAACAAATTATTCCAAACAGCAGTTAGTAAACAGAGCAATTTACAAACAGCTCAATCACAAGATAATGTGGTTTGGGCTACACATGTGTGGTTGTGTCAACACTGGAGACAAAACTGGTATTGTTTTAGAACCGTGGTTAACGACATTGTGTACATATTGGAGATCACCTGTGTTATCAGGCAACCCCAATGCTGAGGTCCACCACCACAGATTCTAATTTGATTGGTCTGGAGCATACACTGGGCGTGTCTTTGCGATTTAAAAATCCCTCCCATGTTTCAAATATAAACTCCATATGAGAGCTGCTGTCTCTAAACTGCAGGGAAGCTAAATTGTCTGGAGGAGTTCCTCCTATCAGATTTGTGGATGAAGGATGGAGTATGTGCTACTTAAACTGTTGTTCCCAACCTGGACAGCACAGTAGTCACCTGGGAAGCGGTAAGACAGCCTAGCTCTCAGTTCCAGAAGTATTGATTCCAGAGGTCTGAGATGCCACCTGAGCACTTGGATTTACAGCACATACAGTAGGGAACCATCACTTTAAACTGTAGTTCTCAGCTCACTCAACATGGGGGGCTGCCCCCAAAATGGAATTATCTTTTGGAGGATGGATTCCTTGTAGTACAAGCTTCCCCCGCTAGGTAAGCATACTGGGAATCCATCAGCATCACCAGACCAGCTAGCATTGTTGAGAGACAATTTGTGGAAGAAATGTCTCGCGTTGTGGCAAGCAGGTGACTGGCTCTTCCACCATGACAATGCACTCGCCCACACTGCACTGAATGTTCAGCAGTTTTGGACCCCAAAACGGCATGACCCCCACGCCCCATGACCCCTATTCACCTGATCTCACCCTGAGTGACTTTTGTTTGTTTCTTTAGAAGAGAAAATCTTCAAAGAGAAACGTTTTGTAGATGTGGAAGAGGTGAAACAACTAATGGCAGAAGTGCAAAAAGGCATCAAAATGGATAAGTTCAAAAACTGTTTTAAGCAGCGTACAAAGTATCTGGATAGGTACATTTCATCAAACAGAGAGTACTTTAAAGGTGACTAAATTTAAACATGTAAGAATAATTACACAAGTTTTTATAAATAAATTCCTGGTTTGGGGGGTCCTCCCTCATATCAGAATCATTTGAGAGCTTTACAAACTGATGTCTGAGCCCGGGCCACAGAAGTTCTCATTTTAAATGAATCTGCAGGACTGTATAGCCTTGGCAATGATTGTTTGTAAAGCTCCCCAGGGGATCCTACAAGCATCCAGAGTTGGAAACAAGTAATGTAAACATTTTAGGTGGAAACAGTGATGCTTGGCTGGAACTAGAGTGAGAATGTAGCAGCAGGACTTTACTTCCTAGAGAAAAAAGACTGCTATAACTTTTCAGAAAGAAATACAACAATCCCATGTTTAACAGGGTGGCCAGGGCAGGTGTTGAGTGCTGAACTAAATTTATACATTGAAGTCCAAACCCTCAGTATCTCAGAATGTGACCATTTGGAGATAAGGCTTTTAAAGATGTAATTAAGGGTAAATGAAGTCATTAGGGTGGGGTTTGTTAAAAGTAAATTACAATGGAGACCAGGCCTGAAGAATCCTGAAGTAGACGAAAGCAATTAGGTGTCAAAAGTAATCTTAACTTTGTTTGAGTTGCAAACTGAAGAGAAAAAACTTGAGCTGTTTCTTGTGAATGCATATATTAAAGAAAGATAGAACTCCAGTTCAACCACTCAGAAGTAACCAACAGACTTTTAAGTAGGGACTTTTCAATGGAATAGAGCAAATAAGGCAACTGTATCCCTGTAACCGGTTAAATATTTTATTTGCTTTATTTCCATGTCTGTCTTATCAGCCTCCCCATCCCTCCTTATTTCCTGGTGAAGCGTCTGAACCACTTCTTGTTTGAAGCTGCCCAACTCATTAATCTGTATTTGCTCAGACAAACTCTTTAAACATTTTATTGCACCTCAGTTTACCTTTTTTTCTTTTTGAATCAGGGTCTCACTCTGTCACCCAGGCAGGACTGCACACGCATGATCATGGCTCACCTCAGCCTCAACCTCCTGGGTTCAGGGGATCCTTCCACTTCAGCCTCCCAAGTAGCTGGGACTACAGGTGTTCACCACCATGCCCAGCTAATTAAAAAAAATTTTTTTATAGAGGGGAGGTCTTGCCATGTTGCCTAGGTTGGTCTAGAACTCCTAGACTCAAGCAATCCTCCCGCCTTGGTCTCTCTAAGTGCCGACATAAGCCACTGCATGCACCTGGCAGTTTGACTTTTATTAAACAGGTCCCAATCCTAATGACTGATGGCCTTCTAAGAAGATGTTAGGGTACAGACACCCACAGAGAAAAGACCATGTGAAGACACGGAGAGATGATATCATCTACAAACCAAGAGAGAGACTTCAGAAGACACCAACACTTCCTGCATCTTGATTTCGGATTTCTAGCTTCTAGAACTGTGGGAACATAAACACCTATTGTTTAATCCCCGAGTCTGTGACACTTTGTTTGGGCAGCCCTAGCTGATAATACACAGGGCTTCTCCAGTGTCTGGACATTTAAAAGGTGTCATAATTCAAGACAGGTTGTGAGCCAAGGGGCATGTCAGAGCCAGCATTCCAGGCTGAGAGAAAGGCACAGGCATTAAGCTCTCCGCTACACCTAGGGATGTTCAAAGAAACAGCAGAATGAAACCGACTGCTCTGTTTAACTGTTAAGGTACTGCCAAGGGCACGGTCTATGGTGTCCCAGTGTCCCTTCTGTGAGGATCAATAAAAGAAGTCTCATCCCGGTGCTGCTATCAAGCAGAGATGTGCATCTCCCCAGTAACATTTCCATCGTGTGGTTACTGTGAGCCTTCTGCTTGACTGTATTCTTTTGTCTGTTGACCACAAGGACGTTTAGAAAGAAATATCTGGTCTACCTTCTGCAACTATGCAGAACCACACGCTGTGAATCTGTGATGCACCCTAACCTGATTTTTCTATTTTCCTTCCACGTGGACTCCCTTAATTATCTTTCTTTCCTATGGTTAACTACGGCAATCTAGTCACTTTAAATCATCTGTGGAACAAAGTTGGGTATAAATAACTATAAAATATTACCTGGAGTATTTTTGACCCTTAACTATCATCTTCAGACAAAGTCAACATGTCACGTGATTTTGTCATCTTGCCTATTGCTGCCATTGCTGGACAACGTCCTGAAACTTTGCACACGCCTCTTTTGAAGGCATTTAATCAGACAGCCTCTTTTCTCTTTTAAGACCACATCGAAATAATCATTTCCTCAAAGTGAAACTTCAGAATGTATTGGAGAACAATTAGGTGCTCCATGCCTCAAAGGAAATTGTAATTAAAAGATGAGAGGCTGTCTTAAGGGTGCGGACATGCACATCATAGGTCTGGTTTCGTCGAGGCAGGCAAGCCCAGTCTTTGAGGTTTTCTCCGTGTCTAACGTGGATATTCCAGTGTTGATCAAAGTAACGTTCCTTTCAGCAATGCGGCTCTCCAGGAGCAGTTTTGCCACCCAGCACTCTCAAAACTAATTGAAAGCTGTGGTCAGGCTGTGTTCTGAAATGCAGACACTTTTAAAGTTCTCAATAGCTAGGAGTAGATTTCTCGGGAGCTAATCAAAGGTTTTAGGGGGAACCTGAGAGGGATAATTTCAAAGGTAGTTGAAAGCTGGAGCACTTTGGCTGAAACAGAAAATTAAATAATGGGGTCTCTCCATGCTTTGCTAGTTCCTTTTCAGGGCTGTGTGCCCTGAAGCAAATCTGGACACGGTTCCTGGCTGGTTCTAAATGCAAGAGTGCCACCCCATTTTCCATTCAGCCACTTGCAGGAATCCATTTACCAGTGATAGAAGCTTGGTGAACTGTGGCAGGGTCCAGTGATTTTGAAATGTAGCCATCAGCACCATTATTGCTTGCTGTACTTTTTCAGTAGGGACTTAGTTGCCACTGGGAAGTTCCGTCAACAGGAATGATGGAGGTTGATGGGCAAATTTTGAAATGTCTTAAGCAGCTTCCGAGAGGCAAACAACACATGCATGCTCTGAATGTTCTTTTCAATCAACATGTGCCTCTGGATGTTGTCAGGAGGTAATTGCCCAGGAATGCGGGTGCACTTAATCAGATAGGTCTCCAAGAATATGCTTTTAATCCAATCAATGGATCATGTTTAATGAACCTGATTATGGGTAATAAACGATGAAAATGTGTTATCCTGGGGAAAGCTTTCATTCTAATATGTGATTTAATGTTGTGGAAATACTAGTTAGCCCTGTCTCTCAGTACTGTTTATTCCAGATCTAAATTTGACTACAACTCTGCTGTCAATTACACACAAACACACACAGACACACACAGATATATACAGTTAGTTAAATTACAGTCTTAATAATTTGTACCCAATAAAAACAGAAAGAAGGCATGAGACTGCACAATGATCAGAATAGCACCTGTCTCCCAGAAGTCAGCAATTATTCAAGATCTATGAATGGATGAATGGATGAATGGATGGATGGGTGGCTGGCTGGCTGAAACTGATAAAAATGCCTCCTTCCACAGGACATCTGGACATGACAATAAGTGGAAAACACAACCATTGAAACTGTTTGAGAATCAATCATGAAACCAGCACTACCCCACACACCTGTGGTAGCAACGACATATATCCTGGTTCCAGCACTCCTCTCCAGGCATAGTAGAGTTTCTATAGAAGGAACATACTGATAAAACATATTTTATAAGAGGTAGTTGACGGAATGGTTTTGCATGCAAACTAGGATGTTAGAAAGGGAGGGGTTGTTAAGCTATAGATCCTTGTCTTGGTCCATTTGCGCTGCTGTAACAAAATACCATAAACTGGACAGTTTATAAGCAAAATAAACTTTTTTCTCACAATTGAAGAAATAAGATGGAACCAGGAAGCTGAAGATCAAGGCGCTGGGGGTATTTGATGTCTGGGGAAGACTTGGTTTGCAGAGGGCTGTCTTCTTGCTGTGGTCCATCCTCCTTTTGTGGCAAAAGGACCAAGGGAACTCTCTGGAGCCTCTTTAATAAGGGCACTAATCCCATTTACAAGGACTCCGACCTCATGACCTGATCACCTCCCCAGTGCTTACCTCCTGAAACTAGGGTCGTCTGGGATAGGTTTCTACATATAAAGATGGCAGGGAGTGGACACATGCACTTAGACAGAGCAACCTGCTGAACTGGATAGTCTATCTTCTCACAAAGCAACTGGCAAACTCAGGCTGTCCTCATATTGATTTATGACACCTCTGTCTTGATGTGACTCCCTAGACTTTAAGAAGGGCATGACTCCCTGGAAAGGGGTTCCACTACTTCCGTAGTCTATCCGTTCATCAATCTCAGGATGAAGCTTTTTTCGTTTTGTTTTGTTTTCATCTTAACTTCCCTGAAACTGGAGTGACAATGTTGCCTTTGTGAACATGTGAACCTGGTTGCCTTACTGATGGTATACCTGGATGACGGTAACCCTTTCATACTTTAGCCAACAATCCACTTCAAGGAACCTTGGAGGGAGGAATATGAGTGCTGGTTGTGGTCCGAAGCCGTCCATGGACATCTTCTGTTAAAATCAAGAGAGTACCAAAATCTAACTCATAGTAGGGATGGCAATTGCTTGTAAGGAAATTCTGAAACAATAGTTGAGATTCCTTTGTACAAAATGCTTACCTCTTAACAGTAAGAAGGCCATACTTTGGAAAAATAGGTCATGAAAATTCGAAGTTGATGTGATCCAGAAAAGCTACATTTAATTTAAAAAGCTTGGAGATGCCAATTTATTTCATTTTTATTTTACTTACATTCATACTGGAGTGGTATATAATAAAAACTTGAGTCTAAAAGAGATCTTTCATTGAGTATAAAAATTATGAAAAAGAAATATCGTGTCATAGTTCAAATGGCATATATTTTTCCTTATTGTCAATCAAAATGATGATGCATTTTGGATCCAATAAAACAGAGTAATAGCATTCATTTACATGAGACTGCATTTAACAACGTACATTTAAAAAATATTACACAAAGATATAATAAACTGCTCATTATCTTCAGGATTTGCTTAGCAAGCAAGCATATAATCCAAAGAAAGAACTCTCCCATTTCTTACAGGAAATAATTTCAATGATCGATACTCAAAATCTCCATTTCTGTTCTATCGAAAATTAAGTATTTTTAATTGTAACTTATACTGATATGATTAGAGCTTCATATGCATTTATATGAAGTAATAGAGAAAGATTCCTTTACCCTTTACCTGGGTTATCCCAACAGTAACATTTTGCATAATCATAGGGCAATATCACAGTCAGCATATGAGCACGGATAAAATCCACAGATCTTAATCAGGTGTCCCCAGCTGTGTGTGTGTGTGTGTGTGTGTGTGTGTGTGTGTGTGTGTGTGTTTAGTTTTATGTTACATTATCACCACAATCAGGATACTGGATGGTTCAATCCCCACAAGGATTCACCTCCTTCCTGCCTCATCACCCCCTTCTCTTATCCCTTAAACCACTGTTCTCCATCTCTAAAACTTCGTCATTTCTATTCATACAGTTTTATTTATTTCAACAGTTTTAAGGGTACAAATAGTTTGGGGGGTACCCATCACCCCCACCTGTGCACACTGCACTCAGCAGGTGATTTTTCCATCCCTCCTCCTTAACCCTCTCCCCCTTCTCTGTGCCTTTGCAGACTGTGAGTTTAGTGCCCGCTTACAAGTGAGAGCACTCGGGGTCTGGTTTTCCATTCCTGCGTTACTTTACTTCACACAATGGTCTCCAATTCCAACCGAGTTGCTGCAAAAGACACTATTTTGTTCTTTTCATGGCTGAATAGTATTCCATTAAAACTTCATCATTTCTCAAATGTTCTATGAATGGAATCATACAGTATGCAATGTTTTAGAACTGGATTTTTTTTTTTTCCACTCAGCATAACTTTCTGGAGACTTCCAGTTTGTTGCATATATCATTAGTTCAATTCTTTTTATTGCTAAGTGAAATAGTTTTGAGAAATGAATGGATATTGAATCATTTGAGAATTGGGTTGGACTGTTATTTAGAGAAGTGTGTAAAGAATGTCATTAGTCTGCTCTCCCTAAGTAGCAAGACTGGTAGTGGCAACTTTGCCATGAATCACTCCAGTCATTTGATCAACCTGGAAAGTGAGAGCAGGGGTGGGAGACACAAATCAAACTCACAGGTAATTTCAAAGCCCCTATATTCAAAATCTTCCCTGAAAACACCCTGCATTTTCTTTAAAGTCAAAACTGTTAACTTAGAGCAACTATGTTAGTTGGTATTTGATTTCTTTCTTTCTGCCTGTGAACTCTTATAGACACACAAATAAGCAGTGATAAAGTTGTCAAAGAAAATCTAGCAAAAGAGAGAAATGAGGCTCTGAGTGTCTCAGGAAAAGATTCTCTACCTTGGAGAATATTGGAAAGTACCTCCCTTCCTATTACCAACCAACTTGCAGTTATAGGTTTTTACTGCAGTGGAGATTGGGATATCCTTTCTGTTTTTAGGGCTGTATTTAACAAACACTTCCGGTGTGTCTACCATCATCTCTTAGGCAATTTTTTTTTTTTTTTTTTGAGTTGGAGTCTCACTCCGTCACCCAGACTGGAGCGCAGTGGCCGCTCCCAGCCACCGCAGCCTCAACCTGCTGAGCTCCGGAGATCCTTCCGCCTCCGCCTTCCAAGTAGCTGGAACTACAGGCGAGCGCTACCATGCCCGGCTAGTTTTTGATTTATTGTAGAGATGAGGTCTCGCCAAGTTGCCCAGGCGGGTCTCGAACCTGCGAGCTGAGGCAATCCACTCACCTCAGCCTCCCAAAGTGCAGGATTACAGGCTAAGCCACTGAGCCCAGCTCTTAGGCAATTTTTAATGATTCCTATTTTGCATATGAGGAACCTTAAACACAGCAGGTTAAGAGATTTTCCCCAGGTTCTGTGGTTGTGAAGTGAAAAGGCAATGCTTTGACACCAGGTAGTCTCTCTCCAGAGGGTTATCTGCACTTTCCTTCTTATTTCTCAAGCTTTGTATTGAAGTCCATGAAGCCTACAGGAAGGCACACATTCTATATGCGTGGAGCTTGACACATGTTTGCACGCTGAATTCTTCTTGTAATCAGCATCTGGATTCAATCACAGAAAATTAACAACCTTCTAGGGGTTCCTTTCCAGTCACTACCCTCTGCTGAACAGGACCACTTTCTTGGCTCCTGAAAGCACAGATTAGTTTTGCCTGTTGTTGGTACTTTATGTAAATGGATTACATAGATCATACTCTCCTGTGTCTGGCTTCTCTCATTTAGCGTGAGCTATTGCTGTGTGCAGTTCTAGTCATCAATCCTTGTTATTCAGTGTTCTTGGGAGAAAAAAAATGTTGCTGCTGGTGCAAGTCCATATTGTGAAAGCCTATTAAATTCCACTAGCAATTGAAATTTTCATCCTGCTACCAAAGAAGAATTTAAACTCAGCAGTCCATTTAAATATCAAACCCTCCCACTTCTATCTAGTGATCAAACATAAACTTAGGAGCTGGTTTACAAAGCTTTTTCTCTGAAACTTACCACCTTTCAAGCCACGGCCATTTTAATCAAGATTAGAACATCTGATCACAGTTTTTTCAGCACCTAGATTTCTTCCAGTCCATTAAGTTGACAAGGGGCATTCAATTACCAAGTATTACCATAATCATCTCTGGAAAGGCATCTCTAGGCAATACTTACAGCTTGGAGACTTGCTCCAGCAAAATAATAATTGTTAGTTGTCCGTCACATTGAAAGATAGTGCTGGACCCGAGATCCCTCCGGCAAGGTGGCTTACAGGTAAGATGGTTTGTGAAGTGGAAAAGTACAGCCCCATCCACTGTAGCAATCCTGATCATTTGATAACAGACAACACAGAGTCCCAAATCTCAAGTGTAAGAAAATATTGATTCAACTGAGCCAGCCAAAGAAAGAGAAGAGAGAGACCCTCATTATGAGCACCAAAGGCCCATTTTTACACCATGGCCTCTTGTTTGTACACCTTGTAAGGGACTTAGAAAGCAGAACTCTTTAAATAAGCATGTAGGCTTGTGAAAAAGTAAAAATGAAAGAATTGGGCTTAGGATTGGGATCAGGCTTAGACCCTGATCCATTCTCCTGAGAGCTAACACCCAGGGGCACAGGAGGAGATCTAGTTCTCTTTTATGGTCGTGGGTGCCATTGCAGCTCCCTTGTTCTCTCGGTCTTTTGACGGAATTGTTATTAAATCTAGAATTGCTTGGCTGTGTTTTCTGTTGGTGTGGGCTTAGCTGCAGAGGACGTAGCTAACTCTATTCATTCCAGGGTATTAATGACTTATAGGATCCCTGGGACTCTAGGCTGAATTTCTAGCTTCTAAGAATAACTCCTAAAGCCACACAACAGAAATGGACCACCAAGAATCTCCCACCTCTGCCCCAGTCAGAGAGCTAAGGAGCCCAGCAGACTGCTGACCAAACCAGGCGACCACTTCAGCTTCCAGCTCCCGGCTGCAGCAGTGACGGAAGAGGTTCCATGGCTTGACCCTGTCCCCATGCTGCCCAGGTCCAAATCCAA
This sequence comes from Cephalopachus bancanus, assembly GCA_027257055.1. Classification (NCBI taxonomy): domain Eukaryota; kingdom Metazoa; phylum Chordata; class Mammalia; order Primates; family Tarsiidae; genus Cephalopachus; species Cephalopachus bancanus. Next base: position 2,358,933 of record JAPVLO010000269.1, read on the forward strand.
ATTTGCACGCGTGCATCTCATCGGAGATACCTAAAACATGCCCAGCAACCCTGGCTGCAAGGACTCTGGAGATGTCTTTTTAAAAATTTTTTATTTTAAAGATGTGAGGTACAATTCAGGGTTAGAGATACATACGGTCATTGTACAAGTAAAGTTTGGGTCTCACTTTGGTCCCCACATCACCTGGTTTGAGACCAGGTACACTTATTGGTGAAGTTTGCCCTCCTCCCAACTCCCCCTGGCAGTTTCTCACTCCTGCCAATCCCTTTCTTGTAGGATTATGATAATTGTTCAGGGTCCGCTTATGAGTGAGAACATGTGGTACTTAGTTCTTTGTTTCTGTGATAGATCACTGAGTATGATAGACTCTACATCCATCCAAGTGGACTGCAAAGTCCATAATTTTGTTCTTCTTTATGGCTATGTAATATTCCATCGTGTATATGTGCTACATTTTTTTTTATCCAGTCCTCTTTCCATGGGCAGTACAGTTGGACCCATGTTTTGCTATTGTGAATAGGGCTGCAATAAACATGTATGAGCAGGTATCTTGTTTGTAGAATGATTTGCGTTCCTCTGGGTATATTCCCAGAAGGGGGATTGCTGGGTCATATAGGAAGTCGATTTTTAGATCTTTTAGGAATCGCCACGCTGTTTTCCACAGGGGTTGTACTAGTTCACACTCTCACCAACAGTGTAGAAGTGTTCCCTTTTTCCCATATCTTCTCCAACATCTGTTGTTTTTTGAGTTATGGATGATGGCCATCCTGACCGGAGTTAGGAGGTATCTTAGTGTGGTTTTAATTTGCATTTCTCTGATGACTAGTGAGGCTGAGCATTTTTTCATGTGTCTGTTAGCTGCTCATATGTCTTCTTTTGAGAAGTGTCTGGAAGTATAGTTCTTAGCTGCTCACCAGGAGGATGGAAGAACACTAAACCCACCAGTCCTCAGCATGTAGCATTTAGACAACCAAGCCACAGAAACACAGAACGCCCACTATACCACCTCATTCTTTAAAACTTTTTGCTTTTAAATCTTAAGTCAACTCTAGAGACAAGCTTTGTTGAAGGTGAAGTTTTCACTAGTTAAAACGATAGTTCTCTGACTTCAATGTGGATTAAATTCAAGTGGAGAGCTTGAGAACAACAGAAGGCTGAGTCCCAACTCCCAAAAGAGCCCGGCGTACACAGGCTTGGGGGGCCCAGACCATGCCTGGTTAATTCCCATGTATAGTCAGAGTTGAGGAACGCTGGGTTAGACAGTACTGTGGTCACCGCAAATCTACTGTTTTCTGAAAACTATAGCATCTCACTGACTGTGTAGAAAACTCTCTCATTGAACCCAGGACCAAACTGCCAAAATAGATAATCCACAAAAAAAGGAGATTCACGGACATGCTCTGAGGGCCGGCACAACACACACACACACTTGGCATGAGCAAAGAGAAGTTGTGTCAGAGTGCCTGGGGCAACTTAATTAGCAAAGCCTTATGTATGGAAATGCGATATTCAGTCGCCAACTCAACTATGGCAAATAGAAGAGCTTACAAAACTTTAAGAGTGCATTAAACAAAACAAAACAAACAAACGAAAATAAACAAAGGGCACCCAGCAACAAAATCACAGTAGGCTGGACTATGCAAGCTGACTGAGGCAAGACTCCAAAAAAATACCCAAAAGCCAAAAAATAAACAAAAAGCAACTGGCATCAGGAAGAACTCCTGGGGATTTAGGCTACTTTTTCATCTACTTTCCTGACAAAAAAGTCCCAAAACTCAAAGTCACCCCATGGCTCCTGGAAAACAAATGAAATAGCAACAATCTGGATTTTTGGCTCTATTTATCAATGATGGAAGTTTGCATCAAGTTTCCATAACTTTATTTTTTAAATTTTATATTATTATAGAGATGTGGGATACAAATAAAGGTTAACTATAAAAGTAGGATGCATGCAGGTGAAGTTTGATCCTCCAATTGTCCCTCACTCTCCCTCGTTAAGGATCAGACACCCTTTGTATTGTTACAAGGTCTCACCCCTCCCTCCCTTCCCTGACAATGCCCAGCGACTGTCTATCCCTGCCTTGTGCTAATGTGATTAATGTTCAAGTTCCACTGATGAGTGAGAACATTTGTATCCAGTTCTTTGTTTCTGTGATAGATCACTAAGTATGACCGTCTCCTACTCCACTCAGTTTGTTGTGAAGTCCATGATTTTGTTCTTTATGGCTACATAATACTCCAACATGTATATGTACCACATTTTCTTTATCCAGTCTGCTTTTGATGGGCAGTATAGCTGGAGACCTAAATACCCCACTAACAGTTCTAGATAGATCATTGAGGCAAAAATATCAATAAGGAGACTGGAACTTCAACTAGATGCTTGACCAAATGGACTTGATAGACATCTACAGAACAGTTCACCCAACAGCTACAGAGTATACATTTTACTCATCAGCACGTGGAACATACTCCAAGATGGATCACATACTTGGACATAAATCAAGCATAAAAAAGTCCAAAAGATTGAAAAATGTCATGTGTCTATTAAGATCACAATGGAATAAAAGTAAATATCGCGACCAACAAGATCCTCCCAAAACACTCAAAGGCATGGACACTAAATAACATGCTGCTGAATGGCTTTTGGGTCAACAAGGAAATCAAGACAAATAAACAATTCCTGGAAACAAATGAAAACAAAGACACATCTTATCAGAATCTCTGGGATGCCAAGAAAGCAGTGATAGGAGGAAAATTCATAGCATTGCATGCACATATCAAGAAAATAGAAAGATCACAAGTAAACAGCTTACTGTCACACACAAGAGAGCTAGAAAGACAGGACCACCAAAATCCCAGTCTCATTATTTTAGAAAGCAAAGAAGATCCATGTAATTTCTTTCTCAAGCACAGACCCTGGCTGCTCACAGGGTGGTCCATGGATGAGCATCCCTTAGAACTGGTGAGAGATGCAGACTCAGGCCCACCGCAGACTTTTGAATCAACATCTGCATTCTGGCACAATGTCCAGGTGATGCTCCCACACATACATTACAGTCCAAGAAGCACTGGACAAAATTTTCCCATATTCCCCGCATTTTAGACCACATGCACATATGCTTCTGTGTCAAAGCGTAACATCCTATTTAAGAATTTTTGAGGCTCTCAAAAAGGAAGCAGCTTTCCAATTTACTAGATTTGAGCCCATCAGCTCTCTCATGACAGAATGTGTTTATTACTCACATATATCGTCTGAAATAGTTCCCTTCCTCTCAAATTGTCTATTATAAGTAAACTTCCTCTGAAGCTATGGTTTTGTCCATCCCACCATTCTAATGAGGATTTTGAAATGTTTAAAGTGTTCTCTAAACATACTGGATCATACATTTACTAGGACATTTAGCAGAAAGTAGCTTGGCATCTTGGTTATTCCCAGTGACGCGAAGATAAACAGATGCTCCCTTCCCTCCTGGCCACCAAGCAGCCTTGTAACTGTCTATGACTGTCGGGTTGATTTTTAAGAAAACAAAACTGAAATTTCCTTCTTCTTTTAACTGTGCAGCAAGAATTAGTTGAAAATACAAATTAAATCTCCTATGTTCTGACAAGAAAGTAAGGAGACAAGATTAACTGCTAAAAATGTCTCGGTTTTATCTTCAGGTTTAATAATTTAGCACCTGAATTGTTGGCTCAGAAGGCAAACAATATCTTCTGTTGCATATTTTATGACCGAATTTCAGAGAGCAACAAGCCAGTAGCCAAACCCCTGGTGCATACTTAATGGACTCTACAGAAGAGTCTGGGAAGAGACTGGGGATTTTGTGGAACATGCCACACAGAGGTTCGGGGAGGGTCAAGTCCTCAGTATGAGCGCTGGAATTAGCTTCCACGGGAGACACAGATCCCAGGCTGCTCCTGCCAGCTCCTGCCAGGGATGTGCTCTTGACAAACTGACCCATTAGAGCAATCACTTTCTGAGGACTCAGTGTGGCCCAGCCCTGTGTGCCCATCTGGCTTCTGGCATGCACACATCCTTAATCCCAGGTTTACAACAGGATATTTTGTCCTTTTTAATGAAATGGAGAACATTCTCTTGGCCCAATAACTGGAAACCTTGCCAGTTGCTAAAGTACCATGTAATAAAAACAGTGATTGTCAACGTCTCAGGCATAGAAGAATACTAACACTAACATAAACACTAACACCAACGTCAACACCAACACCCACTAACACTAACAGACCTACACCAAGGCTAACACTAACATTAATATAGCTACAAACACTAACACAAAGACTAATGCTAACACCAGCACTGACACTACCACTTACACCAACACCACCACCAACACTAATACAATATGAACACTAACGCTTACACCAAGGCGAACACTAACACTAATATTACTACAAACACTAACAGCAACACTAAGACTAACATCAACACCAACACTAACACTAAAACCAATACTATTACTAATACAAACACTAACACATTGATGCTAACAATAAGACCGATTCTAATACTTACACTAATACTAAAATTAACACCAATTAACACCAACACTAACACTAATATTTATACAAACACTAATATTGACACCAAGACTAACACTAATATTAATACAAACACTGAAACAAAGACTAATACTAACATGAGGACCAAAACTAACAAAAACACCAACACCAAAGCCAACAATAACACCAACACCAACACCAATACTAATATTAATACAAACACTAACACCAAGACTAACACTAACACCAACACCAAGAGCAACACTAACGTTACCACTAATAGAAATATCAACACTAATACTAACACTAAAACCAACGCTAATACTAATACAAACAGTAACTCCGAGACCAACACTCATGGCCACGCTAACAACACCAGTATTAATACTTACACTAATACACTAATACTGGCACTAATGTTCATACCAACAATAACACCAACACTGAAATCAATGCCAATGCTAACATTATATTAATACTAATGCCAATGCCAGTGCTAATACGAACTAGTACGAAAGCCAACACAAATACTAATACAACTGTAATTCCATACTACAAATAAAATAATAACAGCTGACATAGATTAAGCATTTACTATGTGTGTTCTAATACTAAATGAGTATCTCCTCTTTTAGCTTCTGAAAGTGCTCTTTGAAGTAGGGATGATTACTTTTTCCACTAACAAATGAAGAAACTGAGGCAGAGAGTAGGTAGGCTTTTGTCCAAGATTAAGTAGCTGATAAACAGAGGAGCAAAGATATGAAAACAAGCTGTTGGATTCCATAATCGAAGCCTGTGACTTTTCTTCCTCTGTGGGCAGTCTAAGCTGCAGCCACATCAGACTGTCGAGTTTCTCAGAAATGCTAAAATTTGGCCGCTCCTACCAGTGAGGACCAGCATTTTGTTCTATGACATATGATCCCCACCGTCTCCACAGACCATAACACCGGAGAAGTAGCTTGGCAGGAAGAAGATTGTGCGACAGGGATTGTCACTGTTGTGTCTTGCACATTCGAGCCGTTTCTGCACTGATGAATTTTCCCAGGGTATGTCTACACCAGTGGCTGACCAACCGTGGCCACAGGCTACACCCGGCCCTCTGTCTGGATCTGTGTGTGCAGTTCTATTGAACACAACCCCTCCCTTTCCATTCCTAGATGATTTATGGCTCCTTCCGTGTTACAACAGCCCAGCTGAGTAGCCGACGCTAGAACCATGTGCCTCAAGAAGCCAATAGTATTTCCTCTCCAACCACGGACTGATCAACAACCACAACCTGAAACTGCCACACTCACCTCCCACCTTTAGTCTCAAGTCAATCTGGAGCCCACCCCTCTTGCCAGACACAGGCTACTGGTATTTCTGGATTTGTGAGAAAGTTTGTGGATACAAGGCACAGACAACTCGACTTAGACTGGCTCCAACCATAAGGAAAAAGAGAATGCTCTGTGCTCATGAGAAGTCCAGGTTTATGTTGGCTCTCAGTACGAAAAAGCCAGGTCTTGAGATCCCCTGGTCTCTGCATAGTGAGGCACTGATGCCGGAAAGGCAAACACAACCCCACCTGCCACTTCCAAGGGACTCTCCTGGGTCCTCCTTCTTCCTGTGTTGACTCTGGGACTACCCGCTCCACCCTGGTTATGTCACATGACCTTGTCTTCACTCACCCTTCCTATCTTGGGGTTTCGTATCAAAAGGAAACCTCACCAATGGGGGAACGTGTCCTCAGAAACCACACCACATTCTTGTCCCTGTTCCAGGCTGTGGGAGGGGTGATGGGCAAGTGACATTATCCCTGTCCTAGTTTATTTGTGAAGTGCAGATTTTAATATTCCCCACCTCATAGGATTGGTGTGAGATTTACATGATTTAAAATGTGCTATCACTCATACACACATGCACATATATAACTAGCACATAGTGCAGCACGTACTATATACTTGTTAATGATTATATCTGTGGATCTATTAGGCCCTTACTCTTTTCATGAACATTTTCTCCCTCTTGCCTTAATAAAGTCATCCCCAAGGTTCTGTCATGAACTCGTTTCTTGCAATTTCATTGTTTTCCCTGAGTGAACTCATTCACTCCCAGAGTCCCACTCTGACTCACACAATGATAACGTTAATGATATAGCAATGATAAACTTATAAGTAGATGACTTTTCTTGTGTACTTCTCATATACAGCTTCTAAAACCTTGGGTGGATTGACTAACTTGATTCCTACGACAAACTTTGAGAGATTGAAGAATAGAAAGAGACGCACATAGGAAGGCTAACACTAACATTAACATGAATGGAAACACTAATAGACTAAAGCTAACACCAACACCAACACTAACACTACTACAGAATAGAGAGTGAAGGTCTAGCATACGTCTACTTGGAGATGTTGAAGGGGAGGAGACATTGAAGAGAGACTGAGAGATTTTAGAAATCAATGACTGCCAGTCCTCAGAAATGACACCAGCACAGCAAGGGATGGGGAAGCTCATCTGGACAGATCCCTGGGCTGTGGATACCTCCAGGCAGTGCCAGGATGAGCCATGTGAAGTCTCAGGACTCAGTGTTTCTCCTCCTGCCCTGTGGACTAAGATCTCATCACCTGCCTTCCTCTGATCCAGTGGTTCTCAACCCTGACCACACATTAAATCACCAAAGGTGCTGTTGTCTTTTTTATTTTTTTTTGAGTTGGAGTCTCACTCTGTCACCCAGACTGGAGTGCAGGGGCCGCTCCCGGCCACCACAGCCTCGACCTGCTGGTCTCCAGCGATCCTTCCGCCCCAGCCTTCCGAGTAGCTGGAATTACAGGCATGTGCTACCATGCCCGGCTGATTTTTTGATTTATTGTAGAGATGAGGTCTCGCTGCCCAGGCGGGTCTCAGACCCGCGGGCTCAGGCAATCCACTCACCTCAGCCTCCCAAAGGCGCAGGATTGCCACCGAGCCCGGCAAGGGTGCTGTTTTCTTAAAATACCCCCTTGGATCCCACTCCAAGAGATTTGGATTAAGTCGTGCTAGGGGTGAAGCCCTGGTATGCACATTTTTTAAAACAACACTCCAAAGAATAGTTAATTTTAATTGGATGATTGTCTGGGTTATTCCTAGTGTTAGAGCTCTGACATTCATCCTAATAATCAGATGCCAATAACTTCTAAGTTGTTCTTACTTATAATTAGAGGACATGTTTATACATAGTTCAGTCACCTGTTTAAATTTTACAAATACTTTGGTAAAGTAACCATTTTATGTATACTTCCCTTCACAATGTAAAATGAAAATTGGTAATATGTGAATAATTCATCAACTTTTTTTTTTTTTTTGAGTTGGAGTCTCACTCTGTTGCCCAGACTGGAGTGCACTCCCAGCTGCTCCCAGCCACCGCAGCCTCAACCTGCTGGGCTCCGGCGATCCTTCCGCCTCCGCCTTCCAACAGGCTGAGCCACCGTGCCCGGCTAGTTCATCAACTTTTTAAAAATATTTTATTTTAAAAATGTGGGATACAATTCAGGATTAAGTATACAAGTGGACATTGTACAGGTAAAGTTTGGGCCTCCCTTGGGTCCCCACTTTGCCTGGTTTGAGATCAGGTACCCTTATTGATGTTGTGTCCCCACCCTCTCAGCATCCTGCTACTGTAGATCCCTTTTTTACATTATTATGGTAAATGTTCAGGGTCCACTTATGAGTGATTGTCAACATTTTTAAAAGCCCAGGTGACTGGAAGTCAGGACAGGGGGAGTCAGAGTCACCAGAGGCCATTTCCAGAAGATATGGGCTTGGGCGTCTTTCTCTGGTCCTCCTGCCTCAAAACTGCACATACACACACAGCATGTGTTTGCTGACAACACCCTCCCCCAAAGGACACTGAGAGGCCATGGCTCTCAAAGTGTGGTCCCTAGGCCAGTGGCAGCAGTGTCGCCAGGGATGTGTTAGGAGATGCACGCACATGGCGCTCCACCAGATATATGAGGTCAGGGGCTCTGGGCTGGGTCTCACCATGCTATTACAACAGGCCTCACACCTCCCTCACCTTTGCCTTGGACTCCGTTCAGGTGTGGTATCCCCATTCGTGAAGATCTCCCTACACCAAAGGGCGAAAGCCCCAATGCCTACAAGGACCAGACAGGTAATTTGAGTGAATAGATAGGGCTGGATATAAGAAAGTAATGAGGGCCGGGCTCGGTGGCTCAACCTATAATCACAGTGCTTTGGGAGGCCAAGGCGAGTGGACTGCCTGAACCCGCGGGTTCAAGACCCGTCTGGGCAAGTTGGTGAGACCTCGACTCTACAATAAATCAAAAAATTAGCTGGACATGGTAGTGCATGCATGTAGTTTTGGCTACTTGGAAGGCTGAGGCAGAAGGATCATCAGAGCCCAGCAGGGCGAGGCTGTGATTGCCGGGAGTGTGCTACTGCACTCCAGTCTGGGCAACAGAGTGAAACTCCAACACAAAAAAACAGAAAGAAAAATAATGAGGTAAGACCCGTAATAGAGGACACATGGCACACTTCTCAATGTTGGAGAGATTATAGTGAACTTGGTGTATGTACACCCCACTAGGGAGGGCAACTTCTCCTGACCTCCAATCTGTTTTCCAGGTATGAATATGGGTCTTGAGCAGAAAGATTTTATTTTCAATATGCTAGAAACTCAGATTTTTAGATAAAAGATCCTGACTTTGCTCTAATCACAGGTTTGTGATTAATGTCACACTACACCATAGGAGCCAATCAGAGCATTATCAGCGTGACAGATTCAGCCCATGACTGCAAACTTCTGATTTCTGACTTTTTGAAGGGAGGCATTGTGTCTTTCTTAACATTTTTGCCCAGGATGTGTGATTGTGGAGATTTGGAATACACATTTGTTGAGTGAATGAACTAACTCTTGCACCATCCAGGCTGTTTGTTAAAAATGTTAATTGTCTCTAGGGGCAGGGACTTGTTACATTGATCAAAATTTAGATGCCAGGCTCTCTGGGGCTGCTTTGCTGTTTCCTTCCAGGATAGCAATGGTTGTGTCTGAAGGTGGCAGCTGAGAGTGTGTCATGGCGTTTACTGAAGACACACTTAACCTTCTGCGGTTTGACCAGTTTGTGACTTTCATGTTATCTTTTTGAGGAAAGCCAAGTTCACATAATTGCCTCAGGCAGCTTCTCAGAAACTTGGCTCAGCTGAGAACTGCTGTCTTCCACTTGCCCTAAGAAACTTTTCAAAGGCTCATCCCCTTACGAAGATAAATCGAGTCTGGCTAGCTTAAACACTTGTGTGAGCAACTTGTGCCAAACGGAGGCTGCTTCCCTCTTGCACGTAACATCCATCACTCAGACATGCCCATCAGAACTTGCAGTGACATGTGTACAACAGAAAGAGCAGAGGCATGCTATCAAAGTACCGGGGCTGAGCCACTTCCCGGGAAAAATAAACACCGCTGTGGTACTCCTTCACTAATCTGTCAGGCGTCTCGGGAAAGACATCTACCCTGCTCCCGAACAGAAATATTCTTCCTGACAGGATCATCACTTAAAATTAATATTTAAAAAAAGCAACAATGTTTTTCATTATTGCCACTTCCTCTTTAACAAGGCAAAATTGCAAATTGAATTAAATGACTTCATTCTCAAAGTGGTTTTGTGGCATTGCCGACTTCTCAGTAACAAGCTGAAAATGTGAAGCCATTGATCAAACTGTGTGATTCTCAGAGTGATGGGTGGAGAAGAAAAACTGGCCTCGGAGCTGGGAGTTGTAGCTATTACTGTCAATTACGGTTTCTGCTCAGAAGCATGAAGCGATTTTATCCTGCTGTCTGCTGTTTGCCTCAATACATTTTTCTCAGAACTGGGAATACAAACCCTGAACATGAAAGGAGCCTATTACGATCGCCTGCCTAGCCTGAAACACTACCTCGAAACCCAAGTACTTGACTCAGTTGGTCGATAAAATTATTGAGATCAGTTGGCCTGGAAATGACAATGCATGCTTTTCTCACTAATCCCCACTAAGGAACAGCGAGATCTCTCAGGACCTGCAGGATTTCCTAGGAACTGTTGTGTGAGGTTCCTGTGACAGGTCGAAAAAAGGACTCCCAGATATAAGCCCTCCTGCAGATGGCGGGAGACAGAAGAGGTATCCCTGTGGAGAACTGAGGAGTAGGGATCAGCAATGTAGTCTGGATCACAGGCAAAGCTTGGTGGTGCTGGCTTGCTGAATTGGGCATGTACGATGCCCACAAATGAATGGAATACCATGTGACATCAGGCCACCACTATGTCAGAAACATAATGGCAATGAAAAGATCATAGACGCTGGGTTCGGTGGCTTTCGGTGGGAGGATCACTTGAGCCCAGGAGTTTGAGATCAGCCTGGGCAACATAGCATAACCTTGTCTCTACCAAAAAAATAAATAAAATAAAAATGTTCTAAAACTGGATTGTGATAATGGTTACATAATTCTGTAAGTATACGAAAAGTCCTCAAACTATATCCATAAAACGTCAATATTATGAAATGTAAATTATCTTTCAATAAAGCTCTTAAAAATAATAACATTGAGGACCGTCTGTCATTCACCCACCGTGCTCTATGTAAATATCCCTCTAAGGATGCGAACACCTTAAACTATCTCAAGAATTCTACCACCAAGTCAGATAGGAAACTCAAAATAGAAAACTAGAGGTACCAGGTTTATTCATGAGACTGGTGCAAATTAGACCATTTGGTGACATTAAGAATAGCAAGAATGCAAACTGATACTCTAACCAAAAGTTGACAGACATTTAAACAGTAAAGTCACTTTGGAAAGGAATGTGTCAGTATTTATTAAAACAGAAAATACTCGTAACTTGAAGTCAAATAACTATTAAAGTGTAGATGCATGAGAAACTCTTGTTCACGTGCTTACAGAGATATGCACGAGGACGTTCATTGAAGTAGTGTTTATCCCAGTGAAAACAACAAAAATGTCCAAATAGGCAAATGTGCAAAAAAAAGATATAAAACTATATTTTAAAAATGAAACACTATCCTATAGGTGTGTATATCGGTATGACTAAACCTCAAAAAAAATTCAGTAAAAATAGTAGAATGGCATGTTTGCTATCACTATTTATGCAAAATTAGCATAAATACATAGTTATATGAAAGTAAAAGATATACATCCAACCAAGGTCCAAACTGCCCAGGGGAGCAGTGGGGAGAATGGGCTGGAAGTGGTGATCATGGCAAACACTCCACAGCGTCTCCACATTTCATTTCTCCTTTCTCCCCTTCAATGCTAGACGCCCCTGGAATGTTGACTGGGACACGCCCACTACATCACGTCATGCCACATGGTCAGGGGCGAGTGTGTGACCAAGTTCAAGCCAATGAAGGATGAGAACAATCCACCTGTGCAGGTTCAAGGTCACCTCCTTAAGAGGAACTGGCTTGTCCTCCCTTCCCCTTTCCTACTAGCTGGGAGGGAGATGGGAGAGTGCTGCACCTCTTATGTTTATGTGGGTGAGGACATTAGGAAATCATGGGCAACAAGATGGAAGGAACCTGGGTCTCTGGAATTCCATGGAGAACAGACCCACTTGTCTCCAGGGCGACCTGGCAGCTTGGATTTCTATAAGAGGGAGAAGAAAGCTTTTCATCTTCCTCACACCTCACTAATGTGTCTTAAAGTACCAAAACTCAATGCTCTACCTGAAGGCATGGTGTACTTAGAGGAGACTTACTATCTGAACATACTTACTTCTTAAAAAAAATCCAAGAGCAAATATGAAACAATATTCTTGTTATTTTCTATGGAGGTGAGATATGTCTATATAGTTATTGCTATGTCTTTGTTTTTCTAATACTCTTGAAAAGTGTGCAATTATCCAAAGAAATATAATGATAGTCACGTTACTTTCACACCTGAAATTGTCATGTAGCATTTGTTTCCACTAGGGATATAACAAATAAACATCCTTACTGGTTTGCAGGTGAATCTACTTAATGTCTCACACTTTCTCCTAAGCCCCGAGTGGAAAAATAACCCTATGTTTAAACTTAGTGGTATAATGATAATATTCTCCTAGATATGTATAGAGCCCATTTTCAACTTCCAAGAGCTCACCTCTCTCAGAACATCTCGGTATACAAAACTCAACAGATGTTTATTAACCTCTTCAAATAACCTTTTGTAACTTCCTCTTTGCCCTGTGAGATTTCTTGCTTGTCTGGAAGACCGAGTTTGCCATACCCATTATTCACCAAGTGTGTGTTTGTCACTTAGGGTCAGAAACTAGATTTAATTGTGGTCTTGATGAACAGAGGTCTTTAAAACATGCCCATTCTAAATCATGTTATGCATTTAACCTTTCCAACGAACACCATAAAACTAAATGAAATATCGTTCTGGAAAGCAATCGGAGTGGTATCCATCAAAAACATAACACTTTCTCGTTTTGGTCCAAATGATTCCATTAAGCTCATCTGTGGACTGAGATAAGCAGAGAAAGGGAACTGGGAGGTGGGGATTGGACACTGTAAGGACGACATCTTCTTATATCTCCCCCAGTACCTAGGAGTGTAGGTACTGGGGGATTATCAGCGATTATTACTGGGTGTTTGAATGATTTTTACAAATCATTCTCTGTCAAAGCTTTTCTTTCCAACATTTGTCTAGAGTAGAACTCAAAGTACCACAGCCGTCTCCAGTTTTGAAAATTCCCAAGTGTTTTGCCTGCACTGAGCTCTACATTGGCCTATCTCAGGTTCTAGAGACAGAAGGCTTTCAGGACGCCGGAAGACAACAGGCAGGGATGGGATTGACAGCCTCTGCAACCAGGAACTTCTATTTAGGGCCAAAGCCTCGGTTCCCACCTGGGAAAATCCTTGCAAAGCAGTTGTCTGTAGCACCTGAAAGCCATGTGCTTTTGTTCTCTTGGCCAGCCCTGATATCCCGCCTGGATTTTATGTTACAACAAAGTAACCGAATGACTATTTTTGAATAAGCACTGTGCTGAGGACAGGGGATGCATTTGTGGGCCAACAGACATGGACTCTTCCACACGTGACACTTTTGGCTACAAGTGAAAGAAAGCACAAAAAATGGTGGTTTAAATCGTAGATAAATTTGTTTAAAAGAAATCTGGAGATGGATGGTCTTAGCTTAGTGATATCATCTGGAATCCAGAATCCTTCCTTTTTTAGGATCTGCCACGATTAGCGTCTGAATTATTTTCCTCTGGAAGCCCATCCCTTCATGGTTGCAAGATGGCTGCCTCAGCTCCAGCCATCATGTCTTCAAATTGATGGTGTCCAAAACCACACTCAGCAGAGCGAGAGAAAGCACTCTATGTGGGCCTTACTTCTTGTACTGGGAAGCACAACCTTTCCAAGGAGATAGTCATGTTCTTATGCTTCCTTGGATGGCACCAGGAACTTGTTCATCTGATCACAGGGATGGCAGAGGATTAGCTGGCATAACCTGAACAGTGTAGGGCAGGCAAAGAAGAAGGGATGGGACAGTCACCATGGCATGACGAGGATCACATTTTGGCCTTGGAAAAGATGCAGGGTATCTGACTTGTAGTAAATCTTATAGCTGGGGAAGATGGAATGCCCTTCTGGGGAGACAGAATAAAGATCTTCTGTTTCATCCTAGCCACCTAGAATTCATTCGTTGGGCAAGCACGAAGTATGAAAACATTGTATCTGAGAGTTTGTTCCTTTATCCCGAAGGAGAACTCTTCTCAGAAGATGCATATCTATCTATCACCCACCTATCATCTATCTACCATCTATGGATCCTCTATCCATCCATCTATCTACTGATCCATCCATCCATCCATCATCTATATACCTACTGCCATAGTTTTTTTTGTGTGTTTCTAGTCTTAAAAACCTGAGAATGATAATTTATAGTAAACAGAAGTTTATTTGGCTCATGGTTCTTGGGCTGGGAAGTTCAAAATCAAGGGGACACATCTGTTGAGGGTCTTCTTATGGAATCATCCCATGGCAGAAAGGTGGCAGGGCAAAGGAGGGTGTGTATGAGAGAAACAGAAGGGGCCAAACATCAGGAATCCACACCAGTGATAACTAACACACTCCCATGACAAAGGTATGAATCTATCCATGAGGCAGAGCTCCATGACCCAATCATCTCTTAAAGTTCCCATCTCTTAACAGGGTTGCCCTGGAGATGACATTCCAGATGACATTCCCAACAAAAAATTAGAAAACTTAACGTGACCTCTGGGAAATGTATGTGAACCATAGCTCCTTTCCACCTATCTAGTAAAGAATGAGAACATCACAAAGAAAATTCCAGTACATTTTGTAGCCTGCCATTGGGTTAACACAGTCCAAGATCCTCTTTCTGTGGGAGCCACTGGGCTATTTTGACAGCCAAAACTATTGGTCTGCCCCTCAAAGTTCCAATAAGTGCTCTCAGGGTCCGATTTCCTCAACACCAATATTTTCAAATCAGTATACTGGAAAAGGAGTTGCATAATTTGTACTTCCTTAAATAAAAATTATTGGAAAAATATATAATCTTTGTGCCAAGTTAAATATATAACATTTTTCAAATTAACTATAAGTTGCTCCATTTGAATGGGAAAGCTACCAATATCTCAGTGGGAAAAACGTAAGTCATATCACGTTGGTCATTTAGAAAGCATTCGGTAAAGAGAAAACATAGCATAATTTATCAGGGTATGGCTTTGCAAAAGTGAAAAAAGTTTAGCGCACACAATAACGTGTGTGTCTTGGGACATTTTTCTACCTGTGGGCCTGGAGTGATGCTTCTCCTGCTTACACTGTGCCACTGAAGCTTTCACTGAATCTCAAAATTAGTTTTATTTTTCTGAACCAAGACTGGCCATGGTAGAACTGTAAGATTTTTGGCCAAAAAATAAAAGCATGTCATTCTGAAACTGTCATGGCTTGACCACTAATCTATTTATGAGGATTCAGCGAGAAAACTTGGAACTTCACAGAAAACGTTAGAGGGCAGATATATACTATAAGGCTGTGGTTAATGGACCATCCAGTGTGCCAGCATTGTGGTAAGATGTGGTTTACACACTTCAACTCATATAATCCTCACACTAACCATATGAGGTAGGTCGGCAGGTTTTCACTTTACAGTGGAAATGGGGGCACAGAGAGGTTAAGCCACTCTCCCGAGGTCACACAGATGATGAGCCGGGACAGGAGCCTGGCCCTCTGGCTGGAGTCTGCGTGCCATTCTCTCCACCCCTCGGCCTTCCTCTTTTCCCTCTCTGTCTGGCAAAGGGCTCACTCCCTGGAGGTGTTCGATGATGTTTAAAGGTTTGCATCGATCCTGCCAGGTTAGCCTGTGGAATAATGCATGCTTTCTCCCTTCTCGAGGTGTCATTGGCTCTGTGACAATGACGATCTGAGTTTCAGTACAACAAGGGGGCATGGAACAAGGAAGATGTGTTCACTGTGAAGCCCAGTCTTGGAGGCTGCAAGGTTATCTATGTTCACAGACCAAGGTCTCCAAGAGGCAAAAAGCAACTCTTTAAAAAAAAATTATTTTTATTTTAAAGATGTGGGGTACAATTCAGGGTTAGGTATACAAATGTTCATCATGCAGGTACCCTTGCTGATGAGGTGCGCCCCCCTCTCCCCTGGCAGTTTCCCTCAACTGCCAATTTCAGCTTCCTCCTCGGGAGTTTCCCACTTCCCACTACTGTCAAACCCTATCTTATGGTATTATGATAATTGTTCAAGGTCTGCTTATGAGTGAGAACATATGATACTCTGTCCTTTGTTTCTGTGATAGATCACTGACTATGATAGACTCAAATCGATCTAAGTTGCTGCAAAGTCCATATGTTTGTCCTTTTTTAAGGCTGTATAATATTCCATTGTGTATATGTACCACAGTTTTTTAATCCAGTCCAGTTTTGATGAGCAGCACAGTTGGTTCCATGTTTTTGCTACTGTGAACAGTGTTGCAATAAACATGCATGTGCTGGTATCGTTTTTGTAGAATGATTTGAGTTCTTCTGGGTATAGTCCCAGTAGGGGGGTAGCTGGGTCATATGGAAGGTCAATGTCTAGTTCTTTTAGAAATCGCCACACTGTCTTCCAAAGAGGTTGCACTAGTTTGCCTTCCCACCAGCTTGCAGAAGCATCCCTTTTTCTCTGCATCCGTGCCAGCGTCTGTTATTGCTTGTTTCTAAATGATGGTCATTCTTACAGGGGTTAGGTGGTATCTCAGTGTGGTTTTGATGTGCATTTCTCTGATGATAAGTGAGACTGAGCACCTTTTCATGTGTCTGTTGGTTGCCTGTATCTCTTCTTTTGCAAAGTGTCTATTCATGTCTATTCACTTTTTAATGGGGCTGTTTGTTTTTTTCCTTTCAGCACATTTGAATTCCTTGAAGATCCTGGATGTTAGACCTCTGTCAGACAAACAGTTTGCAAATATTTTTTGGCCCGTATGCCTGGTATTGGTACAAGAACAGGCATACGGACCAATAGAACAGGAAAGAGATTTCAGAAGCAAAACCTCAATTTCTCAACCAATTCATCTGTGACAAAGCCTCCAACAACAACCACTGGAGAGAGGAGAACCTATCCAGTAAATGGTGCTGGGAAAACTGGCTGGCCATATGCAGAAGATTGAAACAGGACCCCAACCTATCACCGTACACAAAAATCAACTCTAAATGGATCAAAGACCTAAATGTAAAACCTCAAACTGTGAGAACCTTACAAAATGCAGTTGGGTGCAGTGGCTCATGCCTATAATTCGAGCTCTTTGGGAGGTTGAGGTGAGAGGATTGCCTGAGCCCACGCTTTTGAGACCAGCCTGGCCAACTTGGCAAGACCTCATCTGTACAGGAAATTTAAAAATTAGCCAGACATGGTGGCACCTGTCTGTAGTTCCAGTTACTTGGAAGGTTAAAGTGGAAGAATGGTCTGAGCTCAGTAGGTAGAGGCTGTGGCAGTCGTGAGCATGCCACTGCACGCAGCCTGGGTGACAGAGTAAGGCTCTGACAAGAAAGAAAAGAAAAGTAAGAAAGAAAGGAAGGAAGGAAGGAAGGAAGGGAGGAAGGGAGGGAGGGAGGAAGGAAGGAAGGAAGGGAGGGAGGGGAAGGGAGGGAGGGGAAGGGAGGGAGGGAGGGAGAGAGAGAGAGAGAAAGAAAGAGAAAGAAAGAAAGAAAGAAAGAAAGAAAGAAAGAAAGAAAGAAAGAAAGAAAGAAAGAAAGAAAGAAAGAAAATGCAGGAGACACCCTTATGGAAATCAGAACTGGCAACCAATTCCTGATCAAAACACCAAGTGCCCATGCCTTTAGAGATAAGATAGACAAGAAGGACCTCATCAAACTGAAAAGCTTCTGCAAAGCAAAAGAAACCATTAAGAGAGTGGGGGGACAGCCCACAGAATGGGAAAAAGCAACTCCTGGGCTGTCTGGGAGGGACATGATGTTGAAGGGTCCTACAATGCTGTTGAAGGACCCCACACGATCTCAAAGAGTCCTATGTGCTATCAGAGAGTCTTATGAGCTGTCAAAGAGTCCTATGTGCTATCAAAGTGTTCCACGTGCTGTCAAAGGATCCCACATGCCGTTGAAGGGTCCCACATGTTATCAAAGGTCCTACAAGTATTGAAAGTTCTCGCGTGCGGTGGAAGGGTTCTGTGTGCTATCAAAGGGTTCTATGAGCTTCAAAGGGTCCCACCTTCTGTTGAAGGGTCCCACATGCTGTCAAAGCATCCTACGTGCTGTTGAAGGTTCCTACGTGTGCATTCATGATCTGCTGTGGGAACACATGCTGCACAGCTAGAGAGTGACAAAAAGGCAGGAGGGAAAATGCCTTTGAGAGTCCTGATTATCCAACTTGAACAGCTTTCCCAGAAGCCTGTCCCCAAGGTTTGCGTGAAAGAAATCAAACTCAGATGTTTCCTAGAAACCAGCATTTGTTTGAGTCTGTGCAGCTTCAGCTCAATGACATTTTCTCCAGGGCCCCAAGGAAGGTCGGTGGTGACAGCTTCTCAGGGTCCCTCTGAAAAGGGGTCCAGGGAGGTGAGGGTCACCACACTTTATACAGGTCTATGAGACTTCCTTTCTCTGGCGCCCAACTGGAAATGTTAAATTGCAACTCATCAACATGCCACACTTTGGTGCAAGGGAAGCCATGTTGATAAGATACAATTTAACATTTCATTTTTTTTTTAACTGAAAGGGTACATAATTTTTTTCTTTCTCATTGGCCATGATGCCAGCAGGCTAGGCAGGAGTCTGTGGGGGACAGCTGCCGTCTGCAACGATGAAAGAGCTCATCTGCCATGGACGAGTGAGTCTTGTGATATTTCTTGTAGTCCCTAGACCCGGCTTTAATTCTGAACTTCCACTTACATAAACCAGTGCATTCTGCATTGTTTCACTAGTTTGGTCTGTGTTGTCAGTCGCAGGCCACTGAAAGAGGTACAACCAAAGAAACATTTACCTGGGCTGTGGCAGGAACTTGATAAACCCAAACTCAGTGCCCATGCAAGTGATTCGAGAAGACAGTTATACTTTACAAACAATAGTCTCCATCTGGAACATTCTTTTCAAACCAACTCAGTACCCAAAGGAAAGAGGTCCCATGATTTGAGTAATTCCTTTTGCTTGATATCAAAGAATTATCAGGCAAGGCTATCACTGCAGCCTAGGGAGGTTAGAACATTCATCTAGAATGCTGAGAAACAGCACATGGCTTTAGCAAATCCTCCCAGGCATGTCTCTCTTAGGAGAATGTAGACACATGCTTTAGAATACACACACAACGTCCTGAAAGGAGACAGTATAGAGAGGATTAAATTCACAAAGCAGATGTTAGGAGGGACTGCAACGCATTCATGCGGAGTGAGAAATTTTAAGGAGAAAACTGCATTAATGCATTTAGAATAGATTCTGACCTGGGAAAATTCCACTCACACACAACTTCTGAAGAACACATCTGTTGCAGAAAGTGCAATTAAATTGTAATGGAACAAGCAAATCAGAAGTGAGGGCCCTTCCTGAACAACTTGCCAGCATTCATGCATATGTCCAGTAACCGTTTATTGAGCGTCTGTTTTGTAACAGGCAAGGATACAGGGACACGAGAGAGACAAGATTCCTGCCATAGGCATTCTATTGGCTGATGGGGGGGTCATAAAATTTTTTAAAAAATTAATTCATGATGGCAGTGCATGTGTGAAGAACAAACACCATAATGAGCATGCTAATAGGAAGACTGGTCAGGAGAGACTCAGCAGAGGTCACATTTGAGCAAAGACTTAACAGACGTGAAGGGGAAGCCGAGGGATATCAAAGAGGAACATCTTTCAGCAAGAGAAAGAGCAAGAGCTGAGACCTTGAGGTCAGCTTGTTCCTGGCATGCTCAAGGGACGGCAAGGATGCCTATGTGGATGAGAGAGATGAGTAAACGAGAGATGAGTAGGTGATGGAGTCCAGAGAGAATGAACCAGAAACTGCACAGCCTTGATAAAGACTCTGGATTTTATTTAAGCAACATGGGAAGTAGTTGGAGGTGTCTTATTATTTTTTTTCCCTTTCTTTCTTTCTTAAGCAGAGAAGCTATCTGACTTGCATGTTTAAAAGGTCGTTCAATTTTCAAAATGTAAAAATGAATGTAAAATAAGAAAAGAATAAAGTTACAGGAGAATGATAGCGGGACATGGGTGGATGTGAATTAAATGAGGGCAGGACTCCTCAATGTGTATCTTTTCATATTATTTAAATTTTGAAACACTTAACTACATTCATATCTTAGCCAGCTTTGGCTCCATAAGAAAATATCTGAGACTGGGTGGTTTCAGCAACAGAAATGTATTCCTCACAGTCTGGAGGCTAGAAGTCCAAGGTCAAGGTGCCACTGACTTGGGCTCTCAGTGATGGCTCTCTTCCTGGCTTGTGGTGTTCTCACAAAGAGGACACATGAAGTCAGCTTTCTTCTTTTTATGAGGGCACTAATGCCATCATGGAAGTCCCACCCTTTTGACTTCATCTAAACGTAATGACCTCCCAAAGGCCCCATCTCCAAGTAGCACCACACTGGGGCTAAGGTATCAATATGTTCATTTTAGGGGGAGACACTCAGTCCTAACAATTAGTTATTGAAAAAATAGATAAATATGATAATCTCCCTGGCTGCTGTGGGGGGAACAGGCTGTGGAAGTGTGGACAGAGACAAGGGGATGGGTTAGGAGGCCCTGAAATTCCCAAGGACAGATGGTGGAGCTTGGACTTAGGGTGCCCTTGGGGAGAGGCTGACAAGTGGCAGACTCAGGATGGCTATTTGAGAGTAGAACCAACAGAATTTACAGTGGGGTTTGGGCAAAAGAGAGGAGTCCTGATGCGTCTTCAAAGACCAAGTTTCTTTAAGAAGACTAACCCTGTTTCCAATGCAAGTTCCTTCCATGGTTCATCGCTGGTGGGGATCTGTAATAGTTACGTAACTTCCCTTGAATCTTAAAAGAGAAGAGGAAAAACAAGATTTCATGAAAGACATCAAGTAACTGTCTTTAGTAGTTTTTTTTTAATCTGAAGTGAAAATCCTGTCCAATTTCCACTTGTTTTTTAAATGTTGTGTGTCAGATAAATTAAAACCCCCACACTTTTATAAAACCTCATTTATCAATTCATTCAGAAAATGTATAAAAATAGGAGTCTTTCTTCATAAGTGCACAGGCATTTCTATGATGATTAGATTAAAATGAAATTTCACACGTGTCAAGATATGTGTATTTTGGAGTCATTCACTTAAGCATCAAAATTTTTGAAAACAAGCCGGGATCGGTGGCTCAGCCTGTAGACTCGCGCTTTGGGAGGCTGAGGTGAGTGGATTGCCTGAGCCTGCGGGTTCGAGACCTGCCTGGGCAACTTGGTGAGACCTCATCTCTACAATAAAAATCAAAAAAATTAGCCGGGTGTGGTAGCACGTGCCTGTAGTTCCAGCTACTTGGAAGGCTGAGGCGGAAGGATTGCTGGAGCCCAGCAGGTTGAGGCTGCAGTGGCCGAGAGTGTGCCACTGCACTCCAGTCTGGGCAACTGAGTGAGACTCCAACTCAAAAAATAAAAAAAAAAATAAATAAAATTTTTGAAAACAGTGCATACTGGCATACGTTAACTGAAAGTAAATTAGAAAAAAAAAACTTTGTCAGCTTCAATACTTTTACAAAAATATCTACATATATACACATATAAACACATTTATACAAGTATATACACGTACTCATGCATGTGCGCATATAAACACATGTGTGTCTATTCATACACGTGTGTACACACATGTAGATGTGCACACATATATGTACACACATGCGTACATGTACTGGGCACACACACAGACTTTCACTAAAAAGATGACAGAACACAGGTTATACCCCCCGCCTCCCGGGTGTGTTAGACTATAGTGTGAGTGGCAGCCCTATGCCCACACACCCTGAACTGTAGAAGGGCACAGCTATCCCGCACCCTGTATTCCCAGGAGCAGTATCCCTGGATATGAACACAAAACCTAACAGTCTGTTTCCAGCATCTTAATTTTTCTCCTTGTCTTGTATCTGTCTGCTTCCAATCCACCCTGCATATTAATGACAGATTTATTTTCCCTCAACAATCATCCCTATTAAAAAGCAGAAGGTACTTGATCAAAGAATAACAGCTACAGGAAAAGGCGACTTAGAATGACTCTTAAACCAGGATCCCACATTTCAAAGTCAAAAATGAAAAGAAAATTTTAAAGGTTTGATTAAAACTTGGACTGCGAGGCTGAAATTATTAAATTAGTTTGCTTCACTGCACTTAAGCAACATTTAGGTTATAATTACAACTGTGGACTAATTCTTAGGGGGAAAAAAAGACAAAGAATGCAGCCTAACTCAATCTCTAATTAACACAATTGATACAGATAATTAAAAATGTTAATTTGGTAAATGTAAACCTTTAAAATATAACACAACACTCATAATTTTCTTCCGCTGTAAGAATTCTGGTGTCCTTAAACATGGGAAGTCACCCAGCCCTGCTGTCTCCAGGAAGTTCAGAGTTAAAAGGCACAAGGTCAGGCTTTAACTTGATTTATTTATCTTACAAATGAATATAAAATATCTAAATAACCTTGGTGGAATGACTTGAAACATCGTCATTGACAGATGCCAAAATATTAAAATGTGTGGATCTGTTTCTGGATTTAAAAAATCGAAGTCAGTGACTTGCTTTTCTGAAAGAGGCTTTCGCAGGAATCTTGACTCCGTCTAGCTTCCTTCTCAGCCAAGGTTTTCCCGACACAATTGATGCTTACCATCACTGTCTTCTGCACTTGCCCCTTGGTCTCTCCATATGAATGGAAGTGAACTTGCCTCTCTTGCTTAATGTCAGGACCAGCTAGCTCCTGATATGTGTAAACCTTCCACATGGCTGCCGGACAGGAATTTTCCCATCCCTGTATCAATGACATCTTGTTTTAAGCGTGTAGTTTTAGAATTTACTTGTAGGATGTGTTTTTCTTCATTACTTCTATTCTATAAACTACTTTAGCTATTCCAAGCATGTGTTCTTCTTCATAAACCTTAAAATTATTTTGTTATTTTTTTCTGCTAGAATTTGTAAAAATTGGAATCAAGAATTGTTAAGATTTGAAAGTTAGCATTGCATTTATAGATGATTTTCTGATGAATCAACCACGTTTTGATATTAGCATTTTTAATCATTGAGGGATATAGAATGCTACCGTAATTGCTTAAGTCTTATTTCTTACCCCTTAGCAAAGTTTTGGAGTTCTTTTACATATTGTTCCCAAACAGCTGTTCCTGAGTTTATTCTTGGGTAATTCCCATTTTTACAAAAGTTAGTTTATATGTACCATTGAGAGCTGTTCAGAAATAAAATAATAAACTCAGCTCTAAGTCAGTGGCTCCTAACATTTTGGGATCATGAACCTATTTGAGAATATGATGATTTAAGACATTTAATGAACTGAATATCTGAATCATTAATGAGTGCTAATGAACTCTGTACAAATAAATGCATGTATCTATTTCTGTGTGTGTATACATACACACATGCACATGTGCACACAAATAGTAAGTGTATGTATAAATCTTGTTGTGTCCAAGTTTCACAGATCCATGTCTTTTATGGGTCACGAGTTAGGTAAATCTGATGCAATATTTATTTTTTTAATTTTTAATTTTAATGATGTGGGGTACAATTCAGGGTTAGGTATACAAATGTTCATTATGCAGGTAACCTTGTTGATGAGGTGTGCCCTTCCCTCCCCTGGCAGTTTCCCTCAACTACCAATCCCATTCCCCCTCCCCTGGCAGTTTCCCACTACTGCCAATCCCTTTCTTATAGTATTATGATAATTGTTTAAGGTCTATTTATGAGTGAAAACATATGAGTGAAAACATCTGTTCTTTGTTTCTGTGATAGATCACTGAGTATTACAGACTCTAAATCCATCCAAGTTGCTGCAAAGTTCATATGTTTGTTCATCTTTATGGATGCATAATATTCCATTGTGTATATGTACCACATTTTTTTTTATCCAGTCCAGTTTCGATGGGCAGCACGGTTTGTTCTATGTTTTTGCTATTGTGAATAGTTGATGCAATATTTATTAAGGAGAGAGGCTGTTATGCAAGCAGAGAAGAATCCTCTTTCACACAGTGATCATTATATAGGTCTGTCTTATTCCCACCTACTCACACCTCTCTTGGAAAAAAAGAAAGAATAAGTCACAAAGTTAAGGTAAAAAGTCTACCTATTACACAACACTACGTTCTCATGCACGACATGCAAACACACACACATACACTCACATGCATACATACACACACATACACTAATGCATACATCTGCTGAGAAGAAGGCAGGTCACTGAAAGATGATAGTGTGCACATTTTATTGGATACTCTTGGAGAAAAATTCAAAGAACGTGTAAAAGCGTTCTATGTTTTTTAGTCATTTCTGTTCTAGGAACAAATCACACACCATGTGAGAGGAATTTTCAGCCCGTAGCTGCTGAGAACCTAGCGGGTGAATCACTTGTGTAAATTATGAATTACCACTTTCGGCAATTTGGGAAGCTAATTTGTCACCAACATGATGAAACTCTCCTATATTGTTCTAACTCCTATAAAATAAATAAAAGCATTTCTTTGCATATGGAGTGTGAAAACACTGGGAACCTATAAATAGTAAATACATATCTTTGAATACGATGATACTTCCTATTCTTATGATACAGAGCTCATGCTGTGAAGCTTAATAATGCATATAAAGTAGTAAGCATCATTCACTCAATTTGATATGCACACAAAAACAAAACTCAGATGCCAGAATTGCTCAGAAAGTTGAGCATCTTTATAAATGCACAGACAAAAAATTAGAGGGTTGTAAAATCTGTCAACCCTGGCAGTGCTGGAAGATGGTGACACATTTTTTAGAATACATTTTTGTTTTCTACACATTTTTCATTTTTGAATACTTTTATAATAAACATTCAAATAAAGTTCATAATCAGAAAAAGCAATTCAATTATTTCTATTTAGAGGAAGAAAGGGAAACTACCACGATAGTGCACAAACGTATTTGAATGAGCTATACTAATTCTACAAAAACAAAAATCTAGGCTGAAACGGTGGCTCATGCCTGTAAGCCCAGCACTCAGGGAGGCCGAGATAGGAGGATTGCTTGAGGCCAGGAGTTCAAGACCAGTCTGGACAACATAGAGAGACACTGCCTCCACAAAAAGCAACACAAAACAAAACAAAATTAATGAACCAGGTGTGGTGGCTTGTGCCTGTAGTCTCAGCTACTTGGGAGACAAAGGCAGGAGGATCATTTGCGCCCAGGAGTTGGAGGCTGCAGTGAGCTAAGATCGCACCACTGCACTCCAGCTTGGGTGACAGAGTGAGGCCTTATCTCTAATATATATATTTAGATCACTGACCAATGTAGTGTGCATGAATAAAGCCAGATAGGTCAGCATCACCATCACCATTGTTTTTTCAGGGTATATCCAATATTTACGGAGGTTACTTACCACCCACACAGAGGGCAGACCTACCTGCTGAGTGTAGTGTACTAAGGATGGGCTAGTTCTTAAAAAGAAAAAAGAAAGAAATATGCTTGGCCCGTCACCTGGGGAATTAATTGACATCCGGAAGACGGGAGTAGTAGCCCAATTCAAGTTCTGTCTGAGTGAAATCACATTTGGAAGGATGAATGTTTGCGTAGCTGCCTTAAAAATGACCTTTTTGATGGGCAGCATGGTTGGTTCCATGATTTTTCTATTGTGAATAGTGCTGCAGTAAACATGCATGTGCATGTATCTTTTTGGTAGAATGATTTGACTTCCTCCAGGCATATTTCACCCCACATCTTTAAAATAAAATAAGAATAAAAATTAAGATTAAAAATAAATGAAAAATAAATAAAATGACCCTTTCATGTATTCAGACGTATCTTTAGGAACACTGGCTCCTAATAATAAAGGTGCTGATGAATGTATTATGCTAAGAAGACATACCTTAGCATTTCCCAAAGACAGTTTCTTACAGGGTTCTGTGTCCTCTGACCTTCATCGCTTGGTTGGGTAACATGTTCATCCTTGCTTTCAGATGGGGTTCTGATGTGCAGAGAATGACTCACCCCAAATATAAGTTGATTATCTTATTTTCCTAATGAGAATATGTCTCCAATTTTTTTCTTTTACCAAGATATATAAGCCCTTAGGGCCATAAATGAACTCATCAAATATTCACCCAATTTTGTCATCATATTTAGAGTTGTACCATTTATACAATAATACATTGATTTAGAAAGGTGTGTTTCCATGCTCATGAAATAATTTCGTACAAACTCTCCATGTACCTCCTTGATGCAGCTGTCCTTATCACAGATGCCATTTCTTCTTGTAGTGTCAGAGCATGTGACTGTCACTCCCACAGAAGTTGTTTGAGACACACATGTGACCATGTATAAAGTGGGCACATAAGTTTTATTTCACACTGTGAGAACTCAACTGTAGATATTTGGACAGTTTTTTTTTTTTCATTTATCTTGTAAATGTGTGCCCATGAGTCTTAAAAAGTAATCACTTATTGTATTGCTTTTTCTGCTGAATTTTGTTAGTTTACCATGATGCCATTTCCTCAGGAATAATGACTATGTTCTTGTTAAATTCCATCCTCCCTTATTTTATTTTAAATTAGTTCAAATTGAACTCTGTAAATATCCAAAACCAGCATCGATTGAATGGGATTTAGTAGATGCATCTTCCCCAAATACTTGCTGGTATGTAAATAAGAAGTTTTCCCATGACCATCCCTCTCTTTGAACTCTGGCTATAATGCCACCGAGCAACCTTTTTTAAAAAAAAATCCTTGTTTTTACAAGTAAGCAGAGTGCCAGAATTTTTTCCCATAAGCAATTTAACTTAGTATTACTGCAACTCTCGAATTTTCTCCTTTGCTGCTGTTTCAAAAGCTATAAACTAGGATTGGGGGGTTATTTGGGTATATGTTTGAAATAAAAGGTTGTAATGCAGTAAACTTCTTAAGCCCTTAGACATAAGAATTTTCCTTCTTTCCTTCAGCAGAATATTTCAGGAAAAGTTAGCCTTATATTTGGTCATGGATGTGTCAGAGACATAAATTAACTCTAGACTTCTGCCTTCAAAACTTGTATTTTTCCTACCATATCATGAGGTAAGAAAATCAAATGCACACCCCCCTTACACCCAATATCTATTTTCGGAGGCATCTCTTTTAGAATTCCAGTATCTTCGTGTTCCTCATCCTTTTAGGAATCTACAGGACCCCTTGTTGCCTGCTTCAGAAAGTATAAATGCCTCTGTCTGGTCTGCAAAATCCTCCATTTAGAAAGCCACACATTGGGTGTGCTGACACAGCAGAGACTTCTGCTAGACAAGGACAACGATTTAATGGCGACTTTAGATGCTCAGTATCCCCAGGAAAGTCACGTTCAGGTTCTCAATGCTTTTTCTAATCAGGATCCTCAACTGAATAGAAACATGGACTCCTCAGTCCCGTTTCTTCTGAAGCCCCACCAACAGTGGACATGTCCCTGTCTGCACATCCACAATGGCTACAAGCCCTGTGTGGATCTTGAGCACCTGACAGGTGCCAGAGTGATTCAGGACCTGAACTTTTCATGCTACTTAATTTTAACTTAAAGAGCCACAGATGGGCAGTGGTTTGTATATTGGACAACAGAGTACAGGGTTAATTACATGCAACAACAGTGACGTGAAGAAAGCAAGAACACGGGGATCGCAAAGCACTCAAGCTATTCATACTGGTCCTAACATGGATCCCACCAATGCCTGAGGGATGAATGCTGGCAGTATCTCACCCAAGGGTCCCTCAAGCTGGCAGGCTCCCATGGTTCCATTCTGTACATGTTCTGACACTTTCCTTTCTTAAACCCTCTCCTAACCCTCCCTCCCAGGTGGAGCTCACCCAGCAAGTGTCACCGCATCTAATTATTATTTATGTTCTTTGCATATAATTGCACTGCTTGTGATGATATGCACATGAGCACGGGCAGTGGCACAGGGGCGGTTTCATTTTAGCCAGATCTGGTCCTGTAATTGGTGAAATGCCACACTTTTCGGTTCATCTGTCTCTTGTGACTCTGTGTTGATTCATTTTGCATTGCTCTAAAGGGACACCCGAGGCTGGGTAATTTAGGAAGAGAAGAGGTTTATTTTGACTTCTGGTTCTGAAGACGATACAAGAAGCACAATGTGGGCATCTGCTTCTGGGGAGGCCTCAGGAAGCGACAATCATGGTGGAAGGGGAAGCCATGTCCCATGGCCAGAGTGGAAGCAAGAGAGAGAGGAGAGGTGCCAAGCTCTTTTAAACAACCTGCTTTGGTGTGGACTAACAGAGTGAGAACTCATTCATCACCCTGGGGAGGGTGCTGAGCCTTCCATGAGGGATCTGCCTCCATGACCCAGGCACCACCCCCAGGCCCTTCTTCCAACATCAGGGATCACATTTCAACGTGAGATTTGGAGGAGACAAACATCCACACTAAATCAGTCTTTATATACCTTTCTGATTGATAGATTATAATGCTGCTAACACAATGAACAGAATATTTCATGTTATGCAGAATGACATAATTATACCTTTTCAAAATGTCTAGTAAAATATATTTTATACTCTCACTAATTATATTAATACATTTTTTCTCCTTGAATATAATAGATTTCCCTTCAGGTCAATACTATTCATTAATACAGAGTATGAGGGAACTATTATTATTCTATCCTGCAGATATAAGCCAGATTAAGACTTAATATCTTGTAAACCTCTGCACATTTTGCATTTGTGATTTTAACTCTTTATGAATGATGGCAAAATGGCAAATTTTATTTTCCTCTTCTTATGTAGTTTTATCTCAGTATATGAATTTATTTATGTCACCGTATGTCTACATTTTTCTTTCTGTATTTTGTTTGAGTCATAGTAAAATGAGTTTTCCTCACATTCAGCTTATAAAGAAATTCACTCATATTATCTACCAGCAATTGTGTTTATTGTTTCACCTTGTTTTTTATTTACACGTAAGTCTCTGATTCATTTGTTATTCATCCTGGTATGCTAGTTGAAAAGCAGACCCAATCACATGCTTTTCCTGGGGGTGTCTAGCAATTCCAACACCTCTTATTAAAAGTCCATCTCTCCTCCTTTGTTTTGTGATGCCACCTTTCTCTTACACTGTGTCTTATTACGTCATGGAGTGTGCTTTGGAACTTTCTGCTGTGTTCTACTGATCTGTATCTCCATTCATGTGTCTATGCTGCACGCACCAGAACCATGACCCTGCTTTAATTGTAGATGTGTGATGATATTATCTAGCATCTGGTGGGTAGACCACGTGCCTCACTGTTGCTTTTTTTTCAGGATATTCCTGAATCTTCTTGTTTGTTTATTCTTCTCAATGAACTTTTTAAGAAACTTGTATAGCTCCAGAAAAAAAAAAATCTGATGTTAAACTTATTGGAAATGCATTGGATTTATGTTATCTTAAGGAAAATTGACATCTTCACGATATTAAAACTTCTTATTCAAGATCATGTTATGTCTCTTCAGTTTTAGCAAAATTTTTTTGACATTTAAAGATGTTTTACAGCTTCCTGTATTTAGGCTTTAAATTTTTTTTGTTAAGTTTATGCCTAACTACTTCACTTTTTAATTTTTCTGCCATTGTTAGTAGGACATTAGTAACTGTTTCATTGTTGGTTGTTTGCAAATATGAAAGTTATTAATTTTATGTTTATTTTTACAAACTCATTATACTATACATTTTTCTTTCTGCTTTTCTTATGTTCCCCGCTGAGTCCTTGGAATTTTCTGGGTACGTAATAACAGTTTGTAAGGAAGATGGTTTTAATTTTCCCTTCTCAATTCTCACACCTTTAATTGCTTTCAATTGCCTAATTGGTAAATTAATATCACCAACACACTTTTTTTTTTTAATTTTAAAAGTGTGGGATACAATTCAGGGTTAGGTATACAGATGGTCATTATACAGGTACCCTTGTTGATGAGATGTGCCCCTTCCTCTCCTGGCAGTTTCCAACTCCTACCAATCCCTTTCTCATAGTATTATGATAATTGTTCAAGGTCTGCTTATGAGTGAGAACATGTGGTGCTCAGTTCTTTGTTTAAATCACTTTATGAAAAAAAAAATACCTGTGCATGCATGTTCATGGTAGCACTATTCACAATAGCAAAAACACGGAACCAACCGTGCTGCCCATTGAAATTGGACTGGATAAAAAAAATGTGGTACATATACACAATGGAATATTACACAGTTACAAAGAAGCCCAAAATTATGGACCCTGCAGCAACTTGGATGGATTTAGAGTCTATCAAACCACACACTTCCAATGGTTGTGGAGCGAGCAGGCATCTGGTTTAGAATCCTGACTTTACCAACCTCCTTTACTTTAGTCAGTTATTTATTTATTTATTTTTATGTCACCAGCTTTCAGGTAGCCTTAGTATCTCCCAGGCACCCCCTCTTGGGCTCCCAGGGCACAGAGTTTCTCTTCTCTCCTCCTTCTTCTCTCCATCACCATCTCCCCTCCCAGGGTTCTCCTTCCACAAACACCTTGACACCTGCTCTTCCTATACCCTTGCTCCCATCCTTGTCACTGTGCTTTCTCCCTCATTCCACGTAGTGCCCTGGCAGGGTGGGAGGTGCATAGGGTAGTTTAATCCTCTCCCTTAAACTGGAATTACCCAACAAAAATCTGACTAAAATACATTACTCTAATTATTCACCATGGTTTTGTTCTTTGTTTTGAAAATTAGTCTGTTACCAATCATCTGCATTAGAACAATTAGCCAAAATAGCAAAAAAAAAAAAAAAAAAAAACATTTCGAAGCCATTCTGAAAAAAAAATGTGAAATGTTTCTCTGCTGTTAAAATTGTTTTCAAAAACACTCAAAGCTTATGCAGAGTCCGAATTCCTGACCTGAGAAAAATGACTGGGTTCTCTCTCTAAAGTATGAACAGCTTAAATAAGTTGATTTGTTTATTCAGGAACCCTCTGTGGAATAACCTGCTAGCTGTCTATGCAAAACCGATTTCTCCACTTTTTGTTTTATTAAAAGAACTTTAATTTTGTCTGGGTTGGTAAATGAACTTAGCTTTAGGAAAAACAAACAGCAGTATTCTCCTTGCACTGGTGAGAGGCAGGCACAGTCTTGCCTAATATTTTAAAAGGCAGAGTCCACTGTGGATTCTGAAGACATTTTGCTTTCTTGCTATAAGGACCTCCCTTTCCTCCTCATTCTTCCTACAGAGGAGGGAGAGGAAGGAGCTGTAAAGCCACAAGGAGGGAAGTCGTGCTTTTAGGATGGAAGAGAGAAGGTCAGAACCAATCTCAGACACTGGCGACGATGAGGAGGTGACATGTTGGTCCCGGGCAATCTTGCCCTGGCTAATTTTTGCAACAAAAATCACCTCTAGTGGGATAAACTACAATAGTCCTGCTTCTGTGCCACTGAGATTCAAACTGGATCTAATGAACACACTTTTAAGTTAGTAATCAATATTTTGAGAAGGAATCTTTAGAGAATATAAGCTATACTATTTCCTGCAGGACATAAAATTAGTTTGGAAGGATAGGGTGATCTTTTTGTTCCACAGAAATATAAGTAACTTTAGAAAAAACTAGAGAGATTCCCTTTTTCAGCAAGTGCCCTTCTAGCAACATTAGTCTTTTGAGAATGATAATATATTCTCCAAGGTTTGATTTTATTTTAATTTTTATAGGTTTAGGAGGTATTGAGTTTCACAAATATTCACAAGTACTTTGCAAAATGAAGAAGAAACTCTTACCTCAACCTTGGGGAAGTTATATTCTAGGAGACAAGCATACCACATGGTAAATTCTATAACAGAGGATTGGACAGTGTGCTACTGAAATACCAAGAGAGTTGTAATTATTCCTTTCATGATAAGTCACATGAATTATTAGAAATATCTTGAATTAACAATGTCTTCTATTCAACAGGTATGCACACAGAATTGTCTCAATGGAATTCAACTATTTGGCCATCCCTCCAGCCAGAACTCAACCTACACACATCTACGAGGACACTGGAACTACAATGCTTTATTATGAAGAAACAGAATCAGGTTGCCGGAAGTAAGCTTATCTGCTTGGATGACTTCCACCCAGTCCCCAGATGAGTCCCTTCTGAATCTTGTTAGGGTCCAGATAGGGTGAGGGTGGAGGGTGGATGGATGGAGAGGGAAAGGCACAAGGAGACACAGCACTGCCGGAGCCAGCAAGCCGGAGGTGAGCGCTGGCAACCCAGAGATCCGAGTGAATGCAAAGAATTGCAACACACAAAGGTGAGAGAAGATAAGATTTATTTAAGAAAGCTTCACCCCCCCACAGACAGGGAATGGGCTACAATCTAGGTGAGTGTGGCGTCCTAGTCCCCCAAAGTCCTGGCTTAAATCCCTTTCCTTGGAGACGTTGCAATCAGGTAGACGTGACTGCCGTGACTTCCTTATCAATCATCTGTGGATGTCTTGGAGAACCTGTGACACAGAGACCCACTAATGTCCGCCCACATATATCATAGCCCCTAGAGAAGAGCATGACAAGGATTCTAATTCTCCTGCACCTTCCCAAATGACATTCCTTAGAGCGAGTGGAGGGTGCATTTCCCCTTATCTCCGAGGCATTCCCAGTGGGTAGCTTCGGGGAATCCTTGGCTTCCCTATAGATAGTGCCCAAATTACTGGAAGATTGAATCCCCGCCTGCTCTCCCTCTGAGCAGTCATAACTTTTGTAATGACAAGTTTCATGACTTTTACAATCCTTGCCCAACGCATGATGTCTCAGGCCTTGTAAACTCCCTTTACTCTAGGCAAGCTTGATTGCCGCTATGAGATATCTCTAATACCTGGCACCAGGAAGTTTGTTTCTGAAAAGACAAAGTCGGTAAAGTTAATTTTACCTAAAGTGTGCGTTTCTCTAAAAACATAGCTTGTACTTTCTCATGGTTGCATCAGGCTTTAAGAACAAAACGAGAAATGGCTTCCCACTCTCGGTCTGCCCTTTCAAAGCTCTCAGCATAAAGTATTGGCATTCTCTCTTCTGACATCACACACACTTCTTCTTAGTATATATGACCATATTAAATGATACATTTGTTTCAGTGATCGTTACCCTAATTAAATTGAAACCTTTACAAGAGAAGGGAAAGAACCCTCTGGCTCATTATGGCTTCCAAATATCAAATACATAATATGCACGCAATAACTACATGGTCAGTAAATGAATTAATTTCAAAGTTGTTGTGACAATGTGACAGGCATTTTGTTATCTTTATTCAGGAGTCACTCCTTCCTTTGCAGCTAGAAGGTCTGATTTAAT
Source organism: Cephalopachus bancanus (assembly GCA_027257055.1). Taxonomy (NCBI): domain Eukaryota; kingdom Metazoa; phylum Chordata; class Mammalia; order Primates; family Tarsiidae; genus Cephalopachus; species Cephalopachus bancanus. The sequence goes on from JAPVLO010000269.1 coordinate 2,392,404, forward strand.
ATAGAGGCCATTTTCCTCAGCTCTACTAAGGAATAATTCACAAATAAAAATTGTATATATGTGCAACGTGGTATTTTGTTATACACGTACATTGTGAATGACTACCACAATTAAGTTAACATGTTCATCACTTCGCCTAGTAGCCTCTCTTCTTGTTGTTGTTGTTTTGGTCTGTTGTGAACACTTGAGATCACCTCTCAGTACATTTCAGGTATATAAGACTTTATTACTGATTATAGTCACCATGCTGAGCATTTCTAACTTGTTAATTTGATGACTGAAAGTTTGTATCCAGCCGGGCTTGGTGGCTCAGCCTGTCATCCCGTGGCTTGGGAGGCTGAGGCGAGTGGATTGCCTGAGCCCGTGGGTTCGAGACCCGCCTGGGCAACTTGGCAAGACCTCATCTCTACAATAAGTCAAAAAATTAGCCGGGTGTGGTAGCGTGCGCCTGTAATTCCGGCTACTTGGAAGGCTGAGGCGGAAGGATCGCCAGAGCCCAGCAGATTGAGGCTGCGGTGGCCGGGAGCGGCCACTGCACTCCAGTCTGGGCGACAGAGTGAGACTCCAACTCAAAAAAAAAAAAAGAAAGTATCCTTTGACCGACTTCTTCCCAGATCCCACATCCCCCTCTCCTAGTCTCTGATAACCACCATTCTGCTCTCTCTTACTATGAGTCCAACTTTTTTAGATTCCACATGCACGTGAGATCATGCAGCAATTATCTTTCTGGGCCTGGCTTATTTTGCTTAGTATAATGCCCTAACAGTTCATCCATGTTGTCACAAGTGGCAGGCTTTCCTTCTTTCTAAAGGCTGAATGGTATTACCCTGTCTATATATATGCCACAATTTCTGTCCATTCATCTGTCGATGGACAATTAGGCTTTTTCCATGCTTATCTCTGGTGAATGGTGTCACAATGAACATGGGAGGGTGGCTATCCCATCTGCATGCTGATTTCATTTCCATTGGATACATACCGAGCTGTGTGAGATGCTAAATCATCTGGCAGTTGAATTTTTAATTTTTTGCGGATTCTACATACCATTTTCCATCATGACTTTAGCAAGTTACATTCCTATCAATAGCGTGCAAGGGTTCTCTTTCCTCTACATCCCCATTTTAGATCACAGTCATTCTAACAGGTGTGAGATGTTATCTCACATGGCTTAAACACGCAAGCCACTTTGTTTTGTTTTGAGTCAGGGTCCCACTCTGTCGCCCAGGCTGGAGTGCAGTGGCACAGTCACAACAATCATGGCTCATGGTAGCCTTGACTTCCTGGGCTCAGGTGATCCTTCCGTCTCAGCCTACCAAGTAGCTGAGACTATAGGTGTGTGCCACCATGCCCGGCTAATTTTTTTTTGTAGAACCAAGGTTTTGCTACATTGCTCAAGCAATCCTCTCGCCTTGGTCTCTCAAAGTGCTGCGATTATAGGCATGAGGCACCATGTCAGGACCACACAGACCATTTTTGATAGGAAAAATATCAAGGCAGAAAATAAGTACTATTCCTACAATTTGAAAAAGTCTATATATATAAGAAACACAAGTGAGTGAACACAGATAATCAGATATTTTCTGCCAGGGATGAGGTTTACTTTTCAAACAATGGCTGACCCACACGAGCTATAACTTATGAGACACTGGCTGAACTGACGTTCAAGTGCAAACACTGCGTGTACTCAGCAGGGTCCATCTCCGTCTACATCTCCCATCTCGAGTGCTCATGTTAGGTTAGGATGGTGCCATGAGAACTGCTTCTTCTGTAATGATGTTCTCTATCGTGTTCCCCGGTTAGGTCGCAAAACACGTGGAAGACAGCAGGAGAGAAGGAATGCCTGTCTCCAAGGATCGCGCATGCCAGGAAATCTAATGATTGGATATTGAGGTGGGGTCGACCCCAGCATCCCTCCTCTTCTCAACAAGACCTCATTCTTCTTTGGAGAGTTCAGAACTTTGCTGTTTAAATTGTTGGCCGTTCTCAGTTTAATGGTGGTTCTGTTTGGATTAAGATATTATTCTTTCCCTTTCTGTACTGAGCTGAGTGGGGTCCTTCGAATATCCAAGTCTACTTGGAATTTTGGAAGGTGCCCTCATTTGGAAACAGGGCCTTCACAGTTATAAGTAGCTAAGTTACGACGAGGTCATGCTTTGTTTGGGTGGGTCTAAGTCAATGGCTGGTGTCTTTAGGGGCAGCCCATGTGAAGACGCAGAGACACAGACAGGAGTGAAGGCTACGTGATGATGGAGACACAGGGAGGAATAACTAAGGCAGTGCACTACAGTCAGGGAAGGCCAAGGTTTGTCGACCACCACCAGGGATTACTCCCAAAAGCCTTCCAGGGGAGCGTAGCCCTGTGGCACCTTGATCTCAGATTTCTGGTCTTCAGAACAGTGAGATACTGGAGTCCTGGTGCTTCAAGCCACCCAGTTTGTGGTGCTTTGCTATGGCAAAGTGGGGGGAGGAAACTAACACGCTGTATTTCTTGTCGTTCCTTGAGAGTCGCCACGTCCCACCTGCATCCCCAAGTTCAGGTGGGACTCATGGTCCTGGAGTGGTCACTGAGCCCTGACCTGGCCAATCAGCTCTGACTATAATGTGTTCAGGAATAGAGATGTGACCCAGTTTTGGCCAGAATGAGTGAATCCCAGGAATTCCACAGTACCTTCTGGAATAGTCTCTTTTCCCTGTTCACAGTGGGATAAAGATGGGTGTGAAGCCACAGCAGCAAATATTTTGCCACCATGAGGTGAGACAGGTGCTTGCAGGAGAGCAGCAAGGGACACTGTGTGCCGTGTAAGGATGAAGCATTCAGTGAAAGAAGATGGTGAGAGAGAGAGAGAGATTGCAGCTGGTGACATCCTTCAAGGTATTTATGGAAGCTTTAACTGATACCAGAAATACTACTTGACCTTTTGGTTGCATAAGCTAACACGCTCTTTCATGGTGAATCTGTCTCAAGTTGCATTTTCTGCTACTTTCAACTAAGAGAATCCTAAATATAATATTTCTTAAATAAGTCCTTACGGTGGTTTCTTCACTGCACCTATGGTTAAATCCTACCCTGTTGGAAGTAGTTGTCTTCCATATGACCGTAAAATGTCAAATCTATATGACCTTATGTTTCAGAAGTGACAAGTTATGTTTAGAGATTGTATATAGTTGAGTCTCAATTGACTGTAAGGTCAACGAGTTGATGCAGAGGGTCACTGGGGGCCAATTTATTTTGGGAGGAGGTTAACTGTTTCCCTCGTGGACCATATCTCATCATCTGACCAAAATGAACCTAGAAAGCGAACACTGCTGTCCATGGATACAGCTAGAGACCATCATTCTAAGCGAACTATCACAGAAACAAAAAATTAAATACCATGTGTTTCCTCATCTGCAGGCCCTGAACACTGGACACACGCGCACAAAGCCGGGCACAGCTGATGCTGGGCACTGCTGATGGGGGGAGGGAGGGAGAGAGAGAGGATAAGGGACACATGCCCACCCACTAGGCACCATGTCTACTACCAGGGGAGAGGGCTCGTTGGAAGACCAAACTTCACCTGCAGGCAATTTACTTCCTCACGTGTACCCCAAACTCAAAATAAAATTTTAAAAAATGAATAAACCATTACTACATGCAACAACATGGATTACTCAAAAATAATTATGTCGAATACAAGAAGACAAAAAAGAGTAAAAAAAAAGTTAACACTGTTGTAAATATAAATTTAAGGCATGGTGGGTGAGTGAGTTTCCTATCGAAAGGCTGCTCCCCTAGTGCTTGGCAGTGAGGTCCTGAACTGAGGAGGGTTCTGAGGCCATGCCAGGTCAGAGGACAGGTGTGTCTAGAGGTGCACCAGGGCAGCTCATTATGTCTGTTCTACGCCAGCAGGAAGATGCTGCCATGGAGGGAGTCCGGGCTAGAAGAAACACACGGCCAAGGCGGTGTATTTTATATTCTTTAAATACATGTGAAGCTCATTTCAAACAATTATACATGTTTTCTGCATGATCTGGGCCTCTACCATTTGCAAGGATGATTGTCAATCACCTTCCGCACATTCCCTACCTCTGACAGGCTCTGCAAATGAGTGCCGTACAGACCCAAACCATCTCAAAAACAGAGAGGCACTGTCTCCAGTCGGGGCATCATCGAAGACCCATCAAATAAACGAAGAAAACTGCAAGGAACAGTTCTAGCCAATGGGATGGCCACAACAAGCAAAAGGAAAGCTATTTCTTTTGCTGGGTTGCTTGTGTGTTTTCTCGTCAATCCTAAGTGCAGGAAGCCACAGAAGCAAATAACTTAACCCTTCTGCCAAGGACGTGTGCAACGCAACTATCACCCAGCAAGACCGCAAGGGATAAATTCCTCTAGTAGACACCCCCGTTTTCTGCCTCACTCTGAAAGCCATCTCCTGCTAAAAATCACACATCATTAACTGTAATCTCTAAGACCCGAGTAGACACATAAACCCCACTGCGAATGTCCTCACTGGGAAAACATCCCAGGAATGTGTGTGTGTTTTCACATTGAATCATTAGGTATGGAGTCCGATGTAGGTTTTTGATAGATAGTCTTTCACTAGTTAATTCTCACCTATTCCTATTTGTCTGAAAGTCTGGGTCATTGGTATATCTATTTTTGAAAGAGGACACTTTGTTAAATTTTATGAGACATCTGTAATCAGCATCTATTGAGATAACCACACATTTCTTAATTCACTTTGCAAATCAGTTACATTTAATGCGGTTCTCATCTAGGGGTGATTTTGTCCTCCCAGCAGAAATGCCTGGATACATCTCTTGATTGTCACACCCAGTAGTGGAGCATCTAGAGGGGAGAGCCCAAAGGGTACCTAAACATCTTACAGTTTGCAGAACAACTGTTCTCCACAGTCCTTGAAAACAAAGAATAATCGATTCCAAAATGTTAGCAGTGCTGACACGAAGAAACCTGAATTGGTGGATTTTCTAATACTGACCCCCATGTCCCAGTGCTCATTGCCTAATGAGCTCCATCCCAGCATAAACTTCACCTGGTCATCTTTTTGTCACACTGCTGGATTTGTTTGCAAATATTTTGAACATGATTTTTTGTGCCTAGGTTTATAAGTGACTTGGCATACATTTCTTCTTTACTGCTGAACTATTATCAAGTTTGTTATCAAGTAAAGCTAGACTTATGGAAGAGTGGAAAACCTTTCCTTTGCAATAAAACTCACTCTTTTGGTGCACAGGTCTGTGAGTTTTGGGAAATGTACAGAGTTATGTGAACACCACTACAAGGATACAAAACCGTCCCATCACTCTTGCAATAATTCCCTTTTCTTTTTTTTTTTTTTTTTTTGTGCCTTCATGGTCAAATACATTCCCACTATAAGCTATATATATATTATTTTTTTTGACTTGGAATCTCACTCTGTCACCCAGCCTGGAGGGCAGTGGCACGCTCCCAGCCACCACAACCTCGACCTGCTGTGCTCCGGCAATCCTTCTGCCTCAGCCTTCCAAGTAGCTGGAACTACAGGCACGCACTACCACGTCCAGCTCATTTTTGATTTATTGTAGAGATGAGGTCTTGCCAAGTTGCTCGGGTGGGACTCGAACCCGCGGGCTCAGGCAATCCTCTCACCTCGGCCTCCCAAAGTGCTGGGATTACAGGCTAATCCACCGAAACTGGCCTGAGCTATATTTTTAATTATAAAATGTATGCATGCTCATTGCAATTAATAAAAGCAAACATCAATGTTTAAAACAATAATTTTCTGCTATTTTCTACTCCCCACCCCTTGTTGGCACTAATGTTAATTTTTTTTTTCAGTTGGAGTCTCACTCTATCGCCCAGGCTGGAGTGCAGTGACTGCTCCCGGCCACCGCAGCCTCGACCTGCTGAGCTCCAGTGATCCTTCCACCTCAGCCTTCCAAGTAGCCGGAATTACAGGCATGTGCTACCACGCCCGGCTGATTTTTTGATTTATTGTAGAGATGAGGTCTCGCTGCCCAGGCGGGTCTCGAACCCGCGGGCTCAGTCAATCCACTCACCTCAGCCTCCCAAAGGCACGGGATTACAGGCTGAGCTACCGAGCCCCACTAATGTTAATATTTTAAAGAATGTTTAAATATTTGGATTTGAAGAAACTTTCTAAGCAAGAGACCAAAAAAGAGTATCCTTGAACATTAAAAAAAAAATTGTTGGTGAAAATCATCATAAACAAGACCAAAAGAGGGCTACATTGTGGCATTATCAGATCAACATTGCTCAGTCATAACAGGAAGAGAACTCTTACCAAGTGATAAGATAAAGACAAACAGCCTGAAAGGACAACACAGTTCTTACAGGATATCAACAGGGAAAAGATGTGAATGGCCAGTAAACATCTAAACAACGTCTTTCCTCATTCCTAGTCAAATAAATACAAAATAGAACCACAAAGATAACATCTCCCCTCATCAGATTAGCTAGAATTCATTTAACACCCAGGTCTGAGAAGGCTATGGGTACATTAGTGCTTTTGTAAATGTTGGGCAAATTGATTGCTCTAACTTTTTGCAAATTAATCTGACCATGTCTATCAACATCAAAAATTAACATATCCTTTGAACCATAAATCTTACCTGGGAATTTATCTACAGAAATGAAATCATCAGTAAATAAGTACTAAGAGCAGAGTTATTTATACTGATAAAAATATGGGGAAGAGACGAATGTCAATAAGGTGAGTGATTAAATAAATTATGATAAAACTATTCTGTTGATTATTATGCAGATATTTCTAAAAGAATTTCTTCAATCTGTACATATTCATCTGAAAGAATCTACAGGATAATGTTTAAGTCAAAAATAATTTAATCCCAATTCAGGAAAAAAACACATGAATAAAAATATACACATAAGCCGGGCTCGGTGGCTCAGCCTGTAATCCTGCGCCTTTGGGAGGCTGAGGTGAGTGGATTGCCTGAGCCCGCGGGTTCGAGACCCGCCTGGGCAGCGAGATCTCATCTCTACAATAAATCAAAAAATTAGCCGGGCGTGGTAGCGGGCGGCTGTAGTTCCAGCTACATGGAAGGCTGAGGCGGAAGGATCGCCGGAGCACAGCAGGTCGAGGCTGCAGTGGCCGGGAGCAGCCACTGCACTCCAGTCTGGGTGACAGAGTGAGACTCCAACTCAAAAAAAAAAAAAAAAAAAAGAAAGAAAGAAAATTATCTACTTTGTAGAAGGTACATTCTTTGGGTGATAGGTACACGAAAGTCAAGACCTCACCACTACACAGTATACGCATGTAAGAAACCTGCACTACACCCTCTAAACATATACAAATAAAAAATACAATAAAGCAAAATGAACACAGTTACTTAGACGGCTGTGTTCAACATGTTAAGCCTAAAATATTTCATTGGATACTGCCCTTTCTTTTTCTTTTCCTGCACGTAAACCTGAAATAGTGTTCTGCAAACTAGAATCACACTAAAAATGAAAATAACCCACAGTGGAATAACAGGCCTGAGTGTCTGAAACAATTTATGGCAAGTCTTCGGCTGGTGACAACTGTATCTGCACCATCCTGTCAGAGAGAGTCACTCTCTCCTACAACGTCTG